>CM073428.1:28856342-30219819 GCA_037114965.1 Monochamus alternatus | reverse complement strand
ATTATTATTATTATTATTATTATTATTATTATTATTATTATTATTATTATTATTATTATTATTATTATTATTATTATTATTATTATTATTATTATTATTATTATTATTATTATTATTATTATTATTATTATTATTATTATTATTATTATTATTATTATTATTATTATTATTATTATTATTATTATTATTATTATTATTATTATTATTATTATTATTATTATTATTATTATTATTATTATTATTATTATTATTATTATTATTATTATTATTATTATTATTATTATTATTATTATTATTATTATTATTATTATTATTATTATTATTATTATTATTATTATTATTATTATTATTATTATTATTATTATTATTATTATTATTATTATTATTATTATTATTATTATTATTATTATTATTATTATTATTATTATTATTATTATTATTATTATTATTATTATTATTATTATTATTATTATTATTATTATTATTATTATTATTATTATTATTATTATTATTATTATTATTATTATTATTATTATTATTATTATTATTATTATTATTATTATTATTATTATTATTATTATTATTATTATTATTATTATTATTATTATTATTATTATTATTATTATTATTATTATTATTATTATTATTATTATTATTATTATTATTATTATTATTATTATTATTATTATTATTATTATTATTATTATTATTATTATTATTATTATTATTATTATTATTATTATTATTATTATTATTATTATTATTATTATTATTATTATTATTATTATTATTATTATTATTATTATTATTATTATTATTATTATTATTATTATTATTATTATTATTATTATTATTATTATTATTATTATTATTATTATTATTATTATTATTATTATTATTATTATTATTATTATTATTATTATTATTATTATTATTATTATTATTATTATTATTATTATTATTATTATTATTATTATTATTATTATTATTATTATTATTATTATTATTATTATTATTATTATTATTATTATTATTATTATTATTATTATTATTATTATTATTATTATTATTATTATTATTATTATTATTATTATTATTATTATTATTATTATTATTATTATTATTATTATTATTATTATTATTATGTACAAGTTTGTATATACAGTCGTCAATAAACTTATGAGTATGAGTATGAGTATTATTACTATTATTATTATTATTATTATTATTATTATTATTATTACTATTATTATTATTATTATTATTAGTATTATTACTATTATTAGTATTATTATTATTACTATTATTACTATTATTAGTATTATTACTATTATTATTATTATTATTATTATTATTATTATTACTATTATTACTATTATTATTATTATTATTATTATTATTACTATTATTATTATTATTATTATTATTATTATTATTATTACTATTATTATTATTATTATTATTACTATTATTATTATTATTATTATTATTATTATTATTATTATTACTATTATTATTATTACTATTATTATTATTATTATTATTATTATTATTATTATTATTATTATTATTATTATTATTATTATTATGTACAAGTTTGTATATACAGTCGTCAATAAACTTATGAGTATGAGTATGAGTATTATTACTATTATTATTATTATTATTATTATTATTACTATTATTATTATTATTATTATTAGTATTATTACTATTATTAGTATTATTATTATTACTATTATTACTATTATTAGTATTATTACTATTATTATTATTATTATTATTATTATTATTATTACTATTATTACTATTATTATTATTATTATTATTATTATTACTATTATTATTATTATTATTATTATTATATATTATTACTATTATTATTATTATTATTACTAGTATTATTATTATTATTATTATTATTATTATTATTATTATTATTATTATTATTATTATTATTATTATTATTATTATTATTATTATTATTATTATTATTATTATTATTATTATTATTATTATTATTATTATTATTATTATTATTATTATTATTATTATTATTATTATTATTATTATTATATTATTATTATTATTATTATTATTATTATTATTATTATATTATTATTATTACTATTATTATTATTACTATTATTACTATTATTACTATTATTACTATTATTAGTATTATTACTATTATTACTATTATTACTATTATTACTATTATTACTATTATTATTATTATTATTATTATTATTATTATTATTATTATTATTACTATTATTATTATTATTATTATTATTATTATTATTATTATTATTATTATTATTATTATTATTATTATTATTATTATTATTATTATTATTATTATTATTATTATTATTATTATTATTATTATTATTATTATTATTATTATTATTATTATTATTATTATTATTATTATTATTATTATTATTATTATTATTATTATTATTATTATTATTATTATTATTATTATTATTATTATTATTATTTATTATTATTATTATTATTATTATTATTATTATTATTATTATTATTATTATTATTATTATTATTATTATTATTATTATTATTATTATTATTATTATTATTATTATTATTATTATTATTATTATTATTATTATTATTATTATTATTATTATTATTATTATTATTATTATTATTATTATTATTATTATTATTATTATTATTATTATTATTATTATTATTATTATTATTATTATTATTATTATTATTATTATTATTATTATTATTATTATTATTATTATTATTATTATTATTATTATTATTATTATTATTATTATTATTATTATTATTATTATTATTATTATTATTATTATTATTATTATTATTATTATTATTATTATTATTATTATTATTATTATTATTATTATTATTATTATTATTATTATTATTATTATTATTATTATTATTATTATTATTATTATTATTATTATTATTATTATTATTATTATTATTATTATTATTATTATTATTATTATTATTATTATTATTATTATTATTATTATTATTATTATTATTATTATTATTATTATTATTATTATTATTATTATTATTATTATTATTATTATTATTATTATTATTATTATTATTATTATTATTATTATTATTATTATTATTATTATTATTATTATTATTATTATTATTATTATTATTATTATTATTATTATTATTATTATTATTATTATTATTATTATTATTATTATTATTATTATTATTATTATTATTATTATTATTATTATTATTATTATTATTATTATTATTATTATTATTATTATTATTATTATTATTATTATTATTATTATTATTATGTACAAGTTTGTATATACAGTCGTCAATAAACTTATGAGTATGAGTATGAGTATTATTACTATTATTATTATTATTATTATTATTATTATTATTATTACTATTATTATTATTATTATTATTAGTATTATTACTATTATTAGTATTATTATTATTACTATTATTACTATTATTAGTATTATTACTATTATTATTATTATTATTATTATTATTATTATTACTATTATTACTATTATTATTATTATTATTATTATTATTACTATTATTATTATTATTATTATTATTATTATTATTATTACTATTATTATTATTATTATTATTACTATTATTATTATTATTATTATTATTATTATTATTATTATTACTATTATTATTATTACTATTATTATTATTATTATTATTATTATTATTATTATTATTATTATTATTATTATTATTATTATTATTATGTACAAGTTTGTATATACAGTCGTCAATAAACTTATGAGTATGAGTATGAGTATTATTACTATTATTATTATTATTATTATTATTATTACTATTATTATTATTATTATTATTAGTATTATTACTATTATTAGTATTATTATTATTACTATTATTACTATTATTAGTATTATTACTATTATTATTATTATTATTATTATTATTATTATTACTATTATTACTATTATTATTATTATTATTATTATTATTACTATTATTATTATTATTATTATTATTATTATTATTATTACTATTATTATTATTATTATTATTACTAGTATTATTATTATTATTATTATTATTATTATTATTATTATTATTATTATTATTATTATTATTATTATTATTATTATTATTATTATTATTATTATTATTATTATTATTATTATTATTATTATTATTATTATTATTATTATTATTATTATTATTATTATTATTATTATTATTATTATTATTATTATTATTATTATTATTATTATTATTATTATTATTATTATTATTATTATTACTATTATTATTATTACTATTATTACTATTATTACTATTATTACTATTATTAGTATTATTACTATTATTACTATTATTACTATTATTACTATTATTACTATTATTATTATTATTATTATTATTATTATTATTATTATTATTATTATTACTATTATTATTATTATTATTATTATTATTATTATTATTATTATTATTATTATTATTATTATTATTATTATTATTATTATTATTATTATTATTATTATTATTATTATTATTATTATTATTATTATTATTATTATTATTATTATTATTATTATTATTATTATTATTATTATTATTATTATTATTATTATTATTATTATTATTATTATTATTATTATTATTATTATTATTATTATTATTATTATTATTATTATTATTATTATTATTATTATTATTATTATTATTATTATTATTATTATTATTATTATTATTATTATTATTATTATTATTATTATTATTATTATTATTATTATTATTATTATTATTATTATTATTATTATTATTATTATTATTATTATTATTATTATTATTATTATTATTATTATTATTATTATTATTATTATTATTATTATTATTATTATTATTATTATTATTATTATTATTATTATTATTATTATTATTATTATTATTATTATTATTATTATTATTATTATTATTATTATTATTATTATTATTATTATTATTATTATTATTATTATTATTATTATTATTATTATTATTATTATTATTATTATTATTATTATTATTATTATTATTATTATTATTATTATTATTATTATTATTATTATTATTATTATTATTATTATTATTATTATTATTATTATTATTATTATTATTATTATTATTATTATTATTATTATTATTATTATTATTATTATTATTATTATTATTATTATTATTATTATTATTATTATTATTATTATTATTATTATTATTATTATTATTATTATTATTATTATTATTATTATTATTATTATTATTATTATTATTATTATTATTATTATTATTATTATTATTATTATTATTATTATTATTATTATTATTATTATTATTATTATTATTATTATTATTATTATTATTATTATTATTATTATTATTATTATTATTATTATTATTATTATTATTATTATTATTATTATTATTATTATTATTATTATTATTATTATTATTATTATTATTATTATTATTATTATTATTATTATTATTATTATTATTATTATTATTATTATTATTATTATTATTATTATTATTATTATTATTATTATTATTATTATTATTATTATTATTATTATTATTATTATTATTATTATTATTATTATTATTATTATTATTATTATTATTATTATTATTATTATTATTATTATTATTATTATTATTATTATTATTATTATTATTATTATTATTATTATTATTATTATTATTATTATTATTATTATTATTATTATTATTATTATTATTATTATTATTATTATTATTATTATTATTATTATTATTATTATTATTATTATTATTATTATTATTATTATTATTATTATTATTATTATTATTATTATTATTATTATTATTATTATTATTATTATTATTATTATTATTATTATTATTATTATTATTATTATTATTATTATTATTATTATTATTATTATTATTATTATTATTATTATTATTATTATTATTATTATTATTATTATTATTATTATTATTATTATTATTATTATTATTATTATTATTATTATTATTATTATTATTATTATTATTATTATTATTATTATTATTATTATTATTATTATTATTATTATTATTATTATTATTATTATTATTATTATTATTATTATTATTATTATTATTATTATTATTATTATTATTATTATTATTATTATTATTATTATTATTATTATTATTATTATTATTATTATTATTATTATTATTATTATTATTATTATTAGGCATTGTTAGAGTTATTGGACAATATAGTTGAGGGTTTAGAGGAAGGAGTACCTACTCACGCAGTACTCTGTGACTTGACAAAAGCGTTTGATTGCGTTAATACAGAGATTCTTCTTCTGAAATTGGAACATTATGGCATACGGGGGATTGTCAACAATTTATTTCGATCATACCTATTTAATCGGTCTCAGTTTGTTAGTTTCAATGGAAGAGTGTCTGGTTTGAAGGATATATCCTCTGGTGTCCCACAAGGATCTGTCTTGGGACCTTTACTGTTTCTGTTGTATATCAATGACCTTCCTTCATCACTAGGTAATATCAATTGCGTACTTTTTGCAGATGATACAACGCTGTTCACCAAAAGTGATCCGGCTTTGATTCAGGAAGGTCTTGATAGAGCTAAAATATGGTTTGATGCAAATAAACTAAAACTTAATGAGTCGAAAACTAAAAATATAATGTTTAGTTCTGATCGCTGGGTGGATAAATCGGAGCCAGTGCGCTTGCTCGGTGTGTGTCTTGATACTGGTCTGAGTTGGAAGGCGCATATTGACATTCTCTCTGCAAAACTTTCTACACAGATTTTCGTTATGCGTCAGCTGAGAACATGCTTAGATAACAATGCCATGAGAATAATCTACTTTGCCTTGGTGCACAGCGTGCTGTCGTATGCCATTGTACTTTGGGGCAATGCATCGACAGCACTCAAAATTTTTCATTTGCAGAAGACAGCAGTCAGAATTATAGACTCTGCTCCATATGGAACGCATTGCAGACCACTTTTTAAGAAGTACAAGATTTTACCCATGCCTTGTATATTTATATTTGAAAGCCTGCTTATTATACATAAAAATGTGAATAATCTATCTTCACATGAGGATAGGCATAATTATAATACCAGGCGGCGGTGGAATCTTGTACCTACCTTTTCTAGACTTAGGATGACTCAACTTAATAAAATTGATCTCAATCTATACAATAAATTTATAAATTATCATAGCCATATTGATGTGAAAGTAATGACTTACAACTCCTTTTATAGGTTGGCTAAACATTTTTTTATTAATCACTGTTTTTATAGTATAGATGAGTATTTTCAAGTCACATAAGTATTATTTATATGTTTGCTGTGTGTCATGAATTCTGTTGTTTGTGTTCTATTATACAAATTTATTTATTATTTTACTTCTTGACTGCCAGTTTTAAACTGGTGACTATATATATTTTTGTTTTATAATGAATTATTGTATTGACATAAATATTATTATTTATTTATATGTTTGTCTTGTCATGAATTCTGTTGTTTGTTTTATTATACAAATTTAATTTATTATTTTACTTTTTGATTGCCATATTTAAACTGGTGACTAGGTATATCTTTCTTTTTTAATGAATTATTGTATTATGACATAAATGTACTGAAGTATGTATTGTCAATAAAGGCTATATATATATATATTATTATTATTATTATTATTATTATTATTATTATTATTATTATTATTATTATTATTATTATTATTATTATTATTATTATTATTATTATTATTATTATTATTATTATTATTATTATTATTATTATTATTATTATTATTATTATTATTATTATTATTATTATTATTATTATTATTATTATTATTATTATTATTATTATTATTATTATTATTATTATTATTATTATTATTATTATTATTATTATTATTATTATTATTATTATTATTATTATTATTATTATTATTATTATTATTATTATTATTATTATTATTATTATTATTATTATTATTATTATTATTATTATTATTATTATTATTATTATTATTATTATTATTATTATTATTATTATTATTATTATTATTATTATTATTATTATTATTATTATTATTATTATTATTATTATTATTATTATTATTATTATTATTATTATTATTATTATTATTATTATTATTATTATTATTATTATTATTATTATTATTATTATTATTATTATTATTATTATTATTATTATTATTATTATTATTATTATTATTATTATTATTATTATTATTATTATTATTATTATTATTATTATTATTATTATTATTATTATTATTATTATTATTATTATTATTATTATTATTATTATTATTATTATTATTATTATTATTATTATTATTATTATTATTATTATTATTATTATTATTATTATTATTATTATTATTATTATTATTATTATTATTATTATTATTATTATTATTATTATTATTATTATTATTATTATTATTATTATTATTATTATTATTATTATTATTATTATTATTATTATTATTATTATTATTATTATTATTATTATTATTATTATTATTATTATTATTATTATTATTATTATTATTATTATTATTATTATTATTATTATTATTATTATTATTATTATTATTATTATTATTATTATTATTATTATTATTATTATTATTATTATTATTATTATTATTATTATTATTATTATTATTATTATTATTATTATTATTATTATTATTATTATTATTATTATTATTATTATTATTATTATTATTATTATTATTATTATTATTATTATTATTATTATTATTATTATTATTATTATTATTATTATTATTATTATTATTATTATTATTATTATTATTATTATTATTATTATTATTATTATTATTATTATTATTATTATTATTATTATTATTATTATTATTATTATTATTATTATTATTATTATTATTATTATTATTATTATTATTATTATTATTATTATTATTATTATTATTATTATTATTATTATTATTATTATTATTATTATTATTATTATTATTATTATTATTATTATTATTATTATTATTATTATTATTATTATTATTATTATTATTATTATTATTATTATTATTATTATTATTATTATTATTATTATTATTATTATTATTATTATTATTATTATTATTATTATTATTATTATTATTATTTGGATTCATACGAGTTGACTTTTACCCGTATAGTTGTCTTTCATTGAGCTCTTCAAAAGTTAGTTCAAAGTGCGGTTATTTAACCCTTGAAAATTGTTTGTGATCTATTCACTCTATCAGTGTTTTGTTATGTGTACATATTTGTGTTATTTTGAATGAAGTTATCAATTTAGGAACTTCACGTGTGACTACAATCAGTTGATATCGCAAGGAATTTGCTGTATTTAGTGTTTTTCTCCAAGCCGAGACGGACGATTGTAAACTGGACTGAGTTTTGATTTACATTTATTAAATTAAATTCTGACAATGTCTAAGAACAATTCAAGTTCATCGTCGAATAATAGATGTAAGAGATGCAGGAATCAGGTTCAGAGTGGCTTAAAGTGTGTTGTGTGTGGAATCACATCGCACAAAAGCTGTTTAAATGCTTTGAAAAATGTCAAATTCTTGAGTGACTCTACTGTAAATTGCTGCGCTGAAAATTGTGATTACCAAGAAAGTAATATTCCATCTATTACTCAAACTCCAGCATCTGTAAATGAGTCCCCTATAGTCACAGATCGCGTTGATGAGATTAAAGTTAAATATCTTGAGGAATTAATCCTACAGAAAGATCTCACAATCGCAAATCAAACGATTGCTATTAATTCACTGCTAGAACAGGTGTCTTACCTCAAGCATCAGTTGAAAATTAATGGAGAATGCGCTCAACATACTACTCCTGTGGAATTGCCAACTCAAAGTTACGCTAGTAGGGCTGCAGTTAACCATACTGATTCTAAAAATAAAGCGATAACACAAATTAAATCATCAACTTATACTGTTACACCAGCCGCTGTTTCTCATGCCATTCATGTGGCAGAAGCCTCTAGAATTTGTCAGGATGTTATCCATTTGAATCAGGATGATCCAGTTGTTCCTTCTCACAGCGCAGATCGGAATAAGGGACTTATGTCAAAAAGAAGATCGAGAAATATTTTAATCGGGAAATCAAATGATTTATCATCAAACACGTCACTGAAGTCAGCCATAACTATTAGACATTTCCATACCACAAACTGGGATCCATCTACTAGTGAAGTGGCGCTATTGGAACATTTGAGTCAATTTGTTTCGGAAGTCCAGGTTGAAAAATTAGTGTCAAGGCAGCCATTAAGGTATGCTTCTTTTAAAGTTTCCGTTCCTACCGTGGATGCTCATAAAATCACTAGGCCCGAAATCTGGCCTAATGGAGTGGTCCTTAATCAGTTTTTTCGATCGCCTCGTAGTAACCCATCCAATAAGTCTGAGGCATATCAAGAATCAGGATCTGCGCACTAACAATTTGTCTTTTGCTTGCTCTGTATTTGGTATTAATGTCCAAAGTCTAACAAATAAGATTGACGAGCTTCACATTTTTTTGCATGATAATCCCTATGACATTGTTTGCTTTTCTGAACATTGGTTGTCTACTGAAAATCTTTCAAGGATTAATATTAATGGTTATACATTGATTTCGTCATATTGTCGTAAAGACTATATTCATGGAGGAGTTGCAATATATGCAAATACTAAAATTAAACTCAAGTCAATAGATATTAAAAATTATTGTTTACCAATACATGCAGAGTTTTGCGCAGCTGAAATTGTTAATAGAAATTTAGTTATTGTGTCCTTATATAGATCTTCTAGTTCAGGTGATCTTATAATATTCAAGGAACGTTTTGAAGCACTTATTGACTTTCTATTAAGCAAGTATAAATATATAATTATAGTAGGGGATATAAATTTGGACCTTGATGCCAATTCGGTGTATGCAAGGGATATTCGTAATATATTTTCCATGTTTGGTATTGTTCATCATATTGGTGAGCCAACTAGGATTACTACTAAAACCAGTTCTTGTCTTGATAATATTATGACTAATTTGGATTCAAATTTGTTAAAGTCAGGAACGTGTGATTTCCATTTATCTGATCATATCGGAGTTTACATACATATTCAACTTGAATCAGCGGTGGATCGTAGAGGTTCCAGAAAAAATCGGATAGTATCTAAGCATAGGATTGGTAATTTTGCCCATAAAATTAATGAGATGCATTGGGATTTTAATCATTTGTGCAATCTAAATTGTAATGATCTTGCTATGTTTATTTTGGGGGTTCTGCAGTCTACTGCTGATTTATGTTTCCCAATAAAATCTGTTCCTAGTAAAATAAATGGTGTAAAGTGGTTTAATGATCGGCTGCGTGAGATGAGAACACGGCTGCATGATAGTAAGAATGTTTTTAGGACTACGAATAGTGACGAAGACTGGAAAGTGTATTGTGAAAACAGAAGAAAATACAAGAATGCATTAAAAGAAGAAAAAAGAAAAGCTTATACGTATGAAATCTGTAGTGCTGATAATAGGAGTAAAGTAATTTGGAAAATAGTCAGTAATGAATGTAATCTGAAAAAAAGTTCTAATGTTGAATATTCGATATCATCTGAGGAATTTAACTTTTATTTTGCTTCTGTTTCCAGTAAGATTTTAAATGAAATTGATATTCAAAATGTAAGCCCATCTTACTTTCTTTCCAAAGCTCCTAAGCCTCCGTTCTCATTTTTTATGCAGCCGATTGTTGAACCTGACGTAAGGCTTGCTATTAATCAGTTGCGAAATTCAAATAGTCTTGATTTCTTTTTATTAAATAGTTTTATGATTAAGGCCACTGTTGACTCTTTGATTGGTCCACTGACATTGTTATACAATAAATGTGTTCAAGAAGGTAATTGGCCTGATTCGCTCAAGATAACAAAAATTTTGCCTTTGCATAAGAAAGGGAATGTTGATTGCCCTGATAATTTTAGACCAATAGCAACTGTTCCAATTATTGGTAAAATTTTTGAAATCATTATTAAAGAACGGTTAGTTAAATACTTTGAGGATAAGCATATATTCTCAGAGACCCAATTTGGTTTCAGAAAAAATAAATCCACAGTTAGAGCAATGTTGAGAATAATTGAAAACATGGTTAAGGGACTTGATGTGGGCGTAGGTACGTTGGCTACAATGTGTGACCTCACCAAGGCCTTCGATTGTGTTGCGGCTGATATTTTGTTGATGAAATTGGAATATTATGGAGTAAGAGATAATTTGCTTAAGCTATTTTCCTCCTACTTAACAAATAGACAGCAATGTGTTGCACTCAATGATCACGAGTCAGGACTGTTACCTATTGAAAATGGTGTCCCTCAGGGATCTGTCCTGGGACCTGTTTTATTTCTTGTTTACATTAACGATTTGCCGTTTGCACTTACTGACATTTTATGTATAATGTTTGCTGATGATACCACTCTTTTAACTAAATGTGAGGATGCTTCGAATAGAGATGGTCTAATACAAGTAAAGCGTTGGTTTTCTTCTAATAAATTAAAATTAAACGATCTTAAAACACAAAATATGTTCGTAACATCAGATAAATGGGCACCCATAACAAATTGTAAATTGTTGGGATTCACGCTGGATAGTACTTTAAATTGGGCTTCTCATGTTGACTATCTCAGTTCGAAATTGTCTTCACAATTATTTTGTATGCGTCAATTAAAGAAATCGCTTTCAAGTTCAGCTCTTCGCATGGTGTATTTTGCGTTGGTGCATAGTCATCTATCTTATGGAGTTGTTTTATGGGGTAATTCAGTTACAGCCCATAAATTATTTATTTTACAAAAAGCTGCTTTACGCATTATTGATGGTGCAGCATATGGCACTCCTTGTCAACAACTCTTTAAGAAATATAAGATTATGCCGCTTCCGTGCATATTCATATTTGAAACATTGTTGCAAATACATCGTGAGATACATAAATATCAAAAACATTCTGATAGGCACTTCTATAGCACCAGGCATGCTAATAATTTGGTATCTCAATATTCTAGGATTTGTATGACACAAAATAACAAACTAAATGTTACACTTTATAATAATCTAATCAATAACTTTTGTAGCACTAATGTTATAGAAATGAACCTCAATACTTTTTATAGGTTTTTAAAAAAATTTTTACTAGAACACTGCTTCTACAGTGTAAGTCAATACTCCGATTTTACTAACAGGTCCCAGTAACAGATTTTAATTTAATTTTTTTTTTAACTAGATTTTAAACAAATTTTAAGCAATAATGTAATGACTTCAACTGCACTTAGTAGTAACAGTAACAGATTTTTATTTTATTTTTTTTAGCTAGATTTTAATCATATATTTTAAGCAATAATGTAATGACTTCAAATGTACTTTTTATGTATGTAGTGTGGTCAATAAATGGTATGGTATGGTATGGTATTATTATTATTATTATTATTATTATTATTACTATTATTATTATTATTATTACTATTATTATTATTATTATTATTATTATTATTATTATTATTATTATTATTATTGTTATACCCTATAAGTATGTTATCGAGAGGACAGATGTATATATTGTGTTGCCTTACCACAGTGACATCATATACTTACGCGGCATAAAGTAAACGTACCTAATTATTTTTATTTTATATGGTAAATCTGATATCATGGTTGCATTATAAAAAGTACTATACAATATTTAATTAAAACTTAAACGTAAATTTAAGAATCAAGGATCACAAGATTTTTTTGTTTTGTTTGGATTTATTTCATATAATTTTAAACTGTAAACAAAGTAAAATTATTCTCTATATCGACTAGGTAAGTTTTTTTTTATTCTAGTTTTTCTTTCGTTTTCAAAAATTGCAGTTTTTCGAAACGTCAAAAAAAAACAATAAATACATGTTATCAAAAAGTATTTCTACAATTCTAATGCAGACCTCCATTAAATGTCCAAAACAGAACATCCATGTGTAGTACAAATTTGGTACAGAGGCGGACATCTATGGGTCTGGAAGTGGTACAGTAGTGGACGACCCTAGGTTGCACGAACTTGTGACATTTTTGCGTCCGTGGGACTTCCAATGGACGTCCGTCGAAAACTTGTGCGGGAGAGGGGGCGGCATATTATTATTGAGCAGACCGCATTTTCGCCTAGGAACGACTTATGTTGGTAGGTCTTAACCACCATTCAGTGCAGAAATGAGGAAAACCTCATTAATTAGGGGAGTAGTCAAACGTCAACCGGTATCGATCTCTCACATTGACCAAGCCAACATTCTTCCACCCTACCATATCCGCAGAGAGGGTGCCAATTCTCTTCACGAATATAGCTCATATACGGTCTACTGGCTGCGGGAATCCAACCCACAACGATCTAGTCAGCTCGATTCAAGTACCGCACGATCACTGACCGATTCTACGAAATATTTTAGTGAATCTTTGTATAACATTTCTTATAGGTAGGAGTTATATATTTTGCGATAACAATTTATTAATAAAAAACTGAAGTATGGTAGGGTGCGCGGAGGTGTCCACAACTTTTTCCTAGAAATAGATATTAAGGCTGTCCATCCCGGAAAAAAATTCAATTCGAAAATTTCAGAATTAGAAATTTATAATTCCGAATCCCGGGATTGATTGCTGTCAACAATGTCGATGTATTATGAAAAATTAATATTATTTTCAATTTTATTTATTTAAAAAGAACTAAATGATAATTATAAAAAACGTTATATTATAATTAATATGAATAATCATATATATATGAAATTTATTTTTTATTCATATTTTGGAAAAAATAAAAAACAAGTACTTATAAGAAAAACTAATTCATCCAGCACATTCGGATTCAATATCGAGAAGGCTCTCTCCTATTTTACATTTGTATGTGAAATTCATAATAAAAAATCGTATGTACCCATTTTTATAATATTCCTTGAACTTGTACTTGAACCTGGCTGAAATGCCTACATAGACTTTTCCAGACCTTGCTTTTATGTACTGAACACAACTGTACAAAATTGCAGAAAGTGACATGTTATAAACCTGTTCGCAACTTATAGCAGTCAACACAAAGTAATATACATGCAGCCGGTATATTATTCCTACAAAATAGTGTGTCGCATATCTCTGAGAGCATACTTCTGCTACGCATGCGCTGCAGTAAGTACAAGATAGTACGCATGCACTACTGGAGAATATCGGATGATGACATGTGTGGAAAGTTTAGAGCGCGAGGTCAAAATATGAGTGTAAGTGATGTTGAAATATATATTTCATTAACAAAATTGTACGTGAATAGCATATGTGTGCAAATAAAAAAGTATTACAACTGTAAAACGGACAGTGATGGACACTCGTGGAAGGAAGATTGTATTTTTAAAATCAGTTTTCGAAAAAAAATCTATTGCTGTATCTTACAAGATGAAACTTAGTCCATATAAATGAAATCGAAAAGAATATACTGATAGAAAGGACGAAATAATGATATGGCGAAGAAATTATTTAAAATAAAAAATAAGAATCTGGATCGAAGAATATATTAAATTGTGACGGAACATGGGCGTATAAAAGTCATACGGAAAGCGGTGCGATATTATATAATAAGTGGTAATGTGTGACCGTTATAGTGACAGTGCTAGTAACCAATAGTAAATAGTGTGTATGCATTCTAAAGCCTTTTGTCCTTTTGAATGCGGAATTCGCAAATATTTGCGCGATTTATTTAATGGTGGAAAAATCTCTATTTGTAACAAATTTTGTCAATTACCTATAACATTTTCTATCATTTCTATCATGAAACTGTCATGATAGATTATCAGAAGCTCAAAACAAATTTATTAACACCACATAATAATGAGAGGGGCAATAATATTTGTAGTGTTTGACAGTTTCGCAAATTGCAATTGTCAAAAGTTTTTCCCGCCATAAATAATTAAAACAGAAGTTGCAAAATTCGTGCAAAAATCTTTGAATTTCGCGTATATGAGGACAAGGCTTAAGTGTGATATCCGCGAAGTGCGGATCAGGTAGATTTAAGTGGGTGGTGGTGAGCAATCGCCGTCCAAAAAGACGGCATTCTAATTTGTAGAGAGGATGACACAGATGGCACATTTAAAGCAAATTATGAAAGTGCTAGGTTCCGCCGACGTCAACTTATTTTTGATAATTTTGTATGCTTTAACTCTTCTCAAGTGGCAAGCTTAGATAATCATATACCAACCCGTATCTTCCGTACTCATCTCTGTGTTGTGAATTAGTCACTCTCTATTATTTTCGATCTTAGGTAATTGATAATACAAGATAAAAACTTTAAGTTTTGAAATATTCTTATTATTTTTCTTATCTAATTATTATTAAATTCGTAAAAACTGTTATATAAAACTGTTTCTACTCTAAAAATAATAGATGTTATGTAATGCAATTATTTTTGTCATTTTTGTATATTTTTTATATCTGATCGCATTCAAATTTAGTACGCCTATGAAATCTTGATCCCCGCACGCTTCGCCCGTCGCGCTAGTCAACAAGCTAGCGATTAGTCACGCTCTACAATTTCGGCCACTGACTATGTGAAACAGTTATTTATTACTTTGTAAAAATGTGATCAATGTTCAATTTTTTAGACCTGGTCAGTAAATTAAATATAATATCTCTGTATTAATTAATTATTCTGCGGTCTCGGATTTCACATTAGACCACAACCAATGTATCTATAAAATTGACAGTCAAACCCGAAAATCCCGGGAAGCAAGCTGCCGCCATCCCGGGATTTTTGGGACTGAAAGTTAGCAGAATACACGGATCAAGTTGATCTTTGGTATTCGTAAAATACTTATAACTATAATGCTAAATTATGGTATATCCATAAATATATACCAAGTCTTTATTTTTACCGTTACATTTTGACGACTTCAAACATCAAACAGCGTTTTTTCGGGTGTAATTCAATGGTCGTCGGGCCATTAGCCCGCAGAGTGGTTGTTTCCTTGAATATTCCGTGTTTGCCACATATTGATATCGCCGTTACGCGATAGAGGTCGCTAGCTTTCAATTGTTTTTACAGCGGTGTAGAAAGCTTCTTGTCTGTGGCCTTTTAGTCCAGCATGGAGTAGCAAATGACCGCTAGAGACAGCTTTGCTATTTTCCTTGACCATATACATTAAGACGAGTCAATCTAATGGGATATTTTGTTGGCCTGAATGGGAAACCAACTCTCGCGTAATGGGAAACGAACTCAAAAAGAACGTTTACGCTTGGACTATTTGCTAATAGATGGCGCAATATTAGGTACTAAAATGACATGAATTTGGATAAATAATTTTGAAAGGTCCTCCCATCGAAGATGATTGGTTCATACATATTATGTTATGTACAATCGTTTGCAATAATAATGACACTCTTTAAATAGAATTTTGCTATTTCTTTTGAACTGCTGACGTATTTGTAATGAAATCTACTTTCAACTTTTAACATTAGTAATTAGTTGTTTCACTTACCAATATAGATTTAATGAAATTTCTACTCAGAACTTGCAGAAGTTTAAAAACTGTTTTGAGAGAGTGTCATTATTATTTCAAAGGTTGTATATACTTAAAATTCATAACTTTAATGACGTTCAATAGGATTACTGTTTAAGTGTTTAATTTATTATTAAGGGAATTGTGTTAGTCATGAAGAATAAGGTAGAACATAAATGTTAATTTTTAAAATGTTAAAACTAGATGAAATATTCCTGGAACAAAACTTTTCCGCAAGGCGAAAATCGACTATAATGATAGATTTTGAATTCTGATAAGTAATTACAGTAATTCCATCACATGATTTAATATATAAAAATATTCTCATATTTGCAGAAGAAAAAAAACAAATTACAGAAGTGCAGTTATTCAGTTCATATTCACTTTCACGTATCAATTAAAGTCAAACCTTAAAATATATTAACCGCCAGATAACACTTTTATCATACTCCTCCAGCTTTGGTAAATTCAAGTGAAGAAGTCATTCAATACATGTCGATAAAAATATACAGGGTGGGCCATTACTAAGGGAACATAGAGGAGTAACATCATTGGGAGGAAATATGAAGATATAGGTAAATATATCTTAGTAAAATATTGTGGAGAAAGATACAAGGTGTCAAAGTTGAAATATTTTAATTTGTGTTTTCTTTTTTTGTAACTCAACTGATTGTCACCAAATTTGGTAGGGAAACATTTTTTAAGAAAAATAAAAATAATTTAAGTATTAAATCAGTTTTGCCAATAAAGGGCGCCGCACTAACAATGTCTAATGATGAATTTTTCTCTTATTTTTTGTTGAAAAAAACATTTTGATTTTTCGGAAAATAATAATGCATCTTGTGCAGTAAGAGAAACTCACACGATAATCTGTAGTTCTATATGTCTCTTTATAGAAGTGGGTATATCGAATTCATTTGAATTATCTTAATGTGTTTAAAAGAAATAAAATAGAAACTGTAAATTTTAGCATATCGCCGAAACCTTTTTTTCACAATCTTATTTTTCTGTTTTTTTTTTTTAATTAATTAACAGTTCATATTCTTACTTCTCTGATGCAATAAAATAAACTGCTTATGTTTCAAACTTTATGATCTGTGGTTTGAATATAAATATATTGCCACAATCTTATTATTTAGGCAGGTAAATGAAAAAGAGTCACGTGGCCACGCCCTCGAAACGCCTTCGCAGTTTTTTGCAGATTAAAATAGTATCGCTTTATTTCCTTCGTTTGAATAAATGCGTATTGTTACACAGTACGACATCTAACAGGAGTTATGATAACTATTTAGGCCTTTATTAAGGACTGCTTCTCTAGGTGTATATACTCAAGGGTATTTTTACGCTCTGAAATTGTCTTTCAACCCTTATAATTTATAAGTATTGTTAGAATTGCAATTACTTCTTCTAGAGATCAATTTTATTGTCTTTAAAATAAATAGTTTTCTTTATAATGATGACAAATGAAGAAAAATTGAAAACAAAAACTGTGCGTTATATAAAAACAAAGTTAAGAGAACTATGTTGTGTGGACTTTCCCATGAATATGAAGAAATGGTCTTTGAAATATTAAAAGTCAACAGACACACTTAAATGTTTCGATATGTCATTTTGTGTTTTTAGGGATGAGCTGTATGTAGGTAAGAGATTTTCGGCGTATGTAAGTGACGTCACTGCTTATTACTGTAAATGCGCAATATTACTTACTATACTTTTAATAATAGCATAATTTCGTGTTCACCATTTTCGTTGCATTATTAATGATAAACAACTACTCTGTAATATTAAAAATATCTATTAAGCACTATGTTTGAGTAAGTAGGCAAAAGTCCATCAGGTCGATAATTAAGGTTGGTTTTGGCACGTATTTTAATATTTTGTTACATTTAGTTTTTTTTCGCCCAATAAATTAAAAGGCAGACCTTCCAGTTTTGAACTACATACTAAGGATTACTTTGACTACATAGGGTATACCACGAGTGCCAATACCAACTGAACAATCACCAAACTGCTAGAGTCTAAGTGCGTGAATAAATAATTAATGCTTAGAGGCTTTTCTCATGGTTTTTATTTTTGATAGAGTACAAATACTATAACATATATTATTTTTACATTTAGTTTAAGCAATCTCATAGTTAAGTGACATGCGGACTTTTTGTCTGCCCACACATTCGGTATCGCAAACGGCACAAGCACAAGACTAATTTACAGTTTGCTTGATAGTCTAATCTAAGTCTTTACCTGTACTAAAAATATAGTCACTTACCATTTTGATCTCTCCGGTTACTTTTTTATTTGCTTATATACTTGTACCCTTGCAGTTCAAAATTATTATTTACAAAAACAAAAACAATTGCGACTCATTTTTATCAATTTCATCCATTCGAATTCACTTATTATATGAACTTATGAATAACATCGAATAAATAACTGGTTACAATAAAGAGTTAACGTTTATTAAATACTTTTAAAGTAAATAATACAAAAAATAAAACAATTTGTTTAATATTTTATACAAAGTTGAGAATTAAGACTAATGCAAGATTACAGCTTATGGTAACAAATTACAAACTATATAAGAGTTACAATTTTAATCACCCTTATTTTTCTTTTTAGGAGACTCGTCGTCTGAACTCTCACTGGAAGATTTCCTCTTGCTCCCTCTCTTCTCTTTACTTTCTTCGACCTTCTCATCGCTGTGTTTTCTTTCTTCCTTTCTTTTCTTACCTTCTTTTCCATTTTCTTCCTCTCCCACCATTTCAATATCACTGTCGGACTTCTTTCCTGTCCCCAGTTTTTCCTCGTACAGGGAAACATTCTTTTTAATTTTACTTGCATCAGGACTGTATGCCCAAAGAATAAGTTCCATGTGTTCTTTTGTGGGCAAATCGTCTTTCCATAGCTCAGGTTTGTTTTCTTCTAACTGTTTTAATAACTTTTTAAGTTCGGTGTTTCTTACAATATCCCATGTGGGTTGATCCTCTCCACTTGCTACTGTCCTCAAATTTTTATAATCAGCATTTGCTTTTTTGTATGCCTCAAGGAAACTGTCAATAGTTTTATCTTCTATGTCGAATCGTTCCTTCAAGGGGAGCAGTGCTTCTATCGACGTTAGTGGTAGGTAGGCACGGTTTTCCTTTGATAAATTGTTTAGTTCGAAATTCCTCAACCATTCTTCAAATACGGCCATAGCATCGTTGATATTTTGCAATTTGTCTTTATCCTTTGTCACTGTAACAAAAAAAAAATAAATAAATAAGAATGGTAATATGTACCTAAAGTATTACTACAAAATATACTAAAAACCGAAGATGTCGTAAATGTATTATTTTACAAAATTTTCTAAAAATTGTCTGTACTGCTTTGAAGTTGCAGTTATAATTTAAATGGTAATTTTTTGACGATGCCAATGACACAACAGTTGGCATTATTTACAAAATATGCTTTCCATAATCAACTAATAGATAGATTTATTTATTTATTTGTTTCAAGAAAATATATTTTTTTCAATGTTTTCATAATCTGTAAAAATTAACTGCTAATTTTACTTATGCTACAATTTCTAAATAGATAATGTTAAAAAAATGAATTAAAATTATAGAAAAATAAGAATCAATGTTAACTCAAAGTTAACGACAATAATTATCTGTTAAAATTATGTTAAACAGGAGAACATTTGCGATTAAATTGTATTTTGAGAATTCAATGAAAGTAATAAAAATAAAATAAAATAATAATAATAATAATAATAATAATAATAATAATAATAATAATAATAATAATAATAATAATAATAGATTTATTTATCCAACAGAATATTTCATATTACAAGACAGAACAAGCAAAAGAAACAAAAATACTTTAATTAATAAGTATTAAACAATAATTGATGAATGATAATGACTAAAAACTAGTAATGTATTGAAGATTAATCAACTAGAATTACCAAAATAACAGATTACGAAATATATCACAAATATTAGATATAAGGTTGTTATAGTCATATGACTAAATAAATAAATAAGACGCTTTTAAAGGATAGATTGACAAACATCGCGTGCATGAGCGTCATCTTACGGTTGTTTGGAAAAACACTACTACTTGAGATAAATTAGCATACAGAAAATTGTGTCACAATTTAAAAAGAAAAGCAAAGTTGGCAGTATAACTGGTAGAGTTCGCTGTAGCGAAAAGAAACAATAATAATTAAAAATCTGAGGTTAAAACATGGAACATGGATGGTTAAAAATTAATATTTTTTTGCAACGTGGTGAAGGTAAGTTATCGCTCTAGTGCATTCTGATAATTGTTTTCTGTGTTTGACTAAAATTTAATATAACGCAAACAGTTAATTATAATTAGTGAATTGATTATCTAAATTGCCTTGCCTGCTTTTGTTTGTTTTATTTTTTAATATAAAATACTGCTGAATACACTGCTGTGTACCAAACTGCAAAAGCATATATTATTCCTATATATATCACAGATACTTCTTAAAGAAATCAAAGTTTCTTCAGAGTTACTGCAGACAGGTAGATACAATTCGCAAATTATGTAAACCAGATTTTAATCTCACGAACAAAAATTGTTACTTTTGCGAATACCATTTTGAATTAAATGTTTTAAAAATATTGAGAAGAATAGCCTCACCTTATTTTGGTATTTATTTATTTAAGGTTGATTCGTTTTCTTGTGTGAATATAAAAGTAATGGCAAATACATATAACTCGCGTCAAGAATTCAGACGACTACGTCACGGCTGACGTTACACATTTGTTTTTATTGTCAACGTAATTTTCGATATTTGGTCGCGTTAAAAACAATCATTTTTTGCAGTTTAGTGCAATATATAATGTAAACTTTTAATGTAGTATATAGTTTTATTACTATAAGTTGCAGTTTCTTAAATAATTTGATGAAAATATAAGGAATTATGTATTTGTTCGTATGACGTAAGTCGTCTGAATTCTTGATTTTTTTTGCTCATACTGAGTATATTTAAATTTTCACAGAAAAAAATTATCAGTAGTACATCGTACTGATGAGAACCATTGTAGTTCGGAACAAATGTATTTAACAATAATATTTAGCATAAAGTATGCATCTATTTTTTATCATATTAATCGCTATTAATTACTAGTCATGTAATCAATTTCTTTTCCTATTTATAATAGAATAAAGCATTGAAAAAACAATTCTCTTTTTATTATTAAACCAATCATACCTTCTTTTTTAATAGATATATTATAAAATTCATAAATCATTCACTATATAATTTTGTAAAAAATCTGTTCAACTTTTATAATTGAACATATAATTTTTTACGAAATTTTATTATCGAGGATTATGAATTTTATTTCATATGTACGTTGCACTCTATATATTAAAGTAAATTCAAATTTACCGCCAACTGCTGCGTAATGAAGCTTATTATACAGCGACATCTGTTGTATAGATTTTGAGAGTTATAGTTTTCTTAAAACAGAAAACGTAGCATAGTGCAGTTGTTACTTTTCTCCAAATGAACGTAAGATGCCGCCAGGTATGTCTGGAGCAAGTCGTGCTTCCCATGAAAGACAGAGAAAAGAGCCTTTTGTTTAGTTACTTACTCATATGATTATAGTGAGCGCACATAAAATTAATTGGAGATTTTAGTAAAATATTAGTGTGGACACTCGAATAATAAAAGTCGAAACGATAGAAATTTTGAAAAAAATTTTTGTACTGCGTCAATCGTATTAATATGACACTTATAAATATGATTCCATATCAAAGAACAATATTCTAATAATAAAAATTGAGAATTGCCGCAGGTAAATACTTTTATACGTAAAATCTTGAAAGTTAACTTGGTATTGGAAAAACCGATCTTACAAGTTTATTACATCAATCTACAATTCAAGTTAAAATTCGATTCTTACGTAGGTATATCTGTATTTAAACTGAATAATAAATTTCATTAATTGAATAAGTTAATGGATATTTCTAATATTTTGAAACGTTTGATTGCTGAATGGAGATTTATTTTTTTGTTTTTTTAATATTATTTTATGTCTCATAATATACAGGGTATCCCGTAATTCCACGTAAATACTAAAGGGGGTATTCTAAGGCATAATTTAGGGTAAGGGGTCTTTTCTATATATTTTTTCGATTTGAGCCCTCCTTGCAGAGATATTCGCGTTGGTGGGGTGAACCTAAATCTCGGTTTTATTTTTTTGTTTTTCAAAAACAACTTAATCTAAAATTTTGTGTTCTACTGATGAAACTACATTTCATCAAAGTATAATAAATAAAAACACATAAAATTTCACGTTGTATTCTTCTGCAAAATCTTACTCGTAAAATATAATCTCCTGGTAAAAGCTCTTGAATTCTTGCGAAATGATATGCATATGTAATCCATTTTTTTGTAAAATTTGTTATATACACGATCATGATATTCGTAATTAACGCGATGCTTCTCTGATGCTTTTGCTCCTTCAAAGTCCAAAATGACTCGTTCTTGCTCAACAGTTATTTTATTTATTCTTCCGGGATTTCTAGTAATTTTTTATATGATCTTTGTTCCACTAATCGTCTGTACACCTTCCGCGAATGTCCAAGTGTCTGGAATTCGGCGATTCGCATCTTGTTAGCAACGGTAATTATTAGATTAGGCACAATTCGTTTAACAAGATATGACCCAGTTGAAAACTATGGAACTGTCAATAAGACGCCACAACAATTAAACAATAAAATGACACACGCCTCCTATGTGTTTTTATTTATTATGATTTCCAGTTTAAAAGGGTGGTAATTGACAAGAAATATTTTTTTACTCAGAAAGTATTAATGTTTTGGAAAATTTGAAAGAGCAAGAAAACTTTCTAAATTCAGAGGTACACAAAACCGTAATTTTAATTTTGATTCATAGGCATCTAGAAAAAAATTCTGACCAAAACATCAGGAAGGGTTGTTTGTTTTAACCACTTCCAAGTGAAGGGTGCAAATAAAAATTTATTGCTAAAACGTCGTTCCATCAGTAGAACACACGTACCAAATTTCAAAATTTTAGGCCATAGAATACCCCCCTCAATATTTACTTGGAATTAAGGGACACCTTGTATATAAATTAAAAAAAAATTGGAAAATATTTATATGTACTTTGGTATAAATGCCAAATAACTGCTTAGATTTATTAATTTTAAAATTATAAACAACCAACCTCACATTGATAAAACACCTATCTCCGCCACTGCCTATGTCAACACGAATATGTTGATGTTGATAGTGAAACGGTTACATTTAACCTTGGATTTTAGCGGCCGATTTCAATAACTATCGAAGTAAGTTCCATCTCATTATATCCTGATTTACAATTTTGTTTTGATAATACAACCTCGGCGGTTTTGGTGCCAAAACAAAATTAAATATCCATACCGGTATTTTTAAATTAAAATTAAAAATAGAATCACGTACGGACGAAATTTCTTATGCATGAGTATGTACATACTACTTACGTGTTAGGGTCCGTTTGGCTCTGCCTATCAACCCTTTGATAGCTAGCTTCTGGTAATCTGGGTCCCTCCCTTCTAAATTTTTAATAGTTTCCAAAGCCTTTTCCTTGTCTTTGAATCCTAGGCCAGGAACGGTATCAGCTTTTGCTTCGGACATTGCTACCTAAAAATCAATGCAACACAACGTATTATTATAAATATAGGTACCCACACTGCGAATAGTTACTAACTTGTAATTTCCCTGCGGAGTTTGAATAGATATATAAAACCGAAGTTATAACTTGGAACAGCAACAGCTAACTGAGGCGGTTTCCTGGTCGATTAAACGCAGAATTTAGAAATTCGGTGTTTGTATTCGTGTAGTCCTGCGCCTGTTGAGGACAAGTGGCACATAGAAACAACTAATTTTGTTGCAAAGAAGGGAAGGTCAAACGGTAACCGCTCTTGCAAGTGTGTGGTCGCAAGATGACAAAATATCTAAACTGGGTAATTACGTCATGTCAGGCAATAATATACTTTCTTGACATTGCTATTGTGATGAATAATTATTAATTATAAATATTGTCTACCGGTTGTTTTAGTAGAATATTTTAAAACGTTTAAAATACAACTAAATAGTTTTTGAATTCGTGTTTCGCGGAGCATTTGAATGATGTCAGGTTTGTCGTTATTTGTCGAGTTCCGTCCAATCTAGTTCGTTCTGGCGCAATCTGTGTAGTGGAAAATTATAAAAGTACCTAATTTAAGAATGTAAGATGGCAACACTGCAACGTTTCTATTATTTTAGCCAATAGAAGTTAAAAATAAATTCAAAACGACGGTAAACGCAGTTCAAAGTGGGAACATAATTTTCTTTCCATTTTTTTTGTGGCTAGATTTTGCTTTTTTATCTGTTGGTAAAATATATTTGTTAATTTTCTATTTGGTAGTTGTCTGTAAGTACCTATTCATTTTTTCTTGATTAGTTTCCACAAAGGAATTTGTTGATTATTTTTGTAGTAACAGTAAAGAAGATAAAAATAATAAGGGTATTTATATATCCGCTTTTTTCTCATACTTAGAAATGTGTGCAGAAGAGAGGCTTTAATCGATAAACATTGTCAGTTGTTAGACTAAATTATTTTAAGTAAAAAGTTTTGTAAAAACACGCTTTGTATTCCGATACAGGATGTTGGAATTAGAAAAAAATACATTTTCTGAAATATCTCTTATGTTATATATTATTATTATATGGGACAACAACATATCTCAAAACGGCGGTAAATACAATTCAAAGTGAGAAAATAATTTTCTCCTCAATTTTTCTGTGGCTACATATTGCTTTTCTATCTGTTGTTTAAAATATACTTGATAATTTTCTATTTGGTAGTTTTCTGTAAGTACCGATTAATTTTAATTTTTTTCTTATACGTTTGTTATTTTTTAGAATCGTTCAGCAATATAAATATTACTATAGTTCATCTTATTTTGCAAAAAGAAATTTGTCTACAATTTTTGTATTATATTTTCATGGAAGTATACTTACATATCTATCCTTTTTTTTTATACTTTGAAGTCTGTGCAAAAGAGTAGCGGACTAAATTATTTTAAGTAAACAAGTTTTATAAGAACACTTCGTATTCGGATACAAGATGCTGAAATTAGAAAAAAAATACATTTTCTTAAATATCTCTTATGTTTGATACAGATTGATAAAACATGACGGTAAACACAGTTCCAAGCGGGAAAATTATTTTCTTTCCAATTTTGCATTTTTTATCTATTGTAAAAGTATATTTGATAATTTTGTATTTGGTAGTCTTCTGTAAGTATTTTATTCATTTTTATTTTTTTTTCTTACACGTTTGTTCTTTTTTAAATTAGTTCAGTAATATTACTATATCACCTTATTTTGCACAAAGAAATTTGTGTATAATTTTTGTATTAGGTATATTTTTTTATTTAATGTACTTCATGTAGGTATCATGTTTTCATTATATGATCAAAAATAGTAATAGGAAAGAATAGTAAAGATAATAGGGGTAGGTACTTACATATCTAGGCTTTCTTTTCGTACTTTAAAGTCTGTGCAAAAGGGTGGCTTTAATCGAAAAAGTTTGTCAGCTGTTAGATCAAATTATTATCAGTAGGTAAAAAGTTTTATAAGAACAGGATGTTGAAATAGAAAAACAATATATTTTTCTTACTTATCTCTGATGATTATGTTTGATGTAGATTGATAAAACATCGTATTTTGGGAATTCGATTAGTGGTTCTAATTCCCAGCATTAGGTAGGTATTTCTATAAAATAAAATATCTAGATTTTCATTGGAAAAATTATCTGTTTTAGAGTTATTTATTTTTGTCTAAATTTTAAATTTTACTTAAATACATAAATATTTTAAATTTATTCAATTATGTGGATGTGAATACACAATAACTCTAATACGTCTCATTCTTCAAATAAAACTAAAAACATCATATAAATACTACAAAAAATCGATTAACATAAAGGATAAATATATTTAGGTGTTATAGTAAGCATTTTCAATTAAAACCGGTATGCTTTATCTGTTTGACTTATTGTCCTTCGCCGATTAAATATTGTTATTTGTGCAATACTTCTCTAACAAAAATAATTAATATCGTACTTATCTCAGAAATATCAGTAAAAATATGTCCGGTGCGCTACTGGAATAATTTAGGTCATAGTACGAGCCTCGCCTCGTAAGTGGTCGTAATGAAAGACAGAGATGGAGAACGGTTGTGTGTGTGAGAAGGAAAGTAATAAAAATGCTGAAGTGCATGCCTGCTGTAAATTTCCATTTAATATCTCAGGACTTGTTTTTCCAGTTATCTTCAAAATTACATAATTTGAAGATTTAACTTTAATTCGGTCTAATCTAACTGTGATTAAAGAAATTACTGATTACCTATTTATGTTATGTTCGCCTCCGTAATCCAACTAAACATTAGAAAGTAGGTATCAGCCATTTCTTTGGAAAATTTAAATGACATGTATATTTATCTTAAATTTGATTACTAATTCTGCAGTTCAAATAGAAAATGGGAAATAATAATTTTAATCGCCTAATGAAATGTTTTAAATTTCAAAGAAAGCTTGAAATTCTAAGGTTTTAAACTACCTATATTAAAACATAACATACCATAATAATGATATAATACATCTTACAAATTTTACTCAGAGGCGTATTTTCTTTAATTGCTTAATCAGATTTTTTTAAAGGTTTTAGTAAATATATGTATAGAACTGAAAGTTGCTGCGGTGCTTTCTATTAGCTAACATCTCATAGTGTCATCAATATAGATATAGTATTCTCGGATATAAGCTCAGATAATTATAAATTAAAAAAACATTTTGGGCCACTGAAAGGCTTAAAAATCAAAATTAAAGCCAGAATTTTGAGATACATAATATTTAAACAAAAAACAAAAATAAATAAAAAGTATTCTTGTAAGATTCTTTGTAGATGTTTCACTTAGATTGACAAATCTTAGAATAACCATTTAATTAATTAAAATAAAAAAGTAGTATTGTAGACATGAGTTTTAAATTTTTAATAGTATCCATCTAAAAGAAAAAGTTTTATACCATCTCGTATTACTTTTAGAATATAAATACATCTATTAAGATCTAATTATAATAATATTAATCAAGACACAATAATAAACTAAGGTTATTCTATTAATTTAAAAATAACAAGTGATCTATTGTTTAGAATCGTTTAACCTTTTATCACGAGATATGAAATAGAATA
This sequence comes from Monochamus alternatus, assembly GCA_037114965.1. Taxonomy (NCBI): domain Eukaryota; kingdom Metazoa; phylum Arthropoda; class Insecta; order Coleoptera; family Cerambycidae; genus Monochamus; species Monochamus alternatus. Next base: position 30,190,892 of record CM073428.1, on the reverse strand, counting down.
CATAAAAGTTGAAAGAAATGAAACAATAAAATACTGTTTTTATTCCTGATGGTGTACAATACACAGAGCTTCCGAAAATAATGGAACAAAATTCATATTGTTTTTCTAGTTGAGATTAAATAAAATAGGTCAATTGCTATAAGGAAATTGCCAATTATCTGCCTCATTTACCTACTTTCTGTTTTAGCAATTTTTGTAATTGCAACTAGAAGAAAAATCTTGTTGCATCATTGCACACTGTATTTTGCTGTTAAGAAAAATAAAAATCGTAAATAAACTAATTAATTTGAAAAATTTAATTAATATCAAATGACTTGATAAAAAAATCAGCAGAAAGTACAAAAAATACAGATATAAAATGTTTCCTTGTATTTAGATATCTACAATATGAATTTATTTTCTAAATGTATATTATTTTAATTCCGTCTTAAGGGCACCGTATTCTTGAACAAGTTAATTCTACAAATACAAATAATTTTAGATATGTAATAATATAGACATGGGCGCCGACAGATAAAATTTCAGGGAGGGGTCAACAAAAAATAAAAAATAAAAATAACTTGAAACAAGAAACTTTGGTAAAATCTTTGGTGCTATAACAGATGACTCCTAAATAAAATAAAACTGATATTACACCTGCAAACGTGAACAAATCATAAAAAATCACAAAGGACAAACAAAAGTAACAAAAAATAACTTAAAAAAATTAAAATTCTTACCTCTTAACCATTATTTTTAACTGGAATATTAACTTTCACGGGGGCAACCGCCCCTCCCCTCTTGTAATCCCTGCCGGCGCCCTTGAATATAGAGGTTAGCAAAAAAAAGGAATAGCGACGAAAAGCGGTTTCACTAAAAAATGTTTAGGTACCTACAGAAATCTTTCAAAATACGTATTTTAAAAAAAAAATTAACTGTAGATGTAATATTGTTATAACATAAATTTACATAGTTTTGCAAATAAAATTTTTCACTTCTAGTGTGCGAAAATAATTGTTGAAATGTGGGGTTAGAATAACTAGCAAAATAATGAGTGTCTTACAAACGCGTTTTAAAAGTTATTATTTTATTTGAGGAGAATTTAAATAGTAGATGTGGATAAACAAAGCATCAAGAATTTTATTTTTGATAAGGATTACTTTTGTCTTTTGTTCTACGTGTTCTATTTTTTCGAGATTTTTGTACCTCAAAACAGCGTACATTTGATTGAATTTACAAAGAGAATTTAGCGACCTTAACTTTTAAAACTGAACTAATATATTGCAGATATACATTTTATAAAATTATTTTATTTTTATTATATTATATTATTTTTATTTTTTATTATTTATAACATCATTTTTACCAACAATCAATTTTTCTATCAAAAGTTTTAAAGTTGAAATAAAAATACTTGTTCGTAACGATTAATAAAATACCTATAAGATTGAATTAATTGTTTCTACGAAAAAGGTCATATAAATTAGTTATGGGACAATGCAATATATTTAAATTGTCAATATATATTTATCAATCGATGAGACAATATTTGAATAATTCATAATTACGTGACAAGCTCCATATACCCTTGTCAGATCTGAATTTGCTAATTTAATTTACACAAGATGACCTTTTATCATTAACATCTTTAAATTTAAAAAAGTATCTGGTAATTATACGCAAGAGTTGCTGGTTTCCTTGTGTATGGAAAAACTTATTCTACACATAACACAAAAATATACGTTTAATCCTTTTTTTATGTACTTACAGATAAACAAGCGTTTAATGAATACAAATTCATACGATGTTAAAAATCGAACAATATAGTTTTTATTAAATAATGAACCTCTTTTAACAAAATCCACCCCGTTACTGTGCAAGGACGACATGCGTAATTAATATTGCTCTACCCTAATTCCCATAATCGATTGATAATATAATTCTTCATAATAATTGTATCACAAAAAAATAACCTCACAGGAAATTTGAAAAATTCGAGGCAAATTTTGAATTACTAAACAAAAAATATTTACTTTTTTTTTTCTATGGGCAAGTTCTAAAATCTAGAGAATACCTTTTAATATACCGCTGAAATTAGGTTGACCTACATACACTCTATTTATAGGCTACTGTCCTTCGATCTGAATATTAAAAACAGAATAAGGAGAATCTACATATGGAAGAAAAAACGAAGCACATTTGCTTAAAAAACACGTTTTTGAAAAATGAATTAATAATTAATTAATTTCGCATGCACGTTCCTATTGGCATAGGTGTCTTAAGGTCATTATATTTTTTGCAGCCAAAGAACCAAATTTCTGCTGTTTTTAGGTACAGAAATCTGAAAAAATAAATAACAGAAGAACAAAAGAAGCGGGGGGGGTTACCACTCATGGAAATGTTGTCATAAATTCTTGTCAAATAATACGAAATCGTGCGAAATTCCGAGAAAATTACGCAAAATTTAACGTCATCTGGAGATACATTTACCTGTAAAAACTGTCCCATACTGTCCACCTGACATCCTTATCGACATCATTATGCTTATTCGCGTTTTCATTTTGCGAATACCGCAGCTCTCAGCTCATATTATTATGTGCGCGACACGTATCACGGTTGTTTGGAACTGTCTTCAAATTTTAATATTATTTGTTTCATTTTATTGACTGCGATGTTAACTTTTGAATGTCCCTATTCACTAGTTCTCTAAAAGTTTGTAAGCATAAAAACGGGACACCCTGTACCTGGGAGGCCGGATAAGTCTAGGGGCTAACTTAAGAGTTAACTTTGGCGCTTCGCGCCATGTGAAATAATTTAACTATTGTGCAAAACTTAGAACTAAAGTTATATTATATACAGGGTGAATCTTAAATAAGTACAAATATTTTAACCAGCAGTATAGTTTTGTGTGTAGAACACATAATTAATAGTTTTTTTACAAAAAAATCAGAAATAAAAAAGTGAAATTTTAAATAAATTTCGTAATTTTTCAGTAGAAAACTTGTTGAGGACCGCTGGCCTAGACCGACCCTTCATACTTTTATGAGTCATAGTGCTGCAGACTGAACGTGTGGTTCACAGTGTTGCGAGTATTACACAAATGTCTTTGCTTCAAGGAAGAAAAAATCTCAACTTTTAGCGAATTTTGTCAAGTGTAACATTTTATATTATTTTTTATCAAACTGTCATTGACTGTCATGACAGATTATCGGAAGCCCAAGTCAAACTTGTTAACCCCACATAATGCATGAAAATAGCAATAAAATTTGCTAAAAGTTGACATTTTTTCCATTTTAAATAAAAAACGCGTGCATAGTTTTTCGTTATTCTTCATAAAATAACTTAAGGAAATTGTGTTTTGTGTCCCTTTCTAACAGTGTACAATGACATTTAACTTGTGAAATGTGGATTACTGATTAAATAGTTAATTTTTTAACAAACAGGTAAGCTTGTGTGCACGTTTATGTATAATTTTTGAACATTGGACATAGTAATATCACGTAATATCTTCCTAAATATTTTACGGTAGTATTGAACTTGCGGAAATTCATTTTTAATCGTTGAAGTATAGTAAGGTTAGTTCAGATGTTAAAATTTATGTTAATATTGCTGCGTATCATACTACATACCCAATTTTACTGTACTTATGCTTAAAACAAGTATTTTTAAAATAGAACTATTACGTTAAAGGAAACGTAATATTTATATTGGAGGAGATATGGCAACCTCGCAACAAATCATATGTTTCATTACGTTGTTGGATGAAAAATCAGCCAGCGGTCCTCAAAATGTGCGTATTTTTTAAAAAAATTAATATCTCCGTAAATATTAGAAATTTTTAAAAATGGCTTTCACTAGACTGATTTAAATGACGAACTACACCAGCAGTTAAAATATTTGTACTTATTTAAGATTCACCCTGTATATGAAATAAAACTTTAAAATCCTATAAAAAAAACGGTTGTTCAAGACGTTTCTTTAAAAAAACACGCCAAGGAATAAGAATTGTTGATTAACCCTTTGTAGCACGAATTAATAAAAATTGATTTTCATGATAACTAACCTCATATTATGGTCGATTTAACAGAACAAAAAAATATATAAACTTTTGCAAAAATATATTTTTTTTGTAATTATTATATGGTTTCGTAATGAGACCACTTTGGTACATCTAAGTAACGTTTTTATTAGAACTGAGACAATACATTTTAGGTACCTATAAATACTTCAAACTTTATGAAATGCAACAAAACAGTTCTTATAGCCATTTCCACCGTCTGTTTTAAGCTACGCTTACGTTTTAAGAAACCTAAAAAATACAATTTGCTTTCCACCGTTTACTAAACCCGACATAAAATGTCTTAAACCTTCTTAAATATAAGCCCTCGAAATTCTAGACTTATCTCTTTTAACAATACTTAAAGGCTCTACATAACCTAATTCAATAATTTGGTTTTATTTCCACTGAAAAATAAATAAAAAAAGAACTATGATGAATAAGATGAAAATGATATATTTAATAATGATTTAGATATATTAGAAATAATAGAGTATGGGTTTCCTCGAAAAGTGTACGAGAGAAGTGATCACTTCCATACGATGGATAATTTAACTTTTTTTAGAAGATACCGGCTGTATAAAGAAACAGTATTGCACATAAGAAGATCTTGATTTTCCAAGTGATATGTAAGCTCTTAAAAAGAATCACTGATAAATTACAAAAAAAAAACATTTATTTTTAATCTTTAGTAATAATTCTGTATCGTCAATAACACGGACTTCCTTTTTTTTGTTTCCAAAAATTTCTTTTAATGATTCTGCTGTTCTGTGAATATTATTTGGCGACACTGAGTTAAATTCACCTACTATCGGTTTTTTTATTCTCCACTGTACTTTTATAATTTGCTATTATGTTAATTAGTAATATTTTTCTTCATTGCTAAAAATTGCCGAACAACATAAAGTCAGAACCACAGATTAACTATATATAAATAAAAAAAGTCAGTGAGAGTGAAGTGTCACGCTTTTGAGGTTAAGAAATAGTCATGAAGCTAACAATTTTTTGTGTCAGAAAATTTAGCGATACCAAGTTTTATGTATTTACTACTATTTATAATAAAGATATTGAGAAAAAAACTAAAAATGTTCAACACTCTGTATCTCAGAACTTATAAAATTTTGGACTAAGGTAACTTGATTTAGGCCATCATATTTTAGCCTCCAGAAACTTTTACAGACACCTTGTATAAGTATAGTAATTTTCAAGATAATTTTGATCAAATGCAAAAGCCTTGGAAACTCCTTGAAATTGCCCGAAACTCTGCGAAATCCCTAGGAAATCTCTATTTTGCAAAATCTTGTCACAATTTTGTTCCGAGTGGTTACCCCCTCGAAAGAAGGTACAAACATAAAATTATTGATTTTCAGTTTTTTCATTAGGTAGGTACTATTTAAATTTCCTTCAAATAAAATCATAGCTTAAAAAGTTTATACACAGATTTGTTGCTATGTTCACAATTATTTTTATATATACCTTTTTATAAACAATTTCATATTTTTAGTACTCAGTTTACATTATAACAATGTTTTCATGTAGTTATATTAAAAAAATCAATACAATCTTTTTTGTATTACAGATTTTTTAGTGCTACTTGTTCGTTTTACTTCGGTATCTTTGAAAACACCCAAGTGGCATGAGATAACATTCTTGTTATCTGCTAAGCCTTAGATTATTCAGTTATTAAATGCTTAAAATTATTTGTATTTGTAGAAAATATTATTCCAAGAATACGGTACGGTGTACGATTATTTCCTGGAAATTTGATATTTTCTTTTCTTTTATATTATGAAGAGCTTTGGGTAGGTACTGATGGTTGTAAAGGGATAGTAAGCTGCTTTTTGTTTTCCGATTTTCAGTAATAGAGTAACATTAATTTTGTTCACTTTTGAACTTCCTGCCTGATAAACATTGCTTTTTAACTATACTCGCGTGAAGAATTCAGACGTCTTACGTCACGTCTGACGTTACACATTTGTTTTTATTGTCAACGTAATTTTCGATATTTGGTCGCGTTAAAAACAATCATTTTTTGCAATTTAGTGCAATATATACAATATATAATGCAAACTTTTAGTGTAGTATATAGTTTTATTACTATCAGTTGCAGTTTCTTAAATATTTTGATGAAAATATAGTGAATTATTCATTTGTTCGTATGACGTAAGTCGTCTGAATTCTTGTCGCGAGTATAGTTGTACCGCGTTTTCGCATGTACCTAGTTATTCATAACGCGTAAATTGTACTAATTTTAATATGATCTTAAGCATTATTTAAAATTCTGAGTCATACTTCCTTACCGGTCAGTTCTATTTTAATGCATCACAGGAGAGAGCTGTTTTATTATAACGTCCATTCTAGCTCTGAATAAAAAATATTAAATATATCTCTTTTATGAGTTAATAGGTTTATTTATTGCCAAATTTTTTCTTTATTATAGACTGTCACTCATCTATTTTTATAAATCTTTAATAATATATTTTCACAATTTGAATTTCAAACACAACGACTTCCAAATATTTTTCATATTCCGTCACCTCTGTTCTAAAAATACGCCACTGCGTATGATGTCATTTTTGTTTTTTCTTGTTTTCAGACTCAGCTGGTGTACGTTTGTCGTCAATGAGCAGATGTTCATCTAATGTAAATGTTACTTTCGACACACCTTGTACAGCCGTTGTTTTTTAAAGTAGGACACGGGGGGTAAACCTTGACGTAATATTTACCAATATCAGAAAATTTAATTAAAAACATCAATAACTGAAAGCGAGATTTGGGTATAAGAATTATTTTAAGTATTTTATTTTGTTTATTTTATGTTTTACTGGATATGAAATGACAACGATTTTTATGGCGAAATTTATTTGTAGACATGACCTATGGCTTAGGTAGACAGTACTTAACTGCGTTATATAATCAAGGTATAATTTTATTGATTGCGAATAAATGATACCATATCTGTTTCTGATTTGGAATCATTTGATAATTTTATTATCCTTGTCCTTTTAAAACAGAGAAGTTACATTTATGAAAGCTATTTAAAACCTAGTAATAAATAGTTTTGTTTCCAAACAAAAATATGCTGAATGATTCATAAGTAATAATGCGATACTAACTATAATGATACTAATAAGATGAGACAAAATATGTATATATGTGCTAACTTTTTTTGTTAGATATTAATAATAGTGTGTGAAACTAACTAATCTGCGGACTAATGCCCGACCAGTGTGAAAGCGTCAGTGAAATTATTAGACAAATCATAACACCCAAAGCTTTCTAGATAATATACAGTATGCCATAAAAAAGTAACAATTCTGAGGTATGTAAAATAAAATACATTTAATTAAATTTTATACTTAAATTAAATGTTCGACTTGCCATCCACCAACTTCTTGACAATGCGCAAGTCTGTGAAGAAATTCTTCTTGCACATTATGAATGATTTCTGGGGTAACTCTGCGTATTTCGTCCCGAATGCGGTTTTGAAGTTCTTCTAAATTACGTGGTTTATTAATGTACACTTTTGCAAGTATCCCCATAAAAAATAGTCAAGAGGTGTAAGATCTGGCGATCTTGCAGGCCATTCTATCGATCCGCGTCTGCCGATCCACCTCCCAGGAAAACAGTTGTCCAAAAAATCTCGTACAGGGAGCGCATAGTGCGGAGGTGCACCGTCTTGCTGAAACCATATGGTATCGCCAGGAATGTCAGGGTCATTATCGTTAGGAAAAATTACTGCAAGGGTTGGAACAAGGTCATTTTCTAGAAACTCTAAATATCTTTGTCCTGTAAGGGTTCCTTCAAAGAAAAAAGGCCCTACTATTCTGTCGTCAACTATTCCAGCCCACACATTTAATTTCTGAAGGTGTTGGGTATGTGCCTCTGGCATCCAATGAGGATTTTCACGACTCCAATATCTGCAAGTTTGACGGTTTACTGTACCATTCAGACAAAATGTGGCCTCATCTGAAAAAAGTATTTGCCGGTGTAAATTTTTATTTCCTTGACATAAATCCATTAGAATTTCGCAAAAGTGTAAGCGGCGATCGGGATCATCTTCATTGAGTTCCTGGACAAGTTGAATTTTATAGGGATGATATTTTTCTTTCCTCAAGATACGTAGCACTGTGCTCTGACTAGTGTCATTGTTTAATGTAACCAATCGTGAAAAATTATGAGGATTATCCACCATACTTATCAAAATGTTCTGTTTCTGATTTTCATTAATGCTTGGACGTCCAGGTTTTGGAATATTTACAACATTGTCAGTTTCTCTAAATTTAGACTCTGCATTGACTGTTGATTGGCTGATAGGGCGATCTGGATATTTTGCATTAAATAAATCGCAAACTTCCTGCTGAGTTCTAGTCATATTCCCGCATCCAATAAGAATTAAAATTTCAATTCTTTGAGTAACAGTTAAATGTGCCATAATACTTTAAATTTCTATGTCGCTTACAATACTTATTAGAAAGTCGGTGTGACAATGACACTTTGCAAAGATTTTCACCTACGTGATCCATAAAAGAACTATGGAATTCGAAAAACTAAACTTGATAACGTTTTTGCTTTATTTTAATTGATTTATGTTTTCTAACATTCAATCGTCATTTACTCGAAAACTTTCCTATGTAAGAGGGCAAAATTTTAGTTCTGTCTGATAGAGAATTAAACGATCTTTCAGAATCAAGGAAAAAAATATGGTGTTGCCATTTAAAAAAAAATCGATGACGTCATTACTCGAAAACAAATGATATTTGAAAATTGCATTTTACGCTAAAATATGTATTTTTTTAATTAAAAATCGACCTGTTTGAAGATTTTTCCCAAAAAATAATTGTTTTGTTTTTATTGAATTTATTCCATACTTTTGGCGCATACTGTATAGAATTGAGATTTAGAAGATGCAATATACATTCACTATCACTTCCGGTTTTGCTGGAGTTGACTTCAACTATGACATTGTCAATGTGACCTGCTGTATATGTTTACATTTTTTAATTTTAGAGACGATTAAGACGCCATTACACTTGGTTGAGAAATGCTTTAGCCTACTTGATTTTTTTAAATCTATTTTTATTTCTACATCATAGATTGCTGTGAATGCGCTAACGTCAATGTCATATGTCTAATTGTTCCACAAAAAATCCAATCGTCAGATTTCTTCTACTATTTTAATATTTACAAGTCTTCGATTAGTAGTAGTATTAGCACAGTCTATTTACAGTCGGGCGTCTTCACGTCGTCTTCTTTGATGTCAATGTTCCAGATTTCGTTTTTTTAGACGACCAAAAGACTACTGCGCATTTAGCCGCGCACATTCGCGCACACTGTCAATAGACAGATTCTCTCCCACTTTGTCGTGTATAAATGAATTTCTTTGGTGTTCATTGCGTAACCTCTGGAACCTTCACCCGACGAACTGTATAAACTGTGGTTTAAGTGACAGATGTCAGGCACTAGAGTGTCACATTTACTGCCTAGGCATAAAATTTGTTCTTTAACGAAAGCAATTTTATTTATTGTAAACATTTATAGTGAACAATCTATAAGGAATATCCCTTGTTCTGTTTGTTTTGAAAGATTTACTTCGTCTATGTAGGTTGAAGTGTTTTCACTAGTAGATGGTTTATGAACTATTTAATTCTCCAAAGTGGTTGAATTATTTAAAAAATTTCTTCCAGCATTTGACGTACTTGCAGTAGTGTTTGCTAACAACTGATTTATGAGTTATGAACTCCTCAGTGCAGCTGTCAGGTACTATTGAAGATTTACATTTACATGTTATATCAGCTCTGAATTTGTTAATAGTGTAACTGAAATTCTACGGAAACAATGTTCGGTATATTCGGAGCATCCTTCTATTTGAGAAACGCAGCAACTTGTTTAGACATTTTCCCATAAAAATCATAAAATATATAGAACGCCAAAAGAAGCACACTTGTAACGCTGGTTGCATAAACTGTGACATGAAAAAATCATTGTCACCTAAAATAATAATAGTGAGTAGGTATTTCTTTGTTTACAAAAATATTTTGTTTATCATTAACTTTGAACTTAAATACGTATCATCGGGAGCCTCCATTAAATTTTTTAAATTTATTAATCTTCTAACACGCGCAACTTTTTAGCACAATATCCATCCGATTGCCGTTTCAAGAATGTTTTTAATTTTAGATACTTTTCAATTTCGATGTAGATGTAGACATTCAAAGTAGCTTTGATCATCTCATATAAAAATATACCAATAATACACTCTGAAAAATATATAATGTTATTTACAGTCCTGTCATCAATAAATTTTTTATATGTTTGCTGATACATCTTTTTCAATTTTCCATTTACTTTGCTGATTGAATAATTTCTGGCGGAGTTAATATGAATTCTGCCACCTCATATAATAAATAGTTATTTTTATGGATTTAAATAGGAACAATATGGCGATTACTGTGCTAAGGTATTTACTTAATAACGCTCGTCTTATAGCAACCACAGACAACCTGATAAAATTGTTATTATTCATGCAAGAAGTATTATACAATTCAATAATATAAAATAAAAAGCTTGCTATTATGATAAAAATGAAATTGATCGGTAAAAAAATTATATGCTTAACTTGGCAGTAAAGTAGATTTAATGACTTGGCTGTTTTAATACACATGGCAGCGCCTCATCTATTAAATACTAGCCGCGGCATTATATCTTGCATTTTACTGTCTAGTTAAACAAATAACTATTACATTTATTTTCTTAAGTGGCAAACGTTCTTTAGACATCCATAACTTAAATAGGACTGTCCGTGACAATGATACAATCATATTAGAACTCGGTTTAATACGCACCTAATTATGAATTTATTAAAGAAATGGTGAATGTACTAAACTTCAAAACATTTTTAATAAATAGGTCTAAAAAATCAAGTCAGCTGAAATATTTCTTAAATGCATCTTAAATTTTATAGTTGGGGTTGGACATTATCTGTTACGGTTGTTTACGTGTTCCTATATTATCAAAAGAGAATTTGATTTTTAAAAACTATTTAATGGCTTCATTATGTCAGAGGTATGTCCTTCTTGTTTAGTAAATTTAGCTAGCTAGATTAATTTTTATTTTAGATATTTCCAACCTTGCCTATGGAATTAATCCTTAGCATATCTACTTATATTTGGTAACAAAGAACATACATATATGATTTTATTTATAGGAATAATTGTAAGAAAATTGATTAATTTAGCTTTACAAAACAGTAAACAATGTAGATAATCATGAGCCATGGCCTAATTATAGGTATGTAGATACATTGCGTCAAAGTTAAAATCTTTGTTTTATAATTCAACGTGATTTTGGATGGAATTTTCACATAAAAATTGGTGCAAGAATGAGGATTATTTGGGTTAAAAAGTTATTTATAATTTATCTACCTTTAATTCTGATTTAGTTCATAGAGGGCGCTTCTACGCTACTACGTTTCAACGTTGATGACAATATTGATTCTCTGAACATAATTTGTTACGATAACAATCATATCAAGCCAAGAATTGTAATCATAGTACATACACGGTCGGGTTTCGAATTAATATATTAATCCAGTTATAGGTGTTTGCGATAATTTTAAATGTACCGTTAATAAATTATATGTAGGAAATTTTAAAAATCATGATGACTGTACCTTATTACTTACCCTTAATTTTTTCAGCATATTAAAGTTTACATAAATTTTTAGTGTTCATACTCTTATTTCCTCATGTTATTTAATATTGTCTATGTTATAGTCATAACGTTTACTATCTACAAAAAATTTGTCCAAAATTCAGAATTTTTTTTTAAATAAGGAAATATTTCTATGAAGTTTGGTAAGTACATGGTATTAGTATGTTAGGGGTTTTTAAATTGTTTATTTCGTAAATTTACTAGTGGTTAAGCAATGGGTGTTATTACTGTCTATTTTATATGTTTTACATAAAATGTTATTACAATGTACAACATTTAAATGATATGTACCAGACAAGATACTTTATTTAGGGACAACGGCCATACCACGATGAAAAATACCAGTTCTCGTCCGATCACTGAAGTCAAGCATCGTCGGGCGCGGTTAGTACTTGGATGGGTGACCGCTTGGGAACACCGCGTGTCGTTGTCCTTTTTTTCCTTGCTGCAGTTAAAATGATAAAAGTAATGAATTCAACGCCTTTTCTCTTTTTATATTTCTTGTAATATTAGAATTTTATAAAATACATATTTATAATTTAAACTTCGCTGCCTGTCGTCATTTTCCTTTACATTTTTTAAAAATTGTATTCAGTCTGATACCAGTAATTAAAATGACAATCCATCATGAGACATCCAATAATTCTATTGTCTGTGGTTTACCTAAATAAAATATACTTAAGATAGATGGGACTCCCTAAATCTTGCTTTCATGTTTAGCGCCCTCTATTGACATGTGGCTAATTTGTTATAAATATGGGATAGCTCCTTAGTTTTTTTTATTTAAAATTTTAATTGTAGTGGCAATTGTATCGATTACTTATATTTTAAGAAATGCTAAATTTGAAAAATAATATTCGCACATGTTTTACATATAACTTTGAAGTCTCAGAAAATAAAATATTTAAAAAGACGCTAAAGACGTTCTTAAATTTCAAAGTACCTATAGTGTTTAAAATACTTGCAGAGAGTATATAGAAAGAAATATATTTACTTTTCAATTTAAATTATATCTTTCTATATACCTGTTTATCGCAGGTATTTTAAATACTATAGGTACATTGAAATCTAAGTATGTCTTTAATAAATTTTCCTGTAAATTGTATTTTCTGAGCCCTCAAAGTTATGTGTAAAACATCTGTGAATATATTTTTCAAATTTAGCACGCCAAAAAAATTAAGTAATCCTGATACAATTGCCATATGTGATTTTATGTAACATATATTTCTAAAACGTCTCCAATATTTAATGAAATCATTTATAAAACAAATATTGTAAAACAGTTAATAGATTTATTTTTAAGTAAATAATTTAATTTCTTAGTAATGTTAAAATAAATTATTTAATGTATTATCGAAAAGTTTTGAAATCTTTTTACTGATACTTACATAAGCAAAATGGTCAAAATGAATGTGCAATTTTGAAAAATGAATGATAATAAGTATTTTCAGGTTTGTGGACTGCAATTTATTGAGAATAAAAAAAAGAATTTACGAACAAGACCCGTTACAATGCAACTTACCGCTGCAGCTCTGTTGGTGTATTAGATGTTGTAATTGGCTCTCGTTGCATTCAGTCTTCTTTCTTGGGTTTTTGTAAAAACATATTTACTCAATATCGTGTGTCCATATATTTGAGTCAGTTTTTTAAGTGGCATATACAATCTTTCTGACAAAAAAACGTTTTACACCAAAATTACAAATACCAGCACAAATTGAAATTGATAATTCATAAATTTCTTTAAACAAGTAATTCAATAATAACTGACAATACAGATTAAATTAAAATTACATAATCCTAATTAAATTTTTAAGTTAAGTGTGTGAACCCAACAAGAGTAATTTTTTAAAATTCTTCATCAATGAATAACAACAAATTATGAGCATGTTAAGTTCTTTTTTTCTATAAACTCTAAATTCTTAGATAAAGATTTTTTTGTCATTTTAGTATAATATTAAATTATAATGAACTGAATTACTTTGTTGCAAAAAAAAACTTTACATTTACAAGTACATACAAGTTTCTAACCAATAGTTTATAAATTAAATTTATTTAAACATTCTAATACTACACTAGATACATATATTTTCTAATTATTATGTGCACAATAAATAGTTCTAATTTTGTCAAATTTTTTAAAAATGTTATGAGTTGATTTTATTTTTAGATGCAATAAAATGCATTTGTATATTATACCTATTTAAAATTTTTACTAATCACATAGTTCTTACTGTTGCTGTGAATCGACCTTATCAGCTTCGGTTCAACATCTCTCTTTTCTAAGCTTCCTCATATTTTTCCTGTCGGTACTATGTTCAAAAGCTTATTCAGTGTCCATAAATGCCAAAAAAGTATAGTTTTCTTTCTTGGTTTATTAAATTCTTCTACTATTTGTTTAACGGTAATTATATGATCCTACGTACTCTTACCCTTCTAAAAACGACTTTGAGACAATTATAGATGTCGGACCATCTGTAACAAAATAATTTTATTGGTTATTAAGAAACTCAACATTTGTTAAAATATTAATAATCTGCATTGTAAGTCCTAAGAAGTTAATAACTTCTACTCATTTCTCAATGTTAAACAAAATAAATTTATGAATAGAATATGTATAAATCTGGATCATATTATATAATGCATGTTGTATGGACTTCAATTTAAGAATATATTTAATACATACCTGTAGTTTAGCAAATTCTTTGAAGGAAGTGTTGTTGGTTTCAATAATTTATTACTAGCAATGTCAGATTGAGAAATGCTTATGGCATAAGCGATAGTTTGCATACTCATTGAGGGTCCATGTATCTCAATTTCAATTTGAAGCCATAAAGAGACCCAAGTAGTATTATATCGATCCTTATCCTTATCAGGATTAGGATATCGATGAATTGGTGAGTTCTTATCCTCTCAAATAACCTAGATAAAATTATTTATTATACATTAAAAATGGTAACTTTTAGTATACTTACCTTTAAATAAAAAACATGTTAATGTCTATCGAAGAAAATACTAAAATCGAACAGAAAATTTAAAACCTACTCAGTCGTATAACTTTCGTACAAGAAAATCAAACGGAACACAAAAACATTTCAAATTTTGAATGCGTTAGACAATAGAACAAAAATAAAATGAATAATAAAAAAGGAAAAACAGTTATCAGCACCCCTGGTGGTATGTGGTAAAACTAAAACTTGTTAATAAAATTTTATAGAGAGTGTCCACCCCATGGTGATTTATCAATAGCTTTGTTCCTAGAGCGCAAAAAATTGGTTTCAAACTGTCAGGGATTGTTTGACCAGGCGAATATTGCTTTGATATCGCTGAAACTATAGTAGCAACATAATTGG
This sequence comes from Monochamus alternatus, assembly GCA_037114965.1. Taxonomy (NCBI): domain Eukaryota; kingdom Metazoa; phylum Arthropoda; class Insecta; order Coleoptera; family Cerambycidae; genus Monochamus; species Monochamus alternatus. The sequence goes on along the minus strand of CM073428.1, from coordinate 30,175,793 downwards.
TCGCATATCTGTGATAGTTTGAAACAGTCTCAAACTGACTCTTGGAACAAACCTAATATGACACAGCTTAAATAACAATCAGCTCACAGACTCGTATGAGCGGGAACGTCTCGCGCAGATCTTCGCGCATGCCATCCGTTTGAGAATACATTGAAATAGCGGCAGGTGTGGTTGTAAAATATGTCCTTATAGCCATACCATTCGACGACTGCGTTATTGGGGCACGAGTGATGTATTTTGTGGTTTGTTGATTTTCTTGTATTTTATACTGTTATGTTATTTTATTTTTAAACAATTTCAAGTAAAACAAATTTATATTTCGTATGTTAGAAAAATTGAGGTGTTCCATTTAAAAAAATAATAAACTTTTATCAGTCTTGTAAGACCATGTACATAAAATTTATTCAGCATTTTGTAGTTTATATCTGTACCTACAACTTTGATATAAAAAAACCTTTTTTATATCTGCCACAGTTCTCAAGATTAATACTGGTTTACTCTATCTTGGACATTCAGTAATGTACAATTTATTCTTGTTATTTAGGTAAGTATACTGCTGTTATACATATGTTTTCTGTACTTTTTTGTTTCTGTATAATGTAATATTTCGAAAACAAAAGTGGCTTAATAAATTTCACTTTTGTTTTGTTTTCTTTTTTAGTCATTAGCAACGTAATGTTAATAAATTATCTATACGTACTTTGAAAAGTAATTGTACATTTTATGTTAATAATGGATCCACGTAGGTGTGGTATTTATATTAATCAAGCTCCCAAAATTAGGTAACATTTCCGATATGTTTTAGTAAAACAAAAAAAAAACTATTTTGAAATTCAAGTAGGTACACAGTGCAGTTAAAACACTTTCTAAATTGGGGAAACTATTTTTAATCCGGTCCTGACGTGTATCCTGAGTGAGAGAGAGAGACAACAAGCTTCAAGAACAAATTTTCAGGTTTTAATACTTCAAAAAAGGTACCGCCTAGAGTCTGTGAGCTGAAGCTGATTGTTATTAAGCTGTGAACATGATACGCGCCTTTGTTACTTTATGTTGTATGATTGTGCATACCAGTGAAAATAACCGTTATATTGCACGCATGAGCTCATGAAAACATCTGAAAACCAAAAAGTAATATCGGTAATGTAGGTACTTTTACCTTTATTTTTGTATATCATTTGCAACTGACTTTATTTAATCATCGAGAAGATGTCTCAATTCAACTACATTATCAGTTTTAATAATTTCATTGTTAATACTTCAATCAATATTAAATACTATACTCGAGTCAAGAATTCAGACGTCTTACGACATTGTTGATATTAGGCAATTGTCTTTATTGTCAACGTAATTTTCGATATCTGGACGCGTTAAAAACAAAAAATTTTTGCAAATTCGTGCAATATATAATGCAAACATTTAGTGTAGTATATAGTTTTATTACTCTCAGTTGTAGTTTCTTAAATATTTTAATAAAAATATAATGAATGATTAATTTGTTCGTATGACGTAAGTCGTCTGAATTCTTGACGCGAGTATACACACTTTTTGTTTTGAATTCATATAATGTTAATGACATATAGTTAATAATACTTGATTTCGTTTAATTGTATGCAACATATTTCGTAAGGTGGTTATTCTAAAATGTTTTCAGTGAGTGAATGAGATGTGAACATAAAATATACGTGTTTTGAACTTTTAATAGCTTCATATCTAGTGTCGCTCCCTGATTAGTTGTTTTAAAGTTTAAATTTCTGATCTAGTTTATTTTTATATTTTTTTATATTATGTAAACATAAAGTAAAATAAACATTGATTTCGTACATTTTCAGTTACTAAATATCGATAGCGGGGCACACCTGAGGGGGATTTTTGAAAGATTTGATTTAATTCGTTCTGTTTATCTGTATCTTACTAGCTCACTATGATCAAAGGCCCGCTAGACTTCTCTCTAACGTAACTAAACAGGTTTTTAACAAGTGTTATACCGTAAACAGGTGAAAATTGACGAAAGAAGTTTTACCTTAATTTTTTTCCTCCCTTTTCAATATTTTCAACGCGAAATCTGTGGTAAGGATTTTATACAAACATAAAAGATTTCTCCCGCTCTCCAATCCCCATAAACTTCTAGTCATGTTCTCACTAACCCACCAATCTAGTCTCTCCCATAACATACATGCTTCTAAAACTTTACAGACTGTTCTTGCGGATAAAACATTCTTGTTTCCACTGATTGTTTATAAAAATGGTACCATTATTCCTACATCTACATCTAATCTACATCAGTTTTTTTTTTTTTTTGAAAAAAATGATGATTTGCACTGCACTTGTAATTGATAAATTTTTATTGCGAATTATTTTATAATTAATTTTTGATAGTTTTTTTGAAGCTTTGCAAAACATTGTAGACCAAACTCATCACGAGAAAATTTTCATAATCATGTAGTAGCATACCTTGTGATATATCATTACGGATTACTCAATATAAAAAATTTTTAATGGTAACAATGTGTATATAATTGTATTTCACACAAAAAATTATAATTCTGAATTCTGGGGTTTCTGATGAACCAACGCAATAGCTGTAGACGATATCCATGTGGATATACTCGAAACTCATTGACGGTGGTTAAAAAGAAATTGTCGGCATTTGTTATCTCGCTTTATTGACGCCCAGATGAAACGATGCGGAAGAAGCTTCACCGTAACAGCTTCGTTGTAAGCTGTGTATTTGCACAAGGTCCGGTTAAGTTTTCTTGGAAAGTACCCTAGCCGTTCTCAATTGTCACTAACTTTTAATTGTACTACTTCACCTTCATCGCGAAGTGGGGACGTCATGCACTAGAGCAATTTGCGTGTTCCCCCGGGGTGCGCGAATAAAGCTGCTTGTGCAGTAAGTTCTTTTCGCAGTTTCGAATGCATTTATGGCATCTTGCGTCTAATTTATGGGAACTTTACCCTTAAGCAACATAAAGGTTTTCTTTTAGCAGGTCATTCAACAGTGCCTGTGTAACGGTAGAATACAAACAGACGGTAAAACTGTTTGATTGTTGTACGTTACGGATAATCCCTTATTGTCCCATTTTTTTCAGGTCGCACTTCCTATTTCCTCTATCAGTTCTATCAAGCTCCGCAATGAAAACGTAGTAGGAGATCCTCTCCTGCTTTTCCAACAGACTTGCATCAGTAACAAAGTGGCGTCGAGTTGGAGGATTATTGCAGTACGAATTGGCTTTATTTCTCTTGGCTTTATTCAATGAGGGTTGTATGAAGAAAAAAAAAACACTTTATAAACTATTTAAATCAACCAGCAAACTTTGATTTAGTAACTGATGGGAGCTTTCTCTTACATAAGTTCATCTGGCAAAGGGAATACACTTCTAAGTTATAGTAACATAATTTTAATTTCGTAAAAAACATTTACCAAAAACATCCTGACATAAAAAGAGTAGCTGAAATGTTCCACAACCCGTCTTCCTCGCATCCTGATGTTGAGAAATCTGAGCGAATATGCATGCCGAAAGATAATCTCTCTGAACACTTTCAGGTACGATTCATTTTTAAATTGGCATCAAATAGAAAACGAGTCCGTGCTCACTTCCACCCAGCGAGGGGACAGCGAAAGAGCACGGCATTACACACATTCCACCAGATGGAGCTCTTGTTGGGAAGCCAAAGAACAAAGCAGTACCCAGGGAAATTTGGGATCTCATATTTTGTACATGCACAAAAGATTGTAGCAGTGGAAGGTACAGCTCCAAAAGACAGCGATGAGTTGCTCTCGGTTATGCCAAAACTGTCAGGGTCACTGTTGAAACAGCATCCCCATCTTAAAAGAAGAATGCTTAGAGCGGATTCCGACATCTCTTGCGTACGCTGATGACGCTATTGATGGTGGAGCCAGAAGCATGACTCTCTCGGCGCAAGAGAGACAGACCCAGTTAATTTTGTTCTGTTAAGATTTCTCATTTGTAACGTTTTCTCCTTATTAGTATTTATAAAATAACACATACACAATCGCCTTGTCCTTAGCTGTTAAATTTTTCACAATTAATTTGAAATAAACTTTATGTGTGTATACTTGATACTGCACTTCATGTACACTTCAATTATAATAACTTATAAACTCTGTAATAACGAAGATAATAAGTTTTATTTTATTTTAGGGAGTTGTCTTGAAAAATCATTACTTTCAACCAAAAAATTAAAATTACTGTAACTTCTGCCCCATTGCAGATAAATTAGCATATTTGTATATATTCTTAGATAAAATTTATCACTTTAAAACATTGTCTTATGGGACTTTTATGTAAAACAAATGGCCGACAAGTTATCACGAGAATTATGACAAACAACGTGTTATTATTTTTTAATTACCGATTTTTAAGAGCAGATATCTCGAAAACGGTGCTCCATAATGAAAAAAACTAACTAATCTTATAGAAAATTTTATAAGCTCTCATTTCTATGTAAATAATTTTTCGCTGCAGCGTTTTCGAGTTATAAGCGAAAAATCAAAAAAGGGGACCTTTCTGCCTCCGCTCCCTCCGCTCTTGAAGCGGACAGGCTAGGGGCGGGGAATTTTAATATGTTTACGGCTTAACCTTCAACACATTCCTGCACCAAAAAATGCCCCCCCCCCCCTCAATGCACGCTACACCCCCCTTTCGACCATTCATTGACAAGCCTAATTGTCAAGAGGCATATGTTTTATATTTTACTGTTCATTACAATGGTTAATTCTAAATAAACCGTTGTTTTTGACATTTATAAATTATTTTATTTACTTCAACTATCAGCATTGGAAGCTTCAAAGCCAACTATCTCGAAAAGGTGAGACACAGTAATTTTCAAAGAGTATACCCAGAAAGTTGGAAAGTAAGAATTTGATATCAATGATGAGATACCTTAAAGTATAGAGAAGTTCTGTCGTTCTATCGACATTCAATTTACAGCAGCTGGCACCCTCAATGAACTATAACCAAACTATGAACAGATTTAAATTCCTGAACCCAAAAAAGCCCAAGCCCCAAAATTTTGTATGGATATGGATAATCGTAATATTTTTATCTTAGGAATTTACCCATGAATTTTGGGCCATTACCTAACCACCCTGTATAAAGAAAATAACACACTATAAATTTTATGTAAGTATTTTTTATTATAAATACATATATACAAAATTTCATTTTATAAAAATACATAAAAACTTAAAATAATCTCGTTGTTAGTTTTTAAATGAGCATTTTAATAAATTAGGTGTATATTTTTGTAATACATAAGTTATCAGATTAGATTAAATTTATACAATAGGTACATAAATATTTAGGTAATTCAAACATCTGCTTGTGTGAAGATCATAAATAAAAATAGCTACATTAAATGATTTCTATTTGTTTTGTCATTTGTGAAAAAATGGCGATGTCTGTGAAATTATGTGTATTAAAGTAATCGTTGTAATGTAGTAAATTATATTCTTACTTCCGATTCTTCTTCAGATAAGTTCGGCAGAGGAGAAATTCTGTTAATTGTAAAAAAGTTGTTAACTTTTAATCATAATTCCGTTGTTTCCAGTTTTCTGTTAGGTGGTATGGGCAACGTTTGGTAGAGATTCTGGTTTCTAGAACCGTGAGAATTTTGTTGCATTTGCTGAACAGAATTTGTCGTATCCTCACAACCAACAACATTTTCGTCTAATGAGTCATGATCTGACGTTTGGCTAAAAGAAAGAAAATATCAATATTAAAATTATTCTTACACTTCTTGTACATTTTCATTATATTATAGTTCCACCAAATTTGGCTTAACGATGGAGTACATCCTTTTTCTGAATTCTGTGCATATGGACAGAATGTACATGAACATTATTAAATTCTTTTGTTTTCGTAACTGTTATAGTGGATTATACAGGATGTTTGAAATTAATGCAACATAGAGCAAGAGTGGATTCCTGACGTCAAAATAGTGATATGTAGCATTGCCTTAGTCAGTAGTTGAAAAAAGATAAAAAGTGTGAAATTTAAAATTTTATTTTCGATATTGGCGAATAACATCTAAAAAATTCAAATATTTGCATACATTTTGGAGATTAGGGGTTTTTAGCCCAAAAAAATCAAACTTGTTTCTAATTTTGACATTACTAGTCGATGGCGCCACTTATGGCACATCATGCTTCTTTTAAATGGAAGAACTTTTTTGCAGCTTAGTATATATACATGACTATTAAAACAGTCGATTCTCCTATCGTTTTTATGTGAAAAAGTATACTTTGTTGAAGTCATTTGGAATAACCGTTTTCGAAATAATCCTATTTAAAATAGTGCACCGAGTAAAAACTGTTTTGATTTTAGGTAAAGTGTCTTTTACGCAGAATATACAGCAATTTAAAAAGTTATTTGCAAATAACGAACAGTATCTTTTTAGCCATCAACTACAGCTAAACTTACCTTAGTTCAAAGGTAGTTTAGCTACGCATTATTTTGTCGTTAGAAATATACTCTTGCTCTTTGTTGCATTAATTTCGGGATATCCTGTATGTAAAAGAATTATGTTAATTCAATTCAGTTCAAAATTTATCTTAAGCTCTCATTATGTGATGTTATTTATATCTTTTAGTATCAGAAATCTTAAATTAAGAAGTTTTTTAAGTACATTAGTCATAATATAATTTATCTAAAAATAGAAAAGTATACATTGAAAATAATACTAATAATAATGTCAGTACTTCATATACATTTTTGTCTTATCTGGCTAACTTACTGATATACATGGCTTCCAAGTAAGAAGTTAAATATTGAATTTCAGTCATAATTTCTAAACCGTTACCTTGGTACCTTAAAATTAAGGTAAAGTCAACAACAGTACAATTTTCACGGTTTTGCCAAATTTAACACTTCGCATTCACAGTTCCATTCCCTTATCAATTTGCTACAAAACAGCTATACGTTGCTTTATTCGATTTCTTTCACCATGTATGTTATAATAATTACTGGTGTATGTAATAATTTAGTAATATTATAATAATGCATATTTTTGTTAAAAAAAAAAAATAAATAATAATAAATAATAAATAAGTAAATAAATGACCCTAACATGTTGTTTCGTATACAGTGGATGTGCTTATACAATTTCAGAAAATGTATAAGCTCGAGGTGCTCATATTGAAAACGTTCTTTAATATACCCGTTATTTTATTTTTTAATACCTTAAATACAATGAAAATTAGGAAGGCTGACAAGCATTTATGTAAGAAAATTGTACGAAGGTAACTTGATCTAAATCACTTATAAATGGAAGCCGCTCTTAAGTAGTTGGTTTATTTTTTGGAAAATATATGACCAAAATATTATTTAAAAAATAGTTTTAACGCCTATGTTCTGCATATATATATTTTCTTCCAAAATATCCTTAAATTACCTAACTCGGTTTGAAGAGAAACTTATATGAACTTAAACAGAAGCAGACATCTTATTTATATTCAAAACTCTGAATCCTGAACAAGTTTTCAAAAGCCAAATGGTGACATACAGGGTGTTCCTAAAATGTCTTTACAACGCTGCACCAGATATAGTGCGGCTCAAAATAATTTAGCTGAGCTTACCTTAGTTCAAAGTTGCCCCGTTTAGGCACTATACGACCCTGAAATTGCAATTTTGAAATTGTTTTTTTTTTATAAATTTAAAACGCCTTATGCGATTTTATTAAAATTTGGTAAGTTGACCCTGCTCTATAGAACAATAAACCCCATATCAAAATTACCAGTAATATCAATCCATTGCCGTGGAATTTGTTGTTTTTTTTTAGTAATGACAGGTACAAAGGTATTCTTGATAAGACTCGATTATTCTCGTGGTTTATTCGAAATTTGTAATTTTAATCATTGGCAGCAATTTTGATACAAAAATTAAATTAGGAAAAAATTATTTACAATTGTTTCTGATATTCTTGAAATAAAAATGAGACTTTTTAACAAACACGCTTATTCGTTTCCGCGTGGTATATACGGTTTTTACACAAGTTTCCAGGTATAGGTACGTACCAGGTAAGTGCAGTACACGTTTATGCAGACGAAAATCCGCACACAGTGAAAGTAAAATTAATGTGTGGGCAGGAATAATTGGAAATAATAAATAATAAATAATTGGAAGAAAAATACAAATTTCGAATAAACTACGAGAATAATCGAGTCTTATCAAGAGTACTTTTTTGTAGGAAATAATTTACTTCTTTTCTTCCACTGGCGTAGAATTATCGAAGGCGTAATTATTAAAAGAAAAAACAAATTCCACGCCAATGGATTCATATTACTGATAATTTTGATATAGGGTTTATTCCCTATAGAGTACGGTCAACTTACCAAATTTTAGTAAAATCGCATAAGGCGTTTTAAATTTATAAAAAAAAAAACGATTTCTAAATTGCAACTTCGGGGTCGTATAGCGCCTAAACGGGGCAACTTTGAACTAAGATAAGTATCTAAATCGACTTATTTTGAGCCACACTGTATCTAGTGGAGCATTGTAAAGACCTTTTAGGGACAACCTGTATATAAATTGATATATTTCGGCATCATGTGTCAATTACTGGCCTCTATCATTTAAAAATTGGATTATACTGTTTAAAAACGCCAATAGTAAATATTATTTTTAAGAATTCTAAATACCAGATTTTTTACAATAAAATTAAATTATTTATACGTGCATAAATAGCAAATAAAATGTTACTTGTTTTCGATATACTATCCGGTATTGAATTCTTATCTAAAGTGTTACATATTTATAAACATTAATATAAATGACGAAAAATTAATTATTGAATACAAGTTTAATTAAAAAATCGTAATTTTTTAGTGGCTTTATACCAACCTAAATTCGTCAGCATTCTTATACCACTCGTTTTCATATGCCCTTAACCAAATCGGATTGCTTCCTTCCATGCTGTGTTTATTCGTGTTAGGTACTCTGCCACTTATCATGCTAACTCCTCGGCCATCAATTTCGGAATCTGCGCTCACTAAAACGAGTTAATATGAAAAGACTTTTTGTAATGCTGTCGAATTTTTAACAAACCATAGGCTGTCGCTGTAGCAGCTTTCAGTTTTCTGTGGTACGTCTGCCTTTGGTTTATACACAGAGCCAAACATAAAAATAGCAGCAGAAGTAGGAAAAGGCAGGAAGCTGTAAGCCAAAACGTTGTACCGACATTTTGCATCTGGGATTTGAGTGCCAGTGTTCCGCCAGGCTGTGTGTCCAAAACATTGAATTCCTGCAACGTTTTTAAGTTAATGAATTACTCCACACAATTTTGTAGTTACTGTACTGTAATTATTTAGTCCTTTATTAAAGCGAATTCAAAATAAAAATATTCTTTTGACAACCTTCTACGTATTCCAAACTAAAAAAGGTAATATTCAAAAGAACGTTCCAGTAATAAAAAGACGATTTATTAGGTATCATTAGTAAATAAATTCTTATAAACACTAATCCTAAAGAGTTTAGTAGTCGAGATACAGAAATTTTTCAAAAATATTACTCTAACGCAATGAAATATTACTGTAATGCATTGAAATCTCTTTCACAACTTCCATGACATTGAGTATGTTGGAAATTCAATCAGTTCATTTTTTCCATTTTATTCGAAAAGCATATCAATTTAGAATATTTTTAATCTAAAATAAGCGTATTATACAGTTCAACAAATCAAAAGTAGCATAATTAGTTTAAATACAATATAATCACCACGTTAAGTCACCAGAAAGATGTCATCTGTGAAGAGGGGCAAAACATTTGGAAGCATGAGATGCAACTCGGAAAACTTTATTGCAAATATTTGCAGATCTTTAAAGTTTTATAAGAAATTCTGGTATTTCAAATATGTAGCGAAAGCAATTATATTCTTACTTTATTGTTTTATGTAAATAAAAATTGAGATATATTCATATCTCATATAGAAACATATAACAATTTTATTGTTAATAACTAATAATAATTATTGCTAAAAAGCGGACGAATGCAGAATATGCATTTAAAAAATCATTATCTCAAGAATTGCCTATACAAATGACTATTTTCATTACCTTGAATATATAATATAATACTGTTACGTGTATGATCTTTCAATACAGCAATATTTAAAACACTAACCTTAAATAAACCATCTAATTTTTCCGTATTTTGATCCACCAAACGCAACACTTCATCCACTTCTAAAATAGAATTATCATTTCTGTTTACTAGATGCAAATATAAATCAGTTCTTGTTTTGTCAACTGTGCCATCATGATTTGCATGAACACGGAACTCATCGATGTTAACGATTGCTCCAGTAACATTACCTAATACCCTAAAAGGAAAAAAATGATCATATATGCTAATCGTTTTAGTAAATATTATATTGTTTACTCTCGGAATCCTTCTATACGATTTCTTAATTCTGGTGGATGTTGACGTAATACAAAACGAACTCTTTGGTCTTCTCGAAGTAGATATATGAAAACTCTTGCCATATCTTGTAAGCCTCCTGTGTCGTTAGCTAAGACCTATAATTATATATTTGAGAATTTTCTTACTTACGAAGAAAAATTAGATTGACAGAATTTGGTGGCAGTTGTGATTAAGCAATTTATAGGCTACGTCGGTGGTTTAGACATACTCGACGATACTGGAAATGAAAAGCAGGAATATATTGTCCTGTCCTCCACCAAGTGGTGGACAGAATAAAAATATCAGTGGACAATAAAGAGTTTGCCCTGGGGTATTCATAAACATAGAAGGAGCATTTGATAAGACGACCTTCCCTAAAATTAATTCAGTTCTTGTGAAGATGGGAGTTTCCCCTACCATCTGTAGCTGGATATCAAACATGCTCACTAAAAGAACCACACAAATCAATGTGGATGTCTCCGTAAGACGAATTGTTGCAAGGGTTGCCCGCAGGGGGGTGTTCTATTACCACTGCTATGGAGCTTCATGTTCTAAACAGTCTCCTGTGCCACCTTAACTTGGAAATCCCATGGCTCATGCTGATGATCTCACTGTACTGATTATGGTAAATTTCGAAGAAATCCTTTGCGAATGAATGCAAACAGCGCTAAGACAATTGAAAAGTGGAATACAGAAATGATTCCTCTCTTCTAAACACTACGTTAAGCTTTTATCGAATATGAAATACCTTGGAGTCACACTTAATGCAAAGCTAACATGGAAGCTTCACTTGGAGATACGACTAAAAAAGGTGTACATATTTTATAAGTAATGCGGCAGGATTGTTGGTAAAAGTTGGGGAATGAAACCAAAGGTCACATGGATATGCAGTGCCATTGTGAAACCAATGTTAGCCTGTTGCGCTGTCGTCTGGTGGCCGAAAGCCCAACAGATCACCGGTAAACAAAAGCTCAACCAGGTTCCTACAAAGGGTTGTCTGCTTGAACATAAATGGAGCTATGTGAGCTACGTCCACCATAGCAATAGAGGTAATGCTATGTCTGCCACTTTTGGGTATTTATCTAAAAGAAGTGGCTTGTGTAATGGGATCGTCAGAAGCAGGCCGGCTACAGGTCGACACTGACAGTATTTCTCTCAAGTTTGCATTTGACAGACCCTACATTGTAATTATTAGCAATGAGGACACCGCTAGTGAGGATGTAATCAACATCTTCACAGACGGAGCAATAAGAAAAGTAGGTGCAGGATATGGAATCTATTCCAAATCCCTACACATCCGATATCAGTGGGCAATGAATAGGCATAGGTCACCATGGTACAAATGGAATTAACAGGAGTAACCATAGCCGCTAAGTAAATTGTCTGTAGGCATACAACGGGCAAAACAATTAGAATCTACACAGATGGTAGACATTATCTATTGATCTTACGTAATCATAGAATAACAACTAGATCAATATGGGAATGCTGGCTAGGAGTGCATTAGGTTTAAATATTTTTGAAACCTGGTCTCTGCAGTATTATTAAGGAAGACACCCTCAAAGAATTTAGAAGACGGTGCATTGAAATAAATAGCTGCCAACTTGCTAAGGAGACTAGAGTACCCTTGCAAGGATATGGCCAAAAGATACCTGATTATGGAAGAGTTTTCGCCTAGTGACAGGCATACAAACAGGACATTATTAAGGAAGTACCTGTATTATATGAGGAAATGTGAAAAACTTCTTTGTAGGGGTTGCGAATAGGAAGCCGAGACATTATTTCATGAACTTTGTGAGTGCACTGCTGTTTGTCAGCAAAAGAATTCGTCTTGGGCGAGCGATGGTGTTCTATGGATACATTAGAGAGGTCTATCTGAGTAGCATCACCACCTTGTTGTCTTTATTAGGTTGGTTAGCGGCTCAGGTGGTTCATTTATTAATGGTAGGAAGTACAAGGTGCCCAATGGGGCCTTAGTGCTGCAGTCTCTCACAACTCCAGAATCCAGACAGGGTTCTATGTACATCGGGGTTTTGAATTATCTTCATAGCTCGTACTGGAAAAGGCTGACTTCATCTTCTTCGAATGAATTCATTAGATCAAATTAATTGTAGAAATAAGTACTCTTCAATTAGATGTTTTTGCAAAGAAGGTAGCGTCAGTTTAGGAACACGAGTGGTTGGGGATACTGAATCTAATCTCTCATACTACTCCAGTAAGAGAGAAAAGGAGGTTAAGACATGCAAATGTAAAATAAGAACTCCTGTCTGAAAATGTGCCATTTTGGTCATTTTGGTATCAGTGCTAAACATTTTTTGTTTTCAATGTAGGTATATTATACGTCCTTACATAACTTCAACTCGTGGAAAACTCGAAATAAACGACGTGGGTACCAGAATGGCATCCTAAAACATTTTAGAAATGCATAACCGGTATTGAGAACAAACAAAAGTAATTTTGGCTCTGGTGGCAAAACCTCGCATTTTCAGATAGTAGTTCCACGTTTTAAGCTCTTCGACTACTACTCCCAAAGTTAGTAACACCCTAATATATTACAAACATAATTTTCAGTTTTAAAGTTTCTTCTGAGGAGGAGAGCAACATAAAGAAGTCTAAACCGAAGGAGTGGTAGCCACATCTATTATTTAACTAACAAAAATATTTCTAACCATAAAATCAAAATATCCTTTCATTCCTTGTTGAGGATCAAAGTTCAGTTGCACGGCACCCGTTTCTTTTTCCACTAAAAAAGGTAACCTCTGTAAGTTTTCCAAGCCTTCTGTTAAACTCATTTGTATCCTTCCAATCAAATAATAGGATACCACAGAATTACTTCCTATATCTGCATCTTCTGCTCTAACATGCATGAATTTTGTTCCAAAACTTGTGGCTGTACTAACACCCCCAGTAAAGATTCGGTGAGTAAATTTGGGAGCATTATCGTTAACATCTATTACATTAACTATAACTTTCAATTGGGTATCATCATTGGCATCAAAAAAACTTTCGTTTCTGGGAACCCTGGAGCAATCTTCAGATGCTTTAATGAGTAATAAATGAGTATCTTGTTGCTCTCTATCCAGTGGCCTGGTGACCTAAATACAATAAAATATTTATCACTGAAGATTTGAAACAATGCAATGTTTATACCATTAATGTGTGATCCAGTGCGTTCAAGTAAAAAAGTTCATTTTCATTGCCACCTATAATGTAATAACAAATAGGAACGGGCGGGCCGTCAAATTCAAATTCGTCTCTGTCAATGGTATCTGGTAGTATTCTAATCTCACGCTTTGGTGGTTCGTTTTCTAAAATATTGATTTCTGTTAACTGGTTCTAATAGTTGAACAAGTTATGTACAATAGTATGTAATATAATAAATTTATACACGCTATGCTTTTATCCTGGTATTTTTGCAATCGATTTTACATACAAAATGTAGGCTATTTCAAATAAATTTGGAAATAAATATACTATACACTTTTTAAAAGAAAATATCAGTTTTCTTTGTAATACTTTATATATAGAAAATGATCTGAATAGGTTATTTACATATTTAACATATTAAAATCATTATTTAATAATAATAATCCTTTGACCAACTGGATCTTCCTTTGGACAAAGCTCAATATAAAATTTGTCATAACGAAATCAGAATCATTTTAGTATATTAAAATATGCATTGAGTTTACTTAGTCATGAAAATACGTAAAGATCTTACTTTTTGATATAAGACTTTTTCATTCCAATTATTGTCAAGAAGCTGCCCTATAATATTTGTATATTATAAATGACACACCCTGATATTCACTTAGTATAAAAACTATCGATAGGATACAAACCTGTGAAATTCACCATAACCTCATCTAACAAAAACTGTGGCTGATAATCATTTATGTTGCTGACATACACTGTTAAATCTAAATCAGAACTTAAAGGCGTTGGAACACCTAAATCGTAAGCTTCTATACGTATCTGGAAATATCACAAATTAACACTGAAATCACTGCTCAGTTCCATGATGCTTCACTTACATCATATATTTTTTGCTTTTTTCTGTTTAGAGGCAGTCTCAGTTCTAATATCCCAGATACCGGTTGCAAGTTAAAGAATTTCCAATGTCCAGCTGGATCAGCTTTAAGTCTATATCTAATTGCACCGTTGGATCCAACATCTTCATCTGTCGCCATAATTTGAATTAGGGCACTTCCAACCGTTGCGTTCTTTAATAGAAATTTATACTCACATAAATGTATTAAATCAAAATCAATGTATTTAAAAAATATATATCATTTAGATAAATGCATTGATCACTGTTGAAGGCAGTTCTTTTTTTGAAAAGAATATATTATGTTAAAAAATGGTGAAATATTGTTACCATGACAAACGAAGACAAATCGAAAATTGGAAATCGAATAAAATAATGTTAAACATATATATCAGTTAAATACCTCAGGGATTCTTAGAGTAGAATTATGTGGTGGACTGATAAACACTGGGGGATGATCATTGTAGTCAGTAACACAAATTCGTATTGATTCTTCAACTAAGTGGCTGGGCATTCCTAAATCTTGTGCTCTCATAATCAAAGTATAATTGCCATGCCGACCCCTTAAAGACGTAGTTGTCTTAACATCGGTTGACCATTCATTAATTTGTTCTAGGTCGAAGAGATTCTGCTGGTTACCATCGGCTATGTCAATAATTATCTACATGTTAAATTAATATTAGTTGTCATAAATATTAACCAATTGTAAGTATGATTTGCAGGCTTTTGTGATTATTAATGATTTAATAATATCGCTTTATTTTAGGAATCAAATCTGTAAATAAACGGAAGGGACAGCTATGGGCTAACTCTTATTTCCAACCGTCCACCGACATGAAATCTTCAAGAAGTGGGCCTTAACGTCAGCAATTATAAAACCATATTAATGGAATACATCCAGACATCAATTCTGCTATGTGAAGTTGGAAGAAAACGGTCTCTTTCCGATATTTTTGTGAAAATAAAAACAAAAAATGAACCATTTCAAAATAGTGTTTGCAGAAAGCCTACTTAGACTGACACGTAATTGTGTGCTGAGGCCATTAAAAGTTGTGAATACATTTGGAAGAGAATTAGATCATATATGATCGGCTGTCGGAGGAGATAGGGATACCAACAGAAATATTGAACAAGCTATTAGTAGGATATCTAACAACTTCCTGTCTAGGCTAGATACAAAGATAGGCTACATCTTAGGAAAGCACAATGTTAATACCGTTTAAGTCATCTCAAAAATATATACGCAACCCTTTCGAAAACCATGTGCAATATACTTCTGGTATATACAACATCCCATAAGGTACAAAATGTGTGGCGTTTAGAAAGAATAATATTAAAATCCTAGATTCGTGATGGTTAAATTAAGTATAACCATTTTAGAGTTATTTTGAGATTAAGATAATAATGATTATTTTATAAAAACAAATAAAAATGAAAACTGGCTGTCCTACCTTACTACATAAATGAAAGAGAAATACACATGAGACACTGTTATGATCTTCCTAGAATTTGGAATAAATTAAAGAGGGGAATATCACAGACCAATTCAATTTCAAACCATGCACACATCAAACACAAATACTGGCCAGAGAACTCTAGAGGTTATTTATGAAGAAAAGTGATATCGAAATATAAGAAACACCTAACCGATGACGTGGCAACCACGATACTGAAATCATTGGTCCAGCATTTAGGTAACCAGTGGTCACTAGATGTAGGCACGTACTCATGTCCTTCTGTCGATTATAACAGAGAGCAAACAGCCAAAGTTATTCATCAGTGACCTCAGCTAAGGCATACTCATGATAGCTAACAAACTAGAAACCAGTATATGCTGACGGCTAACTGTAGATGTTTACTATACCTTTTTCAGGTGTAATTCGATGTTGATTGGAGAATTAGCCCTCAGAGTTCCTAAAATTCCGCCATTGCAAATACCATAATCGACGATTCAGGTCCGGGGCTTTGTGTTTTTTTTTAATAACAACTGTAATAAACATTTTTACCTGTCCATTTGATGTGTTGGGGTCATCAACATCTGAAGCATGTACTGTCGTAACTGGTCGACCAATTTCGTGAAACTCTGTAATATTCACACAATACGGGGGGACGTGCAAAAGAGGAGCATTGTCATTTACATCCAAAATTGTAACACTGAAATATTGTCGTTTATTATGTGGATATTATTGTTCAAGAAAGAATCTTACTTAATGTGTTTAAAGGCATTTCTACTTTCACCGCTGTTAAATCCATACTGGTAATTATCCCAGGCTTCTATAACTAATAAGTAATTAGCTTTTTCTTCTCTGTCCAACTTATCAGCCACTTTCAATATTCCGGTATCAGCATCCAAACTAAACTTGCCTTCGGATGATAATCTATCAAGTAGATATGTTATTTTGCCAAATTCGCCCGAATCTGAATCTAATGCTTCTAATTTTGCAACTTCTGTTCCAGCTGGTGTGTCTTCAGGTACCTTAATTGATCTGGGTTCAGTAAGAAAATATGGGTTGTTATCATTTTCGTCTAATACTTGTATAAACAATTCAACTCTTGAAGACCTGGGAGGATTTCCTGAATCTATAGCTCTTACCTAAAAAAACTCAATTGTTGAATAACGCCTACGATTTTTAAAATATAATACCGTTAGGTTTAACCATTTGTGAATTTCATGATCAATTTTGTTGGCAACTACTATATCACCATTATCCGGATCTAAGTGAATTAAAGACGCTATTTCAAAAGGACCATCCAAGCTATAAGTGATACTCTTGTTCTTGTCTAAATCATCTGCAGCTACTGTGCCCACCGCAATGCCGTGTTTGCTATTCTCAGCAACGCTGAATTTATAAAATGGTTCTCTAAATTTAGGGCTGTTATCATTGACGTCTTCTACATCAATAGTGATGGTTGCTGAAATAAGAAACTACATTTTTTATATGTCTGCAAGTATACGTGTTTTAATATTCTTACAAGTTGCAACTTGAGGCCCAATTTCAGAATTAATATCTTCCACAATTATTCCAACTTGGAAAGTCTCCACAGTTTCACGATCTAGGTGTTTAGCAATTGATAAAATTCCTGTAGCTCGTTCTAAATGAAAAGTACTTGCGCAGTCATAGTCCAAAGATTTCAGTAAAATTCCTCTTTCGTTTTTTGCGTAACACGCGTTTAGGTCAATTCTATAAATGAGCTTTGCTGAGGTATCTAGATCTTTTGCATTTATTTTAGTAATAACTGTTCCCACCTAAAATAAATTTAAAACATATTTATGCAATTTAACAAAATAGTATTGATTATTCAGCAAATAAAGAAATTATTTTAAAATAATAAATAAACATAATGTAGTTGTTAAAAATGCGTAAACATTTCAGTCGCGGTGAAGCTTTTGTGAAGTTACCACTGAAGATGCCGATAGTGTGGAAACGTTTGGAACCAGTTGCAGAGAAGGCTATGGGTCGTTTCGGAAGACCCGTTGTCCGAGGGGCGATCCCAGCCGTAGCAGCCTTAATACCAACAACAAGAACCGAATCACAAAGCCTAGCCCGATGTGACAAGTTACTTAGATTACAGCATAACAACCCGGAAAGCACTATAGATCAAATAAATGTACTTTTGTTTGACGATAATTCTTGTTAGTTATTGAACTTAGTCAAAATAATTGTAAGGTATATAGTTACATGCTTTTGCAATAATAATGAAACTACCTCAAAACAGTTTTTGAACTTATGGAAGTTCTGAGTAGAAATGTCATTAAATCTCTATTGGTGAGTGAAAGAACTAAGAACTAGTGTTAAAAGTTGAAAGTAAATTTCATTATTTAATTTAATACGTCAGAAGCTGAAAAGAAATCCCAAAATTCACTTTAAAGAGTGTCATTGTTATTGCAAATGGTTGTAGATAACAAAATTGCACCAGAAATTGGAAACAAAAAAAAAACTGGTTCGAATTTATTGTTATCAGTTTTAAATAGTTTATTCATTTTTAATATTTATTGAATAGTATTAATCTACACTTCTTAAAGGATTTGTGGTATAATAACGGAAAATAAGGTATAGTAACAGAAAGCGTTTTTGTTTCGAGGGCAAGTGGAATATAAAAATTGAATTCACTTAAAAATAGGCATCAAACCAATACCAACAAAAATGTTTGTTTGTTTTTTAATATATTTAGTTGTACTTACAGGTGCATTTTCCTGAACAGAAATTTTTCCGCTTTCATAAATTATCGGATTCTTGTTATTCACATCCAAAATCGTAATATTAACAGTTACAGCTGCTTGAAGCTGGTTGTTTCCTGGAGCTCCATCTATTGCCAATACATTTAACGAATAATGCATTCTTCTTGGTTGAGTAAGATCTGGATCTAAAGAAGCCCCATGAGCAATAGATATAATACCAGTTTCTGCTCCAATAACAAATTTATCAGCTGCTCCTTTCTGAATTCTATATACTACACGGTTATTTGGCGCCGAACCGTCCAGGTCATGTGCTTTAATCTAGAATAATTTTAAAAATAATATTGCATTGATATGTTTTTTGTGTTGTATAATGTTTGAATATGAATTTACCTGAAGTACAGAAGTTCCTCCTGTTATAACCTCTGGTATAGATTTATTATAATAGATTTTTTCAAACATAGGTGAATGATCATTGACATCTTCTACATACACAAATAATGGAGCATCGCTAAAAAGACTAGGTCTTCCCCAATCCCTAGCTCTTACAGTTAAATATAATGTTCTAATATTTTCAGTTACCGAACCATTTAATTTTTCAAAGTCTATGGGATGTTTTGGTATTATTATCCCTGTAGTACTATCAATTGTAAAATTTTGTTTCGATTCTCCAAATACGATGTATTCAATTTCACTGTTCTTTGTACCTACGAAAAAAAGTTATATTTTTCAATTTTTTTCAGTACACTAATAGTAAAATTTACCATTTAAATCAGCATCTCTTGCTTCAATTTTCAAAGGTTGTTCAAAGTCCATTTTGTTTTCTAAAAGACGTGCTTCATATTTACTTTGTGTAAACAATGGGGAATTATCGTTAACGTCTTCAATGTTGATAATCAGTTGAACTGAGTTTCTATTACCATTTCCGAGATCGTCTCTGGCTTCTACTGTTAGGTAATGTCTAGATACTTGTTCTCGGTCCCAGTTTGGTCCACCAGCAGTTTTTACAGTTACTATACCTGATGTAGGATGCAAATTTAGCCTAAAAACAATATATTTTACTGAAAATACTTACTATTTAGTTTTTACATACATGTAGTCAATACTTCCAGCTATATTTGTATATCTGATACCTCTTGTTCCAAAATATCCAGAATCATCATCAAGAGCTTGAATCCAAGCTACAGTAGTTCCAATGTCACAATTTTCTGGTACGTGAACTTCGTAGATACTCTTAGTAAATTCAGGAAAATTATCATTTCGATCTAGTATGTAAACGGTAACGGGTATCTCACTAAATTTTGGATTATGTTTAACAATTTCCTTGGCTACTATAGTAATATTTATGATCTTTGTTCTTTCGTAATCCAGAACTGTACTGTTTTTAACACGAATAATAAAGTTGGCTTCATTTACAACCTTGCTTGGGCTTATATCAAATGTATCTCCGGCCCCTTTGACGTATAATTGAAAAGTACCATTAATTCCCTACAAAATATTTATAATTAACATTTAATATGATCAACACACGAAATTTAAATACCTGATCGTTATCGTACACTTCCGGTAAACTGTTTCCTAGAAATGTTAGTGGTGTATTTATTGGGGCATTTTCCGCAATTTCACATTCATAGTAATCACTAAAGAATTTTGGAGTTTCATCGTTTATGTCTGTGACCATCACTGTTACTTCTGTTGTAGCGGTAGGAGGTGGTTTTATTTTTCCACCAACTTCAGTTGCCTAATAAGCAAAACAAAAAAGAAGAAATAATCACAATAAATATAAGTTTAATCAAAAATGGAATTACCGTTATCTGAAGAATATATGTTCCTGAACTAATAGGCAGTTGTTCTCTATCCAAAACACTAGCCGTGTAAACAACTCCAGTATCATTTTCTATTTCAAATATATCAGAGATCCTTCCTAATGTATTAGAAGTAAGAGAATAATGTATTCTATTATTTACTCCTCGATCACCATCTACTGCTGTGACTGTAAATGATATCTTAAATATTTAAACTCAAATTGACTAAGACTACAGATAAAATATATTATTGAGATTCATTGACTGATCTGACTGCAAATACGCTGCATTCTAAGTCAACACTATTAATTCACATTCATCATTTCTGTATGTAATTTCATATCCAGACAGTATTTGAATTCAGTAATTACCTTGTAACACTGATGTACCTATTGGGCTATTTTCTTCAATTCTAGCAACTGGTGTAACTCTAACAAATTCTGGAGGTTGATCTTCTACATCCTCTACCTTTACTAAAATAGCCGCTGTACCAGTATTCACTCTCCCTTCTTTGGCTCTGTCAATAGCCAAAATTTTTAACTGATGAACGGTTTGCCTTTCATAATCCAATGAACCTGTAACAACGTAGAAGATATATGAAAATAAAACTCAAATGATCCAATAACAGGCACAATATTTTATACAAATAAAATAATATTATATGTGATAAATAAAGGAAATTTGGTAGATAGATGATGTTTCATGTGTTACATGTAAATACCAAACTTAATAAAGCAAAACTAATATTTATATCAGGAAATTCAACTATTGACAAATATTTCCTTCTATAAAGTGTCTGCAATTATTTTATATAATAAAATCCATGAAAATGTATAACCAATTTTGCCCGCAATTTTATATCTAATAATGTTACTAAAACTAAATTGGCTGTATTAGTTTCATATATATTGGATAACAAAATACAGGTTGATTCTCTGTATACTACCATAACTTAACTAACTTTATCTTTGGTATTTCTTAGATCATATTTAACAAACGGATAGCAACTTGTATTTGTATCATTGGGAATTCAGCAGGGATCTAATCTTGGCCCCTTATTGCTTCTGTTATTTATTAATGACTACTAGTTCGAATTGTCAATGGCATAATCATTATTAAATCAATATTACTTATTTATTGTATCATACACTAACCAAAAGATCTAGGTTAGGACAAACAAAAAACTAAAATGCAGTAACATACATGCTATATTACAGGAAATGTCTATATTATGCATATGCTTGATCTAGGGTTGTTACCTGTCCTTACTTGGAGAAAATAGTAAAACTCATATAAAAATTGAATTATCAGGACATAAAGAGCCGAAATATATAAAAAAGCGTTTAAATACAATGCAAAGTAATGTATAGACCCCTCCTCCCCTCCTCGCTATTCGACAAAGGAAGAATGCCCTTACTTGAAAAGGTAGGAATATCCTTACTTAAGCATATCAAATGGTGGCAACCCTAGTTCGATCTGTAATGCAGCCATTATTTTAAAAAGTTGATCAAGTCTAAACAAATTGTTAAAGTTTCTATTATTTTGAATTATTGGTGAATATTCAGAAAGAAGAATAAATAATAGATTTCTTTGAAAATATGCTACAGTAACAGATTGAAGTAACATAATAGGTATTAGCAGGTGGATAACTAGATATTACCTATAAGACGCACCACAGCTTTCTCGCCAACTGTACTTATTGAAAAAAGTGGTTTGTCAGTGTCCATCTCTTGCAGATGATAAACTACTTGACCATAAGGTCCTTCATCGGCATCAGTAGCTTCAAGGGTTGTAATTGCTCTAGGTTCTGTGTCTTCTGGCAGGCTAATAGATGGCTGATGATTTTTAAATATTGGCATATTATCGTTGACATCTTCGACTAGTAGTAGCAGACTTTGAGTAATGTAATTGCCTTGACCTAGATGGCTATCAGTTAATGTTAGAACTAAAGCATATTCGTCTTGCTCCTGAAATTGAGAAAATTTAAGAATATATCTTTTAAAAGACAACATATAATTTTATTTAGCAGTTAAATATATAACTACATACATAAATCTTAATTATTAAGTTAAATTTGGTGGTATATGTATTTGTCGGAAAGTCGGAAATACGAGAAAGATAAAATAATAAATATATTAGTATGCAATATGCAATACATGATTGTTTATTAATACAAATAGTGAAGTTTGGTAGTAAACCAGAACTGTGTTGTGGGTTGCCAACTTACAGTCAGCTCTCAGTAAACATTTCTATTCATGGTTATATTTTTCTCACTTGTAAGATACTTAAAAATTAATTGTAGGGATTTATAACGAAATTTGATATATCTATACATTTATACAGAATGATTTGTTTTAAAATATTCACCTTAAATTTGATGAAGAAACTTGTATGAAGTTAAAGTATTTACTCATATAAGATGCATTTATTTTTTTAGATAATGTAATGCAATGTAATGTAACGTAACATATATACATAAATAGAGTAATATTTTTAGGTTTACTAGACTTTCATATCTTCATAGTATATATCTGATTCTCTTATGAAAGTGTGAGTTTTTATTTCTTCGATACTAAATGAAAATCTTATAAACTTATATCGAAATATCATAGTTACTATGATAAAAATGGTTTAATTTTTTATTATAGATAATTATCACAAAACCATATAATAATAATTGAAAAACAATCAGTCAATCAATTGAAACTACATAAATTGTATAAATGTCTAAAAATTCGATTTTATTTCTAGATATTTCAATAACACGTTTATATTCAATTTCTTTTTACAATTTTAGTGAGATAAAGATGTGGAACTTAACTAACTTTATAAGCTAATAAATATTGCTTTGACAGTTATTATCTACAGGGTGTCCCGGAAATTATATTACCAACTTTGGGTGGCAATAGTAGATACATAAAAAATATTACTAAAAACTCTAATAAAAATAACTTCTTAACCACCGTTTTGTAGTTATAGCGAAGCGATTTGTAAATTTACTAGAAAATTTTACATAACAAATGACACAAACAAATTCTAAATTCAATAGCCTTTCTAACAATCTTGTGGTATTTGATGCACCTTTGTAGGATTTTTTTTAGTGGAAAATAGAATACAGTATGATGAAGAAAAACTATCGCTTCCTTGATTATATTCATGTCTACATTATTTATGGACCTCAAGCTGACTAGGCCCTGAAAATTTCATTGTTTCCTTTTTTCAAAAAGAGTTACGTTATAAAAACTACTTTTGAAGTTGCACCTTTTAAGGTCTGTTACTGCAAAACGGTACGTTTAAGAGGTTATGTTTATTAGAGCTTTTAGTAATATTTTTTATGCACCATCCAAAGTTTGTATAGCAAGAATTTAGATGACACCATCATTTTTTATAATTTAGTGTAATACGTAGTGCAAATATTTAGTGTAGTAGTTCTCAGTTGCAGTTTCTTAAATATGTTGTCTGAGTTCTTGACGCAACTATAGCATACTTTACGAGACAGACTGTAAGAAATAAATTAAATATACATATAAACTTCTAACATTTCTGTTTCAAATGTAGAAATTCTAATAATGACTTAATTGCTATAATAGCAGAGTAAACATTTAAATACTTCTGTATGTATACTCGTACGTATAATTTTTAATTTGTAATGAGAAATATAAATTCACGTTGTATCTCTGTATTGTTGTACCTCTCTGTCAAGTTCTTTGTTAAGGTAGACATTCGCTTCCGAGGGTGAAATGTTCTCGACTCTTATTACATCACTTCCTGGAGACGATCGCACTCCAAATTTCAATGGATCTCCGTCCGCATCATATCCTCTTAATCTATAAATTAAAGTCCCTAGAACAATTAAATAATGTTAATATTTTTCTTGTCGAATTTAGTTTTAAGTATATATTCGTTTTAGAATCTGGTAGACAATGTTTAGATAGCAGTATGTATTATATTTTCTGTAGTAAATCTTTGTCATACACAAAAAAAAGAATTGTGAGACTTTTCTTGTATAGTGTTTTCAAAAAGTGGCCAAAACACAATGAATTAGAAAACATCCATTTACCACTTAAAATTGCTTTCAATCTAATATAAATTTTGTAATTTATACAGGGTGTTTCTTAAGTAGAGGTAAAAAATTCAGGAGGCGTAGTCTGTGGCTGAAAATAAAGGGTTTTTGTTATAGAAAGGTGGAGTCTTAGGACAGCTACACCGTGCCAAATATGAAAAAAAACTCAGTTTATATTTTTTAATTTCTAAACCGCTTGAGATAATTTAACCAAATTCGGTGTGCATCAGTGGCGGAGGTGTGGGTGTCATCGACCATTATTTGCTAAAAAAAAATATATTACCCTGTATAGTACGAATAAAATATTTCATCATATGCGCCATTGTACACTTTTGTATTCCAAACCGATTAACAACAAAATTGGTTTATTTGAGAGCATTTTTACGATACCTACTCAATATATTATTTAAAATAATAACAAAATAATTAATTAACAATAAAACCATCTATACCGACCCATCCATTCAAAGAACGAAGACCAAACGTGGTTATCGTGGAAATTTAATGTAGCATCTTTGCTAGCGATAAAGTTAACATTTTGTTAAATTTTTTGCAAAATCCAGTGGCAAAATTTTAGGCGAGCAAACTAATTTATGATTCACATTAAGATCTTCCTAGTACTAGTATTTGGGTCTTCAATTTCGTGTAGGATAGCTTCTTCCAACTCATGCGTTCTAACAGTCCAAGGTCTTCCAGGAATTGGATCTTTCTGAATCGAGTCTGACTCCGAAAGACGTTGAAAAACATTTCTGAACATTCTTGGATTTGGAGTTGGATAATTTGAAAATCTTTCATATAAATAGCTTAATTTATATTTTATTAAATAAAATTACGGCTTCTTATTAGTATCGTTTTGCATGGCCTCCGTAAGATATCTTTAAGTAGGTAATTTAAATAACTGTGTATTAATGCACTTGATCAAGTAAACCAATTTGGTTGTTAATCGGTTTGGGATACAAAAAGTGTGAAGAAACAAAAAGTGAAGATAATATAATGGCACATATGATGAATTATTTTATTTGCAGTACTATACAGGGTGATTGATGATAACCACACCTCCGCCACTGGTAAGTCTCTAAAGCTGGTATATTTTTCATACCTAGGTTTCATACCTACTGTCATAGGTACTAAATATGCACACCGATTTTAGTTAAATTGTCTCAAGCTGTTTAGAAATAAACAATTAAAAAATTATTATTTTTTAAAATTTTTGATACGCTGTAGCTGGACAGTGGATGTCCTAAGACCCCTAATTTAAATAACAAAATACCTTTATTTTTGGCCACAACTGGCTACTGTACACCCTGTATTTTGTTACTAAAAATGTCTTCTGTTTATTTTTTAGATAAAAATACATGGTACTATGTATATCAAAATATAATATAAAATATATAATAACGTAGGGCGCTGAACGCCATCTCAAATAAACTGCCTTCACTGAGAGCGACTACTAATTTTGTACAATGCATAAGCAATGTCGCGGAATCGGCATCAGTCCAAATCTGTTGCAGTTCATCGGCCTTATTTTGGGCGGTAGCTATGACAACGGAGAAGCGTATAAGTGACCAGAATTAGCATGTGTCGCGGAAGTCAAAAACTACTTCGCCTTTTGTGGGACCAACAGTGTCGGTGTTCGGTTATTTGCATCTTTGTATCTATTCTAATTAATTCGTTGAAATATTTCTAGCATTGCAATACCATGTTTTTCTTGCTGCGTAGCTCAAGGAGAGAAACTAGACTTACAGTTTTAGCAAAAAATTAAAATGAGAAAGAAAATTTAAAAAATTTATAAGTGCAGAACCATATTACGGCTACAGTAAGTAAATGGGTTTGTTGGATACATATTTTTTAAAGATTTATAAAATATATAACGAAAAGTATTATTTATCTCTCCGGTTCATCTATTATTAAGTTTACAAATCGCCACTGCTTTAAAAATATACATAAAAGTGGATTTATTCGGCAAAGTTCATATATCGGTGATGATTGGTACGAGAAACGGGAGAGCACCGGGCAGTAAGAGCCATGTGGGCAAAAAGAACCACTCGTTTGCTAGCTTGTTATCATCCAGTGTTTACATAGGTACACCGGTCGCTACGGCCATTTTACAGTAAATAGAATTGATTTTTTTGCGGCATAAAACCGCGGTTTGAAAATACTTGTTTTGACTTTAGTAAATTGTTAAGCAATAGGCAACATAACCTTAAAAGCATTTGTCGTCACGTTGTATTTGTTAAATCTGAAGTAATTTTAATATTACCTATCCTACTTTTGAACAAAATTGAACTGGGAAAAAGAAACCATTTGGCTCCTTTTGCCCGGCTATAATTTGATGTAACAGTACAATGGGTTCTTTAACCCCTAATGGTTAATTACTATGATCTTCTTGCTCTGGTGGTGTACAAAAGACGAGCAACCCACGATGTGGGCTGTACGAAAGAACGAATGTTCCTGGCATTAAAAGCAATTGAAAGACAACAATTATTTTCTATGGTCTTATTAGAGAAGATCTCTGTATATTGACTTTTGAATTTGCTACCCGAAACAACTTAACAATTACTTTCAATAATGGACGAGCTGGAGACCAATGGTATTATAATTTCATGTTGTATTGTCTACAAGTATTACCAAAGCTTGGTAAAGCAAAGGAAGGAAACAAATTGAAGCCGTAGCACTGGCTGAGGGAGGACAACTTCCAGGAACTCTAGACTTTGTAAGTAATAATGGATGGATCAATAGCGAATCTTTTCTAGAAGGGATACAATTTTTCTATATAGGTTTTGCTCCAACTGATGTCACTCATGTGGAACAATCTTGTGTTACTAATGAAGAATTTGATTTAACTGAGGGATAGATTCTGGAATCGATTGAATCCTTTTCTTTTGGGGTTAGTTTAGTTTATGAGATAGCAGAATTTGAAGCTCAGAAACATACGACATCGATATCTCCTCAAATTATGGCTTCACAAAACGTCTCCAGAGACTGTTAAAAATCGTAATTCCTCTAGTCATCTCCTAGATTTGTAACTACTACATAGCCACAAAACTATTTGTTTTTCAATGCAGTGAATATGAAACAAATTCAGACCATTCTATTTTATTTTAAGGCCGGTTTTGTATTATATAAAGCTTAAACAAATACCTATAGAGATGTGGTCATGAAATATTTTTTTTAGGTTTAAAGAATAATACCAACTCCGATACTCTTGGTATGTGGCAGGAGTTGTTAACATAAGTATGAAATCAGCAATCGACGGCAAACTCCAATCCCGATATCAATACATCATTATTTGTCACGATCATGATTACTAAATCATAACATAAATACTTTTTAGTTAGTTTTGGCAAACGAATTTATAATGCATTCGCGGTTGATATCACTGTCAAATCACATAATTTTGCTTTTTTCTCGATGAGGTATTTTTTCCCAAATACTTGTGCAAATATGAGAGCTGGAAATGCACGGAGCATTTAAGGCCTTTGTACCTAAAATGTCGCTTATCATCAATACAAGACGATAGTAAATTATATTTTTTTTCTCGTATCAGACAATGAATATGCAAGATGCAAGTATTATTGATATATTATGATATTTCTAATTGTTATGTCGTGACCTAATTTGTCAATTGACGATGATCGGTTACCTAGACCATGGCACAACAACCTGAAAACTTATAGTAGATTAAATAAAGATTTTAAAAGATACATTCTGCCGAAACTACATTTTAAAAGACAAAAAAAGTGTTGTTGTTTGCTACCTATAATCTGTACTGCTTAAAAGAAAATTGGGAATAAAGTTTTTATATATGTAGGTACTTTGGTAGTATAGGTTCCAAGCAATAAAAGTTTCAACTGATGCAGCGTATTAACAAATTTTAATACTAATTTATACTACTTTAGTCATGTTCATTACATAAATATATTCCCTTGTGTATATCCGCCATATATAAAGATTCATTAGAATAATATAATTCATTTTGGAGTCTACCAAGCAACTTTTCTATTGAGTTTTATTTTCTGTGCAAATTTGTCACCTTATTTTAGAATTACTCTTTTCAAGTAATAATAATGCCAAAGTTATCAAAATAAACAGAAAAGTAACACTTTTTTCTGAAGTTATTCAAGATCCTTCAATGATAAACTTTAATATCGGTTAAACAAATTTTTGTTTGGATGGCACCATTTACACGCAAGTAAAAGTTCAAAAATCATGACAATGTTAGAATTATGGTCATCACCGGACTTTAGATAAAATAATATATATTACATTCGATTTTTATAGACCAGGCAAAATTTTTGTTAAATCTGTCACCACTACATATTGTATTGTAAAGAAAGGTAAAACATCTAACGTCTCAAGAATAACAATAGAATTGAGAATTGAACTTTACAACAAAATATACTCCAAGATCCTCTTCAGGACATTTCGATGAACTGATCCACAGGCGAGAGGAAAAAGTCTAAACAAATAAAGATACTTTTGTTTCTGTCAATTGAAACTTTCACACTCGGTAGACGCTACTGCTTGGATTTAATTGAAAGTTTAAGTTGCACTATAAAAAGACAGTGCTATACCAGAACTGAAGTTAATATTTTCAAATGTTTTGAGTAATTGGTTAACAACTGCGTTTAGTCCAGTTTTTGAAGGTTCGTAGAACCTTTATGGATCATACCAGTGATTTAATTTATTTTAAGCAAAACATCGTCGTTTAAAATTTGTCATAGTATTGCTGTTACCAGCTGCAAGTCTTAATTTTAAGACAATGTCGAAAAATTAGATTGTGAAAATTAAAAAAAAATGTGAATCATATTTCTAATTTATTTTCCTTAAACTAAAACTGAACTTTCACTTTTGTCATTGGTTTTGGTTCATCGTCAGAGGCTAGTTACGTACATATACATGATAAAATATATCAGAGTAATGTATCCAAAAATAAGAACAATAGATTTTGGTCAACTAAATGCATTGTCTAGTCTATTGTTATTGAGAACAATAGAAACCGTTATAAACGGAATTTTAGTCGATCATAGTTTCAAGTGACGATTTTACCTATTATTTGAATAATATTATTATAAATCTTACCTACTGGTGTGTCCACACCTTCTTTCAGTCTTAAAACAATTTCAGTTTGGCCATCGATTAAGAATCTGGGAGGCCTATTACCTTTAACGGAAATAACACTAAATAACAACACTGCAAAAAGGTAATGAAACCTTGGAAAGCATCGCTTGCTTTTAAATTTAATTTTTATGAAATATCCACAAAATGTCCTTATAACATTTTTAAACTTTTTGCGCCGATTATCCATGCTGATGGTGTTTGTAATATGAATGTGAGGATAACGTGACTACATTTTAATGCTCGGGTTGTTCGTGTTTCTTCACCGTATCTTCTGAGGCTCTTGACGGTAACGTTGTTTTCGATATCACTCTCACTGAAACAAAAGGTATGAAATTAGGAAATGTACGCACACATTTAATTACACACATTTACTATCCATTGTTCCACATAATAAATGTTGGAAAAGGAAGTACACAATATAGAGCACAAATACGACTTTTTAATAACGTAAACTGAAATGTGAAACGTTTTTATAAAAGATATTAAATACAGTCCACGCATACAGTTCATTATTTATTAACTCATTTTAAAGCAGTTTTCTTTCATATATCGTGAAAGCGAGTCAAATGCATATAGTCCAAGCAACGAATGCTCAAAAAAAGGTATAGAGGGAAATACTTGGAACACAATTTTTGACTTCGTAACTTTGTTTGGACTAGTTAGGAAGTGAACATATCAAAAGTCCCCGCTCATAGCCCTTAAGCCGGGGGGGAGGGGGGTGTTTGAAAGTCTCATTTTTCGGTTATTTGCTTATATCTTGAAAACTATGTATCCTAGCGACATGACCATTATATAGAAAATGGCAGCTTATTATATTTGGTACAAGTTTTTCGATATCTTGTATAGTTTTCGAAATACCCGCTCTTGAAAGTCTGTAATTTTGGAAAATAAAATTTTTCTTCACATTTTTGCTCTTTTTGATCGGATAACTCTTCAACGATGCACCGAAAAACTAAATGCTGGCTATAGGGTTGTAGAACATTAACTTCCTTTGAATAATATATATATTACTTTATTATTTTATCTATTTTCCTTCAAATGTTAAAGCAGTTTCACTGTTGAGCGCAAAATCTGAAGTTTTGCGATAACTGTCTACTAATGAATCTATCAATTTATCACCGTTCACGGTCAACGTATTGGCCGAAATATGCACCATTATGTATACATTTTCAGTACTGTGCCTCTAAATAGAATCTACTCATTTTAGAATGTACAGGCTGTATCACATAAGAGGGCCACTCCCATGTATCTCGCTTAATATGCGAGACACGTCAAAAATCTTTAATTCTTTTTTGTTGCATTTTTGGAGGCTTTTATGCTCGTAAATACAAATTTGAGATCCATGGCCAACTTTATGAGTAATAACAAAAAAATCTGTAAAGTGCCCAATCTTTAAGGCTGTCTAACTTTTTTATTTTAAGAAATAGAGAAAACTTATTAGTAATAAATTTTGATTGCAATATTGATACCCTTCAGCTGATATAAATAGATTTCTGAAATATCGTATGTGGTTCGCTGCGCCCTCTAGGAAGGCTATGGCCATAAAAAGTTGCCTGTTTTGTCGTCTTTTATGCAATATACTACATGTTGCCCTTATCTTTCGTATTTATTACATTTTTTTCAATTTTAGTTAAAAAAAATATACCTAAATATTTTCGTGTTGCTCAAGATAATGTAGAACCTGTTTTAAAGACGCCAATTGCAAAAAAATAATAAACATAATCTACTTTTTTATGTAAAATACAGATTTTCTTATAATATTATTTTGTTACATTGTCTGTGTCAAAATAATTTTAAAGACCCAATTGCTTCTAATGTGAAAACCAATAAAATAATATAAGAAAATCTGTATTTTGCATAAAAAAGTACATTCTGTTTATTATTTTTTTGCATTTGGCGTCTTTAAAACAGGTTCTACATTATCTTGAGCAACACGAAAATATTTAGGTAAATTTTTTTAACTAAAATTGAAAAAAATATAATAAATACAAAAGATAAGGGCAACATATTTGTGGCCATACCCTGCTTCAATATTTTTTATCCGCCTAGAGGGCGCAGCGAACCACAGACAATATTTAAAAAATCTGTTTATATCAGGTGGAAGGTATCAATTTTGCAATAAAAATTTATTAGTAATAAGTTACCTCTATCTCTTAAAATAAAAAAGTTAGACAGCCTTAAAGTTTGGGCACTTTACAGGTTTTTTTGTTATTACTAAGTTGGCCATGGATCTCAAATTTGTTTTTACGAACATAAAGGCCTCCAAAAATACAACAAAAAAGAATTAAAGATTTTTGACGTGTCTCGCATATTAAGCGAGATACATGGAAGTGGCCCTCTTATGTGATACAGCCTGTATACTTGTAGGCTCGCTGACCAGGTTCCTCACACTTAATTAAAGAAGATCTAGACCATTTTAATGGGAAAATATTTTGCTATGACCATGTTTGTGCATATATGAGTGTCTATAAGACATTGTGATAGTTTCACAAAACACAACCATTAAGTGAAAATGAAGTTTTGTCATAGAAAAGTGAATTAACATAAAACATTACAACAGTAGGTACCATTCAGTCAATTTCTTGCTCTCTTGGGGTGGGAAGGACCTTGATCCTTGTCTTCGTTTTCATCTTCTTTTTCTCCATCATCTTCTCCATAGGACCCCTGTAGGGAAACGGTCAGTTATGGCTGACAAAATGACATGCCTCCTCAGATGTGTGGGTGGAAGATTGAGAACAACTATCTGGTCCCAGTGCACAGTGAGTTAGCAGCTGCACCGGACGATATCCTGAAAATGATTTTCTGCCGATGCACGAAAGACTGTGCCAGCGTGAAGTGTGGCTGCAAAAAAGCAAGCTTTAACTGTTCCCCAGCATGCCAAAATTGGCGGGATTGAAGGGGAACTGCCTGAATGGGGTCCCTCAAGTTGACTCCGAAGATGAAGAAGAATAAGAGAATCCTCTGACTCATATATGCACAAACATGGTCATAGCAAAATATTTTCCCATTAAAATGGTCTAGATCTTCTTTAATTAAGTGTGAGGGACCTGGTCAGTGAGCTTACAAGCATACATTCTAAAATGAGTATATGTGCTATTTAAACCTCCAGTACTGAATATGTGTACATAATGATGCATATTTCGGCCAATACGTTGACCGGAAGTGGTAAGAAATTGATAGATTCATTAGTAGACAGTTATCGCAAAACTTTAGATTTTGCGCTCAACAGTGAAACTGCTTTAACATTTGAAGGAAAATAGATAAAATAATAAAGTAATATATATTATTCAAAGGAATTTAATGCTCTATAACCCTATGGCCAGCATTTAGTTTTTCGGTGCATCGTTGAAGAGTTATTCGGTCAAAAAGAGCAAAAATGTGAAGATTTTTTTTCCAAAATTACAGGCTTTCAAGAGCGGATATCTCGAAAACTATATAAGATATCGAAAAACTTGATTGAATAAAACTTATGCCAAATTTAATCAGCTTTCGTGGTCATGTCGGTAGGACGCATAGTTTCCGAGATATAAGCAAAAAATCGAAAAATGAGACTTTCAATCACCCCCCTCTCCCCGGTTTAAGGGATATGGGCGGGGACTTTTGATATGTTCACCTCCTAACTAGTCCAAACAAAGTTACGAAGCCGAAAATTGTGTTCCAAGCATTTCCCTCTATATATTTTCGTTGACTGGGCTAATAACCAATTTACGTTATAATAATTGCAATCAATAGTCGACTACTACTAATATTTATTTGTAAAATTTGAGAAATATTTGGGAACCTGGCGCAAAACTTTCTGAGGTAAAATGAAACAGATGCATTCTGTTCTCACTGAAAATTAAATAGGAGAGAGCTAACTGTTCTATCATGGTTTAATCAGTACTAGTTGTGGTACTTATATTAAGAACCTTGAATAATTTTGTTATGAGGAAAATAACGTCTTTCTCACTTATAAAGTGATTTCTTATCTACAGCTCATTTTCAGATTAAGAGATGTTCGTCATTTATTCGAAGGCCTCCTTCATCATCATGTGATTTTTAACATCAAACTAATGTGATCTATCTTAGTTCAAAAATTGATAGTAACCGAGTTACATGGTATCAAAATAAAAATTTTATTTTCAATACTTCGAAGTAGTTGATCTAGATTATCTGTTTCTGAACTCATATAACATAATATTAGATACATACCTTAATATACCGTATATAAAAGGTTTATCAGAAACATTCAAAAAGAATTCTAAATAGTCAAAATTTACGTGTTGTTTTACCATAACAGAACAATAGGTCAACTATGTTCATCTATGAAAGACAAACTGTAAAAATCTTAACCATTACATGTTTATTTATTGTATTCAATGTATCGATTGTTTGGGGATGTATATTTGACGGACAAAACAACATATAAAACATAGAATCTTGTAACTCTAAACATATGAACAAAAAAGAACGTACAATATTTTCTCTTCATCATTTGAAACACAATCATAATTTCAGTTTTAATGATGAATCAATTAAAATCTTAAATAAAGTCATATTATTAACAAATACTCAGATATAAATAATTTAAGCTTAATCTACAATGGTATCATTAAAACATGTATGAAATTATAATAAAATCCAGTACATTATTCCTTTCTTTTGTGGTCAACTACTTGTACTTTCCTAGTTTTTTCTTATCAATTTTTACCTTTACACCAAGTACTATCTCGATATCTGATATTTATACAGGTTAATTATGACTAAGTGCAAGTACTTTAAGAGGGGATAGAGAAAAATATGAATTAACGAAATCGCTCTTCAAAAAATTTCCAAACATATTTATAAAGCGAACATTTTTTTCTCGAAGCCATATTAAACTTCAATTTACAGACGTTTAGGTAGTTAAGCAACAACCAACAATAATTGACACCCTGTGTGTTTACATTTGTGATTTTCCGTTATTCTTCAAATTTTAGTGTCTATTTTAAACATTTTATAGTAATTCAATAAAGAAGTTTGTGTAGGGTACAGATATTTTCGTATAATAAAGTTCATTGGTTTATCTTTCTAAGTTATAGGACAAGATTTTATAATTAAAGACTACCGCGGGTGCAGTTAAAATTTTTTGTCATCTATTAATATTCTGTAAAAAATGCTGGAGCTGACTGGACTGTTACCCATCAGGTATTGTTATTAATGTTTATTTTTGTCGTTTCTACAATTGGAAATGCTGTAAAAAGTGACCACATGTCAGTTGACAGATCTAATCTCGGATAATGCTTATCATAAACGCCAAAAGAGGGTTTTCCCCATTTTTAACATCGGGCTAGAATTCCAAAATAATTTATTTTAACCTTGAGATTAAAATTTGTGTACTTCGTAGTAGTTAATCCTGTATATTGAATATTTAAGTCAATTTGAAACATTACAGTTTTCGACAATAAATATTGAATAAAAGCAATTTTTCTTTCCGTTTTGACTTAGGTATTCATTATATAGAGAATAATAATTTTTGCTATTTGTTATTTTTATTTCACTGGTTAAGGTTTACTGCTGCTTTTCTTCAATCTAATATTTTGTCCTTTTTGTTGTTAGTTGGCTGAATTAGTAATAATTTAATATGGTTGTTTTGAAAAGGTTTCAATGAATATAAAACAATATCTGTTTTAAATTTCAAAATTTTAAGAATCTTTACATTAAAAATGTTTTAAATTGTTCACGTGTTATTATAATAATTGTTATATTTTGTCTATTTGTAGTACTGAGGAAGATTTCATATAAATCGAAACTTTGTCAGAAGATCTAGATCTTGAATTGTATTGTACTTTTTCCGGTTATCCCATCTTCACTTATTTTAATATCTTGCCATATAAGTCAAGGTGTTTCATAACGAACTGTACATATCTGTAAGGACACAGTGAAATGACCTATGTAAGTAAATATAGATGAAATCTTTTAATAAAGTGTACTATTTCTTAAGATAACGTTAATAAATTTATAACAGGTTAAAAAATTGTTTTGTTGTTATAGTGATATTTCAATTACTTATTTATTTTTCCTTGACTATCGACGATCAAGTAATATTCTCTAGTAATGAAGCAAAAAATTTAGGTCTTTTTTATGATACAAGTTTAAGGTTTAAACCTCACATTAGTGACTGCATTCGCAGAGCTTACTGTAATATTAAATTAATTTATAATAGTAGGCACTTGTTATCAAGGAAAGTTAAATCCATTTTATGTGAATCTTTAGTCTTGTCCAAATTTAATTTTGCTAATTCTATTTATGGCCCGTGCATTGATGCTATTGATTCTAAAAGAATCCAGTTAGTACAAAACTCTTGCTTAAGATTAATCTTTGGAATTAGGAGACGTCAACATATTTCCCATAAATTATGCGAAATAGGCTGGCTCAATATGTATAATCGTCGGTTTTTACATAGTGCGTGTTTATATCACAAAATAATTCTATATAAAGTACCTTCCTATCTTTATCATAAAATTTCTTTCAGGACTGATGTTCACAATATTAATATTCATTTTAAAGGTACATTGACTCCTCCCCAACACCGTACTGAATTTTTTAAACGTTCGTTTTCATACCAGATCTCTAAAATTTATAATTCAATACCATCTAACTTTAAAAGTAAGAGCATTCATCAATTTAAAAAACTATTAAATTCTAAACTTCTTCTTGAACAGAATAGAAAAAACCAAATTTGGCATATGTAGTTGTCATGTGTTCTGTCTTCCACTGTTTCTTATTTAGTTTTTGTTACTGTTGTTTATTAGTATGCACAGCTTAGAAGTAGGTGAATAAGATGTTTATTATGTTTATTATGTTTTTTTATACTGATTAATTTGTTTATATTGTATATTGCTGCGATCAGCTTAGGATTAATACCAGAGGCTGAGCATTAACCTGCTCAGTCATCTGATCCTCGGCTTTTTTTCCTTTTTATATTTATTTCTTTTCTCTATACCAATATTGTTAATTATCTTAGAAAAATAAAGGCTATTATTATTATTATTGTTATTTTATAATTATATTTTAATAGATTTCCACAAATAGGATGACTCAGTACGTACGTAACATAGCTGGTGTAAATTTTTGGAAATACACTCACAGACAAAAATATTGCATATTTTAAGTCTTTTTTTATATTTATATTTTTTCCTTTAACACAGTAGGCGTTTTTTATTAGAAAAATGGCTTACACTGGAGTGTTTTACGTATATTCTCATTTTTTACTGATAAAATGTAGCTTTTATAGCTGAATGAGCAATAATGTTACAAATTACAAACATTGTATGATCTGCCTAGACGACTAACAATGTCTGCTCTGTTGTTTGTTGTTATCAAAATGACATTTCGAGTTCTTTATTTGTTGAGTCTGATTGTTCTCGTTAGTGAGATGCCACATTTAAACGAATTAATTTCTATTCAATTGTTACTTTGGCCAATGAGGATTGCAGACAAAAAGATATAGCGAGAAGATTGCGTATCCATCAATCCACTGTTTCTCGTATAGTAAAGCGATACAATGATACTGGAGAATACAAAAGGTGACCTGGTCAAGGACGTAACAGGTCTACAACACCAAGAGATGACCAATATTTGAGACTACAATCTTTGCGAAATCGCACACTTACAGCTCCGCATCTAAAAAATGAATTACTAATTACAAGACAAGTCAATGTAAGTATCAAAACGGCAATAAGAAGACTTAAGGAGTTTGGTTTAACCCCAAAACGCCCTGCCAGAGTGCCTAGACTTCTCCCACGCCATAAAACCAGACGATTACAATTCGCAAGAGCCCATGTCAACTGGAATGAACATCAATGGGGATAAGTTCTTTTTACAGATGAAACCAGAATGCAATTGTGGAAGCCAGATGGACGTGGGCGAGTATACAGAAGGTCTAGTGAACGTTTTGCAGAATGTAATCAAGTACAGAATGTTAGCTTTGGAGGCGGTTCCATTATGCTATGGGGAGGCATTAGTTGGGAGAGTCGCACGTAGCTCATTGAGGTGAATTTAAGAATAAATGCTGACTGGTGCATCCACAACATACTTGAAGAGCATGTTTTACCTTATGCTGGCTTCATTGGATACGATAACTTTCTGCTAATGCATGATAATGTCCGTGCACATGCCGCTAGAATAGTGGTTCAGTACCTTGAGGATGTCGGAATTGATGTATTAGAGTGGTCACCAATGAGTCCTGATGCAAATCCCATAGAACATGTATGGCACATCCTAAAGCGACGTATACGAGCACGAAATCCAACTCCTAACTCAATTGCAGAATTAAAAATTGCTGCACAGGAAGAATGGCATCGAATTCCGCAAGAAACCATTAAATACCTTCTGCGGAGCATGCCTAGGAGGATGCAGGCTATCGATAGAGTTAGAAGAGGAAGTACTAAGTACTAAATTGTTTATTATGTTGCCTTAAAGTCGTTATTTTGTCGTCATTGTTGCTCTTTTTAATTAAATGTTCTAACCAAAAAACAGGATATTTCATTAATGCCTCTATAAATCTGTTGCAAAGCTTCATTATGTAATTTATTTAGCCATTAATATACGTAACACACTCCAGTATAAGACATTTGTAAAAATAAACACCTAAAATGTCAAAAGAAAAAATACAAATATAAAAAAAATACTTAAAATAAATCATGTGTGCTACAAGAGCCTAATCTTGGCCCTTTACTATTTATTATTTTCATATGCGATCTTTCACCATTAATTTGTTTGGAGTGCCCGCTTTACGCAGATGATTTAATTTTTTTTTTAAATATCAGAATAGTTAAAGATTGATCTCTATTGCAAAGGGGCATAGATAGTATTTGCAATTTGAAAACCGATCTTTTTCATATATGTGAATGAATCAGTTTAAACTTGGTACGATCACGTCTTGAATATGTATCAATAATATGGAATGAAAAATATTAGGCAAACTGTTGAAACTCCTCAAAATAAATTTATCAGTTTTTATATTACAAAAAATATAATAGAAATCCCGACTTTGCCCATTATCAACTTTTTCGTGAGAAATTCAATGTCTTAAGATTAAGTTGTAAAAGAATACAAAAAAAAACTTTATATTTCACTACAAAATAGTTAATTCTAAACTTTTTTATTTGCTCTTATCAAAATTAATATTATTTCGAACCTTTGAAAACCGATCTTTGTCATATATGTGAACGAGTCAGTTTAAACATTATTATTTCATATTTTTTAATTCAGTTTAGGTTATGATGACTCACATTATTTTTCAGGGGCTACATAAATATGTTGATAATTTTTGAAGAAGCCTGTGACAGTTCAATCCTTGCAGCTCTATGTGTTCACGGAACTTTCTTGTGAATCATTCGTGTGGTACAAAGGCAAAATACCACAATGAAAACCTAAAGGTAGAGGTTGTGGAAATCGATGTATTCTACAAGCTGAAGAAAATGTAATACACACCATAAAGTAAAATCCTGCAAGCACTCGTTCAATAAGCAAACCAACAAAATGATCAATCAATCAAAATCAATTTTACCCAAAGTGCACTACAATTCCAGAGTACAATTTTGTGAATTGGTTTTAGGGCAGCAAACTCTGGAAAAAGATTTTACTTGTCATCTTCCTGGGATAGTTGAAGTTGTCTTTACCCGTTCTGGAGTCACCAATATTTTATCAGTTAATGTTTTATTGATATCGTGAATCTATCAGACCACTATTGCGCGCTATTGTTATCATTTAAAACTAGACGATGGTAAAAACACCTTGTATGCTAAGTACTAAAACAATAAAACATACACACTTTAATATTTACAATCTATATATTGGAGAATAATGGGTTCTAAATAAACTTTTAATAATTTTTTCTGTGGAAATTCAGAACATTAACTTGTAACAGTGCTATTGACCGTTTCCTGCCGTTTTTAGTGTATAAAGCTAGCGGGAACGCATGTGGTGGTAAATCCACAAACCTTATCAATAATAATTATTATAATACAAGTCTATATTTTTCTGTTTTCCATAAATATACCATTCCCTGATTAGTATCCCGTCTAGTGGTCAATGTCCGACATGTAACCACGATTGGATGCACTTCAGATGTTTCGCAACAACCATAACGATGAACTAATCTCTGTACGTGCACACGTAAATTTTAAAAATGTATGCCTGTTACAGTTTTTCGCAAAGCTATTTCACCTGGAGTGCCTTCACTTCCTTGACGTGTGAATGTAAGTTTCAGATTATTGGCTTTTCACCTAGTTGGAACTACTAGCTCTATTCATTTTAAATAAGATAGATATGTGTTGTATCTGTATTTACAGTTAACTTGTAAGAAAATTGTAGGTAGCAGATATACATCAGTGGGTTGTACAACTGCCGAAAATATCACGTTCTGTTAAATGGACTAAATGTATTATATATTTTTTAGAGGCAAGAAAACAAAAAATATAAATTTGATAATATAATAATATAATAATAAAATAATAAATAATAATAATTAATAATATAATAAATTATATCAGAAAGTATAATATAGTATAATATAATATTGAATTGTTGACGATTTTTAGAAATTAGAATCGTATTAACTTGATCAGCATATTGGCATTGCTGTTCAAAAAGTTAATTAATTAGTGCATATTTAAAAACTATCGTTGATTAGATTTTCATGATATTATCTGAAGTTAGAATTTAGGACATCGAGGAAAGTATGATAAAAAAATATTTACTTCAAAGATGGTGTCATAGTGTCACGTTCAAATTTGACTTTGATGATGACAGTTGAATTTCGTTCATTTTACGATATTTTTTAGTCATATTCGATAATTGGACAATTTTATGAGTTGTGACTTAATTTTGGTACGACTTTTCTGTACAAATCTTATTTTATTTACTTTTATCTCTTGTGTTCTCTACATCAATAATAGCTGCAGTGTTTGGCTCGCAAAGCTATTTCACCTGAAGTGCCTTCACTTCCTTGACGTGTGAATGTAAGTTTCAGATTATTGGCTTTTCACGTAGTTGGAACTACTAGTTCTATTCATTTTAAATAAGATAGATATGTGTTGTATCTGTATTTACAGTTAACTTGTAAGAAAAATGTAGGTAGCAGATATACATCACTGGGTTGTACAACTGCCGAAAATATCACGTTCTGTTAAATGGACTAAATGTATTATATATTTTTTAGAGGCAAGAATTATTTTATGAAAGCAAATTGCGACTGATCCTTTCTGAGTTTGAGATTTACTTTAATTAGGTGATTTATAATTTATTCCTATGGTGCAAAATTACCAAATAAAAAAAGAAAAACAAAAAATATAAATTTGATAATATAATAATATAATAATAAAATAATAAATAAAAATAATTAATAATATAATAAACTATATCAGAAAGTATAATATAGTATAATATAATATTGAATTGTTGACGATTTTTAGAAATTGGAATCGTATTAACTTGATCAGCTTATTGGCATTGCTGTTCAAAAAGTTAATTAATTAATGCATATTTAAAAACTATCGTTGATTAGATTTTAATGATATTATCTGAAGTTAGATTTTAGGACATCGAGGAAAGTATGATAAAAAAATATTTACTTCAAAGATGGTGTCATAGTGTCACGTTCAAGTTTGACTTTGATGATGGCAGTTTAAGTTCATTCATTTCACGATAGTCTTTAGTCATATTCGGTAATTGGACAATTTTATTGTTGTGACTTTATTTTGGTACGACCTTTCTGTACAATAGGCAAATCGGGAGTCATACTTATAGAATAAACAAATCATGTTTTATTTAATTTCGTCTCTTGTGTTCAATAATAGCTGCAGAATCATCTAACTGTTCATTAAAGATTTGTTTTTTTATCAAACTGTTAGGCTTCTTTATGCTTGGATGTAAGATATTGCTGAAATTGGATTGCAATGAAAAGAAATCGCTTCAGATTTATGTGTTATCATAATAGTTATCGAAAGCATTAATCTGTGTATTTTTGAATACTTACCTGTTTTATTTTTTACAATTATTTTATAATACCTTAAGACTAGCTTCCTCGAATAAAAAACCTTGGTACAATTTTGCTTCCTTAAGAAACCTGAGAAAGTACTTTTTTATTTATTCATTTTTTTTACAATAATATTCTTATTACTTAGTTGTTGTCAAATTTTGGAAAGGTTTTTGATTTTTTTAAATGTTATATGTTACTAGAAAAGTAGCGACTGTGGTAACTTTTTGATTTATTAATTTCATTATCTTGAAGAGCTAATGAAAATTGTTTATTAATGGTGATGACAGTGATATAGATTTTCAGGATGATCGTGATGATGACAACAATTATGATGATGATAATGACCACGATAAAAATGAATTTGATGATATGATGACGAATATAACAATGATGATGACGATGATAATAATAATGATGACGATAATTTCCAGAATGATCTTGATAATAGTGGTAACAATGAAGAATATTGTTGATGACCATGATAAAATGACTTTGATTTGACGACAACGATGAATATGAAAATGATGATTCTTATGATGCCGATGATGACCATTACGTCATCGAATTTTCTAGTAACAACACAAATTTTAAACAATGTCTTTAATAAAATAAATAATTTTTTACAAATGTAGTTAAATACTGATAATTTAATAGTTATTTATGATGTGTGTTAAAAGTCCATTTTTAAGG
This sequence comes from Monochamus alternatus, assembly GCA_037114965.1. Classification (NCBI taxonomy): domain Eukaryota; kingdom Metazoa; phylum Arthropoda; class Insecta; order Coleoptera; family Cerambycidae; genus Monochamus; species Monochamus alternatus. The sequence goes on along the minus strand of CM073428.1, from coordinate 30,133,467 downwards.
CACGCATGTAAAAGTGCCTGTCGTAGAGAGGAACTTTGCCAGTTGACTCTCGACAACTTGGAAATTGTGGGCACTTCCAGTTCAATATTGGTTAAGATATCAGATACCAAAATCAAGGTTCCACGAAATTTCACTATCGTTGAAGAATTTTATGTGGATTTTTACCGGAGATACATGGCTCTTCGTCCAGCGAATGTGGGACATCGGAGGCTTTTCCTAAAGTATGTGTACGAAAAACCCTGTGGAAATAAATTGGAACATTTCCTGCTGCTACTGCTAAATTTCTGCAACTTCCAAATTCTAACCTCGATGTTTTCGGCGTTCGTCGACAAGCTTAGTAGCGGATAGTGGAGCAAATTTAACGACAATTAAGCGGCATGGGGGATGGAAATCTCCAACAGTCGCCGAGGGATACATCGAAGATTCGTTGGAAAGTAAAAATTCGATTGCCGGAAAACTGTTTTCAGTTCCATCTATTGATGAGAAGATTTGAGCAGAATCCGCTGGTATTCCAGCGGATTCTGCTCAAACGTCAACTAGGGATGCGGTCGTTCAGTTGATAGTGGTAATATTGTGGAAGGATTTCATTTTTCAAATTGTATGAATTATAATATAAAGTATTCATGTTAATAAAGAAAATACAAATTAAATGTATTGCAAATTTACTGTCATAATTTGACATTTACTTTAAGGCAGTAGTGCTTTAAAGTGATAATTTTAAGACACTGGTAAAGCAATATTTTTAATGCTATAAGGGAGTGTTAAAAATGCATTTTTAACATGTTTGTAGAAAAAAATGTTTTGTAATAATAAGAAAAGACAAAATTTGCTTGAAGGTTGAAAAATGATCTACAAGTATAAAACCGCCTCTTTTTTCTTCCAACAGTTATAAATAGTAAAATATCATGGTAAATCAAGTAGTAAATTTTAAAAAAGTTTTATTTCAAGTCAAATTTAAAAATCATCAAAAACTTACATACATCGAATAAAAATGTCCATGAAATATATACAATAAGTAAAGCGGATAACATATTATCGTCGAATACTGTTATACTATAAATTATTCAAGCGAAAAATATCTCGTTAGCCATAGACATATTTGATTCACCCTGTAAATATAGCAAAATTATTTTATTACAAGCAGTTATTAAGGTGTTGGTTAATATGACCTGAAGAAGTCAAAACTAGTGCGACATAATTATTAAGTAGATTGGATATAATTATCAATTACTAATTTTTATCTAGCGTCTCAAATTTTCTTAATTATATGTTTCGAAATGCCAATTGACAGTAGCCTAGATTAAAGAAGTAAATGCTTACAAATATAAAAAACCAGTGTGCAAATTTAACTAAGCGGAAGTAATGAATTATAACGTTTTATGAAAAAATAATGAAAAAGTAGTATAGAGAGAATTATTCGGGTATTCAGAGAAAATTAGTTAACCATATCTAAAGAAGAAAGTGTTCTTCGAGAAGGAAACCATTGTTATATAAATTAGGTATTTTGAACGGATCGGGTTGAACATTTTAGCATCGTTCAGGTGCAATAAATAATTAATATGCGTATCGTTTTATAAATTATAGAAATCGGATTCTTCCGTTTGCAATAAAACTGTTTAATCCTTTATAATAATCTAATACTTAACTGTGATAGAACTGTTAAATATTTGATGCTAGAGTTAGACATTATTAGTTCGACTGAATATAAGGTGAATAAAGGGGTAAACCTCGGAATAAAACATAATAAACTACATTTGTATAAATCTTAGTTTTGACATTTTGTTTTGTAAGTTGGCTAAAAAGTCTCATATAATCTCGTGAACGCGAGTCAAGATATTCAAGGTCAAAGATCAGAAAAAACAGGTTTTTCCTTTGCTTTTAATGACATTTGGAGTTATTAGAAGAGTTATTGAGCATAAAATTATCTACAAATTTAGAGGGAACGTTAAGTCAACTGTTGAATCCAATAAACAGTACACTGAAAAAACTATTTATTTCTGAGCAATTAGGCTTATTAACAATAAATTTACTATATATTGAAATAGAGTGAAATATATATTTATTTGGCCTGGCTGCTTCCGGGCTGTTGGCCACGTCGTCGGTTTAAGGCTCTTGACGTTTCGAGAGACATGTCGCTCTCTTCTTCAGAAGATATGGAACTGGAGAACATGATGTCTAGTCGGTATTTATATAGGTCGTGTTCACTCGACCGTTCTGCTGCAGTGGGTGGTTTTCACGGTTGGCTTGTTCCGTGGTCTGGCGGTCCGCTCCTACGATTCGTTTCTATACTCCTGGTAATTCTATCCGCCTGTCTCTGTTGAAATTCCCGGAGTTTTCGTGTATCTCGATAGGTTCCCTGTAAAGTCTGGGCCAGAATCGCCGTTCTCTCACCAGAACTTTTGTTTCTTCAATTGCTATGCTGTGTCCTGTGTCAGCTCTATGTTCCACAACGGCTGACTTCTCCACGTGGTTATTCTTAAGATGGCTCTTGTACTCCTTCAGTCTCGTACTGATGTGTCTACCCGATTGCCCTATGTACACCTTGCCACATGTACAAGGTATACTGCATATATACACCGGGACGTTGGAGATCTTCACAACTTCCAGGTGTTTTGGGGAAGGCTGACATTATCTTCCTTGTTGTGCTGAAGATAGTGTAATATTTATTTATCATCAATTGAGTAAATATTTGAATAACCATTATTTACATTTAATAAAGGTATTTTAATAATAACTATGTGTGTTATTATTTTACACCATAAATATATTCTAAACAATAAAAGACATATTAGTAGCTAATAATATTTGTTATATCGTACTGTAACGTATTTTTGAGTATTAGATCCTTTATTATTAAAAAGTAACTATGTATGTCATAATGAAATTATTGTTATTACTATTAAAATTATGTATATTATCTTTTACGATGTTCAGAATAAAAATATTTTAAATTAATAATGTTTTATTACATATATATTACCATACATTATACATTATATTACATGTGTATTAATAACATCTACCTTATAAATATGTTTCTTTATCTGTAGATATAAATACATTCACCGCACACAAGACAACAGTAAAACCTAATGTTGAAACATCATCGGTTCACAGGCTTCTAAGATCCAATCCAATTCCACTTCCTTAAATTCTGAAGAACTTGATGTCAAACATCTTCATAGGGTAAAGTCACCTACACGATTTGCTAAAATATATTTAAAAAAATACATAATTAATACTTAAATATTTAGATATTCCACCTAAAAAAAATATTTTTGAATGAATTTTCAGGAAAAATAAAATAAGTCAAACATTCATATTTTCATGCATATTAATTATAATTTCACATATTCAATGGATATAGAAATTTGTCTATACCTATAAGTTAAAAGGTGTTAGATCATACAAAAATTTTTAGTAGGTATCCTATCAATTAAAAATATATAAATTACCGAAAAATAGGTCCTACATATCTATTGATGTTGCAAAATAGAACAAGCCTACCATTTTGATGTATTTCCCTATATTTAATATAAGTATATTACATTAAAATTTCTATACATGTATATGTTATAATTACTTACATTTTAACACATTCCATTATGCAATTTATTTATACAACACACAAGATACCTTCTTACATCCATACACCACACAACCTGGGTTAGTAATAAACTGACCAGAAGAAAAGAGAGTAGAAGCTAGAGGTAAAGGGATGGTAGCAGGTGTAAGCAAATAACGTAGATCTTGTCTTATGACTACGCGAAAAAAATATTATAACTGGGCTTACTCAAGGTCGAAATACTAATTCTTGGTAATATAAACAGGTTTTCTGATAAAAAATAAATATTCTTGACAAATATATTATTATTCAATATGGGTAAATATATTTCAGTAGCTAGAAATATATATTTATTTTAAATTATTGATTACATGTTAATAAAGAACAAGCACCCATTACCTAAAAATAATTTTATATATATAATATATATATATATATATATATATATATATATATATATTATAATATATAATGTTCTTAGTTAATAGTTTGGAAAATACATTTTGATTTATATAAATACAGGGTGTTAAAAAGAGTGTATAATATTTAAGGATGTAATAGTATGAACCAAAATAAGCAGAAAAGTCTCAATAAACATGGATCCGCAAAGTAACGGTTGCGGAGATATGAAATGTTTTATGTTTTTAGCCCCTTTATTTATTTTGCAAAAACGTTGTGTATTTTCTTATAATAGAATTTTTTTGTCCGCCTAGAGGGCGCAGCGAACCACATACGATATTTCAAAAATCTGTTTATATCAGGTGAAAAATATCAATTTTGCAATAAAAATGTATTACCAATAAGTTTTCTCTATCTCTTAAAATAAAAAAGTTAGATAACCTTAAAGTTTGGGCACTTTACAGGTTTTTTTGTTATTTTTCATAAAGTTGGCCATGGATCTCAAATTTGTTTTTATGAGCATACAGGCCTCCAAAAATGCAACAAAAAACATTTTAATAATTTTTATGTATCTCGCATATTAAGCAAGATACATGTAGAAACTGAGTAAGGCGGGTCTAAATTGTTTACACGTTGGTGGACAAAACATCAGGTACGTCAAATTATTTTAATAATTAAAACCACAAATTGCTTTTATTAATTAATGATAACAATAGCGACAAAAGCAATTGAATTTGCTGATATATAGATGCCATAAATTTTATTTATTTCTTTCCTTCAGAAATTATTTTAATTTTTTGTCCGTTCATTTTTTATTGCGGCGCCATGCAGGTCGCCGACTGCATGCTTTGCTTTGCGCATTGTTAAGTTTTACAGTGGACCAGTTTCCAGTGCCGTGCAGAAATCTATTTTTAAATCATTTTCAAACTGCCTTTTTTATTTTTTTACAAAATTGTATTTATTTGTTCCCTGTACATTAAAATTTCCAAAAAAAATTTTGGGTAAGTTCTGAGACCCTATTTTCACGTTTACCACATTTCACGAGTATATACTACATATTCGTACATATACTACGTTATTATTGTCACTGCCATAATCAATAGCTATACTTTAGTTTATAAAAACATAGATAGCTAGCAAGTACATGAAAACTTGACACTTCTATTTTTTAACCAATCAAGTAATGTAGGTAATATTTTTCTTGATTATCCTGAAAATTATGCTTTTACATCAAGCAACGTACTTTAGAATACTGTTAACTTGTTGATGTCCTTGGGTGTTTTTGTCTTCATTTTTGTTTTATATGTAATAAAAGAGTAACATTAACCGATTTGTTAAAAAAAGGAGAAATATGCAACTGATACAGGATATCTAAAAATATTTCAAATTAAAATAGGAGATGTACCTAACAGCCACATTGAGCCAAACTTTTCAGTAAAGTTTACATTGGTATAGCTAGTAGCAGAGCACGGTGGGAGAGAGCATACAATTTCGCTACTAGAATATGCCAAACTTTGTGATAGTAGCAGTAGATTACTAGCACACACTAGTGGATAGCACTTCTAGAATAGTACTGAGTACTATGCCATCTTCACTTCCACAATTTTGCTACACTCTACCGGTTAGTTAGTTCGTTCTACAGGCATCACTTGTTTTAACAAAGAAGATTGATTGGGATTGGATTTCAAAATTCTCAAGCAGAGGTCTGGGTCTTCAAGCGCCAATTCTCTTAAAAGATTTAATCCATTCCCGTACCCAAATCATTTTTTGTCTACAAGTTTCTATCCCTAAAACTTCTTTAATTTCATTTAATAAAACAGTTGTGACTTCTGTTAGGATTTTTTAACAAGAACTCGGTAATTCATCATCTATTCTAATGCTTCAGGATAAGTGGATCAGTAATTAAACAGTTTGTACTAAGATACATTTTTTGTCGATTTATTTTAATTCACAAAACATGTGGTATAATTTTGCAAAGACATTTTGGACATACTGCGTATAATAAAACATAATAATTATATCCTGTATGTATTTTTTGTTTTGAGTATACAAGAAACGACATTGTTCCAAACCATAGGAATGCAAATAATTATTTATCGCTATTTCTTCACTGCGCGTGTAAATAATAATAATTAATTTAAAAAATGATACACAAATTATAAGGTACATTGATAAGCAATTATCTTTTTAAAACTCTTCTAACAGAAACACATAATTATCTTATTTAAATAACTGTTACTTGCCAATCAAGTAGGTGCCTTCTGGTGTTCTCGATATTAACGCATTTGCGAAATAGGAACATAATAATTGTCGGTAACAACGAGGTCTTTAAAATGTGTTGGCGGTTGTATTATACAAATTGTGCCAATAAACTAATACTAGAGAAAATAATTTCAGTTTTATACAAAATATAAAAGGTATACCACTTAGGTACGGATAACAGAAACAGAAACCAAATAAACAAATCAGTGAAAAATAATATTTAGCTTATAAATTCCCTCATGAGGTGCATTGTTTTTGAGATATAACTTATCATTATTAATGATATTAATGATAACTTATCAAAACAAATAAATACAATTTTGTAAAAAAATAAAAAAGGCAGTTTGAAAATGATTTAAAAATAGATTTCTGCACGGCACTGGAAACTGGTCCACTGTAAAACTTAACATTGCGCAAAGCAAAGCATGCAGTCGGCGACCGGCATGGCGCCGCAATAAAAAATGAACGGACAAAAAATTAAAATAATTTCTGAAGGAAAGAAATAAATAAAATTTATGGCATCTATATATCAGCAAATTCAATTGCTTTTGTCGCTATTGTTATCATTAATTAATAAAAGCAATTTGTGGTTTTAATTATTAAAATAATTTGACGTACCTGATGTTTTGTCCACCAACGTGTAAACAATTTAGACCCGCCTTACTCAGTTTCTACGAACAGCAGTTATGATACGTTCGTGTAAATCACGAATAGTATCCACTTCGGTGTCATACACTTATTTTTTTTAAATATCTAAAGGATTTAAGTCATGAGACCATGGTACCGATTCTCCTCATCCAATCCATTGCACTCCTTGAACTTTATTAAGGTACTCCCGAACGTTTCGTTGAAAATAAGGGGGAACACCATTGTGCAAGAACCATATTCCTAGTCGAACAGCTAAGAGCACATCTTTCAGAAGCACAGGCAGATCATTTCGAAGGAACTCGACATACTCAACCTCATACATTCGATTTCGTAATATGAATGGCCCAGTCAAGCAATCATCTACAATCCATGCCCAAACATATAAGGAGAAGTGTTGTTGGAAATAATCCCGTTGAATCGCATGGGGATTTTCGAAAACTTAAACATTAGTATTATACATCCCATTTCGTGCAAAAATAGCTTCATATATCACCATAGCTGGAAATCTGGGATTTTGAGCATTTTGTTGCAGCAACCATTCATACAATCTGATTCGTAAGGGACAATCTCCTGCTATTGGATACGCTCTACATAATATGGATATAATTGAGTCTCGTGTATAATATGCCACATAGTTGCTTGGAAGATTTATTCTCCTTGTTGAGCGATTTGCCTAGTACTTATTTGGAGATCCTCTTCAACGATCTCTAAAATGCGTTCCTCATTTGCTGCAATACGCTGTGTACGCCCTGGATCTCCATTTCTTCTACAATTCTACAAAATAACTGGTTGCAAATTTCCCGTGTCTTATCCGCATTGCACTACCGCGGTAAAAATAGTTCAATTTGCCACAGACACAGACCAGAAGCTGTTAAAGCATTTTGTCTAGTTCACCATAAATTAAAACGATATCCATCAACTCCGAGTCGGCTAGAGACCGACAGCGATGTAAAGGTCAATACTACAACATTAATAATGTTCGGAGGCTAAAAGGATTTTACAAAAAAATTGTTTACGATATTGACTCCATTTTTAATGACGCATCTATTTTTTTGATTTTCAATTTTTTTTTTGATATGTTGTGAATTACCCTATATTTTAGGAATCATTAAATATTTCCATAGACACACTTCACACTCATTCTTATACATATGTATGTTAGATATGTCAGGGGACACTTTTACTGATTAACTTGTATCACTTTCTCAAATGGGCAATAAATTCAGACAAGCGACGTCCTACTGAGAGATGGAACGGATATCCTTAATTATAGTAGTTTCTGAACTGGATTCTGGTTCCATCCTGCTATTAGTAAATTCCTATATAGAAGAAAGTATAATTTACTTGCTTAAAACAATAAAGATTAGTGACAATCATGTTTTTGTTGTCGTACTGTATTTATCTAAAAAAAAATTATAATTTTCACTGAAGAGAATGGATCATTTTAGAAAGAATTGCAGGACACGGACTAAACATTAATAGAAAAAAACTATAGTAAGAGAGTCACGCTATTTTTTGAGCGTAATTTAGTGGTATTAAAACATCCAAATGGCTTAACTGGTTTTTGGTATTTTAAAGATTCTCTACATTTGGTTGATTTTCATTGATCTCTAGGTTTTTTTCGGTAAAATCCTTTCACGAAAGAAATTATTACCTTGAGTACGTAGTGTAGTGTGTGTAGATACATTTATTTTGCCATTTGCTACTACATGCCGGATTGAAATCCCACAGACATGAAGCGTTCTACATAGCAGTAGATACCATTGAAACCTCTACGCGTTTGGCGATAATGATATTTTGCAAACACGGAATTCCAGTAAACAACTACTCTGCGGGTTAATGCCCCGACCAGCATTGAATTATACTTAAAAACCTTCAGCTACAGTCACTCGTCAGCAGCCGCAGAGTAGTTGTTTCCTGGAATTCCGTGATTGCTAATTATTACCCACTAAAAATACTCTCTAAATATCAAAATTCATAAAAATGTATTACTTACTTGAATTAATAAAACATTCAAAATTTCGTTGTTTGTTATTTCGTTATTTCCTTCAGTTTCCTTATTTAAATTTAGTTTGTCTGTTAAACGTCCTTTAATTTGGCATTACTAATTATTTTTACTGTGATATCAATATACGTTTATAACATCTAAAAAAATTAATTGACTACAACATTATTAATTTTTGAAAATGGTCCCGTTGTGTCGTTGTGTAATCATTTTGAAAACATCTGTACAGCTTAATCTCCATTATTAAGAACACAAACACAGATATATTTTTAATTAAGTTTTTCAAACTTCTATTTTACAATTTATTTTTAAAGATATAATTCAAATAGGTAATCGATTTGGGCATCCTGTATGTAAAATACGCTTCTTTTCATATTGTTGTTAAAAAACTGTAGTTCGCTAAATAGCGAAATAGAAAATGTAATTTATGTAGGTATCTATGCTCAATATTTTATTGTTTTGACCATTAAAAAGGCTATGCTTTTTATAAAGATTTCTATATTAATTATTCTACATTATTGCTTCAAAGCTTTGGATATATTGAGAGATTATCCATTAATTTTTTAATCCTTTTTGAAATACTGTGAAACAAACTATTTGTACTTAATAATGATGAGCAATCACAGCAGTAATTGCCTTTTTCTATTTGGAGTACTCGTATACATATTTATAAAGTGTTACAGTTAGTGATGTTTGTTTAGTAAGCTTGTATGATTAAACATTCTATTGCTCTTTTTTATAACTGTTAGCTGTTTCTATATAAAATTATAATTTCAAATTAAACTTTTTTGTAATTATAATTGAAAGTATAAATTTACAGTTAATATCCCTATTAGGTATTTCATTTATATATGTATACAAGGTTTTTCAAAAAAACATGGCAATATTGGTAGAGGTGATAAAACATTGAAAAATAAACAGCGATTGCTTAAAAAAACGTATGTTTTTAATTATTTTAAGATAATTTTATAAATGGATGTAATTTTTTAAAAGACAACATATTTTATCAAAATTTGACACAACTCCATGCATTTACCTAACGTGTTTAACAGTAGCTCTAGCTAAATTGTCATGTATTTTTGAAACACTTTGTATATGAGATAAGTAAAGCACAGGTCCAAGGACAGAACTTTGCGGCATTCCATACTCAATAGATAATTTGTCCGATTAATTTCTAAAAGAAATAAATATACTGAAATCTATTTTGGATATATGACTTCAAAAGTAAGATTGATTAAAGTTGTAGTATATTATACAAGGGGTATATCATTGTTAGATGTAAGGTATAAAATTATGGTAACGTTAATAAAACAGAGAATAGAACCTATAGCAGAACTACAAATAAGGGAATATCAAGCAGGTTTTAGAAAAGGAAGGTCAACAACGGACCAAATCTTCATGGTGAAGGAAATTCTGACTACATGCTATGAGTATGGGATCAAAGCAATGGTTCTATTTGTGGACTTCAAGAAAGCATATCATTTGATCAAAAGGAATAAACTAAGTAAAATTTTGAAACAATTTGGGATACCAGCCAAACTGATTAGGCTATTGAAAATGACCTTAGAAAATACCAAATCCAAAGTACGAATAAAAGGTGAATGTTCGGAAGGCTTTACTATTGATACAGGAGTGAGACAAGGAGACCCACTCTCAACGCTTCTTTTTAATTTAGTACTAGAAAAGGTCATAAGAGATAGTCAGTTGAACAGAGAAGGGCACATATTGTTTAAAAGCCATCAAATTGTAAGTTATGCAGATGACGTGGCTGTTATTGCTAGAGATGGTAGGGAATTAGAAGAAGTAACGAGAAAACTTGCGAAGGAAGCACGTAAAGTGGGATTGCAGATAAATCAAGAGAAAAGTAAGCTTTTGAGAATAGGAGAACAAAAAAAGGATACCAATTTTAAATTAAGAACAGAGCATGGAGAGATGGAGTTTGAGGAAGTTCAAGAATATGTATATTTGGGGACGCTAATAACAGCTAACTGTGATGAGGAACAAGAAATAAATAGGAGAATAATAAAAGCAAACAGAAGTTCGGCAGCAGTCAACCACTTATTGAAATCAAAAAATTTGTCCAGAGGAGTAAAATTTAGAATGTATAAAACAAATTTGAGACCGACAGCGCTGTATGGTAGTGAAACCTGGGTTCTCAATAAGAAGTCAAGAGAAAACCTTTTAAGGTGGGAAAGGAAAATCTTAAGGAGAATTCTAGGGGGTAATAAGACGGAGGAAGGCTATGTAAGGAGAAATAATGAGGAAATATATGCAATGTACCAGGCACCAACAATAGACGAAATTGTAAAAGCTAGAAGAGTGCAGTGGCTAGGGCATCTAGAACGTATGGAAAATGAAAGGGCAGTTAAGAAAATAGTAGGCGGTAAACCTAACTACAAGAAAAAAAGAGGTAGACCGAGGAAGCGACGGAGATAGGCAGTGGCAATAGATCTAAGGGAGAAAAATTTAATGGATTGGAAAAGAAAGGCGAAGGACAGAATGGAATGGGCCTAAAAGGCCTGTAAACAGCTTTATATGTATATATATATATATATTATACAAAAAGATTTCTAATTGCGTGCAGAAAATCCAGGAGCGTATTATTATGGTTAAAATTAATGTAATTTTGTAACTACGTGTAAGGTCCCAAGAGTGTCGTTTCCGATATATATGGGTTACCAAAATTCATAAAAAAATTCATAACTTCTTGAGATATTTTAAGCAAATTTGGCATCATCTTTTTAGTATGTTGGTAGGTATAATATTTGCAGCTTACGTAAAGTATCACTGACGTACCCCTGTTACGAAAAGCGAGTTTGTCTCTGAATGGTTAGAGATACAAAAAATATGCAGGAAACCAATTTTGTTTGTATATCACAGGTACTTACTCACACGTAAGCTGCAAATTTTATACCTACCAATATAATAAAAAGTTATACCAAATTTGCCAAAAATATCTCAAAAAATATAATATAATATAAATAAATAATAAATTTTAAATTGATTGTTTTTTATTAACTTTGGAAACCCAAAGCACCCTCAACACCTCAACCCTCAACCCTCAACAAAATTGCCTTCATTTTAACCATAGAATGCGCCCTTAGAAATTATCCTGCATATGTAAGCTTGAATCCGTTACTATCTTCAAAATCCGACAAAATGCATCGATGCGGTCCTGTTCTTGCGTAATAGTATGAATGAAATTTTAACCTATGATACGCCTTTCCTAACAAGTTTTCCATTAATTAATAATAGTAAAGCTATGTAATATGCGAGCACAGATACCGATCTATGTTAACATAATAAAAACAAGAAAACTCTCAGGTATGCGTGTGATGAATTAAACATTTCTATTTCTCCTGAATATGCATAATAGCATATCTTTGTATAAAACGCTTTTACTGTTATTTGTTGTTAAATCAGTCAATTATAAGAAGTAGCAAATTAATTATTAGAAGCGGTTTTCACTCTATAAATATCACCATATGGTATTAGCAATATATTAAATTATAAGAAAGTTATACGGTATCATTTGTTCTGTACATCAAAGTATGAGAAAGTGATAGAAAAATAAGACATTATCTATGTGAAATGTATGTATATACGACTATGTATTTCTATAGCGATGAACTATATAAATATAACATTAGCGTTTCTGTTACAGAAAATTGTTTTAAATAAATAGTCAAATGTTCTGAAGGTTTTTGATGCTTATATTATACAGGTTGTCAACGAAATCCGGCGGAACATGAAATGACAGAAATGTGACAAAATATAGAAAATTTTGCATTTTCCCCTGTATAGTATGTCCTCCAAATCTAGATTCTGTATGTAGAAAGTTTTGGGTGTTGACTTGTTTAATAATTACATTGAAATCCGATATGTGATTGGTTACTATAACTTTTAATTATATTGTAAATGGTAGATACAATAATCAATGGCTGCTCATGTTTTATATACGTACAATTGAATATATAATTGAATAGTTTATTAAATAATAGTTGAAAGTAGTGATATTTTATCTTTCTTTATTATCCAGAATAAATATTCACAGATTTTAATAGAAAAAATAAATTATAAAGATAAAGGGAAAACAAAATATTTTGGTCATTGCAAAGGATGTAATAGGTAGACATTTTTTAGAAAAACTGATAACGAAGAATTTGATATTAATTTAATTTTTTTTAAAGTTAATAATCTAATAGTTGAACTATTGAATTATTCATGAATCACGATTAGATTGTAAATGTTTATAAAGTACTATTTTAAACGTTGTTTATAACTTCATAATATAAAAATCTATTCTTTAAATGTTTAAAATAACAATTGTGTAAAATTAAAAAAATGTATCAAAATTAGGACCAGTTCTATTCCTTCCAATATTTTCCCAATTTATTGATGTCCATAATTAATGAGTTACATAAAATATAGTTATAGCACCCTTTTGGATAAAAGCACCAATACATTAATTCATTTATTTATTAGTAGTCAAACTTACCTTAGTCTAAAAATTGGTTTGTAAAAAGATACAGGGTGCCAATGTGAAAATTTCATTTTCGATATTTGTAAGTACTTTTTTAAAAAATTCTAATAATTTCATACATTTTGGAATCGGGGTACTTTGAAGGCGAGAAATTTAAATTTCTTTCTAATTTTGACGTTACTAGTAGAGGGCGCCACTTATGGTACAACATGGTTCTTTTAAATGGCAGAACTTTTTTGCGGCTTAGGGAACCCTGTGACTATTGAAACAATCAATTCTTCTATCTCTGTTATCTGAAAAAGGTATACTTTATTGAATTCGTTAGGAGCAATCGTTTTCGAAATAATCCTATTTGAAATTCTTAGTGCACCGCATTAAAACTGTTTTGGTTTCCGGTAAAGTGCCTTTTCCTTTGGTACAGCAAAATGTTTCTTGAGAAAGTTATTCAGAATAGTAAATTATGGTAACCTGCAAAATTACAAAACGATCGGCAAGGTTTGATGAAACCGTTATCTTTATTTGTCAATAATGATTCCATCTAGGGACAAAGATTTAATTAAAATAGACCGATTTTCTTGAGATTTTGCACATCGGCGTTTAAAATTCTCTTTACCTGAAACTAAAACAGTTCTTACTCAAATAAGATTATTTCGAAAACGATTACTCCTAACGACTTCAACAATACCTTCTCCTACCTGTTTCAGATAAAAAAGGTAGGAGAACCGATTGTTTTAATAGTCAGAGGGATACATTATGCCACAAAGAAGTTGTGGCGCCCTCTACTAGTAACGTCAAAATTAGAGACAAATTTGAATTTCTGGCCCCAAAATACCCCGATCTCCAAAATGTATGCAATTATTTGGATTTTTTAAAAATTACAAATATCCAAAATGAAATTTTAATTTCGACACCCTGTATTGTTTTAACCATCATCTTTTGGACTATGGTAAGCTTGGCTACATCGCATTATTTTGTTGTTAAAAATCTCCTTTTGCACTGTGTCTCATTAATTTATTTCGAGACACCCTGTAGTAACTGCTACCTCAGAAAAACTAAAATATTATCTGAACCTCAAAAAGTTTAAATTTTTGGTTAATTTAAAATGCTTTAGTAAATAGATTAGACACACTACAGGCATATTATGAATGATGATTGTTTACAATATACGAGTAGAAGGTGTCACTGTTTTCTTTCCAAGTTCAACGGATATAATTTTTTATTTAAACCATCTAACAAGATGCTCTTCAAATCTTCTTTCTGTTCAATCTACAAACTTTACCAAACACTATATTTCAAATACTTTCATAATATGTACGTATAATTCCTGTCGTTTATTGAGCATGAAAATAAAAAGTGAAACTATCTGTGCAGTAAATTTTAAGTATGAAATTTACATCCCAAGAAACACTTGCTTCTAGAAATTTCTGATTTTCACCTAATCAAACGGTCGTGCATGTTAAGTTTCTTCTTAACATAATTTAATTACCATTTACACGTTGTCTCAATATCGGCACACTTAGGAAAACAATTTTATCGCATTGATTGTGTCCACCTACTTCCATAACATTATAATGAAATTACTTTCTAATTGGTGGAAAATGTAATTATGAATTTCACTGTGCCATACGAAAAAATACTAACTGAAGTCTTTTGTTTATAATAATTGATATAATTTAATAATGCGAGTGCTACTCCTCGCTTTATTTTCTTGAACGTGAAAAAAAAATGATAATAGAAGTACCCTTTTAAATCAATGCTTCATTAATCAAAGCACACTATGATGCTAAAGCTCCATTTCAAATACCAGCGCCCACTAGGTGACACCTGATGTGAAAGGAAAAAGAAGTGAAATGATTGCATATATGTCAACTGATTTTGTTGAACGTGGCACACTGTGATGCAAAAGTTTAACTCTAATAACTAATTGAAATCTGATAGTTCCCAGTGCCTAGGGGGAAAAATAAAATATCAGTTGATATTGCCCTTTTTGTAAAAGCAAACACATTTACTGTCTAAGAAATAGGGGGTAATATTTCTCCAACATTTCCATGCCAACAAAGATTTTTGAGACTTTTTCTTCATGTAAACATCGGTCTAAAAACTCTAATTAAGTTATACTTAGTCACCTTGGTATCTAACTCCGAAATCAGTTGAATTTGGTAACTGGCTTAACTCTTATGTGTTCAATCCGCCACTATACTAAAATATACTATAACTTTTTTGTGATTTGGCTTTTCAACATATGAACAATCTCAATTTCTTGGTTAGATTGTTTCATTTTCGAATAAAAACCGTTTAAAAATAATGTTTTATACATTAAAACGGCCAATGGAGTCTCATATTTTCTATCATAGCAGCTTGTGAAAAACAAAAACGAATTTGACGTCTCTTGGATTGATAGTGCAATTATTTAATTTTTACACATTGTTACTTTATAAGAAATATTTATTAAATTCTTATGTTTGACAAAGTAAAACAAATTAATGTAATTTGAAATTATAGTAATAGCTAGATAGTATAGTTATAAAAAATATAAATACAATAAATTAATAAAAACAATTTAAAATCAATAGGTAACTATTAATCAAATTTGTCTTTATTTAATTAGCAGTTTCAAAAAATTTCATTTCCTCATTTCATTTCATTTTCTAAATCGACGTCGAATTAGAAAATATATTTTATCTAATTTGGCTCAGAACCAAATGAATCCTTTATTGTAATTCTTTCAAAGAATTTATTTTCTGTAGTGTATACTATAGCTGTATACCGATATCTCTCTTGCCCATATTTTACTCAAAAATGGAGCATTCTGTCAATATGTATCATTATATTTTATGTAGATTTTAGTAAAAAATATATGAAATTTTATATTTTTCTGTCAAAACAAAAGTATGCAAAGTTCAACCAACTGATTGAAGACTTAAAACGGATAATTCAAAACAATTTTCTGACTATACTGCCTTTAATGGTGACAAATGTTCACATAAATTTTCAACTTAGATGAGTAATTTGCATAGAAAGCAATTCGGACATTGTGAATATTTAACTAAGGTTAAGTTGCAACTACGAGTTCCCTTTTTCTAATACTCTATTATATTTTTTTAGGATAAGCTAAAGTAAATCGACTTATTTCGGTCGCAGTATTATGCTGTTACAGTATGGCCCATTACTTACGCAACAATTTGACTTTACTTTTAGATAAATTGCATACATCATGAGATTTAGATGCGTTTTTCTCAGAAACTATTGCTTCTAGCGACATCAACAAGGTGTACCTTTTTTAACTAGAAAAGATGGGGAAGAAAAATTTTCCCGTCCAAAATGAGATACAGTGTAGCACAAAAAAGTCGTAGCGATTTAAAAGGGTCCCAATTATCGTTGATGGCGCCCTCTAGCAGATATAGTCCCCCCTATACTAAATTTCATAAAATACGGTCGATGGGATCGAAGAATGACAAAGAAAATGTGATTAATTTTTTCAACTTTGACAGCCTGTAGCTCCGTTAGTATCAACTTTTGGATTAAGGCAAAATGAGTTAATTCAGCTTATTTTTATCCAAACTATCTACATCTGATGTTTAATGAATTCTTTACTGAACACCCTGTATACTCCTTGAATTTCCAATGTCACTATTAATTTTGATAACTCTACTGTTGGAATTTTCTACAACAACCACCAAAATATAGAACCTCAAATCGCCAGGTAGTTTTCTTATAATTAACATTAAAAAACCTTAAAAACTTTTATTCGCGTATTCCAAGCAATAAGGGAATCTGGATTAGTTTCTTAAAAATACAAGTTTTTGATAGATATTTGATGTCTAGTGCGTTCACCAATTCTTAATCACTTGTAATAAATTTTATTATCTTTTTCTTTTGCTTATGCCTATATTTGCAAAAACTTTTAATAACTGCTTATTTATTAAACTATTTAACTTTTGCAGTTTTTAATATTCATCTTTAACAAATTTAGATAGATATCTAATTAATTTCAATTACTATATTTTTCCCAACAAAGAAAGGTGCGCAAAAAATTCTTTTTTGGGGAAAAACTACACAACTTAGAATTCCTGCGCACTGGCGACCAGGTCGCTACAAAAACTCAAAAGCAGCTAATCGAACGCAACCATCAAGTATATTATTATTTAAAACAGTTAGTGCAGTGGTTTCATCATGAATGTTGAGCAAACATTTGTTATGTGGAGGTGCTATTAATTTGTCTACACCAGAAAAATCTCCAACTACATGCAAAATACATCCTGTTGTGAGAAATCTTTAGGCAAAAAAATAAACAGTATGGTAAAACAAAGGTATTCTGTGCATGTCTTTTTGTGTTCATTATTGAAACCTTCATAGGAGAATATGTCTACTATCTCTAGCCAGTCTCTTCATCTGTCTGTTGTTATATATATATATATATATATATATATATATATATATATATATATAATATATATATATATATATATATATATTTATATATATTTATATATAGACTAGAAGAAACTCATATCGATGGCCCTTTTCTATTTCCAGAATACATTGGTCACTATCAATTTTGTCTTCCCATTTCCATTCCGCTTTTTACAGAAAATTATTGTACACCTCGCACTTGACTGCCAATTGCAGCAACGGCCAAAGAGTCGCAACGGCCAAAGAGTCGCGACGGTCAAAGAGTCGCGACGGCCAAAGAGTTGCGACGGCCAAAAAGTCGCGACGGCCAAAGAGTCGTGACGGTGAAAGAGTTGTAATTGCCAGTGAGATCTGTGGCGGTGCACACGCGGCCAAAGTGGCAACGCGTTCAACTCTTTATATGGCATTCAATTGATGCACTAGCGGCTGACTATTAGTCGGCCAGTACAGTAGTTCTGCAGAAACTTCATCATTCTTGCTTGCTGCTTGCTCGGCATGCATGCTGAAACAACTGCACTGATTAACTATTAATATGCATAAAATTCAGTGTTGCAATATACAGGGACAAGTTTCTTTTGTCTCCTATATATTGCAGGTCAACTTTTGACAGATTCACCCTCACTCTACACTAGACTACCTCAAAAAATTTTATTTCTAACTATTTACGCAGCCAAAATGGAGAAACTACGAAATTTAAGAAAAAAATCCGGTCATATCTCGAAAACAATGAATATTTTGGGAGGGCTGTTATACGTATACAAAGGCCCTTCATTTTTCATGTATAATTCAATAAAATAACAAAAAATATAGGTCTCCATTTATACAAACAAAGTTAGTATTTGCCCAAGAAAAACTAAAAGATCTGTATATCCGAATATATAGCTATTTTCTCGAGAAATTAAGCGACGCTGTAGAAAAATATTAAATGTTGTCTTATATTAAACTAGATACTGGACTAGGCGTACTAGGTCGACATGTCGTTCATGAAATTTGACAAACATGTTTTACAATATTCAAAAGTGTAACATTTTGTCTACCACAGAGACCTTGGTAAAGGTAAAAATACTCGTAAATTATGTTTTTGACAACAGATCACTGTATGTACGTAAATGATTTACATTTACGCAATATTTCTTGTCTCGTTAGAGCGTATCTTTTGTTACAACTTAATTAGCATCTAATATGTCTAAAAAATCTTGAAAAAAGTTGCAAAACTCATGCTTGTTACAATTGCACTTCCGATTACTTCATACTTTTCAACTAGCTAGATGTATTACTTGGAATTATTCATTAATCCCAATCTGTGCCTGCCACTAAAGCGAAACCAACCTATTGCATGTTTAAAGTTTCTAATTACCTAGAAAATATCATGGAGAACTTAATAATTTGGAAGGATTTCAGGAATTACCTCAATAACCTGCAACCTGTTCTGAAAATCTGACAAGTAGGTATACTGTTAGATAACACTGCAGTGCTATGTCTTACACACGATTTGAATTAAACGTTTATAACTAGTTCTTGACAACTATGTATGTCGTTTTGCCCTATATTTTCAGCTACAAAGGTAGTTAAGTAAACTACTTGCTTGAACTACTCTTGAATTATGTTTGTAAACAATGGATAAGTATGTCTTCTGTGTTTATTTCATGGTTCGCTGTAATTAAAATAGCATATTTGTTGTTCATTTTAAAGGAATATGTTATTATTTTTCACCGTTTATGAATGTTTTTGTAATTCCAAATACGAGCTATAATAACTTCCAATATGTTACCAGTACATTCACGATTAAAAGATTCTTGATAAGAAGATGCAAATACTGTTAATTTAAATAATTACTACACAAGTTAGATAGCAGTGTAGATAATTTGATATAAGCGTCAAGTTTTATAAAATCAAACGTTAAATCCTCATTAATAGTAAAAAGTTTGAAATTCTATATAAAGGGTTTCTAGGCTATAGCCTACTACTGCAGCTATTATTTCACTGCGTATTTTGGAGCCGTAAACCATACTAGACTTTATTTTCCAATGTATTATATATTTTTGCAATAATTTTGTTCGTTCGTGACTTCAAAAGGTCTCCAGTAACTAATAAATTAGCAACATAACAGTAACCATTTTCAAATTTGATTGTTTTATCTTCTACGGTTTTTTTAGATCTGTCAATAAATGCTAAGAAATTAAAACTACAAATTTTAACATGTTTGTACAATTTTTTGAAAAATTCTTTTGATTTCCATAAATCTATTTTTTTTTGGTGTCCTTTCTAAAATTTAGTACCGTGAAGCCACGTTACGTAAATAATGCGTAACAGAAAATAATGCATACTTTTGCATAAAATTTTCGGTTCGATGGATATTTCGAGTATACGAGATTTAGAAGTTTATGCTACACTGTTACTCCTTCATAATTAAATAGCTGAGATGTACCGTTTGTAAATTTACATTTTAAATTTACTGTATCCTGTGGTTCACTTTGGCGAATATACGGTTTATTTTGCCAACCATTAATATTTATAGTATTGCATCTGTAGCAGTAACAACAAAAAACAAAAAAAAAGACTAACAAATTTCTTTAAGAAAACTAGGTATATAATATACTCATATTATCAGAATCAAAGGGTGTTTCTAATGCACTGGCAAATTATTTAGAAAAAATGGAAATAAAAGTATTCGAAAAAAAATTAAGTGGCATACAAAAGTACTTTATTAATAATGTTCAAATAGACTATCTATAATCCCATACCAAATTCCATTAAAATCGGCTTAGTAGTTTCGGAGATATTTGCAAAAAAACAAAATTTTAGGCCCAATTTCAAGGGGCACCAGGATCAAATAATTTGTCATCCAGATTATACATATACCTATATACAGACAATTTTTTTCCTAGTATTTCTGAATCGCCCTGTATTGGTGTTTTTTTTAAATAGAATCAGTTTTAAACTGAGATCGACCATAAAAAAACAATTAAATTTTGTGTGAGATGCTAGACAATCCAATATCTCAGTTTAACCGAGCAAGAATAAGGGCCGGTTGTATAAAACAAATCTGATCTTAGGTTCAACTGAACGCCGATCAACCTGTGGATTACGTTAATTCGTTATTACGTTGTTCTATGTAAACTGAACTTTAGTTCAGCTGAACTATGATTAGTTTATGTTGGCACCATTAACATGTGGTAACTTTTAGGTTTTTCCAATTTTTGACATTGATATGACATTACAAAATGTACTTACAAAAAATTAGCTTTGTTCGCACAGTACACAAATTAGTTTCCAATCGTCCAGAGCGTGCACATTCCAACTAAACAATGGATTTTCAATCTTATGAGATATTATAAATAAACTGCACATGTGTCAGGCTATTGGAAACGGTTTCCAACTGTTGTGCGAACGCTTGTTAAGAATAAAACTCAAAAGATCTCCATTTTATTTACGGACAACTGATGATATATCCACTGATATCAAACAAGTTAGGTATTTTTGTTACATTGAAAGAAAAATAACCTTTTCGATTTCTAAAATTTTCTGGTACTTCTTCACCTGGAGATTGAATCTTGATACGGCTCACTTTATTAATGACTCTACTTGCTGTTAATTTGTCTACACCAGAAAAATCTCCAACTACATGCAAAATACATCCTGTTGTGAGAAATCCTTAGGTTAGGAGTACCATTTCCGAAGCTGATAGAGCTTCATAGGTATAATACTTGCAATAATAAAAACAAACTATTTATACTTTCTGCTTAAGGAAGAAATTACTGGAGAAACACCTTTAATGATTTAAGCAATTGTGTTTGTTGTTTAGCGAAAATGCATTCTTTCCATTTAGTAAAGTGATTATTATGTTCCCTAAATGTCCAGGGGCTACTAGGATTCATTGGCATCCACAAGGCCATCATCACTTATAACTTCATTAAATTCATACATTTTTATAAACTAATGCCATTCAAAAGAAAAGTTTATGACGATAGAAAATCATTTTGATCTACAGTTCAACTTCTAATCGGCCGAAATTGGGCGTTCATTTGAACTCCGGATTTGAACTAAAATCAGTGTGAAATACGGTTGGTACAACATTTTTTTTACTTTGAACTACAGTTTGACATTGAACTACAGTTCGACTTGCTTATACAATCGGCCCTAAGTGCCTTACATCAAGAATGTTTGTCAAATCACTTCATTGCGCGAACGTTAAAAATGTCTCGGACTTCGGTAAAGCGTATAGTGGTACTTTTCCAGAAAACGGGAGGTTTTGCGCGAAGGCCAGTGCGAACAATAATTATAAGCAATCATTCAGCTTCAGCGCAATGAATTTAAGGGAAAATTTTCGAAGATGATAATGCTAGTCCACATTGCGCACAAAGGATATGATGCAAATAAGTAAATATCAAAGAATGAAGTGACAAGCGAGCTCATCATATATAAACACCAGTAAAAATATCTGGCATATATTAGCAATAAAACTCCCCCTTCAGGACTTGACTGTAGCAGTTCAAGGACAGTGGGACAATATGTCGGAACGTGTTGACCAATTGATTTACAGAAGATATGATCATACAGACTATTAAGTTATGTTTTTGTTACTACATAACATTGTTTTCTCAAAAATAACAATATTTTGGGACAATATGTCGGAACGTGTTGGCCAATTGATTTACAGAAGATATGATCATACAGACTATTAAGTTATATTTTTGTTACTACATAACATTGTTTTCTCAAAAATAGCAATATTTTGGGACAATATGTCGGAACGTGTTGGCCAATTGACTTACAGAAGATATTATCATACAGACTATTAAGTTATGTTTCTGTTACTACATAACATTGTTTTCTAAGAAATAACAATATTTTACCTTAAAATTTATTCAAACTTTTCGCATTATTCGAGAAGCAAGTTAAAAAGTTTGGGAATATCACATAGTTTGGTGTTAAAACAAAAAAAAAAAATAAGGTCTACTCCATTTTGAAAATTTAATTTAATTATTTTGTAAAATACTCAGGGGGTCAAAACTTTTGGAGATGTGAGTATATCGGTTCATGATGTCTACTGAATTAATTTGAGTTGTCGCTAAATTAAGGGTAGTGCAGTCGAATTTAACGTAAGGACATGTATCTGACGTTTAAAATTAATTAGTCATAGCACATATTCCACAATGAGGAGTGTTGTATACTGAAGTAATTCGCTGGTTTGAGTTCGTTGATTGAAGCAAGAATTAAAAAAAAGGCAACACTTTTGAGATAATTATAATAATGAAATTTTTGTCTCAAAAGAGATTTATATATGTTTGTAACACCTTTTCTGGCCATTTAATCAATCCATAGCAAAAATAGTCTCAAAATTTCTCGATTTTTTGTTGGCTAGAACATTTCACTATTTCTAACATAGAAATTACAATTCCGGCATATTATTATTGAGTGGACCACATTTGTGACGACTTACTTTAGTAGACTCTAACCATCATTCAGTGCAGGGGTAAGGGAAACCTGGAAAACCTCATTAATTAGTAAGATGGTCAAACCTCGACCGGCATCAGAAATCAGTATCTCACATTGACCCAGAGCATCGTTCTTCCACTCTACTATATCCGCAGAAAGGGTGCCAATTCTCTCCACAAGTATAGCTGATCTACGGTCTACCACCCGCGGGATTCGAACTCGGGCGAAGTGACCACATCGATTCAAGTATTGTCACCTTAAAACGCTCGAGCACCGACCAATCGACATTATTAATAGCATTGAGCAAATGTCTTTGTAGATCGCTAAGTAAGCAGAAGCGAACAAAAATCGTTCTTCATTACCGCATACACAGTAATCAAAAATTTGTTCCTTCCGTTGATTGCATGTAGGTTTATCGATTCGTCTGTTAAGGATAAAGCTATGAACATAGGTCGATGATGTCTTCGTGAGATCGTGATATTGTATTGAATTAAAAAATCTGAAGCATTGAATGCAAAGGTTAGCTTAGATATATACAGGGTATCCGGAAATTATGAGTCAAGATTTCAGGAGGTGATTCCTCACAAGAAACTAGGTTCACGAAGTCCTATAACAATTTTTCGAAAACTCAATATTAACGGAGATACAGGGTGTTAAAGTTAAAATTTTATTTTCGATATTTGTAAATAACTTCTTAAGAAATCCAAATATTTACATAAAATTTGTAAATCGAGGGTTTTGCGAACGAAAAATTCAAATATGTTTCTAATTTTGACGTCACGTAGTAGAGGGCGCCACTTATGGCACAAATGACAGAACTTTTTTGCTGCTTAGTGTTTCCATCTGACTATTGAAATAATTGATTCTCCTACCTGTTCTATCTGAAAAAGGTATACCTTATTGAAGTCGTTAGGAGTAACAGTTTTCGAAATGATCTTATTTGAAATATTCAGTTAAAGTGCCTTTTCTACTGAAAATACAGCAAAATGTTGCTTGAAAAAGTTGTTCAGAACGGTAAATTATGGAGATGTGCAAACTTTTTAAAAAATCGGCCTGCTTTGATAAAATCTATGTGCTTTGTTGAAAAATGGTTTCATCAAACCTCGCCGATCTTCTTGAAATTTTGCACCTCGTCATAATTTACGACTCTGAACAACTTTTTCAAGAAATATTTTGCTATATTTTCAGCAGAAAAGACACTTTACCTGAAACCAAAACAGTTTTTACTCAATGAACTGAGCATTTCAAATAGGATTGTTTCAAAAATGGTTACGCCTACCGACTTCAGCAAGGTATACTTTTTCAAATAAAACAGGTAGGAGAATCGATTGTTTCGATAGTCAGATGGATACATTAAGATGCAAAAAAGTTCTGTCACTTAAAAGAAACATGATGTCATGACTTTAAAATTAGAAACATATTTGAATTTCTCGTCCGCAAAAATCTCCGATTTATAAATTTTATGTAAATATTTGGATTTCTTAAGAAGTTATTTACAAATATCGAAAATAAAATTTTAACTTGAACACTCTGTATCTCCGTTAATATTGAGCTTTCGAAAAATTGTTATAGGACTTTGTAACCCTAATTTTTTGTAAGGAATCATCTCCTGAAGCAAATATAAAATAGCTATCATTTTAAATATTTTATACTACAAGAAATTGAAAAAAAATATGTTTATACATTTTTATATATCTTCAAAAAATATTTCAGTATTAAGTATATTATCTTAACATTTTAAAAATAAACGTGTTTCTTTTTTATAAATCGTATCTATAGAATTAATATTGGAATTATATAAAACAACCCGAAAGTTGAATTTTATTTTAAATAAATATTTTGCCGATATTGCACAAGAATACCAGTTCCTTAAAAAATACTGGATGTATGAGAACAAATTTAGCCTGGGACTTTTTTAATGTGAGAAACTTTCGCTCTCTAATTTATATTATGTAGAATTTCAAGTTGTCATCTCTATATATATATATATATATATATATATATATATATATATATATATATATATATATATATATATATATATATATATATATACCAGTTCCTTAAAAAATACTGGATGTATGAGAACAAATTTAGCCTGGGACTTTTTTAATGTGAGAAACTTTCGTTCTCTAATTTATATTATGTAGAATTTCAAGTTGTCATCTCTATATATATATATATATATATATATATATATATATATATATATATATATATATATATATATATATAACATTGCGGTGATAAACGTTTAAATATATGGCATGTTGATTATGTAAATAAATCTTGTAAAAATAAAAAAATTAATTCTTAATCAGTTATAACTAAAAATTAATTTTTAAATTGTTATTCTATATATATATATATATATATATATATATATATTTAACATTGCGGTGATAAACGTTTAAATATATGGCATGTTGATTATGTAAATAAATCTTGTAAAAATAAAAAAATTAATTTTAAATTGTTATTCTAAATAACAAATAGATATTAAACTAGTGTTGTTATGACCGAAAAATGCGATTATATTATAAATAAAATATTTCATGCAATGAAATATGTTAAATAAACAATTAATGATTATTTCCCCACGTATAAATTATCCATCAATAAATAAGGATAGATTAACTGTAATAGTTTATTGTTGAAATCAACAGGAATTATAAAAATCAGCAAAAACTGTTATAAATAATTTAATTTATAAGAACTTTGTCAATCGCAGTAATTGATAATTTTTTATTCTCTATTTCAAAACTCGAACAAAATATTCACTGATTCGTCTCTAAACTTAACTTAATAATTACTAATCTTGTAAACGCAAATATAGATTTGATATTGAAAATAATAGTATTATTTTACATACAGGATGCTTTTTAAGTTTATCTCACAACTTTAGAAGGTTGTTAATGTAACTATTTTACATCAAGACAAATAGCCTAATTAACCATAAGTACATGTTGTTGATTTCAAACTTAACAGTTTGCTTCTAATATCTCTGAAAGTATTTAAGAGATTGATGAAATATTTTCTAATAATTTAATTAACTGAGACAATAAAAATCACTAAATCCATATGAAAATTTGCCACTTGGTGTGACTAAGAATTTTAGACATTAAAAATTCAGTGAAATTAGACTTTTTGTTTATTAATGCCTTTCCTAGCCTTTTAATACCTTGTTATGCATAAATAAGAGGTAAAATATCTAGGTAAATAAGGATGCTAAACTAACCTAAAATATGCACATACAAAAAACTTAAAGCAAAGAGAAAATTGCAGTAGTTAAAGCCTGGGGACTAAATCCACTTACTGTGCATTGGGTTTACACAGCTGTGATACACTGGTACTTGCGGATCTACAATATGGTGACCAAAGACAAATTAAAATATAGTAATTTGTCTAAAATCTAAAACTTATTTGTCTTTGTATCAAGGGGTGAACATTTTTGTTCAAAGGGTGAAGAAAGAATGGGAGTATATTGACTGCCATATAATGGATACTGATGTGAGTAATTACAACCCATTTGTTTGAGATGCATACTGATTATATGTTCTAAGTTGACTTTTGACAAATTCTACAATACTCAGTTACACCGGCATGATAGACATAACTAGCCTGTCAACCTAGAACAGTACTTTGGCATGCTGTCATGCTGATGAATGCAAAACTGAGATTGGACTGAAGCAGGAATATTTGGTGGAATAGTTAGAAAATGTGTGTGCCATTGAGATGTTACTCAATAGTATTACAAGTTGAAGTACATGTCATTAAAATATGTCGGAGGATAAATATCAAAATGAAATAAAAAGGCATAAATCATCTCAACTAGAGATATGCTGCAGAGGTAGCTTCAAACTCAAACTGCCATCTTCTCACCTGGTTGTCTACAATGATGTAACCCTTAGATAGTACCAAAGTATGCAAGGATACTGAGCTATGAAGCAGTAGATATCTAGCAAAACATGAATTTGGTGGAATTTGTACTGTTGTAAAGCAGTAAGTTAAATCAAGCAGGTTACAGAAGTTCCAACTAGGTACTGTAAACTGAGGAAATTCGACGAAATGACGAGCATAATGTAGATTATGTAATGAGGAGGCTAAACAACCCAGTATTTTATAAGCATCGAATGTGAAGTTTCGAACATTCTGCACTTCCAACCTCCTGATAAAATACCAGGAGGATTTCCAAAACGAAGACTTGAAAGGGCTTATAAATTTAATAAAAGTAACAAACTCTTTCACGTAGGAAATACAGATAACAACATATAATTAACGAATTAATACTAATAATAATTTTGAAACCAGTTAGGAAATTTTACAAAAAATAGCAATTTATCATTTTATAAATAAAAAAATTTGCGACCTCAATATATCTCACTTTCGTTTCACTGCATTTGAGCCGCTGAACAAAACTGCGATAAGTAATGTCTTTTTCTAGTTTTATGCAAAAACAAAACTTTATTGAACTATATTTAGTAACACTGGTTCTTTATGGCACTAGTTAAATACAATTTTTATTACACTCGCCATTCTACTACAGCGTTTTGTGATCAAACATAAACGTTTAAATTGACTCCATATCTAGTCTATTTTCTGTGAGATTGTATTACGTTTTAAGCAATTGCATATTTGATATTATTTTCAATTATATTTATTACATACTGGATTACGAAATTACTATAAAATGCAATTTATTAGAAATCAAAAAATTAATTTCCTTTGAATATCAACCGATTTACAAATAAAACATTTTTTGGTTTTTGCATGAACATAAAAATAATATTTCAATTGCAATTCATACAAAAACTGTTTAATGCATGCGACGTGAAATTACTTACACTTACTTTTTGCACTTGCTGCATAAAAAATTATTTTCTTTCCTTTATGGCCTAACTCCAGGAAACCAAAAGAAAGAAAGAATATTGAGAAATTGAATATAAATAAAAATGATGAAATTATTTGTAGCTCGCCTGTTCTGTTAATTTCTGATAAAATAAAAATTTAATGTTACGGCTGGTGTTTCAAAGACAAAAATTCGTGTCTAAAGATTCTCAAATAAATCCAGCCAGTAGGTGGAGGTTCTTAGTACCATAGTGCAAACAGGATGCTGAAATTGAATAATTTCTTTTAACTTTTGGGGAGAAAATGCATTAGAGAACATGAAAAACCGCGAATTGTACTTTATGACTGTGTTCCATACACCGTGAAAAATACTTAATAATTTACATTAATAAAGTGTTACCAGTTTTTTTAAAGAATTTTGTAGGATGTGGCAATGTTTATAATACCGTATACAGTTTTGTCAATGTGCAATTGATCTGTAAAATTCAAGAGATTTTATGATAAAACATAAAATGACTGGAATCTGTTATACATCCTGCAGAAAACTTGTATAATTGATACAATGAAGAGATACTGTTTCTTTCTAACTTACCCAGATTTTTGTTTATACTGTCTCAACAAACATCAATGGATTCGTTGAAAATTTAAGTATAAAATCGGTATTCTTAATGAAACTGTTACACAGCAATACTAATTCAATATGACTGATTAAATTTAATATATATATTTTTTTAAATTTTCATAGATGGTAAAATACCTAAAATAGAGAGAGAAGAGGATACAGAGAGAAAAAATATATTCTATTTTCGGAAACGTACATATTTACATGCTATTTGCACATTTTTTGTTCCACGGTCGATGAAAAACATGCGGGCTACAATATTGCAGTGTGCTCAACTGATATGGGGTCTCCAGCATTAATTTCCGTGATTTTGTATTATCGTGGCTTCGTTTCCTGCTACATTAATGCGTCCGGTAACGAAATATAGTCACCCCCTTTTTGCCAATGACCTCGCGTACAGTCATTGTCGAATGTACACAAAAACGTACGTGAGTCGTAATCACCAGCAATTGTAATAACTCACACTCCATACAAGGTGTTTCCTTTCATTGGTTGTGGTGGTCAAAGCTATTAGAATATCATTGTGAGATCTAGATGAAAGAAATTATAATTGAATATGATATTATTTTAAGAATTCTGTAAATTATGTTGATTTAAAAATATAGGTAGACATTGGTAGTTAATAGATTTCCAATTTCTTTGCTTTTCAATTGTAATTGGATTTTATATACAGGGTAATCCAGGACTTATCTAAACAAATTTGGAAATAGATGCATCATGAACAATGGAATCAATGGTCGCAAAAATTTTTTTTTGTAAAATCCTTATAGTTCCCGAGATAAAAATTGTTGTTACTGTAGTCTATAACCAAGCGATTTCAAATATCCGATTACTTATTGTATTAACTTTTTTGTGATGCAAGTATTTACATAGCATTTACATTTTACATAGTTTTTCTAATACCAAAAAGGCTTACGTCTATAGCAACCGCAGTTGATGGGTATCGTTTTAATTTATGGTGACGTGAAAATGCTTTAGCAGAACGATTTTCCGATAAACATGTTCCAAATGCAACTACATTTACAACACTGTGCACGAAACGCAAGTGTAGTTCAAACACTGGCGTGACACGGGAAATTTGGCAACGAATCGTGGAAACGCACGAGGTCCAGGGCGTCCACGGCTTATTGCAGTAGTGTGGCGTATCATATACGAGGCCCAATTATATCCGTACCGTCCAAGCATTAATACCATGGTCTCCTAACTTTAAATCATTTGGACTTCTTTTTATGCGGAAATTTAGATAATGAAGTATATTGCACTGAACTGAATACTATTGGTGATTTACGCAAACGTATTATAGCTACTGCCAAGTTCAAAACGGACCAGAAGCAGAAACATTTGTGTTAGTTCATCAGGTATGTCAAACTATTTTACTAATTAAAACTATAAATTAATTATATTAATAATTAATAACAATAGCGGCAAAAGCAGTTGAATTTGCTGTATAAAAATAGATGTTGTAAAATTTATTTCTTTCCTTGGGAATTTCTTTCAATTTTTTGTCTGATCGCCGATTATACGCCTTAGTATCCAAGCAGCACAGACTGGTTGGGTTGACGTCGGCAGTCTAACCTGAAGTCGGTAGCCGCCGTCCGCGCCACGGCGTACCGACCAATTTTTATACGAAAATGGTCACACAGACTCCGTTCGACCCAACGTCACCCTGTCGACTAATAAAGTCGCTCTTATATTCAAATTATTATAACCATTTCGACCAAATTTTAGGTAAGGCTAATGTTACGCAAAATATTACCTAACATAACATTTTCTATAATTTACGTACAAATTTTTCTATATAAATCAGACAAGTAGGTACTATATTTTTGTTCCGTTTATACTAATTTTGTAGCTAATACTGCAGCTCATTTTAATAGAAGGTAGGTATGCATCTACTCTTATACGATCCAGTATATTAATAAAATATAATTTTAAGGATATCCAGAACTTCAAACACTGAAATTATAAACGCATGCAATTTTATTGATTATATTGGACAAAATGGACCATATTTTTATTTTGTATTTTTTAGAAAATCTCTTTTTTATTAATAATGTCAAGAATAAGAGAATCAAGTTTATGAACTAAATTCACATACAATATATAATCTTAAAATCGTAAAATTGCTCTTCAAATATTAAAAATGAAAAATTATTCTTCCAAAATGGCTTCCTATTATTTTTTTTTTAAAAAGATGTCGTCATCAGCAATACCAATTTGTTATATACCTATGATTTAAACTTATTATTGGTGTAAACGAATATAGTTACTCCAGTCACCAGGTCATATTAGGTTTATTTATTTGCCTATTATATACCAGCCCTCACAATTGGTATAATAAACTCCCATTTCTATATACTAACTGAAGTCACCAAGTACTAATTGTGTCCTTTAAAAAACAAGATATAATAATGGAAAACAAAAGTACACTTCCAACATACTTACTGTACAGTAGGTATAAATGTACGTATCAATATATATATATATATATATATATATATATATATATATATATATATATATATATATATATATATTTATATATATATATATTTATATATATATATATTTATATATATATATATTTATATATATATACCTCTGTAACATTAGCTGTTTTTTCCCACCCAGTAATTAGTAGTGACTGTCAGGTGGTGTACTCTAAATAAATATATAGTTTCGTGTTATAACAATAAAATGACTAATGTATTTAAAATATTTGATACATAGTAATTTTCTGGTAACCGTGACCTCGGTAACTGGTCGCTGCCAGAAACAGAATTAAAGTGCTCATCCCTAGTATTAGCCTGGATTCTTTAACCTGCCCTGGTTATATATATATATATATATATATATATATATATATATATATATATATATATATATATATATATATATATATATATATATATATATATATTTATATATATATATATATTTATATATATATATATTTATATATATATATATTTATATATATATACCTCTGTAACATTAGCTGTTTTTTCCCACCCAGTAATTAGTAGTGACTGTCAGGTGGTGTACTCTAAATAAATATATAGTTTCGTGTTATAACAATAAAATGACTAATGTATTTAAAATATTTGATACATAGTAATTTTCTGGTAACCGTGACCTCGGTAACTGGTCGCTGCCAGAAACAGAATTAAAGTGCTCATCCCTAGTATTAGCCTGGATTCTTTAACCTGCCCTGGTTATATATATATATATATATATATATATATATATATATATATATATATATATATATATATATTTATATATATATATATATATTTATATATATATATATATATTTATATATATATACCTCTGTAACATTAGCTGTTTTTTCCCACCCAGTAATTAGTAGTGACTGTCAGGTGGTGTACTCTAAATAAATATATAGTTTCGTGTTATAACAATAAAATGACTAATGTATTTAAAATATTTGATACATAGTAATTTTCTGGTAACCGTGACCTCGGTAACTGGTCGCTGCCAGAAACAGAATTAAAGTGCTCATCCCTAGTATTAGCCTGGATTCTTTAACCTGCCCTGGTTATATATATATATATATATATATATATATATATATATATATATATATATATTATATATATATATATATTTATATATATATACCTCTGTAACATTAGCTGTTTTTTCCCACCCAGTAATTAGTAGTGACTGTCAGGTGGTGTACTCTAAATAAATATATAGTTTCGTGTTATAACAATAAAATGACTAATGTATTTAAAATATTTGATACATAGTAATTTTCTGGTAACCGTGACCTCGGTAACTGGTCGCTGCCAGAAACAGAATTAAAGTGCTCATCCCTAGTATTAGCCTGGATTCTTTAACCTGCCCTGGTTATTCCCAGGCTAGGCTCTGTGGGGACAGATCGCTATCATTATCTCTGGGCCTGCCCATATATTGCTTTCGGCTCCTATTGTTAATATTAGTTCCTATTAGTTAATATTCAGAATGGTCCTTGGATAATGGTCCCGACTTACTTGAATTATTCATTATCAGATTTCTTAATACTTGACAGTTTGCGTTACTTGAGTAACGACGTCGGTGTGGATGACATTAACTGACGTATATCATTGGTTAGAGACAGTTAGAAACACCGACGTCGGCCTATCCGGCCTGTTTTATTGTTCATTTATTGTTATTTAAAGCATGGAACAGGTCGAAATACCGACGTCGACATTGCCGACGCCGTTGTGACGTCGGCAATAGCAACGTAAGCGATTCCTACCAAAATTACTTAAAATTCAACCATAGACGTAATGCTATAGCAATTTTATAGTCATAATTTGTATGATTTTGATATAATACTAGTCGTTAGTTAAATTCGGTGTAGTTTGTGCTGCTTGAGTAGGTTTTACAGTGGACCAGTTTCCAATGCCGTGCGAAATTATATTTTTTAATCATTTTTAAACTGCTCTCTTCAATTTTATTTTTACAAAATTGTATTTGTAAGAGTCCCTTATCCATTAAAAATTTTTAGATAAGTTCTTAGTCACCCTGTGACCTTAATATATTTTTAATTTAATTATTCTTATTAGATATATTTAAATATAATAATGGGATGGACTAGAAATGAAAAGAAAGACATACTCCAACATCTCAAGATGCTGAACAAATCGGCTTCAAATTTAATGAAATTTAAGATATTTTGCATCGATATAAACGAAATATATGGTAGATATAATGTACGTTACTCAATAATACATTGCTGTTTCAGTTTGATACATTTCATGTAAGCGGTGTTCATACAATCGCGAATTTGGAATTTTTATTTACCACAACTGAAATCATTTATATAGAAACAATAACAATACATTGCAAATATTTAGTACAGCAATGGTGCTATTGTTGAAAAAATATGATACTATTAACTATAATCATATAGCAAACAACAACCAAAGTCCTTTGTTAGCGGTCCACCAAATATTATACCGGTTTCAAGCTTATTATTTCTTATCAGTATGCTATAAGTGAGGTAAATGACGATTAACGCTGGCTGTTTATCTCTGTCAAACCCGACACCGGATTATGTTTGGTGGGCCGCTGACAAATGATTTCGTTTGATTGCTATAGGTAATTCAATTTTTTTCAATTGTATTCTGCTACCACCGAAACGCCATAGAAGTGTTTTTTTGTGGTCTCGCAGCATGGAGTAGCCAATGGTACCTAGATGTAGCTACGTGCTACATTTCATGTGAACATATGTAGCAAATACATAAATCCAGCAGTTTTGGAGTTATTTCATATTGAAAAAATACATTATATAACGAAGTTTGTAAAAATCTCTATAATTTTTTCTTTGTGGTACATTTACGCATCTAATTTTTGGTTGATAATTTAGACTAACATTACACGGAAAATGTGCCAACTTAAGATAAAAAATATGTGCTAAAATTCAAACAAATATCTCTAAGTCATCAGAGCTAATAATAGAGAGAGATTGTTAATACTGCCGATCAATATTTAGTACGACTTTATTTAAATACTGATTACCCTTATTTTGCCCACAAAAAAAAATAGTTATTGGTCAACAATTTGTCCGACGGGATTCCCTTATACCTGTGTTTATTTCTCTCAATTTTGACAATTCAATGGTGAATCATAAAAGAAGTATAAATCAACTTTTCCTCAAACATGCAACTGAAACTAATTAAAAAAGCGAAACAAATTTTATTTTTACTTTAGGTTAGAAGGATATCACAACTGGTACGTTCGATTACGGCCGAAAGACCCGATCTATCAAATAAGGGATTGTATGGTCAAGCCCTATCCTTATTACAGCATCCTTAATGAAACAACACATATACGCATGCTTAGATGTCAACATAAGGGAAACCTAAATACTGCGTAACCGTATAAGACCTTCAATAACACTCTAATAATCATTTTTTAAATTTTTAATTTTACACCCCGCATTTTGCAAATTCATCTACCAAATGAAAAGAGGCTTAAGAATGGCCCCATTATTTTCTTGTCCTACTAATTTGTAGCACTGTACATTTCAATAAGAAAGTAGATGAGTACAAACTGCTAAAGTGAGTAAAATATTTAACAATACGTATAATAAGTAACCGCATAAATGATAACTGAAAAGGGCGTTATTTCGAAAATAAAAATCGACCTGTTTTTTCCCAAAGACAACCTACCAACCGTTTACCAGGAAGGGAGGGGGGGATTAAGATTAATAGTAACTAGAAAAAGGTAGGTAACCTAACTTTTGCATATTCCTTAAGCTTTGTACTTTCGATTGGTATTAAATTGGTAAGCAGGGCCGCGCCAACGGGGGTGCAAGAGGTGCGTGGCACCCGGGCGCCACGATTCACAGGGCGGCAAATGACCATTGGTAAGTAGCAGATGTCAGTTAAGCTAAACTGCACACTCCGTGTTAAAATATTTTCTTATGAAAGTGAGGATGAAACTATTCAGTGCCCTGAGAGATATTTTAAAATAAGTTTTTATTACAAAATTTTGGATATAGCCTTAAACAAAATTGAGGAGCGCATTGAACAGCTAAAAAATTACAAAGATACATTCGACTTTTTAAATGATCTTCATTTATTCGGAATTCTAAGTAAGGATATAAAAATTAAATATTGCATGAACTTGCAAACTAAGCTTTCAGATCCAACAGAACCAATGGACATTAATGCCATAAATATGTATGATGAAGTTGAAAACATTCTGATAGATATTAACCCAGAAACAACCCCCCTAACAGTTTTAGAATATTTATTCTAAAATGACTTAATAAATGTATTTCCCAACGCGCTTTGAGAATATTATTAACCATGACTGTAACGGTAGCCTCTGGCGAAAGATCTTTCTCAAAATTAGAGATAATAAAAAATTACCTGCGTTCTAGCATGACACAAGATACACTTTCTCATTTAGCTATAATAAGTATTGAAAGTCACTTGGTTGAGGAAAATTATTTTTTTAATGACAAGATACCTATTATTTAAATGAAAAGTCAGTTCAATACTGATATCTGAGCATCATTTTATGTGTTTTTGTTATTTTTACACATGTATTTTATATTATAAATAAATTTAGTTATGTGTTACTTATGAAGATTAAGTTTCTATTCTTAGCTCTTATTTTTTTAATATTGTTTGTTTTCTGTTAATTGTTGAAGAAAAATACATTTATTTTTATTATTATTAATGTATATTTCCATATTTATTTTATTGCCCCATTATTTGGTGATTAACCTAGAATGCTGCTAGGGCGGTACCAAAGGTTCCGCACCCCGGCGGCAGCTACCCTTGGAGCGGCCCTGCAAGCAAGCGCAATATTAAAAAAATAATAATTACATATTTTTAGTTAAGGGTAGCATTTCATTAGGTAACCAATTTGAGATATATCTGTTTACATATTCTCTTTGATAAAAAACATTTTTCCTTCGGTAAACAGATAATCGAAGTACGACCTTAGTTTGAATCTTGTACTAATATATTAGATATTTAACTTCTCCCTACTAACATTACAGGGTTTATTTGTTTGTACGTTCCTAAGGTAGACGTATGCATGTATTGCGATAAAATTATGTATATAATAGTACATATTTTGATTACTTTATAGCGCTTATTAGTTATATACAGTATGCGCCAAAAGTATGGAATAAATTCAATAAAAACGAAACAATTATTTTTTGGGAAAAATTCTCGAACAGGTCGATTTTTAATTTAAAAAATACATATTTTAGCGTAAAATGCGATTTTCAAATGTCATTTGTTTTCGAGTAATGACGTCATCGATTTTTTTTTAAATGACAACACCATATTTTTTTCCTTGATTCTGAAAGATCGTTTAATTCTCTATCAGACAGTATTAAAATTCTTCTTGCACATTATGAATGATTTCTGGGGTAATTCTGCGTATTTCGTCCCGAATGCAATTTTGAAGTTCTTCTAAATTAAGTGGTTTATTAATGTACACTTTTGACTTCAAGTATCCCCATAAAAAATAGTCAAGAGGTGTAAGATATGGCGATCTTGCAGGCCATTCTATCAGTCCGCGTCTGCCAATCCACCTCCCAGGAAAACAGTTGTCCAAAAAATCTCGTACAGGGCGCGCATAGTGCGGAGGTGCACCGTCTTGCTGAAACCATATGGTATCGTCAGGAATGTCAGGGTCATTATCGTTAGGAAAAATTACTGCAAGGGCTGGAACAAGGTCATTTTCTAGAAACTCTAAATATCTTTGTCCTGTCAGGGTTCCTTCAAAGAAGAAAGGCCCTACTATTCTGTCGTCAACTATTCCAGCCACACATTTAATTTCTGAGGGTGTAGGGTATGTGCCTCTGCCAGCCAATAAGGATTTTCCCGACTCCAATATCTGCAAGCTTGAAGGTTTACTGTACCATTGAGACAAAATGTGGCCTCATCTGAAAAAAGTATTTGCCGGTGTAAATTTATATTTCCTTGACATAACTCCATTAGAATTTCGCAAAAGTGTAAGCGGCGATCGGGATCATCTTCATTGAGTTCCTGCACAAGTTGAATTTTGTAGGGATGATATTTTTCCTTCCTCAAGATACGTAGCACTGTGCTCTGACTAGTGTCATTGTTTAATGCAACAAATCGTGAAGAATTATGAGGATTATCCACCATACTTATCAAAATGTCCAGGTTTTGAAATATTTACAACATTGCCAGTTTCTCTAAATTTAGACTCTACCTTACTGACTGTTGATTGGTTGATAGGGCGATCTGGATATTTTTCATTAAATAAATCGCAAACTTCCTGCTGAGTTCTAGTCATATTCCCGCATCCGATAAGAATTAAAATTTCAATTCAGTTAAACAGTTAAATGTGCCATAATACTTTAAATTGAATAATAATTTCTATGTCGCTTACAATACTTATTAGAAAGTCGGTGTCACAATGACACTTTGCAAAAATTTTAACCTACGTGATCCATAAAAGAACTATGGAATTCGGAAAACTAAACTTAATAACGTTTTTGCTTTATTTTAATTGATTTACGTTTTCTAACATTCAATCGTCATTTACTCGAAAACTTTCCTATGTAAGAGGGCAAAATTTTAGTGCTGTCTGATAGAGAATTAAACGATCTTTCAGAATCAAGGGAAAAAATATGGTGTTGCCATTAAAAAAAAATTGATGACGTCATTACTCGAAAACAAATGACATTTGAAAATCGAATTTTACGCAAAAATATGTATTTTTTAAATTAAAAATCGACCTATTCGAGGATTTTTCCCAAAAAAAATTGTTTCGTTTTTATTGAATGTATGCCATACGTTTGGCGCATACTGTATATGGAAGCCTACAAGGTGGTAATTATTCCGATTACTGTTTAAAGAAACTGTCACATTAACCATTACAATCAGTAATAATGATAACAGTAGTTAGCGGAGAGTATCAACTTTCCAGATCCGTAGATAGTAATCACAGTTTTGCATATTTTATAGGTTGCAGATGTTTCTTAACCATTCCATCTGCATAGCTTTATAAATTCATTATCTGCTCTAATTTAAGAGAAAACTGCTTATTTGAATGCGTTATTGGAGTATAATAGAACAATAATTTCTATATTATTCGCCACAGTAGAGAAACTGTTGTTCACACACATTATTCTTCGTACTTAGCATTATGATGCTATCGAAATTTGGCTAACATTGTTGGCTAAGATTTTGGATATCATGCGTTAATGTGTCTAATATAATACAGCGTTTTAATAACAGATAATGAAAGTAGGAAGACGAAAACCACAAAAAGTAAAAGTAAGTAGGTTTTAAGTCCGTTCTTCTTGCGGTAAAATGAATTTATTTATAAAACTTAATTAAAAATCTATTACCCAAGTTGTAGATCGGCTGAAAAAG
The DNA here is from genome assembly GCA_037114965.1 of Monochamus alternatus. Classification (NCBI taxonomy): domain Eukaryota; kingdom Metazoa; phylum Arthropoda; class Insecta; order Coleoptera; family Cerambycidae; genus Monochamus; species Monochamus alternatus. The sequence goes on along the minus strand of CM073428.1, from coordinate 30,094,896 downwards.
TAAATGATTAGAAATTTGCTTTAACATTTTTCAATTATAATATAACATTAAAAAACAGGTCTACATTTTTCTTATCTCAAATGGGAACCCAAAATCAATTCTAGCTACTTTGTAAAATTCTTTTTGATAATAAGCAACTATAGAAAAGTTTAAAGACGAGCTGTAAAGTAAATATTGAAAATAAAATCATTGAATGGACCAATTATGATGAAGTTGTACGTTAAACTAATTTAGTTCTGGCTACTTTAAATGTTGTTTGGTTCATTTTAAATAATTTAAGGTTTACATAAATTACGGTAAGTATATGAAGTAGCATTGACTATTACTCAATAATGAATTTTTTTTCATCAATTACATACAGGGCGATTCACAATTTATCTAAAAAAAAAAAATTAGGAATAGATGTGTCTTAAAAAATATAGTCAATATATGTGTATGTTGCATAAGTTAATGAATGTTAAACGAAAATTTTTATTTCGTGGTTATATATTTTAGATACAACAGGGTATAGGAAATAAAATTCGTAGAACATATTGTTTTTCGATTTTGATATACAATAATTTTTTAAATCAAATTTCAATATAAATACTGTATTGTATAAAAGTTCTGTATTTCTATAATAAGGTTTTCAGGAAGCTGAAAATGTTAGTGGACTGACTGTCTTATAGAAGTCGCTGGTATTGAGATTTAAGATTTTCTGCATTATATTTGTACGTTATGTAATTTCATTTTATAAAAAATGCACATGACTGACTGCATCAAAGCCAGCTACTCTGTTTCTAAATTCTACATTTTTATCAAATAAATTATGATAAAGTACCAAAATATAAAATTTGTCGTCGGGACCACTTTCGTTCACATAGAAAAAAAAATCATGTATCAAAATGGCGTTAGGAAAGCGTAGCTATAATATAGTCGAAAACTAATATTAGCCATACTCAACATTTCAAAAACTTTAATATAAAGAAATCGCATATGGCTCCCCATATTAAAAAATACACATTTCATTTTTATATTCTATCTGTTTCTGAGTTATGACACGTTTTTTAAAACACCTTATATACAAAACATTATTTGAACAAATAGAATACAATTTTGTGATGTCATATAAGCAATACTTTTTATTCGTGTTTTTTTACCACAACTAAAACATGAAAAAAATAGACAAAAATTAAAAATAATTCGAATAGGTTGGTTTGAACTTTGTCCATTTATCTGAAAAATGAATCTTGTGAAAGTGATACGCTTTATGTTAGCGAAATTCTAATACAGTTCACTGTCGACATCAATGAATAGCGTGGGAAAATTAGCAATTTTGCAAATATAATACTGTATTGTTGCTTTAAAATTCACTGTGGGATGGTTTTTAGAGACAACTGTTTTCGTTTTCAAAGGTAGCAAATACGTAATTTCCAGTTGTGTCTTATTTAACACATATTTAGTAATATTTTATAAGTATATTCTAAAGCAGTAGTAAAGAAGGATTCAAAAATTTACTTGACAGATGTAAAAGTATTTATTGTATAGTATTATTTATAACCTACATAAAACCTATTTTGTATAATTATACAGGGTGTTCGGAAATGATGAGCAAAAAATTCAGGGGATAATTCTAGACCGAAAATAAATGCTACCTCTTTCTATAACATTTTTTCCAAAACTGATTATTAACGGAGTTACAGGGTGTTAAACTTAAAATTTTATTTTCGATATTTGTAAATAACTTCTTAAGAAATCCAAATATTTACATAAAATTTAGAATTATCCCTTGAATTTTTTGTTATAATTTCCGGACACCCTGTATAAATTAACGTCACATTTACTTACCAATTTAATGTTTTTTAACAATTTCGAAAATATAAAGTAGCAACTATTACCTATATATCATTATGAAGGAGAGAAACTATGTCATAGAATAGCATACCAATATACAGGGTGTTCTATTTAAAAAGTTTCAAGTACGAACGAAAAAACAAATTTTGAAATCTTCAAACATTAATTTTTTGAAATTTTTGTTATGTAATACCATAACTTTTCATGATGTATGTATGTAGAATGACAAGCTCTTTCAAATGGCATGGTCAAAATTGGGGGTTGCTATCTAAAAAAATTGTCGATGACGTCATATTTCGAATAACGATGACGTCACAAATGTGGGTTCTATGTCAAAAAGTGCCTTATTTAAAAACAAAATCGATGTGCCAGGGGATTTTTTCGAAAACTTCTCAAATTCAAAAATAATGAATTTATTCGTTACATTTCGAAAGCACTGTACAACCTATTTGCGACATGATGTAAGTTGAAGAAAATTTATAAATATTCAAAAAACATACTCTTCATCAATTTTTGTGAGAAAACAAAGACAATAAAATCGTCATCATTATGGTAAATTTACTGGATGTCAAAATTCACGTTATCTACCAAGAATGATATTATGAATGATATATAATGAAAACATTGACGGCACTTTTAAAAAAGCAAGAATAGCTTAAATACGATGTTGTTAAAAAATGTTCAATAATTCGACATTAGATATTATAGCCCAGGCGGTTCATTTCATATTTAAATCTACAAAAACGGGTAGGCAAAAATGTACGTGCAATGTATATTTGAAATTTTATTATTTTTTTAATTATTGATAAATTATATTGACAATAGTTTATTTAAACGCCTATATGACTCGCGCTGATGTATTTAATCCTTTTAATAAAAATTGTTGTAACTATTGAATAGTTTTGTAAGTAAAGCGCAAAAATAAATATAATTTTCACATTGGTTAGTTATGCATCACAAATAATATTATAGTGACTATTAGAAAACACAGCACAAATCTTGTAAAGTGTACCATAAACGCTTTAACTGTCTTGGTAACGTTTACGGTTCATAACAACTACGAATGATGTCTCAGCTGTGATATAAAGAACAAATATTAATTTATTACTTCCTTTATTAGCTCGAAAATATCCAAAGTCTTTTATTCAAATAGTTGTGAAAATCTTTTTTTGAATATTTATGTAACTCACTACACTTGCAACCAAAGTACTGCATCACCTGTGCCCATTTTGTAGGTCTACTTCATAAATGTTACGAAACATACTTAAATTATTAACTGTTGGTTGCTTTTATACAAGCGACCGTTATAATTAAAATTTTGGCAGCAAAGCGTTACAATTGTGACTACATTACTTACTAAATTTAACTTTATTATATATTATTGTTAATCAGTTAATATATTACAGTGCAACAAATTATATGAAATAATTTAATTCGGAATAGGTAATGTAAAAATTATAAACATTTTATAAAAAAAATTAAGTTGTAAGTAATGAAAATTATAAATATACTGTTTAATCTAAGTAGAATTGAAATAAATGGAAAAAATATCGTTATAGTTCAAAATAAGAGATAAGTAAATGTTAAATGTGCGTGATACTTTTTTGATAAAATGGAAAATAAAGGTTATGCAGAACTGTGCCGGATTTGTGCTATATATTATGTCGTAAAGCTGGAACTGGAATTTCTTAGCCCCCCATTTTACCACAATCCATTTTTTTGTCGATATACTGAATTGTGCAAAATGTTCCGAATACTCTGCCTTTTAAAGCATTTTGATGTGCTTCCGTTGTCCGGGAATCGCGAAAAACTGAAAATTTTGGCATGACCTTACTGCGTCCCCTACTTTGCAAAAAATCATGTTTTTCTTTAATGTGCTTTCTGCAAACAAGCCTCAAAACATTGAAGACTTGAAAAACCGAAAAAGGTGAAAGCACATAAGCTTGCTTGCATGTATGGTCAAGAAACCAGTTGAAGGCATTTTGAACATTTAATTTAATTTTTTTGTTTTAAGTAGTATATAATCGCGCAATTTTTTAGCAATTTTGCTTACAATGGTTTGTTTGATACTTGTTATTTAATTAATTTTTCGAAAACGGTTAAAGACTAGTTTAAAAAATGTCCAACTAAACAAAAACAATTTTCCAAAAAACGAACATCTGATTTTTAAATAAATTTACTCCAAACTTTTGTCGCTCACTGTATAGTATCTATTACTATTTATGGCGCTGAAGATCTGCTAGATATAGCATACAAAATATCGACTATTTATCATATAACTTAATTGATTAACTGTTTATTTTGTATACATTTTTTTTGAGTACTTAAGGAAGACCAACTTTATATAATTATATAAAAATGCATAGTCAATTTGCAGCATAGATCAGTTTTATTAATTTTACGTTTTTCTCAGAATTTTAATAATAAGCAGTATTATTATGAAGGACAAAATAATGCAATTTAATTGCGTAAAAACATACAGGATGTTTCATTTAAAAAATTATATATTTGGGTCATATTTTAAAGGAGACACCCTGTATAGAAATTATATGTACGACCCTGGACTACACGTAAAAACTGTATCAGAAGCAATTCTTATCATTCCGATATCTCAGCTGTTCTCTGATAAATGTTGAATCCCTTGAAAGTATTTATTTAAATTTCACCCTGTATTTCAAAAACGAAGAGGTCTATAAAAATTCTGATTGGAGCACCTTAAGATTGTTGAAAGAGTACCTAAATACTCTAAAAATCGCATATTACCTATCCCTTACAGTTTCTGAGATTTTGTGCAATTATAATTGGGACATTCTGTACGTGATTTCTATTAAAAATATGTAAAATAAAATAATTATTACCATTACGATTTTTTTTTATAATTCTATGTAGAAATAATTATAAGAGATTACAATAAATTGAAAGACATTTGGTTGTATTAAATGATATGAGAAATGGATGAATTTAATAACTGAACGATTTAAGGCCTTTTTATTGCATTGATTACTTTCAGGGCTATGAACTTAAGTATCTGATTTTAAACATCAAACATTTTTAGCAATTATTGTATTTTATATAAAAATATTATGCCTTTAAAACATTACAACATTTTCGATTTACTTAATTAAAACTTAAATGATAAGTTGTATATAAGACAGCGTTTCTTATAAATATTAATTAATAAAAAAAACATTTTTTTAGGAACAAAATATTTTTTTAAATTAATTAAATTTTAAATAAATGTGGGAGGAGATTACATTACTGTGTATGCACTAGCTTACCTTGTATCAATCAGATGAACACAGTTTTTCACAATATTCAGATTCAAAAATTCAAATTTGACAATCGGATTCGAAGAATTTCAGACGCGCGCGCTGCACAAGACGCCTCCGAACATAAACAGATACCTGCCGAGTTTCAAACTACAGTCGCGCTTTGGGCATGGGTAAATGGATGGTACAAACTGGAGCGTCAACCCACCAGAGTGTGGCATTTTCATGTCATGCATTCGGTTTAGGGGGAGTTCTTCATGCGTGTCTTGATAGAAGCCAATGTTTTACATATTGTATGAAAAGAATGGAATATGTTCATTAAAATTGAATAAAATTCACTTGGCAAAAAGTCATAGGTAATTGTTTTTGAAACACAAAAGTGCCCTTTCCATTCTTTGTTCCAAATATTAAATTTTCGGTGGTAGTATTAAACACCTTATCAAACATTACTATGAAATGAATATACATACTAATAAATATATGCAGTGCGTCCCTAAAGTCACGCACAAATTTATTATTAGATAAATAAAAGACATTATTAAAAATTTCCGAAATAGGCCGATTTTTGATTTTAATTTACTTTTTTCTCAAATAATAATTTAATATATTGTCTGAAGCTATTTATTTGTGGCATAATTTTAGTTTTTCTTTAGTTTTATTGGATTTTTGCCACACTTCTGAAAAAATAAAGATTATAGTATATTATTTAACGAGCGGTAATGCAGGTCAAGTAAGCGCAGTAATTCATCAAGTAAGTTATGACCATTACCGCAAGTTGAATACTATACTTTATCTACGACTATAACAATAAATACTAAGATACAAGTATCGAGAAAGGAAATTGATTTGAAAACGTCAAAATTATTTTGTTAAAATATCAAATGACATTAGTCCCCTCAATGATAATAATTGACAGTTCCGCCTTCTGAGAGGCGTTGGCAATTTAATAATTTTAAAATCTTTTAATTATTCATTCCTTTCCACTTGTTAAAATTTCCACGAGGTAAATTGACTCAGATCGGGCAGTCCATCACTAACAGACCAGACTAAATAGTCATACCAGGTAGACAGGCAAAAATTCAATAATTACATAACTCAGCAAACATTTAACAGCATATAGGCAGAATCGCAATACCACATAAACTCAGAAGAGAAGAAAGCTATACAACAAGTCCTCAACAACTACCTAGCTCTGAGAACAATTTGGTGAGTACAGTGGATATCTAATATTTGACCTTGGATATGACCGTATTGTTTATGATAGTCTGTGTTTATATCTTCTTGTATTCAAATGATTTGTGGAGCAGGTTTCGTGCAACTTTTTTCACAACACTTTTCTCCTTCAGCATCCAACAGTCCAATAGAAGTCAGCCGTTATAGTTATATCCCATTTCCCTTGGTGTCGCCAAGATTTTGTGAGAAAAAGAAAAGTAATTTATATTTCATCAAACAACCTAGACGCTGCTAATTTGTAAGTACATCAACAACTAATTTCTTATTATTCTGCTTACCTAGAAAGTTTGCAACTGCCTTCTTAAAACTAATCCCCTTTGCTGTTTCTCTGTTATTCATTGTGATAACAAGTGTTTCATCTCTCAACATCTTACGAATTTGAAGACGATGAAAGAATGATTTTATCAAGATATCAAGAAAATGGAACGACGTTACCAGAGTAGATAGGATATGAATATGATGGCTAACTTCTGTTGGATGTTGGAAAGCAAAATTGTTGTAAAAAGAAAGAAGCGTAAACTAGAACTACCCCACAGATTATTCGAAGATAAAAATGTAGTAAAAGTGCTATTTACTAGTTTCATCAACAACACTGTCTACCATTTTTGTTCTATGTTGTTATCGGTGATGAAGACTAATTATTTTACATCAACGCCATGAATAATGGCTTAGAAATATCAAAAGGGTAAATCTCTGAGCAAACGCTGGTATGTACCTTTCCAGCGTAAACGAAAACTAATGTGCATCTAATGGAACAAACTAGATGTACAGATTGTTTCCGAGGATTGTAACTGCTGAGGTTTATTTCTTACATTGAGAGTCCAATTTAGGAAATAAGACCGAGAAGACATCATTGAGTTATCAGCAACCACATTCATATTGCTAACATTGAAAAAGCAGCTAATCAGGAATTTGGTCGGGTGATTGTAATGTTTGAGTAAAACGTATCACAATAACACTTTATTTTAACTAAGTATTTATTCTTATATTTACAGTACAGTAGAAGCTTTTATAAAACATTTAACTTTAATGTGATTTGGTTTAATGCAGCATTCAAACGTTGTTTGAGGTTTCGTCCTTCTTGTGGATTGTGCCGTTACTATCCTGAAACTCCCGGATTATTAAGTCCTGTTTTGGCGTTGTTTGTACTTCCTCTCGTTGCCGTTGAATGGTATACGTATGGAACTAACTTGGAGTGAGATGGGTATTGGTATAGTATAATTGCCTCTCTATATATGCTAATAGAAGCTTTTACCTAGTAAAAAAACTCTTGCTTTACTTAAAACTCGTTAGTTTTCTGATAATATGCAGCTACTAATGCAGCCTTTTCTAATGGAATAAAGCCATAATGAATTTTTCGCGTAGAACCACTAAACTTCTAAATCTGATTGCACATATGTTAACAGTTTTGCCTTCGTTTTTCATTGCACTGTAAAAATTATATCTTGCCAGGAAGAAATTGGTTTAAAATGTTTGTTAAACAAAGCCACTAATTGTTCATAAGATTTAATCGCAGGACTATCCGATATGTACAAACTGTGGATTAATCTGGACGATTCTTCGTCACAGAATACGTCTTTAATATCAAATATACATATGTCTACGTAGATCCTCCAAAGCCTTCCCGTTAGGTGTAATGGAAGACATAATTTACCACAGTAAGACTATATTTGGTCTGGACAACTCAAATTTCTCAGTGAATTCTAAGCATATCGCGACTACGGACACAGTAATTGTTCCACATTCATCATATTCTCCACTTAATTTTCGATGAATCTCCTTTAGCAATGACAATTTTGAATTCAATGAATACACTGTAAACCACACATAAATTAAAACATTGTATTGCAATATACTATACAAATCTATATATATATATATATATATATATATATATATATATATATATATATATATATATATATATATATATATTGTTAGAAATTTAAAATAAAACAGATTTTAAAAGAAAAATTACAAGCAGTATATTACTTAAAGTTGGGCAATAATTAAACTAACAATAATCGAATGTGCTACTACGTTAGGATCTATATGTCGAATGGTGCGACCGGGTCCCGTGCTCTGATCGCTGATGCCGCTATTCCTGCTGATCTAGGCGCTATTGGATTTCCCCCTTCGTCTCTAGTCTCGGCTCTCAAGGTGCCACCAAGTAAGAGTTCCAGCATCCGTCATCATTTCTAACACGGCCTTTCCTGACTTTAGAGTGTCCCCACTCTAACATTATGCAGAAAGCATTCCATTGAGGCCAACCTAGAGCAGAAAATTCTAAAAGCATTCACATTTTCTTTCATATGTGTTTTATTGTTTAATATTATGTAATAATACAACATAAAAGAGACAGTTCTGCATCACCGGACCAGGGGGGAATAATCCTAACCTAAATAAACACAAATATAAATATAAACCGTGTATGCATACACAACATAAAACAAATTTGGCCAAATAAACATAATACTTAAAACCAAGGAGCTCCTGCGCATCCAGGCGACACTTCCGGTCCACCTACCAAGCGACCAAATTCCGGTCCACCTGAACTTAAAACTAACCAGGCGCTCAATTTCCGGCCCTTCCTGGACTTAAAACTAACCAGGCGCTCAATTTCCGGCCCTTCCTGGACTTAAAACTAACCAGGCGCTCAATTTCCGGCCCTTCCTGGACTTAAAACTAACCAGGCGACCAATTTCCGGTCCACCTGAACCCCTACCACCAGTTTCGATCCTCTTCGGAATACTGTATCTAACCAGAACCCAGGGTCGAGCAGCCTCCGTTCTGAACTCCTACCGCCAGTTTCAGTCCTCCTCAGAATACCGTATCCAGGGTCTCATATTCTCTAGTCTAGTCCTGCTGAATGGAGAGCTCCAGGTATGTCTGCAACCTCATACCTGTCGTGGTTCAGCACCTTAGTGATTCGAAATGGGCCTCGCCATCGCCACAGTAGTTTTCTACTCGTGCCTGTATTTGGGGTCGAGGTAATCCGCAACAGAACCAGGTCCCCCACAGGTCCGCGCCAAGGGTACCTGCCGCCGGAGTGGGAAACCTTTGCTGCCACCCAACGGCCATTTGCCGCCCCTTGGATCATGGCGCCCGGGTGCCACGCACGGAATGAGTTTCTGTTCCTGCTGGTAGTCCTCTGCTACTGTAATCATTCTATTACGACTTGCTGCCACACCTATAAGTTGCATTTTCTCCTGTATTTAGACGTCCGGTAAGGGCAACTCTCCTCCGACAACCAAAGAATCAATCAGTTAAACTTTATTGTCCTTTTCCTCTCGCAAGAGCTACTGCACCAGGGTGGTCCACAGCCTTTTTTTTTACGCTCGTGGCTAATGCAGTTATTGATGAGACAGAAGAAGTTCCTTCTCCTCATGTCCCTCTCATCCTAGAATTTCTGCTACTGCTACAAGGATGCAAACTCCTTCGGCTCTGACCGTGCCTCCGCTCATGGTTTCGACTACGCCGTCTGGAGCGACCACCTCGACGCTCTGAGCTACCATTACGACGCTACCGAGAGCATTCTCTACCAGCCAATTCACCGTCCTCGCTGGAATCTTCCGACCTCGTTGTGCTCGCCGTGCCAAAGCTCTATCTTCTTCCGGCGAAATACTTTGCTCCTGCACACTATAATACCTCTTCATCACGTCACTGGTGCATATACTGTCATTTTTCAAAAAATATTTTTTTTTCACAAAAAGCACTTTTAAACACAAAAAGCGCATTGATCCCATCCCACTTCTGATGTTAGAAATTTAAAATAAAACAGATTTTAAAAGAAAAATTACAAGCAGTATATTACTTAAAGTTGGGCAATAATTAAACTAACAATAATCGAATGTGCTACTACGTTAGGATCTATATGTCGAATGGTGCGACCGGGTCCCGTGCTCTGATCGCTGATGCCGCTATTCCTGCTGATCTAGGCGCTATTGGATTTCCCCCTTCGTCTCTAGTCTTGAGTTAGAAGTATATCGCTTCAAATGGAGATGTTTACATAGTCTTCGATTAATTTGTCAGTTTTAGACGGTAATTCAAAATACATACGTATAACTCTTCACACAGAGTGACAATAAAATGTCGGTATAGGTCAGTGCAGTAACCAAATTGTAGTCAAGCCAAACAATGCAATTCTAGCGTCCGCAGGCTAGATAGTTACACCACTGACTAAATTTTAGCAAATCTGCAGGGTTGACTAAAAAACAGATTGATTGTCGGTAAGTGAACATAAACAAATCTGATACCGATACCGACACCGATAATATCGTCCTGTGTGAACCACGTTTAGGGAGCACATGTTCGTTAAGTTTGATCAGAATAAATGGTCCATTATATACCTAATAGTTATGTTTACAATGCGGTCATAGTTTTGGTTTTTTAACGATCATAACAAGCAGCACTAAAACTGAAAATTATTTATCATAAATTTAATTTTACTTAGTATTAAAGACTAATCTCTGAAACAAAGAAAATAGTTATTTATGCAACAAGTACAAAAAGTAAGTGTTTATTGCACGGGACGTGAAATTGTCCAACGAGCACTGTTTGTACGAGTTGCATAGAATATATTTTCTACGTTCATGCAAAAACTAAATAGTACATTATACTATAAGGGAGAAAAATGCGTTATTTTGTCAAAGGTGCAATTTGAAGCCCGAGGACTACAAAGCACCGAGGACAAAATAGCATCTCTCCCGAATGGTATATACTATTTTTTCCACGGTCTCATTAACTTAAAAACACATATTTTGTCATTATGAAGTAAGTAGCACCAGAATTATTGTATTCGGATTTAAGCATTTATTTAGTAGTCGTTGAGTTATTGTCATAACTACAAAATAAACAAACAAAAAAATTGTCAAATTAAGGTGCTAGTTTGGTTTAGTTTAAAGTTTGTTTAGTGCACAATGAATAATTGTGAGTCGGAAGAGATTGTGGAGGCTGCAAATATTGCAATAAGCAATTTGTTGTCTACGAAGTCAAGATCTTTATACGATATAGCCTACAATCGGTTCAAAAAGTGGTGCGCCGAGAAAAATGTTCAAGTATACAGCGAGAATGTTTTGTTGGCATACTTCAGTGAAAATGCAAAGAATTACAAGTCTTCCACATTATGGCGCAATATTCTATGGTTAAGTCATGCTTGATAATTTACGACAACATAGATATAAGCAAATTCCCCAAGGTGATCGCATTTTTGAAAAGAACCGGTGACGGATATCAAGCGAAAAAATCGAAAATATTGACAAAGGGTGAAATCGACCGTTTTCTATCAAGTGCAGATGACAAAGAATTCTTAATGATTAAGGTAAGATTACTTTTGTTGTTAGGTATTTCAATTATTAAGTATTTTGATTTTTTATAGGTTGGATTAATTCTGGGGATTGCCGGAGCTTGTCGAACTGATGAGCTAGTCAATTTAATTGTAGATGATATTGAGGATGTAGGCTCTTCCTTGATTGCAAAAATTCCAAACACTAAGACAAAGATTCCACGAACCTTTCTGGTTACCGATGTGGGAAATATGCTTGAATTGTTTCGAAAATACCTGTCCCTTCGTCCTCCCCACGTCAAGGATAAGCGCCTTTTTTTGTACTACAAAGCAGGAAAATGTAGTTCGCAGCCAGTTGGCAAGAATACTATGGGGAAAATTCCGAGTGTAGTAGCTTCGTATTTAAAATTACCTGATGCTGCATGTTATACTGGTCACTGCTTACGAAGATCTTCAGCGACATTACTGGCAGATGCTGGTGTGGATGTCACGACAATAAAGCGTCATGCTGGTTGGAAATCAACGACAGTCGCTGAGAGTTATGTCGAGAACTCCACTGAAAATAAGACCAAAATTGCTAATCAGGTTTTAGTAGGTACCACTACTAGCGCAATCACAAAAACTGTAAATGTAAGCGAAAGTAATATTCCTTCTAATATTAATTTTGAAAATTGTACAAATGTAACATTTAATTTAATTGTCAATAAATAATTTCAATGTTATCTTTTTTTTTGCATGAAAAACGTTCTCCATAACGCAAACTCCCTTGGGAATAATCGACTACTTCTGTTTTAATTTTGATGTCATGGAAACTGATTTCTACTCCCGACCGTAGAAAAAAATGTTTTATTTAGATGACACTAAGTGTAGGAAAGTATGAACGTTTATGTTTGTCATGATGACAAAACGCTGTAATAGAACGACAGATGAATGCAATAGTGCAATAAAGAACCACTTTTTTCACTAAATATAGTTCAATAAAGTTTTGTTTTTTGCATGAACGTAGAAAAATAAATAAACCTCCACTTATATATTTGATCTTACTTAATATGAATTCAACTGATGAAATATGTTTTTTTGCTTTTTGGAGATTTTTAATTGGTCTGTCAACACGTAGCACATTTTAGGTAGTTTTTTTGTGCATGTCAGCTCAGGCGCTATCAGATTCATGGGTCGCCTGCTTATGGTAATGAATCTCGCCGGCTAGGGAAAGGTCATTGTTACATTGTTATGGTAAAAATATATGCATGGTGCTATTTTAGCATAACATTTCCTATTTATGGTTTATTAACACATACAAATGGTTTGCGTTAAATGGACATATTAATTAATGGGAAAACATTTGGTCATGTTCTCTCAATGCATAATTTAAAAAATATAGATATGTTCAAGTTTTCTGTTTTCATCGAGAATTAAAGATATTTATAATTTTGATATGTAAATAATGAGGTAGCTGGTTTTATCGTCTACAGGTAGGTACTTTTTAATTTTTATATTTTTCCGCTTTTGCCTATTTAACTTATATTTTATGCTTTTCTGTTAACGGGCACAATAGTAACGATTGAAATTTCAAAAAATTTATTTAAAAAGATGCAGGATGTCAAAATTAAAATTTTAATTTCAATATTGTTATAAAGTTATCAATGAATTGCTTTAAAAATTTGGATTCAGGATTTTTTTTGGAACTAGAAAATGTACTGTACTGTACTTTACTTTCTTCTAGAAGTTAAAGGGTGTTAGGAAATGTACTCTTGGTGGGAAAAAATGGTACTTTTTTCTCAAAACATGTATGAAAGTTTTAATACAAAAATATAAAATTAGAAATTATTTTAAAAGAAAAGATAAAACTTAAAGTACGAACCAATTTTTAGGAGTATCCTAAAGTTATTTTTCGTCCGTAGTATATACAATTTTTTATTTTATACTGCATTAAAATAGACTAATTAATTAATTGTAAAAATTTTTGCGACTTTTCGGTAATTGATAGAAATATGACTTGTCATGCAACATTTCTGAAATGTCAAAAAATATCCTGAAAAATGATCCAAATAAGTATGAATAAATATTAAAGCTTCTTTATACAAATATACCCAGTGGCAGATCATGAATAATTCCTGGAGCCCTAGACGCAGCTTGATACATGTGGATAAATTTGGAAAAAGGCATATTTGTGTCCTATACTCAAAAAGGGCAATCGAAGCGACGTAACTAATTATAGAGCCATCTCTTTGCTATGCAATTTTTAGAAAATCTTTGAAGCCACATTGTACAGTGAAATCTATCGGGTAACTAACCAGTTAATATCCATAAAACAACATGGATTTATGCACAGAAGATCAACTATTTCGAAAATCCTTAAAGCCACATTGTACAGTGAAATCTATCGGGTAACTAACCAGTTAATATCCTTAAAACAACATGGATTTATGCACGGATCTTGCTGTTTTTTCACAGTATATTTCTGAAATTTTAGATGGTGGAGGCCAAGTCAATGTAATTTTTACTGACTTTCAAAAGGCTTTTGACCAAATTAATCACTACATATTACTGGAAAAGTAACATCACTTTGGTTTTTCTGATTCATTAACTACACTTTTTGAGTCATATCTAACGAACAGACAGTTTCAAATCAGATACTCAAACTTTACCTGTACCTGTTTTAAATTTGAGGTTTCTTTTGACCATTGTCCCAACTGAGAAATGCAGAAAATCATACGTATTTTATAATCTAGTCAAATACCAAAAACAATTATATAGGGTAATATTCTCAGGTACTGGAAACAAATGACCGTATTTCCATATAAAAGATAAAATCACATTCTCTGGTTAAAAAATCCGAGAGAATTAAAAGTAGAAAAGTTTTTTTCTACAACCATGTTACAAATGCAATTTTTAACACTCCCTTGTAGCATCAAAAATATTGCTTTAAGGCACCAGTGTCTTAAAATGATTACTTAGCACTAGTGCTTTAAAGCAATCGAATTTTTATTTTCCAACGAATCTTCGATGTATCTCTCGGCGACTGTTGAAGATTTCCATAGTAAGCTTGCCGACGAAAGCCGAAAACAATGCCCAAATAGAGTTAAGAATTTGGAAGTTACAGAAATTTAGCAATAACAGCAGAAAATTTTCCAACAGGATTTATTTCCACAGGGTTCTACGTACACTTGCCTTCACATACTTTAGGAGAAGCCTCCGATGTCCCACACTTGCTGGACGAAGAGCCATGTATCTCCGGTAAAAATCCAAATAAAATTCTTCAAAGATAGTGAAATTTCGTGGAATCTTGGTTTTTTGGTATCTGATATCTTAACCAATATTGAACTAGAGGTGCCCACAATTTCTAAGCTGTCGAGAGTCAACTGGAAAAGCTCCTATCTACGGCAGGCACCAAATATTCCCAAAATAGTAGCTACTTTCATCATAAGATACTTGTCATGCCCACTTCAAAAACTGTTCAATTTGGTCTCTGGTCAAGATCTTTGATTTTTTGAATTGATAACCTTCTCCTTGACGGTTTAGAAAAATAATGAGCTTAAAATGCTTGCTGATATCTACGTCACTATTTATTTGTTTTAATCATAAAATAATTAGACTATAGAGATGAAGATATCCAAACCTTCGATTTCTTATCAAAATAGGCCAAGAATACATTTTGAGTATATTTTCCAAGACCGTCTTTTTCTTCACACCACTTCACAAACTTATTGTATGCAATTTCATATTGAATCCGGGATTTTCTTGGTAATAAGTCCAAAGTAGCTCGGTTGGCCGCTTCATCGATTTCTTTAAATACGTGCCTTAAAATGCACTTTTAACACACATCATAGATAACTATTATGTGTTTTCTGAGACTAACATGACGTTGCAAATTGTAGTTTCCGTAATATTGCATTTTCCTTATTTTTACGTGATATAATCCAAAATATATATAATTTGCGAATTACCTACCCAAATATGCATGCATATGCATACATATTTAAAGTGAATAAAATTAGAACTTGCCGTACAATACTTTTTTTGCTTATTTGGATCTAATTTATCAGCTGTTAAAATAATGGCAGTCAAACTGTTTACGTCCAATATATTAGTAACATTTATTACTAAAAATCATTGTCGATTTTATTCTGTTTTTAGGAAGGCAACAATAGGTAACCTTAAACAGATAAAGCACACTTTAAAAGCATATACGATATTATAGGTCTGGTATCATTTGGTACATTGACGAAATCAAAGAGAATTCGGACGTTTTCAACTCATATTGCAGTTCAGTTTCGGCTTATATTGAATGGACTGAAAATAATAATGGATTGTGAATTTGCTATAACATATACTGTCAAATTAAGACCCGTAATATAAATATACTAGATGTCCGGAACCCCCGTACAGAATATTCAGGGAGTGATAGTAGGTACTTGAAAAAATGTATAATTAATTATTGCAAAAAGTCAAGTCAAAATTGACGGAGGAATGTTATATCAAATTATTGGTTTTAATTAGTTTACTAGCTGTACCTTTTTTAATGCTCGTTTAAACAGAAATTTGAAATCAGATGCAGGAAAGTTTTCTTTAATTTACCTTTCATCAATCACTATTACCCAATACTCACTATGAAAATATGTTTTAAAAGATATTAAAATTTATCTATAATTATTACTGTATAAATCTCATATTAACAGACAATTAAAGTTTAATTTTGTTTTTTATGGATGAGACACTGAGGCCCCTCATGCGCCTTTGTGATAATCCGCCGCCTCATTTCAAATTTTCTCCTACAATCTTGCATTCGGAGTTATTACATATATTACTATTTTCTAGTGGTATTTGCAAGTTCCCTTAGCATTGGAACAAATGTAAAAAAGTCTCGTCTTCATGGAGGTCTCGCGAATTTCGCAGATTTTGATTAAAAATTAAAATATTAATGGGGGGAAAGTGGTAACTTTTTACGAATGATGAAAACCGAAATATTAACATTATTTACATCATTATGTGGGGTAAGTTTAACTTGAGCTTCTGACAATCTACCATGTCAATCAATGACGGTTTTATGATGAAAATTATAGAAAATGTTACAGTTGGCAAAATGCGTTAAAAGTTTTCTCTGCGTATCCTTTGTTATTATTAGTTTTACAAGAAAGTCATACATTATTGATCAGTAAATATAAAATGTGGTCCACTAAAAACTAAAAAGGCCAATGTTCACATTTAGCAAATAGTCTGCATTACTATGACACTAATTTCAGGGGAAATAGTAGTTATTTGAGGTAGGTTATCGCAATTCACAATTTGCAGTTATGTACCTCAAACTTCAAAGCATTTTAGGCAAAAAAATAGATTTTAATAAAATATGGTCAAATAAGTGACACCAATAAAAACTTCCAACAAATTAATGTCATTTTATGCTATAATAATTATGGGAAAATTCAGAAAAAATGTTTTTCTCAATTTCTTGATAATTGCATCTAGAATACTGTTTGTTGCAAACATATTTTTTTCTAATAAATATTTCTTTACTCAAAATTTGCCTCTGTCCATAAACTGTTATTACTATTTGTCAAAATATTCATAACAATCAGGCATTTCGGAGAAATACAATTTTAAGTAAACATAAGTAAACGGATATCATCATTCTATATTTTAAATAAATTTGTAATATGTTGGATCTGAAGAGCTCAAATTATGTTACCTGTGAATTATTATTCCTGAAGAAAAGCCGCTATACTTACTCTATCTTACTGAAATTAAATTCCAGATTGCAAATATCAAATATTCACATATGTTTATTATCTAAATCTATATTTCATTTCCCTAATTTGAGAGCAACATTTAGGTAAGTATATTTTTATAAACATAAATATTGTCAAAAATTTCTTTTTAATCATCATTTTTCTTATCCAGAAATGTGTTTCATCACAATGAGTTTGAATGTATGGCTGTAAAATTATCTGCTACTGTAATAACTCGAAATATTTGAGGCCTATATAATGGGGTATATATGTAATTAAAAAATAACCACTGAATTCAACGATATTTATTTTTATCTTGTCTTTGGTCTTAACTCAAAACAGAATATTTGAAACATCAGAAAATCTACAAAATACAACAAAGTTAAAATTTCGAATTACATTTTCAAAATTATTCTAACTGAACATTCAGTATATCCTATTTTATTTAATTAAATATTGCTAAATTTAATAGATTTATTATACTTTGATTTACATCATCTTACAAAAAATAACACATTTCCTATTCAGGCAAAAATTTAGAATGTAATGTTTGAATATCATGTTTAACTTTAATTGTATTAGAATACTGCATATTGAATCTACTTTAAACATTCATTCTAATATTTTTATGCTACAATATGGGTACTTATCTATAGCAGGACTTATACAACAAGTCCATAGTATTTTATGTACCATAATATATTATAATACAGACTAGCTTAGAATTCTAAACAAAAAAATAGAGTGTACAATTTAAAAACCAGAGTAAAATCACAAAAAATACATAATTACAATTTTAATCACATTTGAAGAAGGAAAGTTTTAAATTATAATTACAAAACTATCACAACATTTTATAGCTTAAAATATGGATAAAAAACATAAAAAAAACATTTAAATTATGGAATTAACAAAAAATAAATTTATTTAGCATTAGAATATTTGATAGATGCTCTTAGAATATAATCTTGTACTACAGTTTCTCAATTCTCCGCATTGCTTTTTGGACAGTCTTCATTAGATTTGACTCTTGACACAACTATACACACTGGACCCCTTACTATTCGAAGAAGATCTATTATTTCTCCAGTTGTCATGTGTTCTACGCTTTCATCGTTTACCTGAAATCAAATATGCATTTAATTTTTTTTTAAGGTAACACAATAACTACAGTTTGCCTAATTAACAAAATCAATAAAATAATTAAACTTTTTCCTAGTTTCTGATGTGATGGAACAGTTTTCAAAAGTGATTGTAAAATGAGTGTGATATTGCACTGAAAGTTAAATGTATTTAGAAATATAATGTTACAGCTGCTGTATTGGTTACTTTCATACAACTTAATTTTGATTTCAGTATGTTTGTGGCGGCTAGCAGGACGATGCAGGCAAGGCAGTGCTTCAGTAAAAATTTGGATGTAATAAGTATTCATTACGTCTAGTAACATTAGAATAAAAGTGCATGTAAAATTATTGCAAATGCTATTATCCCGTTGCAGCAAGTACAAAAATTTTAACAACGTAACATAAAAGACAATAAAATTTATTTCGGAATTTTAGCTTGATGTTTAAAAAACCCCCGGAAAATCGGTACCTATAACAATTATCGTCCGAGATGACTAGATATGTCAACTACCATGTGGTCGTTTTTTTACAGCTTTGTCAAAATTGACACGACGAAAATGAACATTTTTATTAATCATAATACCGAAGTACTTGATAGACAACAGTTTATCCGATTAGCTGTAGTATTTTGCATTTCATCTTCGTTCCTTTGTTGCACACTGTCAAAACTACATTTTCACTCACTACGGATCCCTCCGAATTATCCACTAACAGAATACACATTCTGTATTCAGTTAAATGAAATAGTCATTTATTCTAAGAAAATTGAAATTTAATGTAAGGAATGCCTACTAATAGAAAACTCAAAATACACCCGGGACAGTATAATTATAAAATCTTGTACTAGTCGCGTCAAATTAGCATGAAAAATGTGAAAATAGACAACTTTTTGCGGAGAAATCCGATTGAGATGCGATTTTCTGCAAAATGTTCAGGGAATTTTTTATAACAAAAGGTACATCTAACCTCTGTACGCTCGCAAATTTTTAACTGTTTATTTAACAAATGACCCATTTTTGTTGAACATATGGCAAATGTCACACACGATTCAACGAAAATGTCTTAAAAATGTTCTCTCCGGAGTTTTCGAGGTCCCTCTTTATTACTTTGGTGTTAGCTTTATTATTTATTGCTAAATTGTTGTAACTGGGCTAATTAACAAATTAAAAACTCCACCCCCGAAATCATTAGAGAACCGGATTTTTTTCCAGGATTTCTGGTTTATTAAGGCAAACCATCGGCACAAGATTTTTGCAAATATAATTGTTTATTGTTCGATTGGTGCAACATCGCTAATTAACAAATTAATAACTCTTCTCTCGGAATCGTTAGAAAATCGGATTTTTTTCGCAAATTTAATTTTTCGTGCAATAATTCTGGGATCAATTGAACAATAAACAATTATATTTGCAAAAATCTTGTGCCGATGGTTCGCCTTAAAAAGACACAAATCCCGGAAAAAATTTCGGGTCTCTAGTGATTCTGAGAGTAGAGTTATTAATTTGTTAATTAGCCAGGTTGCAAAAATAGAAAAATAAACAATTTTGTGCAACAACCTTGTGCCGATTGTTCTCCCCATGATCCCAGAGTTATTGCAAACAAATCTGGTTCTCAAACGATTCCGGGAGTAGAGTTATTAATTTGTTAATTAGCGAGGTTGCAACAATCGAACAATAAACAATTATATTTGCAAAAATATTGTGCCGATGGTTTGCCTTAATAAGCCAGAAATTCTGGAAAAAATTCCGGTTTTCTAGTGATTTCGGAGGTGGAGTTTTTAATTTGTTAATTAGTCCAGTTACAACAATTTAGCAATAAATAATAAAGCTAACACCAAAGCGATAAAGAGGGACCTCGAAAATCCCCGAGAGAACATTTTCCAGACATTTTCGTTGAATCGTGTGTGACATTTGCCATATGTTCAACAAAAATGGGTAATTTGTTAAATAAAAAATTAAAAATTTGCGAGCGTACAGAGGTTAGATGTACCTTTTGTTATAAAAAATTCGCTGAACATTTTGCAGAAAACCGCATCTCAATCGGACCTCTCCGCAAAAAGTTACAAGTGAAATGCTAATTTGACGCGACTATACGATTGCCGTAGCTCCGTTGGATTTGCCCTCGACTCGAAAAAACAGCACACAGCATAGGACAAACCATGTTATCGGGATGTTATAGTTTAAAATAGTGCTAACTATTTTATGCAAACATCTTCGTTGTTGTTAATATTGTTGCTATTATTAATATTAACAGGATTTAATTCTGCGACAACTCAAGAAGTTTAAAAATTTATCGGCGTGAAGTACACCTTACAGTAGTGGCCTAAAGATGGCGACTATCAGATCAGTCAGAGTCTATCAATAATAAAATATCGCACACGGTGTTTAGCTTGAAATGATTTTTATAGTACTTGGCAAATTTAATTTTTCGTGTATTTACAAATATGTATTTAAATGCCGAGATGGCGGTTACGGTGCTGATTTATGGGAACTGCGAGTGCATACTATCGTGTGGCAGCGTAATTTTTTCCCGAGTCGACAAAATATTATGCCGAATCCTATTCAATAACTATTGCAATGCCGTGGAGATAAACGTGTGATAGTGTTTTTATATATTTTTATACATTTGCGTGTGTTTTTTGTTACCATTTGTGGTTTTGTGGTTTTCCCGATGAACGAAATCCACCTGGTTGTAGTCGCCGCACCGAGTACCCCACTTTAAACAAAAGAACGGTACAGGGAAGGAGAAGTTCACAGGATGCACTCGATACGTACAAAAATTTTTGCAATGACAAGTTTTAGTATAAACAAGTAAGAAAACAGAAAGATTCGGCATTCTTGAAATCCCTCAAAATATCATTCCTGGAAATAAATCTGTACCTCAGTATCAAAAGGTCGGATGTCAATTTCTGACTTCTGTCTTTTTTCTGAAAATAAACTATTTGGACTGATGTATTATCTGGTAATCATTGGATTGTTTGGTACAAAGTCGGTAGTCCCATAGTTTATTCTAGTAATGTTATGGCTGGAAGTAAATGATCGATTGTTGTGTGCATAAACCAATGACAAATAAACGTTTTTTTGTTCCCCTGTAAAATGCTAAAATGGACATCTGACCTTTTGATACTGAGACATAGAAATATCAGTAAGGTAGTTGACACCTCACCTCACTTATTTAATCAAAAAAAAATTACCTCTATCTAAATTTACCCTGTATGTATTTTTTTTTTGAGAAATTAGTAGGTAAATGTTATGTCTAATTTAAAATTTATTGGCAGGTTAACGTCACTTTTGACATTGTCAATATTTATTTCAAATAATTTTAATTTATTGGTATAATAATAATTTTTATAGTTAGATATTTGACTCAACTTAAAGGAGGCCACCTGAAGATGCAACCTTAAAAATGCAGAAATAGGTCAGATCCCATCTATTGTGGTTGAATTTTTGAGTCCCTGCAGTTTCAAAAGTGAACTTTATAGACTGTTTTGATTAAACCAGGTTAGTAAATTTAGCTAGATGTTCATTAGCATACCTATATGTTTGGTATGAGAGAGCATGTGTATGACTTCATTGATAGGAATTGTAGGAGAATTGATTTATATCAGCTTAAGATACCTTTCTAATACAGTAAACAATTTCAGAAACGTGACATGGCAGTTTCATTTTTAATAAAAAAATAAAAATATCATGAAAATATTGACAGTTCAAAACGTAACGTAGTGAACGCCCTCTGTGAAACTCTCTAAATATACAATCCCCTCATTACCTAAGTGCAAAACGCTCAGACAGGTCCTAGGACTTTTATTTTATCGTTCTAGTATTTAAAAATGTTCCAAAAAATGCATCATTATTGAACTATATGAAATAAATAACTATTATAGTATTAAATACACGGTTTATTCTATAGTAGAAAAGAATGTATGAATTTTATGAGACGTGTCGCGTCTTTTTAACGATGTATGAATGAAAATATCACCAAATTTTTGTTTTCAATGTATTATTTTCAATGTAACGATGAAATACACGAATTTTAAGAGTGGTGTCGCGCTTTTTCATTGACTGACGGACTGGAAGTTTTATTAAGCAATGATAGAAGCTTTCGTTTATTCCAAATTCGATTATATTATCCTTCGATTATAAAATTCATTCAAATGGTAACCTCGACTATTCGTCAGTTGAGTATTCCCATCATACATAAAGTTGCTGTAGGTACACAATTTCGGTATTAGAATTAAACAAATACTTTATGTGGAGTAGGGTTGTGTAGATGTCTCGTGCATTTAATGTCAATTCCATATAAACTGAAACAACCAATGCATGCTGGCACTGAACGACATGTACTTAGTAACAGAAGACAGAATCCACGTATTGTATTATACGTGGAAATTCGTGTATATTGTTATGTTCTCTGTTCTTATATTATTATAAGGAGAAGCGAATTTAGCAGTTTTTGATTTAAATTATTAATGGCGCGACAGTCCCAACTGTTAGAGAATTTCGCAATACAGTAATAAGTATTATTGCTATATTCATCATTATATGGGGTTAGTAAGTTTTATTAATGTTAAAATACCATATGCTAGTCACTGACAGTTTTATGATGAAAATAATAGAAAATGTTACAGTTGGCGAAATTCGCTAAAAATTGAGACTTCTCGTCATTAAATAATGCGCAAATTAACGGAATCTCCTCTGAAAAAAAATCCGAACTTATTTATAAAGCGAAAAATTATATTAAATCCTTATTTAACGCCGCCAATGCGAGAATCAGAGTAGGCAACCAGTAAGAAACGGTCGCTGTCGCTGTCACAGAATGTATTCTGTGTCGCTGCCATGTCATAATTCAGTTTTTAGTGCCTTAATTTAATTTTAAACGTTTTATAGTTATAAATAAAGGAATATGTTTCCCACAATATAGTTCGCCGGTTTGTTTTTCTAGGTTATGGGACAAAACTGCCGCGGATGCATTAAAAGATTTACACCCATTCCTTTCTTCCGATTTTCTTATAATTAGTAGGTATTTTATCTAACTGTACCTGGAAGTGTGTTTTATCGGTAGTGAGTGGTTGTACCTACTGAGTGAAAATGTAGTTTTACCAGTTTGTAATGAAATAATGAAAAACGAATGAAAAATACTAGAGCTAACTGGATTAACTGTTCCTTATCTATCAGGTATTATTACTAATAAGAATGTTAATTTTTATCGTTTCTGCATTTAAAAATGCTGCAAAAAGATGACCGCATGGTAGTTGACATTGTTGACAGATGTAAGCTTTATTTATGGATCTAAGCCATCTGAGTCGATGCCTATCATAGGCGTCTACTTTCCGTAGGAAAAAAAGGTTTTGCCCCATTTTTTAATTATCGAGCTAAATTTCTGGAATAATTCTTTTATTGTCTTTTAGGCCTCCCTGAGCTCGTGGTTAAAATTTTTGTACTTACACCTTATTTTATCATATAAGTGGAAATTAGATTTTTGGTTGATACGACCTTTTCCAGTAATTCCATTTTGAGAAACAATATCAAAATAAAATTCAGATTTAAATAACTTCATAAAATAAAATAATATGACTCTCAAATTTAACATGTGCATACATCTATTAAATACCAAGTTGTGGGTGTCATAAACAAAAAATGATAAAAAATGTAGATACGACTTCTATTCTTATGTGTTCCGACTTCTGTCCCTATATGTGGTTCAGTGCTATCATTCATAGGCTATTTCAGTTCATGTGGGATTGATATTAAATGGACGTCATCTTCACAACAGTACTGAATAAAGGATTTGTTTAATTTTACACGTTTGAACACAAAGTGACGCGTCGCGACATGGCCCACTAATGAGAATGAGAAATGGTAATTAATGGTTAGCTGTAAGTGTATAGTTATACTAACAATTCCTAGGCCGCGTCCACGGCAGATTATATTTGGCGTTATTTAGGTAGATTTTCAATTTCTGCGCATGTGTGTAATGAAACTTCTTTCAAAATTGCTTCATTTGAAACCAGTGTGTGTGTCAAGTAAACGTACTACCACTGCCTTTATATTTCGTTACACTTTGTGAAAATGGTCACAATTATTTCATTTTCAAAACTTTAGCCTCTTCACGTTTACATCCTTTTAGTGTACGTTCATATTGATATCGCTAGAGCGGTGAGCTTTACGCGTCATTTGTTAGCTTTCGAACCAAAAAAACCTGATGAACCCAGCGTCAAAACGGTTACCTTAACTAACTTGAAAATGACAACTGCGTGCGATGAAATAGTAAAAGCGGCATCGCGCAAAGCTACGGCTCTAGCGATGTCAATGTGAACGCACAGTAAGACCCCGTTCATATAGACATCGCTCGAGCGGTAAGTGTCGCGTGATGCAGATTTTGAGCTGTCATCGGCAATTCGAATGCTCATTGAGTTATTACCATCAACTTCTGTGCGAAGTTGAGGAAATCGTTCACAATAATGCAAACTGCCTACGGGCATAAAATATTGAAGAGAGTCAAGGTACCGTGAATGGTTTAAAAAGTTCAAAGAAGGTCGGCGATCAGTCGGAGATGACAATCGTTCTGAATGACCGTCAACATTGATCAACGAGGTTGTGCGACTAAAGAATCTATCAGGAGATTCTATAGTCGCGTCAAGAATTCAGACGACTTGCGTCACCTAACTACAAAAACTAACGTTAGACAATTTATTTATTTTTATTGTCTAAATAATTTTCGATATTAGGTCGTGTTAAAACAAACTTTTTTTTGCAATTTAATGCAATATAGTATAGTGCAAACATTTAGTGTAGTGTATAGTTTTATTCTCAATTGCAGTTTCTTAATTATCTTAAATAATGACGAGATATTCCTTAACAACATCATATCATGTCGAAACATGGACTAACAGATATGACTAAAGCCCAGTCAGAACGTTTTTCGAGACTCAAGAAAACACGCCAGTCAAGATCACATAAATGTCAAGATCATATAAAGTGTTTTCTTTAGCAGTAAATATACATTTCATCTGAGAATGAAACAGTTTTATTTGAGCAATACATTCAATGAATGTTTATGTTGAATTACATCGAATTACGATAGATGGTATATTCAGGTTTCATTCATTTAAATATTCATTTTAGACAAGAAAAACTTAATTTTGCAATATTTCCAACAAAACACAAACGTAATCAGAAGATAGAGACATTTTGAGGAATTCAAAACTTATTCTAATTTAATAAAAATAGTCGAGGCAGCGCTTGACCTCCGCGACTTTCGCTAATTCTGGTCACCTATAAGCGTCCCCGTTGTCATAGCATCCGACATAAGTATTGTATCGGACTTTAACTGATGGAGTGGCCGCGACACTTCTTGTTTATCTATGCATTATATAAAACGGGTAGTCGAGCTTTTAGGTGTTTAGCGGTTTTACAAACAAAATCTATTGCATAAATTATATTATATTAAAATAAAAATAATTTTAAGTTGTTAGTTGCTGTCATCTGGTGAGCCTCTGAAAGAGTTATTTTATTATAATATTTACCTTAATAACGCGGTCTCCGGGTTTCAATCTGCCATCTTTTGCAGCTACACTGTCAGCATGAACAGCACTAACGTAAGTTACTCCTGCAGCTCCTTGTAAGCTAAACCCTAGTCTACTGTTCCAACCCCTGTTTAATTCTATGGCAAGGACCTAGAAAATATGACAAAAATTGGCACGATGCTTGCAAAATATTAAGCATATCTATACCTCGTATTCTTCCTTCATGGGCATTTGGTGGGCGTCAATTTCAGATTTAGACTCTATCTCATCTTGCAAAGCAACATTTTTCCACTTCTTCATGGTAGCATCGTCAAGTTTTCCATTTGTCTTACTAGTTGTGGCAGCAGCGAAATCTACTGTATCAGAGCCTATTTGAGGATGAGCTGACTGATAGGCAGGGTGCTTATAACTAAATGTAGGATTATCAATGGGGATATGTGGCATACTTGCAGGTTCTTGGAGAAAACTGTCTCCAACCTCTACATCAGTACCTTTCGCGTCGTCATTACCTAGGTTGTAAGTCAAATTAGGCGCATCCAGTACCTCTGGATCTAAGTTGTTCAGTTCATATGCATTGTGGGCTAGCGAAAAGTTGAATCTAGGCTTTCTAGTAGCAACAGGAGTCTGATTTGGATTATACAAGTCTAGTGAGCTAGGGCGGTGCGGCTTATCTCCTTCATCTGACTCTATCGAAAAGAGTGAATTGAAGGCATCGTCGTCGAAAGGATGAGAGCACTTTTGCAGCAAGCCTTCGTGGAATTGTTCGTCATTTATCAAGTATTTTACGGATGAATCTGTCACTTGTGAAGCGTCAGAAGGACAGTTTTGACGACGCAATCTTCTGGGGGACGCATTTGGTGACAAGGAACGTCGATATATATCCTGATTACCTGGAATAAGCTTACGAACTGCGATATCATTCAACATGTCCACTGCTTCTTGCCTAAAAGAATAACATTAAATGTATATTTCAAATAAAAAGAAATACTCATCCCACAAAATTCTTTAATTATGCTACCGGTATAAGGAACATTATTTACCATTGCATACATACTCGTAAAACTGCTAAGGTAAGTGAGAAGTTTGTGAGAAAACTCTATTTTCTTTATCATCCATGATTTTTATTAACAAATTTTCATACTATCATCTAATTGTTTAAGTCAGTTACATGAAAGTGGCGTGAGTAGGTACCTTAAGTGCGCTTTTCGAGAAAATGAGGTTCTTGGAGTAGTTTCTGATGGTGACAATGCAGCCACCGGAGTTTGAGCTGAATCCCTATATAAGCGTAATCTAACAACTTCTGAACACTGTCTCAAGAACTGAACTGCTTGTTCGTGAGACATAGGAGATATTTCTACATCATTTACCTGAAAAATTTAATCATATTTACTTTGATAAATTTGGACAGTATATTATATTTTTGTAAGTATTTATATTTACATGAGAAGATGTTTTGCAGATATATTTCATTACTCACCGCTATGATTTTGTCACCAGCTTTAATTCTGCCATCTGTTAGGGCGGGTTCTCTAACCAAAGCTCGAACATAATGACCTAATGCACTGTCGTCTTCTTTGCGTAGTGTGAATCCTAGAGATCCATGGATTTTCTTAAGCGTAACCTCAAATTCCTAAAAAATGTAATACATCTCCATTTATTGGCATATCAACACATTTCTTGTGTATAAATATAAATAGAGTCATTAAAATTATGTAGAAATGTCTGAATTCAAAATATCATCAACATTCAGGACTAAAAGTAAACATATCACTTCATGAAACACTTTACAATGTGACCTGCTCTTGC
Source organism: Monochamus alternatus (assembly GCA_037114965.1). NCBI lineage: Eukaryota > Metazoa > Arthropoda > Insecta > Coleoptera > Cerambycidae > Monochamus > Monochamus alternatus. The sequence goes on along the minus strand of CM073428.1, from coordinate 30,067,096 downwards.
TTACCCCATGATAATAATCATCTTCGGGAGTGGTGTAAATGGCTGAAGACAGGTTGAGAGTGCACGGCGGCTCTCGGCGTGGTGGTGGAGGAGGAACTTCAGATATAGGACTTACACAGTTTAGAACATCCGGAGGCGGCCGGCAGACTTTCAAGTCGACTTGATTAGGTGCGGTTCTTAATACTTCTAAAGCCTCCTGCAATTTACATATTTAATTAAATTTCGCCATTAACGTCTCAGTTTCTGAACCCCTAATGAACCGAACATGAAAATTCATCAAGGCAACTAAACCAATTCAATTCCGCAATATAAAATTCACAAAGATAACAGCTTATGACTTATTTTAATTTTAAGATGATCCCTCTCAAGCAAGTTAATGACATGAAAGAGTAATGCAGTTCTTATAAATATATTCTGAATGTCCATGTTATTCTACGGAAAATTTAGTTACTAGACTTGCTTGTGAAGACAGTAGCGTCACCAATATACAAATAATTTAACTGTGTTACATATTAAATTTTTACCGACATCTCATTTTGTTACAAGATCTTGTATTAAAATAGCTTCTATAGTGGCCTCCTCAAAGTTAGAAAATAGTTATTTTCCTAGCAAGTGCGAAAAGTTACACTTGAACACACACAAGCGGTCAAGTGTGGGAAAGGCTTTCCGCATGAGTTAGGAACAAAATTTTTTCTACAAGCTGATTAAAATAAATGGAAAGTTTAATGTTCTTAGAAGTTTTTTTCACTGTTTTAGAAAGGTATTTTAAGCTACTATAAAACAAATCTCCTACAATTCCTATCAATGAAGTCATATGTATGTTCTCTGATACCAAACATCTAGGTATGCTAATGAACAATTCCACAGACAAAGCTCTATTCAATAATTATCTAAAGAAAATAATCTAATTTACTCACTCTATAAAAATCTAACTTCACTTTTTTGGCAGTCGGAACACGTCAAATTCAACCACAATAGATGAGATCTGACCTATTTCTGCATTTTTAGGATTGCTTCTTCAGGTGGTCTCCTTTAAGTTGAATCAAATATCTAACTATAAAAATTATTATAAAAATTAAAATTATTTGAAGTTAAATATCGACAATGACAAAAAGTGACATCCTGTCAATGAATTAAATATGACAATACCTACTTGAAAAATGTTCACCTTTTATGTAAAAGTTCCCACTGCCAAAAAAGTGAAGTTAGATTTTTATAGAGTGAGTAAATTAGATTATTTTCTTTAGATAATTATTAAATAGAGCTTTGTCTGTGGAATTGTTCATTAGCATACCTAGATGTTTGGTATCAGAGAACATACATATGACTTCATTGATAGGAATTGTAGGAGATTTGTTTTATATTAGCTTAAAATACCTTTCTAAAACAGTAAAAAAATGTTACAAAAGCTAATAATAAGGAATATATGGGTAGATATTGCGGGTGTAATTCAACGCAGGTTGGGGCTTTTGTCCACTGAGTAGTTAGTTTCACACAATATTATTAATACCTAAAAATATATAAAAAGTTCTTAGACCTGTATTAACACAGATGGAAACAAAAGTAACATAACAAGAGTGAATACAAATAGATTAGAATAGTCATATTAATTGTAAACGTACAGTTAGACGCGTTATGTAAGTCAATTGTAAAAGTCAGCATGTGAGTTGAAATTAACTGCTTCTTGGAAGAAGATTGCTCTAATACGGGAAACAAACATTGGGAAGGAGTTTTTTCAGAAACAGGCGTCAAATCGTGGCTGTTGGTTACTGATGGTACATCTGGGCAAGACATCAATGACTGCAAATTGCAGTTTGAAGATGATGGAGTGTTCAAATGAATAATTTTGTTGGTCACTTCTTTTTGTAGAGTCTTCTAAGTACCTCTCAACAACAGAAGTTGCTTTCTACTCTCCTAAACGTTTAATATTTGCGAAACCTTCTCCATAATCGGCAAGAAAAATGGTCGAGGACCGCCTAAACTGTGATCCGTATATCTCTGGAATGTGTAAATAGGTTGCGATTTCAGAGAGTATTTTTTTCCTACTGAACTGATACCTTCATATTGAACATTACATTTTCCATGTTTGTACTGTATAACTAATCGGCGATGTGAAGTTATTTTTGGACGTAAGATGGCATATTTTCTGTATACATTAAAAAAATATTCATTATTTGTTTCTTTACATATCACGAAGGATCTGGCGGAATGATTTCTGTTATTTCCTCTCGTCTGCAGGCACCAGCCAATATAAAAATCGTTACCAACATAATCATCAGGTAAGTTTTATCGGGCGCATCACTTATAAATTTTTTTACGCCTTCTTGACTAAAAAGTTTTGCTTTTTTCCGACGAAATCTAGCATCTGTATTGTTCTAAAGGCAGTTATGTTATGAAAAATTTCCAAAATCCAAATCTTATTTTTAACTTTACAAATACCTTTATGATTGACTATCTGGACCATAACGTATTTGCTTTCAAGTATTTGGTCATTTTAAAAAAATATGCTAAAAATACTTCCTCTTTTGTTGATTTTACCTTTTTAGTATTACACCAATCAATAAAATGGGAGTATTGCTTCTAATATCTTTCTTTTGTCTTCACGGGCAACAAATTCAAACTTGCTCCATTAGCTACTGCTAAATTTTTTTCAAGAAGTTCTTCATCTGCTAATTCCCACACTGTGCGGGAAAATAACACTTACCGAACTAAAATGCGTGTGATAAAGTCGTTAAATATGCACACTTGTAGAAAAAATATTTTCCTCCATTTTTCCCCATCAATGACTGTTATCATAAGCTACCATCTTTCAAGTTTATGCACATAGAGATAATTATAAAAAATTCCAATTTTTCAAAGTTCGTACAGCTCTTAGAAATAATTTAAATGAATTCGTTGTTTATTGTTTATATTAAACAAAAGATTATATTTAAACCTTCGCTATATTATTTGGCACTCTAATTTTACTGACCTTGTTCTACTTCACCACTGAAAGCTACACAGTAAGAATAATAACGCGTCTTCTAGGATTTATTTCAGAAATTTCAGAAACGAATACCTTTGTGCATCAGATAATACATGTATTTTCCACATAGCCCTCTCTTTTAGATTAAAGCTGCTCCCCATAGTACACACAAATAATGTATTCTCTTATTCCTTGTTATATTTGGGTGAGACAAAAGCATTCCCTAGAATTACCCAATCTATAAAATTCCAGCACGGTACAAAAACAAAGCTACACAAGGCGAAATGTGTTCAGTATTTCGTAAATAAAGCATATTGTAGGTAGAGGGATTTTGTTGAGGAAACATGTTGTCAGAAAAGACCCTTTGCGGACAGAAAGTATTAGGAATAAAAACGTAAAAGCTAAATTTTTAATATTGAAGTTGCACAGAGTGCCCTATGTCCCAACCGCTCAGGTTAGGACATAGGACCGTATACACGGGAGATCAAAATATCAGTAATATTTTTTAATATATACTTTTTCCTAACGCATCTCCTACCAGAGTTATGCATCATCAAGGGGATAGAGTTATAACTTTGATACAATTTTAGTACATTGTATTACACTTAGAAATCCCTTTACCATTGTCCAGAAACGAGCTGGATTTATCACACTTTTCAAATTTTAACAGAAGGGATTTTATGAAACTGAAATTATTATTTTTAGATACTTTCAAGGTTTTTGCTTTGAATGTTGATGCTGCTGGTGATCTTCATTTATGTAAAAATGAACGGTTTTCGAAATTTTTCAAAAAAATGGTAGAAGAACGGTAAAAAATTAAATTGATGAACAAAGAAAAATCTATGAAAAAATGTTTTTTCTTGTCACCATATATCTGCGTAGTGCATTCCCGTTGTTTTCCGCTAAATAGATTTATTCATATTGAAATACTACCGACCGATTAGGATACACTTACCGAACACACTGTATGGCATTGACCATTATTGAAATTATTGTTGTAATGTATAATGTATAGTAATATGGAGTTATTTCGTGGTAACAAATAATGTTTGCAGAATGATTTGCAGTGTTCATAGATATAAAGCTTAATGGCGCTGTTTTCTTGAAATAGTGTTTTCCACAAATACAAATAATTTTAGATATTTAAGAACTGAATAATACATAGCTTAGTAAATAATAGGATTGTTTTCTCATATCACTTGCGAATATTGACAAGTACAAAAGTAAAACAAATATATAACGACAGAAATCGGTCTAACCAACAAATTTTTAGGTACATAAATCTTCCAAAATACGTATTTTTTTAAATTTAACTGTAGATATAAATATTGTTATAACATAAACATAGTTCTGCATATAAGTTTGTTCACTTTTGCTATAAGTATGTGAAAACAATTGTTAAAATGTAGGGTTAGAATAGCAAAATAATATGTGTCTTACAAACGCTTTTTAAAAATTATTAATTTGTTTGAGGATAAACAAAACATCAAGAATTTTATTTTTAATATTCCTTTTTTCTACGTGTATTAGTTTTCGAAATATATATGCACCTAAAAAAACCACAAATTTGAATATTTTATGGCGAGAAATACGGTGCCCTTAAGTAATTTTGTTTTTATTAATTATTTTGATAGAGCAATATTGGGATTAAAATGTAATACCTACCAAGAAATAGTTCATTTAGTTAAAACGGCACATTAATTCCTCAGATCATGGCCTAAATTATTAATTAAATAAAAAGTAAAAAGCTGATCTCGTAAATAAATCTCTTTTTGTAGAAAAAAATGCCACCAAGGCAAATTTGATTTAATACATCTTAGACTACACGAACAGACTTTTTTCGAAAAATCATATTTCGAGGGTAATCTTTTGCATTTTTAAGATTTAGGTTTACATTTTTTTATAGATATTATCTAAAACATGCAATTAAAATTGTTGATTAAACCATAACAACGTATTTAACTCAAGAAATATGAAGAGTTCATATAAATATAAGATCGCTTGCACTGAAATACGAAAACGTGCTAGTGCAGTAGAGTAAAATTCGACTTGTGTTTAGCGACTATTGTGTCTGTGGATATAATATTGTTTGGGTAAAATGTCGAGCTTATCAGATTACGTACCTGCTAAACGCGTGAAAAGATGTGCGCTGTCTCAGAATGAGAAGATTATTATCTTAAATGTATTTAATGCATTGAAACACCAAAATAATACCAACAGTGTTGACGACATCGTGGAAAAGTGTTCCAAAATGACAGGGATTGGAAAATCGACTATTTACAGACTATTAAAGGAAACAAAAAATGAACAAGATGTAAATCCCCCAAAATCATCTATAGGGAGGTCAAAAGTCGTTATAGATGATTTCTTCAAAAATGTCTTTCGCAGAAAAGTACACTCATTTTATTTTAATAAAGAAATACCAACGCTAAACAAAATTTTAAGTGAACTTTCAGAGGACAATGATTTGCCAAAAATCAGTAGAAGCAAATTATGGGCCGTCTTACGAGAGTTGAATTTTTGCTGGGAAAAGCAGAACAGGAAGTCACTTCTTATCGATAAAGATGAAATTATTTGTTGGCGAAGATCCTACTTAAAATTAATTAGAAAATTCCGTGACGAAGGGAGGAATATTTATTATCTAGACGAAACTTGGGTCAACGAGGGATATAGTGTAACAAAAGTATGGCAAGATAAAAATGTAAAAAGTTTTTGACAAGCATTTTTGGATGGACTTTCAACAGGGTTCAAGGCACCCTCAGGTAAAGGACGAAGATTAATAGTGACACATATAGGTAGTGCTAGTGGTAGTTGACTATCACAAAGACATGAACGCAGATGTTTTCGAAGAGTATTTTACACAGATGTTAGATCTTATTCCTCCGGGGTCTGTAATTGTCATGGATAATGCCAGTTACCATTCACGGCAGATCGAGCGAACGTCTACGACTGCTTGGAGGAAAGTCGATATAATTCAATGGTTATCCGGAAAAAACATTTCTTTTGAAACAAATATGGTGAAAAAGGAACTTTTGACACGTCAATCTTAATAGAGATCAGAAAAAATATGTTATCGATGAAATGGCAACAAATCGCCAAATAACGGTATTACGGTTACCACCTTATCACTTAACCCAATCGAATTAGTCTGGGCGCAAGTAAAAGGAGATGTAACGCTAAAAAATTATTTGGAACGAGTAACTGCAGATAACTGGCAAAAATGTATAAATCATGTACAAAAAGAAGAGGAGAAAATATGGGAACTCGATAATTTAATTGACGTTACTATGGAACCTATCGTTATCAATCTGGGAGACGAAGATAATTCAATAGAATATTCAGAGCATGAATTTTAATATACCTACTTTTTTATTTTTGTTATTGTACATTTATACAACACTACATTTACTCACCATAATTTGAATTTTCAAAATTCATATATTTTTGTGTGGAATAAAAGTCTATTCATTAAATTTAAATAAATATTTTGATAATAATATTGAATAATTTTATTTGAACTACTAAAAACCCTCTTAACCCGGTTATGATGCTCAAGTTTTGAAATGCTGTTTTTATATTGTTTACTTATAAGAGAAATGGACCGAGAAATTGAAGCGGCATAGACAAAGACGGATTGTCGGGGATTAAATTTTAGCTACCTGCTACAATTTAGTCCGGTCCGATCATACAAAGTTTTTTTAAAAGTACACCTCATCTATACCGATAATACATAATATAAAAATATTGAATATAAGCACCAGCAATACATTTATTTACGATTTGCATACATAATAAGCTTTTATTACTGTCTTTCATTTCTAAACAGACTATAATGACAAGAGAGAAGTGTATTTCAAACTGCAGTTTGCCATTTAGGTATCTTAGAGACGGTACATTCTAGCAAAAAGTATTTAAATACCATCTCGTAAAAGTTACGTTACGTTATGATAAAGAAATTGACATAAATTGAAATAAAAAATAGAGGAAACATTATCAAGTTCACCTTCAAAGGTACGCTTCTAAATAATTGATAGAAAAACAGAATAAGCAACGAGAAAGCTGTGGTCAGGTCTTCATAGAAACATCCTTAAAGATTGTTCACTTCATCTAATTGTTTTCCATTTTCATTTCTGATTTTTCTATACATCAACGAAAGTTCTCTTAGATAAAAAGAAAATAAAATTTAACTAGTAGTTTAATTTTACAACATTTTGCATTGCTGAGATCTGTATTTGCAACATTGCATGTCCCAAAATTAAAATTTATGCACATGCTGATAAGATTGTTGAGATGCCGATGGACTAGACGATACGATTTACTGCCAGATATGCTAACAATGTGCAGCGTCAATAGGAGTCAGCGAGTAATGTGGGAATTTACAGTGAAGATAAACTAGCATTAATGTTTAATAGAAGGGCCATTCACTAAGTAGGTAAACTTCTCTGTTTGCTTTAAATTCAAAATACATTTAAAAATTCAAATATAAATTTATTTTCATTAATATTATATGTGGTAATTTCTCGAGAATTCTTATTTTTATCCAAACAGTTCTGGCGTCAAAGCAATAGAGTTTTCTAATCCAAAGTCAAACCATCTCTCGAAAAAATTGGTCAAGTAATTTTCCAACTGTGTTATCAGTGGTGTTGTCACGGGAAAATCGGTTAGGGCGACATCTGAAGATTATGGTAAATTTTTATTATACTTTAAAGAGTATTAGAAAATTATACCTAATTTTATTTACGATATTTTTTTTATAATAACAGATCAATTTGCATAAAAATTAATGTTTCATTGTCGCCTCACCCTAAAGAAAGAAAATATTATAACCTAAACTCTGAAGGAACGAAACTATACTTTTGTATATATATTTTCTTTTAACAGTACTGAGAAACTTAATTGTATTTAATTAGTTCATTAAAAATATAAATTAGGTAGAACCTTTGAAATTACTTTGACGAGGGTAGACATATTAAGTACATTCATAAAATGAACGAAATTACAAAGACGACAACCTCGGATGCTTTAAATCATTACAAACTTTTTCATAATTATTGTCGTTCTGTTTAAGAACTTGCGTGTATCTTTTCATCATTTATTCTCTTTAAAACTTACGCATTTATAAAAGAAAATTACAATGATACTATCTGATAATTCAAATATTAAGAGTTACATATACTGTTTTAATTCTACTAGTTTTTTCTTGAACTTCAACTTCAATACAAACACACATGCAAAATTTCAAAAAAATAACAATCATTAATGCGTATGCGATCATACATTTTTCAGTACTGATAGATATTTGTCTCGAATCAGTTAAATCATTGTCATAAGTTTCATCAATATATGTCAAATATCTTCAAAAATTATACTTCTATTAAACTACTGCTTGTCGAATATGTTCAAGTAGTGTTTTGGCAACGTCAAATAAAATGTAATTGACAAATATTTGTCCAGTATTTGTTAAATGAGAATAGATCTGTATATACTTGGAGTTGTTATTAATTTAATATTTTCCGAATAGCATGTGTACTTATTTACAAGCATGTATGACGGATAAGGTGCTGATTGATGGGAAGTGTTAACAAGAAGTGCATATTATCGTGTCGTATAGTAATACCATAGACGTTTTCCGAGTAAACCAAATATGATGCCGAATCCTCTTTGAACCACATTGAACAACTGTTGTAATGCCTTGGCGGTAAACCCATGGTAGTATTTTTATGTATATGTACAGAAATCTTTGCAACGACAAGTTTTAATGTAAATAAGTAAGAAAACAGAAAATGATTCAAGATTGTTTAAATCTCTCCAAGTATCAATCCTGGAAACAAATATCAGTAAGGTAGGTGCCACCTCCCTGTGTTCGTGTTTTTCATTAGATAACACATTGTCTAATATTGTATAAAGTACCTACCTTTGACACGTTGACTTTGGCGGAATATACCTAACCTTGCGGTTTACAGAAAGCTAGAGTCGGCGATAAATATGAGGGGTTTCGAAAATAAGTTTTTTCATGGACGATTTCGTTCAAATTTTTCTTTATCCCCTCTTAAAGTATTTGTACTTAGTTATAGTTAACCCTGTATATTTTGCACATCTGCCTGTGTAATATTTATTAAAAAATTGTTACAGTGTACAATTTCTCATTATGCCACAACCCAAATGAAATTATACAACAATCTAAAAATTTGTTGAATTATATAAAGAGAACGAATGTTTATGGAATTTGGAATTTTCAATACAGTGCTTTCGAAAAGTAACGAATAAATTCATTATTTTATTTTTGAAATTGAGAAGTTTTCGAAAAAAATCCCCTGGCACGTCGATTTTGTTTTTAAAAAGGCACTTTTTGACATACGACCCACATTTGTGACGCCATCGTTGCTCGAGATATGACGACATTGACAATTTTTTTAAATAGCAATACCAATTTTGACCATGCCATTTGAAAGAGCGTGTCATTCTACATACACAGCATGAAAAATTATGGTGTTACATAACAAAAATTTCAAGAAAATAATGTTTGAAGATTTTTAAATTTAATTTTTACAGTACTGAAAATGATAATAATTATGTAAAAAATCGAAATTGTGCACTGTTGGCTGCCTGACAGTAGCCAAGACGATTAATACATTCTTTTTGGACATTATTAATAACTTCAGGAGGTATACGATCTATCTCTTGACGAATTCTTGCTTTTAAATCTTCTAAACGGTATAGTACGTATACTTTACTTTTTAAGTATCCCCACAAGAAATAATCTAGGGGTGTCAAATCAGGCGACCTGGCTGGCCACTCAATCGGTCCCCTTCTTGGGTGATACATTTCGGTGAAATTTAAATTTTAAAAAACATAATTTTCTTGAAATTTTTGTTAGGTGTCACCATAATTTTTCATGATGTGTAGAATGGCACGCCCTTTTAAATGGCATGGTCAAAATTGGAGGTTTCTATTTAAAAAAAATTGTCGATGACGTCATTATCTCGAACAACGATGACGTAACAATAATGAATTTATTCGTTACTTTTCGAAAGCACTGTACATCGAAATAAAATATTTAGAGAAAATGCACTTAAAAGCGAAGCCATAAAGCCGTAAAGATAGACCGCTTTGAATCTGGTATAAATAAAGCAAAAAATTAAAAGTCTTATTATTTACTTACATAAACTGGATCATCACTTGTGTGAGTACTTGTTTCAGCACTGGATTAAATTTAACTTGCTTATTTGTCTTACTTGCTTACGGGCTTAATGTAAACTCGCCTTTACGCAAAAGTTATGACGAGTCAATTCTCCGAACCTGTATATGCTTAACCGTGTATCAAATAAATTAAGACTTGTTTACATGGGATTAGTAAATAAACAAAGTTAATAGAGCAAATCACTAGTTGAAAAATATTACAAGCCAGTAACCTTGCCAGTGACTGTCCTTACGTGTAGTAATGTTTTGTATTAGTAAATCAGTTTTAAAGTAAAATGTATAAAAATGGATCGAATCGAATACCACTTGGAAATCCACTATAGTCATTTCGTCTATAATTGTAATAAACCTGCCTGCTCTTAATGTTCCATAGGCAACCATGTTCCCTATACAGTTTCATTCCACTTTGATATTTTAAAAATCTAAAACTGTATAAATACACAACTGTATCCGGTCATCTCAAATTAAATAATTTGCTACTAATCACTCAACTGGAAAACAGGCATTCACAAGAATTCCGTTCTATAACTTCGTGGTGGGGGTAAGCTAGTGGGTAAGTTGAACTGGTCTCTACTTACTTGACTTTCTTCATTTACTGATGTTAGTACTCTACTAACCACTGGAAACTTGTGTTCAGACGATTTTAGTATTCAGAAGCTAGCTACTTGCTCCAGCAATTTGCCTATTTATTAAACCCGTGTAAACGAGCTTTTACTCCAAAGCTTCAAAGTAGTAGAGAAGCAATTCAAGCAAGCAAGTCATTTGCATTGCACTTAAGACTCGTTTATACTGGTTTAGTAAATAGGCACAGCTGAAGCAAGTCGCTAGCTGAAACGTTTTACAAGCCAGTAACTGTTCACACATGTAGCAATGTTTCGTATTAGTAAATCAATTTCAAAGGAAAATATGATGATTTTTAATAAAGCTGCCTGCTGTGTTTGCATTTGTTAACTTGAGTCTCATAGGCATTTATGTTCTCTGTACAATTCCACGAAACGCACCGTTGAGGTTTCATCCTATTTTGACATCTTAAAGATCTAAAAACTTGAGACATCGTCTCAAATGAAATAATTTACTACTAACCGCTAAACTGGAAAACATGGGTTCACAAGAGGATATCAGCAGAATAGTAGACTAGTTTCGACACAATCCATTCCATGATTCGGTGGTGGGAGTAAGCTAGTGGGTAAGCAAGTTGAACGGTTCTCAACTTACCTGATTGGCTTCATTTACTGGCCCTAGTACTCTACTAAAGGCGGGTTTACTTTAATATAGTACTTGTACTTGTTGTAAGTGCTGACTAGAATAGTATACTTAACTGATTTCGAGGTAAGTTGCTGTTTGCACATATGCAAACGTTTCGTCGTCAGTGTTAATTGGCAATCCGACGAGTGAAAATGAATCATAGGCGTGCATCGCTGTGTTCAAAAGTTATAAATAGAGATCGTCTTAAAAAAATATTGTGAAAATAACAGATTGAAGAAATTGAAATTATAATTGAAGAAAAAAGAATGTGGAGCAAGAAGTGGATAAGTAGAAGAACCCCATCTATCCAACTCTTAAAAGAACTGCGTGGAGGAGATCTTGATGAATACAGATTATGTATTCGACTGATCCCAGCAAATGTGAAAGCTTAATAAAAAAAAGTGATGCACTATTAAGAGATGCTATTCCAGTTAGAATAAAATTAGAAGTCACGATTAGCTTTCTAGCAACAAGAAATAGTTATACCACTTGATCTATTTCGGGTCCCTAAGGCATCAATGCGTTGAAGCAATATATGTACAGGATGTCCCGAAATTAGCGCACAATATTTCTACCATGTATTATATATGTGAAAATAAGTCAAAAAGTTCCTATAAACATGACCCGAAAAATGCTTCATAAGGGGGCTAGAACCGCCCAAAAGAGGAATCTTGAAGATGGTTTTCCAGTATATCTTTCGAACTATTCAAAATAAAATCACGAAATTTGGTGGGTAGCATATATTTCGCATACTACAAAATTTTCTGTTCTTACATCTTAAAATATTTGCTCAGAGGCGTCACATGCTGAGGGGGCACAAGGTAAATATTGCCCTACTTTTTTATTTTTGGGTATTTTCTCTTGTTGAGATCAAATTATAAAATTTTTCTACACAAAAAAGATACTCTTGTTCGATCTCGACATGAGGCGCCGTTTTCGCGCAAAATAGATTTAAATAAAACATTGATCTTATCATAAAATAAAACATTTTTACAGGACACTTTTTTATGGGAATTAGGAAATTTGTTTGTTAGTTGAGCAAATGCTCGAATAAGTTTCCATTTTGTTCAATACCATATCTAGCCCGACGTAGAATATTCTGCGAGGCACGGAGGATTTGAAAATTATTCTCTTTTATTTGATTACCAGCTAAAAACATTCTTTGAAGTAATTTTTCACGATTATCCAAGTACCAAGTTCCTTCCTTATATGAGGGAGTAAATTCATATTTTCCATGTAGGGAGTAGAAAAAGTATGAAGCAAATTTATTACAAAACATTTCTTCTAACAAATAAACAACAAATAATATCGTTAAAGGAAAAAACACTTTACAACAGTAAAAACACTAAAATCAGAATATACGGGTACTGCACTGTTAGGCTGCCTATTGCTGACTAGTCTTAACAAGTTCCAAAAGTGTTTACACTAAGTTGAAACGCCAGTCACGCGGACAGCAGAAACTGCGGTAGAAGGGGAAGGTTAGTTAGCAAGTATATATCTCGGCAGACTATCCATTTTCCTGTACTCTCCACTGGTATAAGTACTTGAGCAAGTAACTTTCCACCTGGTTTATATTGAGCTAGTTCCTGTAGTGCAAGTTAGTGGTACAAGTAACTAACCCATTTACTATACCAATGTAAACCCGTCTTAACCACTGGAAACTATATTCACACGATTCAGAAGCTAGTTACTTGCTCCAAAAACTCGCTTATTTACTAAACCTGTGTTAATGAGCTTTCCCATTGTCTGTGTTGCAAAGCAAGTAAAACATACAAGGTATAATCCTTTATTTCGATTACCAGCTTTAAGGTCTTATTAAATTCAGTGTGAAATAATCTACAATCTGTATATAACTGTGGATTTAAAAAATACCTTGAAAGTAATATTTAATAATCAACCAAGGTAACAAAATGGAGTAAAAAGTAATAAAAAAAACTCAATTTCATAAACTGCTAAATATTACTATAGCTGCTTATTTTTTTTTGTTTATTTGATTACTAAAACTGTAGACGTAGTAAAATGAATTATGCATTACCATTAGCACCGTCGGAGTTATTACTGCTTGAAAATTGTTTGTTCTCAAACGTCGACTAATACTCATTTATCTCCGGACAGCTTTAGGAAACTGCGTTATTTCCTACACGGTTTTATTATTCCTCTTAAAGAGTTTACTGCAGTCTCTGCACATTTATCTATAATGCTGAGAATGGTTCGGAGTAACAAAATTTCACTCATAATTATTTATATTTTAGCTGAATACTATATTTCTAAAAGCTACTGCAGCAGACAGGAGGAAATTTATTTTCTTGAACAAAGTCTTTACGAGATTAATGGTGGCAGTGGAAAATTAATTATAAATTTAAAATATAGCACACTGGAACCAACTCAACAAAAAGGATGATGAGCACGATAATGTCTTTCTTGTCAACACACTACTCTTGGGAGAAATTTCCTAGGAAGTAAGTAGTTTTTTCTCATCCAGAAGCCCTGAACTAGTATGCTGCTAGACTTGGAAAGGCTGCGATTTTATTATGCTGATAAAAACCTGCCCTGAGTGCCTGTTGAGATATAGGTCAGCAGAAAAATTTTGTGAAATAAATTAAAGATTAATTTTACAATTCAGAATAAATTAGTTCTCTTTCTTTACTAAGTAAATTGCTAGACAGAAAAAGTCATCAAACACATGACATACATACAGAGTGATTTTTTGAAAACTCCCCACTCCAGAAATCTCGAAAACGATATAAAAAAAAAACAAGTAAATCTTTATTTGTAAGGGGCAACTTGTGACCTATAAGCGTGTTTCTACTCACCCTCTCCCCTCATGAACCCCCCCACTTAAAAAAATTAAATGGTAACACCTATCTTGTGATATATAACTGGATAGCTAAAATCTTCCTGAATACAATGGTGTATACATTTTTGCTTTTTAATATCGTCAATATTCATGGGTTGCTTTTTATAAATGACAGATTTAAGGTGACCCCAAACGAATAAATCGAAGTTTGTCAAATCTGGCGAACGTTGAGGTCACTCTATTGTCCCACATCTTCCAATCCAGTGATTGACAAACCTACCATTCAGATAGTTCCGCACATCTAGAGCATAATAATTAGGTGCTCCATCATGTTGAAAAAACAGTTTATTTTTGTTCAACATTCGGTTTCCTTCATTATCATGCTACTTGAGTTATTAAAGGACCTATAACATTTTTCAGAATGTTCAAATAAACTTGAGTCTCTCATTTATGAAAATGGGCCCTATAGCTTTGTTTCCAAAGATGCCAGCCCACACATTCAATTTTTGAGCAACCGGCGTGTGTACCTCTTTATTAATATGAGGATTTTGATCGCTTCTCCAGTACCGCACATTGTGCTTGTTAACGAAACCGTTTAAAAGAGTGCATTCATCGCTGAAGCAAATATTTTAATCAAATTTAGGTTTTAGATAATCATGTATGTCATTCACGCACAAAACTCTGTCCTTCGATCGAAATCATCTTCGTTTAGCTCTTGAAGAAAATGTATTTTATACGGATGAAACTTGTTAAGCTTAGTCACTTTGCGTACACATGAGTAAGAAAAATTGGTTGATTTGTTGCCTCAGACATCTGTCGTAATGAACTGGTGGGATTTAAAGCGAATAGACCTAGTACATCCACTTGTGCCATTTCATTCACGACTCTATTGACTTGTCTTTTCTTGTTTTCAATAGATCCAATAGCTTCAAACTTCTGTGCAAGTAATCTAATGTAACTGTGATTCAGCTAATTATTAGGACATCTTTTGTTGAAAATTCTGGCCGTGGCTCATGCACACTTATATTCAGCTACATATATGAAAATAATTTCTACACTTTCGGCAATTGTATACACATTTTTACGATCAACTGTCTTAGTGAGAGTGACGCAAATTGATTTCAAGTAAAACTGATACCTACTACAAGCACTACAATACTAACCGTGCTCATTTTGAACACTTGATAAAATAATTAATAAAGTTTTATTATTTCAACCTTATTTTTGATTTTTTAATTCTTTTTAATCAAATTCAATTTGGTAAGACATATAAGTTTTTAAAGGTGGTTTTTTTGTGTTTACATTAAACAATCTAGTTACTATAGTGGCATGGTCATTAATCTCAAGCTCGAGAAATATTTGCTCTAATCACATTAATCATACATAATTAGAACTTTGACAAAAAAATGTTGTGTGTCATATGTACCTAAAATGTTACATGTAACACAAATGAATGTGGACAAATATAACTTTTACGCTGCTCGTACAGAAAAGACATTTAATTATACAAGGTGTAACAAAAAGCAGGTCATCAAAAAGATGCGTTCAAAAAGAAAAAAATCATACACCATTGTATTCAGGAAGATTTTAGCTATCCAATGATATATCACAAGAGGAGTGTTCCCATTTACCATTTTTAAATGGAGGTTCATGGAGGTGGAAGGCTGAGTAGAAACACATACGCTTATAGGTCAGTTGGCCCCCCAAAAATAAAGATTTACCCGTTTTTAGAATTTCTTTTATATCGCGATCGTTTTCGTTTCTTCAAAAAATCACCCCGTATAGATATGTACAGGATGTCCCAATTTCGATGTACCTGCAGGGTATCTTAGAAACTACAAAAGATAGAAGTATGCGGTTTTCACAACACTGGGCTATATTTTCAAGTCACCAACATTTTCTAGGAGCATTGCTTGAAAGCGAATTTATGCACTCTATGGTAGTTTTTTAGTACGATTTGTTTAATGTAGAATTTGCGCCTCCATCCTCCTACGACTCCCAAGGTCCCTTTGGAAGTCAATGAAATTTTAATGGTGTTAGTTAACTGAAGAAATATCAACATAAAAATATAAATTTAAAAAAATGTATATACAGTATGCGCCAAAAGTATGGAATAAATTCAGTAAAAACGAAACAATTATTTTTTGGGAAAAATCCTCGAACAGATCGATTTTTAATTTAAAAAAATACATATTTTACCGTAAAATGCGATTTTCAAATGTCATTTGTTTTCGAGTAATGACATCATCGATTTTTTTTTAAATGGCAACACCATATTTTTTTCCTTGATTCTGAAAGATCGTTTAATTCTCTCTTTTCGAGTAAATGACGATTGAATGTTAGAAAACGTAAATTTTATCCAAAAAAAAGTAACAATTCTGAGGTAGGTAAAATAAAATACAATTGATTAATTTTTATACTTAAATTAAATATTCGAATTGCCATTCACCAACTTCTTGACAATGCGTAAGTCTGTGAAGAAATTCTTCTTGCACATTATGAATGATTTCTGGAGTAACTCTGCGTATTTCGTCCTGAATGCGATTTTGAAGTTCTTCTAAATTACGTGGTTTATTAATGTACACTTTTGACTTCAAGAATCCCCATAAAAAATAGTCAAGAGGTGTAACATCTGGCGATCTTGCAGGCCATTCTATCGGTCCGCGTCTGCCGATCCACCTCCCAGGAAAACAGTTGTCCAAAAAATCTTGTACAGGGCGCGCATAGTGCGGAGGTGCACCGTCTTGCTGAAACCATATGGTATCGTCAGGAATGTCAGGGTCATTATCGTTAGGAAAAATTACTGCAAGGGCTGGAACAAGGTCATTTTCTAGAAACTCTAAATATCTTTATCCTGTAAGGGTTCCTTCAAAGAAGAAAGGCCCTACTATTCTGTCGTCAACTATTCCAGCCCACACATTTAATTTCTGAGGGTGTTGAGTATGTTCCTCTGCCATCCAATGAGGATTTTCCCGACTCCAATATCTGCAAGTTTGACGGTTTACTGTACCATTCAGACAAAATGTGGCCTCATCTGAAAAAATTATTTGCCGGTGTAAATTTCTATTTCCTTGACATAAATCCATTAGAATTTCGCAAAAGTGTAAGCGGCGATCGGCATCATCTTCATTGAGTTCCTGCACAAGTTGAATTTTGTAGGGATGATATTTTTCCTTCCTCAAGATACGTAGCACTGTGCTCTGACTAGTGTCTTTGTTTAATGCAACCAATCGTGAAGAATTATGAGGATTATCAAAATGTTTTTGTTTCTGATTTTCATTAATGCTTGGACGTCCAGGTTTTGGAATATTTACAACATTGCCAGTTTCTCTAAATTTAGACTCTACCTTACTGACTGTTGATTGGCTGATAGGGCGATCTGGATATTTTTCATTAAATAAATCGCAAACTTCCTGCTGAGTTCTAGTCATATTCCCGCATCCGATAAGAATTAAAATTTCAATTCTTTGAGTAACAGTTAAATGTGCCTTAATACTTTAAATTGAATAATAATTTCTATGTCGCTTACAATACTTATTAGAAAGTCGGTGTGACAATGACACTTTGCAAAGATTTTCACCTACGTGATCTATAAAAGAACTATGGAATTCGAAAAACTAAACTTGGTAACGTTTTTGCTTTATTTTAATTGATTTACGTTTTCTAACATTCAATCGGCATTTACTCGAAAACTTTCCTATGTAAGTGGGCAAAATTTACTGTCTGATAGAGAATTAAACGATCTTTCAGAATCAAGGAAAAAATATGGTGTTGCCATTTAAAAAAAAATCGATGACGTCATTACTCGAAAACAAATGACATTTGAAAATCGCATTTTACGCTAAAATTTGTATTTTTTAAATTAAAAATCGACCTGTTCAAGGATTTTTTCCAAAAAATAATTCATACTTTTGGCGTATACTGTATGTACATACTATGTTCACTTTAAGGAACCATAAGATACTCGTATAACAGACGGGTGCCGGCATATGTTTCTAAATTATATTAAATAATCCAAACATTTACTGTTCGACGTTTCGTAGATGTTAATCCCTAGTTAATTGGTTAATTGCATCATATTGCTAATACTCAGTAGCACATATGTAAGCCGATTTAATTAAATATGTATTAGGTAATCCAGAGCATCTTCCTCTAAGAGCTATGACACTGAATATCGATGTAACCTTTAACTTTCTCCTTTTCTTTTGTATCAAAAAATATTCTAGCAATGTAAACAAATAAAATTACATTCCTAATTGAATGATATAATTCAGGTGAACAATTTCTGTATATTTTTATTACTTATGAATGAATCCATTGCTGCATTAGTTGTCATAAACGCTTCTGCCATGCCAATACTGCATCCCATAATAAATATTATTTATGTAATAATTCTTTGAGACTAAAAAACATTTAATGCAATTTTGATGGATCTTACATATGAACTTCTAAAATTATCTAAATATTCAAACCACAGCTGGCGATTTCAAGAAAATGCGTTTTCTTTTCAGACACATTGATATTATAGTAGGTGTCCAACATTGAATATAATATGTTTGGTGACTTTAATTGGAATAAATTCAATAAAACTGGACCAAAATTTTTCTTCCAAAGCTCCTGAGACAGATTAATTTTTTATAAAGGTTGTTACATTTTAGAATGGTTTTTGCTTTCAGTTTTAACCTGAAAATGGCAGGAATCTAATTTTGGAAAGAATTGGGAAAATCTACACTTTTGATGGCCGAAATTTTACGTTTCTTTGAGAAATTTAAAAATTAAACATCATCTGGTCAGGCAAGCAAAACTGAGAAATTTTGGCGTTTTGCACTTTTTGATACAACTAATATTGGTGGTAAACAATATAAGACTACAATAATTCTTCCTGTTGCTCATGCGTTGATACCGGCAGGAAATTTGAAACTGTGTAGATGTTAGTATGTTAGAAAAAGTGTTATCACAGAATATATAGCTTAGCTATATATTCTGTGGTGTTATATATTGATATTATTATATTTGTGTTCTACAAGCTTTATGACAAATGCTAAATAAAAAATGCATATATTTACAACCGAATAGTATACAGATATTGTCTTCGTATATGGGTATTCCAGTAGGAACGCCAGACACATATCAAATGAATAAAAAATGACACAAATAATAATTATTGCTATAATTATCATCATTTTTATTTATCAGGGTACTTTGACCCAGCTTCCATCAACCAAAGGTTGTCATGGAGCTTTTAGAACACCCTGTATATTGTGAAAGACAGAATATATTACTTATTATTAGCAAGTGAAAATAGTTTTTAAATATTATTTTCTTTCTGATTTGTTGAAAGTTCAAAACAAATTGTTTAAGACAAAAATAAAATTTTCCATTTTTACTTTTTCTACATACGTTTAAGTAGTAATGTAAGTTTAAAAAATACAAAAAACACAAAGGTGGTAAATTAATTATTTTTTGTTTTTGTTTTAAGGTTACAGGGCTTTGAATTCTTGGATTAAATTAAAAGAATCATATTCTTAGACTAAACAGAAACTAATTTTAGTCAACAACAAATCATATTTATTAACGATACTTTTAAAATGATCTCCCCGTGCCTGTCACATACACAAACCGTTTATGAGTTATAATAATTGTTATATAATACTACCACATATATTTTCATTTTCCGTATTATTATTTCATATTTAAGAAAAACATAAAAACCTCCTTTCGTGCTTTTTCGTACTTATGCATCAAAAGCGTCCCCAGTAAGATTTAGTGTAGTCTAACAAAATAGGAATAGGTACTATCAAATTACAAACATGTATAGTGATGTGACTATAAACTTTGTTTCTGTCTATCAACTTTTTTGAAAAACTTTACTAGCGTTTTTTCACTGTTGGTACTTTGGTTTATATAGCCCCTTCACGTACGGTTTTGAAATGACAGTTTTGGAGAATTTATTCTATTTCTTCCATTTTGAAGTAAAGTCATGATACTGTGAAAAGTAAAACGAATTTACTTCGAAGATAGCCACTTATGGTGGCTATTTTATTCCAACAAATTGAGGAAATTAAGAAAAAATAAAAGGAAGAAGAAATAATTCTGGTTCAAGTCGCGATATTTAAAGCCATTTACTGTTTTTAAAAGAAATAAGCGATTCAAATCCAGAAGATGATAAGAATTATTTCAGAATCAGTAGTTCTTTTTTTGAACACTTAATAAATTTCAGAGAAATTGTATCTATTATTTTTAAAAATAACGTAATTATAACGTCTTCACGACAAATAATATGCATACGAAATAGAGGTCATTCAGGTCCTTAGACATGAGTCTTTCATTCTGCCTCTTTTTCTAGAAATGGAATCAAGGCGTAAAGAAAAACTACACTACCGTTTTTTGCATGTGACGGTAAGGGCGATGACAAATACAGCGGTTTGTGCCGACTTGGCACAATTTATGGGGGATGACAGACACAGCGGTTTTCAGAGTGATTCTTATTTATGAATAAGAGGTTTCCAAAAAACAAGGCGACGAAAATCGCTGTGTATGTTTTGGTCTATCTAGCGCTTAGTAAACAACAACATGCTTGATTCCATCGCTTCGCACTTGGCGCGATGTATTTTTTGCACGCAAAGGAACTTCACCCTAGGTTTTGGAGCGTTTAACTCCAGAACCGATGAATTGGCGTTCCAAAACCGTACATGAAGGGCTGGTTTTGAAGGTGGCTCTACGTCTCATCGTGTTTCATAATGATGTATTTATATAGAATAGGTATATTAGAACATCCATACTGTGAATGTGGTCAACTAGGTGACTTAAATCACATACTACTGAAATGTCGAATAAACATTTTACCTGGTCCGGACATATATCATGAATTAACAAACGCAATTGGTATAAATCCAATGTCAATCGAAACTTTAATAGAAAATTTAAATTTTAAAGCAATAAATATATTAATAAAATTTTTAGAAATAAACAGTATCAACAGCAGATCTCAGATGCACTTTACGGTGCATTTCCTTATCATCAGAAAATAAACAAATGTGAAACTGGTTAAATGTCCATGGGACGAAGACCATTAACAAGGAGAAGAAGAAGACGAAGAAGAATAATGATGTATAAATATTTTAAGTAAGTATTTAGAAAATCATTTTAGGGGGAAGTTTACCTACTCAATACATTTTTTAAATTTGGTTTATGGTGAATGTCAGCTGAAGAGAAATACTTCGCAACAGTATTCAAGATCCGCAGTTTACCGAAAAAAATACTCTTCACAGATGAAGCATTATTTACAGGAAGTAGTATTTTTAATAGTCATAATACATATGAATGGTCCGATGAAAATCCACACTGTATTAAGACTCGGAAATACCAACATACATTTGCTGTCAATCTTTGGGTTGGTATCGTAGGACATTTTTTCATCGTACCTTACACATTGGCTTAACTTTTAGGAGGTGTGAAATATTTACAATTTTTGCAATCAATCTTATTCAGTTGTTAGAAGAATTACCTCTCCAACTAAGATTTCCTGTCTCAGTAGCTTAATGAACATTTTCTGGATCGTTGGATAGGGAGAGAGCATGATGCATACATACATTGGCCACCGAGATCTCCCGATTTAAATCCACTCGATTTGTATTTATTAAGCCACATGAAAAACACAGGAGTTAACACCATAGAATAACTGCAAAAATAGTCTTCAATATATCTAACGAAATAAAAGCTTCCGTTTATACTTTACGTAGTGTAAATGTGATTCTTATTAAAAGACTACAATTGTGCCAAGAATGCGCTGGTACACATTTTGAACAGCTCCTTTAAGTTGGTTTATATACCATTGCCTACTCTTAGTGTATTTTTTGTTGTATCGTTACTTTATGATTAAATTTTTAATTTATATTTGTTCAGCTTTTCTTATTTTTAAAAAAGAATTAAATTCAAATATGCCGCTGTTACAAAGAAAAAATCTCAAAGGAAATGGTAAAAAATGACAATCGCCTACTATGTTTTTAGTAACTGTTGATAGCAAATATGTGCAATCGGTAAGGACAAATAATTTATTTATTTCTCTGCTCGTAAACTATTAACTATACGAAAAAATGAGAAAAGTGAAAAATTTTTTTATATGAAATGAAGTTTGTAAAGGTATTTTTCTTGTTGAAAGTAGCTAACGTAGAAAGAAGTTCTGAGAGAAATAAAAATAAGGGGTGCTATATTTTTCATTCAAATATATGAACTAGAAAAATGAAGATTGCCATTCAATTAGCTGTTAACTTGTGGCAAAATTCAAATTTCTAAGTTTAATTTTTTTCGCGAAAAAAATAAAAAGAAATTTTTTCGGATATTTTGAAATTCGAATATTTTCGCAGGGGGAGTTCAAATCGAAAAAATGTAATGGAAAGACCCCTAAAATTGCTTTCCAAACAACTCCTTAAAATATTTGCACATCATTATGAAACACCCTGTATATGTAGTTAAAAAACAGAAACAGAATAAGTAGTCATACGTTAGTTTTAGTTTAATAATACTTCCCTTTCCTACCCCAGCGATTTTCTCGAACTTTGTTAGTTGTTTAAAAAATGCAAGAACCCAAAATTTTAGTTTTTTTTTCATATCTGACTAGATGGTGCTATTTGATTTTTAAGTCACTAATTAGGTCAACAAATGAATAGAAAGCTTCAAGAAATAAAGGCTTGCAAATTAGGTAATTCCATTGGAAGAGAATAATATGTATTCGGAATGCAAATTTGTATACAAGTTCTAAATCCAAACAAAATATTAACACATTGTTATTTTACATTTAACATAAAATTTTACCTTTGCAGCACATTTATAAAGCGAAATAAATTCTTGGTGGAGGTATTAAATTTTATGCCCCTGAAATTTTATACAATGCTTGCTGTATCTGCTGCAAGTTTATGATTTTACAAGAGTAATATACATCAAAGGAGCGATCATTTTATGAAAATCCTGACGAAGCCGCATTTTTATTATTCCCTAAATCTTATTATACCTAATAGTCTGCCCCGCAGTAAATTCGGGGGTAATTCTCCTTAACAAAATTTACTTACGTAATTTGTAAGGCCCGTAAGCGTAATTCCATTAGCTTGTAACAAGAGATCCCCTACATTTAAAAGTCCACACGCTGACGCAGGCTGATGTGGAAACAGTCTTTTGATTCGGATAAGGCCGGGCCATGATCCGGTGCTATCTATCCCACCAGTGACGCTCAGCCCCAATCCTCTTGTGCCTTTTGTTAGCTTCACTATGAACGTGCTCTCTGAAATGGTAACGACGCTTTATCAATTTGCTGCTCAAGTTAATTGCACTGCGAATTACATTACAAATTACGGGAGGCACCAAGACAACGGAAGATCAACAAAATTGTAATGAGAGTTTTTAGGTCAACGGATTTCTGTTTTTGGAGGGTTAGGATAATTTAAATGATTTAAATAAGAACATTTGAAAAATGGAAGGGTCGTCTAGAATCTATTGCCCGTTTTATATAATATATATTATATAATACATAATATACAGTATGCGCCAAAAGTATGGAATAAATTCAATAAAAACGAAACAATGTTTTTTTGGGAAAAATCCTCGAGCAGGTCGATTTTTAATTTAAAAAATACATATTTTAGCGTAAAATGCGATTTTCAAATGTCATTTGTTTTCGAGTAATGACTCCATCGATTTTTTTTTAAATGGCAACACCATATTTTTTTTTCCTTGATTCTGAAAGATCGTTTAATTCTCTATCAGACAGTACTAAAATTTTGCCCTCTTACATAGGAAAGTTTTCGAGTAAATGACGATTGAATGTTAGAAAACGTAAATCAAGTTTAGTTTTTCGAATTCCATAGTTCTTTTATGGATCACGTAGGTGAAAATCTTTGCAAAGTGTCATTGTCACACCGACTTTCTAATAACTATTGTAAGCGTCATAGAAATTATTATTCAATTTAAAGTATTATGGCACATTTAACTGTTACTCAAAGAATTGAAATTTTAATTCTTATCGGATGCGGAAATATGACTGGAACTCAGCAGGAAGTTTGCGATTTATTTAATGAAAAATATCTAGATCGCCCTATCAGCCAATCAACAGTCAGTAAGGTAGAGTCTAAATTTAGAGAAAACTGGCAATGTTGTAAATATTCCAAAACCTGGACGTCCAAGCATTAATGAAAATCAGAAACAGAACATTTTGGTAAGTATGGTGGACAATCCTCATAATTATTCACGATTGGTTGCAATGACACTAGTCAGAGCACAGTGCTACGTATCCTTCCTTGAGGAAGGAAAAATATCATCCCTACAAAATTCAACTTGTGCAGGAACTCAATGAAGATGATCCCGATCGCCGCTTACACTTTTGCGAAATTCTAATGGATTTATGTCAAGGAAATAGAAATTTTCACCGGCAAATACTTTTTTCAGATGAGGCCACATTTTGTCTGAATGGTACAGTAAACCGTCAAACTTGCAGATATTGGAGTCGGTAAAATCCTCATTGGATGGCAGAGGCACATACCCAACACCCTCAGAAATTGAATGTGTGGGCTGGAATTGTTGACGACAGAATAGTAGGGCATTTCTTCTTTGAAGGAACCCTTACAGGACAAAGATATTTAGAGTTTCTAGAAAATGACCTTGTTCCAGCCCTTGCAGTAATTTTTCCTAACGATAATGACCCTGACATTCCTGACGATACCATATGGTTTCAGCAAGACGATGCACCTCCGCACTATGCGCGCCCTGTACGAGATTTTTTGGACAACTGTTTTCCTGGGAGCTGAATCGGCAGACGCGGACCGATAGAATGGCCTGCAAGATTGCCAGATCTTACACTTCTTGACTATTTTTTATGGGGATACTTGAAGTCAAAAGTGTACATTAATAAACCACGTAATTTAGAAGAACTTCAAAATCGCATTCGGGACGAAATACGCAGAGTTACCCCAGAAATCATTCATAATGTGCAAGAAGAATTTCTTCACAGACTTGCGCATTGTCAAGAAGTTGGTGGATGGCAATTCGAACATTTAATTTAAGTATAAAATTTAATCAATTGTATTTTATTTTACATACCTCAGAATTGTTACTTTTTTATAGATAAAATTTACGTTTTCTCACATTCAATCGTCATTTACTCGAAAACTTTCCTATCTAAAAGGGCAAAATTTTAGTACTATCTGATAGAGAATTAAACGATCTTTCAGAATCAAGGAAAAAAATATGGTGTTGCCATTTAAAAAAAAATCGATGACGTTATTACTCGAAAACAAATGACATTTGAAAATCGCATTTTACGCTAATATGTATTTTTTAAATTAAAAATCGACCTGTTCGAGGATTTTTCCCAAAAAATAATTGTTTCGTTTTTATTGAATTTATTCCATACTTTTGGCGCATACTGTATAATATATAATATATAATATATAATATATAATATATAATATATAATATATAATATATAATATATAATATATAATATATAATATATAATATATAATATATAATATATAATATATAATATATAATATATAATATATAA
Source organism: Monochamus alternatus (assembly GCA_037114965.1). NCBI lineage: Eukaryota > Metazoa > Arthropoda > Insecta > Coleoptera > Cerambycidae > Monochamus > Monochamus alternatus. The sequence continues at coordinate 30,041,335 of CM073428.1, read as the reverse complement.
TATATAATATATAATATATAATATGTAATATATAATATATAATATATATAATATATGGCTAAGTAAATTTTATTTATTTTGACTGTGAAGTTACTCCTTCCAAGGAAAAATCCAAAAGACAATTTTTCTGTAGGATAAAACGTTGCATTCAAAAATGAAACCAGTTCTCATTTTTTACAGAACTGTACTACTGTATTTTGGAATTAATTGAACCACTCACCTGTATCTCCGCCACTGGTAATAATATAATAATACTTATTATTATGACATATTGTGGCAAACTATTATTATTAATTATAAATCATACCAAGTTTGACTTATTTGTTTTCAAGTTATTACAAAATATCAATATTTTCTTGAAATGTTTAACATCCAGTATCTTGAAAAAGATGCGTTTTCGACCCTAACTTTAAATGTTTACATTTTTTTATTAATTTTGCCTCAGGTCACTAAAATTAGTGGTGTTAAATAATACTTTAGTAAAAAATACATATAAATGAACCATCTTAAATGCAACAATATTCATGTTTATACCCTTCTTCTATTAAAGTCTAAATATTTCTGATTTGTGTATAGAAGAATAAAACCATTCGCTTCTGACAAATTTGAAATGATTGATTAATGTAAACAGAGATGTCACACTGAAATTGAATCCGCACTCCTCTCTAAATGGCTATATTGTCCTGGTAGTCATAGATGTTAGCTATAACCGAACTGCTGCCTTGAAAGTGTACGAAAAATCTTATGAATACTTTATGTGCAATCAAGAGAAGGTACAAGAGCAAATCAGAGAAAATTTTTTCCTAGGATATTTTAATGAAAAATCCAAAACTATACGTGCTTCAACTCTATGATCAAATTATTTCATGTTAAAATCAATGGTAATAGTTAAAAATAAAATTGGTATATCCCAATATCCAAAACTAAAAAGTTACCTATAGACAAAAAATGACAACTGTAAGTCACCAATTCTTAATTCAAACTTTAGATAATTAATTTTCATTGCCTTACATTTTTTAAAATATTTTAAAAATGTATACAAGTTATAGGTTGAACTGATCTTGGACGTAACAGGATCATGTAGAGAAAACGAATGACTTAAATTATCAGTTAATGATATTACAGATTTAGGTTCTACAATATTAGTTAATATAAAAAATACAAAATTGACCAAACATCCCCCGATAAAAATTCGTAGAAAAACCCAATTAACTTCCTGAAACTATACAGTATGCGCCAAAAGTATGGAATAAATTCAATAAAAACGAAACAATTATTTTTTGGGAAAAATCCTCGAACAGGTCGATTTTTAATTTAAAAAATACATATTTTAGCGTAAAATGCGATTTTCAAATGTCATTTGTTTTCGAGTAATGACGTCACCGATTTTTTTTTAAATGGCAACACCATATTTTTTTCTTGATTCTGAAAGATCGTTTAATTCTCTATCAGACAGTACTAAAATTTTGCCCTCTTACATAGGAAAGTTTTCGAGTAGGAATGACGATTGAATGTTAGAAAACGTAAATTTTATCCATAAAAAAATAACAATTCTGAGGTATGTAAAATAAAATACAATTGATTAAATTTTATACTTAAATTAAATGTTCAAATTGCCATCCACCAACTTGTTGACAATGCGCAAGTCTGTGAAGTAATTCTTCTTGCACATTATGAATGATTTCTGGGGTAACTCTGCGTATTTCGTCCCGAATGCGATTTTGAAGTTCTTCAAAATTACGTGCTTTATTAATGTACACTTTTGACTTCAAGTATCCCCAAATATAGTCAAGAGGTGTAAGATCTGGCGATCTTGCAGGCCATTCTATCGGTCCGCGTCTGCCGATCCACCTCCCAGGAAAACAGTTGTCCAAAAAATCTCGTACAGGGCGCGCATAGTGCGAAGGTGCACTGTCTTGCTGAAACCATATGGTATCGTCAGAAATGTCGGGGTCATTATCGTTAGGAAAAACTACTGCAAGGGCTGGAACAAGGTCATTTTCTAGAAACTCTAAATATCTTTGTCAACTATTCCAGCCCACACATTTAATTTCTGAGGGTGTTGGATATGTGCCTCTGCCATCCAATGAGGATTTTCCTGACTCCAATATCTGCAAGTTTGACGGTTTACTGTACCATTCAGACAAAATGTGGCCTCATCTGAAAAAAGTATTTGCCGGTTTAAATTTCTATTTCCTTGACATAAATCCATTAGAATTTCGCAAAAGTGTAAGCGGCAATCGGGATCATCTTCATTGAGTTCCTGCACAAGTTAAATTATGTAGGGATGATATTTTTCCTTCCTCAAGATACGTAGCACTGTGCTCTGACTAGTGTCATTGTTTAATGCAACCAATCGTGAAGAATTATGAGGAATTTAGACTCTACCTTACTGACTGTTGATTGGCTGATAGAGCGATCTGGATATTTTTCATTAAATAAATCGCAAACTTCCTGCTGAGTTCTAGTCATATTCCCGCATCCGATAAGAATTAAAATTTCAATTCTTTGAGTAACAGTTAAATGTGCCATAATACTTTAAATTGAATAATAATTTCTATGTCGCTTACAATACTTATTAGAAAGTCGGTGTGACAATGACACTTTGCAAAGATTTTCACCTACGTGATCCATAAAAGAACTATGGAATTCGAAAAACTAAACTTGATAACGTTTTTGCTTTATTTTAATTGATTTACGTTTTCTAACATTCAATCGTCATTTACTCGAAAACTTTCCTATGTAAGAGGGTAAAATTTTAGTACTGTCTGATAGAGAATTAAACGATCTTTCAGAATCAAGGAAAAAAATATGGTGTTGCCATTTAAAAAAAATCGATGACGTCATTACTCAAAAACAAATGACATTTGAAAATAGCATTTTACGCTAAAATATGTATTTTTTAAATTAAAAATCGACCTGTTCGAGGATTTTTCCCAAAAAATAATTGTTTCGTTTTTATTGAATTTATTCCATAATTTTGGCGCATACTGTATAGAAATTACATGGCTTTACGAAAAGTTAACACAAACCACTCACGATTTTTTATCCAATACAGAGACATTGGGAAAAACATTTTTGGGAAATTACCTTAAAAGATTACAACCTTTTTAAAACATCCTAAACCGACATAATACCGATCACTGTTTCCGACGCACACTGAAAGGACATGGTGAATAACAAAGGAATATATTAAGAGTTTAATAAATAACAAAAAAATACAGCGGGACAAATTCTTGGACATGAGAACCAAAAAAATTTGGATAAATAAAACGAAATAAATATAAGCAATACATCAATCGCTTCTATATCAGTTAATAATCTATTTAAGAAGAGGGTTATCCTACATTTTTTAATTTTAATAATTATAGAAGTATAAATAGAACCGTAAGTGTTAATCAGAAATATATATTTTATAATTGTTGATTTTAATGTTTAAAGTCTTTTATGGAACCATTTTCTTATTTTTTCACTGAAGTGGTATCTGAGGAATTACATTTATCTGTAATCCCCGGAGGATTAAAATGACACGGTTCTTAAAATGAAGGAATAAAACAGCACTTTTAGTTTAGAAGTTCAAAAAAATAAGTCTTTCCCCGTTGACTGATACGACTTTCATTAAAAACATCATAGGAAGCAAATAGTTCTAAAAAAATTGATTATGTAGGTAATAAAAATAATAATAAAATATGTATATAGAAATTTACTACCTATGTATTATACTTTCACAATCCAAGTACTTTACATAAAGACTTTTTCATTTGAAAATATCATACTGATCGAAAAAACGCTCAATCGCCAATTCGCCAATCTGCCATTTCAAATCCCAGCCCACGACATTATATTTTCGCCTTTATATGTTCCTCCGGACCTTTTTTTTACATGCCTTTCCCTCTACACTGGATACTTTAATACATGATTTTGCTTGATTTGATTTAATATCAGCGGAACAGTGACCCCTGGGTCGTATCGAACGATTTGAATCATGAACCTGCTCTATCGTGAAGTCGGGGTGCCTGAAATGTCTCCTCAAAGCCCACGACACATGTAAATGCCATGAGTTACCTCCCAACGTTTCTGGGCCATTTCATGTCGACTGAATAAAAAATGAACAGCGGTATGTTCATTTTCTGTTATGTTACTTTTGTTTTAATCTGAAATCGACAAGTTTTCAATATTTTGATTATTTTTAGATGGAATAGAAATCGAATTTATATAATAGATATTGTTCAGGCATTAAAAAATATATATTTAGAAACGAATAATCGGAAATAGGACACTATAATTAATGGTCTAGATTTTCTAACTAAGCCAACGTTTCGATTTATTTTAAATCTTCTTCAGGGCTACAATAGAAAGCAAGAGATAAGAATTATATATAAAAAAAAAACAGTATTGACAATGTAAAATTTAAAAAACAAAACAAAAAACAAAAGAATACATACATGTGAAAAATTATTTTTGGAGAAAACATATTAAAATACTATTCATTAAACAACAAAACATTAGATTAAAATATTAGTTTAAAATTTTGTTTAAAAAATTAGTAGCACCCTTACCTAGTGAGACAAAACCAGAGTCAAAAACAATAAAATTATTATTCATCATATAATGAACAAGTCAGTAGGAAATGCTTTTACTAAACGATATAAATATATAGTGGTAAACTGTAATGTTTCGAATAGTCTTCTAAATTAAATATAAATATCAGACATCGAGATACTAATTAATGAAAAGTAAAAAACCCAGTAAGAAAAAGCAATAAAAATAAGACGTTGACAACAAAAGAAAGAAATGATGTACTGAATGTTCATATTATAGGTATTTTCATTTAATAAATTTCTTAATGATACCATTATAGATTACGCTTAAATGTTCAGTGTCAGACTTCTTATTAATGGTATTATTTTGAGATTGTATACATACCATCTCGCTAATAAGCCTTTTTTGGTAATTATATTCCTTGTCAAAAATCTTAATTGAATCATTATTAAAATTAAAATTATGGTTATATTTGAAATGATGAAGAGCCAATGTTGTATGTTCTTTTTTGTTAATATATTTAGGGTTACATGCGATTTATGCGAGCGTTTCTTTACTGAAGAAGTGGAGCAATCTTCTTAAGGTTTTGGCATCTTTAAGGAACCGGAAAATATTTTTCATTACAGTGTCGTCGGAATAAGATTTTACCTAATCATATTGTACATAATGTTAATTTTTTCATTACTTGCATTATAGTGTCCTATTTCCGATTATTCGTTTCTAAATAAGTTTAAGGATATTAACAATATAACAAAATATATTTCAGTTAATACATTATTTGCTGAATGTTAATGTTACTATCTTGAAAACCATCAGAATTGGGGTAATGTTCGGAAGTAATTAATTTTTTAATTTAACAGTTCGCTGCAGGTGGTAGTTTCGATAACATGTTGTCCATGCCAGTTGTTTTTTTTCTATAAAATTTGAAATTTGATAGTTGATAACTATCTAAATTATGTCTATATGAGTTGTAATAGCGAATTTGCTGACTGGACTGTAATTTTAATTTCGACGGCATTTTCCGTCAGTGGCACTGCACGTCTAACTAAATTGAAAGCTATACGCCAGTGACAGTATTTTACGTCGCAAATCTTGTCTGTCTAAGTTCTCAGTGAATTACTTTGAAAATTTGGATTCGGGGTTATCTGAGACAAGAAAAACGAATTTGTACTTAACTTAATCTAAACGCTAGTGGCCGCTGCAAAATGTTGGTGGTGGACCCTTTTTCTCATTGTATGTATCAAAGTAGAATAATATTATTCTCTTAATTTTTGTACACAAATATGATATAAGTACATACTAATTTCAAATCGCTAAATTTAACCGTTTCCAATTTATTTGCTATTTTTCCATTTTATCTAATTTAATTTTGAAGATAAGAGTATGTAAAATTATTTTATTTATAATAAATTTAAAGTTTCGACTTATTTAGTAAGTTATGTTATACTAAATAAAATGTAAAATGTAAAAACTTTGATACATACAGTGAGAAAAATGTTATGACCAATTTTTATCCGCGTGTATATTTTGTAGCGCCTTTTAGCGTTTAGAATAAAATACAGATTTGTTTTTCAAAGCAATTCATTGAAAACATCTAAAAATTTGAATAATTTTGAATTTAAAACTTTCAATTTGAGATCCTGTGTCTTTTGGACTAAGATAAGTTGAGTAAATTGCATTATTTTCTCGCCTGCAAGAACCTGCTTATTCACCTCATCTGCATCATCTGCCTCATCTGGATACCAAGTGTCGCTTTCGTCTCCGTCGAACAACTATGTTCTGAAAATTGTAAGAACCTTTCATTTGTATGGTAATAGATTATTCGGGCTCTTTTTGAGGTTGATATAGTACCAGCCTTGCCAGTTTTCCAGTCTTATTCTAATAAAAAAAGACAGGAAATTCGAGCCGTGTAAACCTATCTCTTAAACCCTTTTCCGAATGCCTGTATAAACTGCCGTACTTGCACAAAGTACTCATATAGTGCAATAGTGCAAAAAATACATGCACACAACCTGATTATTTCAGGTTGGATGGAGGGCTGCCTCCAACCAAAAAATTACACTAGAGACCCTTGTGTGTTTTTTGCAATAGGGGTACTTTCTTATTTACTTTGTTTTTGGAATTTTTTGTCCAACTCGTACATAATAATATTAATATGTTAACTCTTTTACATATTTAACGCTTCACCGTCCATTCAATGAAAAAAAAAACGATATTTATTTGTTATGATTCAGTAAAGATACAAACAAAAGGCTTAGGAACTGGTTTTTGAAGGATTCTTAGAGGACTGTCTCCTGAGTGGATACCAAAAAAGGACAGATTTGCGCAATAAGGGTGGTGGTATGTGTGGTAAGGAAATGAATTCCATTAACAATTCACAGCACTGAAAACACAAAGTTACTTGGATATTATATCCCATTGGTTCAAACTGGCACTATTAAATATGCTTAAATGTTTTTAAAACAATAGACCCTCCGGAACAGAAGTAATGACTTTTATTAAGTACATGTACACAAAATATTTTAGAGATGACACAATAATAATAAACCACACCTATTGCGCAAAACAACGAAGGAGTTGGACTGTGCATTTTTGGATGGTGACTCAGAAGACAGTACTTGAAGAAGCCTGGAAAAACCAGCTGGTCAGCCTTTTGCTGTATCTTTACTGAACTATAACAAGTATAGCAAATAAAAGCAAAATAGCAAAAAACCACAAAAGTGTCGAGAGTGATTTTTTGGTTGAAGACAGCCTTCCACTCTAAAAAAATCAGTTTGTCCGCATTTATTTATTTTGAAATATGATGTCTTTACTGGGTTAATATTATAACTGATCATTTTATTAATTTAACTAAAAAAAAACAAGTAAAAATTATAAACCGTGCCTATGTAAATCACCGTTAGTCAAATGCAGTGCTGACGTAAATAACCCAGCTATAAATGACATCAGAGAAGCGACGCAAAATTCCGTTAGCAGCACCAGAGTGATAGCGACTCCGACAGATTTTTCCGTCACTGGCACTGAAGTTATTAACAGAATAGAAACAAATTTTCAACAATTTTTCCTCTTCTATTCCTATACGAATTTATATTTTGAGTGCAACATTTCATATTTTAGCAGTTTTAGAGGTCGCCAAAGAAATCGTTACGCATACAACCGGCAAACCTATCAGAACCTAGATAGTATAAAACCACTACTGATCTTACATAATCATAAAATCCTACCAAATTAGCATGGTAATGTCATAAGACAGTCATTATGGCTTCAGTTTCCATCATCTGTATGCTGGGTCAAGGAACATGAGCGGTGCGATCGTAATAAAGAAGCTGACAAACTAATTCAACAGTGCATGGGTCTTGAATATTTTTGAACTCGGTCCTCCAGTGTGCATCTATTGTCAGCGTTATCTGTTGAAATGAAATAATCAAGAAAGACACCTATAGAGAGTTTAGGAGATGATGAGATGAAACAAATAGCTGCCAATTCGTCAACGATACAGTCAAAAAGTACTTGGATATGTCCAGGATAAACTTTCACCTGGTAACTGGTATTCAATCTGGAGACTGCTGCCAAGGAAATATCTCCTTAATTAGAGGCTGCGAACAGGAAGACGAGACATTATTTCATGCACTCTATGTGTGCACTACCGTCTCGTCAACAAGAGAATCCGTGTTGGGAGAATCATAACCTTCTATGGCGTCTATTAGAAAGATCCCACTGAGTAACGTCATCACCCCTTTTCTCTCTAACAAGTAGGTTAACGGAGGAGGATTGGTCTTCTAACAGGAGGAAGTACAAGGGGTCTAATGATGTATTAGTGCTGTGAAGTGCTACTTTTTATCTAAATAACTATCCTTCCCATACCATCAGAATCCAGAACCATCGGTTTAGTTTTATATACACAACTATTAATGTTTTTTTGCTAAACAGATTTCTCTCTTATTATTTCATAATGTTGGAAAATTAATCGTCCGTATTATATTTATTATAGGATATTTATCATTGCCTTTTCACAATGTCTTCAAATTAACAATAAATGAAAAAATAACAATAATTTACTGATATTATAGTACAAAATTTAACATGTCAGTGAGTGTGCGACCACTCACTGACATTCAGGCGTCAGTACTTGAATCGATGTGGCTAGACCGCTATGGTTTAAATCTCCGCAATCGGTAAACCGTATATCAGCTATATTCGTGGAGAGGATTAGCACCCTCTCTACGGGTATGGTAGTGTGGAAGAATGTTGGCTTGGGTCAATGTGAGAAATTAATATGGTCGACGTTTGACTACCCCCCTCATTAATAAGATTCTCCAGATTTCCCACGTTCCTGCACTGAATGGTAGATGGGGCCTACCAACTAAGTCGTTCCTGGGCACAAACGCAGCCTGCTTAATAATAATATGCCGTCCCCTCTCTTGCACAAGTCTTCGGCTTCTGGGCTAATCCTCGTGATTAGAATGAGGGGTAGAGATATTATTATGTGTATAATTGCTTTTTCTCAATTTTTTTCAACAAGAAATGAGAAAATAATAATTTACTGATATAGTATAATACTTAACATAAAAGTTATTGGGTTTTGTAATATTCATTTACAATATAAGTGTTAAAATGGTAAAGATTCTTATTACAACACGTGATGTTAAAGTTATAAAAACATCGAGTGTAGTAACATCAATTTACAATATCGTACAAAATTGTATCTACTTTCATTTAATGACACGAAAAATATATATTTGAAAAAAAGTGTCAACTGACGCAACAAGAATCTGGTATATTTTCTATGAACAGAAAAAGTACCTGCTATTAAGTTTACAGATCAAGTGTTCTTATGAACGCATGGTTACTGTCAAAACTTTTCAAAATGAGTGATTCTGATATAAGTTTACCCTCTGATATAGAAGCAGCGGCAAACGGAGCGATCTGAAGTCTAGTTCCAACATAATCCAAGGCAGGTATCAACTGTTTAAACAATTCTGGTTGATGGGGATACAGATATGCAGATGTTAAAGCGTGACGGGGGCTAGAAACCTTCATCAACGGCAAAAAAATTTCAATAGCTGAATCACATCTACTTTTGGTATACAAATCTTATAAATTTTATAGTATTTTTTTAAATAATAAATCATTGCTATAAAGAGCGGGATTTTATTTATTTAATTAACAAAAAAATGTTACTAATAACGGTTTCTTCATTACAGTGCTGTAAGGGCATCTATTACAGCACTAGAACTACGAAATTATTTATAAAGTTAAAATTCATATTATTAAATGAAAGTAGATAAAACTTATATACAATTCTCATAATTTTTAGCTTTAATAAAATTATGGTATCGTTAAAATGTTACTTTTTATTAATTTTGTAATAACTTATGAGCTACGTAATAAAATTTTAAATTTTTAACATCCAAAAGAGTTCTTTCGTTAACGTTGTTATTTACGATTTTGTTTACTAACTGGCATTAAGAAACTTTAATAAATTAACAAATAACAAACTTAATGTGATTAAAACTTAAATTGGATTCGACACTGGAATAACAGTTTCAAAAGTTGATGGAAAGGATTTCTTCAATACGACATCTATGCTGGTGTAAGTTATAGAGATTTATTCAAGTTTTAATTGAGAAACATTTCCTATTTACAGAACACATATTTAAGAAAAATGATTCATATGAATGTGTAGAGTGTAAACGTTTTCAGACGCATCAATCCGCGAAGCTTATTTCACAGAAGCATGTTAAATTCTATCATTTTTCTATATAAGAAATAAGGTTGTATATGAAAATATTGCGAATGATTGATTTTCATTTCAAAATATTGTTGATATAACTACAATATTATATTCGACATCGCTATTAGAAACATTACGATTTTCCATTAAATTGAAAGTATGAGTATTACGAGAACATTGTTGAACAAAAGGTCAATGTTCACGTGTAGACATGTATAGTATCTACTGACCAAGGCTTATTTATAAAGCTGGCTATAATAAGAAATAAAGAAATGTGTAATGCAAGTAATTAATCTAGTTTATTGTCTGTGGTCATTAATGACAACCGAAAAGTTATATGTTGCGTTACTGTGGATATCTGAAAGAACGGACTCGTGTGATTGCAGTCATCGTGCAAATGTTTAGTTCTTCGTCTAATAACCGTAAAGTAAAAGTAACTCCTTTCTTGTTCCACTCAGTACTCTCTGCACTGCAATCCAGAAGAGACCTGCATTGCAGCTTGAGATGATAGGAATTTTGCCTAATGTTTTGGAGAAAACTTTGCAACCATGCACTGTTAAGTGCATTTTAATGTATTAGTTCTCAGGTGAAATACCTACTATGGATCTTTAATTAGAAGAAGCTAGCTTAACAAGAAGGCAGCTTTAAGGTGCATTTAAATTAGAATGAACACAAAAAAGGAACGTAAGAACAAATTAGTAGGCATTCGTTCGTTTCATATAATATACCACGCACTTCCTGCCTAAGGATGAATCTCTGGTCTTTAGAGGTCATTAACTTTGTATAATTTATACATGAATTATAGATAACAAATGTACAATAAACTCATTTTAAAACAAATTTGGTTAAACCCAAAAATATCTGCACTTCACAAAGAATTTGCTCATCACTAACTACACTCAACATAACCAGATGTAGATAATATTATAAATATAGGTACCAAATTCGTCCAAAAGGTAACAACTTTTAAAAAGTGAGAACTTACACATGCCACTTTTCCCTTTATTATTTTCTGACAATTATAATTTGAATGCATTCTAACAGTTCTTTCAGTTATTTATTAAAAACATTATAGATTTTTAACCACTTCTGGTACCTACTACTGACTGCACTGTCCACATTGAGCACCCATTTCCTTTGAAGATTCACTGATTGGGCGTTGGAATATGCACGAACACGAACGAGTTAATTCGCTATCGCTTTGTTGACCATATAAATTATGCTAGCTTAAGCAAAGGAATTTGTTTGTTCGTTTGTGTTCGCTCTAAATTAAATGTACCTGAAGCAAGAACACCAACGAGTTGTTCGCTCCTGCTTTGATCTCCATCTAAAATACACTTGCTTAAGCAAACCATTTTGTTTGTTCGCTTGAGTTTGCTCTAATTTAAAAGCACCTTTACATGCAAAGATAACAGTTATCCAAGTAACAGTTGTTTTTGGTGCCTTAATTTTGCACTAATGACACAAACTTGAGAAACAACAAACAAGTTTTTTCCACTTTGGTTCAGTTTAGTCTGTAGATTTTCTTGACAGTCATTGACATAACTCGTGGAAATTTCGCTGGATTTCCATATCGTATCTTCTTTAGATAAAACATTTTTTGGAATATAACGCACATTCTTGCGTTTGAGAAAAACAATTACCTTTAGAAATCTACAAATGTCCACTAACCCTCACATTTTACCACATAATTAAAAAAAAACCTGCGAACTTGAACATTTTCCTTGGTTTCTAAACATTTTAGCATAGACCGTTTGCCTATAATGTATTCAGACTGATTCTAACAGATTCATGTAAACCAACACAGCAGCTTATGTTATCTCAATCACAACATTCTATTTCTGTCAGTTCTTGAAGTCGCTATATTCACGCTCATACCTTGAAGATCATTTTGTTGACAGTAAACTTGAAGCTACGCTGTCTTCCTTAATATTGCTTCGTACATATTAATTTTCACCAAAATAAATAAACACAGTAGCGCTAACGAAGCTTACGACAATTGAGAATTTTTTTTGTAATCGAAATTTGAATATCTATCTGATATATTTACAAATGAATAACAAATAAAATAATATATAACAATACACGCAAGGTAAGAGTTTTTACTAGTTCTAGAAAGTGACAGGTTCATTTACGATTAGTCAGTCATATCCTTATGTTCGTCAGTTAAAATCCTCTTACCACGCTAGTAGTTGTTCCCAATTCAGAGTTATTCTCAATTGGTGTGTTTCCCTTTCTATATTTCCACTTTATTCTACCAGTTTGTCTACATATTTGTTGTCACGCGACGTACACGGGTGGATTCTGTGAGTCATCTTTATGTTCCGCCTCGGAATAAAGAGAAGTCAAATGTTAAATACTTGTAAACATTAAACTGATTTCCATTCCGTTCATTGTAATTCTGGGCCAGATTTTAATTTACATTTCTCTGAATAGTAATTGATTTTCAGAATCCTGGCTTCACTGCAAGTAGATTGATCCTGTGCATTTGAAATTTTAATACACCACGTTTTTCCTAAATGAGATGTAAAATAAATGCAAACCGTGTAATGGAACTACCAATAATTGGGAAAATGGAAACTGTAAAAAGCATTAGAAGTATATATTATGTGAACCAGAAGAAAAGAGCATACAAAGAAGGTATTAAAGCTGGGATGTAATGCAATTTAATGACTAAACAAGAGACAAACATGGACCATCTACTTTTCATTAAAATAATATTAAGTAAACAACAAAAATATCATAAAAATAAAGTTTTCTCGCTGAAAAAAGCATCCACAAGTAAATCCTTAGTAGTTAAATGAAAAGGAGAGAAAGATATTTAGTCATCAGTAATCAACATGGATTTTTTCGGGGCAGATCTGTTGTTACTAATTTAATGCTTTTTTACAAACAACTCTTAAAGTTATAAACAATAAAACGAAGGTAGACGCTGTGTATATCAACTTTTCAAAATCCTGTTAAAAGTACATCATCCAACACTATTAATTAATCTTGAGAATTTCGGTATTCATGGTGAACTGCTTCGCTGGCTGAAGTTTTATATTACTAATAGAAGGCCAATGTGTTAGATTGAAAAATTACTTCTCTGAATACCATAGTATAACCTCTAGGGTACCACAGAGCTCTCAAATGGAATCTCTTTTTTATATTTTTGTAAACGACATTGATTATTGCTTCAAATATTCAAATTATAATTTATTTGCTGATGATTATCAAAGCGTTTTCAATTTATGGGTGACTGCGTTAAACTCGAAGATCTTTCCAGATTAAAGGAAAACTGCAAATTCCATAAACTTCTCCTTAATATTAATAAATGCCATAGAATAACATTTTTCAGAAAAGGGATATATTGCTTACACCATTGGCGGTCATACTTTGAGAATTGTTCATGGAGTTAAGGACATAGGTATTATTTTAGATAGTCAATTACCTTTTCAGACACTTCAGAAGAATTTTAGGTTTTATATTATGCAATACAAAGCATTTCACTAACCCTTCAATTATTATTTTGTATAATGCATTAGTAACAACTAAATTAGAATATGGTAGTCTTTTATAGAGTCTTTTGTATTACAAATACATAGATAAACTTGAAAAATGTTCAGAAAAGATTTATTGATATTCTGAATTATATATATATCTTACGAACCATATATCAGACTATCGCACTACAGTTTAAAAAAACTAGTCTAGAGGATAATAATTTTTTCTGTTATATTTTTGTACAAATTAATTGCCAATGTTGCTTCTCCTTATATTCTCAGTCAAATATCTTTTAATCCCCATTCACTTTTTTCCAGATATTCTAGAGATATGCAAATAATTCTTCAATTATATTTTTAATAGGTCACAATTTGTAACCATTAGTGGTTATAAATCTTTCCCTTATGTTGCGTTCCTCAGGGATCGCATTTGGGACCGTTACTATTTTTAATCTATATCAATGATATCCGCCACTGTTTCAAATTTTGTAAATTTTTGCTTTACGCAGATGATTTAAAAATTTATTCTCAAGTAAGCAATTCCGATCACTGTTTTGCCTTTCAGGAAGATTTAAACTCTTTTTTCCATTACTGTAAAACAAACAAGCTGCAATTAAATTTAAATAAGTGTTTTTATATTTGTTTTACCCGTAACCATAACATATACTCTTACAATTATAACTTTAATAAAAATATGTTAAATCAAGTTGAAGAAATAAAAGATCTTGACGTTGTCTTTGATAGAAAGATGAGTTTCTCTTCGCATATTGATTACATAACTTTAAAATGTAACAAAATGCTTGGTTTCATTGTCAGAGTTTGCAAAAATTTTAAGTCAGTTTTTTCTATTAAATCTATATATTTTGCATATGTGCACAATATTCCATATATAAATCTCGACTTGAGTCGTTGCAAAATAGATTTATGAGATATTTATATTACAAGGAGAGTGTGTGTATTCTTTTCATTGTAGCACGTTATTAAGAAACAAGTTTCATATTGTTTCATTAGAAAATCGAAGAATTATTGCCGAAGCAATATTTCTATTTAAACTTCTTAATGGTTTGATTGATTCTCCAGATTTATTAGCCTTGATGGCTTACATGTACCTCAACATGATTTTAGAACAAATGCTTTGTTTTATGAGATTTTTTACCGGACTAACTCTGGTCAAAATTCTCCCATAAATAGAATATGTAAAAATTACAACGTGTACTATAGTCATCTAGATATCTTTCATTCTTCGCTCGTCGGTTTTAAAAAATCTTTAAAGGGAATTACTATTGTAGGCTAAGATTTTTTTTTATTATAGCAATTATCACTGTACTTTTGTATTTAATTTAAGTATTTTGTGGACATTGTTTTGGGCTGTAAAGCCTGTGATTGTCCCTGTTTTCTATAAATAAATAAATACGTATGCCACAGAAGAATTATAATGATTACTTTAATCATCTAGATCTTCTTAATTTATCATTATATAGTTTAAAGTTCGGCTTGTGATAGTTGTTTATGATCACATAATTTCCAGTTTAGGCTTCGTGACGTTTATAGAAAAATACTTCTCTTGTTAGAAAAAAATTCTGGAATACCTGGAGGGAGGTTGCATATACTATTGGTGCCTACCTCAATAGGAAAACAATCTATTTTGAAGTGCATGTCCTTGTAGGCGTACATTTTTTCGAATAAATTAGTAAAATCGATTTTATAATGACTAGAAAGTACACAATATCTTTAGATAAGATCGCCTCGAAGTAGTATGCTGTTTAGTAATTTTCAGTTCATCAAGATGAGAAAATTATTAAAGGCGGGTAACCATTTTAAGTCTCCTGACAAAGGTAGAAATTATATAATTATACCATATTCCAGTAAAACATCGAATACATATTTTATAAGGCTTCATAACTTGCCTTTCTCTTATACGAAACTAATATTTTTGGCCAGGAAATACTGTTACTGATAATGGCTCCTAGATCGTTTTGGTTTTCGTCTAATATAATTGTTTTTCCATGGCAAAGTAGATATTTATCTCGGATTGTTCTTGCCTAATGTTCAACCATTCAACCAATGTTCTATAGCAAAAATATCATCTTAAAGCTGTTTTCTATTTATTGATTAGATAATCGTCAATTATATTTGTGTCATCAGGATAGAACTCGTATCTAGATTGAAGGTGTTGTGCAAGATCTGAATGGCGTTCGAAAGTACTGATTGACACTCTGAACGGCTATTGTTCACCCTGAGGATCGATTTCGCTGATTCGAAACCAAATATTATTCTAGACCGACAACCATGATACAAAAAAAATACTATCGTGGTCTCCAGAACATCCCATAAAAAATAATATTTGGATTATTAAAAGATACGTAAATTTTTACCATTCAGACGACACTTTCAGTCACGACATTTCTAGTCGCCTCACTAACCCAAATATAAGTGTTTTTAAGTTTGCTGTTCTAAAACTTGCCCTTAAAAAAGAAAATTTAATGAAAGCATTCAACGAGTCTTGTGAAACACCGACCATCACACTAATATATAGGTACTCTGGACGAATAACCCTATGTAATAATACGTGTCAGTTCACCACGTCTTCCCAGGAAACCCAAACAACTTTCCAGAGATCACCACTAGCGAAGTTGTTTGTAGTACATTAATGAGGTGACCTTTATAACGTCTAGTAGCTCACAGACAACAA
Source organism: Monochamus alternatus (assembly GCA_037114965.1). Classification (NCBI taxonomy): domain Eukaryota; kingdom Metazoa; phylum Arthropoda; class Insecta; order Coleoptera; family Cerambycidae; genus Monochamus; species Monochamus alternatus. The sequence goes on along the minus strand of CM073428.1, from coordinate 30,024,882 downwards.
TACAATGGCGAAAGTAGACCGGCCTGGCGAGAAACCATGTTACTTATCAGAAATTACCTTATAATGTAAGAGGTAATTGAGTAATTCTTCTTTTATTATACTTGTTTTAACACAGACTGACGTTATACTAATGGAGCGGTAGATTATAGGATCTAATTTGTTGCCTTTCTTTAAGATCGGTATAATGGATGTAGTAAGCCATGATGATGGTAGTTGCCATGTTCTGAGGGAAACTAATACTCTGGCACATGTTGGTTTTGTTAAAGACTAGAATATAGTATATATGTAAAGTGAACTAAACTAATTGCGTTCATTTAGCACATTATCATGTTCACGTAATAAATAGTTATAGTAGTGGCAAGAATTCAGACGACTTACGTCGGCTGACATTACGCAATTGTTTTTATTGTCAACATAATTTTCGATATTTAATCTCGTTAAAAACAATCATTTTTTGCAATTTAGTGCAGTATATAGTGCAAACATTTAGTGTAATATATAGTTTTATTATCCTCAGTTGCAATTTTTTAAATATTTTGTTGAAAATTTCACGCCTCTACTTTAAAATCAATAAGATGCCTTTATTTTGACTCGTTACCATGGCAACTAGAAAAATTGTCAGAAATTTTTTTAAGGCGAGGCGATAATTGAGTCAAAATTTTTTTACAGTTTTGAGAAGGTAAACATATGATCTACACATTGGCATCTTATCTATATGCGAAATATGGTGGATAGCCCTACATATGAATTTATTTGAAATTGCATCGTGTTACTTGTAAAAAATATATTTCGACCACCTTTAGTGGCCTAAAATTGCCAAAGAACGATAGATTGAACTACTACCCATTTGAGTTTTAGCATTTGATGTAACTAAAGTTGGTAATTTTTTTATTTAACGAAATATGGTGGATATACCTGTAAAATTCAATAAATTTTTTCCATACACTTGCTTTTGATTTTCTTTATCAAATCGCGATATTTCAATATAAACTTATTAAACTCAACGTACATACCTACGCTTCGAACTAGTAATTGACATTTACTGTGACAGAACTGTTTAAATAAAAATGACGAGTCAACAACAACAATATCTTGGGGTGTGAAATTTTTTTACCGAACACCACATGAGCGTAAATTATTCCTGGAAATAATTTAAGCTCTCGTGATATTATAAGTGAAAATATAAGGATTTATCCATTTGTTCGTAGGACGTAAGTCGTCTGAATTCTTGCCGCAACTACATCAGTTATTTAGCAATTTATAACTGTAAGTAGTTCTCACTGACATTATTTTATATGAGTCGACAATAGATGAATTTAAAAATATCATTTAAAATCTTTGGGATCTATTGGGAATGGGGTCAAATGTTAAAGAAAATCAATTTGTTGGCAGGTCTACGTTTCGGCTGTATTTAAACCTTCTTCAGGACAATTCAAGAAAGTGTAAAATACCAATATATAAAATGGACAGTAAAATAGGTAATATAACATATTATAGAAGACACAAAAGTACATATCTTAACAATTTGCAGAATAATGCTATTATTACTGACGATATATCAGTTTAATTCTTTCTCGAAATGTAAATTTTTAATGACTATATTGTGTGTCATAAGAACCATAATTTATTTGCACAATAGTATATTATGCAACGATCATATAATGATGGTTATTAATATGGTATGGTATGGTATTAATAACCATTACATGAGAGTTGCATACGCTATTTTTTCTACACCCGATAAATAATCAAAATTTTATATTTTTATTAAACACAATAGGTAACAGTAATTATTCGTATGAACTGCATTTTCTGCTTTCTCCTATATGTGTGGAGGAGTCGATGGTAATTCTTCTATATCGCTGATATCAGACGTTTTGATAAATTATCGAAGTTTAGTTAGTATCTACGAAAATTTAATACGTACTGATTTTGACATCTAAAATAATTACATAGGAACCTAGGATAAACGTCAAATGCACAGCATGCTTGATTGAAAAATGATGGGTTTCTATTGATTAAAAATCTGTATCGTAATGGGTATCATTATGAAACGGATTATGGGCATATAAGTGCATTGTTATAATACGGCTGCAGAACATTTTTTTTATAACTATAATTTATATGTAAGCATTCATTATTGGTTGCAATATTTTAATAACCATAAGTGATCATAAAATGTGGAAAATCGACAAATTTCCTTATTTTGCTCTGGTAATTCAAACATTTTAACCCCTCAATCTTTAAATCTTCTATTCGGATGAAGAGGAGAACAATCGCATCTGCATGAACATCCCGTCACGTTGTATTTTAGCATGGAGGCCACGTAGGTTCGTTACGGTTTTATATAACAATCTTTTTTTTGAAGAGAATGTGTAACAGTATGGGGTGTGTGTGTGTGAAAATTACTTCATCTTGTAAAACTGTAAGTTATTTAATATCATTTTTGGTTTACCTCATTTTCAAAATAATTAATATATTTTTTTGAATTGCTATACAAGGTGAATTTTGATGTTAGGTGTTTTTTAGATCCCCAAATATGACGAAAATTCTGTTGTCAATAAAAAGGTTTTTAGAGAGATGAAGAGTTATTTTCAAAATTCAATAGCTGGACATATACCTATTTTTAATAAATTATTTTCAATGAAAAACTTTTTGGCGTTTATACGGATATTAAATTATTTTATGAAATCAAATTTATAAACATTTTTATAATCAATTATGTGTCAATGTTACACAAGTGAAATTAAAAGCAACGAAGAGTGGCCAGTTACAAAGGTTACTACTGAATCACACTACGTCTCTCTTGCTCTTTCTCTCTCTAGGGACTAAAGCTGTTTTTTTGCGACGAAATGTTTTCAACCCGGTTCAAAACGTTATATTTTTGCGTTGAAAAAGTGACGTCACACATGAAGCTGTTTAAACCGTGTTTAAAACGTCCACTGCGTCCGGTTTGAACTCTTTAGATGCTTTGCTATTGGTCTATGCAGCAGTTGCCTGAAAAGTAGAGATTTGAAAATCGGTGTGATTTAAATTTTTAGATTAATATTTAAAATGGTTGTTATTTTAATACTTCTTATTCTCGCTTATTTAAAAAGGAGTTGGTTGTGGACTATTGTATGTACCTCTGCAAATTTAAAAGTATTTTTAAACATCCTGAATTACATAATCCAAAAGCATAATCTAATTACTTTTCTATCTAAATTTCATAAACCTGTCACTCATATAAACATGTTATTAGATATTTGTTTTGGGTTTGCAGTTGCTGAAACCTATTTCTATGTTTTTGTTGCAAAATTCACACATTTTTAAAATATATGTACAAAAACATGCGGAAATAGGTATTGTTAATAATTTCTACCACTAATAATCGTTCTATTTTAATCAAAATCTAGTGTAGGCAATAGTGTAAACAATAATTAAAAAGTGTGAGGGTGATATCAAAGAGCAACAAATATTTGATGACATTACGTTTTGAAAGTATACATTTTCTTGGTACAATACATTAGTGACGTCAGCATTGAATACGTTTTAAACCAGTCGATGAATATGGTTCGTCACAAAAAAACAGCTTAAGTAATATACTTGCTGACTGTTTCCATTGTTTCAATAGATATTAAAATTTTTAAACGCATTTCTCTACTGTGTATAAATACGAGTACCATTGAAACTGGACTGATGCCAGCCAGTTGAAGGCCAACCTGCGGCAGTCAACCAAGAGCTGCTCTGGTCTCTAGAAGAAATTCTCCCTATATTGTAAGTATGGTGTTTATTATGTGTCCAATTGCATACATTTTTATTTATATTGTTGTTAAAGTTGATTTTCTTTAAAGGAGCCAAGGTAATATCGGAAGAATATAACAATTGTTAGTTTCACAGATGTCATTTTTATATTTTAGAAGGTGGAGTGACATATTGGCGAAGGTGCGGTATAGTTACCAAGGAAGATTTGACACATTGGGTGTAGGACCGTGACTTTTCGTAAATACTATAAAAACATATATCATTCAACGCTTCGCTTTCAGCATAGATGGTGTGAAAAGTTAATTCTCGATGACCGTTTTTAATTAGTATTTCCGGAATGCGTAGAAATAAATTAATCAAATTTGGCATAATGCCATAACTTGTAAGTTTTTTTTTTTTTGAAAATCTAAAAAGATATGAACACAGATGACGTTTGTTCGGGGCTGGTAAAACAAAGGGGAGATGCAAAAAATCATTTATTGTATATTTTTTGTTGTTGTTACTATAAACAGTTTTTTTTTTGAAAATTTAAAAAGACATGAACACAGATGACGTTTGTTCGGGGCTGGTAAAACAAAGGGGACATACAAAAAATCGTTTATTGTATATTTTTTGTTGTTGTTACTATAAACGTAGGCGTTCATTAGGAGAGTCGGGTCGGAGCAGATCGCAACGCAAAAATCCGCTTACCTTACTTTCAAATAGAAGTGCGTCCACTGGTAGGCGACTCATCCGTCCCTGTATGCAGTAGACGCACTTTCATTTGAAAGTATGGTAAGCGAATTTTTGCAATGCGATCCGTCCCGACCCGACGCGCCAAGTGAACGTCTACCTTAAAAGTGCTTAGTTGATAAGCAATTGTGGCTAAAAACGAATAATTTTTAAAACACTGAATATAAGGATATTCTGTTAACATTAGGTGGTTGATTCGTGATAGTGGTTCAAAAATACTGAAACTGTATTTTTTTTATATTTTCATAAAAACAATGAAAACTTTAAAGATTTTTACACAAAACAGGTGGCATTCGCCTAATATGAGCAACATATAAGTACATTCAGCGTTTGAGGAGCGATTCATTTTTCGCAACAATTACTTATCGCTTCTAAATAATCACTTTTTAAGAATCTCTCAAAGAAAAGCGATTTATTCACAGTGGCAGCAAAACTGGATACAAATTTTCCACGTGTTCTAAAAAAAGGAAAACATTCGAATGGTTATCCACAACAAAGCGTCAGGTTTCTAATCATGGCACCACAAATCACCTTATTTACAGGAAAATTTGTCCAATTTTGCTCTCGCTACAATCACGTTGATTTTGGGAGATGATTTATGGGGTATCAATCCTTGAATGTATGAAAATGTCAAAATTATTTCTTTTCTTTCAATTTAAATCTACCTACATGGAAAGAAATGCCTTTTGAATTTTAAAAACAATATTGTACAGAACAATTTTTTTTAAAAATTGCATGTATAATCTATACAATTGGAAACTAAATTGCCATCCATTGCTTACATTGTCATCTACAAATTTGTGTCAGAAAATTATAGCCAAGATTGTAACAAATTGTTTTAAATTTAATGACTATTTTATAAAAGTAACTATACAGGGTGAACCTTAAATAGGTACAAATATTTTAACTGCTGGTGTAGTTCGTCATATAGATCAGTCTAGTGAAAGCCATTTTTAAAAATTTCTAATATTTACGGAGATATTAATTATTTAAAAAATACCCACATTTTCAGGACCGCTGTCATAACCAACCTAATGAATCATATGATTTGTTGCGTGGTTGCCATATCTCCTCTAATATAAGTATTAAGTTTCATTTAACGTAATAGTAAAGTAATACGGTTAAATTCTGTTTTAAAGATACTTGTTTGAAGCATAAGTACAGTAAAGTTGGGTATGTAGTATGATACGCAGTATTATTAACATAAATTTTCACTGCTTAACTGACCTTACTATAAACGATTAAAAATTAATTTCCACAAGTTAAATACATACTGCCATAAAGTATTTAGGAAGATATTACGTGATATAACTATGTTCAATGTTCAAAAATTATACATAAACGTGCACACAAGCTTACATGTTTGTTAAAAAATTAACTATTTAGTCAGTAATCCACATTTCACAAGTTAAATGTCATTGTACACTGTTAGAAAGAGACACAAGACACAATTTCCTTAAGTTATTTTATGAAGAATAACGAAAAACTATGATTACCACACAGCCTTAAATTTAATTTTCGCCGCATAACCCCAAATGAGTCAGTATTAACCATTTATTTCGAATTCAGAACCATAAAGTGACTTCGCACTTTAATCAGTGAAACAAATTTAAAAAATAAAGGTACACACAATATTAAATAACAAAATAGCAGCTTGACGTATGCGTTTAATATCAAGAAAAGCAAAGACATTTGTGTAACACTGGCAACACTGTGAACCACATGTTCAATCTGCAGTGCTATGACTCATAAATGTATGAATGTCAGCGGTCCTCAACAAGTTTTCTACAGAAAAATGACAAAATTTATTTAAAATTTCACTTTTTTATTTTTGATTTTTTTGTAAAAAAACTATTATGTATTCTACACAGTGAACTATACTGCTGCTTAAAATATTTGTACTTATTTAAGGTTCACCCTGTATGTTCCAATTTATTAATGCAAATTATGCTTCTAAAAAAAACATGTAGTGCCAACTTTATAATTACAAAATCTGTAGCCGATATTGTTACAATTATTAGAAACAGTACATTTTTAAACAACAGAGTATGCACTACCTTCTATGTTAAAAATTGCTAAAAAATGGTAACATGATTGCAACAGTTTGTTTTACGAAATAAACATAGTATTTTGTTTTCCAGTCGGCTGTAAAACCGAGAAACGACCTGGTAAGCCGACTATCCAATCTACAAGTACCAGGGTAAAGCTCATGTGACACGATATCATTTTATTTGCTCTGTAACTTAAATCTCACACAACTCATTTAGAATTTATTCCACTCGTTAGTATGATATCTTGTTACATTGAGGTTGAACGCATATCGTATAAATCAGTGGCGTAGTGACAATTTTCCACAAGAATTATTTCCGGAATGTGGGACAAATGCAAATTGTGAGGTTAAATTTATTGCACTCTACCAGATTGTTGCCATCATAGCGATGCGTCGCGACTGCTATTTCAAAATTATGGCTAGATTTTATTTTACATATTTTTTCCACTGCTATGAAATTTAGATAGAAAATGAAAATATAATTTTGTATGTTTTGTGACTTATACATATGACTTTTTGATATTTATATGATTTATCAGTTAGTTGCACGATTATTGGCTGTCAGAGAAGAGTTGTTTTAATATTACAAAAGGAATCAATAAATTTATTAGTTTAATTAACACATAAAATTAGAAATAAATTATATGAAAAGAAAGGTCCGAAATTATAATGTAACATCTAAAGCCGCGTACACAATTGTAACAGAATATCGTCGCGAGCCATGCACGTAAATTCAACACTATGGGGCGGTTCCGTCCACCGACTTCGTCACATGCAGTACTGCCAACATGGGGATTTTTAACCAATAAAACAGTAGTAAATTAAGGCTGTTCTGACTTATTTCTGCTCCATTAAATTAGTCGGTTCGCTTTCATTACATAATATTCACTTTCTTCTATTATCTGTTGCGTAGTTTAACATCGTCTGCTAAATCACAGCGATCCTAGGCTGACTGCTGTGATGATTACATGTTCCTATTATATTAGCTTTAAAGATTCCAATACAAATTAGTTAATATATCGAGTTCTTAATATTGAATAAATAATATTTTAGAAAATTTTATTCAGAAATCCCAAACTTTGGACCTGACCAGTGGTGGAGTTTTGTTCTCCTCAAGTGCCCATAATAGTTCGAGATCGAACAAAGTTTAGTATTTTGTATCTTTGTAAACTATTGTAATTACACTTCGGTCAACATCGACTTTAATATTTCAACAAGTAAGTAGAAATAATGAAATGGGACAAGAGGAGTAGTAGAAAACCGGAAAAAAATGCAAAATGACGATAGCGAATTAGCTTTAGAAAGCAAGCCCAGTACACAAGGTCCGACCCCCAGATTCTGATTAGTCGAATTCGCTTAGTAGGTCAATACACTGTCAAAACATTCGATGCTAGTCGAGTTCCATTAATCAGAATACGGCGGCGGATTCCGTTTCTCGATTCGATACATATGTCGTATCGAATGACGTGACACTGTAATTCTTATTGTAAATGTCTAAATCATTCGATCGTGTCGAATTCTGAAAACGGAATCCGACCCCCAGGACTAACATTTCATTCGTTTCATTCCGATTTCTGTCAAATCTGGGGAAAAAAAAATTTGATGAGTTGGCAGCACCGATCACACGTCACATCACAGCGAACATGGGTGTTCATATCTAGATCCGCAGCGTTTCCAACGCTTGTCGGTATTTCCGCGTCACATCAAATTATGATACGGTTACGTAGTGTATGGACATGGAAATGTTGTTCCTAACACGGTTGACTGGACTGCATACAGTATGGAAACATCAAAATATTCGCGACGCAACGAAGTTCTGTTCGGAAAGAAATATTTCGCCGACATGTTACTTTGATCCTGTTCGAGACGAAGTTACGCAGTGAGATTCTGTTACAAATGAGTACGCGACTTAACACTATTGAATGCACGCGAATCTAGGTAGCACCTTGATAAAACAAACATAATCGATGTATACAGTGTGTTCCATAAAGCTGGATGCAGCTTAATAGAAGACAGCTGAGGTCAATATACAGAGTGTTTGGAAAAGTTAGTACAAAACTTAAGGCGGTAAAAGTAGAGCTAAAAAAAATCCTATAAACATTGATCCTCCGGAGCAATAACTTTCTTTATGATTAGGTAGGCAACAATCAAACAATAAGAGTTTTTAACTGTCATAAGTTTCATCAAAATCTGTTATAAATATGGATAGTTTTGTAACTATCCTTTATAAATATTTTTCGAAATTATTTTATTCCATTGAATTATCAAGCAAATAATATTACTTTTTAATTAATTAGACCCTTTAATGAAAAAAATTCACTACTTTTTTTCGATTCTGCGTAGTTTAGTAAGACAATATTTTTTAAATAATGTATGGTGCAGAACCGTAACATTTTTTTAACATTTTCACATAGTAGGCATCTGTCATGATGACAATTTCATTGTAATGATTGTCACTTTCACCTGCTATCATTTAAATTCTTATGTTTCTTTATTTTCTTAGTTGTGATCTTTGTATCTGACTTCGCATTTCATTCGATTTTTCACAATCATGAACCATCATGCTTTTACTAACCGTGAATATGCCAATATGCAATTTATTTATGGTTTCTGTAATGGAAATAGTCTGGAGGCATAAAAAGAGTATCAGCAAGGTTTCCGTGAAAGAGGGCAACCTGCAAGATTGTTTAGGGAAGAGTGATGGAATCAGGAGCCCTAACTGGAAGATATCGTGAATGTGACCATCCAAGGAGGCGTAGGCATGATTTAGAGGAAGTAATTTGAAGATTATTTTAACGTAATGCTACTGCGAGTGTAAGAAGAGAACAGAGATCGCTTTAGAACAAACAATACTTAAGTATGGCAGTTGCTTAAGGAAAATGGATTATACCCTTGCCATTTTCAAAGGGTTTATGGTATCCTTCGAGAATATCATGCCGCTCGCCTCTGTTTTTGTCGCGCAATTCTTGGTCGCCAATAAGACAATTACACATCGTTTCATATATTTTATTTACCGATGAGGCTTGTTTTATAAGGGACGATGTTATCAATTTGCACAATCTTCAATCTTCAATCAACGGAGATTTTTAGTAAATGTTTGGGTCGGCATTGTTGGTAATCAATTCTGGGATCATTCCTTCTACCGAATCGATTGAGAGATGTTGAATATCTAAGCTTTTTGGAAAATGATCTTGCAGATCTGCTAGAAGATATTTGTCTTGAACTAGGTATAACCAAACTCTTTTTTACAAGATAGGGCTCCTCCACATTATGCTCGTTAAGTGCGAGATTTTTTAATTCGATCATTCCCGGGAAAATGGAGTGGTCGTGGAAATGACCACCTCTTTCGCCTGATTTAAATGCGGATGATTTTTATTTATGGGATGACATAAAAAGACGAAGGTATATATTACGCCTGTGATATAAGGCTGTAAGTATCATAAGCATGTATAAATATTTTGTTTGTTTGTTTTTATTTTTTAAATTATTACTACTTATTTGGTGAAACCAATTTTGTATTTCTTCTGGTTTCTGTACGGTGCTTCATGTATCATCATTTCTACATTATATCTGAAATGTTTATAGTAAATATTACGGTACACTTTCAAGTACCACACATTTATAATATTTACTACAAAAACCGACATAATTATCTGCATATAACAATTATATCGGTATAGTTATGAATTTATTAAAATACTAAAATAACTTTGTCAAAATTTAAAAACGAAACTGCATAAATTTTGCAATTGCCTGCAAGACTTTTATCATGTATGTATGCATTCGCTTTATAAAGGACGCCACACCACTGCTTAGAATATAAAAACTTATATTCACAGTCACGATCTTAGGGTAAGCGTTAAATTTTATCTAATAAATGCAAATTAGAAATTCTAAAATCGTTTTATCTTTCTGCCGTGCACGCTATCTTAAGGTAATGCTATGCTAGTGTTATGCAAAAAATGTGATACTACTAAGATTAAATGAGTGTAATTTCATTGTTTTAGCAAGAATAGATTCAGTTTATAATTTCTTTGAAATGCTAAGTTCTTCAGAGTCATTAAAAGCAGATTAAAGATATTTAAAAGAATCATATTGAGAAGAAAAGAAGAAGTTAAAAGAAAATAGAAATTATTAATCGAATATAGCCTAAAAATATATACATATGTATAAGAGGTTTGATTAAACACTTTCACTATTTTGATTTATACCATTTACCAGTAATTGTACACAACCATTGTTTTTATAAGCTTTGCCATCTATAAATCTAATGACAATAACATGGTCATAATCGCGACAAGAATTCATACGAAATATTTAAGAAACTGCAATTGAGAGTAATAAAACTATATACTACACTAAATGTTTATATTATACAGGGTGTCCGGAAATGATGAGCAAAAAATTCAGGGGATAGTTCTAGAAAGAAAATAAATGCTACCTCTTTCTATAACATTTTTTCCAAAACTGATTATTAACGGAGTTACAGGGTGTTAAAGTTAAAATTTTATTTTCGATATTTGTAAATAACTTCTTAAGAAATCCAAATATTTACATAAACTTTGTAAATCGGGGGTTTTTGTGAACGAGAAATTCAAATATGTTTCTAATTTTGACGTCACTAGTAGAGGGCGCCACTCATGGCACATCATGTTTCTTTTAAATGACAGAAATTTTTTGCTGCTTAGTGTATCCATCTGACTATAGACTAGAAAGAGGTAGCATTTATTTTTGGTCTAGAATTATTCTCTGAATTTTTTGCTCATCAATTCCGGACACCCAGTATATATTGCACTAACTTGCGAAAAATGTTTTTAACGCGACCAAATATCGAAAATTATGTTGACAATAAAAACAATTACGTAATGTCAGCCGTGACGTAAGACGTCTGAATTATTGCCGTGACTATATACAGGGTGATTCAGGTTTAATCTTGATAACTTCAGGAATCGATAGAACAGGTTAAAATAATCTTCATTTGTGATATAAATTTATTTCCTAAAACGCATCGTTTCCGAGATAGAGGGCGTTGAAGTAGGAATTTTTTTCTCGTTTTTCCCTTATAACTTTTGAACCACTTATCCGATTTAAGTGAAATTCGGAACAGAAACACTCCTTATGATCTTACATTAGCTCCTTAAGTTTGAACTACCCCTCTTAGAAGTGTATTTTGTATGCTACCCCACTCTTATTTTATTTCAAATCTACAAAAAAAAATCAATAAAACATCTACACACCACTTTGACCTGATTAATTTCGAAACTTTTTCGTCTCCTGTTTTTTTCGACATTTGGTCTTGTTTCTGAAATATTCAAAGAAATTGGTGACAGTGTAGCGCACCAGTCCCGTAAATTTCATTTAAAGTTATAGCAACCCATGAAAACAAAACTCAGTGATTTGTATAAACTGACTTTTGTGAAAATTATTGTCAAAAGTATTATTTAAAGAGTATTTTTAGTGCTAAGAAAAAATGCCAAGAGCTTTTACAAATGCTGAATATGCCGATATACATTATGTTTATGGTTTCTGTGACGGAAATTAAAACGCGTCAGTTCGAGAGTACCGAACACGCTTCCCTAATAGAAGAATTCCAAATGCACAAGGTTTTGTAGATGTACATCGTCGATTTTCGGAATATGGTTTGCGCCGCTACATGATCATAATCGTAATGTACCGCCAAGGAATAATCAGCGAATTCTTAATCTTTTTGATATCGATAGAACTTTAAGCACACGCCAAGCAGCTCGGCAACTCCATTTATCTCAATCAAAAGTACTGAGAGCATTCATCGAAGGGCTTTCCATCTTCAACCAGTTCAAGGTTTGTTGCCAGGAGATGCTGAAAAACGTTTAAATTTTTGTAGATGGGTTTTAGATTCAACAGAAATTAATCCACAATTTCTGCATAAGGTTTTATGGACCGACGAATCTAATTTCACAAAAGCTGGAATTGTGAATTTCCACAACATTCACGTTTGGAGTGAAGTCAATTCTCGATGTGTCAGACAATCTTCATTTCAGCAATAGGTTAGTGTAAATGTGTGGATAAGTGTTTTAAGTAATAACCTCTGTCGGCCGCATATTTTGCCTTCTCGTTTAAATGGGGATTTATTTCATGAGTTTCTGCAAAAAGCTCTCCCCGACGTGCTTGATGATGTCCCCTTAAATTTACGTCAAGGGAACTGGATGCAGTTGGATGGTGCCCTTGCAATTTACGGAAGGCAAGTACGGCAGTGGTTGGATGAGAATTATCCTCGTCGATGGATTGGACGGAAATCCAACAATCATCCAAATATGTGGATTCCTTGCGAAGGACCTCCGCGCTCACCAGATATGAATCCCCTGGATTATTTCGTTTGGGGCCATCTAAAAGTAATTGTGTATGATACGCCAGTACATACCCGTGAGGAATTGATCCAAAGGATAAGACATGCTTGTGATGACATAAAAAACAATCCTGTTCAAATAGCAGCTGCGGTTAATACACTAGTTCGTCGATGCCAAAAATGTATTGAGGCTGGAGAAATGCACTTTGAACAATTATTGTAATTTTTTTAGTAGTTGATAAGTTTGTTGTAAATCTTGTAATAAGTAGTTGTTACTAAATTTATGTTTGAGGTTATTGGCATTTTTTCTTAACACTAAGAACACTCTTTAAATAATACTTTTGACAATGATTTTTACAAACGTCAGTTTTTTTTGAGAGCCGATAGTGTCCCGGAAGCACCGCAGCCTATAGACTTATTGTGCATCTCTCGACGAGCACAAATATCCATGGTACTACAGTGGGATTTGAACCCACACCGACATAGCCGATTCAGACTTGTTCTACGAGCAGTCATCTCCCAGCCACCTTGACTATCGCGGCTCCCAAAACGTCAGTTTACACAAATCACTGAGTTTTGTTTCCATGGGTTGCTATAACGTTAAATGAAATTTACGCGGCTGGTGCGCTACACTATCACCAATTTCTTTGAATATCTCAAAAACAAGACCAAACGTCGAAAAAAAACAGGAGACGAAAAAGTTTCGAAATTAATCAGGTCAAAGTGGTGTGTAGATGTTTTATTGAAATTAATTTTTCTTTGTAGTTTTGAAATAAAGTAATCGGATAAGTGGTTCAAAAGTCATGAGGGAAAAACGAGAAAAAAAAATTCCTACTTCAACGCCCTCTTTCTCGGAAACGATGCGTTTTAGGAAATAAGTTTATATCACAAATGAACATTATTTAAACCTGTTCTATCGATTCCTGAAGTTATCAAGATTAAACCTGAATCATCCTGTATAAGCTTCGCTATAACATGCCAATGTTAAAGTTTTACTATTGACGACAAATATATTTAACATACTTATGTAGACTGGCCCAGATCCAGGAGGGATTGCGACAATGCTCTTAGATCGGACAAATTAAGCCTTACTCATTCACACATAAACAAGCAATCGTGTCAACACGTTAGTGCATCAAGACGAAAAATTTACAAACCAGAGGAGGAAAATCTAAATCATTTAAATAGTTACCAACAGAAACATTGGTCGCCTTTCAAGAAAATACATTATCAATATCATCTATGACATGTCAAGGAAGATGGGGGCAGTCTTTCGCAAGATCAATTGCAAGAATATTAGCCACGATCCTGGTGTATACAACATTCCACATAGGTTACATGAAATAAAATGTATATTAGGCAAACAGGAAGAAACGTTAACACGAGACTGAATGAACATAAGGCGAATACAAAGCATACGATAAATATAGATAAAACTAAGACGCTAGTTTATTATTGTTTGTGAGAGACCAAGAATATTATAGTCAAGACTACAGAGAAGTAATAAAAAACTAAAAGAATCGAAACAATATATACGTAAAAAATAATTATCATTGAAGAAGAAACAACACAACAACAACAGGTCACTCGTCAGCAACCCTCCAGACATATACAGGTTTCGAGCTTATGAGCTTTTATCAGTATGCCATAGGTGAGGTACTGACCAATAACCCTAACTATTTTAAATCTGTTTAAGTCCGACAAGGTGTAGATAAGCTACATCTAGCGGCCATTCGCTACTCCATGACGGACTGAAAACCCACATACACGGAGAGTTCTACGTCTACACCATTGAAAGCTATCGGAACAATATTGTGCAAACACGGAATTCCAGGAGACAACTATACTGCGGGATAATGACCGCATTGTTATTAGTACAGACACAAGTGAAATAAATATTCGTAAAAACATAAAAAATAATAGTAACTCTGAATTTGGTACTGAGACAGGACACATTTTCGGATCACTAGATCTAGATACATGCCACGTGTTATATCTATTTCGCGTTCACTTCTGTCGGCGATAACAGACACGAACAGCCAGGGTGAGTCGTCGGTTGCCTCACCTATGGCATACTGACGAGAGCTAACAACCGGTATATGTCTAGTAGCAATGCTGACGAATTAACTTGGATATTTGCTATAGGTTTTTGAGGTGTATTTCAATGCTGGTCGGGTCATTAGCATGAAGAGTTGTTGTTTCCTGAAATTCCGTGTTTGAAAACATTGCAATCACCGAAGGTGATACTGGTTTGGAGATTTCAATGGTACCTACAGTGTGGCAGGTCGCTTGATGTTGTGGTCATTCAGATCCAATATAGAGTAGCTAGGACCACTAGATGTAGACACGCTCTACGTGCGTCATCTCGCGTACTCATGTTTGCATCTTATATTTTCATGTTTTAATCTACTCTGCTATGTTCTAAAGTTTGGAACACTTTTTAAAACACCATGTAAAAGCATAATAAGTATATAAAATTTTCATTGGCTGCTCGTCAAAATTTACATAATTTAAAACCTTAATATTTTTGATTAATTATGAAATGTATTGCTTAAATATTGTAGAATAATCTTGCGTACAATAGTGCTGCACATAATAATTAAATTAATAAGACAAATAATTTAGATGATGTAACTACGAAAATTAACAAAGAAATATACATTTGATCGTGGTGAAAAATATAACTACAATAGGTTAGTATGGAAACCTATAACATGTACCAAATTTGGTTTAAGTCTCTTGACTTCATTCGAAGATTGGTATAAAAATATTATAATCCAAAACAAAAGAATGTAAGGTTTCATATATTATGAAACATCAGTGTCGCTAAACAGACAATAAAATTGTTAAGTTATTTGTCTAATCATCTCACTTATGGCTGATGAGAACTAACAAGTTTGAAACCGAAATATATCTGGTGGTTCTACTAACCTTAACTGTTTACCAGAAATTGTGTGAAGTTTAATTTTATTATTACTAATAATAATGCCATTCTCATTGTTAAGATGAATATATTTCGACACTTAAACGATAGATTTGCACTCATTGTCTTATTGTAAATTACGTAATCTTTTTGACGACAAATATAACACTGTTTTAAGCTCCCATTCCATTATCGCACGCTATTCGTGACAGATTAAATTTGTTAACTTTATGTAACATCGTACCTGTATCATTAAAATAATCTTTCAAAGATTATAAATTTAAATTTGGAACTTCCTGCCGAAAACTAAGAATTATTTATGACCAAAATGCTGACGTTGAAACTTTGTCTCTATGTCCAAAATGATATTCAAATTATTAAAAGATTTACGATCAGGTGTTTAACATTAAAAAATTTATTACCCTCTTAACAAGGAAGAGCTCCTCTTCTCAAAGTTTCGAGACGGTTTAAGCTTTCCGAGGGGTTATTGTTCTCTCGGAACAGAGAAATCCATAACTTTTATTCTGATATTAAAATTTCTAAATTAAAGCAATGAGATAGAAATGATCATATTTTCATTCATGCAAAAATTATTGATTAGACTTCAGTTCATCATCAAGGTAATTGAAGATATAATTCAATAAAGTCGATTCATTGATACTGAAGTCTGTTGTGTTTATCGCCACAATCAAACTAAAGAAATTAGTTGATTGCAAGTTCCATTTAATATAATTTGTAATTTTAAAAATTGGAAGCAGAGCTATCACATAGAGGATACTTTTAATACAAGATCGGAACTAAGGTCATTCTTCACCCATATGCTATTCCAAATAGCCACACATCTTATCATTATGTAATGTCTACCTTCATCCAGTCAAATATACACGATGTCCCATAATGATATGCGCTCCTTTGGAGAGTTCCTTGGGTAATTTTAGGGGAAGTACTTTCTATAATATTTTTCGATTTGAGCCCTCCCTTACGAGATAAGGGCTTCTACAAAATTGGAAAAATATCGGTTTTTATTTTTTTTCTCAAAAACGGTTAAACTTATAAATCTGAAAATCGGTGAGTACATCTAGTTAATTAAGTTACATTGTTGAATAGGATTTTTATTTTTACGAAATGTCTAAAAGAATGGCAACCACCAGCCTCTATTGTTTTTTTAATTAGAACTTTTTATTCTAAACGTTTCTCGATATGAAAAAATGCAGTAAATAGAACAATCAATTTGTAAAATTTTCCCCTTCTTAGTATTTTTATGCAGACACGCGTTATCTTTTAAAAAAATAAAATCCACATACGTACATATCCTCTGGTGTGGAATATGCAAGCAAAATAATTCATATGAAACGTAGTAGACTGCTGTCACTTTGATGTCTTTTTGTTTGGATTGTCATTAACAACAATTAATGTCAAATATCTACCACCAAATTAGTTATTCTTTTCTGTTAATTTCTGTTGCAATTATGAATTTTCAATATTTCCAACGAAATCAAAAATTCCCGTCAAGTAGCAGTGCGTAGTGTAAATTTAAATTTTTTACGAAGACTTCAGCTATGTGACCGACATCTGGGAAGGCATTTTGAATACCACATGTAAACATTTAATAAAATTAAATTTAGCCTGTAGCTCCATTTCTATGTATTTACAATAACAAATATTAGTCAGTGTTCTTTACCGACTGCCACTTAGCCATTTAAACATTATGGATTTCGCACTTTCCAATTTCTGAGTTTACTACTTGATAAAAATGATTCACATTTGGCACATATGTCTAAAATTAAAACCACCAGCCTACTACGTTTCATATGAATTATTTTACTTGCATATTCCACAACCGAGGATATGTACGTATGTGGATTTTATTTTTTTAAAAGAAAATGTATGTATCTGCTTAAAAATACTAAGAGGGGGGGAAATTTTGTAAATTGATTGTTTTATTTACTGTAATTTTTTCATATCGAGAAACGTTTAGAATAAAAAGTTGTAATTAAAAAAACAACAGAGGTTGGTGGTTGCCACCCTTGTAGACATTTGGTAAAAATAAAAATCGTATTCAACAATGTCACTTAATTATTTATAAGTTTAACCGTTTTTGAGAAAAAAATTAAATCCGAAATTTTTTAAATTTTTTAGAAGCCCTATCTCGTAAGGGAGGGCTCAAATCGGAAAATTTTATAGACAGTACCTCCTCTAAAATGAACCAAGAAACATCATTATGGGACACCCTGTACACTTTTAACCTAACTGAATTAAAATTTACGTAAACGGAGAATGAGACGTCAGTAATACGTCTTAAATAAGGTGAAAAAGTTATAATGACCTATTATTCATAGCAGATACTTCCTTAAACAGCAGCTCTAAACGTAAGTATACCGCCTATGGTAATTAAAACGTAGTATCGATTAATTCATATTATTTTCAGTGTGCCGTCCATATTTGTAAAAAAATGTAACCCATCTAAATGAATAAATTCTACATCAATGATAAACCTATAAGTGTATAAGAGCAAAATACACCACTTGTCTAGATACAAAAGAAATACGTTTTGGTTTTCTGAAAACTCTCGTATATTCTCAGGAAATTAATTGTAGCCAAAAATGATGGAAATAAATTGTCAACTCTACTGATATCTCACTATGGAGTTATGTTTATTATTATTTTTAAGTATAATAAACAAATTACATAATAAAATAAAAATGATTGTGGTGACCTATGTTTAACTTTAAAAATCTCGAGAAATATTGATTTTACCGCTATGAAGGAATAGTATGTTAACTGCATAGAAAGTATTGAAGAACTGTACCAAAATAAAAATTTCGCCAATGGCGTAGAAGTTAGGAATGGGAAACTGCGCTCTACCCCTGTCGTACGCCTCTGGTAGTATGAACGATTTTGTAGCATTTTTTAAATATGTTCTAAAGTATCTAAACCGTATGGCAAGTATGAAATATTAAACAGGGTTAAAGTAATAGGCAAAAATCATTTAAATTGTTTTAAATAAAACATCCTGTAACTCCGTAAGAAACCATATTTTATCTAAGCCTGTGTCAATTCTTCATATTTTCAGCCTAGGATTATCCAGTTAGCGTATGCACAATTATTAAAATTAATTATTAATATCACCCTGTATGTGATACTGACGACTAGGTACGAAATATAATGCTGTTATAATTACAGACATTTCTCCACATGTTTTTTACTGCAATTCCATATTTATATGTGAATATGCGAATTCTACCCTTAGAATTTTGAAGCCCCTCTAAAGTTTTGCATTTTTAAAGGAAATAATTTTTTTTTGCATAAAATATGTTTCTAATAATTTTGTAAAATACTTAACAAAGTT
The DNA here is from genome assembly GCA_037114965.1 of Monochamus alternatus. Lineage (NCBI taxonomy): Eukaryota > Metazoa > Arthropoda > Insecta > Coleoptera > Cerambycidae > Monochamus > Monochamus alternatus. The sequence goes on along the minus strand of CM073428.1, from coordinate 30,005,759 downwards.
GCATAGTACTACTTTCCTTCAGTAAAAAGAATAACAATACTGTACGTACATATCGAATAAACCTTAATAAATTCATATTTTTGTTTAATATATCAGTTGATATACTTTTGTTACAAAATGGTCCCTTATAAAGTTCTAAAAAATATGGCAGTTAGCATCGCGCGGCTTAATGGAGACTTTCACTTCCAATATTGCAGACTTAACTCACATTTTCCCTTCAGACGAAGTTATTACAACTTACATTTTTGATCTCAAGGTTATGTAGAATCTATATAGATTAAAATATCCTGTTAGTTTGAAAATCTGTAAAGTTTATTCTGATTTTGATGTTAATTTAGACCTAAATTGGCAATTTTTGCCTATTCAAGTGTATGTGACCATATAGGTTGGGTATTAGGTACTTAGGTACATAACCTAACTATTTTATCTGTGCTGGGCGACTTGACTGTTTAAGTGATTTATAAGCTCCGTCTGCTAAATCGTGTCGCCTTTAAGTAAATAACATAGTTTATATATAAATCTAATTCTATTCAGTAAGGTTAAACTGAGTTCTTTGTACCAAGTAGTAAAAGAATATGACCTTTATTTGTCATCATATTGCAACAAAACTAATTGTTAATTAGTTTAGACAGAATATACCCAATTAATTTTTTAAGTAAAAATAACTATAAGGACATTCAAAGAAGTAATATTTCCTTTTAGGTAAAGCATGTGTCGCTGGAAAGTAGCAAAATAAAATTAAGATAAAATTTACCTAAAATTGAAATCAATTCTTACTGTTAGTTTATATTGGTAGCTAAAAGGCGAGACAAAATTCAGGTTATACATAGTTACGTAACATAAATATTTCTTACAAATTACATAAAAGTAAAATTGTGTTATTGATAACTTATTATGATATATTGCTTAATACATTACCAGTAAGCCGAAATGTCTTCAAAATTGAACATCTTGGTTGTAATTACGGTATATCGATTAATTCTCATTTTCAATTTATTAGAGATACTGCTTGTGGTTAACCAAATCATCAAAGGTATTGTTGCAAATGACGCCTAAAAAACAAACGCAGAAATTGGGGAGGACGGGGCACTTTGCCTTCCCCATTATTTTGACGTACGCCCATGGATAATATAACTTACTATCCTAGCGTAATATTTTATTTCGATTATTTTATTATCTTGATAATTTTACGTAACTCTTCTTTTTCAATATAACTTCGATTTATTATAGTTATGCAAACGTTGGATATAGCCGTAGAATGACGAGATTCTATTCCAAATTTGCAGTTATTTCACTCAGCGCAGTGCCGTCGAGAAGCCTTTCAGAAGCGGTCACCTGACGTTCGTGGGACAACACGATGTGCTTATCTGTGTAGGAATATGTATAAAAGATTATAGGCAGAGGAAATATCGAGACGTGGTCGACATGTAGTCAAATGAAGCAACTTCTGTTCTGTAAATTTTGATATTGTATACGAAACTGAGCAGAAAAAAAGAAATAATGATTTGATCTTACAAAAGTAAGTCATGATAAACAAGAAAGTTCAAAACAGCCTGAAACTGTTTCAGGACGAATGCGAGAATGATAAGAACAACTACCATGAGCGCAACTATAGGAGTTGTGGGCTGATAAGCACCCTCAATATTAAAATTAACACTCGCAAATCAAATACTTTTCAATTCCAAGATATATTTAATTATTTTTTTTATCGTAAAAATTATAAAAAAGTAATAAGTTAGTAATAATACAGTATGCGCCAAAAGTACGGAATAAATTCAATAAAAAGGAAACAATTATTTTTTGGGAAAAATCCTCGAACAGGTCGATTTTTAATTTAAAAAATACATATTTTAGCGTAAAATGCGATTTTCAAATGTCATTTGTTTTCGAGTAATGACGTCATCGATTTTTTTTTAATGGCAACACCATATTTTTTTCCTTGATTCTGAAAGATCGTTTAATTCTCTATCAGACTAAAATTTTGCCCTCTTACATAGGAAAGTTTTCGAGTAAATGACGATTGAATGTTAGAAAACGTAAATCAATTAAAATAAAGCAGAAACGTTATCAAGTTTAGTTTTTCGAATTCCATAGTTCTTTTATGGATCACGTAGGTGAAAATCTTTGCAAAGTGTCATTGTCACACCGAGTTTCTAATAAGTATTGTAAGCGACATAGAAATTATTATTCAATTTAAAGCAGTATGGCACATTTAACTGTTACTCAAAGAATTGAAATTTTAATTCTTGTCGGATGCGGGAATATGACTAGAACTCAGCAGGAAGTTTGCGATTTATTTAATGAAAAATATCCAGATCGCCCTATCAGCCAATCAACAGTCAGTAAGGTAGAGTATAAATTTAGAGAAACTGGCAATGTTGTAAACATTCCAAAACCTGGACGTCCAAGCATTAATGAAAATCAGAAACAGAACATTTTGATAAGTATGGTGGATAATCCTCATAATTCTTCACGATTGGTTGCATTAAACAATGACACTAGTCAGAGCACAGTGCTACGTATCTTGAGGAAGGAAAAATATCATCCCTACAAAATTCAACTTGTGCAGGAACTCAATGAAGACGATCCCGATCGTCGCTTACACTTTTGCGAAATTCTAATGGATTTATGTCAAGGAAATAGAAATTTACACGGGCAAATACTTTTTTGAGATGAGACCACATTTTGTCTGAATGGTACAGTAAACCGTCAAACTTGCAGATATTGGAGTCGGGAAAATCCTCATTGGATGGCAGAGGCACATATCCACACCCTCAGAAATTAAATGTGTGGGCTGGAATAGTTGACGACAGAATAGCAGGGCCTTTCTTCTTTGAAGGAACCCTAACAGGACAAAGATATTTAGAGTTTCTAGAAAATGACCTTGTTCCAGCCCTTGCAGTAATTTTTCCTAACGATGATGACCCTGACATTCCTGACGATACCATATGGTTTCAGCAAGACGGTGCACCTCCGCACTATGCGCGCCCTGTACGAGATTTTTTGGGCAACTGTTTTCCTAGGAGGTGAATCGGCAGACGCGGACCGATAGAATGACCTGCAAGATCGCCAGATCTTACACCTCTTGACTATTTTTTATGGGGATACTTGAAGTCAAAAGTGTACATTAATAAACCACGTAATTTAGGAGAACTTCAAAATCGCGTTCGGGACGAAATACGAAGAGTTACCCCAGAAATCATTCATAATGTGCAAGAAGAATTTCTTCACAGACTTGCGCATTGTCAAGAAGTTGGTGGATGGCAATTCGAACATTTAATTTAAGTATACAATTTAATCAATTGTATTTTATTTTACATACCTCAGAATTGTTACTTTTTATGGATAAAATTTACGTTTTCTAACATTCAATCGTCATTTACTCGAAAACTTTCCTATGTAAGAGGGCAAAATTTTAGTACTGTCTGATAGAGAATTAAACGATCTTTCAGAATCAAGGAAAAAAATATGGTGTTGCCATTAAAAAAAAATCGATGACGTCATTACTCGAAAACAAATGACATTTGAAAATCGCATTTTACGCTAGAATATGTATTTTTTAAATTAAAAATCGACCTGTTCGAGGATTTTTCCCAAAAAATAATTGTTTCGTTTTTATTGAATTTATTCCATACTTTTGGTGCATACTGTATAATAATATTTTTCTACAAAACTGTTAAAAGTGGGCTTTTTAATTGTCATTTATGATGTTAAAAATGTCATTTTTTTACACGCGTGTTAAAAGTAGGTTACTTTTAACACGCGTGTTAAAAGTAGGTTACTTTTAACACGCGTGTTAAAAGTAAATCAAAAGCACTGGTTGCTACGAAAATTTTTGTTCATAAACATTGCGATCTGTGTGCTATTTTTTGATTTCTTATTTTTATTGAGTTTAAAGTTCTTCCGATTGTTTTGTAGAAAAAATATTGTATGATATACGTGTTAAAAGTGATTTTATTTTGTTCGTGAAGTTAAAAAACTCTTCACTCACAAAATAAAATCTTACTTTTAACACGTATATCATAAATAGCTATTTTCTCCAACCGTCGTGATATTTTTTGATTGTCAATCTCTAAGGTTGACATTTTCCTTAGTGAGAAAAAAAGTGGTCCCTTAGCAACAAATGTATTCACTTTTAATCCTAGGAGCTAATCAAGTTTTAATTTATAAAAGTTAATTCAACAATATTTACAACAATTTTTGTTTATCCAGATTAATATTAAATACACAACTTGAAGTATTAAAATTAAATAAACCACTGAAACTGCCACTAGCCTCATTCGTAGAGCAATTCTCAAAGTAGTACAACACGTCTTCATGATTACTTATATTATCTTTAGATGCAGTGAAATGAGAAATAACAACTTGGTTTATCATTATCACAATCAACTTTCAGTATTCTTTTCACAATACTTTCTTTATTCAAAAGTGACTGTTCAATGTAGCCTTCCGCCGCAGTGCTCAATCTCCATCCACCATGTCTTTTAAGACAAGTGAGGTCACCATCGCCGTCAACTAAAAGCGTAGCAGACGTTCATCGTCACTCGTGTCGTGTCCACTTTATTCTTTCCAGTTGTCCACCTTGAAAAATTTTGCCTTGCGAGACGGCACTGATTTTATGAATACCGACCACCATTGAATAACACTTTTCACTAACATCTGAGAAATAATCGACGTTCTCCAATCCGGGTGGACGTAAACCAACATAATTTTCAATAAAAACTTAAATAATTGTCTCTCAGCACAGTAAAAACACATGGTCTCTTGGTATTGGGATTTTTTTAATTAAGGCAGATTTCACACCTTCAACATTATCAATTGCTAAATTGACTTTACAGAACAGGATGCGCCTGCAACTCCCAATATTAGAACGACCTATAAAGAAGCTTTTCAAAAATGTTATTCTTTTATTTTTAAAACGTTTACCTTTATCATCAAATATAAATTATCAGGAGCACTATTCAAAAAGCAGTCAACTTGCTCCTGTGTATATTTTCGCGATTTTTTCGGTATATATATCTCATTTTGTCTTTTGAGAGGAGACGTAACTTTCAATATCTGCTTATATCAATATTTTTCTTTATATCCAACGTTGACCACAACATTGAATATTGTGACCAAAGCGTTGACGACGCTGACATTTTATTTGCTAAGTTTGAAAAATACACCATCAATACATCTTCTAAATACAACTAAATGTTTTTTCTTTGCACCAAGAGAAGATTCAAAGAAACTTCTTTCGCACACTCCAGTATTTCCTCAGGTACATCTAAATCTTCATTAGATTCCATTTTACATACTTGTCGGTAAACTACAAACAATCACATGAACTCAATTAGTAATATGGCGACTAATGTTTGAGTACATTGCTTTATTATCCAAATTTGGTTTGAATAATTTCAAATAGTCGAGGCAATGAACTAAAAAAGTTCTAAAACTAGTTGTGGTGGAAAACCACCCGAAAATCATAATAGGGGCGTTTTGTGGGGCGTTGAATCCGAATTTCATGTCGGAAACGACCCCCCGAACACCTAGTGCACCAGAACCTGACCCGAAACGTCATCTCCGTGGCTTTTCCTTACACAATCAAAAAGGGCGAACCGAAAATCGTTATGGGGTTTTTTTGGGGCGCTGAATCCGAATTTCACGTCGATCTTCTCCGAGGGGTTTCCATACACGATCGAGAAAGACGAACTGAAAATCGATATGGGTTTTTTTTTGGGTCGCTGAATTCAAATATGACATCGGTGAACACCCCACGGGCACCTGGTGCCCCTGAACTCGGACGTGTACGTCATCTCCGAGAATTTGCCCACCAAGATCGCTAAAAACGATCCAAAAAATCATTCCAGGCGCGTTTTTGGGCATATAATTTAAGTAGAATCAACAATTCCACACGATGTCAAGATAAAAGTTCCAGTACGCCAGGCGTTGGCAAGGTAGTTTTGGACGTGAAATTTGGATTTTGGATTTTTTGAATATATTTTTGGCTGAAGCAATTCAATTTCCGATTTGTCAGAAATTCCATGTCGTCACATTTTTTACAAATAATTTTTGGAAGAGAATGCAGAAAACAGCATTCCGATCCGGTCCACCACAACTAGTTTTAGAAGTTTTGAACTTTTTACTAGTTTATTGCCTCGACTGAAAGTACATATTAATAATTAAATGGGGGGATTTCAGTTGGAGAAAAAATAGCATGTTTTATTCGTATTAAAAGTATATTTTTTGTCTCGCAGTTTTGCACTTAATCCTAATAGAACAACTAATATAACAATATATTATTATGTACTAAGGTCGAAAAGTGAAAGTTTAAGATATGAGTAAAGTATGAGTACGAAATTTTATTTCATGCTACATTCAAAGTATTGAAATAATCTAATTATGTAATTGTAAATATCTCCGCGATATATCAATCAAATTGTTATGTTTCTGAAATGTCAAAAAATATCCCTAGTAATACGAAATACGTGGGTTACTATGGAAATTCCTTTAAATTTCTAGAAATTTTACTTTATCCTCCTAGTACTTTTCATTTTTCCTAAAAATTAACCAAAAAATGTACCATTATTGAACAGTATACACGGTGTTTATAAAATGCGTCAATTAAGCCGCTGCATTTATTTTGCCCATTTTCGAAATATGTTGCATATTAAAAATAAGCACTATTTCTAATGAAGCTAACAGTATGAACGTCAAGGCACATTTACAGACCACGATGACACTCGAAAAAATTACATTCCTGCTTGAACTCATACTGCAAAAAAAATGTCCACAGTCTATTTAGGTCCACAAGATGCAAAACAATATAAGCAAATTTAAGTAGTAGGCAATTCTAATATATTCTTGGTACAACCGTAACATTCATAAATGAATAACCAGGTTTGAAGTGGAAATTTTTCTTTTTTATATATATAACATGGAAACCTACAATTTCCCGCTGCTTTTTTCCCTCGAGGACAGTTAGGGACGCGATCCGCTTCACTATTAGCATTGCTTAGTATACCCCGAAGGGAAATTTTCAGAACTCACAATATTACATGGTAATGCCTCCAGAGCACGTTAGTGTGTTTCGAGACAGGCTGTTATTTCAGCCAGCCTATCTGGGCTCTTGGATTCTAAGATCTCACGAAGTTGGCGCAGATAGGTGAGAGAACTATAGGTATGTCTACAAGGTTATTTTCAATTGATATTGGTGGAGGATATAATAGCATGTGAATTTAAAATTGACATACCTTCGGGCAGATATGTATATTCCGGAAAGTGACTACGATGTCAACTAGAGAATATTTTTATTTCCAACGCGATATATAATCTAATTATATATTTTAATACTAATATTTTTAAACACATAAATTATATTTAATGAATGTATCGTCAAGGAGCAAGGGATGAATGGGAATAAAGTATATATGAGGCATGGCTATAACTTTTACTGTATTGTAATAGTTATTTACAACATGAGTGTTGTAAAGATTCATGTTACAAGACAACATGTAAGAGTTATCAATTTAAAGCGCTTTTCAAAATAAGTGATTCTAATGGAAGTTTACTCTCTGATATAGAAGCAGCGGCAAACGAAGCGATCTTAAATCTAGTTCCGACAAAATCTAACGCGCAGTGTGAATTGGAGTACCAAAACTTTGAATATTGATGCAAAGGTAACAAGGTTTGGATTAACTTTCAGGAAAGCAACGCTACCAGAAACCATCTACACTAAAAATAATCATGATATAAGCAAATTTTCTCAACTATTCGCATTTCTGAAAAGAAGTTCAGATGACTACAAGGCCAATTTTTACAAGGAAAGAAGTATATAAGGTTCTAAGTACCTACCGCATTTGATGAAAGATGAAACACAGTTACTCATGAAGGTTACTATGATAATCGGCATTTTTGGCGCCTGTCGTCGCGAAGAATTGACTAAGCTAATGTTGTATCCTATTCAATACAAATAAAAATTGTGATTCCACTCACGAAAACAAAAATTTCTTTTTCTTTTTTTAAATATTTTTCGAAAATATGCTGAACTTCGCGGTTTTTTTCAATTCTACATACAAGAAAAATATACCTCCCAGCCTGTCCCAAAGAATACAATGGCCATTGTTTTGTTTTAGAAGATCCTCAGCCACCATTCCGGTTGATGGGGGTGCATATATGCAGATGTTAAAGCGTCATGTGGCTAGAAATCTACTACGGCAGATGTTAAGAATTTTTTAGACAATAAGAAACAAATAGCAAGGATGATCATGGGCAAGGGAACACAGATTTAACGAATTGAAATTGGAACGTAAACAGCTCCATCTCATCTACTTCTCGTATACAAATTATTTCTAAATGTAAATAATGTTTATAATAAACCATAGGTTTTGTAATATATTTTTTTAAATAATAAATAAATCATTTTCTAAAAAACGGGGTTTTATTTAAAAGTTTAACACAATAGTTGTTCTTGCATTAGTGCACTATGTATGTTATTTGGCACCAAATATCTAGGTATGCTAATAAACAACAATTCCATAGACATGATTGGATTCAACAAGTATCTAAACTATAAGTTAACTAAATTCACTAACAAAAAAGATATACTTAATAAAATCATTCATTGATTTTCAAAATTCAAATTCACTTTTGAACATGTACATAATAATATATGTTTTATTATTATTATTAATAATAATAATAATAATAATAATAAACAATAGCTTAAAGGAAAAATATTTGAATAAAGTAGGTAGTTAGGCTTTTAATTTAGGTAGCATGGCACAAAACAAAAAACAAGTCTTATGCATTGTAGTATATATGACATAAGCAAGAAAGTCAACATCAAAGCATTTGTCATAAAATATCACTGGGAAAGGTCGTAGATAGTGATTTCTAGCGGATCTGATGGTTAGAAACTCTTGAGTATTTAGCAAATTCAATAAATTAACTGTAACAATGGAGAAATTGCATGATTTTATCAAATACATACAGAAGAAAAAATGTATTATTTTAATCGAAACGGTGTTTGTCATATATTATGACCAGATGACTTCTCTTACATTTTCCACATTTGTCTCCCTCGTATCTCTCATCGTCTGATTCTATTTGAATGTAAGCGGTTACTTTGCACTTTCTTCGTTCCAAATTTACAAAGTTATTATCAATTATTTTCAGGAACAGAGTGTAAAAATTAATAAAATAAGTCGCTGAATTTAGAGTGCTCATTCATTTTGTTCTCTTTACGCTTTAAATCTGTTTATTCGTATCATAAAATATGATGTAGGGGACCTTAGAATCATTATTATGGGAGTTATTTTGAAACTAGTTTCAAGATATCTAAAGCGAGTAATGTCTTTTGCACTTTAGATATAAGTAATATAAAAAATCATGAAGTTACTCTATCTCGTTTCTTTTCTTTCGAGTATGGTCAATAAATATGAACTATTAGCTCAAAAAACCTGAAGGTCATTTTTTGGATCGGCATTTATAATACGTGTTTCACACCTTATAAAGGGATAGCTAGATGAGATATCTAAATTATTGTTACCATCACCTTTCCTTATTCAGTCTCACTAAAAAATTTTAATAAATCCTCTGTTCCGATCGATATTAAAAAGATTTGGGAACCACATTTCTAGTAGTGAAAAAGATCAGGCAGAACGAAAGGCCTAGGGAAAACTGTCGGTGAGGAAGCGTGGAGATGAAGTTAATTAATGACTGTACCCACCCGAAACGGATTAAAGTCGTAATTTTTCTTCCCCTTTATAGGTACGATCATTTTATTGGAGGGAAAATTAATGAAGGAAACCTGGCTTATCCATAAAATATTAGATGTTTATTATTGATGGTGGACTAAACGCTCGTAACTGCGGTGAATCTCCGTTATTTATAAGCACCGTCTCAACGTGCAATTAGAAGATAGAGTAAATTGATGATTTCTTGGATTACGGAAAGCCTAGAGCGCAGTAAACATTAATTACGTATTCTACGAGATTTATTTATTAGAAACAAGATAAATTTATTGCTGTAGCTGTAGGTAGATGCGCCATCATGTTTTATTAAATTTACAGAAGCCTTCAACAAATATTATTATTCAATGATTGTGCAAAACCCACAAGAAATTGAAATGTTTACTCTCCATAGATTTATTGTTGTTTATTAACATTTAAAAAACTGTAGACATATTTCCTTGCACATCTTATACAAACAAACTAAACATTTCAGACCAATATGCGTGTCGTTTTTCCAATTGAAACGATATGCAAGGAAATATGTTAAGGTGGAAAGGTTTATAATTTTATCTTATGAGCATTAAATCATATTTCTAAAGGATTTTGATGCGCCGAATCCAGATCTGATCTCAAAGTTGCTCCATCACGTCAGGTTTTCGAGATATTCTGACCTAAAAGTGAAAAAACGCTTACTATATTGGAGGTTATTTTACGACAAACGGTAGAATTTCGTCTGGAAAGTAAAACCAGACACTGGAGAGATTTTACCTATGTTTATCCAAATCTAAGTCAATTTGCATAATGAATTTAATTGTATTAATAATAATAATTTTACAAATAACAGTCTTATGATAAAAATAGGTACTTCCGCCTTTATGCATCGAAAGAAATGATTCTGATAAAGCTAGTAGTGCTTTATAACTGTTTTTCATAAGAAACTGTTCACAGATAATGAATGGTAAAATTTCTGAGGGTTACTCTGAAGCATTGTACACAGTCTCACAGATATCTTCAAAGGAGTTCTATTACTCCAAAACTACACCTCATGACTGAGGAAGGCTTAATAAAGTCCGCATATCACTTGAAATAGTGTGTGACCTGAACTCTTCAATGAAATTTCACAGTAAAGCTGGCTGGAGCTCATGGCAAGTGGTATATGAGCAGAGGTAAATTTCTCTTATCTTCTGAAGGAGCATACGAGGTTTTCTATGCTGACATATTCATTCTATGGAATAGCAAATCTCATAAGTAAGTATATTGACGTATGCTGATAGTTCTAGCTCTTTACACGATTTTGTCCCACAGGTTAACGTTAATCTGCTTTGCTATATAATTCTATATATCTATTGCGAAGGAATAATCATGTGAAGTTTTTTTTTTATTGATGGTGGACTAGAAGCTCATAACTGTGGTGAATCTCCGTTATTTATAAACACCGTTTCACCATGCAATTAAAAGATAGAGTAAATAGATGATTTCTTGGATTACTGAAAGCCTAGAGCGCAGTAAACTTCAATTATGCATTCTACGAGATTTATTTATTAAATTTATCGAAGCTTTCAACAAATATTATTATTCAATGATTGTGTAAGACCCACACGAAATTGAAATATTTGTTCTCCATACATTTATTGTCGCTTATTATTATTTTAAAAACAGTAGTCATGGGAAACATATTTCCTTATACATCTTATACAAACAAATTTCAGATTTCATATGCATTGTTTTTCCAATCGAAACGATAGCCAAGGAAATGTTAGGGTGGAAAGGTTTATAATTGTATCACGATCTTAAAGTGGAAACTATTATATATATATTGGAAGTTATTTTACAACAAAAGGTACAATTTCGTCTGGAAAGTAAGAATTGCATCTTAAAGCCCTAGTCTTCTCCTTAGAAATCTAATTGAATTTCCTCGAATATCTCTTTTCCTCTTCGAGATATCGTTCATTGAAATTTATTTGTTTTGCATTTTATTGATATATCGAAAAATAACCAAATTGATTGTTTTCGGGATTTACAGTTTTGGGCTGTATGGATTTTGAGATTCATGAGTTTTGAGGTTTATTGGTATTGGTTAGAGGTATCAGAGGATTGAGACAGAAATAGGATAAACGGAAGATAGGAAAGTATGGGGGAACGGAGGATTTAATTTATAGGTTGGAATGTCAACGTACGATATCTCGAAGAGTAAAAAAGACATTCGAGTAAATTCAATTTTATGTTAGAGGGGCAAATTGGTACTTTAAGATGCAATTTTTACTTTTTTGACGGAATTTTATTTTGGCATAAAATAGACTCAAATATAGCGAAAAGAAAACTTGACGTAATGGAGCAATTCTGAGGTCAGATTTGAATTCAGCGCACTAAAATTTTTAACTGTGTTTGCGCGATACAAATAGACTAAATTTTGTAAACCTGTGTTATATTCCGTGACGTAAGTTGAAAAAAACTATCAACCCAAGGTTTTACTTTTAGGATATATTTAGATACACAGGGAATATGTAATATTGTAATATTGTACTTTGGTCACCGCTTATTCTCCAACAGAAATGTATAGGGGTCAAAAACACCACTAATTTGTGGTTGTAGAGGAACCTTTGAAGGCGTTTTAAGAGAAGAAAAAAACCTTCACGTAATCCTTCACTTATGACTTAGTTATACTTAATTCGGGAAACTCACTAGACATTATTGCAAATTCATTCTAAGAGCCTTAAATATTTGTTTACTGTTTTAGAAAGGTATTTTAAGCTAATATAAATCAAATCTCCTACAATTCCTATCAATGAAGTCATATGTATGTTCTCTGATACCAAACATCTAGGTATGCTAATGAACAATTCCACAGACAAAGCTCTATTTAATAATTATCTAAAAAAATAATCTAATTTACTCACTCTATAAAAATCTAACTTCACTTTTTTGGCAGTGAGAACACGACAAATTCAACCACAATAGATGAGATCTGACCTATTTCTGCATTTTTAGGATTGCTTCTTCAGGTGGTCTCCTTTAAGTTGAATCAAATATCTGACTATAAAAATTATTATAAAACTTAAAATTATTTGAAGTTAAATATCGACAATGACAAAAAAGTGACATCCTGTCAATGAATTAAATAAGACAACACCTACTTGAAAAATGTTCACCTTTTATGTAGTTAGTTTCACACAATATTATTAATACCTAAAAATATATAAATATGCCCGCTTAATCAGAAAACGGAAGATAATCAACTTCCTAATCAAGATCATGAACGATAACATTTGTGGGAGTTACTCTGGATGAAAAATTAATCAAGGTATTTCATATCGACAATTATAAAAAATAACGACATCTTTTTGGATTTGCAATTTGAATAAAAATATGAAGGCTTAAAACCTAACTTTAATTATTAGAACACATCTATATGATGTGAAACAGAGCTTAAGCAAATTATTACAACGAGCTTGCATCAATATAACAGAAGCACAGTCTAAATAGATATCTTCAAAGGTTTTCTATTACTCCAAAACTACACTTTGTGACTGAGGTAGGTTCAACAAAGTCCCCATACTGAAGTAGTGGAGGAAATAAGCAGTAAGGAATATGACGTTAAGTACCTGAGATTTGCAGAAATTTCAAAGTAAAAACTTTTTTGAGTTGAAGGCAAGTAGTATGTGAACCTCTCTTATATTTTGAAGGAGCATACGCGGTTTTCTATGCTGACGCATTTACACTTGAGAATCTCACAAACAAGAATATTGAGATATGCTGATAATTAGGCTTCTTTACACGGTTGTGTTTCACAGGCTAACACTGATCTACTTTGTTGTAAAATGCGTCAATTATATATGCCTATTGGAATGGAAGAACAATCATGTGAAGGTAAATTGTATTCCTCATTACAGTATTATGGTAGGTAACAAAAGGCTAACATGTTTCCCAGAGAGATCTCGAGTAGTCAATTTTTGGAACTACAGCCAATGCTGGAGTTATTAAAATTAATTGAAAATTGAAGTAAAGAACAATCAATATAATAGAAGAAATATTAAAGTTATTATAGCACTTCGATATAATTGATCTGAGCACCAAGATAAGGTGAATAATATACGCATATGAAGAAAATCATTTCATACAGATCTGTGACCCGTGCTATTATGCTAGAGGGGTCACAAGTACTATTGGTCACTATTCCGTTTTTACAACAATATACATTATTTTCTAAATCTTTGGTTAAAGTATCACCTTCCTAATCTTCATTATTAAAGTGACAACTGATTTACCATTTGAAAAACAATATACACTGGCAACTATTACAGACAATAATTTTGATAAGTTGCAGGAGCATTAATTGACTAGTGCTGTTTGAATATTTAAAAAAAAATTGTTAACTTTCACAATTTTTCTGCGCCACACGCTGTAAGTATAAAATTCTCACAGACGATGATAACTCATCAAATAATGAATTTTGAGTACTAAGTATTTCGATATTGAAATATATATATCCGACAATTTACTACTCACATTCGTTATGATATAACTATTATATGAGTTACATAGTTCCATCTTGGTTTATATTATTTGTATGTATAAAGCAATATGCATAGCGGTGCAGAGCCAGGTTATATCCAAGCTTGGAATTTCATATAACGTCAGTTTTCTTGATAAAGGTGACGGTAAGGAAATCTGTATGTATTTGGCCAGACAGCTGACAGTCGCAGTTTATATTTTGTACTTTAGATATATAGCAAGACCCTCTAATTGTTGATATGCCTATGGGTGCCCGCAGAAAAATTTCTGGAAGGGCCAAAAAAATTCTCAGGGGCAAAATATTTAGCTGTAACGTAAACACTCGCGATTTATATTGTGAATATTTTAACACTTATATTATATACAGGGTAAGTCAGTCATAATGTTATTAATTTTAACCACGTATTCGGGAGGCCTAATAAAGGTAGAAAATCGAAAAAATGTTTTACTCGACCTTTAAATAAACAAATCACCCTATAAAAGTCGGTAACACGACGCTCCTGGTGCGCTACGAACATTCTGATGACACACCCATACGACAATCGAATGCCGGATTAAACATCGTTGCCACATCATGTTTACATACATAATATCATCTAACACTTCAGCGTGACATTCAAATTTACCCCCATTTAGCACTTTCTGCATTTTCCGCATTTATTTCCCCCCAAATTTGTAGATCACGCCACACAATTGGAGGGGGGATGGAGAGAATACAAGCAGTAAGCAGTAGTTTGTTTATTTCGGTGTCGCGTATTCGTCGTAAATTCACAATGCATAATTTTACAAATTCTGAATATGCGGAAATGGTAATGTTATGCGGATAATGTGCGCGAACTTTGTGTAAGTGCCCTCGCGATACGGGTTCTGTGAAACTGCGTCGGGTGACCCTAATTTTATTAATAAAGTGCTATGGAAAAACAATAAATTTCTAGGTTAGATGTACGTAACTACAAACTGAATAATTAATTGTACTTGCGAGTAATACTAAAAATTCATATTTATTTGTAAAACGTAGTGAAAACGTAATATCAAAATTATTAAACTAACCTAAAATTCGAAAACTTTTATTTATTATCTACATTTGTTTTTATTAAGAAATAAATCAATATTTAAGGAAAATTCATTCATGTATCTAGATTTAAAAAAAATAGTTTTACTCCTTATTAAATGACAGTACAAAAACTAGGTAACTAGGTTATTGACCTAATAATACGGTAGGTCAAGATTCACTCTCGACAACTTTTTTGAGCATCAGATCAGAAGCGTGCCATTTCGGTCTTGGATAGTTTTCTGTCGACAACACGATGGTTTTTTATTACTTATTATTTAAACACGAAACATTTCTCAGCTTCTCTTAATAATTTACCCATTGGGTATAGATTTTTTATGTAATGCACGTAAATGGTTTATTACTCGGTTTATTATTAGATACGTTGGAGTTTTGTGATTTCAATGTAATTTTTGTAATTTCTGTCACAACAGCTACATTTGCTCAGATGAAAATCCACACGCTACTTGTCGGTTTAGCTTTCAGAGGCGATTTGTTGCCAACGTATGGAGTATACGGGTATCGTTTGATTGGACCGCATTTTCTATCGGAAAACCTGAGTGGACCGCGTTTTTAATAGAATTATTTGATTATTATTATTTGACTTCATTGGATATTAACTTTTTAAATTATTATTGGCTGATGTCTAAAACCTAGGTAGGTAGGTACTAGAAAAATATTTCAACTTGGCAACATTGCATCAGGACGACATCGAGTTGAACTGTGAACTGTAAACGACCAAGGCTGTGAGCGGTCAGTGAAAGTCTAAAAAGGGGGTTTAAATAATGATTTGGAAATATTTGTTTCGGCGTAAACATGCATTTACATTTTTTTTAATCGCTTATTCGCATTATACTCATTATTCCCTATCTCCTCTTAACATTAATGACATTATGACTGACTCATCTTGTATATATATAGATGGCGAAGATGTAAAATCTTAAGGGTGGTCATGGCGCCTACTGCCCCCTTGCGGGCGCCCATGATATTGCTCATACTTATATCATTTGAAGGTCATAAAGAATTGTCACCGTCAGATATTTAATAACCTGCACCACATAAGAGGCAACTTTGTTACTGGAACTGTTACAGTAAGGAAGAAGGTAAAAGTAATAAATGAATAAAAAAAATAATGATAAATTGCCAGAATTGAGTGTCGATGGCCATACCTTTTAGATCAGAACGGGGAAGATTTATGAAAAATAATGGATCTGTAAAATATAAGAATTTTATTCGCTCGCTTAGTACCTAAATTAATTGCAAATCTCCACCGCACGAGAATTAGACGTGGCTAGGCGCTTGCGACTGCGCTCGACTCAATGCTTGCTACATGTTTTTTTCGAAATATTGCTCGTGTTGCGATTCGACATGAGTACAAAAAAAAAGAATTTTGAGTATTGCATGTTACAGAATGCACAAATGCTTCGGAAAAATTATTTATTTATTTGCCAGTTGACCCAAAAAAAGAGCATGGCAACATGCAATCCCGAGATCTCATTCTGTATCCGATAAAGGCACGATATTTTGTTATGAGGATCACTTTAATGCGAGCTTATTCAATAGTACAGTTACTCGTAAATGTCATTTTTCTACGTTCATGCAAAAAACGAAACTTTATTGAACTATATTTAGTGGAAAAAGTGGTTGTTTATTGCACTAGTGCAATAAAATGTTTATTGCATTCATCTGTCATTCTACTACAGCATTTTGTCATCATGACAAACATAAACGTTCAAATCGACGTCATATTTTCCTACACTTAGTGTCATCTAAATAAAACATTTTTTGGTTTTTGCATAAACATAGAAAAAATATTGTATGCAACTCGTACAAAAAGTGTTTATTGCACTCGATGTGTTGTCCTACTCGTCCTGACGGCCTCGTTGGACAATTTCACGTCGCGTGCAATAAACTCTTGTACTTGTTGCATAAATAACTGTTTTATAATGCATTTTTGTTTTAAATATCGATTGAAGAGGATATAGCAAATTTTAGCTTTATAGTTTGGTTTGATTTTCACAGAATATTAATTCATTTTATTAAAACATGTCATGAAAAACAAAGTAAAATTCATATATTAGTTGAGTAAGTAAAATACCCTGTGTGGATTAAAAAAAATCCATTGATTAATTTTTCAATATACTCGTTTAGTAATAAATAATTTCACAAGTGACGTTTATTACCTAGGTGGCGTGATATTAAAAATTTCATCATTTAACATGCGTGTTGGTGGGGTTGTTAGCGAAATTTCCGGTAGCAGAAATCCGGTAGCGCCGTAGAATTTTATACTGTAAATCATTTTGGATGAAGCATTAAAAACATACGTATTTTTTATCACCTTTTCGTTATGTTCTTGAAAGCAGAATCAAGTTGAGCATTGCTATTCCCAAATAATGTAAATCGCATTTAAGTATGAATGGTAATCAAATCAGTTACACATCATCAGTAGGTACCGAATAATACAGGCCTACACGGAAAACGCAGACGCACATGTGTTTTATAAATTTTTCCATGGCTCTGTTCAGCATGGAGCAACCGCGGTATTTGACTACTTCGCTTTACTCAACTTGAATTACATTTTTATTTAGGTAAATAGTAATTTAATTAAAAATTATAAACCACACGAAATTGACAACTGAAATCAATAACTGATGAATAAAGAAGGGAGAGAAGTCGAACCGCGTGCATTTGCCTTGGCGCACAGTGGCGCAAAACGCCACTGTGCCACCCAAATTAGTGTACATCCGTTAAGGTTGCACCGTTTGAGTTGATTTTTTTTAATGTTTGCCTATCGATCTCTCTGTCTCAATTTTCGCTTTGGGTTTTTATTATCGCGGAATTTGACTCCAAAAATGGGCTTGCATGGAAAAAACTAGATTTTTCGCATAAAAATTACCCTACGGAACACGAGATTGAGATTTTGCCGGACTGTCCACTTAGATTTTGGAGAGAAATTTTCACTATCATACATTTCCATCCGAACAGTTCCAGGAAAAATCAATCATTTCTCATTAACAAAGAACTATTGTATCAAAATAGCCACTTTTGTCAAAAAATTAAATTCCCCAAATCATTTATGGAACCTTTCTGACCTTTTTCAGAATTACGTGAAAATCTGAAAAATCTCTGTATGTGGCCATTTTGGTGAATGTTCAAAAATGTATCGAAAAATTCTGAATAATTTTTTGCGGATTCCTTGAATGTGTTATGAGATTTTTTTCCACTTCCCAGCAGAACGATTTCTGATATGTAAAATTTTTTGGATGATTGTGGCCATTTTAGGAGCAACGGAAAATTTCTCCCCGAAATCTAAGTGGACAGTCTTGTAGGACTTTCCAAGACGAGCATTCCCCTATAAAAATCCGGCAAAATCTCAATTTCGTGTTCCGTAGGATCATTTTTGTGCAAAAAATTGCGTTTTTTCCATGCAAACCCATTTTTGGAGTCAAATTCCGTGAAAATAAAAACCCAAAGCGAAACTTGAGAAAGAGAGATCGATAGGGAATTTTATGGCGAACATTTAAAAAAAAATCACCTCAAACGGCCCAACCCTAAGGAGTGTACAGTAATTTGCGGCGGCGGGCTTACTGCATATAGTCTAAGATCCCACTATAAAACGACCTTCACCGAGCTGGTTAATGGATGAAAAGTATTTTATATCCAATTAAATATGTCAATAAATATATTGCAAATGGGTTGTCTAAAAAAAAAATCAGTCCAGAATATGATTAAACAATTAAAAATTATTATTTTTTTAAACATTTCACTGGTTTGGTTAATAGCCAAATTCCATACCAATCGAAGTATGAAGCGCATAGAATATGCAAACGTTAGGTTGACTATTTTTTTCCCGTCACAACTCTTGGGTAGGCAGGTATAAACAGGTAAATCGATACTAGTAACTTGCACCCGTGTGGTTAATAAATTAAAGTTAAATTAAAATAAAGATTATTTCATTACCAATACGGTGGTATAGGGTTGTCTGCGAAAAATTAGTCCTGAATTCCGGTTGTTGAGTTTTAAAAAGTGAAATATTCCCAAGCAAACCATTCCATGCGATAGAAGAGTACACTACATTGCAGCTGTGTGTAGTTCGTCCATACCGAAAATGAAGACGATCAGTTTATCCGTTTCTCCAAAAAATCGAATAAAATCGATTGGTTGGGGGGCGGCTACGGAGGTGGCATTCCGCATTTTTAAATTTACATTACCGGATGCGCCCGCGCCTTATCGCGAAGTATACGTACAAAAAATTTGAGGTAGATCGGATTCGATTTGTGACCGTGAGATGAGTGGAAATTTTTTTTTCTCCTAACGAAGAACATGAGGCTATGTAAACGGCGGCTGTGGGACGGGATCGGAAGTTTCCTGAATTCATAACTGAGGGGTGGAGTCTCGAAGTCACGAGTTCGAGAAATCGACCTTTTCTGTTTCATTTCGAATACATATTAGAATGTTTTTTATGAAAATATGAAAAAATGCTTATATATAGAATTTTTTGTACAAACAACGGTTTACGAGTTGGGCGGCAAAATACCACCGCCCCCGGACTTATTAGATTTTTTGGAGAAACGGATAAACGGATTGTTTTCATTTTCGGTATAGACTATTATTTCCTAGTAGTGACTTGAAATGATATTATGACGTTCCTGCCGCCCCTCTGGGGGCGGCCCTTGAAAACACGAAATTTGTCTAAAATCATTGAAATTTGTTTGTGGCTTCTTCTCCACCTTACCTATCGAAAAGTCTAATCAATATTTTTGATTATATGTATCGTTTCCTTAAAAAAAATTAAACGTAATTAGGGGCGGCAAATGGATTATTAGAAAATTTTATTTTTTACGGGTTTTCGATCTCGACATATCATTAGTAGGGCCGAAAATGTTGTTTTATTGTCATGGAAGGACGTTAGGGGTTCCTAGGGGCAGATTAATAATAATAGGTACCGCCGCCCCTGGATTTTATTCGATTTTTTGGAGAAACGGATAAACGGATCGTCTTCGTTTTCGGTATGGACGAACTACACACAGCTGCAATACTGTGTGCTCTTCTATCGCATGGAATGGTTCGCTTTTCACTTTTTAAAACTCGACAACCGGAATTCAGAACTGATTTTTCGCAGACAACCCTATACCACCATGTTGGTAATGAAATAATCTTTATTTTAATTTAACTTTAATTTATTAACCACACCGGTGCAAGTTACTAGTATCGATTTACCTGTTTATACCTGCCTACCCAAGAGTTGAGTGACGGGAAAAAAATAGTCAACCTAACGTTTGCATATTCTATGGGCTTCATACTTTCGATTGGTATGGAATTTGTCTATTAATCAAACCAGTGAAATGTTTAAAAATAATAATAATTTTTAATTGTTAATTAATCATATTCTGGACTGAAATTTTTTAGACAACCCATTTGCTATGTATTTATTGACATATTTAATTGGATATAAAATACTTTTCATCCATTAACCAGCTCGGTGAAGGTCGTTTTATAGTGGGATCCTATACTAATAGGAAAATGAACTTATTCCGCCAGTAACGTATTACAAAGGAATTTGAACTGTTAACTTTTTAGCTTAGCCTAAGTGTGTTGATTACAACATATGCGATGCCGGCGCTGATTACTGCGGTTGGCCATTTATTATACAATCATCATGATTTCATACTGATTGCACCGGGTGTTTATAAAAATGCAAATTAGTTATTGTTCGTTTCTGTTAATTTTTAGCGGTTCTGCAGTTGCGCAGCGCTTGTTATTGAGTAGACATTAAAAACAAGATTATTAACCTAAATATGGTAGGTCAACCCTCAGATTGCCGGATTGTTTATAACTGAATAGGTATGTCTCGGAATGTTTTCTGTTGACACCACAAGGTTTGTTTTTATTTATTTATCCGTATTTAAATACATAAAGCGTTTCAGCCTCTCTTAATAATTTAACCTAGTGAGTATTTGATTTTATTTCACTATTTATGTAATGAAATGTGAATTGTTTATTTTGATCCGTTGCAGTTTTGTAATTTCATTATTAAATATTTTTTATATTGAAACGTAATATGTTAATTGCATACTTGTAAAAAATAATTTATAGCATTAATTGCATATTACAATGAGTAGGTACTATAGGAAAATATTTAAATTTGGCAACGCCGCGTCAGAGACTAGTAACAGTCTGGAAAGGGGCGTAAATATGTAATATTTATTTTTTAATCGCTTATTCGTATTATATTGATTTTTCCTGTATATGAAAAGAAGTATAACTTCAACATTTGAACGTTTTCACAGAACAGAAAGATAAAAATGAACATTTTTTTCTATTTTTATTCAAGCGTTACAGAATAATATTTGTAAATAAAGTGCTCACCTGGAGTTATGAAAGGGTAACAGGCGTGAGGCTCCAGGTGATGGTGGCACTGCTGGTCGTGGTCGGGCAGAGGCGGTGGGTACTCCTCCTCCGGGGATCGTTCCGAGCCGTAGCCTTGATCGCAGAGCGCCGTCTGCGTATCTGAGAATTTCCAGTGCAGCGGCGCCCCGTCTCCCAAAGGTGGTATCCTATCGACCTGAAAATATTCAATATTCATGTAAAGCCGCGATTTCTCATCGTTTCACGCTTGGATAGGATTTATATCGTGGGGAACAATACCTTCCAAACGAATATCTGTGTGGGAAATGTTTTAATATAAAAGACATGCTACTGTTTCAGCAACGTCGGAATTGTTTATTTTAGCATGTTTTAGTTGTTTCGTTCGTTCCGGCAATTGGAAAAGGTTAATCCAAAAATAGTAAAATGATATTTAATTTTATAAATAACGAATACAGAATGAAATACGATACATTATAACAAGTACAGGAATTACTTTCGTCCCCTAAATTTAAAAGTAACTATTCTAATTCTTATATGTATTGGAATGTCAAAATTGTTCATTTTCATTAATTTAAAAGCTATGTTTCAAATCCAATAGATTTTTAATGAGACGGCATGCGCTATTTCTCCCAAAAACTATTGCTGACATCGAATTTCAACAAGAGTACCTTTTATGTAATTTTTTTTATAGTTTTGATTTTTGCTATGTAATTATAATAAAAATATACACAAGAAGTTATTATTATTATTATTAGTACTATTTTTTAAGTACTACCCCACTTGATTTACTCGCCCATTATCAAGCTGTGTTCATTTATTTTTAGATTTTCAAGAAGAGCATACAAAATTACGGGATTGCGCAAAATTTTATAAATTTATCTCGCGTTTAGGAAATACACTGTAAAAAAAGTTGCTGTGTAAGCAAGATTTTCCAATGTGTAATTTAGGATGTGTAAAAATTCCGTGTTAATAGTTTCACACACTATGGCTTTTTTATACGTTTTACACAAAATGTGTTACAATTACTATTATTATAATAAAATATACTGAATTTGTGTAATATTTACCAGTTGTGTGTAATAAGTACACCATTTTGTGTAAACTTAACACGCACACAACTTAATTGTGTTCAATATCCCTACTCCTGACTGGTTGAGTACAACTACGCAGCTGCAGCATATCAGCTGATCCAACACACGTCACTATGCCATATTGGTCATGTAGCGGTGTTGTGTACAGCTACCTCTCGTTCACTTCACTGTGTTCAAATGGAAAATTTTCAAATATAAATTGAGGTTTAATCAAGGAAAATGGTAAGTACTTACCTAACTATAACAAATATTACTGATAATTGTAATAAAGTTAAAACTAATTAGAATATAACTATTAAAAATATTAGGAGTTTACTCTGACGTTTTAGATTACTGTGTAATCTAACTTTTTTGTAACTTTAGAGAAAGAAAATTATATGTTCAGATCACTACCAGTTCATTTTCGTAAACTCCAATTATGTAGTGCCTAAATACATCTTTGTTTCTTGTTTCATTGTTTATGATTTACTAGAACATTATTAGTCTCTTATTATAATATGTACTATTATACTGCTAATTTTAATACATACATATTTTGTTAGCAGGCTTGGTTGTTGTTCATTTGAACAGAATTTTATTTTTTTAATAAAATCATAAAAAGTAAAATATCTTTTATTTTATAATTACACCATAATTCAGAAAATTCTTTATATTGATACGGAAGCTTACCTACCTTGATAATTATGTTCATGTTTGCTTCTGAAACTATAATTTTTAATACATATATTCTGCCGTTTAATAGAACATTCCAGGCCATATTCAATGCATTCTTGAAGACTGGAACAACCTCTAGAAAACGTCAAAATAAAGGTATTTCAAAAATTATAGTTATTAAACATTATTTCGAAAGCAAACAGAAACATAATTAACAAATTAAAAAGGTAGGTAAGTCTTCCATATCAATACCTGTTATACAATAAAATTAACATGTTAATGTGCAAATCCTACACCTTTAATTATACAAATAACACTGTAATGTGTAAAAGTTACACATGACATTTGTTATATTAACACAGTGGATTGTGTTAAACCTTTAACACACTGATACATACAGAAAAATGTGTAGAAATATACACAATTCCATGTGGACCTCGATTAACACAGTATTGTGTTATTTTGTGTTAAACTGTGTAATTATTTTTTTACAGTGTACTAATTAAAAACCGTCACCAGGGATTAACTTTTGCACCCTGTATATCGAAAATGAAGCGTTTTAGGATACATGTTTATACAAAATTTTCGTAAAATCGTTGCATAATAATGACATTTCGATTGTCCTTTCAGTGTCGAAATGACAGTCTTTTTTACACACGTGCGTAAAAGTAAAATAAAATAACTGAAATTTAAATTTATTTATTTACTATAAATATTATTAACACAATCTTTCAAATCGGTTAATTGGACATTAGGAAAACATACATTTTCACTTCGTATAATATTGGAAGAAGATAACATCTGCATGCCGGTGTTACTGGTGTACTGAGTTTTTGGAATGAAAGTGGTATTTCCTTTCTCTCCGAGAATTTCCCCTGCTATCGTCTGCTTATTGTGTATGGAATTTTCTATGTACCCTTCTGCCACAGAAGCCGAACACCAACTTCCGTGTCTCTTGAGCATCGATATCTTGGCTCCTTCATCTGTAAGGAAGGTAGTAGAACATATCTAAAGCAGTGCCTAGTATACTTAGTATCATTGGGTAATCTAAGAAATTCTTTTTAGAAATTGAATCTATGTTATTTACATTTTGAATTCCTGTATGTGATAAAAAAAAATCGGTTGTGATCAATGGTGGATGCAGACTTGGATATTTGCGAAAATCTCCCTATGGTATTGTAAGTAATCTAGGAACATTAGTTTTGGTATTGGGAATAGTTACTTTAATAAACGACTTAGCATCTTCAGTGTTCTCTGTACGTAAACAAGTTAATTCTTCTATCCTACAGGCTTCAAATATTTTTATTCAAATAACTTATAATTCGCAGCATGGAATAATTACTCCATAATGTAGAGGGTGCACATTTTGAAGATAACTGGGACAAGTACGCTAGAATAACCTTCTCCGAAATATTACATACATTTTCTTGGGCACACCAAATATCAAATTTTGCATAAGTTTTTTGGTATAATTTCTTCGACTTCCGAGGAATCAATTTTCAGTATCACTAGAATCTGCGTCACACATACTTAGGTTTTATGAAGAATTAACACCGAGTTGAATTATTCGAGTTTAACGTTAAAAAACGTTCACAGATTTCAGAATTTTTAAAAATGTTTGTATAGTTTGTAAACATCGTACAATAGCAACTGGTCCATAGCAATAACCTTAGCTCTTTTCAAACACTGCACCTGACTGGTTGGAAACCTGTCCCAAGTGGATAGCCAAATCGTTCACCGACTTACTGCAGCGGAGTTGTATCTAATATTAAACTGACTGACGGCTTCGGACAGGTTTGAAACTAGTCAGGTGCTGTGTTGGAAAAGAGCTCTTATAAGCAACTTAGTTAAAGTAGTTTAAAATAAAAAAAATAGTCTAGCGATCATATTAGCAAATGCAGTCGAATATTATGTCCAAGCTATTTTGAGTATTTATTTAACGATTTTAAGAAAAATCTTGTTCGATACATGTTGCGAGATAATTGTTTTAGACAGTTAAATTTATCGTACCTACTATATTTAGAATCATCTTGTATAACGGTTTTTGTAAATATCTCTAAGACTACTGACTGTGTGCAAAGGGGAAATTGCATGAATTTTATATTGGTTTAAAATGTATTACAGTGTAATCTTTCAAATATATTGGAAGATTGTAGCGTTTTCAAATGCTACTATTTTTTTTATTGTCAATTTTTTTTTAATTGAATAAATTACCTTTTAATTGAGAGAATTGCTGAATATGGAGAATTTAAAATACAATTAAAGTTCATCCTTAAGTTATTTGCATTATTTTATTTACAAAATAATCTTAATCACATGATTTGCTTGAGGTCTCATCGACACTCGAAATCTCCATTTAGGTCTCCATTAGGAGTAGATTCCATGTCCTGGTGCGATACAGCCACGTGTCGGACTCAGACCATTTCGTTATGTTAAGAGAATAAAAAGTTAGGTGCCGAATCCCCTTCAACCGAAGGTAAGTTCTGTTTTTGTTCTGTTAGGGTCTATAAGTTTTTTTTTACATTAGGGTTCAAGTTCAAGTACAAGTTCAAATTCATGGTCATGTTCACTTTCACGTCCACGTCCATGCTCATCGCTATGTTTCTGTCCACGCCGAGGTTGACGCTGATAACGTCATAGAGGTTACGTAACGAGTAACCAACCGTCAGCAATTTGTGTATCCACATCCACAGGGAGGGACGTACTCCACTGATCTTCCCCTTACCCCGTTTTTCTCTTCAGGCCACCACGTCATCAAACCAGATAAGACAATTCCGTTATACATTTTTTTTATAATAATTATAGATATAAGTTTCTATTGTTTGCGCATTACCTAATGGTAATCATATCTTCTTGTAACGCCGAGGCATAGTACTATGTTTATGCGACAAATTTAAATAAATTGGAATTACTCCAAAATCATTTCGTGTTAAAATTATACAATATAAGCTCAATTCATTAATTCAACTACCACAATTATCAGTCTATTAATTTTTTTCACCAGTCATTATCTACGTAGCCTATAACCAATGAATTTAATATTATAACAATAAGTATATCATTTATATCTAACAATATTTTCCTGTCTATATACTTGATTGATGATGTAAGAAAAACAAAGGAGGATACACAAATTTTTCCCCTAGAATAAGTACGTAATATATTTTTTCTGTTATACTATTTACTCGCCCTAGTTTTAATTACTCATCCTATAACAAAATCCTTTCTAAGAAACAATTTCAGTAATATAAAAACATTAGAAATAATTGTATTTACATTTATAATTTTTTGTGCATAAACAAAGGTTTTGATTTTCGTGACTTCTCAAAACCGATATATTTTTTTTGTTATTATCTAAGCTACGTGGAACCCATTAAATAACATATTTTACTTTCTTCAATACTCCCTTATCCACGACTGCTCTCCGATGAACAGCTGCCGTGTAGTGAGGGGTTGTTTCACCTGACTAACGTGACAAATAAAGCAAAAACATCCTGTAGATGAAACAAACCCTACAAGATCACAACATGTGTATGACGGCAATAATTTCATAATAATTAAAATAGTTAACATAAATAAATTGCCATGGAACGTGGCGAAACGCGATCATTGATGTGACGCATATGCCGTTCAGTGCAGTTTCTGTTTCCGTAGATACAGGCAACAGGACCAGTGCTACGATGTTGATGATGTAAACAGGCGTTTGTTTCTTGTGTTTTCATTACATATTTGGGTCATAGATAGTATAGGTAAATACTATAGGTAATGTTGTGTAAACTTCACGATAACAGAAGCGGGTTTTGTGTAAGCATTCATTTAATTTTAAAGTAATTAACTTCATTGGTGCTAATCCCAACTTCATTAGTGCTGCGAATACGGGGAGTCAAAACAAGCCAATGTCTATTACTATTTACCATAATTATTGATGGTGATGTGGTGAACTTACGGTACTGTCAAACGTAACGTCATTGTTTACAATATAGATCATCTCGCGAAAATAACGGCGACAATGCCGTTGGTTACGTCCAGATAGGGGGTTTTACTTATGGTATTTATAAAATTATGCCATTTGATTTCACATTATACTACTTATTTAAATTTGAAAAATAATAAATAAAAGTAATGAATAATGATATTACAAATTTATTAATTTCTTTTTAAATTAATTTATTACCTAACTTTTTATTGCTATTTACTTATTGTATCACTTTTGTTCATGTTTCCAGAATAAAACAGGTAATTTAATGTAGTGAAGTCAGATAGCAAAATTTTAAAAATCTCAATCTCAAATAACATTCTACGTCTCATAAATGATAGAAGCAAATACATAACATATTATTTGAAATCGAAATGAAGCGCTGAGTACAATAAATGAAAAAAAAATGTAGGTTCGCTTTACCATTGATTTCTAAACGCACTGTATACATTCTGGTAGCGTAAAAGAAAAGTTTAATCGATTCTTTACAACTGTTTAGAATTAGGAGATTTAAATAGTCAGTCGTCAGTATAGAATAATATCTCTTCAAGAGATGACTTATATTCAGTGTTGGAGTAAATTGTAACTCAAATTAATCATAAAATATACATTGTACAGTTTGAAAGGTCAAGTGTTTTTCTAATGGCCGGTTTCTCAACAGTTGGCGCAATCCATTCGATAACTATCGAGTACATAAATTTATCAGACCGATAACTTTATATTGGTTTCTGAACAAATGCCTTCCAAATTTTGTTGAATACATAACAGTTGAATGGATATCTTAATATCTGCAATAATCATAGAGGGAGCTAGCAAATGCACAACTGTTTGCAGATGCCATTTATGGAAGTAAGACACTTTCAAGAAATAATTGTAGATGGCGCCACTATCGGCTACCTAATATCACATCACATTAACTAAATAAAAATATATACAAACCTGTTGCATAAAAATGAAGTTATTAAAACCTTTTCTAATAGTGATAGCTAATTTGCTCTAGTACTAGAGACTTGAATACTATCTCCTATTAAATCTATCAGTAAATTTACAGTTTCCTTCGTTAAGGTCGCCGTATTTTCACCGTAAAATGGTCAAATTTGTGGTTATTTAGGTACTGAAATTTTGAAAAATAGAACGCTTAGAACAAAAGTAATATCAAAAATAAAATTACTGATGTGTTGTTTATCCACTTTTACTATTTAAACTCTCTTCAAATAATATAATAACTTTTAAAATGCATTTGTATGACACACATTATTTCGCTATTCTAACCCCACATTTTAACAATTATTTTCACATACTTATAAACAAAAGTGAACAATGTTATATGCAGAAATATGTAAGTTTATGTTATAACAATGTTTACATCTATAGCTGAATTTAAAAAATACGTATTTTGAAAGTTTTCAGTACCTAAAAATTTGCTGGATAAATCGCTTTCTGACGTAATACACTGATTTTATTTCGGTACCTTTGAATATTCGCTGGTGGCATGAGATAACATTGTTGTTATTTGCTAAACTCTATATTATTCAGTTCTTAAATGTCTAAAATTACTTGTATTTGTAGAAAACACTATTTCAAGAATACGGCGCCCGTAAACCTCTCTCGAAATTCTGTCGCTGTATTTTCCATATTGGTTTTCTCTTTCACGATAACGTCTTGGTTGTTTAAGATATCTGACAATATTTAAATATTTTTCATGTGAAGAGGCAGATGAATCAGAATTTTCCATTGCACAAAGTAATCGTCACGAAAATATCAAAAAAAGTTGGGTTAAGCCTTACAATAAAGATGTAAACAAGCAACAGCTAAATCGCTGCGCGCGTGCGTTAATGTTTATTGGACAGATATCTTGCCATTTTTCTTTGGATATCTGTTCGATAACTTATGCAATAGATAAGCATTATCGAATGGTTCAGAAACCGAATTCATGGGATATCTCCAGTTTATGGAATCGATAAGTTTATTTAACAGATATCTACTAGTTGAGAAACCGGCCATAAATACTTCAGACGTGGCACAGCCGTGCAAACAAGGAAAAAAAACTTCGGCAATTAAAAACAACAACTTTATATTTTAATTTTTTCTATGTAGCTACCTACTTATGTATTCCTTATTAAACTTACAATAATATGGTCTTTACAAACAAACAAATATAATATTGTTTTATATAGAATATATTAAACAATTTTCTAAATAATTTTATTAATTCACCATTAAATAACTTCTACGCATAAAAGTTACGAATGAAAGTGCGACCACTGAATTTATTTAAAAATATTTTAGGTTAAGGAAACATAATTTTAGTCTAAAATAACAAAAATACAGCCCCAGAAAAATTGGATATATCTCTGAGGAACATATAGCTCATTCTTATATAGATAGCTCTTATTGCTTTCTTTTATTATTTTCATTTTCTTAAGGGTACAATATATTACGGAAATGAAAACGAAGTTTTGTTTCACGTACTGTGGGTTGTATTGTGAGGTTTACAGCTGCACAATGGTATTTTGTTGATGATTCATTACATAATAGAAACTCATGTGATTGGATTAATAAATAAATAAATTCAGAATAATTGAATCTATTCTATTTTCGATGTTGTACATATTGTACTTTCAGTTTATCTATAAACACACATATCTTTCGCCATCTGTGTATGCGAAGAAAACTGCCATTTGTAGTACAAATAGGTAGTTCTGAAATAAAATAAATTAAATTTAATAATAATAAAAAAGCGATTTTATAGCTGATTTCCAATAAGACATTTTACTCGAAAATTTATTGAAATATAGGAATTTGTTAAAAAAACTATCGAACTGCTTTTACTGCCTTTTATGCATACGAAGCAAAAAATAGCTATTTATGATATACGTATATCATATACTATTTTTTCTACAAAACAATCGGAAGAACTTTAAACTCAATAAAAATAAGAAATCAAAAAATACCACACAGATCGCAATGTTTATGAACCAAAATTTTCGTAGCTACCAGTGCTGTTGTTAGTTACGGAAAAAACGCTAAAATATTGACAGCATTTTCTAGTAATATTATAAGTATATTGAATAATCTCGATAATGAGAGTAACGAATCCATCCCTGCTGAAATCGAAGAAGCCGCCAGTCGAGCAACATTGGAATTATTGCCGGCGAAATCAAATGAACAGTACGAAATCGCTTATAGACGCTTTTCGGAATGGTGCTGGGAAATGTAACGAAAGTGTTTTACTGGCATATTTTGAGGAAAAAGCCAAGATATGGAAATCGTCAACGCTGTGGTCAATTTATTCCATGATCAAAACTATGTTAAAAATAAAGCAAGATCAAGATATAAGCAAACATTATAAACTTATTGCTTTTTTAAAACGGAAGGATGAAGGATATCAAGCAAAAAAGTCAAAAGTTTTGACGAAGACGCATATCGACAAATTTCTCACAGAAGCAGAAGACGAAAAGTATCTGATGATAAAAGTCGCAGCAATAGTGGGTGTCTTCGGGGCGTGTCGCCGGGAGGAATTGTGTCATGTGACCATCGACAATATCGAATATTGAATTAACATGTTTGGTAAAATGCCTGCCGACATTGCAGAGTTCTTGAATCTACCAAATCCTCAACTCTACACCGGACACTGTTTTCGTCGTTCATCGGCGACATTGTTAGCAGATTCTGGTGCAAATCTTACTATCATCAAGAGACATGGAGGATGGAAATCTTCGACGGTAGCTGAAGGCTACATTGAAAATTCACTGGAACATAAAAAGGAAATTGCGTGCCAAATACTTCCTACTGCTGCAACTACTAGCAAGACCACCAGTACTACCAGTAGTATTTCTACAGAAAATAGATGTGTCACACATGTTGACAGTAAAACCAACTTAAGTATGATGACTCCGCAGAGAATTACAATTTTAAATTGTTCTAATTTTACTATAAATGTTAATAGTAATAACTAGTTAAAATGTTGGTTTGTACTTATTTAAAATAAAAAGTTGTTCATGTGTTTGTTAAAACGTTTTATTAATTTTCAAAACAAAATTTAAATAAACTTTACTTTTAACACGCGTGTCAAAAAATGACATTTTTAACATCAAAAATGACAATTAGAAAGCCCACTTTTAACAGTTTTGTAGAAAAATATCATTTCATGTACGTCTGTGTCTAATAATACATTATTGGGCGAATGAAGACTACTATAACTAATGAAAAACTAAAGGAGTTTGAAAGAATCAACTTCAGCTGGTAAACTCGCGTCAAACATTATCTCGATATGTTTCCTTTCTCTTTTACATTTATATTATAAATGGATACAGTTTTTGTAGTAAATTACATGATACGGCATTTCTGGACATATAAATTCAAGTTGTTATTAATGAACCACTCATATTGGAAAGATTTGACTGTCATTTTAGACAATCTTCCATACATATAAATCTAGTAAAAGTCTTAAAGTCATCAGCATACATCAAGCAAGAGACATCCAAGTCATCAATGATATCCCTCACACAAATATTAAAAAAGACCCAATGTCGACCCCTGAAGAAAACCAGATGGACTTGAGCATTCGACAGACTTATGACTACGGTAACATATTGACATCTGTCAGAGAGATAAGATTTAAATAATACAATTAAAGCATTGGAGATACCATAAAGTTTGCATAAAAGCTTTCGATGAATCTTTCTGCCGAATGTCTTGGAAGAGTCTGTATACAGGGTGTTCCATAACTAATGGGCAATACGGCAAAAGGATATAGTAGACGTTAAAATAGACCGTT
The DNA here is from genome assembly GCA_037114965.1 of Monochamus alternatus. NCBI lineage: Eukaryota > Metazoa > Arthropoda > Insecta > Coleoptera > Cerambycidae > Monochamus > Monochamus alternatus. The sequence continues at coordinate 29,973,610 of CM073428.1, read as the reverse complement.
TTTGCTTTATTTCTTATAAAAAATATTTACGGTTAAAGAGATAGGTACGGAGTGATTCAATTAAACTAAATTTAACGAAACTCAGCATTAACTTAAAAATGGTTGGGCACACGTTCTTGTCTCATAATTAAGTATTTTACTAACATATACATACAAAATAAAAAAGAAACTAATACTTAATGATTTTATAAACCAACACGAATGCCTACCAACTCCTATTATATTTTGAAATAACTCTTATTCCTCTATTTTGCGAATTTTGAAACTGCTTATGTTCATTATTATCAAATAAATACGATATACTTGAGCCCTTGTCAAAATGGGGTTGAATAATTGTTTTATACAGAGTATTTGTCATAATTGATAAATGATGTGAACAATTTTGTTTACAATTTCAATATTCCTGTTGGCATATGTTATATTTAAGTTATTTATATTATTTTTTTGTTGTAATAATTATAGCATTAGTTCTTTTTAGTATTTAACTTTAATTTATTGCAATTTAAAAAATGTTCAATATTTTTTATATTCTGATTCATTCTATCAATAGCCCTAACTAAATAGCTGTAAACAGTTACAATTACAGTATCATCCACAAACAAATGAACAAAGTTCCTGATATTATAGTTGGCAGTATCATTTAAATAAAAGAACTACAGACCTATTTCAATCTTGAACAATTTTAGCAAGTTGTTTGAAGTTATTATTCATAATATACTTCACTTTTATGTTAAATTACATATGCCAACATATATTTTTGTCCGGTAGATGTATTTTAACTAATCTTGTTTGTATTACACATATATGTGTTAATAGGCTGGACCACGGTATTACCCTTCGTAAGCTGTCTAATTTTGGTTTGTCTATAAACTTCTTAAAATTCTTTGAATCTTACCATTCTAATAGATTGTTAAGCGTAAAATATCGTGATTTTAGTTCATTTGAAATCAATGCTGCATCTGGGGTACCGCAAGGTCCAGTTCTTAGCCCTTTCCTATTTAATAATAATTAATGATATCTGTGACACTCTTCGAGGTAATGTTCTTTTATATGTGGATAATTTCAAACTATATACGGCTATTTCACCTTCAGATGATTGTATTATACTTCAAAATGATTCAACTGTGGTTAATAAATGGCACGTTCGTAACAGGTTATCTTTGAATATTTCTAAATCTTTCATTATGATTTACACAACGAAAATTTTATTACTTACATTGGTTCTGATGCTGTCGCTATTTGCACTGAATTTGGTAGTTACTTTTGACGCTAAATTTGTTCCTCATATTAATAATATTATATCTCTTGGTTTCATTATAAGCAATGCTAAACACCTCAGACAGGTTTCTGCAACTTCTAAATTGTTCAATACGCCTGTCAGGTCTAAACTTGAGCAATCAACTATTATTTGGAATCCTATATATGTTACTCATTCTCAACATCTGGCAGCAGTTCAGAGGAGATTTCTGAAATATCTATCAGACTAGACAATATTAAGAGGCAACTTAAATGATCTCACGCACTTACTTTTCATTGTTGTATTTAAGCTGCTTAATATTTACTTGATTGTTCTGATATTCTTAGAAATATAGCATTAAATATCCCTTTGATCTATATCCGCCCCTGTACATTATTATATTTATCAATACCATATAGCAACAATCGCCAATTGGTTTGTTTGATATTAGTGTATTATGTGATTTTAGGTTTTATGTTTTCAATATAAGTTATAAATAACTAATAACTTTTTTAAATAAGTAATAAATACAATTGGTCCTATTACCTAAATTTAACCAATTTACTTTACAGAAAGAAAATGGATAAAGTCCTAACTGTTGTATCCGTCCCTAATATTTTATTTTGTAACTATTTTGATCCTCTTTTCTTCATATACAGAATGTAATAGCAACGCTGTGTCAGAACTGATTCCTTTTATAAAAACAAACAAATAATAAATGATACATAATGACTTTCCGGTTGTTATTGCGTGACCTCGGTAATTGGTCGCTACCAGAACCCTGCCCTGGTCGTTCTCAAGTTATGTTCTGTGGGGACAGAACCGCTATCGGTATCTTCGCAAAAGCAAATGCAAAAGCTTAGTCACGGTGAAGCTTTTACGGAGACACCACTGAAGATGCCGGCAGTGAAGAGTGGAGAAATGTTTGGAAGCATGGGATGCGACCAGTTGCAGGCGGCTACTGGACCACCATTATCCGAGGAACAGTTCCGACCGCAGCAGTCGTAATATCAACAATAGAATCCGAAATCAATATATGGGCGGGTCCAGAGATACCGATAGCGGGTCTGTCCCCACAGAGCCTAGCCCGAGAACAACCAGGGCAGGTCAAAGAACCCCGGCTAATGCTAGAGATGTGCACTTTAATTCTGTTTCTGACAGCGACCAGTTACCGAGATCACGGCATAACAACCCGGAAAATAATATAATATAAAATTTAAATTATAAATTTTGCATCTAAAACTGTTCCAATGGATAAGTGAACTGATTCCTTTTATAAAAGCAAACAAAACAAAAAATAAATGATAAATTTTGCCCCTAATAGTGTTCCAATGGATAAATAAACTAATTCCTTTTATACAGGGTGAGTCAGTCATAATGTCATTAATTTTAAGAGGAGATAGGGAATAATGAGTATAATGCGAATACGCGATTAAAAAAAAATCTCAATGCATATTTACGCCGAAAAAAAAATATTTTCAAATCATTATTTAAAAACCCCCGTTTCAGACTGTCACTGACCGCTCACAGCCTTGGTCGTTTACAGCTCACAGCTCAACTTGATGTCGATCTGATGCAATGTTGTCAAGTTGAAATATCCGTTTCTCGTACCTACCTACCTACCTACCTAGGTTTTAGACATCACAAATAAACGGTTGTACTGACTATTTTAGGATATCATTTTTTCTTGCTCAGTTCAACTTCAGCCAATAATAATTTAAAATGTTAATATCCAATGAAATCAAATAATAATAATCAAATAATTCTATTAAAAATTGCAAGTAACGCGGTCCACTCAGGCTTTCCAGTAGAAAATACGGCCCAATCAAACGATATCTGTACACTTCTGCCCATACGTTGACAACAAATCGCCTCTAAAAGCTAAACCGACAAGTAGCGTGTGGATTTTTCTCTGAGCAAATGTAGCTGTTATGACTGCAACAAAACTCCAACGTGTTTAATAATAAACCGAGTAATACACTATTTACGTACATTACATAAAAAACCTATACGCAATGGGTAAATTATTAAGAGAAGCTGAAAAGTGTTTCGTGTTTAAATACTAAATAATAAAAAACCATCGTGTTGTCGACAGAAAACTGCCCAAGACCGAAATAGCACGCCGCTAATCTAAGTTATCGAGAGTGAACCCTGACCTACCGTATTATTAGGTCAATAACCTAGTTACCTAGTTTTTGTACTGTTATTTAACGACAAGGATTAAAAATATATATATTTTTTTAAATCTAGATACATGAATGAATGTTAATTAAATATTGATTTATTTGTTAATAAAAACAAATGTAGATAATAAATAAATGTTTTCGAATGTTAGGTTATTACAGTTTAATAATTTTGAAATTACGTTTTCACTACGTTTTACAAATAAATATGAATTTTTAGTATTACTCGTAAGTACAATTAATTATTCAGTTTGTAGTTACGTGCATATAGCCTAGAAATGTATTGTTTTTTAAGTAGTATAGTTTTTATGAATAAAATTAGGGTCAGTCGCATTTCGTAAACATTGTCCATATAACACCACCATTTCCGCATATTCGGAACTTGTAAAATTATGCATTTACGACAAATACGCGAGACCAAAATAAACAAACTACTGCTTACTGCTTGTATTCTCACTATTCTCTCCATCCCCTCTCCAAATGTGTGGCGTGATCTATAAATTTGGGGAGAAAGAAATGCGGGTAAATTTGAATAACACGCTGATGTGTTTGACGATATTATATATGTGGCAACGATGTTTAATCCAGCATTCGATGGTGCGTCCTCAGAAAGTTCGTAGTGCACCAGGAGCGTCGTGTTACTGATATATATATTTTTTTAAAGGTCGAGTAAACATTTTATTTTCGATTTTTTGCATTTATTAGGCTTCCCAAATACGTGATGAAAATTAATGACATTATGACTGACTCACCCTGTATATGCAAATAAAACTAAAAATGATAAATTTTGCCCCAAAAAGGCAAGAGCTTCATAGTTTCTAATTAACTATTCACGATCTGTCAAAAATATAGATTTACAATTGTGTAGCTCAATTCCCTCAAAGGAGAGCTAACCAAAAACGTCCAAATTAGGAAAAGTCTGAGAGATACCAAATGTCAAAAAAATAATATGATAGTAAACATTAATTTTAATTCACCATAAAAGTCTGTGTGCTCTTTTACCGTAGATACCGTACACGAGTAAAAATCTAAAATTTAGGAAAGAGTTAAACGTATCCATCTTCTCACTTTCATTCAAATGTGAGAAAATTTGTCCAAAAACTCTTAATTATACTGATTTTCACGCTGCTAACGTTGCACTTTTCCAAAGGCGAACAAAATTGTAATTCGAGGTTCCATTAAGAGGATTTCCTTTTGATATAAGTAGCAATAATTTTATTTTATTTTATTTATTTTATTTTAGGATTACAACTGCCCAGACAGAAAAATTCCAATAACAGGGCAGGAATTACAAAAAAGCATAAATACAAATATATAGGAAACAAAAGATTACATACAAACATATTATTCGCATTGTTAAAAATCAGTTAAGTAGTAAATAAAGAAAACAAAATGAAACAGTAGAACAAATACAAAATACATTCAAATGTGAAATTGAAAAGAGAAAATCAAATAAAAGAAAACAATAGTGTAACAGTGTAGAGTAATTGTAAGTTCAGTTCAATATACATTGTTTTATAGCATCAACAGAACAATTAAAAATATCCAGTTGATAGTGATATTTCATATAATTGGAACACATACTGTGAATCGGTGAGTTTCTAAGAACGTTTGTTCTAGGAGCAGGCAAATAAAACAATGAGTAAGAGCGAGTTTGAACTTGAGGGATGTTAAAATAAATATTGCTCAAAATGTCCGGGCAATTCACAATAGCAGACAAAACCTTATGTAAAAAGAGAACAGAAAAATAAACACGACGAGAGGCTAAGTCATTAAAATTAAATCTGGCTAATAGATCAGACTGTGGACTGCCTCGAGGTGGATAAACACCATCCAATCTAAAACTTAAGTATTTAACAAACCTCCTCTGAACATTTTCCAAGTTAGTAATATGGATTTCATATTGAGGGTCCCAAACTACAGTTGCATATTCCAATTTAGGTCTAACATAAGCGTTATAGAGTAAAGTTAACGTAGATATATCAGCAAAATGTTGCGCATTTCTTATGATAAAACCCAAATTTTTATAAGCAGCAGATATTACATGATTAATATGAGGAATAAAGGTTAATTTTGAATCGAATATTACACCCAAGTCTTTAAACTGAGTACATCTAGCTAAAACAACATTATCTATACTATAATTGTACTGAATAGGGGAGATTTTCTTAGTAAAGCTCATCACATTACACTTCGATAAATTTAGTGGCAATCCATTATTTTGACACCACAGGTTAATTTTGGAAAGCTCTTGCTGTAAAAAATGACAGTCTGAAATAGACTCAATTGATGCAAATAACTTCATGTCATCAGCATATAACAAAACGTTTGCTTGAATATTAATAAGTGCATCATTAATAAATAAAATAAATAATAGTGGACCTAAAACTGATCCCTGCGGAACCCCAGAAGTAGCTACCACATCAAATGAATTAAAACAACGAAGTTGAACATTTAAAATTCTATTGAACAAATATGAAGAAAAAAAAGTCAGAAAATGCGATGATAGCCCTACGGAAGATAATTTAAGCATATGATCAAGTCTATCAAAAGCCTTAGATAGATCCGTACAAATAACATCCGTCTGACTACCTTTATCTAAAGAATTCGAAATAAAGTGCGTAATATTAATGAGATTTGTTGTTGTGGATCTACCAGAAATAAACCCATGTTGTGAAGACGAAATTTGCGTTTTTGAATGGAAAGAAACGATATTATAAAGGATAACTTCAAATAATTTGCCAAAATTCGAAAGAATGACTATAGGCCTGTAATTTTCGATATTTAATTTGTCCCCCTTCTTAAAAATTGGACAAATCTTAGATTTTTTCCAAATTTCTGGATATATCGCACATTTTAATGATAAGTTGAATATAATACTGAGTGGTAAAGCAAGGATTGGTGCACAGTCTCTCAATAGGAAAGCAGGAATTCCGTCAGGACCAGTTGTTAACTTATTCTTAAATTTCTTTAATGCACTGCAAACATCTTGTTCTGATATTTCTGGAACATCAAGTAATGGCATGTTGTTAAAGGCATTCAAATCGGTGATATGCGGGTTTGATGACTGAATAAATGCTGATTGAAAATAGCGTGCAAAACAATCCACAATATCCTGTGTGTCGTTAATAGACGTGCCTTGGTAAATCATCGAATTAGGCATACTAGTCGTATTCCTGAGTCTATTTAAAAATGACCAAAAGTTAGTAGGATTTACTTTGATATGTGATTCGGCTTGCTTAATGTAATCACAATGAGCTGCATCAATATCCCTCTTTATTTGCGAACGCAATGATCGAAACTCGTCAAGAATAGATCTATCACCAGTAATTCTAAATTGACGCCACAATCGTGATTTTAATTTAATATTATTTATTATAAATCCACTAAACCAAGGAGGATACGATGATTTCTTACTGATAGTTTGCGGGACACTCTGAGAAAATACTGAATGTAATTTTTCATAAAATAAGGAACATACTTCGTTAACATCAGGACATTCAGACAAATAAGACCAATCTATATTTGACAAGTTGAAATACAAGGAGTTAAAATCAGCTTTTTTGAAATTAAATGATGGCTTAGATTGACAATTATATGATTTATGCCTGTTTTTATATTTGATACACAAGTCCAAGGGAGGATGATAAGAATCCTCTGGAAGTAGATAATGTTCCGATTTACTAACAGAAACTACTGAAGTACTTAATACCAAATCTAAAAGTCTATTGATTCTATTTAAAATGTTATTATACTGAGTAAGTCCAAAAAAATCGGAAAAATTTATTAAGGAATTAACAGACCCGTTAGTAATTTCACGAGAAATAGCATAATCTAGCAACGTGTAAAATTGAAATAATATTAAGTTCAATATGTATTCTAAAATGCGTCAAAATGACATCAACTCATGTTAATTCGGCATCAAAATTGAATTTATTCCATTCCCCGCATAAATATACTTTTTATATTGCCAATATCGTGGTTTCCCGGGATAGAATTCTGGGATTCCAGGCTCAGCTACATCATATCACGTGCAGTTGACACAAGAGTTTGGCAGCAACGTGTTACGCGCTAGGAATATTAGATTCCTGGAAGAATATAGTCATGAAATAAGAATTTCATGAGGACTCCGAAAAGTAATATTTCATCTGAACTTTGTTTTCCGCTAAAAAGTTAGAAGGATACGAGATATATACTAAATATTCATGAAGGGTAAAATAATATACAATCATAATGTAGTATGAATCGATACAAAATGTATAGCAAAAATTCAAATATCATTTCGATATACGCTTTTTTGTTCTTATTAAATATGCTCTTCCATGGTAGTGTAAATGTGGGCTTTATATGTTACGTCAATCTGAGTCTTTGAAATTGTATGTTCTCGTGACTAACCTACATCTGTAAATACAATATTACACTGCATTTTCAAGAGTGTTTTGGATGAATCGAAAATGTAAGCAATTAAACCTTATCAAAATGGTGTAGTAATCATAAATGGACAACAATAAAATATTTGACTAACCTAGATATTGTAACTGGCATATAACATAGAGTAAAAAATGTCAAATCAAAGACAGATGAAACATCGTAGGAACGTAGCGAGAACAGAATAAAAAATTATGAGCACTAATTATTCAAAGTATATTTTAAAGTATTTATTCAGAATTAAGAAACTAAAAAAATTAAACTACAGTCTTATTCTTTTTAATTCTGTTTTGTTTGATTTAGATAATAAATAGGAACAAAGCAAAAACAGATTATATGCAATCTGTCCATTATTTAAATTTTCAAAAATGAAGATTTTTATCATGTGTATGGATGAATTAGCCGAAAAAATAACTGTGAAAATGAAACAATCACATAATTGTAATAGAAGCAAAAATCTACCTTTGACCATTTACCAAAAAATATATTGAACAAACTACATTTAGTTTGTTGCTACGAAACGAATTGCATTTTGTTAGGTACACTATGTAACTTGACTGAGGGGAAAATGATTAAATATAAAATTATTATTAATTATATGAAAACATCATCGAACAATAATATATCATGAAGCACTCTTTCGTTATTATTACAATTGCATAATATGTCACCTTCTTCAATATCATAATCTTGAACAATATCTTATTCATTTTGGTCATACCCATTATATGCGAAAATTAGTTGTAACCATATGAGCTCAGGATCAGCGCCCTAATTTACCAAATAAGTTGGTTGACAATTTTGAGACTTTGAGAAGGTTTTTTCACTTAATTGAATTTTGGAGTGCCATCCCGTAGTTGTATTGTTTCAAACTTCTTTTTAGTTTTACTAACCTTTGAAACTTTTTGGAGATATTGTCATTTCTACAAAACAATTTGGTCTTGAGCAAAATGGCAACTACAATAAAATTACGATTAGTTCACATTCGAAGGGCATGCTACTATTAGTTTGCTTTTCGCTATTAATATATAATTCTTCACGGTTGGTTGCATTAAACAATGACACTAGTCAGAGTACAATGCTACGTATCTTGAGGAAGGAAAAACATCATCCCTACAAAATTCAACTTGTGCAGGAACTCAATGAAGATGATCCCGATCGCCGCTTACACTTTTGCGAAATTCTAATGGATTTATGTCTGAATGGTACAGTAAACCGTCAAACTTGAAGATATTGGAGTCGGGAAAATCCTCATTGGATGGCAGAGGCACATACCCAACGCCCCTAAATGTGTGGGCTGGAATAGTTGACGACAGAATAGTAGGGCCTTTCTTCTTTGAAGGAACCCTTACAGGACAAAGATATTTAGAGTTTCTAGAAAATGACCTTGTTCCAGCCCTTGCAGTAATTTTTCCTAACGATAATGACCCTGACATTCCTGGCGATACCATATGTTTTCAGCAAGACGGTGTACCTCCGCACTATGCGCGCCCTGTACGAGATTTTTTGGACAACTGTTTTCCTGGGAGGTGGATCGGCAGACGCGGACTGATAGAATGGCCTACAAGATCGCCAGATCTTACATCTCTTGACTATTTTTTATGGGGATACTTGATGTCAAAAGTGGACATTAATAAACCACGTAATTTAGAAGAACTTCAAAATCGCATTCGGGACGAAATACGCAGAGTTACCCCAGAAATCATTCATAATGTGCAAGAAGAATTTCTTCACAGACTTGCGCATTGTCAAGAAGTTGGTGGATGGCAATTCGAACATTTAATTTAAATATAAAATTTAATCAATTGTATTTTATTTTACATACCTCAGAATTGTTACTTTTTTATGGATAAAATTTACGTTTTCTAACATTCAATCGTCATTTACTCGAAAACTTTCCTATGTAAGAGGGCAAAATTTTAGTACTCTTTGATAGAGAATTAAACGATCTTTCAGAATCAAGGAAAAAAATATGGTGTTACCATTTAAAAAAAAATCGATGACGGCATTACTCGAAAACAAATGACATTGGAAAATCGCATTTTACGCTAAAATATGTATTTTTTAAATTAAAAATCGACCTGTTCGAGGATTTATCCCAAAAAATAATTGTTTCGTTTGTATTGAATTTATTCCATACTTTTGGCGCATATTGTATATAACCCAAGAATTTGTGCTGCTGATAAATTTAAGAATATCTTAAGTAAAAGCCATATTATGTAAAAGCTATATTTACAAGTGCCTCCGTAATAAATGAATTCAAAAAAAGTTTGCATATGTATGCTTCACTATTGATTATAATAATTATGCAGCTGTCAACAACATAGAAAGTTATCACTTGATATATTGATCATGAATCAGGGCCACGCTTTGTCCACGTCTATGGCTTGTTCCGTAACCCTCCACCCAGCCTTATTAATAACTGAACATTTGCAAAAATAAAAACGAAACACAAAATAGAACACCTACCTCGTCGAGGGGCGGTTTCTCGCACTCGTGATGGTTGTTGTTGCAGCCGTTCGACTGCCTGTCGTCGAGATAGCTAGGCAGGCTGCTGCAGATCTTGCCGTCAGGGTGTCTGCCCTTGCCATTGCAGATGCTGCCGCTCGATTGAGACCTGCGTCCCGACAGACCCTTGGCCGAGTGCCGGCTGACGTTCGCTCCCATCTTCACATGGTCGGTGGATGAGAGGCGGCGCACCAGCTGCAGCAAGTCGGTATCACCGCCGCCGCCACTGCCTTTGTGTTTCGAGTGGTCTTTAATCAAATGACCTGCAACAATAAGAGGCGGATATGTAGAGACAGATTCAGATAACGATCGAGGGAGTTCCTGATGGGACACCCTGCATTGTGCAATATTTAAAAATTTAAAGAAAAAAATTAAGTAAATTGAGTAAATTCAAAAAATAAAAATTATTTTATGTGAATCATTAATATTGCCTAAATTTAACTTTTCTGATGTGGTGTGTGGGTCTTGTATATGTGCTGAGGATGGTAGGAGAATTCAGGTTTTACAAAATTCTTGTCTTCGGCTAATTTTTGGTACAAGACGTAGACAATATATTGAGATGTAGGATGGTTAAATGTGTCTCGTTAACGTTTATTGCATTCTTGTATTTTAGATAATAAATTGCCTAAATATCTTCATAGAAAAATATCATACAGGACAGATGTACATAATTTGAATTTAAGTTGCAAAGGTAGACTCACACCTTCCTGCCATTGTACAGAATTTATTAAGGCTTCCTTTACTTACCAAATTTCAAAAAAATTTAATATGTTACCGGTAGACCTCTAAAATAAATCTTCTCGCCTTTCAAATATGCTTATAAAAAATTCTATTTGTTTAACAAATTTGCGCTATGGAATAAACATTGCTTGATATTTCTATTTCCTTGCAAATATAAATATATTTTTTTTTATTTTATCTTAAATGCCGTATATATATATATATATATATGTGTGTAGGAAATTGTGGTATGCAATATTATTATTATCTTTTTTCATTACTGTATATTAACTAATTTTGTAAATGTATTGAAAATAAAGAACATTTATTATTATTATTGTTATTATTTTCAATTTTTGATATGTTGCATTCAGAATAACTGACTGACATAATTATTTATGATATCAGTGAACTTTTACATAGTATAAGAAATACTTGTGTAGGTACATACAAATTTTTCAAAATCTTTAGGACACCTTGTATCTGTATCTGAAAAACAGCTGTTTCGGGCATTAGTTTTTACATATATAGGCTGTTACAAATCGATGTTAAGAAAATCTAGAGGCAGGTTCAATGTTTAAAAATAAGAAAAAAATATACAGGGTTAACTATGACCAAGTACAAAAATTTTAACCACGTGCTCAGAGAGCAATACCAATTTGTCCAAAAATCAATGGCGTACAATTTTTTTTACTAAAAATGAGTATTTAATGGCACGAATGACTGCTAGCATATTACAAGAGAAATTTATACACGTAAAAATAGCCCTTCACTATACACTGTTGTGTACCAAATTTCATCTCAATATCTTGATCGTTTTCGAAAAATGGAGACTATAGTATTTAAGACAATTTCAAAAAGTCTGTATCTCGAAAATGAGGCATTTGTGGACCCATGTTTATATTTTCTTATTTTTAAACATAGCACCTATTCCTCCAAGAAACAGCCATTTGAAATAGGTATTTTACATTCTTAAGATATACCCTATATACAGGGTGAATCTTAAATAAGTACAAATATTTTAACTGCTGGTGTAGTTCGTCATTTAAATCAGTCTAGTGAAAGCCATTTTTAAAAATTTCTAATATTTACGGAGATATTAATTTTTTTAAAAAATACCCACATTTTGAGGACCGCTGGCTGATTTTTCATCCAACAATGCGATGAAACATATGATTTGTTGCGAGGTTGCCATATCTCCTCCAATATAAATATTACGTTTCCTTTAACGTAATAGTTCTATTTTAAAAATACTTGCTTTAAGCATAAGTACAGTAAAATTGGGTATGTAGTATGATACGCAGCAATATTAACATAAATTTTAACATCTGAACTAACCTTACTATACTTCAACGATTAAAAATGAATTTCCGCAAGTTCAATACTACCGTAAAATATTTAGGAAGATATTACGTGATATTAATTACTATGTCCAATGTTCAAAAATTATACATAAACGTGCACACAAGCTTACCTGTTTGTTAAAAAATTAACTATTTAATCAGTAATCCACATTTCACAAGTTAAATGTCATTGTACACTGTTAGAAAGGGACACAAAACACAATTTCCTTAAGTTATTTTATGAAGAATAACGAAAAACTATGCACGCGTTTTTTATTTAAAATGGAAAAAATGTCAACTTTTAGCAAATTTTATTGCTATTTTCATGCATTATGTGGGGTTAACAAGTTTGACTTGGGCTTCCGATAATCTGTCATGACAGTCAATGACAGTTTGATAATAAAAAATAATATAAAATGTTACACTTGACAAAATTCGCTAAAAGTTGAGATTTTTTCTTCCTTGAAGCAAAGACATTTGTGTAATACTGGCAACACTGTGAACCACACGTTCAGTCTGCAGCACTATGACTCATAAAAGTATGAAGGGTCGGTCTAGGCCAGCGGTCCTCAACAAGTTTTCTACTGAAAAATTACGAAATTTATTTAAAATTTAACTTTTTTATTTCTGATTTTTTTGTAAAAAAACTATTAATTATGTGTTCTACACACAAAACTATACTGCTGGTTAAAATATTTGTACTTATTTAAGATTCACCCTGTATAAAGCATGAAAATGTAAACCGACTATATGTTAAGAAAATTTATTGAAATTCCAATAAAATGTTGGTTTCTTTATTAATGTATGTGAAAAAATTTAAACTATTCCCAGGCATACCTTTGAAAATGTTAAGCATTTTTTTTTCAATTTGATCAAGTATTAGAGACGTACACCATCGGATAAAAAAACAATTACGCGCAAAAAATCATCATGAATTATTACGCGAAAGGCCGACCCTGAACCGTCCCACTCATTCAACTGTTTACAATGCACTAATTGGTTTACGCAAGGAGAAATGTATTTAAAATTTTATTCGAATTATGCGTAACAGCACGCCAAATTATTCTTAAAATCGTGACAGGAACAATTTTTGTTAATAATTACTACACATTTGGAGCAGTAGCATTTTATAACTTAACACTCTGTGTGATTATTTCTTACGTTACTTAAACAAAATTATGAACTAAATTGTAGTACAGCACAGAACCAACTAAAACAATTTCTATAATTAGTATTACATCATTAAATAATTTTTGTTTATACTGGTACATACATCTTATCAAATTATATACTTTTTTAACAAGAGCCTTCCAAATTAAGCGAGATGTAGTATCTACACCTAATGATCACTGGCTGTTCAATGCTAGGCCACAAGTAGAAAGCAACTCACTGTACTGTGGTTATAATAGTACATTATACTATAAGGAGAAATGCGTTATTTTGGCAGAGGTGCAATTTGAAGCCCGAGGACTACAATGCACCGAGGACAAAATAGCATCTCTCCCGAATGGTATATACTATTTTTTCCACGGTCCCATTAACTTAAAAACACATATTTTGTCATTATGAAGTAAGTAGCACCAGAATTATTGCATTTGGATTTGAGCATTTATTTAGTAGTCGTTGAGTTATTGTCATAACTACAAAATAAACAAACAAAAAGAATTGTCAAATTAAGGTGCTAGTTTGGTTTAGTTTAAACTTTGTTTAGTGCACAATGAATAATTGTGAGTCGGAAGAGATTGTGGAGGCTGCAAATATTGCAATAAGCAATTTGCTGCCTACGAAGTCAAGATCTTTATACGATATAGCCTACAATCGGTTCAAAAAGTGGTGTGCCGAGAAAAATGTTCAAGTATACAGCGAGAATGTTTTGTTGGCATACTTCAGTGAAAATGCAAAGAATTACAAAACTTCCACATTATGGGCGCAATATTCTATGGTTAAGTCATGCTTGATAATTTACGACAACATAGATATAAGCAATTCCTCAAGCTGATCGCATTTTTGAAAAGAACCGGTGACGGATATCAAGCGAAAAAATCGAAAATATTGTCAAAGGGTGAAATCGACCGTTTTCTATCAAGTGCAGATGACAAAGAATTCTTAATGATTAAGGTAAGATTACTTTTGTTGTTAGGTATTCAATTGTTAAGTATTTTGATTTTTTATAGGTTGGATTCATTCTGGGGATTGCCGGAGCTTGTCGAACTGATGAACTAGTCAATTTAACTGTAGATGACATTGAGGATGTAGGCTCTTCCTTGATTGTAAAAATTCCAAACACTAAGACAAAGATTCCCCGAACCTTTCTGGTTACCGATGTGGGAAATATGCTTGAATTGTTTCGAAAATACCTGTCCCTTCGTCCTCCCCACGTCAAGCATAAGCGCCTTTTTTTGTACTACAAAGCAGGAAAATGTAGTTCGCAGCCAGTTGGCAAGAATACCATGGGAAAAATTCCGAGTGTAGTAGCTTCGTATTTAAAATTACCTGATGCTGCATGTTATACTGGTCACTGCTTACGAAAATCTTCAGCGACATTATTGGCAGATGCTGGTTGGAAATAAGACCAAAATTGCTAATCAGATTTTAGTAGGTACCACTACTAGCGCAATCACAAAAACTGTAAATGTAAGCGAAAGTAATATTCCTTCTAATATTAATTTTGAAAATTGTACAAATGTAACATTTAATTTAAATGTCAATAAATAATTTCAATGTTATCTTTTTTTTTGCATGAAAAACGTTCTCCATAATGTAAACTCCCTTGGGAGCATTATACTCCCTTGGGACTAATCGACTACTTCTGTTTTAATTTTGATGTCATAGAAACTAATTTCTACTCCCGACCGTGGAAAAACGAATTATATTCCCTAGAACGAAGCTTTTCAGGCTTTGTTTGCGAATGCATATAAATAAAGCCATGCTAGCAAACGGACACAAGTTCTCCTTATGGTCGGGCGTCATCGACGAAAATTCGGTGACAGTACATAGTTGGATGCGACGTTTTGTAACAATATAATACTGGCCATTTTAAAATTTGCATTGAAAGGAATAAATTCATTGGGCAATACTCTACAATTTTTGTATTTACATAAAGATTTAAAAAGGTGAAGTTTTCAACATTAAATGCTAAGTAAACTATAGACAATAAGGTATCGCTGTACACTCTCTTTGGGTATACGAGGGTATACTCTGTCTTTATCAATTGGTAGTATTGGTGGTTCTATATTTAGATGTTGGCTACAAATGAAAGTAATATATTGCATTCACAAAGTTCCTTCTATGGGTTAGAATTCGTTCGGTGGCTACATGATAGTCATCAGCGATTACGATATTTGCTAAAATGGAGTTTCAGGAAACTACTACTCTGCGCAATATCCCGACCAGCAATTACGTACATCTGAAAACACTATAGCAAACATCCACAGTTATCCGTCAGCGGTGCCACTGGACATATTAAACAAATACTGGTTTAGAGCTTATCATAAAGTATAAACTATACACTTTGTGGAACTTATTAGCTATTGTTCTCCTTTGTTGCTACAGTTGCTAAAACTAATTAGAAATAAAATGGTATATGAATTCGTTCCTTTATTAAAGTAATAATCATATAATTGCGTTGAATAAATTAATAAATTAAAATATAAATAAATTCGGTACAAAACAAAATTATTAAAAACCGTAAATCACAAAACTAGTAAGATTTAAATGTGCAAATTAAACTATTATAAGCAGTTTTTAAGTAATTTGCATAATTAAAATGTATAGAACTCTACCTACAATGATGTGGTTTAAAATTTCCAAATTGTTACTAGGTGCCTACACCTACTACACTACATAGTATTTTCTAACGAGTTTTCTTAAGTCTATTCTCATGTGTTTTCGAAACATATGGTTAAGTATATTGAATTTTCTAAAAATCTAAAAATTTGTTCTTTACACTTTCGTATATCTCAAATTGAAAAAGATATGTAGCCTTATTAAATTAAGCAAAAAACGCTATATATATTAATACTAAAAACATTTATTATCGCTTTTATATAAACGCATCATATTTAACATACGATACAACAAATATATATGTTTTCCATAATCGTATATTTCTATATACGTTTTTTGGATGTATATATGTAGGATACTGTATACCATATACATACCATTTTTAAACGTACATATTTTATATATGATACATTAAATATATACGTTTTTCGGAATCATATATATCTAATATATAAAAACGAAATATACACGTTTTTTGTGCGGACATTCGAAAGTTAAATATATGTTGCGGTAAGGGTGATATATACTACTCGTATAAACGAAATCGAAACGTTTAATAAACCATTTGGTATTGCTTGGGTGATAATGTTTTGTCAGGTTCCCCTTTTTCGGATGCATGTACGGCACTGCCACTAAATAATTAACATTTAAATTTTCTGTATCTTGTTTTTGGTTAATTTTGTAAATTTATTTGAAAAATTTACCTTATTCTATAAAAAGGATTGATCGTGTTGTAGGTGCCACAAATTTTATTGTACAACATCGTGTGAATATCAACTAACGGATTTCAGTGTAAATTCACGTAAGTATGGTTAGCAGTGCAAACGTGTCTTGTCCAGTGTAAATTAAGTAACATTGTTTTATTTAAAATGTTTTATATTAAATCAAAGAAGAGTAGACGTAGTAAACATGGCTGTGTACCAAACGCCTATTGTCGACGCCGCTGCACGCAACCGACGTCATGTTCACCATCGTTTAGAAGCATACCTATGCTCGTGGAAGTAATTTAGAGTAATTTTTTAAGAATTATTTAATTTAAAACTAAATATTTCGAATGGCAAAAAGTGTTAAGAGACAGTATTGTTAATATTGCCAGATGCCGCTGCACAATTTAAAAATTTTCTGTTCTTTCGTTTGAAAATTCATATATCTTATAAATATTATACAGAGTATATCTCATGGTAAAATGATCAAATTTGTGATGTTTTAGGCAGAGAAATCCTGAAAAATAAAACATGTACAGCAAAAAGAACATTCATGATATGTTTATCCCTTGTTACTATTTAAATATTCCTCAAATGAAATATTAATATATGTAGACATATAAGTGAACAATCTTATATTTATAACTTTATACGTATTTTCAAAGATTTCTGTACCTAAAAATGTTTTGGTTAGATTGCTTTTTCCCATTTTTCTTCGTTTTACTTCGATATCTTTCAATGTTTGCAGGTAGCATGTGGTAATATTCTTGTTAATTGCTAAGATTATTCAATTACATGTCTAAAATTTGTTGATTTGTAGAAAACATTATTTTAAGAATACGGCGCCTACTGAAAATTATTTATTTCATCCTCTTTATCCTTCATAACTTTTTTGAGAAATGTATTAAGAGTACCCTGTATAGCGTAATACAAAATGAAGATTTTGCAATGTATAAACTAGTTTGAATCATTAAAAGTATTATACCTAATAAATGAACAAAGCTAATTGTACATTCGTAATCTTTTCGACACATTTGTACAAAAAAAGTGTAGAATTTAATTTATAAACAGGTCAACAAGTCTCCCGAGATTCAACCACCACACTCGGTGGTAAATTTAATTTAGTCAGTTTAGTGTTTTAATTGGCCACTGAAAGAATGGCCTGTTCGAAAAATATGAGATCCAATTAGGCAGATAACGATATAATAAATGAAATTGCTTTTTAATAACCAGAAAATGTATTTAACGGACACTTGACCACTGAGGCTCCATAACGAACATTATTAAATAAGCCCAATTCAATTATACGGAGTTGTTTTTTATGGAGCACTCTCGACGACGGAGAGATAATTTATTTTTCATGAAAGGTGCTGCTCCAGCTATGGTAATAAAAATTGGACCGGCCTAATGCATCCGCAGGATGAATAATTTTAATTTATATATTTTTAATGTTAAAACTTCGGTACCCATATAAATTACGTTAATGGACTACTATTGAAGTGGATACGAAAATTGGTACAATGAAAATAGAGGTACAAATTCATCAGTTTAAGTGCACTTAAGCTATATTTAATGGAATAGGCGCAACGATCCAGAAGGTGCTGACAGATTGTCCAGTAGACATCATTTACTGGGATCATGCGAAAATTTGGAGGAAAAAAATCGAGTTTTGACATAAATTATTACGTATTATAAGAACTTTAGTTAAATCTAAAACCAGAATTGCATACAGTAAAATAGATAGTAACGAAACTGGAAGTTTTGGGAGTTTATAAATAATAAGAAAGGTAATTTTTTTATTCCATCTTGTATGACTTTCAATGAAGGCAAAAGTCAAGATCCACAAATTATTGTCAATAATTTTGCTTATTTTTTTATAGTGCCTATATTGCATCAAGTTCGTTAGAAACAGTAAATATTATAAAGAACAATAATTCAATCGTTGTAAATAAAATGCATAGCAGGGATGTTCTGGTAGCTTAAAAAAATAAAAGCGAACATGACTATGTGCCCTGATCTTATAGAGGCCTTTTTGGCCTGTTTAGGCCTGTTTTGTGTGAGCCATTGAGTACTATTTTCAATTTGATCTTCAAAACTGTAACATTTCCAGATATATGGAAAACCTCTAGAATCTGTAGCTTTTCCAAAATTTTTGAGAATGTTATTCACTTTTATCTATCTAATCATGTTGTAAATCTCAATATATAATTGAAGTTCTCAATTGAAAAAGTCAGGTAGGTGTCATTTATACCGACCGACTTCTCTAAGGCGTTTGATCGTCTTGACCACGGGCTGCTATTAGGAAAATTGGATTGTTTCGGTTTAAGTGGGAATCTTATTAAGCTATTCGATTCCTATTTATCGGGTTTCAGTCTATTGATTATCCTCAAATGTCTGGAGTCGCGCAAAGATCTACACTTGATCCATTATTATTTATTTTATTCATTAATGTCATCACCGTAGATTTGGATGTAAAACTTCTTATATATGCTGATAATGTTAAAATATTTTCAGAGATTCTGTCCATCTCTGACTGCCTTAAATTTCAGCACAATCTTAATCTTATTAATTCGTGTTGTATTAATAACAAATTATCTGTGAATGATGGTAAGGGCAATGTCTTACTGCCGTAAAAATTGTTTAACAACTTGGAATTATATATTATTTATATTTATTATATAAAAAGGCATGAAATTATATGTGTGGTGTCACTTTCGACTAAAAAACTCTCCTCCGTAGCTCAAAAAGAAAACTACCACAGGTGCTTATAAAACTATTGGTTTTGTAATAAGAAATATGAAAGGCTTTAAAAACTTCAGTACTATCAAATTGCTTGAAACTTTCATTAGATCAAAACTAAAATGCATCTGTGATAAGTAATCCCATGTGCTCAGTACATATTATGGCGATTAAGAAGGTGCAAAGGCGTTTTTTTTTAAATCTACCTCATATAGTTATTTCTTGGAGCGATTTAATATGATTAACTTAGAGCAGAAGAACTAAAATACTGCTGTGCTTTTGTTGTACAAAATTCTCCATAATTAAGTAAACTCCACATCCCTTTTATCTTCACTGAATTTTCGTGTACCTAGACTCAATATTAGAAATACTAGTTATAAATGTTTATCTGTTGTTTATTTTTTTTATTATTAGCGGTTTTATTATGCAGTTTTTAATGTTTAATGAAATCCCTACCTTAATCTTACACAATGATTGAAATACATAAATATATTAATAATTTTTGTGTTCAGTCAGACATTCACATATATAATACAAGAAACTCTAATGCAATTAGAGTAGACCGCATCCGACTTTCAAGGTAGCAATCCAATTCTCTCAATGTTGTGCTTTACAAGTTGTCAACTACTGTCAAATTGTTAAACCTGAAATGCTTTAAAATTGTAATTGAGAGACATCTAATACTGTTTTTATACAGTACATGATTTTCTTAACACAGATGATATATGTCGCCCCGTGTGAAGTCAGGTTATTTTGGTTTGATTGTGATGATGTATTATTGTTATGTTATGTTATTATTATGTTTGTGATATACTATATTTATATACACATTTGTATACCCATTTGTATCTTTGATTTTCCATAAATATATATATATCTAACATGGACAATAAACTATCTATCTATCTATAATATCTGTCGTATTATATGCATGTTAAATGATTTGAATTTTTAAAATGTATTTAGTTTGTTCTATATTTCAATGTTTGTTTTTGTATTGTTTATTGTACTATTAACTGTAAAACTTATCCTGTTACTGGATCTTTGGTCCATTGGATATTTTAAATAAATAAATATATAAATAAGACTTATTAGTGGAGTAAAATCGCTTCGCTATTTTTGGTAGATTTTCTTTAAGGTATAACCAAATGGAATGTTTACCATTTTGTAGAGGGACAATTTGGGCATTCAAAATGGACTTCCACAACTTTTTTCAGTAGGGACGAACTTTTTAAAATCGAATTTTCGTGATTCGGAAGTTATTTTTTAATTATGTTTTTGTAACCTACAGGTTTAACTAAGACTAACACAAACAAAACCACGTGCTCAAGAAGACCTAAAAGACAATACAAAAATTATTCCAGAATTTTAGCTTGATATTTAAAAAATGGGGCAAAACCCTCCATTCCTGCGGAAAGTCGGCGCTTTTGATAAACATCGACTGAGATGGCTTAGAACCATAGATAAAGCTTACACCTGTCAACAATGTTAAATCCCATGCGGTCGTTTTTTTGCAGCATTTCTAAATGCAGTAACGACAAAAATTAACATTGTTATTAGTAATAATACCTGACAGGAAACAGTTAATCCAGTTAGCTCCACTCCACATTTTCATTCATTACAACCGGCGAACTATATTATGGGAAAATATCTGCACCCGACACAAATTTCTTTATCTAATAACTATAAAACGTTTAAAAATGCACGAAAAACTGAATAACACAAAACTACAACGTAAATACATGGTAAACACAGGAATTAAATTATGACATGACGGGATTGACGTGGAATTTTACCGACGTGTTGCTAGTTGCCTACTCTGACCGGCATAGGCGGCGTTAAATAAGGATATTTATATAATTTTGAAAAATTTTTTTTTCGCTTTATAAATAAGTTTAGAATTTTTTTGAAGGGTGATTTCGTTAATCCTTATTTTTCTCTATCCCCTCTTAAAATATTTATACTTAGTCATAGTTAACCCTGTATATTGTGTTTGTAAATCAACAATTTTATCTATGTTTATATTTTTTTATAACTCATATAAAAAAAACTATAGCGCTTTTAATGGTAGCCATCAATTTTTGAAATGTTTAATTTAGTTATAAATCCGTAAAAAAGAAACGGTATAATTTGGAGCCGGTTTTACTCCGCTATATGGTTCATCTGGAAATGATAAGTGTTGAACGACCCATCAAAACAGTTGTCACAATTAGTTCCAAAATGTTCAGTTAATTAGGAAATATATTAATTTTATCATTTATTTCGTATTTGCTTAGAAATTGTAATAATACACAAAACTTTCATGTATAATAGTTTATATTTTATTTAGTCTTGCTGTAGTCCAAAAGACCGGGATTCTACAATTGTGGAGAGGATGACATAAAGTTGACCCAATGTCAACTTATTTTTGGTAATTTTGTCTTCTTTGAACCCTTCTCAGGTGGTCCCTATGGAATCTCTTTCCTTGTCCCCAAGTGCTGTGAATTAGTCACTCTCTACTATTCCGATATAGTTTAATGGAAGCTGTATATTTTAACGTCCTCTATTGTTATTTTGAATAAACGCGCTTAATTAAAAAAAACACCTTGTGTTGGGAAAACAATCTGGAGCTATTTTGAAACAGGTTCATTTCGAATAAAACAAATTATTTACAAATACTTTTCAAAAATATTTACTTTAAGGTGGGCTCAAGTAGGCGTTCTATTTCTTAAAACACAAGTTTTCTTTCCTTTTGTACTTACGTCTCGGCGCTCTGTAGGGCCTACTGTAACTAAATATTTAAAGTTTTTCAAAATTCTCGAAAGCATAGATATTAATAATGTGTTAATACTATGTTTGACGTACATTCTAATACAATACAGTACCCATACAATTCAAATGATATAAATGTATTTTGTTCAGTTTAAATTTTCTAAAGCCAGTGGAGATGAAAAAGAATAATAATTAATGTCCTTGAATAAATTATTCGAACTGTAAAATATAGTTTTATTTTAAATAACGTTTTCTAATGATAATATATGCACCTACACAGAAATTGATTTAAGAATAATTAATTAATAAGAATATTTTATTCAGAAATAACTCAATTGCAGATGTTAGATAACGAATGTATGGTAAAAAGTTATTTTCTGATTATCTACTGAGATAGAGCTGCATTCACGTTTCAGACAAAAATTTTTTGTTGAAATTTCCTATCGCATCTCCTTTCCTAATCACATGTTTTTGTTCTCCTATAATTAAACTTTTTTCACATAGCCCTACTGCTTCATTTCATTTTAAGTGGGTAAACTAAATATATACTGGCAAAATAAAGTGTCTATAGTCTGTTTGGAAATGAAAGAGAGTAATAAAGCCCCGAGATAAGAACCGGCCATGGGCGTGGTAATATTTCGTTTCAGGTAATCATCGGGTAATACTAATGCTAACAGGTAATGGGTGTACATTAGTATATTTTACTGGATACATCATAGGGCAGGAGCCAGTATTGTGACAGGTCAATCCAGTCTCTGAGCTGAATATACGAAGACATGCTAGTGCAGTAGAGTAAAATTCGACTTGTGTAGTGACTATTGTGCCAGTGGATACAATATTGTTTGGGTAAAATGTCGAGCTTATCAGATTACGAACCTGCTAAACGCGTGAAAAGATGTGCGCTGCCTCAGAATGAGAAGATTATTATATTAAATGTATTTATTGCATTGAAATACCAAAATCCTACCAACAGTGTTGACGACATCGTGGAAAAGTGTCCCAAAATGACAGGGATTGGAAAATCGACTATCTACTGACTTTTAAAGGAAACAAAAAATGAACCAAGATACTGTAAATCCCTCAAACTCATCCACAGGGAGGTTAAAAGTCGTTATAGATGATTTCTTCAAAAATGTCATTCGCAGAAAAGTACACTCATTTTATTTTAAAAAAGAGGACAACGATTTGTCAAAAATCAGTAGAAGCAAATTATGGGCCGTCTTACGGGAGTTGAATTTTTGCTGGGAAAAGTAGAACAGGAAGTCATTTCTTATCGATAAGGATGAAATTATTTATTGGCAAAGATCCTACTTAAGATCAATTAGAAAATTCCGTGACGATGGGACGAATATTTATTATCTAGACGAAACTTGGGTCAACGAGGGATATACTGTAACAAAAGTATGGCAAGATAAAAATGTAAAAAGTTTTCAACAAGCATTTTTGGATGGACTTTCAACAGGGTTCAAGGCACCTTCAGGTAAAGGGCGAAGATTAATAGTAACACATATAGGTAGTGCTAGTGGTTTTGTAGATGGCGGTTTACTTTTATTTGAATCTAAAAATACAGGTGACTATCACGAAGACATGAACGCAGATGTTTTCGAAGAGTATTTTACACAGATGTTGGATCTTATTCCTCCGGGGTCTGTAATTGTCATGGATAATGCCAGTTACCATTCACGGCAGACCGAGCGGACGCCTACGACTGCTTGGAGGAAAGCCAATATAATTCAATGGTTTTCCGGAAAATCATTTCTTTTGAAACAAATATGGTGAAAAAGGAACTTTTGATACTTGTCAATCTTAATAAAGATTAGAAAAAAATATGTTATTGATGAAATGGCAACAAATCGCCAAATAACGGTACTACGGTTACCATCTTATCACTGTGAACTTAACCCAATCGAATTAGTCTGGGCGCAGGTAAAAGGAGATGTAGCGCTAAATAATACGACGAATAAATTAAGTAACGTGAAAATTTTGTTAAAAAATACCTTGGAACGAGTAACTGAAGATAACTGACAAAGATGTATACATCATGTACAAAAAGAAGAGGAGAAAATGTGGGAACTCGATAATTTAATTGACGTTACTGTGGAACCTATCGTTATCAATCTAGGAGACGAAGATAATTCATCAGAATATTCAGAGGATGAATTTTAATACATATACCTACTTTTTTATTTTCTTTATTGTACATTTATATAACACTACATTTACTCACCATAATTTGAATGTTCAAAATACATATTTTTTGTGTGGAATAAAAGTCTATTCATTAAATTTAAATAAATATTTTGATAATAATATTGAATAATTTTATTTGAATTACTAAAAACCCTCTTAACCCGGTTATGATGCTCAAAGTAGCCTCTAGTTTTGAAATGCTGTTTTTATATTGTTTACTTATAAGAGAAATGGACCGAGAAATTGAAGCGGCATAGACAGAGACGGATTGACGGGGATTAAATTTTAGCTATCTGCTACAATTTAGTACGGTTCGATCACACAAAGTTTTTTTAAAAGTACACCTCATCTATACCGATAATACATAATATAAAAATATTGAATATAAGCACCAGTACTACATTTATTAACGATTTCCATACATAATAAGCTTTTATTACTCTCTTTCATTTCTAAACAGACTATAATGTAACAATTATGTTATTATTATTTTAGGAGAAAATGTTTTTTCCAGTTCTTGTGAAAAACTAACCATTAATAAGTTTTCTTTAATAAAAAAGTTGTTTATATTATATCGTTGAATAAGTTTAAAATAAAAAAAATATAAAAATATTCATTAGAAATGTATGTATACACAACAATCTATTGCAGTTATTTAAACTCCAACTTAGAATATATTACTATTTAAGCAATATTATTTTATGACAGAAAATGTGATCAATTAAGTAACTCATATTTAATAAATATACGTCAAACTTCTTCAATGCAATGTTGTCGAAGTGCCTAAATCATAGTATCTAACTTTCAACACACACACAGTTATCTTGATGATATATCATCTGTAGCAGTTATCTTCTATTTCGTAGTGATAATGTTACTGTATTTTTCAATTTGAGCTTACACTAAACACTGAATAGAAAATTATAGATTGTGTGTAGTATTCTTATGAATTACCCAAACTGAAATATTTGAACTGTAAACCAAATATTCTTCTGTATTTTACTTGGATGGTTCGCAGTTTAGGTACGTACAATCTATTGAAATAATAATGCCACATAAATCAGTTTTTTAACTACTAGAAGGTCTGAGTAAAAATGTTAAACACTGGTTGTTATTGGTGAGTGGAAACAACTAAAAAGTAAGGTTGAAAGTAGATATTTTTATGAATACGTCAGCGGTTCGAAATAAATTGCCAAATTCATTATAATGAGTGTCATTATTATTGCAATAGATTGTACCTAGATGTGCATTAATTTAAATTTTATGATTGTTCTGTTTATTCAAGGTAGGCAACATAGTTTAATAAAAGAATAATTAAGTTTTAAAAATGCTTGCATTGTGGATCATTTTAAAATGTAGTAACCAACAGGCTAGAACCACGAGATACAGTGTTAAATTAAACACAAAGTAACATTAAAAAATAACACATTTACTCAAATAAAGATGTTTGAAGTAAATTTATAAACCTTTAGCTAATTATGTAACTAATTACAATATAGGCAAAATGATTTAAATTGGGACATAAAGCTGAAAACCGTCAAACTTTCTTTTAATGTCGATATTTATAATACACAATATATCTTTCATTTGGCTGAAAGTTATTTAGTAGTATAGTAATAATACTGTTACACCATTCGCTTCAAAGAAAAAATGTAGACATGTCAAGAAAATCTTCAATGTAGCAATTTTTTTTTAGGAAGTGTGTCCCCTCATTGTTCTTAAAAAAATTAAATATTTAGGTAATATTTTGAACTTTTAATACCTACTTGGACTTAAAGGTACATTTTGAACATATGTGTATTTTTGCGAAACGAATAGTTAAGAAATTATTCTCAATATATTTAACATTATGATAAACTTAGGTACCTATGTTAAATTTAAAGAAGGATATTAAGTCAACAATGGATCGTTTCTTACTTACTTACTGGTATTTGTTTTAGAAAACAGTTCATAACATAACATTTTAAATATCTGATTTCACTTTAATAATACAAATTAAACGAAATGCAGTCATTACTTTTACCATAAATAGGTTGCACAATGCACATAAACACAGTTCACTTGTCGCTTAGGTACTAGCTGCACAAGGTGTAATGATTATTTACTGAAATCACCGATGACTGATGGCGGAAATGAAGGGCAATTATTATTCACTAAGGGAGGCAGAAGAATGCATTATTCCCAATATTAATAGATAAGAACAGAGCCTAAAATGACATCCGGTTGTTAAGTGCATATAAATGGATTTCCAAGTAAATGGGCTCAGACTGGAAGGGAAATTTTATCCATAATCCGTTACTGTTTGTTCATTATTCGTGTATACGGAACGGAGACAACTTCATTTCCTCTTTTCAAATAGGAATTTTCTCTAAAGACAATTTACCTTCACGAAAATTATCTTTAGTTAATGGTACAAGTATATTGGGTTATATAAGTATCGCGAATATTTACACATGCTGATTTGAGATATTTGATTTAAAAGATTATTTAAATAGAACGGAAAGCCATTAAATAGTAAATTACCTAGTAACATGGTTAGAAATATACTTATATATTGCATGGACATTATCTTTGTAAAACTTTTTGGTGTAGGTTTTAACTAACCTTGTACCATTTCACTGTCTCGGTATCTAATAAAAATAATAATAATAATAATAATAATAATAATAATAATAATAATAATAATAATAATAATAATAATAATAATAATAATAATAATAATAATAATAATAATAATAATAATAATAATAATAATAATAATAATAATAATAATAATAATAATAATAATAATAATAATAATAATAATAATAATAATAATAATAATAATAATAATAATAATAATAATAATAATAATAATAATAATAATAATAATAATAATAATAATAATAATAATAATAATAATAATAATAATAATAATAATAATAATAATAATAATAATAATAATAATAATAATAATAATAATAATAATAATAATAATAATAATAATAATAATAATAATAATAATAATAATAATAATAATAATAATAATAATAATAATAATAATAATAATAATAATAATAATAATAATAATAATAATAATAATAATAATAATAATAATAATAATAATAATAATAATAATAATAATAATAATAATAATAATAATAATAATAATAATAATAATAATAATAATAATAATAATAATAATAATAATAATAATAATAATAATAATAATAATAATAATAATAATAATAATAATAATAATAATAATAATAATAATAATAATAATAATAATAATAATAATAATAATAATAATAATAATAATAATAATAATAATAATAATAATAATAATAATAATAATAATAATAATAATAATAATAATAATAATAATAATAATAATAATAATAATAATAATAATAATAATAATAATAATAATAATAATAATAATAATAATAATAATAATAATAATAATAATAATAATAATAATAATAATAATAATAATAATAATAATAATAATAATAATAATAATAATAATAATAATAATAATAATAATAATAATAATAATAATAATAATAATAATAATAATAATAATAATAATAATAATAATAATAATAATAATAATAATAATAATAATAATAATAATAATAATAATAATAATAATAATAATAATAATAATAATAATAATAATAATAATAATAATAATAATAATAATAATAATAATAATAATAATAATAATAATAATAATAATAATAATAATAATAATAATAATAATAATAATAATAATAATAATAATAATAATAATAATAATAATAATAATAATAATAATAATAATAATAATAATAATAATAATAATAATAATAATAATAATAATAATAATAATAATAATAATAATAATAATAATAATAATAATAATAATAATAATAATAATAATAATAATAATAATAATAATAATAATAATAATAATAATAATAATAATAATAATAATAATAATAATAATAATAATAATAATAATAATAATAATAATAATAATAATAATAATAATAATAATAATAATAATAATAATAATAATAATAATAATAATAATAATAATAATAATAATAATAATAATAATAATAATAATAATAATAATAATAATAATAATAATAATAATAATAATAATAATAATAATAATAATAATAATAATAATAATAATAATAATAATAATAATAATAATAATAATAATAATAATAATAATAATAATAATAATAATAATAATAATAATAATAATAATAATAATAATAATAATAATAATAATAATAATAATAATAATAATAATAATAATAATAATAATAATAATAATAATAATAATAATAATAATAATAATAATAATAATAATAATAATAATAATAATAATAATAATAATAATAATAATAATAATAATAATAATAATAATAATAATAATAATAATAATAATAATAATAATAATAATAATAATAATAATAATAATAATAATAATAATAATAATAATAATAATAATAATAATAATAATAATAATAATAATAATAATAATAATAATAATAATAATAATAATAATAATAATAATAATAATAATAATAATAATAATAATAATAATAATAATAATAATAATAATAATAATAATAATAATAATAATAATAATAATAATAATAATAATAATAATAATAATAATAATAATAATAATAATAATAATAATAATAATAATAATAATAATAATAATAATAATAATAATAATAATAATAATAATAATAATAATAATAATAATAATAATAATAATAATAATAATAATAATAATAATAATAATAATAATAATAATAATAATAATAATAATAATAATAATAATAATAATAATAATAATAATAATAATAATAATAATAATAATAATAATAATAATAATAATAATAATAATAATAATAATAATAATAATAATAATAATAATAATAATAATAATAATAATAATAATAATAATAATAATAATAATAATAATAATAATAATAATAATAATAATAATAATAATAATAATAATAATAATAATAATAATAATAATAATAATAATAATAATAATAATAATAATAATAATAATAATAATAATAATAATAATAATAATAATAATAATAATAATAATAATAATAATAATAATAATAATAATAATAATAATAATAATAATAATAATAATAATAATAATAATAATAATAATAATAATAATAATAATAATAATAATAATAATAATAATAATAATAATAATAATAATAATAATAATAATAATAATAATAATAATAATAATAATAATAATAATAATAATAATAATAATAATAATAATAATAATAATAATAATAATAATAATAATAATAATAATAATAATAATAATAATAATAATAATAATAATCTATCGTAGTCGTGTCTTGGGTATCGAGGTTCCTGATACCAGATGCAGGGCCTGCCGCCAGGCGCCGGAGACGCTTATGCATCTCCTGTCGGCCTGTCCGGTATATGCGGCCACAGCGTATATCCAAAGACACGATTCAGCCTTACGGGTGTTGTATTATCATTTACGACACTCGTATGAGATAGACGAGACGCCAGTGCTGCCTTATGCTCCGGGGGATATAGAATCCGTTGTGGGGAATGAGAAGTGCCGAATTTATTGGAACTATTCATTCCCCACCCTCAGGCAAATTCAAGCCAATAAGCCTGATGTAGTCCTCCTCGACCACCAACTTAGGACGATGTTTGTGATTGAGTTCTCGGCTCCCGCAGAGAACAACATCGTCCTAAAAGAGGAGGAAAAACGGAGGAAATATCGAGATCTTCTCTCCGAGCTCCGCAGGCTGTATCCAGACCACTCTGTTAAGATTGTGGTGCTCATTATAGGCGTCCTGGGTGGAATGAGACATACGTTGCTTTCTGACTTAAAGATCATACCGGCTTGCCGAAATTCGGCAGAGATCTTAGCCGGCAGAATGCAGAAGGCAATCGTCCTTGGTTCGCTACGTCTACTCAGAACGCACGATTTACGGGCGCAATGATTACTGACTCCACGGAGTGGAGAGTGGTCATTGCTTGACTCTTCAGAACATCTCCGAATGTGTCGGAGCTTCGGAAGGTGTTACTGGGAAAAAAAAAAAAAAAAAAAAAAAAAAAAAAAAATAATAATAATAATAATAATAATAATAATAATAATAATAATAATAATAATAATAATAATAATAATAATAATAATAATAATAATAATAATAATAATAATAATAATAATAATAATAATAATAATAATAATAATAATAATAATAATAATAATAATAATAATAATAATAATAATAATAATAATAATAATAATAATAATAATAATAATAATAATAATAATAATAATAATAATAATAATAATAATAATAATAATAATAATAATAATAATAATAATAATAATAATAATAATAATAATAATAATAATAATAATAATAATAATAATAATAATAATAATAATAATAATAATAATAATAATAATAATAATAATAATAATAATAATAATAATAATAATAATAATAATAATAATAATAATAATAATAATAATAATAATAATAATAATAATAATAATAATAATAATAATAATAATAATAATAATAATAATAATAATAATAATAATAATAATAATAATAATAATAATAATAATAATAATAATAATAATAATAATAATAATAATAATAATAATAATAATAATAATAATAATAATAATAATAATAATAATAATAATAATAATAATAATAATAATAATAATAATAATAATAATAATGATAATGATAATGATAATGATAATAATAATAATAATAATAATAATAATAATAATAATAATAATAATAATAATAATGATAATAATGATAATAATGATAATAATAATAATAATAATAATAATAATAATAATAATAATAATAATAATAATAATAATCCTTTATTCCTTCAAAATAATTAAATTTACAGGAAGAGGTTCTGCATTGCTCGTTATAAGACAAGCAAAAAACACTGTCTCGGTATCTATAAACTTCACTGCTAGGTATGTCACTTTTTCCCGGAAATTTATCAGTATAGGAAAAAATTGTGATTACAGAGTCAGTACTTTTGAGATTTTTATTTATTTATTTATAGAAAACAAGGATAATTACAGGCTTTACAGCCCAAAACAATGTCGACAAGATACATAAATTAAATATAGAAGTACATTAATAATTGCTATAATAGAAAATCTTAACCTACAATAGTAATTCCCTATAAAGATTTTTTAAAACCGATGGGCGAAGAGTGAAAGATATATTACATTACATACATATATACGTACATTAGATAACTATAGTACAAGTTGTAATTTCTACATATTCTATTTATGGGAGAATTTTGACAAGAATTAGTCGAGTAAAAAATCTCATACAACAAAGCACTTATTCTAAAATCATGTTGTGGTACATGTAAGCCGATAAAGGCTAATAAATCTGGAGAATCGATCAGGCCATTAAACAGTTTAAATAGAAATATTGCTTCAGCAATAATTCTTCGATTTTCTAATGAAATAATATGAAATTTGTTTCTTAATAACGTGCTATATTGAAAAGAATACACACCACTCTCCTTGTAATATAAATATCTCATAAATCTATTTTGCACCGACTCAAGTCGAGATTTATATATGGAATATTGAGGACTCCATACTATAGAGGCAAAGTTGATTATACTGTGCACATATGCAAAATATATAGATGTAGTAGAAAAAACTGACTTAAAATTTTTGCAAACTCTGATAATGAAACCAAGAATTTTGTTATTTTTCAAAGTTATGTAATTAATAATAGATTAAAAATAGTAACGGTCCCAAATGGGATCCCTGATGAACGCCTGACCTTATAACATAGGGAAAAGGTTTGTAACCACTAATGGTTACCAATTGTGACCTATTGAAAATATAAGAGGTAAGCCACCTCAGTAAGTTACCATGTACACCAACTTCAAACAACTTAGAAATAAGTATGTTATGATTAAGTTTATCGAACGCTTTGCTGAAGTCAGTGTACACTGCATCCACCTGAGTCTGACTATCCATAGTAGTAGTAATATATTGAGAGCATATTACTAAATTAGATTCGATTGATCAATTTGGAAAAAAATCATGCTCAAGAATGATTGAGGATTTAAGTCCACTAAGTAAATGATTATAACAAACACGTTCAAAAATTTTGCTAAGAATATTTAACTTACTAATTTCGATGGTTTGAAACTTATTAAGTTTATCGCCTTTTTTATAAATAGGATTAACAAATGCTTGCTTCCATATCTCAGGAAATACTCCTTCTTCGAGAGATTTGTTAAGTAACAATTGAGGAAATGCCAACAGGCCCGGCCCCTTTATTCTCGTCAGTTAGAATGTTTAATACCTCATCTCTCGTTACTGTTATATTGCTAACCTCATTGAAGTTACTGATTAGAATAGGACACTGATCGTAAAGTTCATAAACACTTTCAAAAATATTGGCAAAATACGTACAAATATCTTCACCATTGAAGATTAATTTATCGCCATGTTTAATAGAATTAGGGAAGGAAGGAATTTTTTAGTGTTTTTAGGATTCATGTCTTCTACAGATTTTACCTAATTAAAATAATCTTTACTTGCGCTGATTTGATTTTCATTTCTATCAATTTTTTGTGAAATTTTATTTTTTCTTTAATAATAGTATTATTAGAAAAAAAAGAAAGGTAACACCTTATTCACAATTTTCTTAAGAACATAATTAGCTAATTCTCTCATAAAATGTACATAAAGATTTATTAATGTTTTTGTTCTTGAAAAGGTGATGCCAACTGATATATTTCAAATTATTATTGATTACAATGTAATCAGCTTTGTTAAAATTAGGTATACAATTATTTTTAGGTTTAAGTGATTTAATTGCAAGGCAAGAGAAAATAAATTCAAGGGATGGATGATGGGTATCATCATCAACAAATGAATTATTACAATATTTTAAAAGAGATCAATAATACCCGTAAATTTGAAATGATGGGTAATTCCACCTTGGTTATTTTTATGACAAACAATGTCTGTAAACTATCTTGAAACATTAAATAATTCTTATTATTGAATTACTTTTCGTCTTCGATTTAATTTGAATGGTTAAAATACCTAAACATAGATAAAAAAATACAAAAATAAACATGGTATAACCGTGATACAATCATTGGCACCAATGATCTCAATAAGGACTGAAGTAGCTACGGAAAATCTGTCCACATCTACAGCATGTCACTGGTTAGGTAAAACGACTCTTAGGTTAAGAAATATTATTGTTGGAAAGATAGTCATCTGCGATGCAGCTTTGGTTGTCAGCAGGTCGCATTTGCGCCCAGGAACAACTTAAGTTGATAGGCCCTAACCACTTCACTGCAGGAATGAGGGAAACCTGGAAAACTTCATTAATTAGGGGGATGGTCAAACGCCAACCGGTATCAACCACTCATATTAATCCAAGTCAACGTTATTCCACTTCTCCACAATCCACAATACTCTCCACAAATGTAGCTGACGGTCTATATCAGCCACAGGATTCGACCATGCGGCTAGTGGCAAACACGATTCAAGTACTGATGCCTTAAACCGCTCGATTCAGTTATTAGTTAATAAATGACCAAAAATTTGAAATAGGTAGTTAAGGATATTTAAAACTGAAATGAAATCCAAAGTGATTGTAAGTAATATTTTCCTGTAGGCTAGCTCTGAATATCATTTTAAAAGAGTATATAACTCAAAAGAAAATTAGTTATTCACATTTTATTTATAACTGAAAAGAAATATTATGCACCAATAACAATGACCTAATTAATACAATTATGAAAGTTCTTTCTGCCATTTTAAATTTAATACAACTTGATTACTAACACAAAACATTTTTATACGTCAAAATAACAGAGCTTCTCAACAAAAGTTAAACGTTCTGATAGGAAACAATTAAAAAGTTATTCAGAAGTTTAGGATCAACAACTTTTGTATTAAAAGTTTTTTGTAACTTTACTAATAAAAAGGGAGGCAAGCTATTACATGGTGTCTTTTAGTGCGAGAACTTAAGACATCATACCTTTTTCTTTACGGATAATAGTTGATATTAAAAATAATTGGAGTAATAAAAAACGTTAAGTAAATTCAGTAAAAACTGAATATTTAAAAAATAGTAAAAATGCAGCGATGCTGCGTCATTTTGATATATATGTATACTGTGTTCAAATTTTACGCGAAATTCCCTTATAAAATTAGACTGAGCTTGCTTATATGTTTCCAAGAAAAGTTTTTGTATGAGGGATCTGTAATTAATTAGTAACAGAAATAAGTATACATATTTCATTTCATTGCATATATTTTGACGCATTTATTATTAATATCTGAAACTTTAGGATCGAAACGAGCCAAGCGATGTTATAAAAAATGACTAATCGAATGAAAATCCTAAAATTTTCAAATAAATTATGTCTAGATAATAAAATTCAGTCTTTAGTTAGACTTTTGGGACTTTCAAAGTTTGTAAATGGAATTCGGAAAGGAATGAAATGGAAATAAAAAAAGTTCTCGTCTTGAGCGACTTCCTACGGATACTTTTAAGTGAATATTTTGTATAAAAATATCAGTTGTGATTTTTATACCTCGGACATATAAAAGTTTAAAATTCATTTCGCTTCTACAGTGTTATCATTAAATTCGCATGATATAGAAATTCTCTTAATGGATTTTTTGAGAATTTAAACCTTCTAATGGTACTTACTTTCTTCCAAAATAATGACCAATGAAGTGCGTGAAACTGTTGTGTTTAACAGTTTATTTTTAATTTCTATCCCTCTCAGATATTTTATTTTATTGTATTTTTAGTTTAAACCTTTATACCAACTTGATGTTTGTATAGTTCAAGTAAATATCCGGAAACAATTTTTGAAATTATTTAAACTTTCGGAATTCCACGAAACAACTACTCTGCGGACTAATGCCCCGACCAGCATTGAATTACGTCTTGAAAACCTATAGCAAACAGCGAAAGTCACTCGTCAAGCGCCGTAAATTTGGGTTTATTGCCTGTCAAATCTTGATACAGATATGAGAAGGAGCACGCAGTATTTATGAAAACAGCTTATTTTTCGGAACCTAATAAAATATGTAGACCAAACAAATTGTGGTTAACATTTTCGATGCTAAAGAGCGTTATAAAAACAACTTCTATATAAGTAATTTTTTTAAAAATAACTTCGTATATCATGAGACAAAATGTAAAACAACAAGATTTTAATACATAATTAACAAAATTCCTGAATGAGGCACCAGATGAAGTGTATTTGATGATAAAAGTCGCCATTTTCAGATTGGTTGATATTTGTCACCGGGATGAAAATCTGTTTATTATAAATATTCTTGACTAAAAATCACAGTTCTAGGACTTTCGTCATATCTAATGGAATAAATAATGGAAACCTTATATCAATCTATACATTTGCGTAAGATCAACATTCCATATAGACAATAATTTGACTTTTCGAAAAAAGGACAATGCAGTGTGTAAGGGTCAGCACCTTTCGGAAAATATGATCACATAAATCTATTTGGGGATTGGAAATCAACATCTGATAGGGTTACTTGGATGAATCTATTAAACTCTTTCGATTTTTATTTAATCAAGAATACACAGGGCAGACACTCTTACGTATGTAATATTTTATTCTTGAATGTACCGTTGAAGAGATTGGCCTCTGAAAATGAGTGTTAAATTTTGAAAAGCAATAATATTTTAGCAATGCTTTAACATAGAACAAACAAATTTGGTACATGATTTGCGTTTATTGTTATCTTTAATTGGTAAAAATATGAATTTGTTGTTAGCTCAAATAAGGGCCGGTCTAGGTGTAGGACCCTTAAAAATAGGAAATTTAATTTTAAAACTATTTTTATTCATACAATTTTAAAAAAATACGGTTTTTGATAAAATCGGGATTTTGCGAAACAGCGACATTACTAATCGAATTGGATAAAAAGTAAAGTATGCAGTTTAATGACTATGCTATGGTTTCATTTTTGACGTTAACAAACGCTGCACATTACCACGTACTATCGTCTTGGAAAATACCTGCAAAATTTTCATTTCGTGAAAAAGTTGACATGTTCTTAGTATTGGGGTTCTGTCAGGCCTTTGCTTATGTTGAGACGAGTACTCGAGAGACTGGATCACTTATAGTCAATAACGAAGGAGGACGTGTGGATCATGCAGCAAATGCACGAAAGGTAGGATTTTGAAAAGTGCTGAAAATTACTCTCAAATAAGCACTAGGCGATTATCTAGACAATTTAATGTACTACATGCCGCGGTCCATCGAATTATAAGACGTAATCTGATTCATCCTTATAATATTCAAAATATTCAACAATTGTTACCCCAATATTTAGGCCAAAGACGAACTTTTTCATTCTGCGTCAGGGTATTAGGTTTCATGAGAAGATTCTTTTTACGGATGAGGCTTGTTTCACTCGAAGATAAATAAAAAATGAATGAATATGGATGAATATTCGGATGAAAATCCACATGCACTAATTCCTCGCCATTTTCAAAATGAATTTAAAATAAACGTCTGCAGTATTGTCGGAGGTTATTTGGTTGGGCCAGTTACGAAACCGGCTGAATGGCGGAAATGTACGAGACTTCTTCAACCAGCAAGAACCAGCAGGACGAGGAAACAATTGTTCAGAAAATTGGCCAACAAGATCACCAGATATGAATAAATGTGATATGGTTCTCTGGGCGGGACTTGTTTGTAAGGTTCCTCCTCTTTTTTATTATGTTTAAAACAAAATAAACAATATAATTGAATGCTTTGTAAGCATCAAAAATGAAACATGAACATGGAACTTTTTGTCCGATTCAATAATTATTGTTCGATTCAATAAGGACGCTATTTCACAGAATCCCGATTTAAAAATAAATTTCCTGTAATAATGGTAAAATTATTTAATAATTGGCATACTGATAAAGAATCGATATCATTTTAAGGGTGCTTCCAATCAGTTAATATTTTTACCAATTAAAGATAATAATAAACGCAAATGATGTACTAAATTTGGTTGCTCGATGTTACGGCATTACTGAAATATTTTTCAAAATTTAACACTTATCTTCAGAGGCTAATATCTCTTCAACGGTACATGCCAGAAAAAAATGTTACATAACAAAGCGGAGTATTTTAAGATCTTCTACACGTACCTGCTCTGTGTTGGTAGAATTATGAAACACTGTGTATATTACATAGCAGCAGTAGTAGTAGTAATTGCAGTATATTCCATTTATCTGTCATGTTATAATATCTACAACCAACGGTATCTCCCACATCTGCAATAATACATCTTAAAGTGATATTGAGTTAACATTCTTGTATAATTGGATAAATTGATGTAATGTGATGTAATCCTGACTATAAAGCATTGCTGAAGATTACTGCCAAGCCATTAGTGTAATGACGATATATTGATTTCCATCTCATTCCAAGCTAGTTACTTACGCTCAGCAATCTTAATAAGAAATAGTTGCGTTGAAACTACAAAGTAAAACGTTGAAAATTACGGCATCCGTAAATTCTCTCATATAAAATTTACATTAACCATAAACCAAGATTTATGCACTTCCCTGTGCTGGTACTTTAATTGCTGTTTATGAATCTGTACCATCAAGTCTGATTTAATAGGGCTTATGATGACAGCATACGGTTTAACGCGTTCGTTCGATAATTTAAGAATTATTTTACGCTTAAGCAGTCATTATATATACATTTCGCGATTGCTTTAGGTCTAGGAAATACAATTTGTTTTGTTTGTTTCATATTGTGGCCGCTAAAGACAAAACTATTATAATTGTTGGCACTTTGGAAATCGTTCATTCCAATTGCTTTTTGCTTTTGAGAACAGCACTGTAATTATTAGAGATTATTTGTAATAGCGATAACGAGAATAATTATTTAGCCGTTGGTCTTGTAAGTTTTGCAGCAAAGTGTTTTATAATAAACTTAAGCATTAGTGTTGAGAAGTTATCAATGTGGAGTATCAAAATGGATACATTAGTTATATTTCATTCCATCCTGTTTCATTTACTTCATTCTCTATTATGTTCTATTTATTAACATAATAAATTACTATATTAGATAATTTCGGAATTATATATTACTACACATGTTTAAGGTACGTATTAAGAAATAGAGAAAAATCGGCGCCTATGACAATCATCGTCCGAGATGGCTTAGAAATGTCAACTACCTACCTGTCGTTTTTTACAGGGTTGTTAGACGAAAATACGCGACAGAAAGAAACATTTTTATTAATAATCTATCTGATAGATAACAGTTAGTCCGGTTAGCTGCAGTATTTTGCATTTGTTCTTTCGTTATACACTGCCAAAACTACATTTTCAGTGATTTCACTCATTACAGGTCCGTCAGAATTATCCACTAACAGAATACACAAACCGTGTTAAATAAAATAATAATATTTATAAAATTTATTCTAAGAATATTGAAATTTAATGTAATGAATACCTACTAATACAATGCACCCGCTGCAGTACAGTACTTGTGTAAAATCTAAAATCGTGTACGATTACCTAACTCGGCTGGATTTGCCATTGACTCTAGAAAAACAAACAGCATATATCATAGGGCGAAATATTTTATAGAGAAATATCTATACCCGACATAAATTCCTTTATTTAATTAATTAGTCACTAACCAGGTATCGATTATGATAATTTGACATTTGCATTGCTAGTTGCATACCCTTCGAACGTCAAAGAACGTTGATTAAAGCCTAGAAGGAATATTCTAAGGGATTTTTACAGAAAACTGTAAACATCTCAGGATGTTATAGTTTAAAATAGTACTAACTATTTTATGCAAGCATCGTCGATTATTGTTAATATTGTTGCTATTATTAGTAGGTATGAATAGAATTTAATTTCCCAACAATGCAAGAACGTTAAAAATGTATCGGCGTGAAATACATTTTGCACTAGTGGTCTACACATGGAGACTGCAGACTGCATCACATCATTGAGTAAAGAATAATATCGTTACTCAATGATTCAGATCATATTGAGTAAAGAATCTTTACTCAATGTTCAGATTTGATAAAAAGTATGATATTGTTATAATTAGTTTGAAATGAGTTTTCAGTCCTTGCTCTCCCAAATTTAATTTTTCCTGCATTTTTTTGTGTAATTTCTGGGAACTGTGATAAGTGCATATTATCGTGTGGCAGCGTAATATCAAAGACATTTTCCAATTAGACAAAATATTATGCCGAATCCTCTTTGAACCACAATGAACAGTGTTTTTACTATTTTTATGTATTTATGTACATATAGTTGAAGGAAGTTCTAATGTAAACAAGTAAGTAAACATTATTGAAATTCTGGAAATAAATATCAGTAAGGCGCGCTGCCTCCCTGTGCTACCATATCGTGTTTCTCATTAAATAATTATCTACATTTTGCAAATAATTTATTTCTTTGAAAGCTGTGTAAATCGATACATGTGACAACGCGGTGCCTTGTTACTACTTTTGACACTTTTGGCTTGTGGCATATATCTAACCTCGAGGCTGACAGAAGATCAGAATCGACGAATAATAAAGATTTAATATAGTTTCGAAAAAAAATTTGTCGCTTTATAAATAAGTTTGGAAATTATTTGAACAATTCTTATTTTTCTCTATTCCCTCTTAAAATATTTATACTTAGTTATAGTTAACCCTGTATTTTGGATTTGGAATAAGAGTTTAATTTTGACACCCCGTATTTTTTTAACCATCAACTTTTGACGAAAACTAAGTTTGACTACATCGCATTATTTTGTCGTCTATTGTTCTATGTTGCATTAATTTCGGGACACCCTGTATTATTTTTATTTCATATTTTAGATCGGTATCGCTTGTATCTCTACTCGCTTATTCAAGTTATTTAGTGTTAATAATTATTAGTATTTGACCTGGTTATTTATTTTATTTTATCCTATTTGCATAAACAAGAAAGGAAGAATAAAACCAAAAAAAATCTAAACAGATATTTTTATTTCGTCCCTTTATAAATTTCTTACGTTTTCTCTGAAACTTAATAGTATTTTTGGGATAGCTATTAGACAATTTTAAGAAAAATAGCAAGAGAATATTTTTGTGGCAGGTCAGATTGGAAATAACCAACATCTAAGGATATATTACATGTATTCTATAAAGAGTACAGAAACTATATATAATTTTAATGTCTATTTTATTATTTTTATTTATTTGGTTATTTATTTTACACTTTTTAAAATTAAAATACACAACAGGGTAAAAAAACACTAACAGAATAAGTTTCACAATAAA
Organism: Monochamus alternatus; assembly: GCA_037114965.1. Lineage (NCBI taxonomy): Eukaryota > Metazoa > Arthropoda > Insecta > Coleoptera > Cerambycidae > Monochamus > Monochamus alternatus. The sequence goes on along the minus strand of CM073428.1, from coordinate 29,932,625 downwards.
TTCTAAGAATAAAAAATGGACATTATAAATAAAAACAAATAATTTAGTTAGCTTAACATCTTAAAAGTACATAGCTAATTATAGCGTCAAAGTATAAAAAATAATCGCAGAAATTTATAAAATGCATACAATTTTTTAGATATTACTAAATTCGATGAATTAATATCTATACATATATTGGAAATATATTTATACTAGAGCAACTTTTCCATAATCAATATTTACTATGAAAATCCAACCGGTCATCCGAACTGTTCGTGGCTCTTTGAAATATTTTTTCATCGTTCTGGTAAAGCGATAGGATCCATACAAATACTGTACATCCTCTTTACTGATTATCTATGTAATGCAAGTTTTTGTAATAGTGCATTAGAGCACAATAGATTTTGTAAACTGTAACAAATAATGTGGTGAACCACAAACGTGATGGTTACCAAAATTATTAATAAATGTTATAACGGTTTAGATATTTTTATGCAACATAATACTTTTTAAGTTTAGGAAACAAAAAAAGTACTTACTATTAATATACAGGGTGATTCAGAACGTATCTAAAAAATTAGTCAATATTACAGACAGAAGTTACTATATATTTATATCATGGAGATGTGAATGACACTTCTCGTCGCTATATGTGTACGAACCGTTTGTACATATGTATTAAGTAAATACACTTGTGTCATACACATCAATTCATAGTAGAAAGACAAAGTTCAGCCGTGTCACGATGAGTATCGAAATAAAAAATTGCTACCCGAGTGATTGCCCTGGATATGTTACTTAAGAAAAAAAAACATTCAGTGTAGTTTTGGGAATAAATTTTGAAACGAGATGAATTAGGTGTCTATAAATTAGTTAATCTCGGAACTAAGTGGCGAGAATCCGCAACAATGCTCCAATTATTTGAGGAAGACACCAACTCAATTTGAAAAGCTTGTTCGTAAAATAAATAAGGAAGATACCAAATTCAGAAAAACTATTAGCGCAGCAGAAAAGGATAAGCTGTATCTACCTATACCCAGTTAAAAACACTGATAATATAGATCCTCAGGGTATCTCACAATAAGCGTGCGTTAGACGTATTTAGGAAACAATACAAATCTGAATTTTCATTTCTAGAAGTTTTCAATACTGCTAAGTTGAAATATAATATTTACAGTAACGTGGCGGTAGTACCGGAAGTAGACGTCAATTCGTTAACTTTAAACGAAAAATAGTATTTTTATTTCATTTTCAGATTCAACGTGCAATTTTTAAATCAACTTTACTAAATATACCATATATCCAAGCTCAATAGTTTTTTAATTATTTCGTTTCCTTAATTTGTTTTTTGTTTCATCATGACTGAATTATTCAGTGTCCCAGGTAATTAACAACTTAAAAAGTAATTATTTTGTGAGTGAAATGACTTAGAATTACTCTAAGTGTAGAATCTGAAAATTAAATAAAAAATACCTGTTCCATTCAAAATAAGCGAGTTGAGGTATAGGTAATGTAAATATTTTGCATCAATTCAGCAGTGTTGAAAGAAAATCAAAATCTTCTAAAAAAGAAATTTCAGATTTTTATCATTTACGGTTTCCAGAACACGTCTAATGCACACTTGTTGTGATACATCCTGTATATACATGTCTAGTTTTATTTGTGTACAAATCATTAGAAACTTTATTCTTCAAGAAAATGTAACAAATATTTTTTTTGTTTTAAATGTCTTCAAAATCCGCTTCCTCTGATCCTACCATGGTTTTTAAGATAACGATGCAAGGTCTGCTATGATTTTTTATATCTTTGAATTTCAATAAAAACGTTAAGCAATTTTTTTAATTAAAATTTTTTAAGTTGTCAATCAGGTGGACCCCTCAAAATGTAGTATGTGAAATTTGAATGAAAACTATACATAGTGTTTTCTTCTACACGATCTTAAAGTTTTATTCGTGTATAAATCTGGTAAAATGGTTTTCTTCGAGATATTTCAACAAATATTTGTTTGTTTTAAATGGCATCGAAAATCGTCATCCTATTACAGATTTTAAGATGGCGACCGAAGGCATGATATTTTTTTATACTTGCGAAATTCAATATAAACGCTTAGCGATATTTTTTGAATAAGTGGTGCTAATCAGGCTATTTATTTCTTTGGGAATTCTTTTAATTTTTTGTCCAATCGCCGACTGCATGCTTTGACGCGCCGCATTAGGTTTTACAGTGGACTAGTTTCCAGTGCAGAAGTGTATTTGTAAATCATTTCCGAACTGCCCTTTTTGATTTTTTTTTACGAAATTGCATTTATAAGAGTCCCCTGTACATTCAGATTTTTTTTTAGATAAGTTCTGAATCACCCTGTATAATACCACGAAGGTGGTATGTTAATTTTAATTTATTTCAGTCTAGAGAATTATAATGAAAATAACAACTGTTTTACTTATAGATATTTATTTTCGGTTCACTTTGTTCTATTTATGTTTACCGCAAATTATCGTTATTACTACCTATAATTTTCGTTTTCTAGTGAAGACTTAAATCAAAGAGTAACTATATCAATTACGCCTTTTCATGCAAATTTGAGAACTGTAAACATGAATACTTGTTAGGTCTGGCTGTTGACTTGTTATTGAACATAAATTTCTTTACGTAAAATACAATTAAAGAGGTGTATTAAGTTGGAATTATAAAACATAGATATAATGTGATGGTAATGAATAAAACATAAAAGTAATTATTTGCAGAAATGTAAGGCTATTAAACTGTGTGCAAATTTTTCATATAGTGTGGGCCACCGATGACGACACCTGTACCCTTAGTGACCTGTACCCTTAAAATCTTAAATAGTAAATGATATTGTGTGATACATCATTTTAAATAGTGCTCAATTATTTTTTCAACATCATATAGGTTTTTAATATTGGGCGAATGATGATAACTGAGGGATGCAGTACCCTTTATCCCCTCCAATTATTTCTAAGTACGCCTATGCAACTTTTTCTTGAAATATCAAACGTAGATGTAGGCTGCAAATTTCAAACTTCTTCTGATCCATAAACTTTCCGGTTTCACGACGATGTTGATTCAAATTTAAAAGAATCTTCCTTTTAGGATGTGATCTGTTGGGATTTTTTTCTGACATTCATCGGTCGCTAAGACATTTGTAACCCATCAATACATGTCGTTTTCCTTCAAAACGGAGCATTTAAACAAAAAAATACAAAAGAGATAAAATGAGCAGAAGAAAATTCTACGTTTGATATTTTAAGAAAAAGCTGCATAGGCGTACTTAGAAATAATTGGAGGGGATAAAGGGTACTGTATCCCTCACTTACCTCCATTCGCCGTTCGATTTTTTTCACCAAAATTACATGATAAGTATGCCGGAATAAGATAAAAGTACGTGTAAAATTTCAAGTGTGTATCTTACAAAACAATGGAATTGAACAAAAATAGTTTTTTAAAATGCAACTTTAACACCCTGTATATTGAAACAGGGATGTTCAAATAAAAAAGGAAAGTCACATTATTTTTGTCCAAAGAATATGTGGTTAATAGTATGGCCTTCTATTTTGGGACACCCTGTATATAGCCAGCATCCAGAAAATAAAAAGGTTTGGACTGGAATTTTTGTAGATTCGCATTGTTGGCCCATTTTTTTACAAGCAAATTTAACCGCAAACGTAGTTGAGTCTACTACACAAAAACCTTTAATCCTGTTGCATTATGTATTTAATACGATTGTATCTGAACAGCATGGCTTTTGTACAAGTCCGATTCACTATTACTACTCTTACATGTAAAACACAATTTATATGGAATGTTCTCGATCGAAGGGATCAAATGCACGCCATTTATACAGACTTTTCTCAAGCCTTCGATAAGATTAATCACGCTTTGCTCTTGCAGAGGCTCAATAGCTTTGAGTTTGACACCGACTTACTGAATGTATGTCGATCATATTTATTTGACCAGTATCAGTTTGTCCAATATCGAAGTTTCAAATCGAATAAGTTCGCTGAGACGTCCGTTGTTCCCCAAGGTTCGACAGCGGGTCTTCTCTTAATTGTGTTATTTATTGATGGCATCTGATCTGAATGTGCATTACCTTTTGTGTGCTGAAGACGTCAAATTATACTGTAAAATCGACAGCTCCAGTGATTATGGCGATTTGCAAAATAATCTGAAGCAATTACTGAAATAACAATATACTACTCTTAAATGCAACCAAATGTAAAGTAATGTAATTTTATCTTTTGCTACACCCAATTTTATTAAATTACATGATTGATGATTGTGTGCGCGAGAGGTCTGATTTTATAAAGGATCTTGGAACTATCCAAAATGTTTGGGCGACATATAGAGGGCTGCATATCTTAGTCCTATAAAATTTGAGCTTTGTTCTATGAAATTCAAGGGATTTTAAAGAATTGACATCGCTTAGGTTATTGTTTATGGAATCCGATCTACGAATTTCAGATTTCTGCAATAGAAAATGTTCAACAACATTTCTCTGGAGTCTATACCGTCCAAGGAACAGAACGAGTTATTTTCTACAACTGCTTTGAATTGCAAAGTCCTATAAAATTTGAGCTTTGTTCTATGAAATTCAAGGGATTTTAAAGAATTGACATTGCTTAGGTTATTGTTTATGGAATCCGATCTACGAATTTCAGATTTCTGCAATAGAAAATGTTCAAAGGAGATTTCTTAAGTCAACAACATTTCTCTGGAGTCTATACCGTCCAAGGAACAGAACGAGTTATTTTCTACAACTGCTTTGAATTGCAAAGCTTAATTTTAAGACGTTAAATGTTTCTCTTTAAACTGGTGCACACTGCTACTTCAGATGCACTGTCGGCATGTTAGGGTTTTACTAACATACTCGAGCAACACGATCGTTAATAATTGGAAGAAGAGAGCCTACTGAATGACCTGCACGCTCACCAGATTTATCTTCGTTGGATTTTTGTGTGCAAGGCCATTTAAAGACGTGCGGCAACGCATCGTACAAAAGTGTAACCTTTTTATTCAATACATACTTCATAATGTTCAAGAACATTTTGGGTATTTTCAACATCTAATAAAGCATAATTAGTGAATTTGATGTTCTAAAGTTTTCAACTTTAATTCTCGAGAACTGATTATCCAATATTAAAAACTAGATGAGCTTAAACAAATAATTGCATGCCTTTTAAAATGATGTGTCACACAATACCCTTCCCCATTTAAGATTTTATGGAAGAGAGTCGCCCTAACTTAGAGGTAGGAATTTGGAGATTGTGTAATATCCATAGACTATGCCCATTGGCAGGCCCCAGCGTTTCTTAGTTTTCGCATTCAAAATGAACAAAAATTGGGTGGTAAGCTTGCGGTAGTCCACATTGAATATATTTACATTATATTATTGACCAAAATAGTAGGTAATTATTGAACAAGGTAGTAAGTGGACAAATTAATTCTTTACTAAAACCTATATAATTCTATTACGTAAAAGTGAAGCAATCGTGTAATTTTCAGCTTCAATTACATAAACTGGATCAAAAACTCTATTTTATTTTTGTTGTAACTATTGCCCAAGACGCCACCCTACTTAAACTGACTTTAAATGAAAATATCATTGTACAAGATTACGCGATAAGTACCTCCTTATTTGTTTTAATATTAAGAGAACGGAATAAAGAATTGTTTATATCAAAATCAGATAAATTTACACTACTATATATAGTATTTTGCAACCCCACATTTCCATCATATCTATTTTCTTCACATTGTAACTCACATTATGTTAGAAACGTAGGTAACAGAGCGAGACCGAGTATGATACTTTGCTTTCGCATCTCCTTGGATATTGACCAGAATCTAAAGCCAGCCACACACCCAAATACCGTTCGTTATCGGTTACGTCTTGCTAGAAATTTATTTATTGACTTTTACTATATAAGAAATAAGCCAATTAGAAAATCGGTAGTACAGAATTAAAATTTTTACGACATCATTATAAAAACATATTTAAAATGACAAACTAAACAGATAATAAAACAAAATCAAGGTGATTCTTCTGTAACTATTCTATTTGCTGTCATCAATATAATATACGAGGTTCAAGTTCTAAAGTCTCCGATTTTTTGATTCGGAATTGAGAGCAGCTAGATACCTGCAGTTTGGTTTAATATACCTGTAAATTTGTTGTGAATGCGCGACAGAGATGATAACACTGTACGGCACATATACCCTCTAACAGTGACGGCGACGTGAGAAGTGTTGTTGACGCTTAAAATGGCGACGTTTTTGTTACAAGAACAGCAAGTAATCATTCGTTTTCTCCACTTACGTGGTGCAACACCCAACGAAATTTATCGCCAATTCACTGAAACATGTCGTGATGGGTCATGAATGTGAAACATGTGCGTTCGTGGATCAGACAGTTCAAAAGAGGCCGAACGCCGAACCAAAAAAGTCTCGGCTATACTCATTTTCACAATTGATGAAAGGAAATTCCCATTCATGCCTTCATCACGTGACACATTTTTCACATTCAGGACACCATCACCACATGTCTCAGTGAACTGGTGATAAATATCAATGAGTGTCGCACCACACAAGAGGAGAAAATGAAATGGCTGTTCTTGTAATAAAAACGTCACCACTTTAACTGTCAACAACACTTCTCACTCTCGCCGTCACCATTAGAGGGTATGTGTGTTGTACAGTGTTGTTTTTCAGTCTGACAAATCCTCACTAGATGGCATAAGCCACGTGTAATCTAATATTAAGCAAAAATAATTAACCATTGTGTCACACTTGTTCAGTCATTACTCTGCTAAGGACAATTTGCAGAATTTAATTCATATATCATACTCAGCCATATAAAGTCTTAAGGACTCATTACATTATACATGTGTTTAACTACAGGTTTTGAAACATCAAGCTTTTGTGGCAAAATAATGTAAAAAGGTCATTGGAAATCTATATAGTTTAAGGGTCAAAGGAATGACGGTAGACCAGACCAAATGAATGATGAAACTTCAAGAAAAAGATCTAGACTAGTTAAAACAGAATTACAATAACCTACATGATGAAAAATAACCTGTTTAGGAAGAGTCATCACAAGAGCAGCTGTGAAGAAGTATCGTTTCACCAGCACGATGAAATGTCAGATTCTAGCAGTATCAATAATTTTGTATTGCCAATGATGTTGATATGAATGATCTAATGGAAAACAATTAAAAAATAGATTTAGATGGGGTAGGGAACGCGACATTTTTTACTTCAAGTGTAAACAAATAATTTAAATTTTACCATCACCAGCAACTATTCAACGTGGAAACTGTATTATAATTTTGAAAACAACATCGAAGTTTTTGAGTAAAGATTGTTTGATGAAATCATTCAACATCATTCAACTGGATGAGTTATAAATCGACCTCTGTTGTAGAAGCACTGTTATCCGTGTTGTCTGTTGTTTTTAAATCAATTATGCAAACGAAATTAACGAAAGTGTAAGTGTAGTTTTCTATGACTTTACATACTACGTTAAAGCCATAGCATAGGTCAATATAGGTATGATATTTTGGCAAGGTGGTAGATGTATGGACAAAATTTTAAAAGTTCAATTTCAACAGCCTATATCTTTTAAGGGAGGCATTTTTGCATATAGGCAAGTAGGGTTACTTCATCAGATTTTATCGTCAAAATATGCAATTTTCATAATAATTTTCAAACCGCTTTGCATTATTATTATAAATAGAAATATTGTTAAGATTAATATAAGTATAATAAAAATAAATACTTTTAAAACTTGTAGCAAACTTACATACAGGGAAACTACAAAAAAATAAAAGAATGAAAAAACATGGGTTTTCGTAACACTGAACTATTTTTTCGAAAAATAAGATGCCGTAATAAAAACTTTTATAAACCTCTTCGTTTTTGAGGTACATAGCGAAATATAAAAAACTATTTTTAAGGGAAATATACAGGGTGATTCAGGTTCAGGTAACTTCAGGAATCGATAGAACAGGTTAAAATAATCTTCATTTGTGATATAAACTTATTTCCTAAGACGCATCGTTTCCAAGAAAGAGGGCGTTGAAGTAGGAATTTGTTTCTTAAACTACTTATCCGATTTATGTGAAATTCGGAACACAAACACTACTTATGATCTTACATAAGCTTCTTAAGTTTGAACTACCTACCCCTCTTAGAGATGTATTATGTATGCTCCTCTTACTTTATTTCAAAACTATAAAAAAAAAATAATTTCAATAAAGCATCTACACACCACTTTGACTTGATTAATTTCGAAACTTTTTCGTCTCCTGTTTTTTTTCGACGTTTGGTTTTGTTTCTGAGATATTCAAAGAAATTAGTGACAGTGTAGCGCACCAGCCGCGTAAATTTCATTTAACGTTATAGCAACCCATGAAAACAAAACTCAGTGATTTGTGTAAACGGACGTTTGTGAAAATCATTGTCAAAAGTATTATTTAAAGGGCATTTTTAGTGCTAAGAAAAAATGCTAAGAACGTTTACAAATGCTGAATATGTCGATATACATTATGTTTATGGTTTCTGTGACGGAAATTCCAACGTGTCAATTCGAGAGTACCGAACACGCTTCCCTAATAGAGGAATTCCAAATGCACAAGTTTTTGTAGATGTACATCGTCGATTTTCAGAATATGGTTTGCGCCACTACAATGATCATAATCGTAATGTACCGCCAAGAAATAATCAGCGAATTCTTAATCTTTTTGATATCGATAGAACTTTAAGCACACGCCGAGCAGCTCGGCAACTCCATTTATCTCAATCAAAAGTACTGAGAGCACTCAAACAAGATCATCGAAGAGCTTTCCATCTCAAGGTTTGCTGCCAGGAGATGCAGAAAAACATTTAAATTTTTATAGATGGGTTTTACATTCAACAGAAATTAATCCACAATTTCTGCATAAGGTTTTATGGACCGACGAATCTAATTTCACAAAAGCTGGAATTGTGAATTACCACAACATTCACGTTTGGAGTGAAGTCAATCCTCGATGTGTCAGACAATCTTCATTTCAGCAAAAGTTTAGTGTAAATGTGTGGATAGATGTTTTAAGTAATAACCTCTGTGGGCCGCATATTTTGCCTCCTCGTTTAAATGGGGATTTATTTCATGAGTTTCTGCAAAGCTCTCTCCCCGACGTGCTTGATGATGTCCCCTTAAATTTATGCCAAGGGAACAGGATGCAGTTGGATGGTGCCCCTACACATTACGGAAGGCAAGTACGGCAGTGGTTGGATGAGAATTATCCTCGTCCATGGATTGGACGGCAACCCAACAACCACCCAAATATGTGGATTCCTTGCGAAGGACCAGTAGCTTGGTCTCTGCGCTCGCTAGATCTGAATCCTCTAGATTATTTCGTTTGGGGCCATCTAAAAGCAATTGTGTATGATACGTCAGTACATACCCGTGAGAAACTGATCCAAAGGATAAGACATGCTTGTGATGACATAAAAAATAATCCTGTTCAAATAGCACTTTGAACAATTATTGTAATTTTTTTAGTAGTTGATAAGTTTGTTGTAAATCTTGTAATAAGTAGTTGTTACTAAATTTATGTTTGAGGTTATTGGCATTTTTTCTTAACACTAAGAACACTCTTTAAATAATACTTTTGACAATGATTTTCACAAACGTCAGTTTTTTTTAAGAGCCGTCCGACAGTGTCTCAGGAAGCACCGCAGCCTATAGACTTATTGTGCATCTTTCGACCAGCACAAACATTCATGGTACTACAGTGGGATTCGAACCCACACCGACATCCGGACGCCGATCCAGACTGATTCCACGAGCAGCGTCTACTAGCTACCTCGACTATCGCGGCGCCCAAAACGTCAGATTACACAAATCATTGAGTTTTGTTTTCATGGGTTGCTATAACGTTAAATGAAATTTCCGCGGCTGGTGCGCTACACTGTCACCAATTTCTGTCGAAAAAAAAAAACAGGAGACGAAAAAGTTTCAAAATTAATCAGGTCAAAGTGGTGTGTATATGTTTTATTGAAATTAATATTTTTTTTTGTAGTTTTGAAATAAAGAAAGAGGGGGGTAGCATACAAAATACACTTTTAAGAGGGATAGGTAGTTCAAACTTAAGAAGCTTATTTAAGATCATAAGGAGTGTTTGTATTCCGAATTTCACTTAAATCGAATAAGTGGTTCAAATGTTATGAGGAAAAAACGAGAAAAAAATTCCTACTTCAACGCCCTCTTTCTCGGAAACGATGCGTTTTAGGAAATAAGTTTATATCGCAAATGAACATTATTCTAACCTTTTCTATCGATTCCTGAAGTTATCAATATTAAACATGAATCATCCGGTATATTTTTGTCTTTCAATTACATTACTTTTTCCCTTCATAATGATATATAATAGTTGCTAGATTATATTTTGGAAATTGTCAAAAAACGTTAAATTGATAAAACTGAAGTGCATAGTTGGCCATGAACCGAAAAAGTAGCCGTGTCCGCATCCTTCTATCTCTTGTAGTTTCCAATATTTCCTGCAGGGGGGCACCATGCCCTTAAACAATATTTACATGCAACATTTCCATTCGAATTATTTTTCGATTGTGAATGAATTAATTACGATTCGTAGGATTGTTCCAATTTCAAATAATTTTACGAATTTACATCGTGTAAATTTCTATGATTTTTTTTTGTGTGCGTGAAGAAAAAGTACCTACAACATCATTTATAACATCAAACTAGTATGTAAACTGCATGACACATCCGTGGTTGATAAGAATTTTGAAAGAACAAAGTACTGATTTTTTTATTACAAACACCTAAACAAAACAAAATAAAATAAATAATTGAGGCTTCGTATTTGGCAGAATTAATTAAAAACTGTAGTAAACGTTCAAAGAAAAATGTGAATTTCAATGATCAGTTTCCTTATATTCGGTGTACCAAGTTTATGAATTATTAATTTTCAATTTACTCACAGTATTTACTGTTGGATTTAGACTTATTCCCTTTGTAATCACTGGCACTGCTTGTTTGTCTATTAATGCATATTAACGAACACATTCTGCCAAATTAAATGCCGGAGATCACCACTTTAATTAACCACATCCTCCGAACTAACCGAGAGCAATATATTTATAAATTCAATTGCTGTGTATAATTTAATTACAGGCGACGTCAATACAAACGTGCCTGTACGAGACGACGACAGAGGAGCGCGAGTCAAGTGTGCCAGGTGCACGAAAGAAACAAACTAGAAGTGTTTCAACCATGAATGGATAATTCACGTGTAATGGGAAATCGTCCCGCTTCACACGTTTCCTTTCACACTTCGAATTGTTTATCGTGGAGTTATATCTACAATTTATTCACTGGGTACATAAAAGTTTAGCGATCCGGCTAACACTGAGAACACGAATTTAAAACTTTTACTTTCACACTTTCTGTATACTTCATTATTCACTAAATATTTTTTTAATGCAGTCTTGTTGATTCTGGAGTATCTTCTAACTCAGATAAACCCTGTTATAATAATAACGTTAATATATCTTCCCACCGTTCTTTTATAAGGCATTTTAAAGCATCCCTAAAATTTTTCAGTTGTAAAATTGATAAACAGATCCGGTTATAATATTGGAACATACAGTATGCGCCAAAAGTATGGAATAAATTCAATAAAAACGAAACAATTATTTTTTGGGAAAAATCCTCGAACAGGTCGATTTTTAATTTAAAAAATACATATTTTAGCATAAAATGCGATTTTCAAATGTCATTTGTTTTCGAGTAATGACGTCATCGATTTTTTTATAAACGGCAACACCATATTTTTTTCCTTGATTCTGAAAGATCGTTTAATTCTCTATCAGACAGTACTAAAGTTTTGCCCTCTTACATAGGAAAGTTTTCGAGTAAATGACGATTGAATGTTAGAAAACGTAAATTTTATCCATAAAAAAGTAACAATTCTGAGGTATGTAAAATAAAATACAATTGATTAAATTTCATACTTGTTCGAATTGCCATCCACCAACTTCTTGACAATGCGCAAGTCTGTGAAGAAATTCTTCTTGCACATTATGAATGATTTCTGGGGTAACTCTACGTATTTCGTCGCGAATGCGATTTTTAAGTTCTTCTAAATTACGTGGTTTATTAATGTACACTTTTGACTTCAAGTATCCTCATAAAAAATAGTCAAGAGATCTGGCGATCTTGCAGGCCATTCTATCGGTCCGCGTCTGCCGATCCACTTCCCAGGAAAACAGTTGTCCAAAAAATCTCGTACAGGGCGCGCATAGTGCGGAGGTGCACCGATAGAATAGCCTGCAAGATCGCCAGATCTTACACCTCTTAACTATTTTTTATGGGGCACGGCTTTCACTCTCCTAATCGATCGGTTTTGGCCGTGGTCGTGGATAAAATGTTGAATTAAATTCGGGACATTAACCAGCCTTTATTCCATGCCCATTTTTTCATGGCTTGTTAATTTTATCAGTTACCTTTTTGTATAAGTTGCTGCATAACGGTATTGATTTTGAAACTATATTAGACAAAATAAACTTTTTGGTTCCACTTCATTCGAGAAGCAAGCCTACATTTTACTGCGGCGCACCTAGGACGATTACTCTTATTAGATATCCAGTTCATTCAATGTGCAGTATTTTTAACTGTATCTTTGATATCTGCCATATTAATCATGATACATTGAATTGTATAATCCCGAAACTATTTGTTGCTACTTAGTCAGCCTATTTTTGTTTATTTTTTTTTGTTTTTCTCTCTTTTATTTATATAGGTATTTATGTGTGTAGTTTTATAAGTGTGTGTATAAACATTTATGTATACTAATATATTTCTTGTAGTTGGGTGTTAACCTGTTTAAAATTAATAAATCTGTTAAATTTAAATCTAACAGTAAACATAAATAACTTCTGCTCTAGCTTGGTTAAGCGCTAAAGAACTTCATGTTCAGGTCGCCATATTTCTCGGCATAAAATGATCAAATTTGTGGTATTTTTAGGTACAGAATAATAAAACGCGTAGAACAAAAATAATATCAAAAATAAAATTCTTGGTGTTTTGTTTATCCAATTATACTATTTAAATACTCCTCAAATAACTAATAACAACTTTTAAAAAGGGATTGTAAGACAGACATTATTTTACTATTCAAACCCTACATTTTAACAATTATTTTCACATATTTATAAATAAAAGTAAACAACGTTATTTGCACAACTATGTATGTTTGTGTTATAACAATCTTTACATCTACAGTTGAATTAAAAAAATACTTATTTTGAAAGACTCTATACCTAAAAATGTATTGGTTAGACCGCTTTCTGTCCTTATATATTCGTTTTCCTTCGGTACCTTTGAATATTCGCAGGAGGCATGAGATAACATTCTTGTTATTTGCTAAGCTCTATATTACTCAGTTAAATGTCTAAAATTATTTATATCTGTCACTATTTCAAGAATATGACGCCCTTAATATCAACAATAGACAAAAATGTTTAGGGTTTCTTTATCAAAATAAACATAAGTTTGATTTATTAAAAATTAATCAATATCTGTTCGAGAGACGTAACATATTTATTTTTAGGAAACGGCTTTTACTAACTTATTTTTATTTTATAAAAACATTTTCCACACTTTCACAGAATGTGTCAATAAACTGTAATAAATTAAATATCTGTCTCATTTATTTTAAGAAATGTAAATTCGTGTGTGTTTTGCATTTCATTTTACTACAAACAGCTGACGCGAAACCACTCAAACTTTCATTCCTTTTATTCAAAACCATTTCTCGTGAAGAACATCTATAATGTGTATGTATAGCAGGCGGATAAAATACAATTTCTTATCTGTGAATAATAAGATGAACTTTTACTTTCACAATTTCAATACAGAATGCTACAATAACTAGGTTCCGCGCTGACAATAGATAAGTTTTTATTAAATATTATTTCTTAAATTCATACCCTTCAAAATGTTTCTTAATTCCTAAGATTCTATTGTTCTATTTTAGTTAGTTTAAATTAATATTGAAAGTTTACTTAAAATTATGATCCGAAAAAATTGTATATGGTATTCGAATCTAAATATTATCAAGAAATAAGCTTGTCATTTCAAAAATATAAAAATGCTCTATCCAAACAATAGGTACCTAGTAATGAAAATAATAATATTATTAATAATAGCTATTTATGATATACGTGTTAAAAGTAAGATTTCGTGGAGTTAAAAAACTCGCTACGCTCGTTTTTTAATCATCTTCACTCACAAAATAAAATCACTTTTAACACGTATATCATACACTATTTTTTCTACAAAACAATCAGAAGAACTTTAAACTCAATAAAAATAAGAAATCAAAAAATACCACACAGATCGCAATGTTTATGAACCAAAATTTTCGTAGCAACCAGTACTGTTGTTAGTTACGGAAAAAACGCAAAAATATTGACAGCATTTTCTAGTAATATTATAAGTATAATGAATAATCTCGATAATGAGCGTAACGAATCCATCCCTGCTGAAATCGAAGAAGCCGCCAGTCTTCAAACATTATAAACTTATTGCTTTTTCAAAACGGAACGGTGAAGGATATCAAGCAAAAAAGACAAAAGTTTTGACGAAGACGCATATCGACAAATTTCTCATACAAGCAGAAGACGAAAAGTATCTGATGATGAAAGTCGCAGCAATAGTGGGTGTCTTCGGGGCGTGTCGCCGGAAGGAATTGTGTCAGATGACCATCGACAATATCGAATATTTGGGCACTTCGGTTGTTGTGACCATACCAGATACTAAAACGAAAGTGCCTCGGACTTTCAGTGTTGTTGGTGAATTCTATTTAAACTTTTTTAGAAAGTATATGGCACTCCGGCCACCCAACGCTGACCATAGACGACTTTTTCTTAAATATATGAAGAATAAATGTGTGAAGAATCCAGTCGGAATCAACATGTTTGGTAAAATGCCTGCTGACATTGCAGAGTTCTTGATTCTACCAAAACCTCAACTCTACACCGGACACTGTTTTCGTCGTTCATCGGCGACATTGTTAGCAGATTCTGGTGTAAATCTTACTACCATCAAGAGACATGGAGGATGGAAATCTTCGACGGTAGCTGAAGGCTACATTGAAAATTCACTGGAACAGAAGAAGGAAATTGCGTGCCAAATATCTCCTACCGCTGCAACTACTAGCAAGACCACCAGTACTACCAGTAGTATTTCTACAGAAAATATATGTGTCACACATGTTGACAGTAAAACCAACTTAAGTATGATGACTCCGCAGGGAATTACAATTTCAAATTGTTCTAATTTTACTATAAATGTTAATAGTAATAACTAGTTAAAATGTTGTTTCGTACTTATTTAAAATAAAAAGTTGTTCATGTGTTTGTTAAAACGTTTTATTAATTTTCAAAACAAAATTTAAATAAACTTTGATTTACTTTTAACACTAGTGTTAAAAGTAACTTACTTTTAACACGCGTGTCAAAAAATTACAAATTTAACATCAAAAATGACAATTAAAAAGCCCACTTTTAACAGTTTTGTAGAAAATAGTTATTTATGCAACCAAAGTACCAAAAGTAAGTGTTTATTGCACGCGTCGTGAAATTGTCCAACGAGGCCGTCAGGACGAGTAGGACAACACGTCGAGTCCAATAAGCACTTTTTGTATACAATATTTATTCTACGTTCATGCAAAAATCAAAAAATGTTATTTAGATGACACTAAGTCTAGGAAAATGTGACGTTGATTTGAACATTTATGTTTGTCATTATGACATAACGCTGTAGTAGAATGACAGATGAATGCAATAAACATTTTATTGCACTAGTGTAATAAAGAACCACTTTTTCCACTAAATATAGTTCAATAAAGTTTTGTTTTTTGCATGAACGTAGAAAAAAAAAATAAAATATAGATTACCAGAATTCAGATAGATCAGTTTTACATTTAAAGAATTGCTTTTTCAATAGGTATTTTTTTTTAAATAGAATCAATAGAAATCTGATATTAACATACAATATAGTACAGGGTATTCTACAAGCCCTATGGCAAACTTTCACAGATGTTTTCTGGGTTACTGTCAAACATATTTTCTTATATGCACATAGGTCCGATTCATTTTTTTTAGACATTACAAGCAAAAATATAATTTCACAGTTCAAAGTAATCTGATAAATAAAAATAATGGTTGCTATAACAATAACTATCATTTGTGTCATTTTGTTTATTCATTCGAGACTTAGTGTTAAAGGCGCCGTATTCTTATCTAAATCATTAAAATATTAAATTTTATATATTTTGCGCAAAAGTGAACTTTAATTAGACCAAAATACCTCCAAATACCCAGTTATTCGTAATTTTTAGCTGCAATGTAAGATAAAATATATAATTTATTTTAAATTGTAATTTATTTATTTATAACTGTTAGCGTTATTACACAAAGTGTTTACACACGTCAAAAAACAAGGATCTTCTTGAAGTTTTGCACGTCTCCATAATTTACGATTCTGAACAACTTTTTTAAGTAATATTTTGCTGTATTTTCAACAGAAAAGGCACTTTACCTGAACCCAAAACAGTTTTTACCCTGACCATTTCAAATAGGATTATTTCAAAAATGGTTACGCAAGGTATACCTTTTTCAAATAAAACAGGTAGGAGAATCGATTATTTCGATAGTCAGATGGATACATTGAGGTGCAAAAAAGTTCTACCATTTAAAAAAAAACATGGTGTGCCACAAGTGGCGCCCTCTACTAGTGACGTCAAAATTAGAAACATATTTGAATTTATCGTTCGCATAAACCCCCGATTTACAAATTTTATATAAATATTTGGATTTCTTAAGAAGTTATTTACAAATATCGAAAATAAAATTTTAACTTTAACACCCTGTAATAATCGGTTTTGGAAAAAATGTTATAGAAAGAGGTAGCATTTATTTTCGGTCTAGAATTATCTCCTGAATTTTTTGCTCATCATTTCCGGACACCCTATATAACTGTAATATGCAGTCACTAGAATATTCACTGAACCTACAACAAGGCTACGAAGTAAGTTTTTTGCATACATAATAAGTACCCCACAGTAATTTAGAGTCGAAATAAACTCCCAAGAATTTAACAGCTTCAGAATTAGGTTCATACTCAACCTCCCGTAATGAAAATGTCATGGTATCGGTCTTAGAGATATTTAAGGATAGCTTACTAGTAATAAACCATGCACTAACGGTTAATCGAGTCTGAGAGGCCTTATTAATTAAATCTAACAGTATCTTACTTATTACTAATATTCTAGTGTCAGCAGCAAACAAGATTCCTAAAATATCATGATCCAAAGAATTAAGTAGGTCATTTATATAAATTAGAAAAAGTATGGGCCCCAGTATCGACCCCTGGGGTAATTCATGTTTAATAGTTTTTAAGCCAGATTTTACATTATTATCATTAACAAATTGTTGTCTATCTATCAGTAAGAACTAAACAACTGTATACTACCCTCGGTAAATCCATAAAATCGTAACTTTTTAATAGGAATATTATGAGATACACAATCAAACGCTTATATAGTCTCCATTTTCAAAACCTTCATTAATATATGATACTAGTTTGTTTACCGCTAATGTGGTAGAATAACCATTGCGAAAACCATACCTTTTAGAATTTATGATATTATATGTAATTGGTAATTTGAATTTTCATTATGTACTCAAATATTTTTGCAACATATGGAATTATGGAAATGGGTCTAAATTTCTGAATAATACCTATAAACATATTTGCTTATTATTGAGAATCAAATTGAGGCAATAATAATTTAGTAGACATATTTTTTAAGAAGTCAAAATTATAGCATGAATTTGTGACAAACGTACGCTGAATTTATCTACAATTCACTGGAATACGATTATCTTAATTGTTATCAATATTTCAATTCATATATAAACAAAGCTTGTCTTATAAACAATTCTGAACGAAATAGTTTTATTTACACAACAATTAACATAATTTCATTGTAAAAATGAGGTCAACGTCTAAACGAGAGTGTTAGTTAACATACAGATAAAATATTTCCTATTGTTTATTTATAGATATAATTTATACATAAGAATCAGGAGGGGCAAAGGAAATACTCGAATTTTGAAAGATATAGGAAACATTAAGTCATGGAAATAGTTGCGATGTTATTGGTATTCGTTTTCCTTTGATGTCGATAATAATAAATTGTTTAAATAACATTTCTACTGTGTATACAAGGTGACTGGAACTAAACCGACAAACGACGACAGCAAATTCTAGGGAAAATTTCTTATCGATTTGACTTAAATCTTATCCAAAAATGCTTTCTTTGACATTGTTTTTTTAATTGTCCAAACTATTTATCTAGAAGGATAAAACTTAGGTTATGTGTTAACTTTAATACGAACAGTCTTTTGATATAACACTATTCTTGTAATTGTAACCATAGGACCATATATTTATACAGGGTGAGTCAGAAAGAATGAGTCAACACTAAGCTGGAGATACTAGACACCAAAATATTATGTTTGAGTTCATTATCCTTTATATGGATATGGCTGGTTTAAGAAATACAGGGTGTTCAAGGTTTAAATTTTATTCTTGTAAGATTGGGAGATTATTGGGGGTTGAGAAGGGTTTAATCTGATGGTCAGCTGATACCATAAAGACGTAATGGTAATTTGTTTACTTATTACGTGGGCGGTCTAACATATGTGTAACTATAGCAATATATAAATACCTAAAATGAATATTCCACATCGGCCGTGGTCGGGGCAGGTCAGGACTCGAGCATTTTGGATGCTGAGGTGAGATGATTCGTAATTTATAGGCGGCCATAAAATAAGTCTGTAAATGATTTAAAACATACCTGAGCACCCTACCTTCTAATTATAAAATGTGTATAAATGACTACTGAATGTACTACTGTATGTAACCTTTAATCATAAAAGTAACTGTGACCATTTAACTCTGAGCATATACAGGGTGTGATATATCTACTGCACAATCAATAAGCCATTATAATTCAATCTATTATCACACTATTACACATGTTGAATATTTAACTAGGTCTAGCATTATCGTACTGTTCTTGGCACCCATCAGGAGTGCCAACACCAGGAGTGCAATGGGTGTTAGGGGCAAACACGCAAAACACCCTCCCAGTATGCTCAACACACGGTCTTGTGGCTTCGACTAGCAGGAGGGGCGCTGCGGGTACAAAGGGCAAACTCACGATGTATCACCTCACGAACTAACTCACCAGGTGTTAACAGATGCAAAGGGCAAACTCACGATGCATCCCACCAAAATACATAACACGCCACAAGACACACAAAATATTATCCAAGGATCTCTACACCTGTCAGTACTGACGAGCAAAACAGTAAAGTGCCTCAAATGCATAGATAACTTATTCACATCAAATGTCATTAAAACTAGTAACTAATCAATCAATTGCGCAGCTTGAGCACTTCAATTCATAATATCAAATCATCAACAGTTACTAACATAAAATGGCTCTTTTATTAAGCAATGCTTGCAGCTAACTCAAATGACATTGTACTTATTGGATGTACCTCGTATATAGTTTTATTGGTCTATGCAACAGGACACTAATAACTCATTAACAACAATATATATTAAAACTGACTGTGACTGAGGTATTTACTAATTAATCAGGATTCTCTATTGCAGGTATCAATCAACTATGATCAAAATATAATTACTGTAATAATATTTAAGATTTACTCAATATGAAATGGGTCTGATATTCGTCATAAAAGCAGGTATGCTCAGTTACAAATAAGCTACTACTACCAGATATCACATGCCCGGTAAAACTCACAAACATGTGAATATCAAATTAACTATGTAAGATAAGAATGCTCAGTGAGAAAACTCACAAACATGTGAATATCAAATTAACTATGTAAGATAGGAATTCTCAGTGAGAAATAAGACTCACACAATAATATCAAGTACAGATTTGGCACAGACACTTTCTACACACAAGACCACAAGTCAAATGAAATCCTTGTTTCATGCATTACCCGAAAAAAAGGGCTGCCTAAAAGTTTACCTAAATAGGTCGGTACCAGATGGCCACTTGAGTTAAATAATATCACAGGCCTAACTTGGGTAAATATGCAACATTTCCATTTTAACACATAAAATATAAAATGAGACCTTAATACAAGGTGTTACAAAAAGTAATAGTTTACATTCTGAAATTTGTCAACAGTTACACGATTAATAAATGACACGCACGCAAACTACGCTTGTATTTATTGACACAAGCCTACTAAGAAAAGAGACAGCAATATCAGCGCCTAAAAGAAAATCACCACAAAATGTATTGAAACTTTAAATGGAAATAACTCAGAAACCGATAAAGTTAGGCGACCTAAATAAGAGTACAGTTTTTATGTAGAATTGATGTTCTTTTAGATTTTTAACTATTTTTAAGCATAGCTCAACAGATATGTTTTGATCTATCTAAATAATACGGTGAAACTAACATCCTCTAGGAGAAACCCAACACCAAAAACCCAACACTACCAACTTTCAGAGGCATGCTATCAAAACTTTCTCAATTAGTTTCATAATAAAATTTAACTCTTGAACACCCTGTATTTCTTAAACCAGCAACATTCGTATAAGGCATGATGAGCTCAAACATAATATTTTGGTGTCTACTATCTATAGATTAGTGTTGATCGATTCTTTCTGACTCACACTGTATAACAAATTCCATTGCTGACAGATTCAAGTAGTTTCTGTTTATGTTGACTTCAGTAAGGCTTTCAACAAAATGAATTATAACATTTTAATAGCTAAATTGCTGAGAACTGATGTTGATGATCTTTTACGTTAGATAGTGTCATATGTATACAGAGTGATTAAAACTTATGCAAAAAAAAATAGGAATGTGTACGTCATGAAAAATCGGGTCAATTGGTTAGTATTAACGTTTTTGGGATAGCGTTTGCATTAATTTTTCAAGTTTCAAAAATAGCTTACCTACGTATATAGCGACCCCAAGTTGATGGATATCGTTTTAATTATTGGTGAAGTAAGACAAAATGCTTTAGCAGCTTCTCGTCTTCGTAGAACGATTTATCGATGGACATTTTTACCGCGGTAGTACAATAAGGACGTACTACGGGAAATTTGCAACCGAATCGTGGAAGAGGTGGAGGTTCAGGGTGTCCATGGTGTATTGCAGCAGCTGAGAAACGTATTTTAGAGATTGTTAAAGAGAATCCCCGAATAAATATCATAGTTGCTGTCAATAACTTACGAGTTCACAACGGACAAGAACCAGAAATATTTATGTAAGCTCGTAGAAACTGGGTAAGAGGAACCCAAATGCGTTTCTACGTTGATGAACAAAATTTTGAACAGTTGTTGTAACATCAGGTATGTCAAATTGTTTTATTAATTAATAATAACAATAGCGGCACGAACGTTATTTATTCCTTTCTTTGGGAAATTCTTTCAATTTATTGTCCATTCATCCTTTATTACATAAGGTCAGGTTTTATAGTGAACCAGTGAATTTCTAAATCATTTTTGAACTGCCCCTTTTTGATTTTTTTTTACAAATTTGTATTTGCAACTATCCCCTCTACATTCAAAAATTTGTTTTGGAAAAGTTTTGAATCATTGCAAATTGTCCTTATTAATGACTATTGTTCTAAAGCGCTTTGTATCATCTTAGGAGTTCCGCAGGGGTCCCATCTCGGCCCACTGTTTTCTTTGTTCTACAGTAATATCATTGGAAGATATTAGTAATAAGTTGTATCTTAATTTTAACAAATGTCACTGTATTTCTTTCATAAAAATTGTTAGTTGTATTAGATTTGATTTTAGTATAAATAATATAGAGTTAGTTACTCAATTAAAATTATGGATTTGGGAGTAATAAAACTGTAAAACGAGATTTGTATTTCATATTGATTATTTGGCTAATAAGTGCAATGAAATGCTTAGCCTTATTACAAGAATGTGCAGATATGTTCTGCTCTGCTAATTATTAAAACTATTTTGCGTATATTTATAACAGGCAGACCAAATTTTATATCCATTGAATGGCATCTTTATTAGAGTATACCTATGTATGACTCGTCTGGAAAGAATGCAATATAAGTTTGTTCGATTCCATGCAGAGTTACGAAATTCATGTATGTCAACATTACAATTTTGTAGATTTCAAGCGGATCTAATATTTTTATATAATTTACTAAATAATTAATAGTTTCTCCTGAGCTTTTGGTGTCTCATCTTTTCAGGCACCATCTAAGGATATGCATATCTTATTTATGTTATGCATAAACCAACTTAGGGAAAAATTCCTCATTACATCGGATATGCCAAAATGATCACTGTTTAAATGTTTATATGTTCATTACTCCCATTTGTACTTTTAAGTTAATATTACATACTCGTACATCAATTAGTGTATTCTTTATATAAATCTGGTAATGTAGTTGTAGTAGTGCAATGCATTAGTTC
This sequence comes from Monochamus alternatus, assembly GCA_037114965.1. Classification (NCBI taxonomy): domain Eukaryota; kingdom Metazoa; phylum Arthropoda; class Insecta; order Coleoptera; family Cerambycidae; genus Monochamus; species Monochamus alternatus. Next base: position 29,910,049 of record CM073428.1, on the reverse strand, counting down.
ACCTGTGCATTTGTGGATGTTGTTTTGGGCTTACGTCTCATCATATTAAATTGATTGATTGAAAATAATTTGTATACTCATTTCTGATGATATTTGTTTCTTGTGTAACTACAATTGGTTAAATAATATATATATATAGCATATTCATTATCATCAAACTATCCGTGATGAAATACCATCAGAATTAAAACAGTTGACTACAGTTATTTTCGCATAATTTCATAGTACTGAAGATAATATACTGAGTTTTACACGCTATATAAGAATAAATTATGGTTTATTAGAGATTTTTTTTATAAAAAGCAAATAAATAAAAAAGTAATAAAACCAAGTTTAATCATATGGTAGGTAAGCATACGAAAACAATTATAATAGTACATATACATAGGTTATAATTAACTTCCACGTGCCTATAAAAATAAATGTTTGATATAGCACATCGACCTTGCAATATTTTAATAGTTTTAATAGTTCTGTTTACAGTCCTACCTTAACAATGTTTCTAGCCTAAAAATTATGTTTATTTTGTACTCTTTTAAGCGATGTCTCAATATACCGCCATATAATCGCATTTGCTGCTTTTTGAATTTTTTGTCACAAATAAATTTTTCGTTTATCAACTACTTCCTTCATTTGTCATCATATTGAGAAGGCTAGAGGGTTTACATCTGTTTTTCTGGTGGGTCGCTGAAGTGTGACTTGCTATAGGCTTTTCAGGTGTAATTTAATGCTGGTCGGGGCATTACTGCTCTGTGAATGAATGGCTATTGGGTAATAAATACTATTATTATAAGTATTATTATCAAGTATTATGAACTTCTTAATAAATGTATTTGCCGCTCTAGAAAACTAAAGTACTTAGTTAAGTTTATTGTTAGCAACTAGTAAACACAACTTAGTGTCTTGGAAATCAAATATATTCAATCTCACAGAAGTAATTAAGTACCCCTAAAACTAATCAAAAACAAATTTTACCGCACAACACAAATTTGCCAAACCTGAATGTTTAAATATGGGTATCCAATAGACAAACTTCAAAACAGCTTGTAATACAATTAAGTTAAACAACTTTGAAACAGAGCCCCGCCAGAATTGGACAATGGATTCCGTAGTTCTGCTTTTGAAAGCGGAGAGTGCTTATGAACATTTGAAACACTATTGTAAAATTTTGTGTTGATTCAGAAGTTAAAACTACATTTGCAAGCTGAAAAGCTTTTTGTTCACGTACATGGCTTTTGTTTGAAAATTTGTTTCATTGTTTTTACTTTGCAACTGAAATTTAATTTTTTGTGAACAGAAGCAAAAACTATCAAGGAGACATATGCTGCACAACAACAACAATTAAAGTTTTATTATTATTATTATTTTGTGTAAATTTAAGTGGGGGTTCCCTTTTGAGGGGTAGTAGTATGTGTTCCCTAGAATTATAACACAGCACCACAAAAACAAGTGGTTTATACGACGGACTAGAGCTACATATTCTTATGTAGTATGACTATCGTATGCTTATGTATTCATTTAATTTCATTCAAGGTCAAATCGAAAGATAAATATTCAAGTGAATCAGATCATTGTAGATTTAAAATCTAAAGGTAGATATGTAAATGAGCAAAACCATCTTATATGTATATTTTTGGGTCGTTGGATTCGAATTTGGAGTTCATTTAACATCATCGGGTCAACTTAACCTGACCACCTCAAAACTCTAATACCCAATAACGCCCGTAACTAGCAATTAATGAACAAACTTAACCCTGAATGGTATGAGCCTAATAAATGGAGGTTGTCCATTGATTCTTTTAAGGCAGTTCTAAAAGCAGTCCTTTTTTGTAACAGTAATGTCCATTCCTATAGTACATTCATTTGTTTGAAATGAGAGTTGTGAGGATTAAACGAGAGAAAAAAGAATGGCCAAGAAGAGTTTCATTTTAATTGGTACTAAGAAAATCAATAGACAAGCATTTGTTGTTCATTCTAAAGTACCGATTCCAACTCTTCACATGGAAACATGAACAAATGGGTGAAAGCTTTTAATAATGAATGTGGATGCTATCTATATCACGAAAACTTTTTCCCAATATCTCAGTTTTGTGAAATGATGATAAACTACAATTTTGTCATCAAAATGAGAAAAGATGAAAAACCGAGTCTAGATTACAAAGAAAAAGTAACGCAAATGGTGGAAAACTATAGGAAACTGGGTTGCTTGATTAATCTGAAATTACATTTTATAGATTCCCATATTGACTACTTTCCACAAAATCTTGGCGTTTTCACTGAAGAACAAGGTAAAAGATTTCATCAGGACCTGAATAATGCAGACCGACGCTACCGAGGTAGATGGAATAATATATGCTGTAAGTGAAAATACATAGAAATATGTGCTTCTCTATCGCACAGATTACTTTTTTGTGGTGCTGTGTAGTTTGCTTTTTTAATTAAATAAACAGTCCAGTTATAATTAATTTTTTAAACAGTATGAAAATATCTATCCACGGCCCTCATGAACAACGTCCAAGTTTCACTATTCAAGCAGGTTTTTGATGTTGTTACCGACCTTGTATCTACCACTTTAAATCAGCTGTATGCAAGTAACAGCGATAAAATAGAAAGCATTGCAATTAATAATAATTTTGAAAATACAGACTACTTTTGTATTATATTGCGACTCCGCCGGACGAAGAATGGTGCGTATAAATCTGCGTAAAAAACTTTAAGTAAACTTATTTAGTGTAATTTTATTCTAATATCTACTCCTGCCGGCAAACTTATCTATTGTGTCTTCATAAAACTTTGAATTTTGTGAAAAACCTGTTAAATACGCTATTAAATGTCTGTCCACTGGTGTGGATATGTCTGTAATATTTTTGTCAATAATTTAAGTCTGAAAACCTATTTGAATGCCAGAGATTTTATTCATTAGTGTTAAAACGTATATACAAATAGGTATTAGTAATATTATGCACACACAAACAAACACAAATACTATTAAGTTCACATACGGAGGAGAATTATTTGTCAGTTTGAAAATTTACAAATTACAATAAATCAGAACTATGTTGCAAGAATTAACACTCAATACTACTCATTAAATAAGATCATATCATGACAAGCAACCTTGACTAGCGCTTCCTGGCTGGTAGAGCGCAGCATATATTACACTAGATATATGCTGCGCTGTACGCAAACAAAATTTAGGTTAGAAATTTTGGCCCAAGGCGAGCCAACGCGGCATCAGCACGATATTGAGATATTGATTTTGATTTCCTTAGATTTCGTTTTTGTCGTTTTCTGCGTGAGTTTTTATTGATATCGAATTAGAATTTGTTTAATATAGTGTTGTGTTTTGCCAAATTTTATTTTGTAATAATTTAAAGTGGTATTTTGTAAAGTGCCTAATGCTATGTAAGTGTATAATCTTATAAAAGAGTGTTTTCGTTGCCAACGTGTATTATAAAAAAAAATGTATACGGATCAAGAAAGGGCTGATATGGTTAGAGCTTACTTTTTATCAAAACAAGACGGCGGCTGTACAAAAATGATTTCAGATGTATTGTCCCTATCGACACGTACCAAATAAGAAAATGTCTGTAAAATCGGTTCAACATTTAAGGGACTATGTGAATTTTGAACGCCAGTATGCTAATGTTAGACGTGAACAAACAAGAAAATAAGAATCTTGAACCAAACATTTTAAATACCGTAGAAGACATTCTTAGTCACATAAAAAAGATTATTTGTTCATTTACTACTATTCCTGTTCATTGACTTGTCGCTGTTTTATAGTTTACGTAAAAAAATACTAGCTTCTGTCGAACACTCCGTAAAAAAATATATTTTCCCATCCTTTACTTCAATAATGAAATATTACAACAATGCCATGATAAGATTAACTGAGCGTTGGCCTATCCAGTAGCGTACTATGAAAATTCCGAAAAGATCTAGGAAAAGAAATCAGTTTTTGTAACGGAATTTAAAAAACAAACTTATATGTGTTTGTAAAGGTCACAGGTACCCTCCCTCCAAACTGGAACCCCATTCAAAGTTACACCCTGTATGTCCAGAAGCGAATTAGCCATATTTCAAGGGTGGCTTCTTTCGATAAAAGTAATTTGATTTTCAATCGTTTTTATCATAATACTGTTTTGTTTACCTAAAATGTCACAGAGTCATTAAAAAAAGTAATTTTATTGAGTTTAACCTTTTAAGATATTTCAAATAAATTTGATATTATTTCCACGCAATTGGGAAGTCTTTGTGAGTTGTCACTTGTTTGAAGTTGAGTATTTCAGCCTATTTGGCTGCCGAGTTCGCATAAACCACTATGTTTATGACCGTCCTAAGTTAGGAAATAATAATAATCCACATGGACAACCTATGAAAATTGTGATCTTTAGCTCCGTTCACGCTGTGAATTTAATATAGTTTTTAAATAATTTATCAACAAAAAAACTTTAATTGATCGTGCTGCCAGTGTGTTACTGTAATAGGATCAGATTTAAGAAATACTGTAAATATCATAGTATCATTTTCTTCAATTACAACGCACAGTGAAATGTATGCAATATATTTATCTAGCGTGATAAAATAAGTACATACATTTAGCTGTTATCAGATACTACCATACTTAGGTTAGTAAAAACAGTAATCTATAAAAAAATACTAAGTGCTTTCAGATATGGAGAGTATTATGCAAGTAAATGCTCTAACAGTTCTTATGTGGTTTACATTTATTAATATGGATTATACCTCTCATGGGTAGAGAAATTTAAATTTGCTTATAGATTACCAATAATTGATAGAGGGTGCCATTTGGGCCATCATAAGTTTTTGTACCTCCCTGTATATTTATTTTAAATAGGTACTCTCATTTTCTCATACTGTTACGTAAAAATGGTTTACTTTCTCATTGTTGATATGAGCAATTAAGATATTTGCCTTCAAAATTATAAAATCTAGCTGTCTGCTGTTGGGATACATCTTCAAATATCTGCGATGAGCCCCCTCGACGATTTTTTGCGCCTGCACACAGATCATCAGGCATGTCTTAGCATTTTGCATTAAATTTGCATTAGAGACTTTTACAATGCACATTATAATAATGTCAGCAGCGTAATATTTGACATAATAGCTATTTATGATATACGTGTTAAAAGTAAGATTTTATTTTGTGAGTGAAGATAATTAAAAAACGAGCTACGCTCACGAACAAAATAAAATCACTTTTAACAAGTATATCATACCCTATTTTTTCTACAAAACAATCGGAAGAACTTTAAATTCAATAAAAATAAGAAATCAAAAAATACCACACAGGTCGCAATGTTTATGAACAAAAATTTTCGTAGCAACCAGTGTTGTTGTTAGTTACGGAAAAAACGCAAAAATATTGACAGCATTTTCTAGTAATATTATAAGTATAATGAATAATCTCGATAATGAGCGTAACGAATCCATTCCTGCTGAAATTGAAGAAGCCGCCAGTCGAGCAACATTGGAATTATTGCCGGCGAAATCAAAGGAACAGTACGAAATCGCTTATAGACGCTTTTCGGAATGGTGCAACATTAAAAAGGTCCCTGGAAAATGTAACAAAAGTGTTTTACTGGCATATTTTGAGTAAAAAGCCAAGATATGTAAATCGTCAACGCTGTGGTCAATTTATTCCATGATCAAAACTATGTTAAAGATAAAGCAAGATCAAGATATAAGCAAACATTATAAACTTATTGCTTTTTTAAAACGGAAGGGTGAAGGATATCAAGCAAAAAAGTCAAAAGTTTTTACGAAGACGCATATCGACAAATTTCTCACAGAAGCAGAAGACGAAAAGTATCTGATGATGAAAGTCGCAGCAATAGTGGGTTTCTTCAGGGCGTGTCGCCGGGAGGAATTGTGTCAGATGACCATCGACAATATAGAATATTTGGGCACTTCGGTTGTTGTGACCATACCAGATACTAAAACGAAAGTGCCTCGGAATTTCAGTGCTGTTGGTAAATTCTATTTAAACTTTTTTAGAAAGTATATGGCACTCCGGCCACCCAACGCTGACCATAGACGACTTTTTCTTAAATATATGAAGAATAAATGTGTGAAGAATCCAGTCGGAATTAACATGTTTGGTAAAATGCCTGACGAGGCATTGCAAAAAATTATTGTTTTCAACGCGATCAAATATCGAAAATTACGTTGACAATAAAAACAAATGTGTAACGTCAGCCGTGACGTAAGACGTCCGAATTCTTGACGCGAGTATACCAGTAGTATTTCTACAGAAAATAGATGTGTCGCACATGTTGACAGTAAAACCAACTTAAGTATGATGACTCCGCAGGAAATTACAATTTCAAATTGTTCTAACATTAATAACTAGTTAAAATGATGGTTTGTACTTATTTAAAATAAAAAGTTGTTCATGTGTTTGTTAAAACGTTTTATTAATTTTCAAAACAAAATTCAAATAAACTTTGATTCACTTTTAACACTAGTGTTAAAAGTAACCTACTTTTAACACGCGTGTCAAAAAATGACATTTTTAACATCAAAAATGACAATTAAAAAGCCCACTTTTAACAGTTTTGTAGAAAAACTATTTTGAAAGCTGTCTTATTATTTTTATTTTTTTTAAAGTCTACTTCGACAAACTGTATCCATAATTGCCGTGCAAGCTTTGAAGGCAAATATCTTGGAATCGGTTTCTCATATCAACATTCAGAAGGTAAATTTTTATGTAAAAAATATGAAGAAATAAAAGTACTTATTTAAAATAAATATAGATAAAGCTACAAAAGTTATGATGCCTTAGAGATATACAAACTAAGTATTAAAGTAAGCTTCGACATAATACAACTGATAACTTATAGTTTTCTTCATAATATTTTTATGCGCCAAATTTATTGTTAAGAATTAATTAATACGCAGGATGATTCACAACATATCTAAAAAAATTTGGGAATAAATGCGTCAGTAAAAATGGAGTTAATATCGTAAAAAAATTGTTCTGTAAAATCTTTATAGTTTCCGAGAAAAAAATTATTGAAATTGTTGTATTTTCAACCTTTACATCACTGGGATACTGCCAGGCGATTCCGAATATTGAAATTCGATTAATTATAGTAGGTATTAACGGTTTTGGGATGCTAGTATTTACATTAGATTTCAAGTGTCAAAATGGCTTACGTGTATAACAACTCGGAGTTAATGGATATCGTTTTAATTTATGGTGAAGTGAAAATGTTTTAGCAGAAATATTTCCCGGTAGACATGTGCCAAATGGATCTACTTTTACCGCGGTGTGCAGTGAATGCACGTGTAGCGCAACGCAAGCGTGACACGGGAAATTTGAAACTGAATCGTGGAAGATATGGAAGTCCCCGGCATCCACGGCGTATTGCAGCAGTGTGTGTGGCGTGTGGCATGAACAGTGTGTCCAAGCACTAATACCAAGGAATTGTACAAGGAGGACCGGTACCATGGCCGACATGATCTCCTGATTTTAAATTATTTGGACTTCTTTTTGTGGATATATAAAAAAATGAAGTATCTTTCACCGAAGTGGACACTATTGATGATTTACGCAAACGTATCATAGCTGCTGCAAATAACTCCGTTCAAAACGGACAAGAAGCAGAAACATTTGTGTTAGTTTGTAGAAACTGGGTAAGAGGGACCCAAAATTTTGTTGCTGTAACATCAGGTACGTCAAACTATTTTATTAATTAAAACCACAAATTAATTCTATTAATGATTAATAACAATAGCTGCAAAAGCAGTTGAATTTACTATGTAAAATAGGTGTTTATTTCTTTGCTTGGGAATTTCTTTCAATTTTTTGAACTGCCTTTTTTGAATTTCTTTACAAAAGAAGAGATAGAGTCTCCTGTACATTCAACATTTTTTTAAGATAAATTCTGAATCACCCAGTACATATTTTTGTTACTTGTCGCATAAGTATGTCAATATTCTTTATACATTTGTAAAAAACAAGTATGTATGCATCACTGACGATTTATATACTTACAATTTTATACGTTAACAATGGACTAACTAATTATTAAGATATCTTTTTTATAAATTTGCAGATATATTTAGTTTCAAAATATTCCAAAACTAAAGAGAACACATTTTCTAACATATGAGATCTTACATAATATTACACTACAATCTGCATAGCAATATCTTGAAAATATCTTGCATTTATTCATAAACCAATGAATAACGATCATAGCCTCATGTACATCGAGATAGCTCATGCGTAATTTAGCTCTTGAGAACTGTTAACCACCACACCACGTAATTTATAACACACCCAGTATTCATAACTGCTTTGCCGCTATACATGCTTCGGTGCAGTCCTATATTAAGATAATGGCAAAAATACATTTCTGGGTAGTTTTAGTAAACCCGTATCTCCGGAACTATTCGTCTAAACAAAAAAATGTAATTTCAAAAAAAATGTTAAGTAACCAACATCACCAGAGCTCCCTTAAAAAAAATATCTGTAATTTTCTTGGGGAGTTTTAAGTAAATCACCCTATATAGTATTTTTGGTGTTCTCAATTAACAAACGTGAAAGTAAAACATGTTTAGATCTTTCTGATGTGCGGCAATGCTTAAAACTAGTTACAGTCATTTGTGGCTTAACACTTTTGCAATATCGTATGAACGGTTACGCTATATTTGTCGTAAGAAATTCACAGTTTTTTTTACTGATAATTAGTAACTCATAAAAATAAAGTAATTTGACTGTTCAACAGATTATCATTATGAAAGGGACGTAGGAGGAGACTTCTGATGTTAGAATAAGATTGCATGAACCAAACACAATATTTTAAAATTTGGATGATTCGAAAGGCTATACTGGACATAGTTTCCGCCGTACTTCCGCTACGTTATTTAGTTAATGCTGGAAGTGATATCATCACTCTAAAAAGACATGGGGGATGGCGAACAAACACAGTAGCATAATGGTACTTAGATGGTTATATTTCTAAACAATGTGAGGTTAGCCACACAAATAATTATGGGAGAAAGTAATACCTCAAGTATCATGTTTTATTTATGAAAAGTACTTCATCAAAGACCATGAATTTGGAAAATAACGAACAGGAACTCATCTCCACCAGCAGAGGCAATATTTCTTCAGGGGGAATTTCCATTAGTAATTTAACTAATTGTACCATAAATTTGAACAATATTTAGTTATTGATGTTATTAAACCTCAATGTAAATAAACTGTTTTCAATTTTTATAAATAAAAATAAGTAATAAAAAATCTGTTTGAAAGAAAAGCATTATTATAAATTTTTAGGAAGTCTGGGTATCAATAAAAGAAGTCTATACACTACTCTTATAGCTATTTGAAATTACTACTTGTTTGCCTCCAGAGGAAGCCAAAGTATTTTCCTCCCTCGGGAGGAAAAGTACTATGTACTTTCCTTCCTGAAATGAGGAAGTAAAATGGTATTTTCCATGGTGGTAGTGGTCAAAAAACATAATAAATATAATTCTGCCGATAGTTTGACAATTTTGACAGCATGAAAAACAAAAATATTCCATTACTGCAACACCTGGCAAGACATAGATATGACATTATTGTGTTGATGGTTGCATAGCTTAGATGGCGAAATTTAAATTCGTGCATGGCGAGTGGTCATGGGCGTCAATAAATACAGGTTTAATATACTTATAAAGAATGCACTTTTTTTAACTATTTTTTTCCCTCTGACCAACGGTGTTAGAGTTATGGCAGCAAACAGGTTTTGAATATGTGACCACATCTCACACCTACCATGTCAGGTGTTTCTACATAATAATGACAACTACTTCTAAACATACTTACCATGAATGGTTTCCTTAGAGTTTTTCTCACAGCACAAAAATAATATTTGAAATAGTTATAACTGTTCAAAATGACTGCTACCTATTCCTTGCAGACAAATTTCACCCTCCAAATGTTTCACAGACTAGATAATTTTATCTAGTTTCGCCATAAATTAATGTCATACAGCTCATGACCACTAAAAAGATGCCTTTTGTTTATGTACGCTGACAAAAATCAGACAAACACTAGGTACAAAATAACAAAACGAATAAAAGTTGTTAGAAATGTGTAAATTATTCACACAAATTTTTCGTGATAGCAGTTATATCTTTTTTATTATTTTGTCTATGTTTCTACATTGAAAATAATACTATATTATATACTTTATTCTATCTTATGAAGCGATTTGGGTTAAACTGACATAAAACCTTTAAGTTATTACAGGCGACATGTTAATTTAATTTGTTTTTCTTCTAAAATTTGTTTTTCTTTCTAAAATGGAAAAAAGAAAATATATTACGAGAACGACGGCCGTACTTCAAAATTAAATAAATATCCACCATCTAGAACGGTTCTTTGCGAAGCTAAAATAAAGTTTAATATTTCTTAAACAAATATTTCAAAAGTTATACTTATTGGCAAAACAGTCAACAAATTTCATTAATAAATCAACATTCCAGCTAACATTTAGGTACATTGGGAATACAAATCATTCTAAGAAAAAGAAATATCAAGAAATATTTGTTTATACTATATTACTGTAAGTGTATGTGAAGTTCGCTGTCAGCAATCGTAAAGTAGCTCATGTACGTTTGCTAAACCTGATATTCTGATATGAAAAATGTGTCTATCTTCATTACATATGCCTCATTTTGTTAGTGATGTAGATTGATATAAGGTAGGAGATCAATCACAAACTTTGTTTAATAAACTCTTTTTGTTCGCTTTGGTTTCTGAATTTTGATTTAATTTACGAAACATATATTTGTAAGAATAGGCAGCTCCAGATGTGTTTCTCTTCCAAATGTACATAAACAAACTTTGCCAAACTACCATATAAAATATATAATAATATTTTTTGTAATATTATCCACAATTATGTTTTACCATAGCATACAGAAATTTTACATGCAACTTTATTGAGCCACTTTTTGAATAAATAAAAAGACGTATTAAAAAGTTCTACTAAGTAAATGAAAAAATCAAATATAGGTAAATATAAATCAAATAACTTAATCTAATTTGTGCAAGTACTTAGATGTTTGAAATGGTTATTTGACAAATATAATTTTGAACTTTGATGTCTCGTCCATTTTTAAGTATCAACTTCTGAACTATGATTCAAAATTAACATTTTCAGTTCATATCAATAACATTGTATCCGAGACTTCCGAAATGTTGGGTTTCTTAATTGGAAAGTATAGGAATTTGCGTCTATACAAGCTATAAGTACTTTAACTTTATATTTTGCTCTTGTAAGAAAGAAACTGGAATATTGTGGCACTATTTGGAATACCTATAAGAATAGGTATACATATATTACTTATGGAGTGTTCATATATTTTTTTAAATTTCTATATTAGAAAAAATATAGTACTTATAATGTGACAAAGTATGATTATAATTTACTTCTTAATGAATAAAATTTTTCTTCTCTAAGGAAAATACGTGAACTAGCTTATATCACATTTCTGTATAAAATAAATCTCAATTTTATATTCGTCAATGCTACTTACCTTTTTACATCCCTCGTTTCTGCTTTAGAAACAATTATACTTTTCATATTGCTATTCTAAACATCTACTCATCATTTTAAGTCACCATTTATATAAGATCCAACAGAGTAGGCAATATTGATAATATATGTCATTGCCCTGTATCTTAATTTAAAAAAAAATATCTAGCCTGATTGCTCTCTCTTGTACTCTTGTAAATGGTCGCAGAGCTGCTGGATGTATGTAATAGTAAATAAATAAATAAATTCTACTAATGTACCATTTCTTATACCGTATACTCTAACTTATTACGTATACTGTAAAAGACGTATCAGACACTGATTAGATTATTTATGGGTATTACTGACTTTCCAATGTATCTCAAAGCTCATTTAGTCTAAATCTACCCTTACTTAGATAAATCATTAAGGTCTTTCTTATGCAAATCTAAACCACAATTACACGTTTGCAACATATCCCGTCTTCCATTACGAGCGCAAAGCTGTTGCACTGCAAACTTCTAATCAGCAGAAAGTATAAACTTGGAGATTAATTACAAACCAAATTTGGTTCGCATTCCTCTTATTAAGACACGGAAATTTTGAGTGAATGCGGTTGAGCTAACTCATTTGTTTATTTCAACTGTGGCAGAAAGCTGCTTATATGCATCATAACTTTGCCCAATAGATATGTCTAACAGGATTATTTGAATTTACTTAACCCTGGATGACATAACTCATTTCAGAGTTAATAATTAGTAATTATGTCATAGCTTATTTTTTATCATTAGAAATGAAAACTGTGTATTGCAGTGAACACTCAGTTATGTTTGTCGTGTCGTTATTGGTAAAAATGACTGGAAAATTTTCAAGAACTATTACCGCGAGACCTCGAGTCATGAATATTCGGATTAAAATCCACATGCTACATTAATATATCATTACCAAAGATAATTTAGAACAAATGTGTGGGCAGGTATTGGGCGGTATTTAGTTGGACCAGTAATTTTACCAAACACCTTAAACGGCTCCACTTATTTGCATTTCTTACAAAATACTCTTGAACTACTGGAAGATTTGCCTTTACAATTACGTGTGAAATGTGGTTTATGCACGATGGCGCGCCTCCGCATTTCAGTATGGATGTTCACGAATTTTTAAACCAACAGTTTCCAAATCAATGGATAGGTCGTGAAAATAACTGCCCACAACACTGGCCACCGCGATCACCCAATTTAAATACATATGCCTTTTTTCTTTGGAAGACTTTAAAAGAATTTGTATATTCGACTCCTGTTGAAAATGAAGAAGATTTATGAAACCGCATCAATAATAAATGCACCATTATAAAAAATGACATTCAATTATTGAAGTAGACTTCAACTTTCGGCGAAGGGTTGGTTCATTTATGTGTAAGAGAAAATGGTAGCAGCATCTTTAGTGTTAATTTTTTGCTGTTACTTAATTAGTTTCATAAAAATAGTAGATGTTACTAAACACTTTAAACGGTGCCACTTATTTGCATTTCTTACATAATACTTTTCATGAACTACTTGAAAATTTGCCTTTACAGTTACGTGTGAAATGTGGTTTATGCACGATGGCGCGGCTCCGCATTTCAATATGGATGTTCACGAATTTTTAAACCAACAGTTTCCAAATCAATGGATAGGTCGTGGAAATAACTGCCCACAACACTGGCCACCGCGATCACCCAATTTAAATAAATATGCCTTTTTTCTTTGGAAGACTTTAAAAGAATTTGTATTTTCGACTCCTGTTGAAACTGAAGAAGATTTATGGAACCGCATCAATAATAAATGCACCATTATAAAAAATGACATTCAAGTATTGAATAAAGCAGACTTCAACTTTCGGCGAAGGGTTGGTTCATTTATGTGTAAGAGAAAGTGGGTGCCGTTTTGAACAGCATCTTTAGTGTTAATTTTTTGCTGTTACTTAATTAGTTTCATAAAAGTAGTAGACTTTGTTAAATTTTGCGTTTAACAATAATAATAAATAATTTAATAAAGCGACAACGTTTTATTTCTTGTGTGCAAAAAATCTTCCAAATCTGAATACCGACAAATTGAATCACGGCCTACTATTATAAAAGTTGTTCCAAAAAATTCTTGGTCTAAGTAGACTACTTTGGCACCAATTTTATTTACTACATGATTGTCTAAGTCCTGGATGTTATGGTCCACTTTTGTAACCTAAGTTTAAACACAAACTGAAGTTTAACCTGCACATTTAACATAACATTCCATTGTTTATCTGTTAAAACAAAAGTTAAACTTCAGTTCGGATTTAAATCTAGGTTATAAAAGTAGGCCTTAAAGCAGTAGTAGCATAACCTATGCGCAATTATAAAACTATATCGCAATTTTCTCAAACACAGAATCTGATGCAGTCGCCATCTGTATACTACTGGTGCAAGGTGTACTTCACGCCGATACATTCTTAAATTTCTTGTGTGGGAATCAAATACTGTTAATAATAGCAACAATATTAACAATCATCAACGATGTTTGCATACAATAAAAATTAGTAAACTGCAACTTCCCAAGACGTTTACAGTGTTCTGTAAAACTCATTCTTTGGCTACTGTTATTTGACAAAGAGACATTTGATGTTTGGAGTTCAATAATCTGCAGTTTAGAGGGTACCTACTGCAAACAACAATGTAAAATTTGTTGTCATAATTGAAACACTGTTTGTTTAAGTCGTAATTTTGTGTTTTAAGTAAATACTTTCTAGTTTTAACCATTTTATAGTAATTAAACGAAGGAATTTATATTGACTATTGATATAATATTGTTGTTTTTCGACCTGCAATGATTAAAAATATAGTTCTGGCAGTTTCTGCGAAGGAACGAATGCAAAAAAACTGCACCTAACCGGATTAACTGTTATTTATCACGCATTATTAATAAAAATGTTTATTTTCGTCGTTTCTGCATTTGGCAACACTAAAAGACAACCGCATGGTAGTTTTACATATCTAAGCTATCTCGGATGATGATTGTCATAAGGGCCGATTTTCCGGGGGAAAAGAGAGCTTTGCCCAGTTTTTTAAACAACAGACTAGAATTCAGAGATAAATTTAGTCATAGTTAACCCTGTATATAGACGTGCCGTACGTGGCTCGTTAAACGTGCTACTTTTAAAATCGTGTGAAAATATCGCGTTGAATTGTCCTGCATGTTTCCCCTAACTTGTTTAAGTTAATAGTTCCTGATGTCCAAATCACAGAGAATGAAATAGTGAAATGTGGGAAGAATTTGTCTCAAAAATGTGATCGACATCAGTAAAGGAAATGTTATTAAAGATTTTCTATGTAGCTTTGCTTGATCATTAAATGTATAAAATGATTCAAAATGTACGTTGTGTTAATTGTGTTAAGTGTTAATTTTTTGCAGAACAGTTATTTTTTGTTTTAAGTTATTTACTAGTTAACTTTTCTTTTAAACGATCTTGTTCAAATTTATTATAAGAAAAGTAGTTACTTATAAACAAAAATGTATAAAATCATCATCATTTGACAATAAATATCTAAATACCAACAATGTTTAAACTGAATGTTATGGTTTCAAATAATGTACCTATAGTACATAATATATATATTATAAATTCATTGGGTTTTGAAATTATATAAATAAAATATTGATATTCTTGCAGTGTTCGTTTATCTTAATACACATATATTTGAATTTAATTTTAATATCATCCCGAATAATGTTAAAAAAAACTTTAAAGCCGTCACTAAATCAATATGTCCATTTCTACTCATAAAAAACTGCGTTGCTGTCAAGTAAAATGAAATTTGTTAAATTTATAGCAATATAAATTGTATTAAACACCTGAACCAGCAGGTTCATATTATTCTGTTTGAAAAAAGATTTAGCCTCCAATTTGTATATATTATGAAAGGATACAGACATTTTAAAATGATGGTCTCTTCACATTTTCGAATAACAAATAATTTCAGCGACAATGTCTACAGAAAGAATACTTAATATTCTTTTCGTTAATATATTAGTATAAGTAAAATGACATTCAACTGTTGTAGACCCACTTCTTCGATTTAGACCGTAGCAGGCGTAGTACCAACAATAGGAACTTATGGATGGGCCCAGGGGCTCTGAACAAATCCGCCTCCACAGAGCCTATTTTGAAAATAACAAAGTTAGGTCAAAGATTCCCAGCTAAAGCTAGAGTAATGCACATTAATTCTGTGACTGACGGCGATCAGTTACCTAGGACAAGGCATAATAGTCCGAAAAACCATAGTAGATTTAATAATAACATCGAGCGTGTCTTAAAACCAGTATAAAATTTAATTATATAGTTTAAGATTTATCTAGAACTTCCTGAAAATATGAGTTGATTAACAAAGCCTCAAAACATTTAATCAATTAAATATTTATCGAAGCATTACTATTATAATTTTGCATTACAAGTAGCTATGCCCTATAACGAAACTATACAAGATGTTTCCGAACCTGTTCTCTAAATGACATGTTAAATACAAAATTATCAAATCGAATATACAGACAGTAAAGACGTGTCCTCGAAGCATTATTTTCGAACCGAAATGATGAAACTATGCTTCTAAACGACGGCATCTGCTGATTAAGTTGAATGACGCAAGGTCGGCCTAAGTTGCACGTAATGTCTTGATTAATTTCCTGGAAGACTTGGTATTTCAGACCACAGGCTGCTTAATCAAAATTGTTTGTAAATGATACTGCAGGAAACAACTATTCCGCGGACTAATGCCCCGACCGGCATTGAATTACTCCTGCAGTATCTGTGTGAACAACCAAGAACCCTTGTTGGACACATCACCAGACATAGACCGGTTTCGGGATGGTTAGCCCTTATCAGTATTCCATAGTCGAGATGACTGACAATTGAACTGGCTGTTCCTTCATATGTATGTTCACATATAAACTGAGTGCAGGTGAGATATAAACAAAACAAAATTGTTTATTATTACGAGACATCCTCTATTATAATTGCCTCTTAGAAATAATGCACATATTTTGGAAACACCCTATGTAGGGATCAATGATATAATTTTTCATTTGGAAAACAGGAAAAACAGTTGTTTGTAACGGTAAATGTGTCCGGTCTTACATAGGTTTTTTTGTAACGAAGGTATAACTAAATTAAACCTTAAATTTTCGAAATTCGAAATGAACTTCTACAATTTTTTTCAATAGGAACAAACTTTAAAATCACATTTTAGATGCTTTAGACGTTATTTGACAATTATATTTTTAGTGACATAAATGGCGTTTGTAAATTAACGATTTTACTTATGTTCAAAATTTTTTCACAGTTTATACAATATGCGCCAAAAGTATGGAATAAATTCAATAAAAACGAAACAATTATTTTTTGGGAAAAATCCTCGAACAGGTCAATTTTTAATTTAAAAAATACATATTTTAACGTAAAATGCGATTTTCAAATGTCATTTGTTTTCGAGTAATGACGTCATTGATTTTTTTTAAATGGCAACACCATATTTTTTTCCTTGATTCTGAAAGATCATTTAATTCTCTATGAGACAGTACTAAATTTTTGCCCTCTTACATATGAAAGTTTTCAAGTAAATGACGATTGAATGTTAGAAAACGTAAATTTTATCCATAAAAAAGTAACAAATCTGAGGTATGTAAAATAAAATACAATTGATTAAATTTTATACTTAAATTAAATGTTCTAATTGCCATCCACCAACTTCTTGACAATGCGCAAGTCTGTGAAGAAATTCTTCTTGCACATTGTGAATGATTTCTGGGGTAACTCTGCGTATTTCGTCCCGATTGCGATTTTGAAGTTCTTCTAAATTACGTGGTTTATTAATGTACACTTTTGACTTCAAGTATCCCCATAAAAAATAGTCAAGAGGTGTAAAATCTGACGATCTTGCAGGCCATTCTATCAGTCCGCGTCTGCCGATCCACCTCCCAGGAAAACAATTGTCCAAAAAATCTCATACAGGGCGCGCATAGTGCGGAGGTGCACCGTCTTGCTGAAACCATATGGTATCGTCAGGAATGTCAGGGTCATTATCGTTAGGAAAAATTACTACAAGGGCTGGAACAAGGTCATTTTCTAGAAACTCTAAATATCTTTGTCCTGTAAGGGTTCCTTCAAAGAAGAAAGGCCCTACTATTCTGTCATCAACTATTCCAACCCACACATTTAATTTCTGAGGGTGTTGGGTATGTGCCTCTGCCATCCAATGAGGATTTTCCCGACTCCAATATCTGCAAGTTTGACGGTTTACTGTACCATTCAGACAAAATGTGGCCTCATCTGAAAAAAGTATTTGCCGATGTAAATTTCTATTTCCTTGACATAAATCCATTAGAATTTCGCAAAAGTGTAAGCGGCGATCGGGATCATCTTCATTGAATTCCTGCACAAGTTGACTTTTGTATGGATAATATTTTTCCTTCCTCAAGATACGTAGCACTGTGCTCTGACTAGTGTCATTGTTTAATGCAACCAATCGTGAAGAATTATGAGGATTATCCACCATACTTATCAAAAAGTTTTGTTTCTGGTTTTCATTAATGCTTGGACGTCCAGGTTTTGGAATATTTACAACATTGCCAGTTTCTCTAAATTTAGACTCTACCTTACCTACGTGATCTGTAAAAGAACTATGGAATTCGAAAAACTAAACTTGATAACGTTTTTGCTTTATTTTAATTGATTTACGTTTTCTAATATTCAATCGTCATTTACTCGAAAACTTTCCCATGTAAGAGGGCAAAATTTTAGTAGGTACTGTCTGATAGAGAATTAAACGATCTTTCAGAATCAAGGAAAAAAATATGGTGTTGCCATTTAAACAAAAATTGATGACGTCATTACTCGAAAACAAATGACATTTGAAAATCACATTTTACGCTAAAATATGTATTTTTTAAATTAAAAATCGACCTGTTCGAGGATTTTTCCCAAAAAATAATTGTTTCGTTTTTATTGAATTTATTCCATACTTTTGGCGCATACTGTATAAAATCACTACAGTACTTGTAATGGTGTACACCAATTTGTGATAACTTAAAACCTTTTCAAAAAAATCAGTTGCAAAGACAAACATAAATAACATTTATCATTTACAAGTGCGATTTATGTCACTAAAAACATAACAATTGTCAAATAACGTCTGAAGCATTCAAAATTGAACTTAAAACCCTACTGAAAAAAGTTGTGGAAGCCCATTTCATATAGACAAAATTATGTTCTACAAGATGGTAAACGTTTCATGTGGTTATACCTTAAAGAATACCTAACCCTATCGAAGGCTATTAAAAAGGATTAGGTTACCTCTGATAACTGTGCGAGTGGGAATAATCCCATTACTACGCGTCACTCGGAGGAAAGTTTGTATGTAGTGCTTATATGACAAAGCCAAAATTGTCAAAACGGTTCTAAAATTTTAGTGTTCGGTAGACTTTTAGTACCTCTTTATACTTGTAATTATATTTGATATTATTATATTTGCTTTGGCTGCGCAATTACTATCAAATACTGCAACAACCCCGCATAGCAGGTACGCTTTCAGCAATAAAAAGCAAGCTGACGATTTCGCTGATAAGTATTATTAATATAATCAATTTATGGTTTGTTAATTATGAATTCATATACACCAACGTCCAACCTTATGGGAAAATATTAGAACAGCAAATAGCAACTTTAAATCAAGTAAAAGAAACATTCAGTAGGCTAAATTGTAAAGGATTTCTCTCAGGTGTTCTAAAAAAGTATCATTATTTTATCGTGTTAATTTAAAATTAGAGAAGCTGTTTTAAATATTAGGGCGTATCTCGACACATTCTGAACCCCCGATTCATCGAATTAGTTCAAAAATATAAAACGATTTCGAAGAGTTTATTTTGCATAAATATTGTAAAAATACTGAATAATAGTATAGTACCGATCGGTTAATTCCTACAAATGCTGCTACACTGTGATTTGTTGAAATTTACCAGGCAACCTAATCCCTTTTAATAACCTTGAACCCTACCTACCCCCATCCCCTACCTAAAATGGCAAAGCGATTTTACTCCACTCCGCTAATAAAGAAATGTAGGTATGTTCAGGGAAAAAATGATGACGTAATCTCTATTTAACCAGAACCCATTCTGGATACGATGAGTAATATCTTCGGAATGTTCTTCGTGAGAGATCAATGTTAGACGTGCTCGAAGTGTGGAATTTTAAGGAAGGTATTTTGAACCTACTTTAAGATTGATAATACATATTTGCATAATACGACTCCATTTTTTATGAGTGTATGAATATATGTATATAAATTGAATTTTTATCTTTAAAACCAATGTATCTCCTCCCGATACATTTTTTATGTTTGAGTGCTTACGACCATTAAAAAGTATATACTGTGTATTTTTCATCCAAAACAAAAAAGTATATTCCGCTTTCATATATGTGATAAAAGATGTGTATTTTAAGTTTAAAATAATTATAGTAAATCAACAGTGTCTTTTTTAATAGGTAGAAAAAAAATTATTGCTAGGTATATCACTTACAATTTAATGCACGTATCCAGTATTCAAAGTAAATAGAAAAAAAAATTGTAATTCTCAGTAATGATGTTTTCAATACTTACCTTGAATTAGTACACAAAGGACCCCGCAGTAATCTTATGGAAATTGGGTTTCTGTCAAATTCTCTGAATTCTTGATATGTTGTAGATTTTGTCATCCTAAACAAAGTGCCAAAATGAACATTTTGGCAGCTACGGAGCTGCCAAAGCTCCCCTGACCCGTTGCAAAACTATTCATTTTCAATACTATTTACAGAAGTCAAAAGCATATTTTAATTATTCTAATATATAGGGTAATGTTTTTGTGGTCACTGGATTCAACCCTCATGTCAGATTGAACAAATTGACCGTTGACAGCTGTCAATACACAGTCAATGAAGAATAGAAAAGTAAATATTCTCTTTTCACATTGAGAGTTTGGGCTTTTGAGGGAGCTGAATTCAATTCTTATGCCAGATTGGCAAAATTGACAGTTGACAGCTGTCAATTGACTGTCAACGAGAAATATAAAAGTAAATATTCTCTCTTGACATTGAGAGTTTGGGTTCTTGAGGCCGCTGAATTCAATTCTCATGTCAGATTGGTAAAATTGACAATTGACAGCTGTCAATTGACTGTCAACGAAGAATATAAAAGTAAATATCCTCTTTTCACATTGAGAGTTTGGGCTTTTGAGGGAGCTGAATTCAATTCTAATCTCAGAGTGGAAAAATTGACAGTTGACAGCTGTCAATTCACTGTCAACGAAGAATAGAGAAGTAAATATTCTCTGTTGACATTGAGAGTTTGGGTTCTTGAGGTCGCTGAATTCAATTCTCATGCCAGATTGGAAAAATTGACAGTTGACAGCTGTCAATTCACTTCGTCGGCAGTGTCAAAAACATTACCCTTACATCTGTAAATATTATTGAAAATGAATAGTTTTGCAACGGATCAGGGGAGCTTTGGCAGCTCCGTAGCTGCCAAAATATTCAATTTGGCACTTTGTGCCCATGGAGACTTTTGTTCAGGATGACAAAATCTACAACATATCAAAAATTCAGACAATTTGACAAAAACCCAATTTCCATAAGATTATTGCGGGGTCCTTTTACTTCAAATTAACTAATTTATTAATTAACTACTCCTTTTACGTAAATTGTTTCAATACTTACTTTAAATTAGTATACAAATTGTAATTTTAATTAATTAATTAATTAATGTAATTAATTCAAATATCATCAGTTCTACATTCAAGAACATCATCAGAACATTGAATTTGAAACTCTACTCAACGATAAAAAAAATGGATATATATGTTTCTTTATGCCGAAAGTCAGTAGTTTTAGATTCCTTGTTTATTTAAGATCTTTTAAAATCCAAAGAATAACCGTTTGAAGTTAAATGGACTTAGAAATAATTATTATAACATACAATATCGGAAAAGTTGATGCAAATTGATATATGTAAATATAGATAGTAAATGCTAAATGTTAAATATTGTATTAGTGAATAAATTTGTTTTATGTAAACATTACATGAAAAATGTTAATATGGTAAAAAAATGTTTTGTAAACTTGCAGTAAAACATTGGAGTTGCAGTATGTTCAACCTTTACTTCGCTGGACTACTGTAATCTCTAAACAATTTCAATATTGAAATCCGATTACTTTTTGTAGGCACTAAAGTTTTTGTGACACCAGTCATTACATTCGTTTTTTCAGTATCAAAAATGGCTTATGTGCATAGAAGCAACTCGGAGTTGATGGATATCGTTTTAATTTATGATGCTGTGAAAATGCTTTAGCAGAACGATTTCCCGGTAAACATGTGCCAAATGCAGCTACTATTACTGCGGTGTCCAGTGAGTAAAAATGTAGTGCAATGCGGGGCAAATTTGAAACCGAATATCGTGGAAGAAATAGTGGTCCAGAACTCCCGCGACGTATTGCAACAGTATCATACACGAGACACAATTATACCCGTACCATGTATAGTATGTCCAAGCATTAATAATAAGGGATTGGACGAGGAGAACCGGTACCATGGCCGCCACGATTTCCTGACTTTAAATCATTTGATAAATTAAGTGTATCGCACCGAAGTGGATACATACTACTGATGATTTACGGAAACGTATCATAGTTGCTGTCAATAAATTACGAGTTCAAAACGGGTAAGAAGCAAAAACATTTGTGTTAGTTTGTCCGTAGAAACTGGGTAAATTTGCTCCAAAAAATCGGTGTTATAAACTGGTATTTGTTTCTTTCCTTGAATATTTCTTTCCATTTTTTCTCCGGTACAGTGGACCAGTTTCCAGTGCCGAGAAGAAGTGTATTTTTAAATCATTTTCGCGCTGCCCTTTTTGTAACAAAGCTTCTATGAGAACTTTGAGAAATCAAATTCGCAAAATTCACGAACCAGTAGATGACGCTGTAATCCCGGAAAAAATTTCGGGTCTCTAGTGATTCCGGGAGTAGAGTTATTAATTTGTTAATTAGCCAGGTTGTAAAAATAGAAAAATAAACAATTTCGTGCAACAACTTTGTGCCGATGGTTCTGCCCATGATCCCAGAGTTATTGCAAAAAAATCTGGTTCTCTAACGATTCCGGGAGTAGAGTTATTAATTTGTTAATTAGCGAGGTTGCAACAATCGAACAATAAACAATTATATTTGCAAAAATCTTGTGCCGATGGCTTGCCTTAATAAGCCAGAAATCCTGGAAAAAAATCCAATTCTCTAGTGATTTCGGGGGTGTAGTTTTTAATTTGTTAATTAGCCCAGTTACAACAATTTAGCAATAAATAATAAAGCTAACACCAAAGTGATAAAGAGGGACCTCGAAAACCCCCGAGAAAACATTTTCCAGACATTTTGCCATATGTTCAACAAAAATGGGTCATTTGTTAAATAAAAAATTAAAAATTTGCGAGCGTACAGAGGTTAGATGTACCTTTTGTTATAAAAAATTCGCTGAACATTTTGTAGAAAACCGCATCTCAATCGGACCTCTCCGCAAAAAGTTACAACTGAAATGCTAATTTGACGCGACTATAGGGTGCATGTATATCATGAATTTCTAGTATGCTCGTAACCTCGTAACCTTTCAAATTCTGATATAATAGTTCGGTTCGAGGTGGGTTCGAGGTACAATAAGATATCCTGGACTACTTGGGGGAATATGCGCAACCTCTGAAAGAAGGTGCATGAGAGCTTTTTAGACGAGTACATAATTTTGTGTGGGATTAAAACTCACTTTATGATTTCCGCTAATTCTGCCGAAGCGGTTACGTCATCGCGCGGAGCAGTTTTGATCGCGCATTGTGCAAGGGCAAAATGGATCCGAGCGATTTCGCATTTAGTGCGACATATTTTATCTAGGAGTGCGACTTAGCACAGAGCAAAGCTTTGCTTTGCCACCACTTAACCTAACTTTTTGCGTATTATTTACTTTCACGTACATTAATATAATTTTTAAAATTATTTCATGAAACTTTTATAAAATGTGAATTTTGTTCAAGTTGGAGAAGGTGAATAAAGATATTCAAGAAATTCTTGAGTTTGGATATTCTCAACAGTGGTAATAGTATGAAGTGAGTAACTCATTTGAGGTATTAAAAGTGAATTGACATTTTCCAAGAGGTCCAGGTTATAAAAATACAGCATTTACTTGATGCAGATGATCCTATTTTTAAAGAGTTGTGCCAATTGTGGTTCGCTTATCTGGTCAATTTATTAAAATGCCTGATCAGAATGTAGTTGCAAGAGAACACATTAACATAGTACGCGAACGAGGGCATCTTCTCCAAGAACTTCACTGACTGGGAGAGCTTCCGAGCAGAAATGCAAAGAACCGCGTTACCAGTCATTGAAACCACCCAAGACCTGGAGGCGGCAATCCTTACCCTAAAAGCAGACATCAAAAACGCACTGGCTTTAACCACGACAGAGCCAGTAGTCCCCACTGTCAAGTCCCAGGAGTATACTCCCCGAGGTACATCAGGCAACTAATACGAGACTGACGGGGACAAAAACGGCTTGCATAAACTTTGCAAAGGCCTCAATACGGTTTGGCATGCAGGTCTACTGATGAAAATGTTCACTAACCATGACTCCATATCCATTTCCAAACTACTTAAATCCTGTCTCCACTACCGAAAATTCCATATCCAAATCCAACAAACCTTTCCACAACCCAACCCATGAAAACAGGCGTCCTTATACACTTTACATCAACTCGAAATCTTGTGCAAAATTAACCCCGACAAAAGCTCAGCATCCATTTTATGAGACCCAGAATTCCCCGAGTCTTCAGTCTCGACATACTCATACTATTCCGGGAGCTCATCTTCTGGGACCGACACACACGATACCTGGTTGTGACGATGGATCAACGGTCGCGAGACACGTCAACCCTCTCTTGAGACAAGCCGTTTAGTACATATCGCGACGCGACAGACAGGCATAAACGACCTAGACACCAACTTTTTTGACCACCCCGACTGTAATACTCCCCTTCTCACGATAACCCTTGAGGTTTCAGGTACAGCCAGGATCAAGAACGCCAAGAAGAAACAATTACAAAACACACCGGCCTTACCCTGCCTTTTATTTGTAAGAGTCCCCTGTACATTCAAAAGTTTATTTTTAGATAAGTTCTGAATTACCTTGTATGTTCTCTTTCTACGTAAGATTTTCGATACTTAGTTTGAATTAGTATACAAATTTTATTTTTAATTAATTAATTAATGTAACTAATTAACATTTCATCAGTTCTACGTTCAAGAACATCATCAGAACATTGAATAGAGAACTCAATGATAAAGAAAACTGATGGATGTGCTCCTTTATCTTGAAAACCAGTAGTTTTAGGTTCCTTGTTTATTTAAGGTAAATTCAAAATTCTATTTCAAAGAATAACTGTTTGAAGTTATATGAAAATCACCCTGTAATACAACAGACAATATCGGAAAAGCGCAAATTGATACAGATAAATGCTAAATGTTAAATATTTTATTAATGAATACATTTCTTTGCTGTAAATATTACATTTATAATAAATTAATGCTAAATACAGTCAAAGTTTGTCTCAACTCAAGTACTGTAAATTTATATATTCTACACTTCTCATTCTACGAAAATATCGTGCAACTCATTAACCTGTAAATTAAATGAAAATGTACTAATATGTCATACAACATGAAGACATAATTAGTGAAGTTAGTAGCCGCCTTAATTAAATGTACCCTCCTCTATTCTATTATAACTTCGTCTATATCTTACTTTGTGAACATTATTGTGTCTAGGCAGAATTCATTTCCACTTCGTTAGCCTTGATGTGAAAATGTTTTACGCAGTTAATTTGAAGTGAAGAAATTAATGATTTCAAATATAAATTATATATATATAATATCCCAGATTCCTTAAAATAAAATTTCCAGTAGCATGTAAGTAATTCCAAGAGTTCATTTATGATGTAAATTTTTTATATCCTAACAATAGAAGAGTTTAAGTAATCATACACATTTTGCACTTCATATATCCATTGTTGTATAAAACATCCCAGATTTCTTAAAATAAAATTTCCAGTAGCATGTAAGTAATTCCAAAAGTTAATTTATGATGTAAATTTATTAAGGGATATGCTAACAATAGTATAGTTTAAATAACCATACACATTTTGTACTTAATACATCCGTTGTTTGATAAAATATTCCAGTAACATCTAAGTTATACAAGTAAATATACTAAAATAAAATTCAACAAAATATTTCTTTCTGCAAAGTTATCAACAAGAAAGATGTTTTTTGCAAAGAACTAAAATAAATGTAGCTGATTCTTCAGTCCGATTCGTCAGGATCTGTTGTTGGTTGTTTATGCATTATCATTACAATTTTTTAACTTTCATTTTGACAAAAGAGAAGTGTCATATTTCTCTAGCATAGCGAAATTTTCCTTAAATTTGGCAACGCTTCATTTTTACCTTCAGATTGTCTGGGTGTCTGTAAAAGGTCTTTACAATAACATACCACATATTCCTTAGACCAAAATAAGTCGATTTAAGTAAAATTACCTTAGTTGGAAGTTGCTTCGTTTGGGCTCCAGAGGGCCTTGAAGTTACAATTTTTAAATCGTTTTTCCCATATAAATTTAAAACGGCATATGCGATTTTGCTGAAATTTGGTATATTGGTAGAGTTTTATGTGGCCAAAAAAATGATGTTAAATTTTTGTCCGATATAAATCCATAGGCGTAGAACTTGATTTTTTTTAATAATTGCACCTTTAAAAATTCTACGGCAATGGAAGAAAAGGAGTTTGAGTATGAAATTTAGATTGCTCAACTCATTTACTTTAAAAAAGGTACTCTTGATAAGACTCGATTACTCTCATGGTTTTCGCTAAATTTCTGTTTTAATAATTTAGAGTGTATAGGTTTTACAAAAATATTTATTTACAACATAATCAAAATAGAGATTTTACAAAAATTGTTCAAAATGTTCTCCATTTTCACGCATACAAAGATTTATACGTCGAAGAATATTAAAATGTATCCTTTCCATAACTTCTTCATCACCTCTAAGATTGTTTATTGCATCTTGAATACGTTGCCAGAGTTGTTCCTCATTTTCTACAGGTTCCCTGTAAACTGTGGATTTCAGATGTCCCCATAAAAAGTAATCCATCGGTGTTAGGTCTGGGGAACGTGGTGGCCAGTTTACAGGTGCGTCATTACCTCTGCTCTGTTTACAGAAAAAATGTGGTGGAGATCCATCTAGCATAAACCACATATCTCTCCGAAGTTGGAGAGGTAAATCTTCTAACAATTCTGGCAACGTATTTTGTAGAAAATCCAAAAAATTTTCTCCAGTTAATCTTCGTGGAAGTATGACAGGACCAACAATGAAATTACCAATTATTCCAGCCCACACATTAATTTTGAATTCGTGCTGAAAATGGTTTACCTTTATTGCATGCGGATTTTCAACGGCATAAACATGTTCATTATGGGTATTAGTTATACCTCTTCTCGTAAAACCCGCTTCATCGGTAAAGAGAACCTTCTTGACAAAGTTTGGATCTCTTTCTCTTTGCATATTAACAAATCGACAAAAACCCAAACGATTTTGAGGATCATGGACTAATAAATCTTGTACTGGCTTCTTATGGTATGGATATAGCAATTGTTCTCTAAGCACTTTATGAACGACATCTTTACTTACACCTAGTTCCCTTCCATTCGTCTAAAATGTCTTCTTCAACTTCAGGAATCCTTACAAAACGTTCTCTTCCATTATCAACATTGTTGGGAGCAAAGGAACCGGTCTCCCGAAGACGTCTCTCAACAGCAGCAAAAGTTGGGTGGCTAGGTACACGACGATTTGGAAACCTTTCAAAGTACACCCTGACACTCTCTCGAGCATTTCCTTCACAAAATCCTAATGTCAGTAACATATCGGTATATTCTGCATTGGTATATTGTACAGCCATATTAATAAACCACGCAATTTTTTTTTAATGATTGAGTCAGATAGAACACTTTCAATCGTTAACAAGAGATTAGGTGTTAAAACTTGACAATATTTTTATTTAGATGAAACTATGGAAACCAACAATAAATGTTTTTGTACAGTATTGCAGGCAAATAATTAATATTCCTCAAAAAATCGTTCATGGCAAGAATCGAGTATTTTTGTTAAAAGTCTCGATTAGAGGTGTTGAAGAAAATATGAAAAAAGTACAATTTTATGTTTTTACTACAAAAAAAGTACCCTTGATAACACTCGATTTACTCAAAGTTTGTATTTTAATAATTAATGTTTATGTTCTAAAATGCAAATTTCGTCAAAACCATGAGAGTAATCGAGTCTTATCAAGAGTACCTTTTTTAAAGTAAATGAGTTGAGCAATCTAAATTTCATACTCAAACTCCTTTTCTTCCATTGCCGTAGAATTTTTAAAGGTGCAATTATTAAAAAAAATCAAGTTCTACGCCTATGGATTAATATCGGATAAAAATTTAACACCATTTTTTTGGCCACATAAAACTCTATCAATATACCAAATTTCAGCAAAATCGCATATGCGGTTTTAAATTTATATGGGAAAAACGATTTCAAAATTGTAACTTCAAGGCCCTCTGGAGCCCAAACGAGGCAACTTTGTACTAAGGTAATTTTACTTAAATCGACTTATTTTGGTCTAAGGAATATGTGGTATGTTTTTGTAAAGACCTTTTACAGACACCCTGTATATACTATTACGTAGGATGAGCGTGAATCCTTGTTTTCACTTATACATTGAGAATGTCTAATAATACTTGAGTAAGTACGAATACGTATTAATTTGGATAGGATCATATTGCCTTCATAACAATTTAATTTCCATATCAGATTCTAATTAGTTATTAAACATCATTAATGATCTACGGATGTATGCAGTTACGGTTAAATAAATTTTATGTCAAGTTCAAATAAAACCAATATTACTATTCACTAATAGAGAAAGCAGTCGGGGTTATATTCCTCAATAAATTTAACTGGAAATGTCAACGATTTAATTCCAACACGGAATCCTATGAATGCCAGGTTGGTGGATGAACCCAAATTCGCTGACAGCTACATTAATAGGCGGCTTAGACTCAACAATGAGACGTTATCTGTTCAGCACAGTGAAAATATTGCACTCGCTGAACTGCAACGAGCCTTCATATTTGGGATTAAACAATAAATATTACTTATGTGAATTTATTACGTAATAGTAGTACAAATATTTAATTATAAACAAGCACATTTCAGAATTATAATTTGGCACATGAAAGGTAATAATTATATATCTATATATTATTGGTTATTTTTAATTAATTTGGAATTGCATCAAATTCGATACAACGTAATTACAGTAATTTAATATATTACACTACCTACATCACAAAACAAGCAACAAAATAATTTATATATTCCATTTTCATGAAACATTTCCGTATGGATTGTTTTCTATCAGTGCACGATGTAACAGTGAAGTTACGACAAACTTTTAGGATCAATTTTTCCTGTCTAAATAAACAAACCAACATAAGGTAGAAATTTTCCTTAGTGTTCTATGATATTTCATTAATGCAACTTGAATTACAGTTTTTGATCGGTTACATTACTTTAAAAAAATGCAATCAAAACTATTAACGTGAGATTAGAAGAAAATTTGTAAAACATATATTATAGCGTAGCAAACATTATGATTTACAGATTTCTAAGATAAAACTGTATGGCTTTCAATTTTTTTTTTTTTTGTTAAAAGTATATTTTTATTAAGAAAGGAAAGGTTCAAATGAAAATAACTTAACAGTTTTGTATAAAGTCATGCATCATTAATTAATTAAAAAAATTAGAGCAAACTAATGTACGCACAGCTACAGGAAGTAGATTTTTTGACTTATTGTCAACTATGATTTTTATGAAAAAAACTGATTGGAAGTAATGCATTCAAATCAGTAAAATAAGATTTTTTTCAACACGCAGAGTAACATATATTTGACAGTTTTCTGTGTATGATAGATAAAGTATAAATGAATAAAAAAAATAAATAGTACAAGGTCATAACTAGCTATTGCTAGCGCGGAGTCTAAGAGTCTTTTCACACGGGCCACTATGCAGTGCTGCTGAGTGGAGCCACTAATTTATGGTTGATGTTTCGGTGGGAGTCGACGACTACACGCCACTCTCTACGTTACTATTTAACATAGCTTTAGAAAAAATTGTAAGCACGGGTAAGCTTAACAGAGAAGGACATATAATGTACAAAACTCATCAGCTGATAGGGTATGCAGATGATGCCACCATCATAGCATAGCATAGTAGTAACACGTTTCATAGAAGCAGGACAACAGGTGGGACTTCAAGTTAATGAAGAGAAAAATAAGGTAATAGATATGTGAGGAATTAATGTACCACACAAATTCGAAATTAGGACGAGGTATAGAAGTATAGAACGGAATTTGAACGAGTGACCATTTCGTGTATCTGGGGGCACTTATCTCAAGTAGTTGCAATGAAGAACAAGAAATCGAAGCTAGAATAAGTAACAGATGTGCGGGAGCAATGAATTACCTACTGAGATCTAGACAATTATCAAGGAATACAAAAATGAGAATTTATAAGACCATTCTGAAGTCAACGGTATTGTATGGATGCGAAACGTGGGTACTAAACAAAAAGACTCAAGATATGTTGATGAGATGGGAAAGAAAAATAATTAGAAGAATAGTCGGACGAAAAAAAAACGGAATATGGATATGAAAGAGAGAACCGGGAGATATACGAACTATACAAAGAACCTACGATATAGATGGCAGTTGAAGCAAGAAGACTACAATGGCTCGGACACATTGATAGAACGGACGAACACAGAACGGTGAACTTAATAGCCTGGAGAACACAAGGAAGGAAAAAAGATGGAGGCCAAGGAAAAGATGGAGGGAAGCTGTCATGGAGGACTTGAAGGATAGGAATATAGTTAACTGGAAAAATAAAGCGAAAAACAGAAAGTTATGGAGACGGATCACACAGCTATGGGCCTAAAAAGCCTGTTAGCTATATATATATATATATATATATATATATATATATATATATATATATATATATATATATATATATATATATATATATACAAGCCCTTTAGTATTGGCACTTGTATTCCGGAGAACCTGTATATTAATAACGTAGTAGTTTCCAAAAATATTTTTTATTAAGGTTGTTGAAAAAAATGAATTTTGAAAATAATTTAATAATTTTATTATGCCAGGTATGTCTCTTTTCATTAGAAAAATTAGCCAGATTAATTTATAATTTAGATATTTATTCTATGCTACCTTGCAACTATACTTAATTAATAGAAATTATAAAAAAAAATTATTCGAATTTTCTAAAGTAAATCAATTATACTTACCTCAAAGTAATAACAAATCTTTCTTGCGATAGAATAGCTAACTTATGTAAATTACACCGATTTTTCATTATACGGCATTTCACTTTATCTAAAATGCAGAGAAAGATTTCTTATGTCATCCTTGTATATTGGAAAAAACTTTCCTTGAAATTTTAAATAAATGATGAATTCTGAATAATTTCTTCTATTGCGATTAATAGAAATTATTTTCTTTTCGACTTAGTAATTAAAGAATCCAAAACGATCAATTCATCATCAGATGCTGATATTTTGCAAGGAAGTACCTAAGACGTATCGAATAAATTTTTGTCTCTTCCCGCTTTTAACAGCTTCTACTGTAGGCAAGTTCGGCAAATAGATCTGGATGCTCTAAATGTGTTTTTACTTTTTCAACTTCATGAGGTAACAGGAGAGAAAGATAGATCTAGAGCATTTAGATCTATTTGCCGAACTCAACTTGTATACGGTCTCAGCGCGAGAAAACGGCGCCGATAAGCGCGAGTTACCGGTAAGCGAGAAACCCGCTTCCACTCTGTCTTCACTCTAACAGAGTTGAACGCGCGGGTCGTTGGCTTACACAGCTGACTTGCATTTCGAACTGCTCTTTTAGTTTTAGTTATATACAGAACACGGTAATAGTCGGTGTCGCGTCGATAAATGTCTTTTTTACATTTGCTGTAAGTTGTATTCGCTGTGTGTATTTAAAAAACTATAAATAGTAACATATTTTACATTAACAACTATTAGTTAACGGGAAATTAAGTGGAGTAACATGCTTTACGAGAGAAGAAATGGACGCGAATTATTTCAAATGTAGTTTGACTGGGATCTCGAAGGTTATAAGGACGTACGTATTAAAGGAAATGACCTGGTATAAACACATAAATTCTTCTGGTGACAAAATATTTGAAGAGGTAGCCTCGTCCAGCACTGAAGACTCTATATTTTTCTATGAACTTACAGACGTCATTAAACAAACTAGAGAACCCCAAGTTACGTAAGTTTTTAGAAAAATATATGGATCGGAAAATTCCTCACGAATACATTACAAACAATTTCGCTTATTTCATTACAGACGAAGCTACCGGTGCTTGTGGGCGTTCAATAGCCAATTTTTTTATTGGTGGGTTAAAAACTGACACCTACTGGTCTCTAAGATGCTGAACAAAACCAATCACGAAACTATTTTCATTTTTTTTATTGATATATGGCCCGATCAAGATACTTCAGATAAAGTTCTTGTAATGTTAAGTGATGCAGCTGCGTCTACGTTAAAAACAGAACAGATTTCATCTTAAAAATCTTAAAAATTGATACATTTCACATGTGCTGCTCACACACTTAATTGGGTAGCTGAGAAAATAAGGAACAGTTTCTCTTCACTTTTATATCAACTGTCAAAAAAGTTTTCGTTAAGGTACCTACAAGAAGGAGCGTTTTTAGAAAGAATTTACTGTTGGAAGCCGTGGCGTAGCCGTATGGTCATGCCATATAAGGCTTTTTTTGTTTATTTTCTTGTATCTCTCCTGATAAGTTTATGACAGTCAAACACCCTAATACCCTGTTTAAGCTGGTCTATCTAATGTTATTTAATGATAATTACCTTTTTTGTCAGGTAACTGCACTTTACTAAATTGTAAGTTTTTAGTTCACAGTAGGTCACACTATAGCTACTCTCTTTATATCCTTTATAATACTGGTTATCACGGAAACATTGAAAATGTAATGTATAGATATAAACGTAAGACGATCATTATTTTCTTAACATCCAAATGATTAAATGGGTAATCTGTAACTTGGATCCTTTTCTAATTTATCCAATATATCTTCTGTGCCTGGTGTGATTTCTTCAGATAATACTATATTACATAAAGACCGATATCTCTCTCCTTAAAACTTTTGTATAGTTTCAAATTATTAACTTCCATCTAAATTAATCTAATGCATTTCGGTTCTAGAACACAGAAAACAGAATTAATAATTACACTTTGGAGAAGATGTAATTGAAGAATACAAAAATTATAAAGTCCAAAAAACATATGTATGAGACAATATTTACAAAAGGATATCACTAATGAAAGATATATTCAATGAAGAAAAGCAATTATTATTTATAATTAAGTCATAAAAATAGAGATATCGAATCTAACGTAGATAATCCAAAGAGAATACTGAATGACCTTATCGCGGCACTGTATAACAAGATTATTTTTATGCAAAATGTAGCTAGTTGCCACTTACTACTGCTGGACCTGAAAGGCTATAAACAAGAAGTATTCCACATTGTAGTAGATACCCTTGAAAGCTCCCGAAATCTATCGCGATTAGGCGATAATGGTATTTACAAAAAACATAAATTCTGGAAAGAACTACTCTGCAGTCTAATATTCCAACCAGCATTGAGTCATTCATCAGCGTCCTACCAAACATATATCGGTTTCGAGCTTATTAGTTCTCATTATATAGGTTTTTCGGGTGTAATTTAATGCTCAGGCATTATCTCACAAAGCAGTTGTTTCCGTTTTAATAATAATAATGTTTATTTTTACAATTTGTACATATATAGCATACAGAAAAAAAATAGTGTCATAATGCAAAAATAGACAGAAAATACACTGAAGTGGAAATGGGCCATTTGTATGTGCTTTCAATTAACAAATTAAATGACTCAAATCAGGCAAGTATGTACCTATATTAAATAAATAATTGTCTGTTTAGATTGTTTATCTTTGGTTTATTAAATTGTGTATAACATGTCGTGGCGTATTCAACAGCCAGGTTTTGATCTCAAATTTATAAGTTTAAAATTTGTTGTATTTTTTATTTCAGTGGGTATTAAATTAAATAATTTTGGTGCAAAGTACGTACTACTTTTTTGACCAATTGTTTTTAAACAAAGAGGAAATTGAAATTTAATTTCTCTGTTTCTGGTTTTATAATAATGTTCAGTTTTTTCTAATATGATTTTATTTTTAAAAATATTGAGTAGTAAATTTAAACAAAATAACTGTCGTATATCATATGTACAACTATCTTTAAATAATTGATCGGTAGAGTAAGTTCTAGGCTTTCCATAAATTATTTTTAATATCCACTTCTATATAACGTATACATTTTTCAGATAACAATCTTGAAGTCCACCCCATCCTATAATTCCATAACAAATTTGCGACTGCACCAAAGAATAGTACAGTATTTTAAGGTTTGCTACACTTAAACTATTTTTTAAATATTGAAATTTGAAAAATAAACCTCTGAGCTTCTTAATAAGATTATTAATTTGTAGGTCCCATCTGAGATGCTTATCTATTATAATGCCTAGATATTTGACTGATTTGGCTTCAGGTATAGATGTTTCACTGTCAATATTTAGTGGTCCCATTTCAGATAAGTTACTAGAGTATGAAGTAAAAGGCATATATGCAGTTTTTTTATAATTTAATGTTAGGGCATTGTACTGAAACCACTTCTTTATTTTTACAAATTCTATCTCAACCTTGTTTTTCAGTTCACTCCAGGAATCTGCTTCAAATAAAATTGCAGTATCATCTGCAAAACTTATTACTGTACCGTTAATATTTAGCAATAAAAGACTATTAATGTATAAAGAAAATAGCAATGGTCCCAGTACTGTCCCCTCAGGTACTCCGCATTTGATCCTTCTGGAATCACTCCTATTTCCATCAATTTCAACGTATTGAATTCTGTCATTCAAATAACTTTCCAGGTCAAATTTTTTCCCCTAAATCCACAACATTTTAATTTACTTAAAAGTTTTTTATGACAGACTGTGTCGAAAGCCTTAGAGAGGTCTACAAATATGCATAAAAGTGGCCTGTTTTTATCTAATGCCTTGTAAATATGAGATGTTAAATGAAATATTGATATAGCCATACTGCCTGCTTGATATAATATTAAATTTGTCACAAAATTTTATAATTCGACGTTTTATATTTTTTTCTATAATTTTAGAGATATTTGATATTGTGCTAAATCATTTCTATTTAATTTTTATTGTTCATTTAACATTTTAAACGATAATATATATCTATATAAAAAAGAATTAATTTTCTTTTCTACCATCCCTATTCCCTATTTTAGAAATATGTTTACAATTTTACAGCTGCTCGATGATGTATATTGTATAAGAAGACTGGACACCCTATTTAAATTTAGCAAGTTTAAAAATATGAAACAAAATATTTTACTTATACCTACATTTTGATTGCTAATAACCACAGACCAACTAGACTGTACCCATGCTATTCAATACAACGATACCAATGAAGCCTCGACAGGGGAGCAGTGGAGTGTTTGCGGAAGTTTGGCTCCGCCTCTTTTGACAGAGTCTGATTCAGTAAAATGTATATTATTATAATATTTGATGAAATTTTAATAAAGTTAATAATTTTTATTTAAAAGTAATGTGAAATAGGAAGGAATATATTTTTAATAAACTAACATAAAATATTTAATTATTTTGAGAAGTTTTGTGAAATATTTTTAAATCAGGGTTTAAAATAAAATTTTAGTTATATTACAATTTTTATCGCCCTTTAAATAGTGTTACTTTATTTAATGTTTGTTGCTTTGTGCCTTTTAAGGTATTGATTATTTTTGTTTTATGATTTATTCTTACATCTACATATTTTTCAGAAATTGCTCTAATAAGTTCTAACCACTGTGTAATTATGGGGAAGTGCATTGTTGACAATTGTAATAGCCGATCAGATCCATATAGTGATGAAATTTCATTTTTTAGGTAAGTAATAATCAGAAATAATGGAGCACGTTTTATGGTATTAAAAGGCTCTGCGCAGAAGTTGTACTGACATTTCCAGTATCGGCCCTGTTTTTAAGTGTCCATATATTTAACAATTATTGCTAGCGGGGTAACAAGTATTTAATGGTTTATTAAATAATACCATTTGGAACATTTTGGTGATGCGTGTACTGGCGTCTTGAAAACTACAAGCGATACGAAAATGGGCAGTTGGAGGAAAAAATTTTATGACGCTTGCAACTAGATCTAGGTTATTGAGTTATTTTGAAAAATGTTAATATGGCGTTATTCGTCTATAACTTTTTTATTTAGAGGATTTTTTAAAATTGAAAACACTTTTCCGCAGCAAATTTTTTCGAAGAATTTCACTGTATATTTAAATTTTCAATGCGACGTTTCGGTTGCAATAAAATTCAAATTCAATATAGCGCCCATACCAAAAAATTAAGTTGATGATGATTTCGCGCAACCGTAGCTGTTCGAAATTCTACTATTGTAAATTTCTTAATTAGATTATTAACTTATTATTATTTAGCAAATATAAATTATAATTAAATATAAATTAAATAAAAAAGTTACAGACGAATAACGCCATATTAACTTTTTTTCAAAATAACTTAAAACCTAGATCTAGTTGCAAGCGTCATTAAGTTAGCAACAGAATTGTCCCCCAACTGCCGATTTTCGTATCTCTTATAGTTTCCAAGATGCCAATACACGCATCACCAAAATGTTCCACATGATATTATTTAATAAACCATTAAATACTTGTTACCTCGCTAAGAATAATTGTTAAACATATGGGCACTAAAAAACACAGAGCCGATACTGGAAATATCAGCACAACGCCTGCGCAGAGCCGTTTAATGCCATAAAATGTGTTCCATTATATTTAATTATTACTTACCTAAAAAATTAAATTTCATCATTATTCCGATCTGATCGGCTATTACAATTGTCTACAATGCACTTTCCCATAATTGCACAAAGAAAACTCGTATATTTTACAAAATAATCGCGATGTTACCACAACGAATGTCTGAGAGCATGAAGCCAGCTGGGCTGAGGTTAGGCTTACGGAAGGCTTCACTGGCTTGGCCCTATAGTTCAGTCTAGTTGGTCTGTGTTAATAACAAACTTCTGATAAACCTGTAATGTTAACAAGGATCATATTTTTAAATAAATCTCCAGATAGATTGATGATTATTCAACTAAAATGACGCTTTTTTAATGCCCCAATAAAATACTTACAAAATATAATTTTATAAGTTGAAGGCATTAAAATTTGATTTAGTACGTCTACGACGCGTCTGCGACACGAAGCGATAAATCGAACGAGGAAAGCTATTACGTAACAAATTCTGAACATTCTATGAAAAATTACTGAAATAAATCCCGTGAAGGGAACACTGCATGTCACCATTACCATGTTTCTAAGTTATGAGTTCTCTTGAGTGTAATACGGCTCAAGGTGTATCGCCAAACTTCGATTGCTGAATAAATTATTGAAAGCCCTAAGCATGACGTGATTAGAATTTCATTAGACAAACTGGTACACGTAGTCTGATACATTCTGATGCATTTTTGATGTATGTCAGTTTCCAGCTTCCAGCGAAGATGGTTTGATACGGTTTGATATATTCTTGGCACAACAATGGAAATGGTAATATATAATTTACACAACTTCTGAAACATTGACAATATTAACAGTAACCTTTATACGAAAGGCATTCAAATCTACCACTCGCTTACTGAAAGATGCGTATGTCCAAATAACCCAAGTTTCAAAGTTATTTGGTTTGAACCTCACATATGCAGTGAATTCATATAGAGTGTGATTTTTTTGCAATTAGGTGTCCCACAGATGTACTTATCCAAGCCAGTGTAACGGTCGAGCTACTTTTCTAGGGCCTGTGCTATGATGTTTTTACAGCTCATATTAGCGATCATATTATTGGAAATCTGACAAAATATCATTAATCAACGCAAATGCAGATGTGTGGTGCTGCATTTATAGCTGCTCGAAAGTTCAACACACCTAGGTAATATTGATTATTACCATAGATATTCTCAAAAAATATGCAAATGTGTTTCATGGTTTATGCAACTTCTACACATTAAATATACAGTATGCGCCAAAAGTATGGAATAATTCAATAAAAACGAAACAATTATTTTTTGAGAAAAATCCTCGAACAGGTCGATTTTTAATTTAAAAAATACATATTTTAGCGTAAAATGCGATTTTCAAATGTCATTTGTTTTCGAGTAATGACGTCATCGATTTTTTTTTAAATGGCAACACCATATTTTTTTTCTTGATTCTGAAAGATCGTTTAATTCTCTATCAGACAGTACTAAAATTTTGTCCTCTTACATAGGAAAGTTTTCGAGTAAATGACGATTGAATGTTAGAAAACGTAAATCAATTAAAATAAAACAAAAACGTTATCAAGTTTAGTTTTTCGAATTCCATTGTCCTTTTATGGATCACGTAGGTGAAAATCTTTGCAAAGTGTCATTGTCAAACCGACTTTCGAATAAGTATTGTAAGCGACATAGAAATTATTATTCAATTTAAAGTATTATGGCACATTTAACTGTTACTCAAAGAATTGAAATTTTAATTCTTATCGGATGCGGGAATATGACTAGAACTCAGCAGGAAGTTTGCTATTTATTTAATGAAAAATATCCAGATAGCCCTATCAGCCAATCAACAGTCAGTAAGGTAGAGTCTAAATTTAGAGAAACTGGCAATGTTGTAAATATTCCAAAACCTGGACGTCCAAGCATCAATGAAAATCGGAAATAGAACATTTTGATAAGTATGGTGGATAATCCTCATAATTCTTCACGATTGGTTGCATTAAACAATGACACTAGTCAGAGCACAGTACTACGTATTTTGAGGAAGGAAAAATATCATCCCTACAAAATTCAACTTGTGCAGGAACTCAATGAAGATGATCCCGATCGCCGCTTACACTTTTGCGAAATTCTAATAAATTTATGTCAAGGAAATAGAAATTTACACCGGCAAATACTTTTTTCAGATGAGGCCACATTTTGTCTGAATCAACCGTCAAACTTGCAGATATTGGAGTCGGGAAAATCCTCATTGGATGGCAGAGGCACATACCCAACACCCTCAGAAATTAAATGTGTGGGCTGGAATAGTTGACGACAGAATAGTAGGGCTTTTCTTCTTAGAAGGAACCGTTACAGGACAAAGATATTTAGAATTTCTAGAAAATGACCTTGTTCCAACCCTTGCAGTAATTTTTCCTAACGATAATGACCCTGACATTCCTGACGATACCATATGGTTTCAGCAAGACGGTGCACCTCCGCACTATGCGCGTCCTGTACGAGATTTTTTGGACACCTCGTGATTATTTTTATGGGGATACTTGAAGTCAAAAGTGTACATTAATAAACCACGTAATTTAGAAGAACTTCAAAATCGCATTCGGGACGAAATACGCAGAGTTACTCCAGAAATCATTGATAATGTGCAACAAGAATTTCTTCACAGACTTGCGCATTGTCAAGAAGTTGGATGGTAATTCGAACATTTAATTTAAGTATAAAATTTAATCAATTGTATTTTATTTTACATACCTCAGAATTGTTACTTTTTTATAGATAAAATTTACATTTTCTAACATTCAATCGTCATTTACTCGAAAACTTTCCTATGTAAGAGGGCAAAATTTTAGTACTGTCTGATAGAGAATTAAACGATCTTTCAGAATCAAGGAACAAAATATGGTGTTCCCATTTAAAAAAAATCGATGTCATTACTTGAAAACAAATGACATTTGAAAATCGCATTTTACGCTAAAATATGTATTTTTTAAATTAAAAATCGACCTGTTCGAGGATTTTTCCCAAAAAATAATTGTTTCGTTTTTATTGAATTTATTCCATACTTTTGGCGCATACTGTATATTTGTTATGTTCAATAAATATTACTACCTACTTGAACATATTATTTATATACCTATTCGTTTCTGTCTTCTACTAACTTTTCTCATATTGTATGGCATATTTTAATAATTTCAATATTAAAATGGTGCAATAACACTTCCAATTTATACAGTATGTACAGAGACGGATCCGGCAATAAATCAACCATAAAATGAAATTATTTTTGCTCTTGTTCCTACTTGTAAAATGCCTCACCCAATAACTAATTAACATAGGCATCTAATGAATTAATACTAATATCTATATTATTGAGGATTTATTATTGAAGTTCGTCTTCTCTTCCATCGACTATACTTTGCATAAGACTTAACGTACTATGTCAATATTTCAGAAAATTAAAAAAAAAATTTAAATTTATTTTTCTTAACTTCTTAAAGCTCTTTTTATCGGATGAAAGGTAACGAATTTTCGAACTGGAAGCGGAGAAGGGAAAAAAGCGAATTCAAAGCGCAGTGTCATCTCATGGAAGACTTGCATTTCGTTCAAGGTAAGTAAATAGAGGTTGTTGATAAGCGAGGGTGTACGACAGTTCACAGTTTAGCAACACATTCACAACTTCACTGGTCGAATATTTCTAACAGTTTGAAACCAATCCCTGACTTTTGTGGGAACAGAACTTACATTGGACTTGTTAAGAAATGGTATCTGATATTAATTGTAAAGAAGTTGTACAAAGAAGAAGGAAATATACAGTCCACTCCAACCCCCATCTCTAAACAGGACTAGCGCGGCCAAGCATAGAAATTGCAGGCCACCGATGTGACCTGCAGTGACGGTCGTTGCAGGTGCCGGTCCATGCAGGTGCTAGTCTATTGTGTGATGCTCTGTTAAATAATATGGGAGCCTTCATGAACAGGCTTTGCAGTCCGTGCTGTGCAGGTCCGTGCAGGTATAATGTGCGCGATCTTTAAGATATTTAACGGTACGGTACTAGGGTCTGTTCCAACAATAGCTAGGAATTGGTTTGAAACTGCTAGAAATATTCGACCAGTTAAGTTGTGAATGTGTTTTCAGTGAATGTAACTCAAGAAGTAGATGGACAAACATTTCTGACAGTTTAACACTAGTCCTTGGCGGCTGTTGGAACGAACCGCCTATAACCTTTAATATACGTCATTTAAGCATAAATATCCATTTTATGACAGATTAAAATCAAGTACATAGTTGTAAAATCTATGTAGTCTTATTTCTATACAAGGTGTTCAGAAACTAGTGAAACTAGTCAAAAATAAAAGGGTAATAGGGGAAGTCAGAATGATGGGAGTACTTCAGATAGACTTTTTTCTAATTTCTAAACTGTTGCCTTAGCAACTTTGAAATTTAGGTGACAGTAGCAATTCATGGTAGTACAACTTTCATTATATAAATTGTAATTTGACACGCTCATTATATAGGTACGGTTAAAATTAAGTTTTAGAATTTATACAATTTTGACGATGTTGCCAAATTAAACATTTTGCATCGCCAGTTCGATTCCCCTACCAATTTGCTGCATATTGGACACAACTTTTTTCTCTCTGTATGTATCAAAGTTTTAATATAATAATTTTATTTTATTAGCTTGTTTTACATAAATCAGGTATAATAATTTTATGTTGGTATAATTTTAATATAAGTACACCTAAATATATCTACCTCTTTTAATTACATTGGCGTTTTACAGGTAACTAGTACATAATTGGTAAATTTACATATTATATAAGAATACGTTATTTTCATGGAAAATACATATAATTTTTGCATGTAATATTATTCAATTTCATTAAAATTTTACAGAGCATTAGAAAGTTTACAAATCGTAAGTAAAATTTGCATGACAGATATAGGCACACAAAGGCAATAATAGCATCATCGGCAATTTACATAAATTATTTTTTCTCTATATAAACAATAAAAATGTTGTTTTTCCATAGATAAGGAACATTCATCCATCACGGCCTACTGTAAATAAGTATGATAAGTTCAAAAAACAGTGGGTTATGTTCAACTGAACTTTTTCCAAGAATCTATATGTATAAAAGCTAAGTTTGTAATTCTAAAATTTTTTGTCTATGACAGTGATAAATTAACTCATGGATTAAGTGATCTAACAGTATCGCTATTTTATTTTTCTTCTTTCGTCTTAGTTTTCCTCAAATTTCACATTCTCTTGGATGAGGTCTTTATTGATCATCTGGATTACCATAAAATCTATTTGAATCACTATCAACACGAAGGTGACAAGTCTTTAGAGCGGATTGTCATAGCAGACGAAACATGAGTGAGTCATTTTACTTCAAAAAACAAACCACTCAAGTAAACAGTGTCTAGCCCAAAAATTATGGCTACTATTTCCTGGAATAATAGGATTATTTCTGTTCATTTTATGATCTCAGGTAAAGTTGTACGGACAGTTACTCTTATACCTTTGTCGAATGTCACGTGGGATGTATACACAAATTATTATAAGGGCCTAAGATTTCTTTCAGTATTTTAGGTGGAAGATTATGAGTCGCCTAGCATTTAAACCGGATTTATCTTCAAGTGAACTGAAGCACATGGAGCAAGGTTGAAAAGCACTGACTGTGAACAAGTTATTACGTGAACAAACAGAAGAGTTATGGAAATGATATGGTAATACAAAGAATCATTTTATGTTACGTAAAATTTAACTTTAGGTAGTGGTAGGAAATAAATTAATGTTCTCAATGTGTAAAAATATACAGTGTGTAATAAAGCAGGTCATCTCATTAACGACATATCGTCAGTTTGGAACAAGACAGTCTTAACTCAAAATTTTCATATTTCAAGATTTAGTGGTGTATCAACTCCAAATATTGCATATTTATATGTGTAAAAGAGTAAAGTAACGTTCAGATAAACGTTAGTGCAATGGTTCTGCAGTTGTACTGTTGTATTGTAATTGTATGGTGTTAAATATTATTTACTCTGTTTACATAAAATTACTGTAGACTTAAGAAGTTGGGGAATTTTTCCGCTGTAAGTTGGCGACATGCAAAAACTCAAGATTCTTGACCTTCAGAGAGGTTATGTTTATGTTTTGTCAACTACGTCCCTATCTACGGAAATTGTTGGTTTTTATCATTTGCCGAATAGTAATTAAAAGCCTACCCTAGATAAAATATAAGCCTACAATCTGCAAGAATAGATGGTCTATTTGAATGTTTGGTTAAATCACAGTATACTAGTATACTGCGGGTTAAATGAGGCCCCACTAATTTCAGCAAGTCATCAAAAACACTGCCACTGTCATTCGGGTGAAATGAAAAAATAATCGGCATTCTCATTTCGCATTTATTTATATAAATTATAGAAATCACCTTGCATGTGCTATCTGCGGTTAATACACCACCTCCGAGTTCTTCTTTTCATTTTTTTTACATCTACAGTTTTTATACATATTGACGTCGCTGCGAATAGGAGCAGCAAAAGTAACTGTTTCTAAACCAAACAGTCCTCTTCATCCATTTTTTTAGAAACAAATCACTTCTAAACTAAATATCTAAATTAGAATCTAAATTTAAAAACTTAACCTGCAAAAATGTGAATCTTCTGTTTACTGTCAAAAAGCTGTTTTCTGATTGATCCTTGTATGATTGTTGGAAAAGGATTGGTAAAAGATAAAATGCTTTTAGCTTCTGCCACACAACTGCAGTACAAAGGCGTTACTGTTAAGTTTATCTGAACGTTACAAAAGTCACCCGAATTTCTCGCCGTTATACTTCAGTATCTTTGAATATTTGCAGGTGGGATGAACATGAACATTCCTATTATTTGCTAAACCCTAGATTATTCAGTTATTAAATGTCTAAAATTATTTGTATTTTGCAGAAAACACAATTCAAGAATACGGCCTTTTAATATCTTTTCTGCAGTACCAATGCAACTGCACTAATCTTATGTGAATGAAGCTTTACAAGGGTTACAAGTGAGCTTTGCTTAATAACCGTCGAATGGCGCTGCGTTGAAATGTCACATCTCCAACATTGTGCTTTAGACAAAACTGTCACAATTAGTCGTGCTGTGACGTTTAATGAAATGAGATGAGCAAATTTTGGAAAAGAGTGTCACAAGTCGAAATAATATCAATAAGAAAC
Organism: Monochamus alternatus; assembly: GCA_037114965.1. Taxonomy (NCBI): domain Eukaryota; kingdom Metazoa; phylum Arthropoda; class Insecta; order Coleoptera; family Cerambycidae; genus Monochamus; species Monochamus alternatus. The sequence goes on along the minus strand of CM073428.1, from coordinate 29,866,113 downwards.
TAGTGTCTTTATGTGTTTTATATGCGAAACTGTCATATCTTTAAATAGTCCAGTCATTCTCATAAGCTAAGTAAATATTTTCATAATAATCTTTAAAACTGTATTATTTTACCTTAATAAAATAATTTAGTTTATTAGAAATGTATTTCATTTTATTACCTAAACTCATGTTGAAAAACTTGTAAAAAAATATATAAAAGAGAGTCACAACTCGGAATTATTTAACAAAAATAACAATAACAAAGTGCCAAAAACGAAAGTAAACAAAAAAATTTATTAAAAATACTAAGAACTATCCACACAAACATTTTAACATGACTCAAACATTATATATTTATTTATTTTCCAATATTTAGAGTAAGATTATTTATAAAACTTTACCGAGCTCTCCTGAAAATTTACATTTTTTGAGTTATGACAGTCTTGTTCCAAACTGACGATATGTCGACAACACATGATTTATATATAAAAATGTCTTCCTTAAAAAATACCGGGTGTTGAAGTTAAACTATTAAAATTATTTTTCCGCAATAATATTTTCAATGTTTTATGTATCAGTTTGAAATTTAATGGAGATATTTCTTGTGGTTGAGCAAAACCTGAAGGAGATTATTGTAAAAGGCGCCTAAAAAACAAACATAAAAACTGGGGGAAGCTATTTTTTTCTAACGCACGACCATGGACAATTTCTTCCAATACCTTAGCGTAAAATTTTTGTAAAACTCTTAATTTTCGAGATAAATTCGATTCTTGAATCATGTAACGTTAGAGATAGCCGCAGAGAATTGAGTTGCACTACTACACAATTTTTAAATTTCAAATTCTAAAGGAACACCCAAGGAACAATTTGTAGATAATTTACAGAGGTTTTAAATATATGATAACTGATTTTAGACAGTGTTTCTGAACATAGGGTCTAAAAAATAAAATTAATTTCATTTACTAAAATTAAAACTATTTATGAAATGTATTAGTTAAGTACAATAATTACTATGCATATCTTTGGATGTTAGTAATGCATAAACGGCCTTTTATAATTACAGAAAATCTAATTTATTTGTCTAAATTTTTCAAAATCAGTATTCTTCGACTCAGAGGATTAAATGATTATATTACATTATTTCAAATAATTTTGGCTATAGTCTGTTTAGAAATTAAAGAGAGTAATAAAAGCTTATTATGTATGCAAATCGTAAATAAATGTACCTAGTACTGGTGCTTCATATTCAATATTTTTATATTATGTATTATCGGTATAGATGAGGTGTACTTTTAAAGAAACTTTGTGCGATCGAACCGTACTAAATTGTAGCATATAGCTAAAATTTAATCCCCGACAATTTGTCTTTGTCTATGCCGCTTCAATTTCTCTGTCCATTTCTCTTATAAGTAAACAATATTTCACAACATGAGGCTACTTTAACCATCATAACCAGGTTAAGAGGGTTTTTAGTAATTCAAATAAAATTATTCAATATTATTATCAAAATATTTATTTAAATTTAATGAATAGACTTTTATTCCACACAAAAATATATATATTTTGAAAGTTCAACTTATGGTGAGTAAATGTAATGTTGTATAAATGTACAATAAAGAAAATAAAAAAGTAGGTATATTAAAATTCATCCTCTGAATATTCTGATGAATTATCTTCGTCTCCTAGATTGATAACGATAGGTTCCACAGTAACGTCAATTGAATTATCGAGTTCCCACATTTCTCCTCTTCTTTTTGTACATGATGTATACATCTTTGTTAGTTATCTGCAGTTACTCGTTCCAAAGAATTTTTTAACAAAATTTTCACGTCACTTAATTTAAACGTCGTATTATTTCGCGCTACATCTCCTTTTACCTGCGCAGACTAATTCGATTGGATTAAGTTTACAGTGATAACGTGGTAACCGTAGTACCGTTATTTGGCGATTTGTTGCCATTTCATCGATAACATATTTTTTCAGATCTTTATTAAAATTGACAAGGTCAAAAGTTCCTTTTTCACCATATTTGTTTCAAAAGAAGTGAACCATTGAATTATATCGGCTTCCCTCCAAGCAGTCGTAGGCGTTCGCTCGGTCTGCCGTGAATGGTAACTGGCATTATCCATGACAATTACAGACCCCGGAGGAATAAGATCCAACATCTGTGTAAAATACTCTTCGAAAACATCTGCGTTCATGTCTTCGTGATAGTCACCTGTATTTTTGGATTCAAATATAAGTAAACCGCCATCTACAAAACCACTGGCACTACCTATATGTGTCACTATTAATCTTCGCCCTTTATCTGAAGGTGCCTTGAACCCTGTTGGAGGTCCACCCAAAAATGCTTCTTGAAAACTTTTTAAATTTTTATCTTGCCATACTTTTGTTACAGTATATCCTTCGTTGACCCAAGTTTCGTCTAGATAATAAATATTCCTCCCTTCGTCACGGAATTTTCTAATTGATCTTATGTAGGATCTTCGCCAACAAATAATTTCATCTTTATCGATAAGAACTGACTTCTTGTTCTGCTTTTCCCAGCAAAAATTCAACTCTCGTAAGACGGCCCATAATTTGCTTCTACCGATTTTTGGCAAATCGTTGTCCTCTGAAAGTTCACTTAAAATTTTGTTTAGCCTTGGTATTTCTTTTTTAAAATAAAATTACGATAATTACCTGAAACGAAATATTACCACGCCCATGGCCGGTTCTTATCTCGGGGTTTTATTACTCTCTTTCATTTCCAAACAGACTATAAAAAATAATTTTCCCAAACTGATCCCCTAATTTTAGTCCAGCTCAGAAAACAGCATCTAAACAGTTTTGGCAAAAACCAGGTGTCCATTTTTTTGCTCAAAATGAGTGTCTAACGGCATGAACGCCACTGATGCTAGCATATTAAAAAATAATAATAATACACGTAAAAGTAGCCCTTCTCTGCTCACAGATGTGTACCAAATTTCATCTCAATATCTCGACCTATATCTCGAAAACAAGGCATTTCTGAATACATCTTTATATAAACTTTTTTTTTATTATTTTTAAACATAGAATCTGCCTCTAGAATTTCTCAACATCATTCTGTAACATCATATAGGTAAGTATGCTGGTATTTTGCCGTAAAAAATATGCACTTAATGGGATAACGTGTTTTTTGTTACATCCTGGACATACATATATTTGTAAGTAATATTAAATTTTCATTTAGTAGGTGCCTACCATATTATGGTTAGATATAAAAATACCTAGTAAATTATTTAGTTATCAGTATTTACTGTAATTTTACTGTAAAGTTATGACAGAAACAATATTTTAAAATTAAACAATATTTTGAATTTTACAAATGAATAAGAGTTCAGCGTAACTAATTAGACATTTCTTTAAATTTATTTAATCTGTTCGAATATAATTTTTACAAATAGAATAAGGAGCAAAAAACGTTCCATTTATTTCATTCATTCATTCAATAATTCGGGCATTCATATGAATGCTTTAATTATTTTCTCTATTTCCGCACAAGAGTTTCCTTAGAATAGCTTTCAAATTTGCATTTCGCATCTATTAGCATTTATTTATAAGATTTGCATATTTATAGGTATAATTAAATGTAGAAAGTGGTTCCTTTAAATTGATTCATTCCTGAAGTGAAATGATTCAAAATGAAGCAAATTTGTTAGTATACTTAAAGCTGAATAGAGATTTACGAGTGTTATAACAATATAAAACGTAGATGTTCAGTAAGCATAGACCTATTTCTGTGACATCTCATTTTGATCAAATGTTTGAATATCTCCTGAAAAGGCAACTTGTAAATTATTTTGAGAGTAATATGTTCTTTAATCCTCATCAATATGGCTTTCGTAACAACTGCTCCACGACTTTAGCTATTGATAAATTAATTGAATATACAGTATGCGCCAAAAGTATGGAATAAATTCGATAAAAACGAAACAATTATTTTTTGGGAAAAATCCTCGCACAGGTCGATTTTTAATTTAAAAAATACATATTTTAGCGTAAAATGCGATTTTCAAGTGTCATTTGTTTTCGAGTAATGACGTCATCGATTTTTTTCCTTGATTCTGAAAGATCGTTTAATTCTCTATCAGACAGTACTAAAATTTTGCCCTCTTACATAGGAAAGTTTTCGAGTAAATGACGATTGAATGTTAGAAAACGTAAATCAATTAAAATAAAGCATAAACGTTATCAAGTTTAGTTTTTCGAACTCCATAGTTCTTTTACGGATCACGTAGATGAAAATCTTTGCAAAGTGTCATTGTCACACCGACTTTCTAATAAGTATTGTAAGCGACATAGAAATTATTATTCAATTTAAAGTATTATGGCACATTTAACTGTTACTCAAAGAATTGAAATTTTAATTCTTATCGGATGCGGGCATATGACTAGAACTCAGCAAGAACTTTGCGATTAATTTAATCAAAAATATCCAGATCGCCCTATCAGCCAATCAAAAGTCAGTAAGGTATGTTGTAAATATTCCAAAACCTGGACGTCCAAGCATTAATGAAAATCAGAAACAGAACATTTTGATAAGTATGGTGGATAATCCTTATAATTCTCCACGATTGGTTGCATTAAACAATGACACTAGTCAGAGCACAGTGCTACGTATCTTCAGGAAGGAAAAATATCATCCCTACAAAATTCAACTTGTGGAGGAACTCAATGAAGATGATCCCGATCGCCGCTTACACTTTTGCGAAATTTTAATCGATTTATGTCAAGGAAATAGAAATTTACACCGGCAAATACTTTTTTCAGATGAGGCCACATTTTGTCTGAATGGTACAGTAAACCGTCAAACTTGCAGATATTGGAGTCGGGAAAATCCTCATTGGATGGCAGAGACACATAGGTGACGACAGAATAGTAGGGTCTTTCTTCTTTGAAGGAACCCTTACAGGACAAAGATATGTAAAGTTTCTAGAAAATGACCTTGTTCCAGCCCTTGCAGTAATTTTTCCTAAGGATAATGACCCTGACATTCCAAAGATGGTGCACCTCCGCACTATGCGCGCCCTGTACGAGATTTTTTGGACAACTGTTTTCCTGGGAGGTGGATCGGCAGACGCGGACCGATAAAATGGCCTGCAAGATCGCCAGATCTTACACCTCTTGGCTATTTTTTATGGGGATACTTGAAGTCAAAAGTGTACATTAATAAACCACGTAATTTAGAAGAACTTCAAAATCGCATTCGGGACGAAATACGCAGAGTTACCCCAGAAATCATTCATAATATGCAAGAAGAATTTCTTCACAGAATTGCGCATTGTCAAGAAGTTGGTGCATGGCAATTCGAACATTTAATATAAGTATAAAATTTAATCAATTGTATTTTATTTTACATACCTCAGAATTGTTACTTTTTTATGGATATAATTTACGTTTTCTAACATTCAATCGTCATTTACTCGAAAACTTTCCTATGTAAGAAAGCAAAATTTTAGTACTGTCTGATAAAGAATTAAACGATCTTTCAGACTCAAGGAAAAAAATATGGTGTTGCCATTTAAAAAAAAATCGATGACGTCATTACTCGAAAACAAATGACATTTGAAAATCGCATTTTACGCTAAAATATGTATTTTTTAAATTAAAAATCGACCTGTTCGAGGATTTTTCCCAAAAAATAATTGTTTCGTTTTTATTGAATTTATTCCATACTTTTGGCGCATACTATATAAACGAGGGTTTCGAAAACGGTGAATATGTATGCTCCCAGTTTTTGGACTTAACCAATTAATAATTTGATTGTGTATCACATAGTGTTCTCATCGATAAATTAAAATTTTACGGATTTACACACGATAGCTAAGAACTGATGAGGTCGTATCTTACAAATCGAAAGCAATTTGTAATTCATAATATTGTAAAATCAATTCGTTAAATAAAGATATTTTAAATGTACTCTTTGCTGATGATACTAGTGTTTCAATAAAAAATAAAAACTTGAATAATTTGCTTGAAGAAATCCCTCAAATCCAATCAAGTGTGGAGAATTGGTTAACAAGTAATAAGCTTTGCCTGAATATAACTAAAACTGAGACTATGATATTCACTTTGCGAGAAATTAATAATGACCTAAAATTAGACCATATTAAATTCCTATTCCTATAGTCTATCTTGTAAAATGGTATCTATATATATATATATATATATATATATATATATATATATATATATATATATATATATATATATATATATATATTTACTACGAAATCTCGTAGATAGGGTATCGTTAAGTACTCTTAAAACAGCATGTCACAGTTTTATTTACTCGAATATATCTTATGCTATACTAGTGTGGTGACATGCTACCTCTAGTAGTATTGTCTTTGCATATCAAAGAAAGGCCATTAGAATTATGTTAAATTTGAGTTACAGGAGCGACTGTAAACAGCATTTCATTACCTTAAATATACTCACTGTTCCTTGCATATATATATTACAATGTCTCCTATATGTGAAACAAAATTTAGGAAACCAGAAGCAGAAATCAGCTACACAGTCATAATATAAGATCAAAAAATATCTTGACTGTCAATTATCTAAGATTAAGTAAAACCAGAAATGGTACAGGATATATGGGAATACCTCTTTAATGCTTTACCAATGCACGTAAGAAATCTTAATCCAAGTCAATTTACAATTAGAATAAAAAAATTTCTTTTAAGTAATGCATTTTATGATATTAAGCAGTTTTTGGGAAGTGACTTTGACCAAATTTGAGCTCTGAGCTATGCAATATATTTGTTTATTAGATTTTTTTTCATTATTTTATATGGTGTGGATTTTAACATTTTAATATTTTAATGTGTTTAATAAAGTGTTTTGTCTATTTTACTCTTTTTTAATGTAGGACTATTTATGTTTTTGTATTTATATTTTAATTTGAATATTTTATGTGTTCCCTTTTATTTGACGTGTGTAAACACTTTTTTGTGTAATAACATGAATCCATAAATAAATAAATAATCAAAGAAATGACATATGCATAATCTTGAATGTTTAGAAACTGTTTATCTTCATCTAATTTTTTTATTTCAAACTTAATATATAGGGTGTCCCAATTTTGTAGCAATTGTAGGGTGTCTCAAAAACTACAAGAGTTGGAATGATGCGGTTTTCACAACAGTAGGTTACTTTTTCGAGAAATATAAGATACCGCAATCAGAATTTTCATATACCTCTTCGTTTTTGAGGTACAGGACGATTTTTTTTTTAAATTTGCAACTCAGAGATATCGAAATGGTGAAAATTGCTTCTAATAGAATTTTCTACGTAGAATTTAGTGGCGTACTTGTAATTTCTCTGCAGGGTGTCCCTTTTAAAATATGATTCAAACATATATTTTTTTAAGCAGAACACCTTTCCTTCCCGAAGAATGCAGCCCTGAAGTTTGGACCATTCTCAACTGGACACCCTGTATAGTCAAAATCAAAATCAAAAAAATATAAAAATAAAAAATCTTTGATTTTTATCCTTGTTTTTAAGAGCTGATAATACAAGAGTTGATAGTAAAAAAATATGGCTTGCAACATCAAAGGAAATGAAGAATAATCAGGACGACATGAAGAAAAACAAGGGAAATGAAGAACAATCAAGAGGGAGTGAAGAATAATTTAGTGAAAATGAAAAATAGTCAGGAAGAATGAAGAAACGAAATGACTAGTTTACAAGAAAACAATATGAAGTTAGAAGAGGCAAATAAGGATAAACTCAATGAATTTGAGAAAACTGTTGAAGAGGAAGTTAACCAATTAATTAAGAAATGAAGTCCAGGTCATTGATGAAAATATGACTAAGTTACAGAGTGAGGCCTGAAATTTGAAGTCCTAATTATCGGCGAAGGCTATTAAGATAAAACAGTTGTCAAGGATTAAGCTACCAACATCCGATGAGAAGTGTCATGGAGTACTTACCTTAAACAATTCCAAGCAGCTGTCTTGGCAAATAACTGGTCAGAAGAAGAAAATGCCACATCAATAATAATTGCTCTACGGAGTGGAGCTATGAAGATTTTAAGAATGCTAACCGAGGATAAATAAAAGGATTATCAAAGATTGAGGTTCAGACATGAGGTATGGCGAGGTTCATCTATAACACGTTTACCAACCACAACTAAAAGGTCGAAGACAACGCTTCGAAGAACATCTGCAGCAATTTGAGCCAGCATTTATAGCACGTATGGTGAAGCTAGTCTATCCTACCGTAGCCACAGAATTCCAAAAACAGTTAACAGTAAGTAGTTTCATTGATGGCCAGCGAGACTCAGATCAGTCAAACTTTAAGGCTAGTCAGACACAAGAATTGCTTGACAAACATCTAGAAGTGATCAAAAGAATGTAGAAGAGATTGTGAAGCATCTGTAAAATTTATTGGATAACTTTTGTAAAAGATATGACCGTGCTGATTTTGCCTTGTACAAGAGACCCATCCTGTGTTATAACTGTGGAGCAAAGGCACGTCTCAGTAATCAATGTAATTAAGATCATAAACAGCCTGACAATTGGAAAACAAGCACCAAAGGAGTTCAGCCAGAACTAAGTTCCAATATTGACACTGTTGAAAAACTTAAAACATAAGGATCAGTTCCTACGGAAGTTAAATACCGATAAAAACAAGTTGGAAACACGGTTGAAAGAAATAGAAAGAGAAAAATCAGTGGAAAAAGAATTACAAAGAAGCATTGTAACAACTGAATTAAATGAAGCAAGAGGAAAGGACAATGTTTGTGCCATAGAACTCAATTGCTGAGTTCGAATCAATGAGATAATATAATTCTTGCTAAAAAACAGAGTGAAGACTCAGACTTCGAGGATACCAGTGGAAGATTAAAAACTTTGAATAGACCTAACTGGAGTGACATTTCTAACAAATCTTTGTCGATGAAAAACTACTGGACTAAGGAAGCCCGTCCTTAGTAATACATAATGGCATATTAAAAAGAGTACTGGAGTCCTAATGGCAAAGAAAGGATTTATCAAACTGTATTATCCAGAAAAAGAGTGCCAAAACTCCTTGAAGCTCTTCATGGTATAGAGTTTATAATTTTTGTGATACCTTTATTTCGACGTTTTCTAGAACATTTCAGTTTATATTCGATTTGATTCTCGACACGTTGACCGCGGAAACTTCTAGAAACCTAAAAATATATAAGCGGATCGATTTCACCTCCTCAGTTCAGTATATGTCAGTTCTAAGTTGGGACGCCGAACGCGATTCGCAAACATCAAAGTAAAGAGTTGACAGTTGCAAAATTTGTTTGAAGGATATTTGTTGTGTAATCAAATAGTGGCAATAAAGTGTGTTTTTCTAAGTGACGTATTTCAAGGCTAAGTCAACGTAGAGGTTACCTGGCAGACTTTGAATTTTAGTTGAAGACCTCACAAAATACAATCAATGTGATGTGACACATTTTAAACCAAGTCTGATTACACTGCACATTATTTTTTGAAAACCTTTTGTATCATACTCCGTTCTTAGGCGAATATTTGTTCTATAGTTGTCTTAGACTGCCTTTTATGTTGCGAAGATATATTTAACAATTACTATTAAGTGGAAGATTTCATTTTATAAATTGCTTGTTTTTAAGCCCGCAATTAGTTACGGTCTTTGCGTAAACGGTACCAATTTTTAAAGGTCCCCCGAACAAGCCTAAAAAATTCTTACTTATAAACCAATCTAGATAATAAACCCATTCTACTTTTTTTCTTAAATATTATTTAAAGACATTTATCTGAAATATCGAAGATATGAAATTTTCTGTGTGGGCATCACATGTATGTATTGTTTTATGTGTTAATATAGGAAAAAAAATGAATTTGAATTTTGAAAATCGTTTAAGGAAATCATTATGCTGGGTATGTTTCTCTCCTTAGTAAATTTAGCTAATTATTTTTGTTTTCAGATAAACATTTGATCTAATTTTACCTTTGGACTTCATCAATTGGAAAATTTATTTTGAATTAGCTTAAATATCTTAATACCTAGAGTATTTTTAAAGATTTTGGTAAGATTTATTAATATTATGGCTCTAGGGTGTCCGGAAATTATGCGTCAAGACTTCAGTAGGTGATTCCTCACAAGAAATTAGGGTCACAAAGTTCTATAATAATTTTTCAAAAACTCAATATTACCGGAGAATTTTCTTTTTTTAGTTTTTCTTAGATTCCTTTTTTATTTGTGATTTGATTTTTTTCCAAATCTTTCCTATGTATTACTAGTGCCCTTGTAGATTTATGTTCCAAATATGATGCAAATACTCCATGTGTCAAAAGTAGCTAAGGCAAATCTCAAAAATCAGTTTAAAGCAGCGTTAACGTATGAAAATGTTTGAAATCGTTTGTCTCAGAAACGGTTCACTATATCGCAACAAGAGATACTTTTTAAAATAATTTGATACTCTTTATCATGGTACTGTTCAAATTTATAAAGCAGTGAAAACAATAAAATTGTGGGCTATAGATTGAAGATTATGGTCAGGTTTAGGCCCTTTGGCACTAGAGTATTTGCATCATATTTGGAACATATACATGGTATTTAGTCAACTACCCCACTCAAAGCGGGGTAGTTATTAAGGAAATATTTTATATCTCGTTACTGCTCGAATATAAAAGCTTTTATCGGAATGGCGGCTACAAGTCGCTATTTGAATGCAACGTTGTAACATCTCACACAAGGTAACCGCTTTTTGTACGCTTGCGGAAATGGGTCTATGTCCAGGTAGGCAAATTCGCAATAACATTTTTAAGAAGTCGTTTAATTTTATAAATCGTAAACAACAAACTTGGCAACTATGCAGTCTTTCGCCTATCAACTCGCCAACATACGTCGTTCTTGAACACCGTAAAGAACAGGAAGAGAGCAGTTGACGATGCAACTTAGATTATTCCTTGTCTACTTTGCTGGCGGTGCAGGACTGTACTTTTCAGTGCTAGGTAATTTGGCAGACCCAAACCTGTTATAATTTTTGCTTTCCTGATATACTAGATGAATTAGTGTTGTGAGTTGTGTGTGAGTGTTTATTTTAATTTATCTAGTACCTCTATAGGATCTATTCGTTTTATCGCCTTAAAAATATTGTATTGTATTAGATACTGCATATCTATTAAGATACAGAGATAATATTCAGACCTCGGGAGGATTTTTCGAAAGAACCTCAACCTGGTACAAGTACAAATCAAACGAATAGTGATATGGAAAATGCGGAGATTAGGATGATGTGTAAGTAATGAATATAAAAATATAAAACACAGTGAGGAAGAACAGAGGGCATTAGTCAATACGGCTTATTTAATAATAGTATTAGACATCGCTCCATACCATTCAAGACTTTCAGAAAGGATTCTGACACAAAAAAAGAATATATTAGAAAATTAAAAGAATATTAGGCACATATGTGAGCAACTTTATTCAAGATTTCATAAGAAGCTGCCCCTATTCCATCTATTTATTTGACAATTTCTTCGATCACAAAAGTTGCTTCTATTATCACAGAAGCCAACCCTAACTTAACATACAACAAGTATTTTCATCCACAAAAGCGATATAAGTATTACCCAATATACGTTTCTCAAAGGATAAAAAAGTATACTGTTTATAATTTGTTGAAATTTATATTTTATGTTTTAAATAAAAAATGAATATAACGTTTTCTGTAGTCACTTCTCTTCACACGAATAATTTAACACCTCTAACAGGTATGTTTTTTTCCTTATAAAAACTGGTTGCTACGATGATTACAATTCAAAACGGAGATGAATACTTCAAGCTACAACATTTTACGTATACCATTGTGAAACGTAAGATTTAAAAATAGAACCTGCGGAAGTAGCTCGTCGCTGGTAGTGCCTTAAGTAACGTTCAGATAAACGTTAGTGCAATGGCACTGCAGTTGTACTGTTGTATTGTAATTGTATGGTGTTAAATATTATTTACTCTGTTTACATGAAATTACTGTAGACTTAAGAAGTTGGGGAATTTATCCGCTGTAAGTTGGCGACATGCAAAAACTCAAGATTCTTGACCTTCAGCGAGGTTATGTTTATGTTTTGTCAACTACGTCCATATCTACGTAAATAGTTGGTTTTTATCATTTGCCAAATAGTAATTAAAAGCCTACCCTAGATAAAATATAAGCCTACAATCTGCAGGAATAGATGGTCTATTTGAATGTTTGGTTAAATCACAGTATACTAGCATACTGTGGGTTAAATGAGGCTCCACTAATTTCAGCAAGTCATCAAACACTGCCACTGTCATTCGGGTGAAATGAAAAAATAATCGGCATTCTCATTTCGCATTTCTTTATATAAATTATAGAAATCACCTTGCATGTGCTATCTGCGGTTAATAGGTCGCACCCACCATCTCCGAGTTCTTCTTTTCATTTTTTTTGCATGTATAGTTTTTATACATATTGACGTCGATGCAAATAAGAGCAGCAAAAGTAACTGTTTCTAAACCAAACAGTCCTCTTCATCCATTTTTTTAGAAACAAATCAATTCTAAACTAAATATCTAAATTAGAATCTAATTTAAAAACTTAACCTGCAAAAATGTGAATCTTCTGTCTACTGTCAAAAAAGCTGTTTTCTAATTGGTCCTTGTATGATTGTTGGAAGGGGATTGGTAAAAGCTAAAATGCTTTTAGCTTCTGCCATATAACTGCAGTACAAAGGCGTTACTGTTAAGTTTATCTAAACGTTACACAAGTCACCCGTATTTCTCGCCATTTTACTTCAGTATCTTTGAATATTTGCAGGTGTGATGAGTTAACATTCCTATTATTTGCTAAACCCTAGATTATTCAGTTATTAAATGTCTAAAATTATTTGTATTGTAGAAAACACTATTTCAAGAATACAGCGCCCTTTTTAATAACTTTTCTGTACCAATGCAACCGCATTAATCTTATGCGAATGAAGCTTTATGAAATCTACACACTTCCCCTAGAAGTCGCAAATGGATATGGGTAATCTGGTATTTCATAATTCAGGGCGGGTTGCAGGTCACATTCCATTCCCTCTATGAAACGCTGAACGAGATAAAAATATACATTTTCAATATTAGCTTTAAGCAAAACTCATAAATCAGGTAAGGTAGCTATTTCAGAATTCATATAATGCTGATATAAACGACAATTACACGCAATAGCTAAATTATGTTTTAAGTACTTCCCTTCAAACCAGATTTCATTTATTCCTAATGGAAGACATACAGGGTGTTCTACAGGCTCCGTGACAAACTTTGGCAGATGGTAGCTGGGTGAATGTCAAACATGTTTTCTTATTTATTTTTGTTTGAAAGTTGCATGAATTATATAAATAAAAATTATGGCTGCTATAACAATAATTATGATTTCTGTCATTTTGTTTGTATTCATTTGACAACTGAAGAGAATACCGACAAAGATACCCAAATAGACATCAACCTGCCCACTTGCCCACACAGTCTGTAGTGCAACATTTTCTAGACTTCGAGAACAAAGTAACCCCGCCCCAAAAAAGGTAACTCAGTTTTGTTTATAAGGCTACTTTGACTGAAATATGAAATAATATTTTTTAAAATGCTTGTAACTTCTGAGCAAAAATCAATCGGACCCATATTCATATAGGGAAAAATGTTTGACATTAATTCAGCTATCAGTTGCCAAAGTCTGTCTAAGAGCTTGTAGAACATTTTGTACTCTTACTTTATTTAAAAAAAGTATAAACATTTAGACCATATGTTACAGTTCGTCAATTTCCAATTATGATGTGAAGATTTTTTGAGTTAACATCAATAACAGTTTATTATTTATATAGTGTGTTTAAAGAAAGCAACAAGAAATTAGGTGTTGCACAATTTCTAAAGAAAAATTATGCTATTACATACGTACATTGTGGGCTGTCGAAGAAATTTTTACTTAGAGGGAGACACATTTTCTAGATATAAATAATTTCCTTAATTTCTTAAAATATACGTTTATTACCCTGGCAAATCAATTTCAGTGGCCGTCGAAAACACGTTACGGATATTTTGTTGATAATTTAATCTACTAGTTTCAATTTTGTAACTTGTGCCGTTTTTCGAGGCAAATGGTGGCTATTAGCATAATATTACATCGAATATTAGCAAGCCTCAATTCTCCACAACTAAGAATAATAGCAAAGCGATTTTTGCGCCATATTTTATTGTTCTTCGCGTACTATTGAAGAAACAGAATAAAATCTTTTTACCCATTCAACTTATATAATAGACAGGTAAAAATTTGAACTATATAAAAGCGTCTATTACATACAATGTTTTAAGAGTAGCAACAAACGTTGTTATTGTATAGAAAATGGTTTGATTTAAGAGTAGCAAGAAATTCTGGTATTTACTTTTTTCATAACTTTAATGAAGAAACCGTTCTCATACCAATATTATAGGAGCGACCATATATTAAATATCATATTATTAATATACTGTTACGGAAGCTCACCTACCTTTTTAGTCTCTTAATTTGACGTTTTCTAGAATATTTCAGGCTATTCTATTTGTTTCTTGACACGTTCTCGAGACCGCAGAATTTTCATGAACTCTAAAAATGTATAAGCGGATCAGTTTCACCGTCACAGTTCAGTTTATGTTCAGAAGTCGAACGCGAATAACAGAAACGTCAAAGTAAAGATTTGGCAGTAGCGAATTTGTGTGAAATACAGTTGCTGTGTAATCAAGAAGTGACAATAAAGTTTGTTTTTCTAGGTGACGTAATTCCAGGCTAAGTGAACGTAGGTTACAATACATATAAACAATTTTGTGGTATATTTCCGTAAGGTTTAGCCACAATTGCATATACATAGTATTCAAAATTTATGCCTTGAACCGATAAATGCTTCCGAAAAATGAACACTGAAACATATCTTATAATTACGAAAGGAAAAAAACTATATTTCAAAGAAAAAATTTTTATATAAAACTCGATTTGATGAAACTATCAACATTAAATTTTCAACAATGGTTTCATCAAAGCAAAACGATTTCATCAAAACAGGCCGATCTTCTTGAAATTTTGCACATCTATATTTAGCATTCTGAATAACTCTTCAAGTAACATTTTGTTGTTTTTACTCGGTGCACTGAATATTTCAAATATGATTATTTCGAAAACGGTTACTCCTAACGACTTCAACAAGGTGTACCTCTGTAAGATAATAAGGTAAGAGAATCGATTGTTTCAATAACCGGTGTGAAGTTAGCAGCCAATTTCTGGCAGCCAAAATATTTAGCAGCCATTTAATTTTCGCGTGAAGTTAGCTGCCTTTTTTTATCATTTTATTTTATAAGATACATTGTGGTTTCTCGAGATGAGCTAGTAAACACTTAAAATACCAACAATTTGCACGCCGTTTCAGAGGTACAGGCTATCCTCATTCCGTAATTTTAAATATTGTACAGTGTACGTTCTAACTGAGTTCCAGAAACAGTTAGGCGATGGGAAGTCAATTAGAACGTACACTATACAATATTTAAAACTACGGAATGAGAATAGTCTGTACCTCTGAAACGGCGTGGAAATTGTTGCTATTTTAAGTGTTTACTAGAAACCACATTGTATCTGATAAAATAACATGAGAAAAAAAGGCTGCTAAATTGGCTGCTATCTTCACGCAAAAATGAAATGGCTGCTAAATATTTTAGCTGAAAGAAATTGGCTGCTAACTTCACACCGGTGTTTCAATAGTACTAGTGGCGTCAAAGTTAGAAACAAATTTGAATTTCTCGTCCCCAAAAAAAAAACCAGATCTCCAAAATATACAAATATTTGTATTTTTTAAAAAGTTATAAATATAGAAAATAAAATTTTAACTTTTACACCCTGCATCTTTGACTATCAACTTTTGACTACTTAAGATCGCATTATTTTGTCGTCAGGCATCTAATCTTGCATGTCTTTAATTTATTTTGTTTTTTTATGTCAACTTTCCAATTATTCTTAAGGAATTAAGCTAATTAAGGGCCTGATTCAACGTAATTCAGGGAAAATACTTGGAGTGGAGGTTAAATTCCTATCAAAAGAACTTAACTAAATATACTTTAACTTCGACTGATAACAAGAGAACAGCTTAACAATACCAAAGGTATTAGAGGAATTTGATAATTTGAATTGTGGGAACCGGAAAGTGCTTGAAATAATTTGGAAGGTATTGGAATTTGCTAGGTATTTAAATCTCGTAAGGAATTTGCCATAATGAATGAAAATACCAATTTAATATAGCAGCTGAGATTTTTTTAAATATACTCTAAATATAAATGGGTGTAAAAATAGCTCCTTATTTAAGCTTCTAAAACTGGAGTATTTTGTATAAATTTTGTTTCAAGTTATGACGCAGTATCAAATTTGATTTAATGTAACAACTGCTTAAAGTGTTGATCATTAATTTGTCGACATATTTCCAATCAAAAACAAAACCATTTACTACAGAAGAGATTTACACTTTATTTTTAAAAGTTTTTACATATGCACTGTGGACCATTTTACTGATGGATGTATTGGTATCTTGGAATCAATAAAAGATAGGAAATTGGTTAAATCGGTTAAAGGTTTAGACAGTTCTGTTGCTGTTCCGCTTAAAAATTCCTCTAAATAAATAAGTTACAGATGATTTCTGAAAACGCCATATTTACTTTTTTTTCAAAATAACTCAAAAACCTGTAGAGCTAGGATCGGTCTGAAGCGCGATTAAGTTAGCAACAGAACTGTCTATAACCAACATATGCATCATCAGAATGGTTCATATTGTTATAGGTACATACTCCCATAAAATTGCATTAGAGCATATTTTAGGCAATATAGTTTCTTAAATATTCGTAACATTATTGTTAGTAGTGATATTGTGAAAACAAGTAGTTATCAATGTATATACATACAGACACAGTATTTTTTTCTAAAAACGACATTTTACGCAAACAATGTGAATTGAAATTTTAATGATTATTGTATATCACACATCTGGGACTCATAAATGATCCAACTCTTCTATACTCGTGTCAAGAATTCAGACGTCTTACGTCACGGCTGACGTTACACATTTGTTTTTATTGTCAACGTAATTTTCGATATTTGGTCGCGTTAAAAACAACCATTTTTGCAATTTAGTGCAATATATAATGCAAACTTTTAGTGTGGTATATAGTTCTATTACTATCAGTGGCGGTTTCTTAAATATTTTGATGAAAATATAATGAATTATTCATTTGTTCGTATGACGCAAGTCGACTGAATTCTTGTCGCGAGTATATGAAAAACATCATCCATTTCACAAAGAACTTCATCTAAAACTGAAGAACAGTTCTACGAATATGGCCATGTAAAAACCAAGTTGACATTTTTGATGACGTAAAAGTTAACACCCCTTTAAGTATTCAAGAAAATCCTATAGTTTTTTCACACCAAGTACAGACAATCGGTATCAGCCATACAATCGCGTTAAATATTTCAAATTGCAATAAAGTGTTTAACATTAATCAAGGCATTAATTTCCAGAATTTAGTGGACCCTATCTTTTGGGACAAATTATCAAACCTTTTATCGAGTTGCTATCTTGAAGAACAGAATATGAGAAGGGAAAAATGTGTTTTCAATCAAGTTTTTGACTGATCGGTGTTCTTAGGTCTCGCTAGTTTTCCAAAACAGACGTTATTCTTTATCACTTAACTAATTGTACTCAAGGATTAGAGGAAAATCAGTAGTTCACGTGTAAAAAAATCTAATAAAACTAATCAAATGAATCTCAACTAATTTTATAGGTAGCAAACGACTAGTTCTATTGACACAACAATGCTCGGTAATTGACTTGGAAAATAAAGTTTAACAATAACGCAAAATTTTCCAATAATTGCTGTCTAGGTTCAACTCCAATCCCTTTTCAACGACTTTATGAAAACTTGACATATTATCTTCAATATCTCGAAAGCCGCTCGCTAAACAACAAATGTGCAAAGGAGTCTTTTTGCTCTAAAATAAATGAGATTCACAAAAAAAAGTAAAAACCAAAAGAAAAACTAGAGACGTAAATTTCCCATACACATCGTAAATGTATTGACCAAAATTTAACTATTTCCAATTAAAAATTTATAAATCATCTAAAAAATGTATTTTTTATTTTTGTTTTGAGAGCCTGAATTTCGAAAACGAAGCAATTGCGGACCTAGGTTTATAGGAATTGTTTTCGTATTTTTGGACGTAAAATCTGCTTTATAATTCTCTGAACAACACTATGTATATACAATTATATACTAACAGTTTGTAAACTTTTATTATCCATCCTCAGTGGATCAGTTTCACAGATTCTGATTCTCCACACATAAACCTTGATTCAACAGTTTAATTTGTAAATTTGATATTCGATTATTTACAACACATCAACACAAATAAAATTGAGATTGATATGTACGTTACGTTAAGTTCCTAAATGCAGAAATGTATTGAGGACGTATGTATTTAGCTATTTCGCGTCCTAACTGTTTTAAATTTTGCGTCATCAATAGAAATCTATAATACAGAGAGCAAAAAAAATTTTAGAAATTCATTTTAAGATTCATATTAAAACTGGTGTAATTTTTACAGCGCATGCCAATTATTATTTAAAAATAGTTTGAATCGAGGTTCTAATCCAATATTTGAATTATTTTATCTCATGTGTCAATTATGTACATACATGAACTAAGTAAAGTAAATCCAATGATTGATGGATATATACTGAATTATTTTTTTTATTACCAAGTCAGTCAATTTATAATTATGTTTAATCCTCAATATTTATAGGAAGGTATACCTACTTATAAGGAAAGATTGTCTGAAGCGAAAAATGAATACATATAGTCCTTTAAAAATTGATAAGAAAACCCGACTTTTGTAAAAGTAGAATATCACTTTACCATTATCGTTTAATTTAGTATTATATTTCCTTTCATTAATGAAAAACTAACTTAAAGTTTTGTTTACTTTAGAGTGTGAGAATGAAGTAACTGATTCAAATACACACCTAAATTGTAATCCAACATTTGAAACGAACACACACTCACAAATCCCAAAAGAACTCTTGACACTGCTGTAGCTATTCGGCAAAACCGAAACTGATTTGCGTTGGAATGTTCTCACTTCACGAGAAGTTCACGGATTGCATCTCCATAAAAAGTTTATTCAACCACGATCGCGCGGAAACAAATTGCAACTGCACTTAATTCACAACACAACTTTCCCCTGACATAACCGATTTGATTCATTAGAAATTTTATCGCTCGTCTCTGTTAAGTAATAAACTATCGCGATTCGAGATAAACACGCGATTCTTTCTAACCTCAAACGGTTCTGCTGTCCGGGTCCGGCTTCTTGAAGCGTTCTCCAAGGCACATAAGGTGGGGAATTGTACCGAGGTGACTGTACAATACCGACAGCTCAAGTAACCGTAGAAATTCCGAAGGTACCGGACGGAATATTAGTAAAGCACGTACCTTGGCCTTTAACGCGAGGAGACAGATAGTTCCCAGCCTTCTTAGTCACTGTTTACAGTGGTTGGTTATTTCTGCTGGGTTGGGAAAGGCTAATTGCCATTTGGCGCCGTCATAAGTATTACTTATCTGGCACTTTTCATAAAGGCTGCGGTGGAGGCTTAGATTGTAGTTTATGATAACATTTATTCGGTCTTGATGGGATTTTCTTTATTCTCAACAGTTTTAAGTACTATAGTTAAATTAATAAGATTTAAACTCAGTTATAAAAACATATTATGCAATAAGATAACACAGTGAAGATAAGTGTACACTGAGAGAAATACCACTGGAACAGTTACTAATTCTGTAATAAAATATACTACAAATGGACATACAGTATGCGCCAAAAGTATGGAATAAATTCAATAAAAACGAAACAATTATTTTTTGAGAAAAATCCTCGAACAGGTCGATTTTTAATTTAAAAAATACATATTTTAGCGTAAAATGCGATTTTCAAATGTCATTTGTTTTCGAGTAATGACGTCATCGATTTTTTTTTAATGGCAACACCATATTTTTTTCCTTGATTCTGAAACATCGTTTAATTCTCTATCAGACAGTACTAAAATTTTGCCCTCTTACATAGGAAAGTTTTCGAGTAAATGACGATTGAATGTTAGAAAACGTAAATCAATTAAAATAAAGCAAAAACGTTATCAAGTTTAGTTTTTCGAATTCCATAGTTCTTTTATGGATCACGTAGGTGAAAATCTTTGCACAGTGTCCTTGTCACACCGACTTTCTAATAAGTACTGTAAGCGACATAGAAATTATTATTCAATTTAAAGTAGTATGGCACATTTAAATGTTACTCAAAGAATTGACATTTTAATTCTTATCGGATGCGGGAATATGACTAGAACTCAGCAGGAAGTTTGCGATTTATTTAAGGAAAAATATCCAGATCGCCCTATCAGCCAATCAACAGTCAGTAAGGTAGAGTCTAAATTTAGAGAAACTGGCAATGTTGTAAATATTCCAAAACTGGACATCTAAGCATTAATGAAAATCAGAAACAGAACATTTTGATAAGTATGATGGATAATCCTCATAATTCTTCACGATTGGTTGCATTAAACAATGACACTAGTCAGAGCACAGTGCTACGTATCTTGAGGAATTAAAAATATCATCCCTACAAAATTCAACTTGTGCAGGAACTCAATGAAGACGATCCCGATCGCTGCTTACACTTTTGCGAAATTCTAATGGATTTATGCCAATGAAATAGAAATTTACACCGGCAAATACTTTTTTCAGATGAGGCCACATTCTGTCTGAATGGTACAGTAAACCGTCAAACTTGCAGTTATTGGAGTCGGGAAAATCCTCATTGGATGGCACATACCCAACACCCTCAGAAATTAAATGTGTGGGCTGGAATAGTTGACGACAGAATAGTAGGGCCTTTCTTCTTTGAAGGAACACTTACAGGACAAAGATATTTAGAGTTTCTAGAAAATGACCTTGTTCCAGCCCTTGCAGTAATTTTTCCTAACGATAATGACCCTGACATTCCTGAGGATACCATATGGTTTCAGCAAGACGGTGCACCTCCGCACTATGCGCGCCCTGTACGAGATTTTTTGGACAACTGTTTTCCTAGGAGGTGGATCGGCAGACGCGGACCGATAGAATGGCCTGCAAGATCGCCAGATCTTACACCTCTTGACTATTTTTATGGGGATACTTGAAGTCAAAAGTGTACATTAATAAACCATGTAATTTAGAAGAACTTCAAAATCGCATTCGGGACGAAATACGCAGAGTTACCCCAGAAATCATTTATAATGTGCAAGAAGAATTTCTTCACAGACTTCCGCATTGTCAACAAGTTGGTGGATGGCAATTCGAACATTTAATTTAAGTATAAAATTTAATCAATTGTATTTTATTTTACATACTTCAGAATTGTTACTTTTTTATGGATAAAATTTACGTTTTCTAACATTCAATCGTCATTTACTCGAAAACTTTCCTATGTATGAGGACAAAATTTTAATACTGTCTGATAGAGAATTAAACGATCTTTCAGAATCAAGGACAAAAATATGGTGATGCCATTTAAAAAAAAATCGATGACGTCATTACTCGAAAACAAATGACATTTGAAAATCGCATTTTACGCTAAAATATGTATTTTTTAAATTAAAAATCGACCTGTTCGAGGATTTTCCCCAAAAAATAATTGTTTCGTTTTTATTGAATTTATTCCATACTTTTGGCGCTTACTGTATGTCCATTTGTAGTATATTTTATTACAGAATTAGTAACTGTTCCAGTGGTATTTCTCTCAGTGTACACTTATCTTCACTGTGTTATCTTATTGCATAATATGTTTTTATAACTGAGTTTAAATCTTATTAATTTAACTATAGTACTTAAAACTGTTGAGAATAAAGAAAATCCCATCAAGACCTGTTCGAGGATTTTTCCCAAAAAATAATTGTTTCGTTTTTATTGAATTTATTCCATATTTTTGGCATATACTGTATAAGTTCACTGTTGTGGTAAATGAAACAATATTCTAGTGATAGGTTACTTATACATTTTTCGAGTAAAATAAGTATTATTTTTTTTACTATATTTTGTAATAAATGTCATATGGTAATAGCTATTTATGCAACAAGAAGCGAACAGAGTATGTTTTAAACGCTGGACACAAAATTGTCCAACAAGGCGAAACCGAGTTGGACAATGAGTCGAGGTAAATAGTAAATTGAACAACAATGTATGTGGTATTTGGTTATATTGTAGTAAAATAGTGTTTGGAGGTTATTAGGTACCTACTATAAAATTGTAAGCGTAAAACTTTGGACGCGAAAACTCTCGCGAATTTCGCAGATTTTGATTTAAATTATTAACGGAGAGAAAGTGTCAACTTTTCGTGAATTTCGTAAAGCAGGAATATTATCGCTATTTTCATCAGTATATGGGGTTAGTAAGTTTAACTTGAGCTTATGACAATCTACCATGGCAGTTAATGACAGTTTTATGATCAAAATGATAGAAAATATTGCAGTTGGCAAAATTGGATAAAAGGTGAGACTATTTTCGCCATTAAATAATTCGCGCAAGGCTTAATAGAATTCGAAAAAATACTACTACGTTTGGAACTATAATCACAATAAATTGTAGTATCTAGATAGATCTACTACCACATAGGCTATTACTATTCTTTTATTTTCAGTGTGTAAATAAGGGGAAAGCGATACTTGCTTGTTTTGTTTGTCAAAAAAATAAATAAAATAAAATAAAAATCACAATCGTATAAAAGCTTATATTTTGTGATCAGAAATTGTTAGAAAACAATCCGAAAAAACCTACTTTATAACTCTTGGAATATATTTCAATATATATTGAATTTTCTCATAATATTCTTTTCGTTACGTTTAACAGTAAGTCTTTCGAAGCATGTTATAACGCGTCTTGAAAATTAGAGTCAATATCGTGAAAAAATAGTTAAATCCTTATAGTTTACCAAATTTACAGCTGACGTGTTAGTTACCGATAAAGCAGTTTTTACACGGAGATTTATTTATAACATTCATAATAATACACATGTTTGGGATTTTCAAAATTCGCATGCAATTCAACAGGATCATTTTCAACAACACTTTTCTTTAAATATTTAGACAGGGATTGTCGATGATCACTTGATTGGACTATTCATATTACCAAATCGAATGGATGGGGTTCAGTATCTCGAGTTCCTTCGAAATGATCTGCCTGGACTTCTGTAAGTTGTGCCCTTAGCAGTCCGACTCGAAATATGGTTCTTGCACAATGGTGCTGCCCCTCATTGTTGATAAAATGTTCGGGAGTACGTTAATGAAGTTCAATGGGTACGATGGATTGAACAAGGAGGACCGGTATCATGGTCGCCACGGTCTCCAAACTTAAATCCTTTGAACTTTTTTTGTGGGGACATTTAAAAAAATGAAGTGTATTGCACCGAAGTGGACACTAGTTATATGGGGCTATTATGGTTACTTGTCTGATGTTAATATGTTTTATATTGATAACTGTCTACGACTATCTATATATACATGCTGGTTGAGACCTACTAGTCCAGGGAAGTTAGGAATAATAGCGGAAATTTTTAGATACAGCAGATATCGAGATGCGGTTTTCTGCATTGTGTTTAGGAAGGTTCCAGGAAAAAAGTCTATATCGTCTGGTTTAGCCATTTTTTTAAAAATGCCTTCTGGGCCGGAAAATGCATTACACCATTATAGGAACGACTGGAAATTCAGAAAAATCGCTAGGAAATCGTTACTCGGGGGTTTTCGGGGCTGCCGAACTCGATTCTGGCATTAGAATTACCCAGGGATGCACGGGGGTGGCTCTGTGGGGGTGCGCGGGGGATGAATTGGGGGAGAAATGGCAGCTTGCATTAAAATCGGTCCAAACTCGTTAATCTGGGGGTTTTCGGTGATGTTGAATTCAATTCTGGCATTGGAATTACCCGTGGGCGCTCGGTGGCGGCTCTGCGGGGGTATCCGGGGGGGTCATTCTGGGGGGGAATTGCATAGTTCATGGTAAGCGCTTGAAATTCGTTACTCAGGGCTTTTCGTGGATGCCGAATTCAATTCTAGCATTAGATTTTCCCGGGGGCGCTCGGGGGTCCCTCTGTAGGGTTGTCTGGGGGTGATTGGGGGGAAATAGCAACGTCCATAAAAATCACTCCAAAACCGATACTCGGGGGTTTTCGAGAATGCCGAATTCAATTCTGACATGAGACTTCCGCGGGGGCGCTCGGGGGACAAATAGGAGTTTTTTTTAATGTTGAATTATTTCCCCCGAATCACCTCCAGACAACCCCACAAAGGGACCCCCGAGAGCCCCCGGGGAAATCTAATGCTAGAATTGAATTCGGCATCCCCGAAAACCCCCGAGTAACGAGTTTGGAGCGATTTTCATGCACGCTGCCATTTCTCCCCCAATTTACCCCCGCACACCCCCACAGAGCCACCCCCGTGTATCCCCGGGTAATTCTAATGCCAGAATCGAGTACGGCAGCCCAGAAAACTCCCGAGTAACGATTTCCGAGCGATTTTTCCGAGTTTCCAGTCGTTCCTATAATGGTGTAATGCATTTTCCGGCCCAGAAGGCATTTTTCAAAAACTGGCTAAACCAGACGATATAGACTTTTTTCCTGGGGTCTTCCTGAACACAATGCAGAAAACCGCATCTCGATATCTGCTGTGCCTAAAAATTTCCGCTATTCGGTCGATTTTGATCTAAATGCTCTGGACTATACTTAAAGACTGAGTTTACAAAAATGTTAAACTTATACTAGAGTACCCTTCCCTAAAATGGGAGAAGAGGGTAGGGAACCACTTCACACTTATTCAGCTGTAAAACAAAGGCTAGATATGCGGTTTAAGATAAGTGATATGCAACACTAGTGGTGATTCATGCGAACGTATTATAGCCAATATCTTAAAAGCTCAAAACGAACAAAAACCAGAAACATGTTTTATTCTATACAATATTATTTTTGTATTTTATTTGAATATTCTGTTTAACTTTTTATATATTTTTTATTTTGAAGAAAGAGCATAATAAATATTTTTGTTATTTATTTATCATTTTTAATTTGTAAATTGAACATGCCATAGACATTTTTACAAAAAATTATTAAATATTTTGCTCAATTTGAATTTTTTACTCTCAATGTATACTCTATAAAAGAATTTTATGCTTCGCCACTGTTATAGGCTGTTTTATAGACATATATATATATATATATATATATGTCTATAAAACAGCATATATATATATATATATATATATATATATATATATATATATGTCTATAAATATATATATATATATATACATATATATATATATATATATATAACAAATCTCAAATCACACAGCAATATACTTAGTTCCCATTCCAGCAATTTTGATAATTTTATATTTTTCATAATTTATAATTAATTGTTGTTTTTATTTAAAGTAGGTATACAGAAATTTTTAAAAATACCTAGTGTAAAATGAATTATAAAATATCGAACAGAAATGTGATGGAATGTTCCAAACAATCAACTGTAATGCAAGAAATACATTTCAAATAATATTTTGTTTTCGTGACCCAATTTAAAAATAAAATTCTTCTTACAAACATAGCTTCAATTTAGTTGATATTGATATTGCTTTAATTGTTCCTAAATCCTGTCTACTGTCACAACAAATTATTATACAGTTTGATACAAATTACTAGGTCAAGCCGTAGTTCACATATTTTTTGGGCTAAAATAATGGCTTTTTTTATGCCACTTTTCATTACGGAGCTTCATTTTCAAAATACAGGCTGTCAAAATAAATTTTTAATTATGGTATAAAATATCAAAGCACGAACAAAGGAAAAGATTTTGTAGTACTGACGGACCCCCCCCCCCAGTTTTCTTTGGGTGTACGCCTATGGTTTGAAAACATTTTTTTTGGGAGAGCGTGTTTTTATTACATTATGTGTTAGGTTTGGCACAAATTAATCGCTAAGTTTTAAATGGTCATTCCCATTTCATTCACTAAATAAACAGAACGGCACAACTAACAACAAATTGTAAGAAAATACAAAAATTTAACTCAAACTAAATGTTTTATATGAGTACTACCTTCAGGAATATACCGGGTGTTTCCGCAAAGACTAATTATTATCATTTCACAATTATTATCCCGTTGACCTCAAGATTTTACAAAATATAATTACCGTCAACACATAAAATCAGTTAATACGCACGATCAAGATAATTTTACAGTAAATTTTGGCAATTTTTTATTAATAATATCATTCATAAATTATCTAAAACATTTTTGTAACTAAAATTGCCAACAAAATTTTATAAGTAATTTGGCTGAAAATTAGTTGTAGTGTTATGGCTTTTATACTGAATGATTTAGAAATACTAGGAAAACTGGGCACATGCAGTTAACTTGAGAAAATATTTGACAATATTTTTTTGTTTTTCCTCTAGCTCTAACGTCCCTAGAAATAGCCCTTTGAAAATGGGTAAAAAAACTTTTAGTTTTTGGCAAATATTGCCAAGCTAAGCCGATTTTAATAAAATTTTGTATGTAGTTGTAAATAGTCTTTTGAGCCGTGCTTATATCTCAGAAACCATCATAGCCAGTGCAACGAAATTTGGTATACAGACACTAGAAGGCGCGTAGAATCAATTCTTATACAGGGTGTTCGATTTTTTTGGTAGTCAACTCCGCTAAGACTTATGTTTACATTGAAATATACTTCATTATGGACACATTCTGACAATATTTAAAAATAAATAATATAAGTGTCGATAAAAACTTGTAGTGACAGGTAGGTTCAGTTCTGACGTTCAAGTACAAACACGTTCACATTATAGTCAAACAAGTTTTAGGAGTCGCTTTGTTCAAATTTATTTGTTGTTAAATAAGTAATCAATATTTATTAGAGCAGTTGGAAAAATGGAATATTCTTTACTTCCACACTTTTGTAAATTATTTTGTGATAAAAAATACGGATATCTAATTATTATGTAGGGTGTAGTAACAAATAAACAATAAGTTAGTGAAGTTGTATTACAGTATAATGGAACTATCTAAATATCGGCAGATATTTTACACAATATTCACGACGAACGAAGTACTTTATGTCATTAATATTTGACAATTCAATGACAATTCATAGTTTTGACGTTTACCGATGTTAATCAAAATTAAATCGATTTCCTGAAAAATGAAACACCCTGTATAAGAATTGATGTGATCCGCAGATAGGCGCAATCTAATGTCTGTATACCAAATTTCGTCGCAATGGCTTTGATGATTTCTGAGATATAAGCACTGGAGGTTTTAGAGGAAACACCCGGTATACTGGGACTCTGTTTATAAGAGAATAACAAATATGTTAAAATGTGATTTTAGCCTAAATTACTCTTTATCTTGCATTATTCGTTCCCTGAACTGTTGTTTACTTAATACTGAAACCATATAAACGAAGTCTTGTATAAATCCTAATGATTTTTATAATTTTTTTTGCAAAATTTTCATGGACTTGATGATTTGCCTCTAGCGGTTGGTCAAAATATGTAGTTTCATCTGTGACGATACTCCTCCGAATTTCGGTCAATTTGGCCCGCCAACTGCTAAGAGAACGAATTATACAAAGTGGAGAGCACTGCTGCTGAAACTAAATATTTTCCAAATTATTCGTCACCTTCTCATTAAAAGATCCCCAGGTAAAAGTGAAGGTAGTATCCATATTGAACATATAGTTAAATTGAGCCAAATTTCTGTCTTCCTCGCTCTGTGTTGTTAGTTATCCTGTCTTATTTATTTCAATTCACTAAATAAAATGGAAATTGCCATTTAATACTTAGCGACATTTAATTTGTGCCAAACTTAGCACATCAACAAAGTTGGAATATTTCGTAAACTTAACTTTAAATCAAAGTCTATTAAGAGTGGTAAAATTAATAAAAACACATGTGCGTGAACTTAGCCCCCCACTTTTTGATAAAATAAAAAATAAACGTTGTACTGACTTATGCCGTATTTGTGCTACACTGCGCCGTAAAAGTTTAAAGAAAAATAATAGCCATTTCCATTTCCTAGAAAATGGAAAAATCATGTTTTCCACGTAGCCCCCCACTTCGCGAAAATCGTATTTTTCTTTAATGTGTTATATTGTGCTAGTTGTACCGAACATTGTGCCGTTTGAAGAAAGTTAATATCTGCCTCCGTTCTCCGTAAAACGTAAAAAACCGAAAATTTTGACGTGGCCTTACTGTGCCTTCTACTTCGCGAAAATCGTGTTTTTCTTTAGTGTGCTGAATTGTGCTAGTTGTTCCGAATATTGTGCCGTTTAAAGGAATTTGATATCTGCTTCTGTTCCAAGGAAAATCCGGAAAAACCGGAAATTTGGTCGTGAACTTAGCCCCACATATTTACCGAAAATTAAAAAACAGGTTTGTGCGAAATTGTGCTAGTTGTTCTGAACATTGTGCCGTTTAAAGAAATTTGATATCTGCCACCGTTCTCCGGAAAATCCGGAAAAACCGAAATTTAGACGTAAACATTTTTTGATAAAATAAAAAATAACAGTTGTGCTAAATTGTACCGGATTTATGCTACAAAATATGTGGTTTCATCTTTGACGGTACTCCTGCGAATTACGATCAATTTGTTCAGAACCATTTAATGAAATCTAATCGGTGGATTGGTAGAGACGACTTGCATCTGATAAATGACCCCCCTGTTCCCCCGTTAATTTCTGGGGTGTTAGGAATGATTTTGGTTATATGGTTATAATATTAACTGAACAACAGCTAGAGAATGAATTATATAAGGTAGATACCACCTGAAATCAAATATTTTCCAAATTACTCTTTACCTTCTCATTAAAAGATGAGGTGAAAATGAAGGTGGTACCCATATTGAATATATAGTTAAATTGAGCCAAATTTTTGTCTTCCTTGCTCTGTGTTGTTAGTTGTCCTGTCTTGTTTATTTCAATTTACTAAATAAAATGGAAAACGCCTTTTAATACTTAGCGACATTTAATTTGTGCCAAACTTAGCACATCAACAAAGTTGGAATATTTCGTAAACTGAACTTTAAATCAGAATCTATTAAGATTGAAAAAATTGAATAAAAACACGCCCTATCTAAAAAATATGCTTAAACCATAGGCGCACTCAAAAATATGGAAAGTCTGTGGGTACTACAATCCTCATTTCCTTTTAACGTGGCGGTCATTTGATCATATATCTGTATTATTTATTGAATTATTTGCAATATTATCCCTAATATTTGTATTGCAATGTCTAGTAGTTATAAAAAAATACTTACGATAATAGATCAAACAAACGGCACAGGGCATTACCTGAAAAGAAAAAAAATATATTAAAAAATATCCAAAGTAGTAGTAAAATAAATAAATGAATTGTATAAAATGCACTTAGTTTACGTAATATAAATTGAGGAAGTAAAAATTAGAACAATTTTAATAAAATCTATACAAAGCGAATAAAAAATTGCTGTAACAGGTCAACCTTTATTTTTAAATGCGTAAAATCTAACAAAAATCGCATATTTTATGACGTCATTATTTTCGCAGTATGACGCCTCCTCTTTTTATAAATAGCATCCTCAATTTTTGACTGCGCTATTTGCTAGAATATGTCCATTATTATGCCTAGAAAATGATTAACTTTCAAGTACAAGATTTAAAAAAATATGTAATTTTTATCATTTATTTTAACAATAAAAGTTTAACTAAAACGTCAAAACTTCAATTAAAATAATAATCAAGTTAACCGCTCAAACTCTCTACCACTTATATGGCTGACAATGAACAAGACGATATTCAAATTCTTTTACACACTATTTATTTATTACTAGAATAGGCTAGGAAATAGGTTTCGACCTTGGCGAGGAGCGATCCATTGGCCAGCAAGATCTCCTGACCTAACTCCACTTGATATTCTTGTGGAGTTATATCTTATCTAAGTGTATGTAAACCGACCTAATAATATAGAAGATTAGGATACGACGGAAATCAGGCTAATAACTCTCCAACTATTAAATGTCATAAAATAATTTGAATATCGCTTTGCTCATTATCAGTATTTAAGTGGTAGACAGTTTGGACATTTAATGTGATTTCTTTTTAATTTGCTCGTAACTTTTGACGTTTTAGTTAAACTTTTATTGTTAAATGGAATAATAGAAAGCTTTTTTCTAAAAATTCTTGATATGTACAGAGTGATCACACGAAAATTCCCCTCCCCTCTTTTCTCTGATATTATTAAAGATAGATAAAGATTTTCGCGATGAAAAATAACATGCTCTTTCAGATGGCGCTACAAAAAAATTGAAGTTCCCACATAGAAAAGGTGACACCATACCTGAGGTAATAATGACATCATAAAATTTGTGCATTTAAAAATAAAGATTGACGAGTCCGAACTATTTTTTTGTTCGCTCTGTACAAATTTTATTGAATTTGTTTTAACCTTTACGTCCTCATTTTATAAGCAATGTTATAAATGAAACAAGTATATCTGATATGAAACTATTTACACTGGCTACACACAACGCAGAAGTCTCGACCAGATTTACATCTACACTGAAACTAAGAGTTTCTTTAGTTTTGATTGAAGTCAGAAAGAGATGATCTAGTTTCTCTTTATAAATAATGAAACGTAAATGTAAGTTACTATTAATAGCCTCTTCAATAGCAACAACTTTAATAAAATTTACATCTCTTTATAAATAATGAAACGTAAATGTGAGTTACTATTAATAGCCTCTTCAATAGCAACAACTTCAATAAAATTTACAAATTCAAAAATTCAGTTAAACATGCTATGAAGTTGCTAACTAGATGCCCAAATTTTCAACTTATTTTTCTTATTGCCGTCGTATTTAATTTTGATACACCTAATCGAAAACAGCGAAAGAAGGTTAATTCAACCATTAAAAAACAAGTTACACCGAAGAAAATAATTAACCAATACTGTTATTTCACTTGGCTCTGTAAATATCTAATAAATCTATAAAATCTTTTTTCTATATTATAACAATGCACTTATATGCCCATAATCCGTTTCATAATGATACCCATTACGATATAGATTTTTCATTACGATACAGATTTTTAATCAATAGAAACCCATAATTTTTCAATCAAGCATGCTGTGCATTTGACGTTTATCCTAGGTTATATGTAATTATTTTAGATGTCAAAATCAGTACGTATTAAATTTTCGTAGATACCTAGCTAAACTTCGATAATTTATCAAAATGTCTGATATCAGCGATATAGAAGAATTACCATCGACTCCTCCACACATATCGGAGAAAGCAGAAAATGCAGTTCATACGAATAATTACTGTTATCTATTGTGTTCAATAAAAATATAAAATTTATGGTATTTGATTATTTATCGGGTGTAGAAAAAATAGCGTATGCAACTCTCATGTAATGGTTATTAATACACGAGCATTAACCGGGATACGAAACGAGCCGAAGGCGAGTTTCGTATGGTTTATCATTACATGAGAGTTGCATAATATACTAATTCAGTAACATTAGCATATGAATTGGGTCATCATTCTACTAGGTTTTATTATTACAATTCCGAATATTGAATTTGTTTATTATTTAAACAATAGGTACATAACTTTTTAACAATCATAATAAATTAATTCCAAGTTCCATAACATGTCATAAACATGAATGTGTTTTATGAAGTTGTAAGTATAAAAATGCTTAATTTGTAAATTCCATGTTTGAATCAGTAATGCTGTCAAATTTGTCTTCACTCACAGTTTTAGTACGCCTGTATGGGCCGCCTCATTAACGTACAAACTGCAGGTAGGTGTATGCATACTAGAATTGTACAGGCCAGCGGAGGGGTCGCCTACGTAGTGTGAAGCCGGCTTTAGAGAAAGTAAATATTTGTATCCAACTGGATTACGATTTTAAAATAAGCTATTTATCTAAATTGCACGAAAGGTATAAATCGACGACATTCTCGTAATAAGAAAGTATGAGTTCTTGACATAAGAATAATGTAAACACTTTTTTTATCTTGCAATCAAGTGTTATTTAGTTTATGGTATAGCTTACTGATTTATAAAGCAGATAGCATGAGAGAAATGTATTTAAATATAAAGAGTTTATTAACTTTTGTATCTATTAGTCAAATAAGAGGAAATATGAGAGCGGAATCTTAAGTGAAACACCAGACGCCGTTCAAGTCTATAGAAATTTAAATGTAGTTCCTTTCACACGATTAAACTTTGTTAAAAGCAACTTAGTTCGAATAACATCACAAATTCTAAAAAAAACCTAATGCGATGTTATCAGAGATAAGATTAAATGTGTTTTAACACCAGAACCGGCGTTGACTCTAGATATTATTCAAGTGGTTATGCAGCTAAAACATTTGTTATTATTCCAGATGTTTTATATTTCCAATTATATACGATGTGTAATTACAAAATTTCACAAATACACCCTCATAATAATATGTACATATCTCTAGATGGCATAATTCACTGTACTTGTATCTAATGGACCAGAAGAACCTTTAATTTGTTTTATTAAAAATAAACTATGTTATTTATATAACATACAAAGTGCTCAATGTGTATGGAATAAAATTTATAATTTGTATAAACAGCCTGCATAAGAATTGTTCCAGATTTTTGCATTTTTTGGCAGCCTTGAGTTCGTTTTGTTTCGGCTCCAGTAAATTTGTTTTTTTTAAGCAAAATACATGGTTCGGTTGCAATAGTGAGCGCGAGATGCAAGTGACTACATCTAGTGGTCACTAGCCACTCAATGCTGGACTTATATTGTGAGTACTTATTGAAAGCCCCGACTTGTAGATAAAGTTATTCGGCGATTACCATATTTCTGCTGCTTAATGCCTCGACCAGCACTGAATTATACATAGCAAACTTATAGCAAACAGCCACGGTTTTCAGTTTGCTAGCTGTCTTAAGTATGCTATAACTGAGATCACCGACAAATAACCTTGGCTGTTTGCTCCCTGTAATAACTTAATTAAACTCTGGCCATTTTTACATATCATAGACAAAAAGAAATAATTTATTGGAAATAAGAATACCTAGCAAAATAGTCGTGCCATTTAAATACAACAAAAACTGGTTGCTATGGCAACGAAATTAGTGACCAAAATAACCTCAGGGTTACCAAGTGGTACAAAAAACCTAATTACAAAATTTTCATCTAAACAATTTTCTATACAGGGTGTTGAAAATGCTATAAACATTATTTCATACATGCCTAATGGTCACCCTTTATGACAGAACTTTCTTCACAACTTAGAATTAGCTTATGAAAACCCACCCTGTGAAATCACTTTTAACATATCGGTATATACAATTTTTTCACCATCATTAAAAGTACAAATCCCGCATTTCTTACGTTATTAAAAATATTGAAATGGAATGTGATCAAGAAAATGAATTTGTATCGGTGGGAATCGAAAAAACTACTAAAGCCGCTTTCGAATTATTGCCTAATAAGTCAAATCAACAGTACGAGTTCTCGGTGGAAAGTTCAGTGAAAATGTGCTTTTAGCAATTCTTTAATCAAATTACTCTATGTTGAAGGCGATGATGAACATAAAGAGTCAGGACATCAGCAAATATTACAAGCTTGGTGTTATTTTGAAGTGAAAGGGTGAAGGATTTCGACCAAAAAAGTTGAAAGCATTTACCAACGCACAAATCAAACTTTTTGACACATGCAGAAGGTTGCCAAAATTTTCGGTGTAGCCTGACGCCTCGAAAACTGAGCAATTTGACATTCAATAATATCGAAGATTTGGTAACTTCACTAGTTGTTCATATATCAGAAACAAAAACTAATATGTAACAAACTTTCGTTATTACTGATACATAATAGTGGAATATTATAAAAAGTATCTTAAGTAAAAAACCCTTGAGTAACAAACACTTAAAATTCAAAAATGTTAATAAAATACAACAATAAATGTAATATGATGCCAGTTGGAATGTCATTTGGTAAAATACCTGTCAATATTGCTGAATTTCTAAATTTGTCTGATTCTCACCTTTAAGGCCAACGCGCACTTGTCCTGCCCGGCCGGCACCGCACCGCTCCACGCTGGTCGGAAATATTTCGAAGTAACGCGCACTAACCGCATAGAGCCAACACCGCAACGACCGGAAGGAGTATTCCTTCTCTTGCACATGTAGCTTCAAGATCATTTTTATCATTATCAGTTTGATTGTGTGCAAAGATGGATGCTACTATACATCCTAAAATTATTATTATAGCCCTTTTATGTGAAGAGGAAGAAAAAAAAAATAATAAAAGGAGGAAGCGTAAGTGGGTGCATGCTATTAATAAAAAAAAGGAAAATTGACGGTGAATTTGCAACTTTGTACCCAACTTTAATAGATGATCAGCAAAAATTTCACCAGTATTTTAGGATGACTCCCGAACAGTTTCAGGAACTTTTGCAGATCCTTAATCCCCATCTTTTAAAAAAATATACTAGGTTCAGAGAATCAATATCCCCCCTGGAACGTATGGCTGTAACATTAAGGTAGGAAACAATATTTTTTATATTAATTATTATTTGAAAAGAAACTACATACAGATATTGTTCTAGTATTATAATTAATCAACGATTTTTGTTTTAACATCTAACAAACGTTACTGATCTAAAATATTTTCTTCACTACTAAGATACAGTGAATTTGATGATTCCATTAAATTATGATACCTTTGAGTATCGTGATATCGTTGTACAAGTCGTACAATTCTTTGTAACCGCTTACTAATATTATTAATTTTTCGTCGTCCATCACGCCCCGACTTCCTTCACCTCCGGCAGAAATATTGTAACTGAATAATTCCATTCCGGCCGGTCCGCCGTGGAGTGGTGCGGTACCGGCTAATGAGCGTCATCACATATGAAAACATCTAAAGAATAAAATTCCGGCCGGCGTGGAGCGGTGCGGTGCCGGCCGAGCAGGACAAGTGCGCGTTGGCCTTTATACTGCATATTGCTTCCGACGATCTTGAGTTGATTTGTTGACAGGCTGATGCTAATTTTACTACAATTAAGAGACACGGTGGATGGGTACAGTAGGTAAGGGTTATACAGGACACTCGTTACAAAAAAAGATGAACATCAGGGGTTAAATTCCAAAAGTCTTTGGCGAATAACATTGTCTGGTACAAGCTTCATAGAAGTTGTTACTACTAAAGCCACCAGTGAAATTAGCCATGGAATTACTTATCTAATTATAGAACTTAATTAATTAAATAAATTAATATTTCTTCGATTTAAAATTTCTTAATGGTTTTATATTTTCCCGCCACCGTTAAAAGTAAATCGTTGCTTTTAGCACCAGTAATAGTTATTTATGCAACTAGTGCAAAAAGTAAGTGTTTATTGCACGTGACGTGAAATGTCACTACGTGGAATGCAATAAACACTTATTGTACGAGTTGGATACAATATTTTCTCTACGTTCATGCAAAAATCTAAAAATATTTTGGAATTCATTTGAAATTCAAAGGAAACTAATTCTATTTTTTATTTAGTTTTATTGGGTTTTTGCCACACTTCTGAAAAAAAAATAAAGATTAATTAAATTAGGCCTTGCGCCGAACGGATCAGTCAAGGGTTATTTTTTAAACTTAGTTTGCCTAACCAAAAAATCTCACACTGAAAAAAGGAACATAAAAATTATATAAAAAGACGGGAATTTAAAAAATCCAAAATTTGCGAACACGCTTGGGAAAACGGTCATTTGATTCAATGGGGTTCGACAAAAATTTTAGAGAAGGAAGATAACGCAACAAAAAGAAAATTAAAAGAGACCGCGATTATTTTGTTGAACGGAGATAAGTGTGTGTCAAACTGTTCAGTAAACATCGATCATTGTTGGCTGCAGTTGTATCAAGAAGAAGTAAGTAACAATAAAATAAAAATCATTTAACATCTCTATGGAAGCAGATAAACAAATTTTAAACTGTCAAACTTGGCATACGTTTAATATTTTTACTACTATTTTGAGAACGAAAACAGGAAGTGCGCGATAGTAATGTAATTTTTGTTATTTTTTACTTAGGTATCTGCTTTTTTCAGTGTGAGATTTTTTGGTTAAGCAAACTTAGTTTAAAAAATAACCCTTGACTGATCCGTTTGGCGCAAGGGCTAATTTAATTAATCTTTATTTTTTCAGAAGTGTGGCAAAAAAACTAAAGAAAAACTAAAATTATGCCACAAATAAATAGCTTCAGACAATAAATAAACTAATTCTGTTTTTAATGAATTACATTTTCTAGTAATTACGCAATCCAGTATAAAACAAATATGACTGAAAATAACATACCATTGTTTAAAACTTAATACAATCTCATAAAAAATAGACTAAATATGACGTCGATTTTAATGTTTATATTTGTTATGATCACAAAACGCTGCATTAGAATGACAGATGACCGTAATAAAATTTTTATTGCACTAGTGCAATAAAGAACCACTTTTTCCACTAAATATATTTCAATAAAGTTTTGTTTTTTGCATGAACGTAGAAAAAAGTAATTTACTTCTAAGATGAGTGCTTTAAAATTACATTTTACAAACTGACAGCATGCGTTAAAAATTATACGTTTACTGATGTTTGTAGAAAAAACAATTTATCTAGAATTATATCTTCTGAACTTCTTCTTAAAACTGAAGTTATAGTTAAAATTGTGTTGTATCTCAATGTGAGGTAAGATACAGCGCTTAATTACTTAATTTAATTAGATTTAAAAATTTCTTAAGGAATATCAATGTTTGTTTTTTATTCTGGTCCTGGAATTACGTCATGTTCTTAAAATCGCAAGAGTCCAGTTATAACCAAGCCACTTAAAAAAATTGTATACTTTTAACCTTAATTAATTGTTACTACTCACCTGCAAGAAAATCTCTAATTTAATTTTGTGTTTGAAATGCAAATATGTAATAACTGGAAAACATATTTAAGTAGTGCACATTATTATGTTATTAACATTTTTAGTATGACTCATTTAGACGATTCATACCGGTATCATAATGTAAAACTTAATATTTGAATAGGTAACAAAATTTTCTAATTCTTTGAAAATCCTAAATGCCATCAACTGTTACTTACCCAAGGCAGTAAAAAGATTTCTTATATTGAATGTTTTTAATTTTCCAAGAAGTACCTATACCTTTGAATACTCAATATGAGACGGTACGATATAGGTATGTCCTTTTACAAGAAACGTTCACAATAAATCTCTGAGACAGCTTAAACGTGACCAATACACTATTTTAGGCACTGACTATTTGGATCCAGATTAGTCTATACTGAAAATTATTGTATAGTTAGTTTTATACAGAGCATCAAAATAACACATGCATTCATTAGGAAGTCAAAAACTTAATTTTTGTTTTAATAAAAATATGTTTCTCAAAACGCTTTTCAACAGACCATGTTACATTTTGTATTTTAAAACTGCTTTAATTTTTCTTATTTAAGTGTTAAGCGTATCTGTGTTTTCAGTATTTTAGTTACTGCCTACCTATTTCAGTTATCCTGTACTGAAATAGAGATACATCCGTACCTATGCATCTATCAGTTGGTTGTGGAAAAAAATTGCACTTTCTCATTATGCTATTTTATTAAATTTTCAATTATTTTTTATTTTCAGTCTTGGCCAGTTTATAAATCTATGGCTGAGACCGAATAGAATATCGAAATTATGAAAAATATACAGCCTGTTACGAAATCCGCGGACACTGACTGTGGAATCATGTTAACCTAGATAAGGTAATAAAAGTGTATATGTCGTTGTCACTGGGCGTAATTCGTCATTTCACGGAAAGCCTAGTCATTGACTGTATTGCCGGCAAAGGCTGCAATGAAATGAATATTCCTTTGATTGACTGAAGTTTGTAGTCATTTCAGGGATTGCCTGTTCCATTGTTGTCAAACAGAGTAAAAGATTAAACGATTACACGTTACAGCGTTTGACGGACGTTTGTTTAGTCATTTAGTCGCGTCAAATTAGCATGAAAAATGTGAAAATAGACAATTTTTGCGGAGAGGTCCGATTGAGATGCGGTTTTCTGCAAAATGTTCAGCGAATTTTTTATAACAAAAGGTACATCTAACCTCTGTACGCTCGCAAATTTTTAATTGTTTATTTAACAAATGACCCATTTTTATCGAACATATGGCAAATGTCACACACGATTCAACGAAAATGTCTGAAAAATGTTCTCTCGGAGGTCCCTCTTTATCACTTTGTTGTTAGCTTTATTATTTATTGCTAAATTGTTGTAACTGGGCTAATTAACAAATTAAAAACTCCACCCCCGAAATCACTAGAGAACCGGAATGTTTTCCAGGATTTCTGGCTTATTAAGGCAAACCATCGGCACAAGATTTTTGCAAATATAATTGTTTATTGTTCGATTGTTGCAACCTCGCTAATTAACAAATTAATAACTCTTCTCCCGGAATCGTTAGAAAATCGGATTTTTTTTGCAATAATTCTGGGATCAATTGAACAATAAACAATTATATTTGCAAAAATCTTGTGCCGATGGTTCGCCTTAAAAAGACAGAAATCTCGGAAAAAATTTCGAGTCTCTAGTGATTCCGGGAGTAGAGTTATTAATTTGTTAATTAGCCAGGTTGAAAAAATAGAAAAATAAATAATTTCGTGTAACAACCTTGTGCCGATGGTTCTCCCCATGATCCCAGAGTTATTGCAAAAAAATCTGGTTCTCTAACGATTCCGGGAGTAGAGTTATTAATTTGTTAATTAGCGAGGTTGCAACAATCGAACAATAAACAATTATATTTGCAAAAATCTTGTGCCGATGGTTTGGCTTAATAAGCCAGAAATCCTGGAAAAAAATCAGGTTCTCTAGTGACTTCGGGGGGTGGAGTTTTTAATTTGTTAAACAATTAAGAATTTGCGAGCGTACAGAGGTTAGATGTACCTTTTGTTATAAAAAATTCGCTGAACATTTTGCAGAAAACCGCATCTCAATCGGACCTCTCCGCACAAGTGAAATGCTAATTTGCTGAATTGTGTTGTATAGAATTTCGGGCCGTAATAACTAATAATTCTACTTTTTGATTGTTAATGAATAACCATATGTACAGAGTGAATACGTGAAAATTGCCCTTCCCCCCCTTGTTCTCCGTTATTATTTAAATTAGTTTTTTAAATAGAACACTCTTTATATGCCTACTCCATTGAAAAGACCACCAATTTAACTTTTCAGAAATATATTATACATGATATTTATCTTTAACGGTTTTTGATATATTACATGTTTATTGTTAATATGCAACATCACATAAGTGATATATTTTTAAAGATTTTAAAAGCATATGAAAAATAAAAGAAATAAATTTATAAGAATGGTTCAATATAACCTCCTTCTTTTTTAATGCAAAACTGATAATTGTACTACATTTTACATAAGTACATTAAAACCTAATTCCCAATTAAAAAGCTTAACTTTATACCTTTCATTTAAAAATGACATCATATATCATGAGTTATATGATGTTGCATATTAACAATAATATCTCGGAAATATTAAAATATAAGTATCATGTATAATATATATTTGAAAAGTTAAGTTGATGGTGTACAAGGTGTTTCCTTCAATAAAATAAAAGTTAAACCTATATACATCTGGGAAATGTGATATTTATTTTTTTCTGCTTTAAAAAATATTTAAAAGTTCCTTCAAATTTTATTGTTACACATTTTTTCGTATTTTGACTAATGACGGAGAAAAATAGGAGGGGGGATTATTGCGTGTCCACCCTGTATAATAATATGTTTCTACATATGTACCTACAACAACATCGAGTCTGACTGTAGATAGCCATTTTCATTTACGTTGAGTGTTTTCAATATATTTTTTTTATTTTCATCTAAAAGAGATTTTGATCGATTATTCAATTTAAGTCCTACTAACCATTTGGTATATGATTTATAATATATGTTTGCATTATTCTAAATGAACGGAACTAATATTTTGCGAAAATAAAAATATTTTGTTTACTTTCTATTTTGCATTTTTCTTACATTTCAAGAATATTCAGCATATGACTAAACAAAAATCCGACAAGCGCCGTAACGTGTAATCGATTAACCATTTACTTTGTTTGACAAAAATTGAACAGGCAATCCTTGAAATGACGTAAAATTCCAGTCAATCAAAGAAATATTCATTTCATTACAGCCTTTGCCGGCAATACAACCAACGACTAGGCTTTCCGTGAAATGACGAATTACTCCCAATGACTATGACATACAGTGTGATCCATTTCATATGGAAACAAGCCTGCAAAAATGATAATTATTATCCGATTTATTTCGGTTTTTTTCCCAAAAGATGGAGTATAAAAACTCTATTCTGGCACAATATATTAAAATTAATTTTTTGTTTTCAAGGCCTATTTTGAATTTTTTCCTCGGTGAATTTTTACAAAAACTGTTTAGCGATTTTTTTACTTCAGATCTAACTACAGCACTGGATTTAGCATCCCTTAAAACGGTTTCATAGATAAATATTTAATATTGAGAGATTTATAACAATTTTAAAATGGGCTTCGTTTTATTAATACTTTTATAGGAATTTTCTAAAAATAGTTGAATATGAAAAGTGATTTTAAAAAGTGAGTTACCTATCAGTTTTACGCTTTTAATTAATCAAATTAAACGAAAAGACATAATTAACGGTTAACAATAATTAGGTATTTTAATAAATAACTAAAATAACAAAGGAAAATGACTGCATTACACTAAAACTAAGATATAAAAATACAATAAGTTTAACGCCAATAAATTTTAAATTTTTGTAGCCTCTACGAGGTCATCGTTGATTTGGATGCACTTTTCGAATCGCACTTTTACAACACATGGTGTAGTATCGGCACAAAATTCAAGGCTACAGAAAGACCAGAGTGGATTATTAATTGTAAACGACAATATTCTCAAAAAGTTAACGTTTAGTGTGGGATACTCAATGAAACAATCATTGGCCTTTTCTTTTTGAGGGAAATGTAAATAGCATACAGTTTTTACAGTTCCTAAGAAATTAATTTTGGAATATATTACATGAACTTTCAGTACAGGAAAGAGTAAATCTTCATTTTCAGTTAAATTTATGCTACTTTCCTAACTATTTGACATTTTATGTGGTATAACATTTAGTGTTTATAAGTGTATAAGTGAACAGTTGTGTGCAAGAATAAGACAAGTTTGTGAAGAACAACTACAAAATGTTCAAAAAAATATTCGTAAGCGATTCGAAAATAGCGAAATCAACAGTGGCCTCGTAGATACTACAAAAATGTAAAATTTCATTGTATTGTAACGTTAAATTTATTGTACTTTTGTATCCTAGTTTTAATGCAACGCGATAATTTTCCGTTGTTATTTTAGTTATTTATTATAATACCTAATTATTGCTAACCGTTAATTATAAATTTTTATATTTAATGCGATTAATTAAAAGCGTAAATTTAGTTAATAATTAATTAACAACATTTTTTATTCATTCTTCATAGCCAACTTGTATTTTTTGAAAATTACTATAAAAATATTTAATAAAATGAAGCCTGCATTAAAATTGTTATAAATCTCTCAATATTAAATATTTATTTATGAAACTTGGCATAAAACCGTTTTACGGGATGCTAAATCCAGTGCCAGAGTTAGATTTGAAATAAAAAAATCGCTAAACAGTTTTTGTAAAATTTCACCGTGAAAAAAATTCGAAGTAGGCCGTGAAAACAAAAAACAAATTTTAATATTTTGTGCCCGAACAGAGTTTTTTTTTACTGCTTCATCTTTTGAAAAAAACCCGAAATAAATCGGATAATAATTACCATTTTTACAGGCTTGTTTCCATTTGAACTGGGTCACACTGTATATACAATTTTGGACTCAGAGCAGGATTTTTTGGGATAACGCAATTACATCAATACAGGGTGTCCAAATTTCGTTGTAATTGCAGTGTATCTCGGAAACTACAAGATATAGAAGGATGCAGTTTTCGCAACACTGGGCTACTTCTTCGAGAAATTTAATATGCCGCAATCACAACTTTCATAGAAATTTGAAATTTTCGTTTTAAAAAACTAATGGTTCGTATCACGGATAATAGCTGAGATGTCGGAATGGTGAAAATGGCTTTTACGTAGAGTTCAGTGGCGTACCTGTAATTTCTCTTTAAAATATGATTCAATCATATATTTTTGGAACATCCTGTATATTTTTATGTCATTCAATTGCATTATTTTCTCCTTCATAATTACGTGGTGCACAGTTGGCCAGGGCCATTTTTATAACTCAGAAGTAATTTTTACCATTCCGATATCTCAGCTATTCTCTGAGATACAAAGAATCTTTTAAAAGGAGTTCTTTTTATTTTCGTTCTGATTGTGGCATTAATCCAGTGTTACGAAAAAGTAGTTGTTACTAAATTTATGTTTGAGGTTATTGGCATTTTTTCTTAACACTAAGAACACTCATTAAATAATACTTTTGACAATGATTTTCACAAGCGTCAGTTTTTTTTTGAGAGCCGTCCGACAGTGTCGCCGGAAGCACCGCAGCCTATAGACTTATTGTGCATCTCTCGATGGCCACAAACATCCATGGTACTACAGTGGGATTCGAACCCACACCGACATAGCCAATCCAGACTGGTTTCACGAGCAGTCGTCTCCCAGCCACCTCGGTTATCGCGGCGCCCAAAACGTCAGTTTACACAAATAGTTTACACAAAAGTTTTGTTTTCATGGGTTGCTATAACGTTAAATGAAATTTACGTGGCTGGTGCGCTACGCTGTCACCAATTTCTATGAATATCTCAGAAACAAGACCAAACGTCGAAAAAAAACAGGAACCCAAAAAAATTTTGAAATTAATCAGGTTAAAGTGGTGTGTAGATGTACACTTCTAAGAGGGATAGGTAGTTCAAACTTAAGAAGTTTATGTAAGATCATAAGAAGTTTTTGTATTCCGAATTTCACTTAAATCGAATAAGTGGTTCAAAAGTGAGGGAAAAACGAGAAAAAAATTCCTACTTCAACGCCATCTTTCTTGGAAACGATGCGTTAAGTTATCAAGATTCAAGATCTGAATCACCCTGTACAGTACTTTTTTTAGTTTGATGTATCGCCTGTTAAAATGATGATATTCTGTGAAAATTACGAAAAGAAAATAATCACTGTGCAACACTAAAACAGAAATTTTTTATTATTTAATCGTTTCCAAATCATGTTTATGAAATCAAATGAAAAAATAGAGAAATAGATGGCTGTTTATACAGGGTGATTTAGATCGTATCTAAAAAAAATTGAAAACATTTGCGTCATGAAAAATGGAGTCAATATCGTAAAAATATTGTTTGTAAAATTGTTATAGTTTCCGAGTAAAAAATTATTGAAGCTGTAGTATGTAGGCTTTACATCGCTGGACTACTGTAGTCTCTAGCCAGGCGATTCCGATTATTGAAATTCGATTACATTTTGTAGGTTTTAACCTTTTTTGTGATGCGAGTCTTTAAATTAGTTTTTCAAGTGTCAAAAATGGCTTACGTATATAACAACTCGGAGTTAATGAATATCGTTTTAATTTATGACGACGTGAAAATGCCTTAGCACAACGATTTTCAGGTAAATATGTGTCAAATGCAACTACTTTTTCCGCTATGCGGAGTGAGTGCAAGTGTAGTACAACGCGAGGGAAATCTGAAACCGAATAGTAGAAAAGATGGAAGTCCAGGACATCCACGGCCTATTGCAGCAGTGTGGCGTATCATACACGACGCTCAATTATGTCCGTACCATGTACAACGTATCCAAGCATTAATACTAAGGGATTGGACTGACTTTAAATCATTTGGACCTTTTTTGTGGGGATATTTAAAAACTGAACTGAAAGGTCTGAATCACCCTGTATACTATCCACAAAACTGGCTATTCTGTATTATCAGAATAAGTGTTTCCATTCCAGTTAGTCGAAATTGGATAGTTTATAAATTATGCCAGTTATTTTATTGTCTTTGATTATTTCAAGTAAACTAACAAAACGAGTCGGTTACTGATAAAGTATCCGCTAATATTGTAGAATGAATACGCTTTTTCTATCAAAACAACGGTTTAGTTAGTTTGTATACTAGCCAGCAAGTTTACACTTTAACCGTAACATATCGATGCTTGAAAGAGAAGGCAAAATATTTTAAAACTAATTAATTATAATTTAAACGCTTCTTGTTATTAAAAAAATTGCTATACCCAACATTTAAGTCAAAATCAGAGCAGCAGGTATTTAGTAATAAATATTGCTATAGGTATATCTATATATTTTTTAGACATATTTATATGAACCTAATAATTAAATTTATTTGCTGCATTCATAGAGTGAAATTCAATAAATGGTTAAAATACGAGTAAGTAATCCCAATAGATAAATATTCCAATTTCAGTAACACAAATTTCAAATAATTAAAA
Organism: Monochamus alternatus; assembly: GCA_037114965.1. Taxonomy (NCBI): domain Eukaryota; kingdom Metazoa; phylum Arthropoda; class Insecta; order Coleoptera; family Cerambycidae; genus Monochamus; species Monochamus alternatus. The sequence continues at coordinate 29,821,487 of CM073428.1, read as the reverse complement.
AGCTGTTTAATTACATATTCATGTTAAATAACAAACTTCAAAGTGATATAAAACTAAATTGCGAGTGTAACATGCTGTGAAATAGAAGATAACGGTAAATTAATGAATAGTAGGTATATCACACGAAGTAAATTTCATAATTATTTCAATAGCTGTAAATGCAAATATTAAAGTATTGTATTTTATACCACTGCTATTGCACTTAGCATTTTTTAATAAGACTGGAAACTTGCCCGCCTTTTGTTTGCTTGAACCTTTAAAGGGTATTTAAAAATCAGCAGTTTATGTGATAATTAAGCCCGCACTTCGTTCGAACATCTCAGGTCCGTACTTGGCGACGACCTTAATATTTAAATATACTTTATTTATATATAAACTCAAAAATTTAACATGGTTAATATCATTTGAAATTTCTTTTTCATTAAAAGTAATATCTATATCACTACATGATTTTTGTATATTGTGGAGCCTCATTGTAAATGTTTTGCCTATATTGAAAAGAAAACTGTTCGTTTGGAACCATATTACCAAATTATTCATTATATTATTACACGTCGATTTTAATGCATCTTCGCTATTATTTGATATAATTATAGATATATTATCATCAGCATACATAGTGAATCGAGTGCATAAAGATGTATTAATCATTCATATGAAATAGAAACAAAACTGGACCTAATATTGATCCTTGCGGAATACCCATATCAATTTCTGTCATTCCAGAACTAATCGTATCTACAGATTTAGGACTAATATAATTAAGACTGACGTATTGTTTTCGATTACAAAGAAAACTCTTCACCCAGTCTAAGACCGTGCCCCTTATTCCATATGAATACAGTTTTACAATTTACTATGATTGACGCAGTCGAATGCCCTGCTGAGATCACAAAATATCCCAACAAGACACTTAGATAATAATATACTCAGGATTTTTTGAAGTGATATGAATTTCTACTGAATTTATTTCACTGCATTCAAGAATCGAGGCCCAGGAGTGTTGTTTTTACTTAAACATGTTTATACTTACAGCAGGCACTCGTAAAACAAAACAGTTGCAATGGGACCGTACCTTGGGATACGTCATATTACGTTCATTTTGACGGCATAAAAATAATTTTTTTTACTGTATTAGAAAGGTATTTTAAGCTAATATAAATCAAATTTGATTTATATTAGCTTAAAATACCTTTCTAATACAGTACAAAATGTTACAAAAGCTAATAATAAGGAATATATGGGTAGATATTGTGGGTGTAATTCAACGCTGGTTGGAGCTTTTGTCCACAGAGTAGCTAGTTTCACACAATATTATTATTACCTAAAAATATATAATAAAAATTATACTACAACGACTACACTCAGGTGATGCTACTTCAATTTTATATGCTCAACGGATATTTAACAATCCTAGAATTTGCGATTCAGCATACATTTACTTATTCACGGATACCTTATTCGCCGTCATGAAGCAACTGTGACCGTATTAGGATATTCAATACATAACGCAGTAAATAATGTTTTATATTTGCAACAGTTTATTTCTCAGTTATCAAGACCTAGTGCTGAACGTACAAGGAAAAAATTGTTATCGTTTTGCAGAACAATCCAGGATTTCTTGACTTTATGCCATATAGTAGATCTTTTTGATGGCAGAGAAGTAGATTTTTCTAAATCTACCCTAAATATATTCATGAAAAAATACAAATGCTTTAAATATGCTCCAGTGAGCTTTCTGGACGTTCAACACCCGTTTTCGAAACCGAAAAGGAATATTTGACAAACGTCGTCATTTTTATTCCAGTACAAGTGAATAGTTATGTAGTGTTTTGTAAACTAATAAACTTAATATGAATAATGTTGGAAATTATAAATTACCAGTACAAGATAAGATGTTAATTTTAACTTTTTGTAGGTATATGTTTGCACCTCCGTTTTTACAAACATTAACTTTCTAAGTGCGCCACTGATAATGACGTCATCTGTGAACGAAGATTTGGAAGTGGATATTTAGGCCGTGCTCTACACACCCCTACATTGTGAAGACTCGGGGAGAAGTGAAGGTTGTGTTCATCCCCAAAACAGGCACATTGGATTACGTCACCCTAAAAAGGTATTGTAGCTTGAACTCGTATCTGTCAGTGCACTAGACAGTCAGTACATCTCAGGACGATTAACCGACACTATCCTCCACCAAGTCGTGAACAGAACCGAAAAATCACTGAACAATAAAGAGTCCACAATGGGGGTATTCATAGACATATAAGCAGGATTTAATAAAACCATCTTCTCCAAAATTAGTTCAGCTTTTGTGGAGAGAAGAGTTTCTCTCACCATCTGTAGCTGGATATAAAATTCACTGAAAGATACATATAAATCAGTGTGGCGAATGCCTCTGTAAGAGCAACTGCTGCAGGTAGTTGTTCTATCACCACTGCCAAGGAATTTAGTTCCAGACAGTCTCCTGTGCCACCTCATCTCGGAAATTGGTATCTATACCATCGCTGGTGGAGATTATGGGATTAGTTTAAAGGAATCCTTAGCCAAAGAATGCAAACTGCCTCCATTAAAAAATGGTGTGAGGAACATGTCCTGTCTGTCAACCTTAGGAAGATAAAAATGGGTCTCTTCATAAGGAAGAGACAAATGGGGCCAATAATGGCATCAACTCTCCTAAAAAGTACGTTAAGCTTTACATCGAATGTGACTAAAAAAGACATACATATTCCATGAGCAAAGTCGCAGAACCGTTGATAAAACCTGTTGAATGAAACCAAAGGTGGTCATGTGGATACACTGCCATTGTGAAACCAATGTTAGCCTATAGGATTGCTAAACAGAAGCTCAATCAGGTGCAAAGGACTGTATGTCGGAGCGTAATTAGAGCTATACGAACCACGTTCACCATAGCAATGACGGTAATGTTAGAAGGTTGTACGCACGTTGTACGGATGAGGTTTTTCTTTTTTTTGTATGGCTGATACCATTATCCTCAACTATTTGAAGAAAGTGTATTGTGGTATTGTGTAAAGCTAGTGGGCTTTTCTAGCCTTCCACTGCGACCATAAAATCTATTGTGGCTCTATTGAAGAAAGTGTAATATTTTCTTAAATATTTAAAGAGAGTAAATTTTTATATCGCCTTCAACACATGTTAGGTTTCTTGCAATGAAAACTGTGCTTCAATTTTAGATACAGTTAAGTGTATGGTAAGGTTGAATGTTTTTCATGGAAATATTTACCTGTTAAGTTTGCATTGGTCGTACTTTGATAACGTAGCATTCTATTTTAAAAATTTGTGCTCACATTTATGTTACAAGCGTTACAAAGCGTGTTATAAACTTGATTTGACAGCTGATTATGCCTAGAGTACGCAGAATTAGGCAGATTTCCCAGCTTAGTGACTTTGAGAGGAGACGGATTGTTGGATTGCTTGAAGCAGGTTTGTCGGTGAGAGAAATTTCTAGAAGGACTAACAGATTCTTACATACCATGGTACGTATTACCAGGCGTGGACTCAGAGCGAGAGGAACTAGCCGTCGTAGAGGAACCACAGATTTCATACGAACAAAATAATTAATTATTACTACTCGCAGTAAACATCATTTCTGCTATTTTTAAAATTATTGAAATCTGATTATAATTTTTTTCCTGGAAAATGGTGTTGTAAGAAGAAAGTTGAGAGACCTATGACTACTAAATTAAATAATTAATTAAAAACTAATTTTTATTTTATATTTTATTTTTGTTAGATCATTTTTTTTTCTTTAAACATATCCAGCAGCGGCGTCCGGTGAGACTTCTGGTATGTCATATCTCAATAATCAGACATGGAACCCAAACTAATCACTAGGATATATGTACTGTGGCCATATAGATAACTTTTTTAGAAGGAGAACCTTTTTACAATTTGGGAAAAAATTCGCTGCCTCATCTGGGAATGTCCAATTGGCGTATTTAATATTTCTGAAATATATTTTTTCACATATTTGATGTAACTGTCGAGTTATTTTTAATAAAATGAAAAAATACATATTTCACTAAAATTAAAGAGCCGATTTCGAAATTCCTAAGTGAGGCAGCAATTTTTTTTAACTTTTGCAAACTGCAAAAAGGTTCTCCTTCTAAAAAAGTTGTCTATTTGTCCACAGTACATACAGGGTGTCTACTATTATTTGTGTACAAATCCGTAAAAACTTTATTCTTGAAGAAAATCAATTTTTTTTATGACATCGAAAACCGCTTCCTCTGAACCTACCACGACATTTAAGATGGCGATCCAAAACCTGCTATGATTTTTTGTATACCTCTGAAATTTAATAAAAACGTTTAGCGATTTTTTTTTATTAAAAATCTGTTAATGTGGTGATAATCAAGACCCCTCAAAATCAACTGTGAAATTTGAACAAAAACTATACAGTGTTTTCTTCTACACGTTCTTATAGTTTTATTTTGATTAAAATGTCATCGAAAACCGCTACTTCTAATTCTACCACGGCGTTTAACATGGCGATCCAAGGCTTGCTATGATTAATTTTATACCCCTCGTATTCAATAAAAACGTTTAGCTATATTTTATTTCAAATCTGATAAGGTGTCAGGGTCCCCCAAAACCCCTATGTGTGAAATTGAAATAAAAACAATACAGTGTTTTGTTTTACACGTTCTCATATGTGTGTAAAAATTCGTAAAACGATTCTTCAAGATAATTCAACATTTAAAAAAAAAAATAAATGACATCAAAAACCGCTTGGTCTGATCCTGCCATGACGACCCAAGGCCTGCTATAATTTCTTATACCCCCGAAATTTAATATAAACGTTTAACGAATTTTTTATTTGCATTCTGATAAGGAGGGGTTAATCAGAAATCCTCTCAAAACAAAATACTGAAAGGCGCTAGACGAATCAAGTGTGAGCCAAGGAATTATGTCAAAACAGTATGAATAAAAATTGAATTAATATGGTCACATAAACGACACTGTGTCGAAGCTAAAATGAAATAAAATAAATGAAACATTTATTAACTAACATAATAAATAAATACAAATAAGTTTTTTCATTTAATGGACCTTTTTCTACCACACCAGCCTCTAAAAGATACATTTTTCAATACGCTTCCTATTGTACAACTTTCTTTAATTGAGCTGCACTGATAAACTGACACGCTTTAGCAATTCTTATGCGTAAATCGTCGATATTCAATGGTCAATTTCGGTATAATTTATTATTTATTGCACCCCCAAAAATAAAAATCAGTTTTGATTTATACTTTTTGACTTATTTCCATGATCACTCTTGATTCATCTAGCGCCTTTCAAATTCTCTATTTTGTTTTGAGGAGGGTTGCGATCAACCCCATCTTATCAGATTGTAAATCAAAAATTCGCTAAACGTTTATATTAAATTTCGGTGGTATAAGAAATTATAGCAGACCTTGGGTCGCCATAGTAGGATCAGAACAGGCAGTTTTCGATGCTGGATCGAGGAATATATTGTGTATATAAAGGGTGATTCAGAACTAATCTAAAAAAAACCTCGGCATATTGCAGCAATGTAACATATCATACACGAGGCTCAATTATATCTGTATCATGTAAGTACAGCGTGTCCAAGTATTAATAACAGGAGATTGGACGAGTAGGACCGATACCATGGTCGCCACAATCTCCTGACTTTAAATCATTTGGACTTTTGTCGAGTTATTTAAAAAATATTGCATCGAAGTGGAGACTATTGATTATTTACACAAACGTAACATAACTCTGCTGCCAATAATGGACAAGAAGTAGAATCATGTGTGTTAGTTTGTGGAAACTGGGTAAGACGGACCCAAAATTTTTCTGTAACATCAGGTATGTCATACTGTTTTACTAATTATAATAATAATAATAATAATAATAATAATATCTCTACCCCTCATTCTAATCACAGGGATTAGCCCAGAAGTCGGAGACTTGTGCGGGAGAGGGGGCGGCATATTATTATTAAGCAGGTCGCATTTGCGCCCAGGAACGACTTACGTTGGTAGGCCCTAACCACTATTCAGTGCAGGAATGAGGGAAACCTGGAAAACCTCATTAATTAGGGGGGTAGTCAAATATCAACCGGTATCAATCTCTCACATTGACTCAAGCCAACATTCTTCCACCCTACCATACACGCAGAGAGGGCGCCAAACCTCTCCACGAATATAGCTTATATACGGTCTACCGGCAGCTGGGCTCGAACCAACACTACATATTAATTCTATTAATAATTAATAACAATAGTGGCCAAATCAGTTGAATTTGCTGTATTAAAATAGGTGTTGTAAAATGTAATTTATTTCTTTCCTTGGGAATTTCTTTCAATTTTTTGTCCAGCCGCCGATTATACGCCTTATCAGTTTTCAGTGCCGTGCGGAAGTGTATTTTAAAATCATTTTTGAACTGATCTTTTTGATTTTATTTTTACAAAATTGTATTTGTAAGACTCGCTTGTACATTCAATTTTTTTTTAGATAACTTTTGAATCGCTCTTTATAGTGCTAAAGCCTTTTGCCATTACGGATGCGAATATTTCAACGAATTATTTAATAATGGTAGATTGTCAGAAACTCAAAAATATGTATATATATTAACACCATATAATAATGAAAATACCAATAATATTTGTAATGTTCTATTGTTTTGCAGAAATTGTCGTCAAAAGTTGATATTTACCCACTATAAATAATTAAAACAATTTGCAAAATTCTTGCAAAAATACGTGAGTTTCACGTTCATGATGACAAGAGTTAAATGGGGGGTGGGGGTGGAGCATCGGTGTCCAATCTAATTCGTGAAGAGGATGACACAGAGGGGGACATTTAAAGTAAAATGTTAATATGCTAGGTTCACTCGACATCAACTTATTTTTGATAATTTTGTGTGCTTTGAGCCCTTCTCAAGTGGCACGCTTAGGTAATCATGCAATCCTCACCTTTCGTATTCATCTCAGTGCGATCACTCTATTATTTTCGACCTTGAGTAATTGATAACAACTTTAAATTTGGAAATAACTCATCAGTTTTATTATTTCTAACGCCTCGAAATTGACAAGAACTGGTATTTCACTGTTCCTATTAAAAATAATGGATGTTATGTAATGCAATTATTTTTGTATATTTTTTTACTGCATGCTAGTGATGGATCACTCTCTAGATATTTGGCGGTTGGGTATAGAAATATTCTTGGAAAATTGTTAATAACATATTGAAATTAGAGTGCCCAGCAACGAAATATGTAAAAAATATATTTCAATGCGAAAAAAATGGGATAATATTTCATTGATGTTCCTACGCCTTATTCGGCAGAGCAACAAAGAATGCTGGTACTTGATAAAACGAAAAGGTGGCAATTCTAGTAAATCCCTATACTTACGTTCTCATTTTTGAAGTTACAATTAATTACAATATAAAAAAAGAGTTAAAAATAACTATAACTTACTAAAGAATTATAATTATCATTGTACTTAACTGCTGCGTACTATTAAAGCTACATTTGTGTACTCTTGGAGAACGTGTTTTCCTAACAGTATGGATATCTAAAGTTTAACTGACAAAACTATAATAGCTATTGAGGATTTGAGTTTCTTAAGAACGGTCTGTTTTTGTCATGTTAATTACAGATGTATAAATAAATGTGGATGTTATTTGAAATTAAAAATGAAGTGATTACTTTTCGCGATCCTACCTTACTTTTGATCTTGATTATACAGGGTGGTCCAAAAGTCTGGAAACGGTAAATTTATTTCGCGCACGGGTGGAAATTCGGAATTCTGATACTGGGGTCCTTAGTAATTTTGCCCAAGGAATCGAATATGCCCATCAGATTTTGGGCCCGATGGGGAATATGAGGCCCAAATTTGAATGTGAGCCTTAAATTGGAATTTGGGTCTCATATCTCGTTAAAGGCCCCATCGGGCCCAAAATCTGATGGGCCCAATCGTTTGCCCGAGAAAAATTACTAAGGACCCCAGTACCAGAATATCGATTTATGCCCCCTGGTCTTGAACAAAAAACGCTGCATAGGACCCAAAAATGGACAAAAAAATTTTTGGTTTTAACCAATTCGGATGAATCCGATTCTGCAATAAAAAAGATTGGTTTGCAGTTGAGATTTCAAAGTTGGGCCTCATATCTCGTATAAGGCCCCATCGATCCCAAAATCTGATGGGCCCATTCGATTCCTCGGTCGAAATTACTAAAGACCCCAGTATCAGAATTCCGAATTTCCACCCGTGCGCGAAATAAATTCACCGTTTTTTGGACCACCCTGTATATTATAGTTACTAAGGAAAGATAAAAAAATATTACTAAGAATTCCGGTCTACCCTACTTAAGTTTAAATATAAACTTTTACATGAAATACTGCTGTGCTTACTGATGGTATCTGCCTTGAACTGACCAATAACCCCATTACGCCTACACGGGTGTTGAAATTGCCATTCTTTCATTCTTTGTCCATGACGAAGATTACAAGTTCATTTGTATCTAAAACATCATAAACTTGATCCTTTCAAAGCCTGTGCTGCGCACACATTGAAATTATGACAAATACAGTTAGAAATTTTATATTTAGTTATTCGAAATCGGTATGAATATCTGCCAATTGATTTTCATTATACTGGTTTGTATACTTGCAATAAGTTTATAAGAATTTTTATATATTTTTAGGTATTAATAATATTGTGTGAAACTAACTATTCAGTGGACAAAAGCCCCAACCTGCGTTGAATTACACCCACAATATCTACCCATATATTCCTTATTATTAGCTTTTGTAACATTTTTTTTTAATGTTTTAGAAAGGTATTTTAAGCTAAAATCAAATCAAATCTCCTATGATAGGAATTGTAGGAGATTTGATTTATATTAGCTTAAAATACCCTTCTAAAACAGTAAAAAAAAAAGTTTATAAGAAGTCGATATACAGGGCAAATTTTTTCTATTCCTTGCTTGAGAAATATATATATATATATATATATACAGGGTGTCTCGCTTAAAAGTGGAACAAGCCTGTAACATGCCTACCATTCGACCGATTTCAATAAACTTTTTTTTGTTGGATACACCTTCAAAAAGTCTATCTTCGACATACCTGGTGTTCTATAAAATTCGAAACCGTGGCCCACTACGATAAAATTTATGTGGCTTAAAATCGAAAAATCATATTATGGATTTTTTTATTCAAAAAATTCCCACGAATTCTTGATCAGGACTCCATCAAACCCTACCAACCAAATTTTCATAGCCACATTATACAGGGTGCTCAGGATAACTTGGGTGTCTCGCTTAAAAGTGGAACAAGCCTGTGACATGCCTACCGTTCGACCGATTTCAATAAACTTTTTTTCGTTGGATACACCTTCAAAAAGTCTATCTTCGACATACCTGGTGTTCTCTAAAATTCGAAACCGTGGCCGATTACGATAAAATTTATGTGGCTTAAAATCGGAAAATCATATTAGGGATTTTTTTATTCAAAAAATTCCCACGAATTCTTGATCAGGACTCCATCAAACCCTACCAACCAAATTTTCATAGCCACATTATACAGGGTGCTCAGGATAACTTGGGTGTCTCGCTTAAAAGTGGAGCAAGCCTGAACATGCTTACCGTTCGACCGATTTCAATAGACTTTTTTTTGTTGGATACACCTTCAAAAGTCTATCTTCGACATACCTGGTGTTCTATAAAATTCGAAACCGTGGGCGACCACGATAAAATTTATGTGGCTTAAAATCGGAAAATCATATTAGGGATTATTTAATTCGAATAATTCTTACGAATTCTTGATCAGCACCCCAGAAAACCCTGAAGATGTATCCAACAAAAAAAAATTTATTGGAATCGGTCGCACGGTAGACATGTTACAGGCTTGTTCCACTTTTAAGCGAGACACCCAAGTTATCCTGAGCACCCTGTATAATGTGGCAACGAAAATTTGGTTGGTAGGGTCTTCTGGGGTGCTGATCAAGAATTCGCAAGAATTATTCGAATCAAATAATTCCTAATATGATTTTCCGAATTTAAGTCACATAAATTGTGTCGTAGTCGGCCACGGTTTCGAATTTTAGAGAACACCAGGTATGTCCAAAAGATATTTTGAAGATGTATCCAACAAAAAAAAGTTTATTGAAATCGGTCGAACTATAGGCATGTTACAGGCTTGTTCCACTTTTAAGCTAGACACCCTAGCTATCCTGAGCACTCTGTATACTATGACAACGAAAATTTGGTTGGTAAGGTTTTCTGGGGTGCTGATCAAGAATTCGTAAGAATTTTTCGAATAAAAAATCCCTTATATGATTTTCCGTTTTTAGGCCACATAAACTGTATCGTAGTCGGCCACGGTCTCGAATTTTAGAGAACACCAAGTATGTCGAAGATAGACTTTTTGAAGGTGTATCCAAGAAAAAAAAGTTCTTTGAAATCAGTCGCACGGTAGACATGTTACAGGCTTGTTCCACTTTTAAGCGAGACACCCTGTATATATATATATATATATATATATATATATATATATATATATAAGGTGGGCCATTTTAATCAGTACAGTCGAATATCTCGAGTTTCGTGAGTGGTACGAAAAAATGATTCAGACAAAAGTTGCTCAAAAAACTGGGGGCCAACTAGATCAGATCCGACTTTGACATTGATTTTGAGGGTCATTTGAAGGTCAAACTCAAATTTTTAAATAGAAACCCATATTTTTGAAACTGGATTCGAAAAGAGCAAGAAATCTCACGTCTGAAGCCACTTTAAAAACATTTTTGCTTGTTACTTTTAGATCGTAATTACAAGGTGAAATACCGGGAAGGCTGCAGTCAATCCTGTGGCTACGTAACTTGAAATCGCATTTAGGTTAACTTCCCATAATCTAAGCCAGGTAGTTAACTGGATAACCGCATATCCTGAACGTACGTGAAAGAGAAATTGGTATACCACGAAAAACGGCATTGAGAATTCTTAGGACTCTTAGGTATCATGCGTACCACATAACTTTGCTCCAAGAATTAAGACCAATCCATATGCAAATGCGGATTGAATTTTCCAATTAGGCTTTGAACATGATCCAGAATGATGTTATCCAGCTAACTACCTGGCTTACGTAGTTACGTAGCTACAGGATTGACTGCAGCCTTCCCGGTATTTCACCTTGTAATTACGATCTAAATGTAACAATCAAACATTTTTTTAAAGTGGCTTCAGACGTAAGATTTCTTGCTCTTTTCGAATCCGGTTTCAAAAATGTGGATTTCTATTTAAAAATTTGAGTTTGACCTTCAAATGACCTTCAAAATCAATATCAAAGGCAGATCTGAATACACAGCTAGTTGGCCCCCAGTTTTTTGAGCAACTTTTGTCTGAGTTATTTTTTCGTAACACTCACGAAACTCGAGATATTCGACTGTACTGATTAAAATGGCCCACCTTGTATATATATATAAAGCTACTATACTCGCGTCAAGAATTCAGACGTCTTACGTCATGACTGACGTTACACATTTGTTTTTATTGTCAACGTAATTTCCTATATTTAGTCGCGTTAGAAACAATCATATTTTGCAATTTAGTGCATAATATAATGCAAACTTTTATTGTAGTATATAGTTTTATTACTATCAGTTGCAGTTTCTTAAATATTTTGATGAATATATAATGAATTATTCATTTGTTTGTATGACGTAAGTCGTCTGAATTCTTGTCGCGAGTATAACTAATAATTACACGCAGTAAATAATTGTATGTTTAGACGTAGAATGGGTCAAATAAATAAAACTGAAAAATTACTCGTAGGTACTTTGAAACTGAAGATTATGTGTATAATAGTATCCAGAATGTAAATTTCTACCATAGTTATGACACATAAAATATAGTTTTGTCCGAAAATCATAAATTGTCCTGTATCTTAATAATGGTCAATGAGCTATTTCTAAAGGCGATTCTGGTTACTCTAGATGTCCTCTATCTGCTATTAAGCTATGTCAATCTCATGATGCAACATCTTGTATAATGGTACCAATTATACTTAGGCCCGCTACAGACTATGCGTGAATTCGCGATTCGTTATGCGCTATGCGTGATATGCGAGTAATTCGTGAATAGTGTGTAGGGTCTTGTTCGTTAAAAATCCATTCATAAAAACCCCACACGCGATGCACGAACTCCTTACAAACCACGCATCGCGCATCGCGAATCGCGAATCGCGAATTCACGCATAGTCTGTAGCGGGTCTTACAAATAAATACAACAATCTTTTACATACTTTGATTTGTTTCAGTTGAAATGTAAGATACTCCTATTGAAAGACATTTTACCTACAGAGAAAACAACCTAGTAAGAACATAAAAAATAATCATAAATTAGAATATGTCCAAAATTTTATATTAACTGGATATTAATACAAATATGTAAAACTCGAATGGTATTTGACATTATATTTCTGTTTACATAACATTCTAATGCTAAGATGAATATCTAGCAACTTAAAAAACGTCTAAATCAAGGTTCTGATATAAATAATTAGGCTAACGAAGTGGCAATTTTTTAGTTGCTTTGCGGTTTGTTAGTTTGAAAAAGTGTTACTACAGAAAAGTAAATAAACAGGTTTGCAACTCAATGACAATTAGGTACAAATCTTATACTGGCTTTTAAATCGCTTTTTCTGTTCCTGGTCGTTAGAACTTCTATTTAATTAATTAGAGCCTGTTTATTTTCTGACTCTGGAAAGCTCTATGTAAATAATGCTGTTAAAATGTCAGTTTAATGAACACTTTTATTTTCACGTCTTTACCCATCTCACATTCATTGACCATTTGGATGACTTTCCAGTTCCTTAGGGGTTTCAAAAATCTATATTTCCGCTCTGCCATGTTTAGTTATTATTTAATTCGGAAAAACATATATATAAGAGCCAAAGGCTTAGTACCTGTTGTATAAACTGAATTATTGTGTTATTTTGTAGCCTCGAAAAAGATAATAAACATTGTCGAAAGCTCGGCAGAGTAAACTAGAATTTACTTATTAATTTTCCCAAATTTGACCGAAGCCCTGTTATAATTAGCGTACCTAGTATTTTCCGCTAGATCTAGCCAGATTAAAATTGAAATTGAATTATGATTTAGCATCGTAAGTATTATTTATCCACAAACTTTCTTGGAAAAATTCTGAACATCCGTTAAATTACAAACAAACATACAAAATTTTATTATGTATTACCGTGCACATTTTTACATATCAACATTTTATTTAGACATGATTAAAATAAATTTTAAAATTTTTACCCCTGCTACCTCAGTTTATTGCGTTGTAAAGTCAACATTACTGAAAAGATTTGGATATCGTTGAACTTGAAAAAAAAATTGTATGCAACTTATTAAATAATATTAGGTACTTCTGTTTAATTCATTCTTTTATTTATTAATTCAGGTTTTTCCAAATACAAAATAATTAGTTAATGAATTATTATTTTACTATTCTTTTAATTAACTTAGCTATCATAAGTTCATATCCTTTCAATAAAAATGGTGAGTTTAGTTTCATCCAATTTAAAGGTAAAAACTTGCTGTTATTTTGTGAAATATCACAACTACCAAAGAAAATATTATAGTGAATGTGCAAAATCAGATTCACTTTGAAGCTGTCAGTTTTTGAAAAAATTGCTTGGACAAGATTTGTTTTTTAAAGCAAGAACTATCCAATTTTCAAAGGTATAACCAGTGGTGGCGAGAAGAGATAAGGTTGTTTTTTTTAAATGGCAACCACTTGTATTGAACGGTATGATCATTCTGATTAATTTGGTGTGCAACATGATGGGTGTTAGTTGGAAAAATTTTGGAGAAAAGTCGAAGAAATTACAATGTTTCTTTCAACGGGACAGCTAAATCTTCTGAAACAGCCTCCCATCAATAGAAAGTAGTGCCTGTACGTAGCTATGAGTAAGAAACTGTTTTATGTCATTGTCAAGGTGCAGAAGGTCAGCAGCCATTAAAATACAATAAGAAGCCCATTTCAATAAAAATTGGTAATGTTAAGGTGCCTATACACATTCCTATTCGTGCCTATTCCGTTGAGGAAGAGAAACTTGGAGTTTGGGTTGGGGTGGTTTTTTCCATATTTCTCCAAAATTTTCCCTACCAACCCCCAACACCAAATTATCCGAAAGACCTAAGCTTTCTTTCAAACGGTGGATGTTGTTAAAAGAAAACAACCTTATTCCCCTCCCGCCGGCTCAGGTTACATTATTTACTCCACTCCATCAAAGTTCAAATCGATCTATCCGAGTTATTTTTTTTTAAATTGTCAGTTTCCGAAATGCGCATCACTTTTGAGCCAAACTGTTTGATATTAAAGTTAAATTATTATAGTTTATTTTTAGAAAGCAACGCTGCATACAATCATGAAATGACGATACTTCCCAGCGATTCTATTCTAAACCTGAAGAAATTCAGTGATAGAAAAATTAACAGTTCAAGAAGTCAATTATGAAACACAACGTCGTCACTAAAGCATATTCACTCAGGGAGGAAGAGATGAAAATCTAATTGAGTACAATCAGAAGTTAGCAGAATGAGAGCGAATATTACTGTGCTATTAAATCTCTCAATGACTTATTTTTTCTTTAATTGCGGTCTCAAGATGACGGAATTATTAGCAGTAAACTTCAGGAGTGATGGTTGCATCCGTAGTAAACGATGTCTTCTTTCCATTAGTTTCATGGATAGATTCAGCTTGGAAAGTTACCTTTTTGTTCACAATCGGTGACATTAATTGACGCGAATCATCACGCATTAATAAGTTCAAATCATCTTTATCAATGCCAGCATTTTCTAACCCGCTCAAAATTAGAAACAAATTCAAACAACCTTAAAATAATAAGAATCATCATAAGGTCATAAGGTCATCTCTTAAAAATAATAAAAGAATGCTTACAATAAATTTATTAGTGTCTTTTCTAAATTCAAAAAAGGATACCACATCTATTCCTTCTTCTATGATAGGTAATAACCACCAGATAAATGATTCTCAATTATTCGTTAACATGTTTGCGACATTCTTTTCTGATGCATTTGTTGTCTCAGATGAATTTAATAACATTGTGGAAAGTAACAATTGTCATATTTTGCATTTAATGAAAATCTCGAATACTGATATAATAAACGCTATCAAAAAATTAAAAAATAATATGTGCATGGGCCCTGATCTAATTCCGGCATTCTTGCTTAGAGATTGTGCTGTAATCTTTTCCAAGCCTTTACTAATCCTCTTTAATCTTATACTTGTGTCTGGAGTATTTCCAGATATTTGGAAAGTATCACGTATAACGCCTGTCTATAAGAAAGGAACAAAAAATAAATTTACAAATTATAGGCCCATTGCTATTTTAAATAATTTCCGAACAGCACTGGTTTATTCAAGGTCGTTCCACAATAACTAATTTATTATGAAAAACTCAATACATTTCTGCAGTTCTTGATGTTGGAAGTCAAGTTGATGTCATATATACAGACTTCTCTAAAGCGTTTGACAGGCTCGACCACTCTAAGTTGTTAAATAAACTTAACAACGTAGGCCTCTGTACTGGTTTATTAAAATTATTTCAGTCATACCTCTGTAATCGATCCCAATATGTGCAATATCGTGGATTCAAATCTGACACGTTTCTCCAAACATCAGGTGTTCCTCAAGGGTCCATACTTGGACCTCTTTTATTTGATATATTTATTAACGATATTGCGGAGGATCTTAATATACAATACCTATTAAACGCTGATGACGTAAAATTATTTTGTCAAATTAACTCTGTTTTGAACTGTGAGGATCTTCAGAATAAGCTTGTTTCACTTAACGACTGGTGTAACAGAAATATGTTACCTCTTAATATCAGCAAGTGTAATGTTATGTCGTTCCATAGAAAAAAAGTACCTATCATGTTTGATTATATGTTGCAAGACAGCATTCTCAATAGGCCTGATAGCATTAAAGACTTAGGTGTTATTTTTGACTCTCAGTTGAGTTTCTTACAGCACATCCACAGTTCCTTATCCAATGCATACAGGAGTTTGGGATTTATTTTACGAAACTCTAAAGATTTCAGGAGTCAGTCTAGTTTGCGATTATTGTATACAACTTTTGTGAAATCCAAACTTGAATACGGTTCAGATATATGGAATCCAATTTAATTACATATACATCATTACTGGAAAGAGTCCAACGAAGATTTTTTAAATCTGCCACATATATGTTAGATAGAGTTTATCCTACTCAAGGTACTCCACAGGAATTATTTTGTGCCCGTTTTAATCTACAAAGTCTTGCCAGTAGACGTACCATGCATGGTATTATTTTATTATATAAAATAATACATTTTAAAATTACAATTTATTATCAAATGCTGAACAATAGCAATAATATAAAGTTTTGACATTAACTTTTGTGGTGTACGTGATATAAAAAAGTATTTTCATTAGGTGCGTGTGTATATTCTTGTTTCTTTTTATTTATTTTTATCTTGTTTAGTAATTTTCATTTGTTTTTTAATTCTTATGTTATTTTTATATTATCTGACAATTTAATTTTCAGGTATATTACTTTTTATTTTTACTAGATTTTAAACTGTTTTTATTTGTCTAGACTTTTATACTACTTATATTTTATTTTATACAATCGATTTTTAATATGTAGGTATCTTTTTAAGTATTTTTTTTTCTCTTACTGCAATTTTTCTTGTTTAACTACTTATCCTTTAAGTGGGTTATACCCGTTGGATATTTTAAGAGTAAATAAATAAATAAATAAATAAATAAATAAATAAATAAACTTGTCATGAGAAAGCAAAACGCTACGAATTTATGTATCATTTATATACCTTAAAATCTACCCAGCTAACCAGATACCTAAAACTACCATTATGTAATGTCTGAATCCAAATCTTTAGGTACTTATCTATATTGCATCACATTTTAAAAACTGTTCCGTTATAGTTGGTTCTCAAAACTTTTAGTCTCCGAAGAAACTATGTAGAGGAAATTTAGGGTTTAATTATTTGCTCAAAGATTTTAACACAATATTTATGTCGTTTAAGCTAAAGAACTCTAATGTCTTATGTATGCTGCGCTGAAGAATACATTTTATGCAGAGTTAGTATATCCTCAAAGAAATCCCATAACCAACAGCAATTCAACTTAATGGATTGCAAAACATCCTGAATTACTCTATTATAATACAAATAAAATTACAATACATTATACAAACAACAAAAGTTACATAGGCATTTTAGAAACTTACTTACACCACTTGCATTATTTATGAGTTGATGGAAAATCCCGATGTTCTTAAAGAGGATGTAGCGGTTTTAGGCAATATCATCTGCTGAGGGTGCTTAGGTACAAATATCATTAAAGCTCTGTATAATCTATATAAATTGCTATTGTAACTATCAATATTCAGAAGGTAACAGTATTAATGCTCTATTAACATTTAAAGCAGTAAGAATTAACTGCAACATACAGAATGGAAACTACTTACGGAATATATTCAGTAATTTGTCAACTATAAATACTGCCGAGAAAGGCTGAGATAGGTAAATAACTGATTTTTGTGGCGTTTAATTTAAATTATTATAAGTTGTAAAATAAACTTTTTTTAACATAACAAGTGCTCAAAGTGTTGCCCATCAACTTATCGGTCAATGGTCGAGCGATTTAAGGCGTTAGTACGTGAATCGTGTTTGCCGCTCGCATGAGGTACGAATCCTGCGGCCGATAGATCGAAGATTACCTATATTTCTGGAGAGGATTGCCACTCTGTCTGCGGATGGAAAAACCTTGGTTTGGATCGATGTGATTGAAATCGGTTAGTGTTTGACCATCCCCCTAATTAATAAGATTTTCCAGGTTCCCTCATTCCTGCACTGAATGGTGGTTAAGGCCTACCAAGTCGTTCCTGGGTGCAAATGTGGCATGCTTAGTAATAGTATGCCGCCCCTCCCGCGCACAAATCTTCCGACTTCTGGACTAATCCTTGTGATTAGAATGAGAGGTAGAGTTATTATTGTTTTAAATTTGGCAGTCTATTTGACCATACCAGAAAACTTCATCTGTCTAAATAATTGTGAACTGGGCTAGGGTAATGAACTATTGGAACCAGAAGGTGTCGGAAGAATATCTGAATCTTCTGAACTCGGACATAAATGTGCTGAAAATGGAACAAGGTCATTTCTGAGAAGTTCTAAGCATATTCTAAGAATTATATGTTCACAAAATTGTGTTGGATGATGTGGATCGCCCTCAGTTAATTCATGAAGTTTTTCTCGTTTGAAACATACAAGCTACTTGTAGGAATTTGTTGAATACTTATAAAAGAGATAAGGAATATTTACATAGTCTTCAACAAATGTAAGTTTTTTTTGACAATGATTTAACATGGCTATATTCCTAAAATTGATTTTCCTTTAAGATACAGTTCCTTGTCAAATGCACGGCACCTCCGGATGATTTGTATGGAAATGTTGAACTACATATTTCGGTATGAGTGCAACATCTGTGCCCATATTCAATCGTAATTCAAATTTCAATTGGCAATGTTTCCATCAAATACCGAATTATGAAAAATAAATACCGTGTATATAGGTAAACAATTTGTTGTCACAATATAACCACTCACCGAAAAAAAATTTGGTGCCTGTTAAGAAATTTTGTTTCATGTAAATAAATTATTTGTTAACTGTATAGATCTAAACAAATATTTATTTCTTGATACTAAATCATTTTTTTGAACAAGCAAAAATACAGCTATTTTGTGAAAAGAAAGCATTTTTATATATTGTTAGGTATTAATAATATTGTGTGAAACGAACTACTCAGTGGACAAAAGCCCCAACCTGCGTTGAATTACACCCACAATATCTACCCATATATTCCTTATTATTAGCTTTTGTAACATTTTTTTACTGTTTTAGAAAGGTATTTTAAGCTAATATAAAATGACACTTTTTGTCATTGTCGATATTTAACTTCAAATAATTTTAATTTTTATAATAATTTTTATAGTTAGATATTTGATTCAACTTAAAGGAGACCACCTGAAGAAGTAATCCTAAAAATGCAGAAATAGGTCAGATCTCATCTATTGTGGTTGAATTTGTCGTGTTCCCACTGTCAAAAAGTGAAGTTAGATATTTATAGAGTGTTTCATTAGAAGGTTAGTAAATTTGATTATTTTCTTTAGATAATAATTGAATAGAGTTTTGTCTGTGGAATTGTTCATTAGCATACCTAGATGTTTGGTATCAGAGAACATACATATGACTTCATTGATAGGAATTGTAGGAGATTTGATTTATATTAGCTTAAAATACCTTTCTAAAACAGTAAGAAAAAGAAAGCATTTGTTTCCATTAAAAAACATTATTTCCTTTTCAATGATACGTTTCTGGTGTTGATATAATTACATTCTACGATAAACAGTATTTGTATATTTTAAAGAACTTTTTTCCAATTAAACAGCTGCTTATTTCGGTCAACAACTTATTGTTCAGGAATTCCAGGAAACAACTGCGCGCTAATGCCTGGACCAGTATTGCATTACACTTGAAAATCTCTAGCAAATAGTCGACATAAACCGGTTTCAAGCTTATTAGCTCTCATCAGTACGCTACAGGTGAATGGCAAGTTAACTGACGACTAACCCTGGCTGTTCATGTCTCTCAAACCTGACACAACTGAGTCGCGAAATAGCTACATCTAGCGGCCAATGAGGAAATATATGCAATGTACCGGGCACGAACAATAGACGAATTTGTAAAAGCCAAAAGAGTGCAGTGGCTAGGACATCTAGAACGTATGGAAGATGAAAGGGCAGTAAAGAAAATAGTAGGGAGTAAACATAACTACAAGAAAAAAAGAGGTAGGCCGAGGAAGCGATAGAGAGAGGCGGTGGCAATAGATCTAAGGGAGAAAAATGTAACGGATTGGAAAAGAAAGGCGAAGGACAGAATGGAGTGGAGGAGCATAACACAGCTCTGGGCCTAAAAGGCCTGTAAACAGCTTTATATCAAACAAATACTTTTTTTGACAATACAAATAATTAGAAAATTCAGTTTTTTCTAATTTAAGGTTCTTCAAAAGATTACATTACATAACCCAGTCAAACTTAATTTAATAACTTTACAAGAAGAATTAAAAGTTTACATATTTTCCTTTTCCACAGGCCTCAATTAAAAATATGCATTTTTGAATTAAACATTCATTTCAATCATAAAATATATTTTTGATTTCAAAACGCTATTTTTATACAGTTTTGAACAATTGTTTGGGGAAATGAAGAAAAAAATATTTATTAGAAAATCATTTTTTAAAATTAAGCTTTCAGAAAATGTTCAAATGGGATAACTATTTATTCATTCAATTACCAAATAAATCAATTTATTTTTGACAAAAATGTGATCATTACACCAAAAAAGGTTTGTTTCCCGAGAATAGATTATGTTTCAATAAATTGAATTGTTTGTCGAATAAAATTGTTTTTAGTGTAGCAGTAACAAAAATATTATAAGAAATAAAAATGCCTAAAAATGCCTAAAAATGTTCTAACCCAGATTCCCATAGCAAGAAGTGTGAGCTGATATAGAAATGCTAAAAATGTTATGTGTAGATTTCCTGAAATACCTTTTAAAAGTACTCCAGGAACGCAATAAAAATATATGCCGATCCACTAAAAAATGCATATGACGTCATAATTTAAAACCTGGTGACATCACAGGCGTGTAATATAAATCAAATTCAGTGGCAGTAAAATCAATACCTGTTTCAGTATTTTCTACGTTTTGAGTAATGACCAAATACGATAAAAAGTTACATGCAAACAAAATACGACTACCAAACATAAATTTTGAAGAGGAAATCTGCATCATAAATGTTTTTATATGTTAAAGGGTGTTAGATTACATTTGCGGTAATGATTAAAGCCCAACAATAGCTTTTGAAGTGGAATTTGATATTGGAACTTGCATTCCATTTTGTTAAATTCATTTTTTTGCCTATTTTACTTTGATGTTGCTGTTATTTTATATTTGTAATTAAAATTAGTTAAAAAATCCCAAATTTTATGAAAACACATACTAAACAACCTTGTTTTTAAGATGTAGTTTGGCGTGGATTAATAAAATCCTAGTAAAACTAAGAACTCTGGAATTTATGATACTACTTATAGTTAAGAAATTCGATTACCTATACACTTGATTCTTAATTATATCTGAAAGAAAGTGTACTTACTTGAATGAAAAATATAGCTATTATTCTATTCTTTAAGATCTGAAACATATTTCAATTTTAATTAATCTAATTTGTCTTGTGAAAAATAAAATAGTAATTTTTTAAAATTAATATATATAAAAATATATATATTTTCGAATAAAATTGTTATTTTATCAATCAAATGAACTAATTGAATGAGTTTCTAAAAAATTTTAAGGGACATTAAAGTCTAGAATTTTGGTATACTTGCGACAAGAATACAGACGACTTACGTCATACGAACAAATGAATAATTCATTATATCTCCTTCAAAATATCTTAGAAATTGCAACTGATAGTAATAAAACTATATACTACACTAAAAGTTTGCATTATATATTGCATTAAATTGCAAAAAATGACTGAATTTAAAGCGACCAAATATCGAAAATTACGTTGACAATAAAAACAAATGTGTAACGTCAGCCGTGACGTAAGACGTCTGAATTCTTGACGCGAGTATAACAGACCATTCTAGCATACACCCTGTATGTATTATTTCAAAGGGGAGCTATTTACTGAAATTATGTAAGCATACTTTCTGCAGGAAAAAAAGATGGCTTAATCTAACAAACTGATTAGTTTTAATAATAGTCAGTGGCGCTACATAGTTTTTTTTTAAATATAATAATATAAATAATAATATATATAATATAAAAGGTATATGGTAAACCTTGGTGTGGCGATTCAATTTGTCTAAATTTCAACACACTGTATCTTTGTAAGAAGGCATGCTAGACCAAAAATGTATGTGCATAAAAATTTTATTTTGGTGAGAAGAATCTTCAGTTAAATGTATGAATACACTAAATGGCATAATTGCATATAAGTCTAGTGTATTCTCATTTTTTACTTAAATATATTACTGTCTAAATTCAATTTCATTTAATGGGATACGTTAATTAATATTTTATTTAATTTATAGATATCATGATTAATGGAGTTACTATTTTTTATTATTAGATATTTAAATAAATATCATAATGGACCGCATTAGTGTGACGTCACACTGATACGTAACCCACGGTACTTTGTGTCCTAAGAAATTATATTTCAATCAAATGTTATGATAATGACCTTTATGAAGCCTATATTTAAAGGTCAAATTATCTGAGTGAAAACGAAACATTGAAATTTGGTTTATTTTTCTATTAATAGAATTATTTCAGAAATTTCTTTGCTGGAATTCGATAGAAGAATGTTATTTTCTAGTTTTCGACCAACAATTCTAAAATATTTTTCTCTTTGAATGTTTTAAATACATTTTTCTAATAAGCTCCTTCTCTGCCAATAGCAAAACAGAATTATGTTCAATTGAGCAACTAATTTCATGTGGTTTATCTTCCATCTGTCAAAAGACTTCAACTTGGAAATTTGTATATTGAGATTATGTTGATTTTGAGTGTTTCTTTTTTAGTGTTAAATCTTGTATAAGTAATCTTGTTGTGCTCTATCATTTCCAAGTTGAAGTCTTTTGACAGATGGAAGATAAACCACATGAAATTAGTTGCTCAATTGAATATAATTCTGTTTTGCTATTGGTAGAGAAGGAGCTTATTTGAAAAATGTATTTAAAACATTCAAAGAGAAAAATATTTTAGAATTGTTGGTCGAAAACTAGAAAATAACATTCTTCTATCGAGTTCCAGCAAAGAAATTTCTGAAAAAAATCTATTAATAGAAAAATAAACCAAATTTCAATGTTTCGTTTTCACTCAGATAATTTGACCTTTAAATATAGGCTTCACAAAGGTCATTATCATAACATTTGATTGAAATATAATTTCTTAGGACACAAAGTACCGTGCTTTTATATGCCTTATGGTATTAAATAAAATATATGATTGCAGTCGTCAATGTTACGTGTTTAGTGTAAATGAAGTTACCAGTATACCTATTCACATTCAAATTAGTAGAACTGTTGTTATCTAATTTTACAGGTAAGTTTTCGCACCAGTTTTCTTATGACACTTGTAATGCTGGTTGCCTAGATTGGGACGTCCCACTAATGCGGTCCATTGTCCATCTTAACAATGACTATTTACATATATCGTTTGATATTTTGCAATTTATCTCGAAAAAATGCAACCTAGTAGAAAGTAGTAACATATTTTTACAAAACTTGTTGTGCTCTCATAAAACATACTAAATTTTAAATAATTATCTTTTACTCTCCGAAATGACGCCTTTATCTATATAAAAATATACGTGCCATGTATACAGGGTGGTCTGTTTTTCATGGCTCTCCATTGGCATCTTAGAATCTGTTAAATATACAGAGTGGCACAAATTGAAAAAAAACATGGACCTGTTGCTTGGCGTCGATGAAGTTCTGTCTCAACCATTTAACTTTTTCTTTGATGGGATAGCCCGAAAGATATAATTTATTACAGTTCCTGTGAAAATATAGAAAACTCGCGCCAAGTATTCAAAACATTGTGGTCCTTAGATTATGAACTGAGCTTTATATGTACGAAAATGGATGTTATTTGGAGGTATTTATTAAGGATTTAGAGAATATTCCTGTATCTTATTTGGTTAAGTATAGGATTTTGTTTTACGTCAAGAACAACAAAATTTTTTACTTAAATTACTATGTCTTTAAAATTGTATGGGTTATTCTTCAAATAAAATAGTAGCGCAGTACATATTGTGGTGTTCATAATTTTATTCTACATCTGTTACTATCAAGATCCAATATAGCGCCCATAAAAAAATAAACAATTGAATGTTGCATAACCAACTATGTATATATCTTGGATCTGTTTGGTTTATCTTAAAGACCTTCAACAAGCGCGAAATTTTTCTAATTTGAACCACCCTGTATATTTTCCTAGATGCCAATGCCAAACATACCTCTTGAATACCATCCCATTAAATAAGTACAAATATTTTAACTGCAGATGTAGTTCGTCATATAGATAAGTCTAGTGAAAGTCATTTTTAAAAATTTTAAATATTTACGGAGATATTAATTTTTTTTTTAAATATCCACATTTTGAGGACCGCTGACCAGAGAGACCACTGACTTAACCTAATAAAATAAACCATATGATTTACTGAAGTACTATTGTTTCTAGTTTAAAAACACTTTTTTAGCAATAAGTAAAGTTAAATTATCATAAACGATTAAAATATGAATTTTCTCAAGTTCGAAATGATTTCAGAAAAATATCCATAAACGGGCATAAAGGCTCATATACTTACTGAAAAACAAACTATTTAAACAGTTATCCATATTTCAGTTAATACCATTGTACACTGTTAGGAAGATTATCACAAATTATCCCTTTAAATTGTTTTATGAAGAATAACAAAAAACTATAATTTTCACACAACATCTTAGAGTTAATTTCCACCACATAACCTCAAACAACGTGTCAGTGCTAACCATTTCGTATCTCGTAGCTTCGTAGTAGGTGAAACAGATTTTAAAAATAAACACAAAACATGAAATAACAAAATAACTAGCTTAATGTATGCGTTCAATATCAAGAGAAGGCAAAGTAAAATATTTAAAAGCAGCGTCAATCGCATGCAAAAAGAAACTGATGTCGTAGGCCCAGATAACAGGTAGGTGTCAGGAGCAGTAGACGAATTGTCCCGCACAAGCCCCATCCTCTAGGTCCTAGGATTGATAGAAGTTATGTTGATGTTGATACCGGTGCACCAGTATGGTTCAGGACAAAGGAATAAGCTGTGGCAAAGGCAAGTGTAATCAAAACATGTAATATTTGTGGAAAGGGATTTGATAATTTCAATAAATTGAAAAGTTAATATGAGATACTTTTGCATCTTCTGAAACCGAACTAAGCTAATAGTAAACGTATTTAAATCGCCTTATTATTTTCACGGACAGTGTTTTTCTCTTAAGTGTCTTGTGTATTTAATTAATATTTTGCGTGAAATACAGTGTGATTAAATAAAATATGGCTCATTATTCAAACAGTGAAAAGGCTGACATGCTACAAGCATATTTGTTAAGTAAGTAGTGTTAATCAGTGATAGTGATAAAAATAACGTATTGTGATAAATCAGTCGGAGTGTAGTAAAACTGGATAATGAACAAATTCTGGATAATATGATTGTGAGTAGAGAATCTGGTTTATATTTTCAATTTATTGGAGAGAAATAGAAATAGCAAAGGGGAGGAGATGGCCATTAATATTTTCATAAATAAAAATATTTCAATCATTATTTGACATGTCTAAACATTCTAGTGTAACACTGGCAACGCTGTGGAATGCACATCCACCATGATTCCCGAACCAGCGGTCCTCAACAAGTTTTTTATTGAAAAATCACGAAATTTATTTAAAATTTAACTTTTTTTATTTCTGATTTTTTTGTAAAAAGACTATTAATTATGTATTCTATACAGTGAACTGTACTGCTGGTTAAAATATTTGTACTTATTTAAGGTTCACCCTGTATATATACACGAATAACAAAAGCTAAAAATTACATACCAAATTAAACAACATTGCATTTACAGTCTTCCTGCAATTTCAAAAAAGTGTTACGCTCTATACAGGGCGGCCAAAATTACATTTT
The DNA here is from genome assembly GCA_037114965.1 of Monochamus alternatus. Taxonomy (NCBI): domain Eukaryota; kingdom Metazoa; phylum Arthropoda; class Insecta; order Coleoptera; family Cerambycidae; genus Monochamus; species Monochamus alternatus. The sequence goes on along the minus strand of CM073428.1, from coordinate 29,795,611 downwards.
AAAATTTAAATTATGTTTAGTTGTTTACTACTTAGGCGATTAAATGTACTGATGACCGCCCGCTTCCATACAAGAATAAAGATTTTGTTAGAAACGTTCACGCACATTCTGAAGCATTTCCGGAGTGATTCGGCGGCATTCATCGACGATTCTTTGACACAAATTTTGCAGCGACGCTGGCTGTGTTTTATAGATTTTACTTTTTAGGTATCTCCACAAAAAAAAATAAGAGGCGATAAATCCAGCGATCCTGGAGGCCACTCAATGCTGCCTCTTCTCCCAATCCAATTCCGTGGAAAAAGTTGGTCCAAATACTGACGGACAGTTAACGCATAACGCGGAGGAGCACCGTCCTGTTGAAAAATCAAATGATCTTTATCATACTTAAAAATGAGTGACCATTTCTAATTGTTTGTACATAAGTTTTAACTTTAAAATCAAAATTGTTATTAAGTATTGGGCGGAATTATAAAATTTAAAGTCTATTGTAAAGAGAATTATAAGAGCTTTCGATTTCAACTGGCCACCCTGTATCTTAAAAACAAAATGTTTAAAAACAAGTTCGAATAAATAATAATAATATCACTACCCCTCATTCTAATCACAGGGATTAGCCCAGAAGTCGGAGACTTGTGCGGGAGAGGGGGCAGCATATTATTATTAAGCAGGCCGCATTTGCGCCCAGGAACGACTTACGTTGGTAGGCCCTAACCACTATTCAGTGCAGGAATGAGGAAAACCTGGAAAACCTCATTAATTAAGGGGGTAGTCAAATATCAACCGGTATCAATCTCTCACATTGACCCAAGCCAACATTCTTCCACCCTACCATACCCGCAGAGAGGGCGCCAAACCTCTCCACGAATATAGCTTATATACGGTCTACCGGCAGCTGGGCTCGAACCAACACCGATCTAGTCACCTCGATTCAAGTACTGACGCCTTAAACCGCGCGACCACTGACCGACCGAAATTAATTTTTCTTATTTGTCAACTTAGAGTAGGTACGTCTTTAAGTATTTTCATATTTTTGAAATGCATAACTACCATTGAATTTATTAAATCAGATCCAAACAATTAAACTGTTATATTAAAAGAATTAATTAAGACATATTCGTTCTTTAAATGGCACCTTTTCGTTTTGAATTATGACATTGCATTACTCTGCTGTAAAAATAAAAACTATGAACTGATGACAAACACAAATGATACAAAAGTATTTTATAACCTGTGTTTTATCTACCTTATGACAAAAATGAAATATACTGTATAAAAATGATAAGTATGTTCCGCTAGCCGCCATTTATTTCGACTATCTGGAGAGACTAGCAAAGTAAATAGAACTGAAGTGATTCTATTTGCTACGTGAACAAATAAGTTATAAAAGTAAAATGGAAGGATCACATATGAGGAGAAGGAAAGGGCGCTTCCTTGATGTATTTTTTATTGCACCCCATTTGTTTCGCTCTCCAAATATAGAGTGATGGATATCTTTGTTTAATTTATTTGCACGCAATAATTCTTTCCAGATAAAAATATGAATTCGGGCATTTTAGTACTCATTATGCGAAATCGCGACAGATACTAAATACGTTGAATGAAGAAATGGCATTTTTCACTCAATGCTAACGGTAAGGCAGGCATCGTACAAATCATAAATAGCACCAATATTTCAAAATAAAACCATTCAGCAGCAACTAGCCACTTGCATTTACGAATTTTGCACCAGTATGGTTTGGGAGTTCTCAATTCGTCACTGTATTTTGTACAAAATAATTGACAGTGTCAAGGCGTAATTATCATCTGTTCATAGTGTAACAAAAGAAGAACCAAAACTAAAAAAAAACCAATTAGTGTGGTCTGTATTCTACATCTATCTTTAAGTAAAGGTTAGGGGGAGGACATAATCATATTGTAGAAAAAGTAGAAAACATTCCAAGAACGTAAACCAATTGTCACTTTTACGAAGCCAAATATAGAGATCTTGGAAACGGTAATATTATACTGAGTGACAAATTAGAAAAAAGTTGCACATTTTTATGTTTTTCAATTTCTTTCAAAACTTTTTTATTTTGAAATCAATGTCATGAAATTTGATGTATTATATTATTTGCCATAAGCCTTCGAATGAAATTGGAAACAGCATTCTACTCCTACTACATTTTCAAATTTTCATAGTCAACTTTTGTTATTCTTATGGCTGATTTAGATTCACCGAAGAGAGCGAAAACAGATGAATTTCCACCGTTCTTAGAAAGCTTATGTCAAAAAATAAGGGTACCAAATTTCATAATATTTACTTTAAAAGTAAAGAAGTTGTGAAATGGAAAAGAAAATGCATTTTTCCAGTTTTCACCCTTTATTTCAGAAACTACACAAAATATCTCAAGCTTCTTTGCAGAAAATTGAAAGTATAAAAATACTCAACTTGTTCCCCATTAAGCCACCCTGTATATATTACCATTTTCAAGATTCCTGTACTAGGACTACTGAGTGTTGCCAAAGTGACCATCATGTATACAGTATTTTGAGATTTACTCTGGCCTGAATTTTATACAGGATGTCTCAAAATTAGCCTGTCAAAAATTAATTGTGGATTCTGTGACCAAAAATAAGAAAAAAATGTTATATAAACATAGGTTTGTAAATGCCGCCTAACGAAGCTATGGTCGCCAAAATTAGATTTTCCTAAACACTTCCACAACGGATCGAGATAACGTAATCAAATTTGAAATTGAGTATCGCCATTAGATTGGGTAAATAACTTTTCATATCTCGTGGTTTTCATCGTCAGATCAAAAAATTACAAATTATTAACAATTTTGGAAAAAAAAACGATACTCTTGCTTGCTTTGATAATTTTTCTCCGTTTTCGAGTAACATTAATTTAAATTTTCTGCGACATACCACAAAAATATTAGATATGATATGCAAGCGGTCTCTAGAATACCTAGGCTGTGAAAAAGTATTTGTTAGTTTAGTTAACACGTATTGCAGATGTTTTAACATTTTTTGAAGTATTAATACGCTATATTAAAATTCAAAAATTTACAAATAATTACATTACTGATATGTACTTTAATAGTATTTTAATGCTATTAAACTAAATATCATCTTTAATATGTGTCAAATAAGCGGACAGTATTTTCTCCTACTAGGGATATTTTGTGCATTTATAGTTTCCATCTGAAACTTACTTGATATGTCACAAAACATTTAAATTAATATTACTCGAAAACGGAGTAGTTTATCGAAATGAACTGGGACCACTTTTATTATGTAAAATATACCATAATTTTTAATTTTCTGGTCTGACGACCAAATTCTCTTGATATTAAGATTATTAGATTCATAGTCTAATTGTGGTTTTCAGTTTCAAATTTGACCACTTTATCTATACCTACCTCTAAGAGGCCATACTCCGTTAGGGTTGTGTTTACGGAGCTATGTTTATATACCTTTTTTCTTTTCCGCAGTTAATTTTTGGCAGGCTAATTTTGAGCTACCTTGTATAGTACCTACCTTTTTACAAATTTACTTCCGAACAAAGCAAAATCTTTTAAGTATTTTAGAGCTATAAAAAGTTTGTAGTTGTTCTTGATATACGGCAATCTGACCTATTATGCCCGCTACAGACTATGAGTGAATTCGCGATTCACGATGCGTGATTCGTATGGAATTCGTTCATAGTGTGTAGGGTCTTGTTCGTTAAAAATCCATTCATAAAAACCCTATACACGATGCATGAATTCCTTACAAACCACGCATCGCGCATCGCAAATCACGAATTCACGCATATTCTGTAGCGGGCCTTACATACAAACTATTCTTGTTCTTTCGTTTATAACTTTGAAAAAGAATACAGCATAAAAATAATAGAGGTATTTTCTATATTTTTCCTTTGCATAGGCTGTATTTTGAGGAATAATTTTAATACTTTTTTAATTTAATGACTTTTAGCTAAATAAAACAAAAAATATTATGCAAGTTCTATAGCAAATTTAAACAACAAATGTGTACTATATAATTTCATAACAATATTTGAATTGGTATAAGCCGAGGGGTAACCACTGCTTAAAATTTGTACAATGAAATACCATTTTTTTTAAATATTACCAGTAAATACCTTATTTTTCCAAAAAAATACCTCATAAAATAAGCAAATACCTCAAAAATACCCAAAAATCACGAATTACCTCCAAATGCCCAAAGAATACCTATGACTTAATACCCAATAATATCCTTAAGTAGCTAAACATATCGTTAAATATCCAGAAATACCGAATAGTACCCAAAAATACCCTTAAATACCCAGATACCTAAGAAAGGAAAATACATTAGAGTTCACTTAATATACCTTTAATTTTCCAAAACTGCCTCATATTTCTTTAGAAATTATTCCATCTATAGATGTACGTAAATAATATAGAACTTTTTAAGGGAAAATTAGTTTCTAATCCTTATTCGTGTTCAAGTTGGTAGAATATTGTGGATTATCATATTGCGACTGATCGTGGAATTGATACTTAGATCGATCCCTCGACTCGATCTGAATACCTATGAAATCATATTATTCAGTCTAAACAGGGTATCCCTAAAATTATTGTCCGGATCCCAATACTCATCGGGTACACGACCTGGCTACCATCGGTGTCTCCAGTACAAAGTACAACAAAATTCTTTCATGGACAAGTATAAGTGGATGGGTATAGAGGTAGAAATCAATTTTAGCACTAGCTTGTTTTCCGTCATCTATCACTAGAATTAGATAATTGTTGTTTACATAAAAAGGTTTCTTTTTATTAAATAGAATATGAATATGATAGGAAAACCTAATTTAGTAATATTTTAATTTTTATTATAGACTTTTATTCACTATTTCTCTGAAAATACCTATTAATTACCTTCGTAATACCCATTAAATACCTATTATTACCTTGATAGTACCCAAAAATACCTATAAATACGCACAAATACCCAAAAAATGCAAAAAGTACATTTAATTACCTATAGCTTGTACAGTAAAATACCCCAGTGTTTTGCCCCTCGGTATAAGCAGACATGACACAAGTCCATTTTTGCTTAATATCGAGTTACTGCAGAAAATAAGTTGACATAGGTCATCGCATCATATTGTCACGGAATTTGCCCCGCTCGCACTCAATTCGACGACTGCGGTATCGCGAAACGCGAGATTGCCCCGATCGCCCCTACGCGATTCTGGTAAACAAACAAATAATGCCGTGTATCGAGGCGCAACTGGAGAAATGGAGAATCGACGAGAAGCGTTCGAGAGTCGTTCGGGAAATGAATGTGTAGATGCTAGAAAATACCTGGAATATTCGTTTGGCCTATTAAAGAAGAATAAACGGCCGAGTCAGGCAGTCTTGAATTACAGTCTTGAACTTGAGTGTTCAGTTGCAAATTTCCTGGAGATTCAGAGCAATTAATTAAATAGTGTTTAGTTGCGTTGTAATTAGTATTCGGTAGTGTACAGAGTGTTAATAAATATCAGTTAAAACTAACGGATTGTTTTTCTGGTAGAAGAAAAAGTCAGATTGGGAAATCCGTGACAATATTATGAACAAACATTATATGTACTCTATTCACTTTAGCTGTTTAAATCAGTAAAAATAACAGAAATCTTAAACATATCCTGTTATTAGAAAATATTAAATTTAGGTATGGGTCTGTTTTTAAATTCAGCAATTTGCAGTGGTGGAATCCACCAATGCAGTTATTAGTTTAAAGAATTATGATTTATTACCACACCAAACTGCTGAATTTCAAAACAGGTCCCATGATCTGGAATCCCGCCAACCAAACAGATTGTAAAATTGGTGGGACACTTGCTATTCTGGCGAATTCGTTATAATGGGTTTCATTTAAATACTGTTCTGTGTAGTAGTTTATGTGATAGATGCAATATGGAAACTAACATTTGCCAAGGAAAGAGTGAGGTAGTTCCCCAGAATTATACACATGAAAAAATATTATACTATTATCATCTAAAGTCGCCTGTCTATTAAGAAAAGTTCTCATCAAATTGGCAAAAATGGAACATCCGAAAATGGGCAAAATCTGTAGAAGTTTATTAAGAATATTACAATTCAATATTTCTTAGGTCAACTGGTACTAATAAAATGTTAAGAATTTCTTTTGTAAAATTTCTAAAATATAAATTTGGTTAAATAAAAATAATTATTGCACTTTCACCATAGACTATGCCTAAATATCACATGTCCATTGTTTAAAAACATAGTGGAAAATATAAATTTTATTTTTAAAATAAAATCAATGTTTCGTTACATTAGCAATGCCTCATACTATTATTTTTAATGGTTGAAATGTTACATAACAGTAAAATGTTTTTCCACTTAATCTTAATGTGCTTTTGTGGGCATGTGACGTTTCTGCATATATCGATCATTTAGAAAAATTAAAATCATCTGGAATACGAGGTCTCTTAAGAACATGAGAGTACAGTTTTTCAGAAAATGAATAAATATTTCATTTACTACATAATAAAAATATCTTTTACTCTTGATGTAGAAATTGAAATGAAATGGTTTAAATGCGCATAATGTGCTATTGTCTTTAGCTGAAAAATATTTTCGGCGATAAAATACATGTCATTTATTATTTTTGGTGTGTATATAATAATATGAGAATTATAAAATAAGTTCTGTTATTAACTTGTCCCTGCATGTTACTCATACGTATTTTTTATATACTTTTAGGTATTAACAATATTGTGTGAAACTAACTACTCTGCGGACTAATGCCCCGATCAGCGTTGAATTACACCCACAATATCTACCCATATATTCTTTACTATTAACTTTTGTAACAAATATTTTGTATTAGCTTAAAATACCTTTCTAATACAGTAAAAAAAACGTTTTTACTTAAATTTATAGACATTTCAACGTTTTTATTTTTAAATATTGCTACCTAGGTAGTTAAGTTTTTTAAATTAGCGACTGGAGACTTCAATGCAAAAAACTGTATTATTAATGCACAACAAAATTAAAAGTTTGCTGGTTCATTCTAGTGTACATGTAACTAGCACAAATATCATTTTTAATTAAAAGTGATATCCCGTATTGATATTTGTTGAATGCTAAAACGTTAATTAAAAAACGTCGTAAATATGCAGCACCAACTGTTGGCATTTCGCTATTTCATACTTCATACATGAAACAATAACATCGTTATTTAACTAAAGTTCCTGTATGCATTTCCAATTTTAAATTTTATAGGCATTTTTTTTAATACACATACTTATCAGCTATGTACAGTTTATCCTAATATTAAGTAGCTACATAATATTTAATTTGAATACCACGTTTCAGGTATAAAAAACATAATTTGCTGACTCCGACACCTTCTAACATTTAAATGAATTAATTTTATAAAATTGAGGTTAGTTTAGTTATCAATTTAAATAGGTATCAAAATATTACGGCCCTTGTATATACATATTTTACTTTCACAATAATTAAGTGTAAAAAAGTTCTCGTTACGGGTCCATAATAAACAAAGATAAGGTCTATTATTCACTTGAAAAATATTTTTTTTTTTTCAAAAATCAAAAACTGAATAAAAAGGCGTCATCAATATTTTTTCCAGGAATATATGTTTTACCACACTTAAAATCATCTTTTTATAAAATTTTTGTTTCTATGTCATCTTAAAAAGTTATAATGACAAACATTACACAAAAATGTATTTGATCATATTTGATCTTGTCTGTTTACATATTCTGTTTCTGTCAAACGTTATTTCTTGTGTGTTAAACAAATCAGTAAGTGAAACACAAACAATAAAAAAGATGACATGATTATAGTTTATGGTGAATATACCAAAAATGAACGATGAAAGTCGTTTTACAAGTAACGGTAAATCAAATAAAAAAAACGTCAATCCCATTCAAAATCAGGGCCATTATAGGATAAATGTTTGGTGTGGCATTATTTAAATGTATTCAGGATGCACCTTAAATAAGTACAAATATTTTAACTACAAGTGTAGTTAAGTAAAAGTCATTTTTAAAAATTTCAAATATTTACAAAAATATTATTTTTTTTAAATACCCACATTTTGTGGATAAATAATTTTTTAACGTAAATTAAATTTTTGCGGTTGTTTCCAATTTAAAAATACTTGTTTTTAGCAATAAGTAAAATAAATTTTTCTTTAGTTTTATTGGTTTTTTTTGTCACACTTCTGAAAAAAATAAAGATTAATTAAATAAGCCCTTGCGCCAAATGGAACAGTAAAGGGTTATTTTTTAAACTAAGTTTGCCTAATCAAAAAATCTCACACTGAAAAAAGCAGATAAGTAAAAAATAACAAAAATCACATTACTATTGCGCACTTCAGTATTATTGACGTTTCGAAAAACTCTCTGTTTTCGTTCTCAAAATAGTAGTAAAAATATTAAACGTACGTCAAGTTTGACAGTTTAAAATTTGTTTATCTGCTTCCATAGAGATGTTAAATGATTTTTATTTTATTGTTACTTACTTCTTCTTGATACAACTGCAGCCAACAATGATCGATGTTTACTGAACAGTTTGACACACACTTATCTCCGTTCAACAAAATAATCGCGGTCTCTTTTAATTTTCTTTTTGTTGCGTTATCTTCGTTCTCTAAAATTTTTGCTGAACACCATTGAATCAAATGACCGTTTTCCCAAGCGTGTTCGCAAATTTTGGATTTTTCAAATTCCCGTCTTTTTATATAATTTTTATGTTCCTCAACTCTAACATTCATAGGCCGAGACGTTTCTCCAACATAATGTTTATTGCATTCACAAGGTATACTATAAATGCAATTTTTTGAATTTTGTATATCATTTTTTGGACGCGTTTTAGACAAAAATTATCGTAAAGTATTAGTCGTCTGAAAAACTGTTCGAATATTAAATTTATTACCGATTTTTCTTAACTTTTCTGATAATATAGAAATGTATGGAATTTTTATTGTATGATTAATTTCTTTTATTTGTCTTAAAGTGTTCGTTTTATCTGTAATATTTTTTAATGTTCTATCAACAAAATTTGGAGGGTATTCATTATTTATTAAAACATTTTTAATAAATTTTAGTTCGTTATTAAAATCACTGTTTGATGAAATCAATTTTGCTCTATCATATAAACATTTAACAACACCTTTCTTAATATCAATGTGATGTAAAGTAAAATTGGGTGGGTAGTACCCTACGCAATAATATTAACCCAAAATATAACTTCTTAACTGACTTTACCATAAACGATTAAGAAATTAATTTGCGCAAATTCCATACTACCAGTTAAAGTATATAGGAAGTCATTTTACTCAATGATTACAAAAATTATCCATAAACGTACATAAAAGCTTAGATACTTGCTGAAATCCTAACTAGTTAAACAGTTATCCACATTTCATTGGTTAATACCATTGTAAACTATTAGAAAAGTACAAATTATCCGCTTAAACTATTTTATGAAGAATGATAAGAAAAACTATGATTTTCACACAACAGGGCAAAGAAATAAACTGTGGAAAAGACAAGGTACAAGTAGAATATACGTACATTGAAACTTAATATGAGATACATTTGCATCTTCTGAAACCAAACTAAGCTAATGGTTTCTTTAAGTAATGCACTGCTTGATGCATTTGTTTTAAGAGTTGCGGCACTAACGTATTTAAATTGTTTTATTATTTTCACGGGCAGTGTTTTCTCTTAAGTGTCTTGTATATTTAATTAATATTTTTGGTGAAGTACAGTGTGATTAACAGTGAAAATATTGACATGCAACAAACGTCAAATTCATGCGTAGTGTATTTGTAGCGGAGATATCTGTTGTTAGATTCACATTAGAATTTAATCTACAATTAGTGGTTTAGTTCCTATTTACAGCTCTTCATAAAATATACCAAGTGGTTAGACAAACAAAGAAGAACTTGTATAGCGATAACGATGCAGCGGCCGCCAAGGTACTCTTATAACTAGTATTGGCATTTTGTCTTGCTTTTTCTTCACATTGTCTTGGTCTCGCAAAACAAGACAAGACCAAGACAGGACTTGACAGCTCGAATGGCAAAACAAGACAAGATTTAAAAAAAATCTTGCTAAACAAAATAAGAAATAGTCTAGTAAATATAAAAAGGGGTAATATTTAAGTGAATATTAGCTGTTACAATACATATTGTATTTCTATTGCAGGTATATACAGGGTGTTTATTAATTGAATGCCTATACTTAAGGGTGTGAATTCTTCGGTCATTTTAAGAAGAAAACTTAATATCAACATATGCCCTAAACCTCTTAATTTTTGAGCTACAGGGTGTTACAGTTTTAAGAAAAAATTTACTTTTTTATTATAATTTTCTTGTCCCTCCAGATATTTTTATGAAATTTTGTACACACCTATTAATCATTAAGGAGCATTGTGTGATGTAAAAAATCTTTGCCAATGACGTCCGTACCAGATTTGAACTAAACATTTTTGAAGAAAAAAAATTGTACGCCACTGCTTTCTCTAAAAACTAAAATTATTTTTAAAATCTCCATTTATTTTACAGAAAATACGGTTACTAGACTTACGTAAAAAAATTAAAATCAAAAAAGTTTTTTCCCCAAGTTCATTGAGACTGCTTTTGATATTTTGTTGCCATTTTGTAGACACCCACCATGCGTGGAAACACTTTTTTTAGGACAAAAATTAATTTTCTACTTTAATCAGTGACCTCCACGTAGGCATAATATTAAATGTCTGGATAGAAAAAACGGTACACCTCTGATTTTTTAAATTTTGTTTTAAAAATCGCGATTTATTTAGTAAAACGATAAATTCAAGATCTTAAACCTAAAACGAAACGACAAGACAAGAAAATACAAACAAAATAAAGAACCCAAATTATGTATTTACAGTAGTTGTTGAAAGTGTCCACCCACACACACGTATGCAAGCATCTACTCTTCTTTGCATAGACTGACGTATATTTTCAAAAATTCCTGGGGTGTTTCTTATGGTTTGGCAGCATACTATTATACGATTTAGTAACTCTTCCTTGGCTTGAATCGGCACTGCGTACATTAAGCTTTTCAGATGACCCCAGAAAAAATAGTCTAAACTATTAAGGTCGTGAGATTTGGGCGGCCATGACTGCGTTCCTCCGCGGCCTATCCACCAATCGCGATAGTTGTGATTTAAAAATTCACGCACCCGTAAGCTAAAATGTGGAGGCGCACCATCGTGCATTAGCCACATCTGGTTTCTTAATAAAATAGGAAGGTCTTAAAGCATTGGCGGCAGATCTTCTTCAAGAAAGTGTAAATACGATTGTCCATTTAATCTTCTTGGGAGAAAAAATGGGCCTATCAAATAATCGTTAATAATACCAGCCCAAACATTTAATGAAAACTGTTCTTGATGATTTGATTCAACGATTACAAAAGGGTTTTCATCGGCCCACAAATGGTTATTATGGAAATTTCGTATTCAATTTCGAGAGAAACTAGCTTCATCGGTAAAAAGAAAGTACTTGTCAAATAACGGATTTTCCAGCAGCTTTTGAAGAAACCACTCACAGAAAGTAATGCGCAACGGACAATCTCTATGGAGTAATGCCTGGACTCTTTGAATGTGATATGGATGGGTGAAACATTAAATATTGCCGCGATTTTCCTCGTACTAGTTTCGGAGTTCTCCTCAATTTCATGTAAAATTCCTTCTTCAAGTTCCGGTGTTCCTACTGTTTCAGGGACTCCTTTAGCACTGTGGTCTACTTTTAAATTTCCGGTTTCATGAAGACGTCTATGAATCCCAGAAAATGTTCTCGGATCGGGTAGTACGCGATTTGGATACCGCTCTTGGTATATCCTCCTGGCTTTGTATGCATTTCCGTCGGCAACCCCATAAGTAAAATGCATGTCAGCTAATTCAGCGATTGTAAAATTTACCATTTTTTATTAAATTTTACCTCCTATTCTAATTATAATTTTTTAATAATGAAAAATCAATGTCAACTTTATTGCGAAAAGAAGCGTAAAATATTATGGCACTTTACCCAGCCTACTAATTTTTATTTCATTTGCTTTAAGGGGGGCATTTAATGAGCTTACCGTTTTTTCTATTCAAATATTCAATATAATGCTTACGTGAACGTCATTTGTGAAAGTAGAAAATTAATTTTCGCCCCACAAAAACTGTTTCCACGCATGGTGGGTGTCTACAAAATGGCAACAAAACATCAAAAGCAGTCTCAATGAACTTGGGGAAAAAACTTTTTTTGGTTTTAATTTTTTTACGTGAAAATACGTAACTCTAGGGACAGAATTTGCTGGAAAATAAATGGAGATTTTAAAAATAATTTTAGTTTTTAGAAAAGGCAGTGGCGTACAATTTTTTTCTTCAAAAATGTTTAGTTCAAACTCCGTACGGACGTCATTGGCAAAGATATGAAACAATGCTCCTTAATGATTAAGGTGTGTACAAAATTTCATAAAAATATCTGAATGATAAGAAAATTATAATAAAAAAGTAAATTTTTTCTTAAAACTGTAACACCCTGTAGCTCAAAAATTAAGAGGTTTAGGACATATGTTGATATTAAGTTTTTTTCTTAAAAAGAGCGAAGAATTCACACCCTTAAGTATCGATATTCAATTAATAAACACCCTGCATTTTGGTTAAAGGACATCCAGCATATAAAATTCTTTTTAGAATGAAAGTTTATTAAGTCTAGGTCCAGTTCTACTAAATTCACTGCTATTTGACTGAAAGAACTTCCATTCTGTTTCGCCTATTTCATATATTGCTTATTATTTATTATGAAAGACTGACCATTTCTTTATAACGTCTACCAACTGACCACTGTCGACCATGGACCATATCAATAGTTACGTGTGAACTCAAAGGGAGACCGTAGCTGACCGAGAGTAACCACCACTGTTACTGTTAAATTTATCGCAAGGCAATACAATAGATGATCCTAGATGCTCAAGCAAACAACTTTTACTCTGTCTTGCAACACAAGGCAAGGATTCTTATCTTAGCCAATACTAATAATAAATTTAATGATTTCCATAGTATGATGTGTAATTACAAATTAAGCAAACAAATACCTATAGAATACAAACGGAAAATTTATTCACAGAACCGTAATTCAGATTATAACGTGAAAACTGCATTCGGTCCTTTGGTTTAACTGCTGTAGTTACAAACAAAAGATAAATACCTACAACGTATTTATAAAATAGGTACCGCAAAATTGGATAGTTTCTCCCTTTCCTCATAATACCATCCTAGCAAACTGGATCGACGTGCTTTTTCAGTTCCACAATATTTTTACGACCCTTCTGTGTTTATTTTAATGTACATCAGCCGTAGACCTTCGCGAAACAAAGGTTACGGAATAAGACCAAAGCCGCCCTACATCAACAACCTGCCGCCGGGCTGCCGCCGTCTTATGCAGTGACGTCATACAGTAGTGGGTTTTCATTTTTGCCGTTTGCCAGCTTTCAAGGGTCACATGAAGTAGAAGCACAAACGTGGCACCAAGGAGAAATTTGACTATTTATTCGATATACAAAGCGTAAAAAATATATAAACAAGAAAACACGCTTGTCAAATGCAAATAAAAAATGTTTTGAAAACCAAATTATTCGCGTTGTTTAATAAAGCCATTTGCCAAAATGGCTTTATTCAACAAATAAAGCCATTTTGAACGGCCTGTTCTTAAAACTAAGATAGAGAAAAAGAATTATTAACAAAACAAAATTGTCAAAATTCGTTGTATTTCATATTTAGTTCTAACCTAGCACCGTTTGTTTTGAAAACGATGTTTATGTAAAACAATATAGTGTGCTACGATGAAGTGCACAAATTTTAAGGGAATATTGTTCAGGTAAAAATAAAAAAACTTTGCACAAGGTGTAACAAAAAAGCAAATCATCCAATTAACTGCGTGTTTTTGACGACAAAATATGTAGATTTAACACTACTTGAGCTTTTAAAATCGTTTTTCCACAATAACTTTGAAATTTGATAGACACTCCTTGTGTTTATCCAAATGTTTATTTTATTGTTGTAAATGACGCCTAAAAAACAAACGTAGAAACTGGGAAAATGAGGTAGGGGACGCAGGGCTCACGTGTGACAACTAACAAAAAAAAAACAGAATGTACAAAACACAGTCGTAGAAGAAAGGCACGAGAGGAAGAAAGCTCTGATGAAGAAGAAACTGAATTGTATCTCTCTCCTACAACTTATTTCCGCGCTATATGTATTTATTATTTGAATTTAATTTTAAATAACTTTTTGAGCGGTTTTAGAAAGTTTGAAAAAATCGGAAAGTATAGAAAAAGAGTACTCGGAAAGATGCTTCTTTTTCAAAAAAAATTCATCCAATTTGGTCAATTAAATTGAACGTATGCATCATGCACAAAAATTTGAATAAACATTGTGCAGTGCACGGCCCTTCAAAATTGGCGCGCTCGCTTCAGGATGATATCTCGGCTTCTACTGCACTGATTTTGACGTTTTTTTTAAATTGGGGTAGAAAAACGAGAATATTTCAATTTTTATAGTTACATTTATCAATTTTAAAAAATAAACAATAGGTGGTCGATTTTCATAATCACGCATTTTTAAATGTTGCTAAAAATTAGAGCTAATCATAATATCCTTATTGGGCATATGTATATTATTCATTGTAAATTAGTATTAAATTGAAGAATTAATGCGTAATAATGTTATAAATTAATTTAATTGTTATTTAATGCATATAGTACATTGAATAACAGGAGATAAGATATAAATAATCGTAAAATATTGAGAATTTCATTAAATTTACAGAATTTATTTATAATACAAGTTCATTTATTATATTAATTGGCATACTTTTTTTACACGGAATTTCGTCGTTGCTGTCTTCGTTGTCGGAAACGCATTTGTTAGCTGTTAATATGTCTGTATTTACATGGAATTGTAGATATATCATTGTCGCCATCAAGTTCAAGTTTGACCGTGGCATCCTGCGCAATAATCGGAACATTTTAATCCGTGTTTTACACAACTACAAGATTTTGTCCAGTCTTCTGTACATTTACAACTGATGTCTTGTAATATATTGTCAGGAACTAATTGGTATATAATTTATTGCTACATCATTAACCGTTACGCCGCATTCCCTTTCCAACTTTGGAAGTTAATAAATATCTCAACATCTACTGGACCGAATTGGATGATTTTTTTTTAGAGAAGCGTCTTTTTGAGTACTATTTTTCTATACTTTCCGATTTTTTTCCACTAGCAAATTCCGCTTCACAGGCTTATTTATTTAAAAGCCAAAATTTTCAAACTTTTTAAAACCGCTCAAAACGTTATTAAAAATTTAAAAATGGTTAAGATAGCAATTGTATATGATAGTTTAAGGGTTCACGAAGGTGGTCGTGGACGCAAAAAATATTCATAGCGTTTAGCCAGGCACAAAATTAAAAAATAGCTATTTATCGTGAAGTTAAAAAACTCGCTACGCTCGTTTTTTAATCATCTTCACTCACAAAATAAAATCTTACTTTTAACACGTATATCATACATTATTTTTTCTACAAAACAATTGGAAGAACTTTAAACTCAATAAAAATAAGAAATACCACATAGATCCCAATGTTTATGAACCAAAATTTTCGTAGCAACCAGTGCTGTTGTTAGTTACGGAAAAAACGCAAAAATATTGACAGCAGTTTCTAGTAATATTATAAGTATAATGAATAATCTCGATAATAAGCGTAACGAATCCATCCCTGCTGAAATCGAAGAAGCCGCCAGTCGAGCAACATTGGAATTATTGCCGGTGAAATCAAAGGAACAGTACGAAA
The DNA here is from genome assembly GCA_037114965.1 of Monochamus alternatus. Lineage (NCBI taxonomy): Eukaryota > Metazoa > Arthropoda > Insecta > Coleoptera > Cerambycidae > Monochamus > Monochamus alternatus. The sequence goes on along the minus strand of CM073428.1, from coordinate 29,779,731 downwards.
TCGCTTATAGACGCTTTTCGGAATGGTGCAACATTAAAAAGGTCCCTGGGAAATGTAACGAAAGTGTTTTACTGGCATATTTTGAGGAAAAAGCCAAGGAAATCGTCAACGCTGTGGTCAAATTATTCCATGATCAAAACTATGTTAAAAATAAAGCAAGATCAAGATATAAGCAAACATTATAAACTTATTGCTTTTTTAAAACGGAAGGGTGAAGGATATCAAGCAAAAAAGTCAAAAGTTTTGATGAAGACGCATATCGACAAATTTCTCACAGAAGCAGAAGACGAAAAGTATCTGATGATGAAAGTCGCAGCAATAGTGGTTGTCTTCGGGGCGTGTCGCCGGGAGGAATTGTGTCAGATGACCATCGACAATATCGAATATTTGGGCACTTCGGTTGTTGTGACCATACCAGATACTAAAACGAAAGTGCCTCGGACTTTCAGTGTTGTTGGTGAATTCTATTTAAATTTTTTTAAAAAGTATATGGCACTCCGGCCACCCAACGCTGACCATAGACGACTTTTTCTTAAATATATGAAGAATAAATGTGTGAAGAATCCAGTCGGAATTAACATGTTTGGTAAAATGCCTGCCGACATTGCAGAGTTCTTGAATCTACCAAATCCTCAACTCTACACCGGACACTGTTTTCGTCGTTCATCGGCGACATTGTTAGCAGATTCTGGTGCAAATCTTACTACCATCAAGAGACATAGAGGATGGAAATCTTCGACGGTAGCTGAAGGCTACATTAAAAATTCACTGGAACAGAAGAAGGAAATTGCGTGCCAAATACTTCCTACTGCTGTAACTACTAGCAAGACCACCAGTACTACCAGTAATATTTCTACAGAAAATAAATGTGTCACACATGTTGACAGTAAAACCAACTTAAGTATGAAGACTCCGCAGGGAATTACAATTTCAAATTGTTCTAATTTTACTATAAATGTTAATAGAAATAACTAGTTAAAATGTTGGTTTGTACTTATTTAAAATAAAAAGCTGTTCATGTGTTTGTTAAAACGTTTTATTAATTTTCAAAACAAAATTTAAATAAACTTTGATTTATTTTTAACACTAGTTTTAAAAGTAACTTACTTTTAACACGCGTGTCAAAAAATGACATTTTTAACATTAAAAATGACAATTAAAAAGCCCACTTTAAACAGTTTTGTAGAAAATGGGTCTTTTTTCCAGGTAGGTTACTTAACAATTGCATTATGCAAAAACTGTCAGTCCGATCTTAATCGGCCTTGCGGCTCTCGTTTTGTATTGCAGTCAAATACTTTTCTCTAAATGTATGGCGTGATTGGGTTATTTTTTCATTGTTAAATAAATAATTTAAAATTACCTTGGTTTTTTAACTACTTTTTTTGCACTTTCGAGCATTTTGCAGCGAACATTTCAAATCAGATATCGGGCGAACTCTATCTTATATAAAATTTCATAACAAACAAATTTATATATACATTTTTTCTCTAAAATGCATACTTACCGAGTTATATGCGATTGTTTCCGGGAAAAAACGAGATTTTCGCATTTTTTTCCACTTTTTCGTTGTTTATGCAAATAGCACACCTTTTCAGGCTGGCGCACCTCGATATTTTCAATAGGTATATCATTCCCGAGCGATTCCAATAGATATCTAACTTACGCCACGTTAGAGCCATGCAAATCTGTAACCCTACTGGCCTATTGATATTGCGTCTATTTCTAAAGTAGGCCTCTATAATAAATGGTGCATTATTTAAATAGTGAAAATATTAACATGCTCATAATGATTAAATTCTGGATAACTATGAGTAAAGGATCTTAGTTAGATAGCAAGATATTAGTGTAATACTGGCAACACTGTGGAATACATATCCAATCTACGATACTATGACTCCTGAAAGCCTTAATATCGAAGTGATATCAGCGGTTGTTAACAATTTTCCTATTGAAGAATCACAAAATTTATTTAAAATTTGATTTTTTTATTCCTTTTTTTTTCGTAAAAAAATTATTAATTATGTATGTTTATACATGTAAATATTTGTAATTATTTAAGGTTCACTCTATATATTTGACAAAAAATGTACATGGTTCTTTTTTTAAAAATAATTATCTATCTAAAAATATTTAGAAGTCCCTATAACTTTCACTTTTACATCTTTTTTCGTATCTCAAACAATAATGGAGAAAAATAGGGTGTAAGTTATAGATATTTTTATAAATTGTTCATGGCATTAGAAAAAATCAGTTGAATATCGTGTTAAAGGAATATAAACCAACTTATGTATTTTAAATGGAACATCCTGTGTCTTTCTCGATATTTGAAATCCAGCATAGACATTCCGGAGCTAATAGATAACTGGCCATAGAACCTGTACTGTATTGTGTAATTCAAACAGCAGTCACATATAATCAATATTGATTCAAGATATAATTGGCGATCCGCAAATATAACATATTTGTCATATCATCGGTTCAATGATTTGCGGGCTGGATCAACTAAGAGTTTTAAGAAACAAATATTATCTTTATAAACTCTACATCTCATACAGCATTAAGTATATTTGTGTGGCAAAATTAAATATTTTTTATTTTAATCCCACAGTTACAATGACCTGTTTCATTAACTTGATTTTTCCTTTTAACATACTAATACTGAATTGGCAATAGTCATTATGGTTTAATGAAATCATTATCTGAAATTACAAAGTTAAAATAATTAGCATCCTAACCAAATAAATTCAAAGAGTATTATACTAAATAATGAAAGTAATTCACATACAATTTCTTTTATGATTAAAGAGCTTATGGGCAAATTTTAAGTACGAATAATGTCTTCTATACATTAGAGATTCAGTACTTAGTAGTTTCAGACTTTCATCCTAAACAGAATTATTTTTTACTAATATTCAGTAGTTTAAAAAATATAAAATTACATATTTTCTATTGAACACATTTCGAACGATCTATAGGACTAACAAAGTGTGGGTTCCAAACAATACAATATTCTAAAATTTAATCAATGGAAAAAAGTTTGATAGAATTTTAGAGGTGACTCACCCTGAAGGAGCACCTTGTGGTGTTTCTATTTAGTTCAACTCATAGTTAAATAAGATCAATAATAAATCATCATCATCATCAAGTTAAGTTTGAATAAAAGCATGGACTGTGAAAGCATTAAAACCAAAATAATTTAATCAGTTTTTGTACACACAACGTCAATAATCTTGGCCCTCTATATATAAAATGATTCGATTAAACCAAGTGGCTTTTCTAAATGTGATAAAAAAAGTACATGTACTTAGGGAACAAAAAAGACAATACAAAATTGCAGATCATGAACCTTTACTTTATTACCAATGTTTTTACAAATCTGGTCAGTTTGGCAGTGTATTCAGCCAAGTGTTCCTTTGAATTTTTGTACATTATAATGCCAGGTCGAACATGTTGGACATTCCTAGATCATCTGTTGTACGAATAGTACACATATATGAAGAATTTGATACAGTGCAAAAAAAGACCACGTAGTGGATGTCGTCGAGTATCTAATGAAAGAGAGGACAGGTATTTGGTGCAATATGCCCGTAGACACTGCACATCTTCAGCTCTCAGGGCACACTTTTAAGATAAACGTGTTGTATCGATAACTACTATTCTAAGACGTACTAGAAGACCATTACGGGTCCCCATTATATTTCCAAGGCATCGTGCTGCCCGTCTCCAATGGGCGCGAGAACATAGGGGTTGGCTTTGACACCAGTGGAAGTGGATCTTATTTACAGACGAAACTAGAATTGGACAGGTTACTGATGGCAATTGACAGTCTAGAAAGAACCAAGTCGTCCACAGCGACTTCATCTTCCTCTTGATGTTGCTATGTATGAAAGGGATACCGTAATGTTTTCGTGTGGAATATTGTTCAACCGCCGCACCCCATTAATTCGCATACCACAGAATATGACCAGTTAAATTTAAATCTAACAATTTATTACGCCCTTTATCTACCCCCTACACCGCTCGACCACATCGCGCAAGAAGGGTTCAAGAGACACTCGAAGCAGGACATATCAATAGATTGGCCAGCCAACTCTCCTGACATGAATTCTATTGAAAACATGTGGAATTTCGTTGCTAGAGCCATTCATAATCATATTTCTCCACCTCAGACTGTAGATGAGTTAGTTGTCGCGGCAGAAGAGGAATGGAACAATATTCTGCAAGAGATCACTAACCGCTTGATTATTTCAATGCACAGACGTGTCAATATGCTATTGGAACGTGATGGAGCTCATACCGACTATTAGTGAAGTAGATAATTTGTTTTGTTACTTCTTTTTGGTTTAATAAATTTTGTCAAAAATGTCACACATTTGCTAGTTTTTAATTTTCTAAGTACTCAATTTATCGAACATACTCTTTTCACAAAAAAATCACAAAACAATATACTTTCATAAATGTATTTGGTTTTTCTGACAAAAAGATTTCTTTAGCAAGAATGAGGGATGTTGTGTGTATTTGCAAAATAATCTAACATAGATTATTTTGTAAATAGAATATTTAAAAATATTGATGAACTGGTTCATTTATACGCAAAAACTTACCCAGCATCGAACTATTTGTATAACTAAGGCAATGGGATGCGTACCTAAAAAAAAAACAAATCATTATCATTCGTGAAAAAAGATATCATTACCGAAATTATAGAATGAGTAAAAATGAGTTAAAAAATTAATTAACCTTTCGTATATGATACAAGTAATCAAAGGATAGGTTTAAAGGTCACCATATTATTCGTCGTAAAATGATCAAATTTGTGGTGTTTTTTATATACAGAAATCTTGAAAAATAAAACACGTAGAGCAAAAGTAATATCAAAAATAAAATAATTGATGTTTTGTTTATCCACTGTTGCTATTTAAATTATCCTCAAATAATTTAATAACTTAAATTGCATGTGTATGACACACATTATTTTGCTATTCTAACCCCACATTTTAACAATTATTTTCACATATTTATAAACAAAATTCATCAATCTTATATACAGGACTATGTAAATTTATTTCTACAGTTGAATTTAAAAAATACGTATTTTGAAAGATTTCTGTGCTTATGTAATTAGTTATGAAATAGCTATTTATGCCATCAGTTACGAAATACCTAATTTTGTTTAACGCGTGAGATTTTTGCGGAACGAACGAAGTGCGTTTCGCAAAAACTCACAAGTTACACAAAATTTCATTTCGTAACGTATTGCATACAAGATTTTTTCTAATTTTGAAGAAAGTAATAAAAAAATAAAATTTAATATAATTGACAAAAATTTGGAAAACATAAATTTAGTTTGTTGCTGTTACTTCATGTTAGTTGTCAGTTTGACATTTTGTAAAAAAGTCTAGACGGAATGTTTTTAACGAGATTGATATATTTTTAGTTTTATTTTTAAAGTTCTGAAGAGCTACAAAGCGATATTGAAGAGGCTGCAGGTAATGCTCTATTATCAGTAATTCCCAAAAAGTCAAAGGCAGTTTATGATTTGGCATACGAAAAATTTGTTACGTGGTGTGATGAGAAGAAAATTAAACATGTTAATGAGAAAGTTTTACTTGCATATTTTGAGGGTAAGAAAGATCTAAAAGTTGCCACATTATGGACACTTTACTCAATGTTAAGGTCTGAACTAAATCTGAATAGGAATATTGATATTAAAAAATATATAAATTTGGTAGCATATATTAAAAGGCAAGCGGACGGGTACAGTGCTAAAAAGTCAAAAGTTTTTATTAAAGAAGATTTTGCCAAATTTTTAGTGGAAGCTGATGACAAAGAATACTTAATGGCTAAGGTTGCAATGATAATTGGAATGGCAGGAGCATGCAGAAAAGCAGAATTAACATTTCTTCCAGTTGAAAATGTTATAGACGAAGGAAGCCATTTTCGTGTTGATATCCCACCTTCAAAAACAAAAGTTATACGGCAGTTTGCAATTACCACTGGAGACATTGAAAATACGAATCTTGTTGAAATATTAAGAAAATATATTAAGTTGCGTCCCCAGGTTCTTAAACACAACAGATTTTTTGTAAAATATGCGAATGGAAAATGTACCAGAAATCCTGTGGGAATTAACACATTTAGCAGTCTGCCAAAAGTTATTGCACAATTTCTTGGTCTTTCAAATCCTGTTCTATATACTGGCCACTGCTTCAGAAGAAGCTCTGCCACTTTCCTAGCAGACAGTGGCGCTGATATTTTAAAATTAAAGAGGCACGGAGGTTGAAAATCTAGCTCTGTTGCGGAGGGATATGTTGAAAATTCCATGAATAATAAAAAACTTATAGCGCAAGAAATATTTGGTGAAACATCTAATACAATGTGCGCCGCTTCCCAAATAATAGCAAGTTCGAGCAATGAAAAAAATATGTCGTAGGGAATTAATTTGAATAATTGCAATAATTGTGTTATCAATATTTATAATGATTAATTAATTTATAATTTATGTTTTTAACTTGTATTATAACAGTTTAATAAATAGAATAATTCTTTTTGTCACTAATTTTGAAATACATTTTTCGTCACCAATTGCATAAAATTTTACTTTATGCAACTAGTTATAAAAGTAAGACGTTTCATAATGTCAATCAGTTTTAAAAAGTGTCACTTTATATGTCAAAATTAGAAAAAGTATGATTTTGTATGATGTAACGAGTGCAAGTTTGCAGGACAAGCGAAGCGAGATCCCACAATATCACACGAGATACATAAAATCATGTTTCATAACGTATTACCCTTGAGTATTTACGCCAAGAGAGTCAATCCTTAATAAAAACCTAAATAGTTATCATAATTCCTGTTAGATGTCGTACTGTGTAACAATACGCATTTATTCAAACGAAGGAAATAAAGCGCTACTATTTTAATCTGCAAAAAACTGCGAAGGCGTTTCGAGGGCGTGGCCGCGTGACCCTTTTTCATATACCTGCCTAAATAATAAGATTTTGGCAATATATTTATATTCAAACCACAGATCATAAAGTTTGAAACATAAGCAGTTTATTTTATTGCGTTAGAGAAGTAAGAATATGAACTGTAAATTAATTAAAAAAAAAAAAAAAACAGAAAAATAAGATTGTTAAAAGAGTTTTCAGCAATATGCCAAAATTTACATTTTCTGTTTTATTTCCTTTAAACATATTAAGATAATTCAAATGAATTCGACATACCTACTTCGATAAAGAGACATATAGAACTGCAGATTATCGTGTGGGTTTCTTACTGCATAAGATGCATTATTATTTTGCGAAAAATTCATTAGTAAAAATTCTAAAACACCAAGTATCTTTTTTCAATGTTTGATCTAAGTATAATTTTGTGATGGTGTGAAATAAATATTATTTTGTAGTCTTTTTGAAGAGTAATTTTTAAATTAAAATTAAATTAAAATTAATTTAAAAATTCAAATAATTTAACATTTGCGCATGCAAATTTAAATAAATCTACATGCGCTAATGTTTTTAGTAAAAATAATTTGTGAACTTTACAGGCCTCATCAGAAAAGAATGTGTTTCAAAATTTATTATTTGAAGTATTATATAAGGTGAACCATTAATGATGTGCCAGAGTAGAAATTACAGTTTTGGCGCAAAATATGAAGATATAGCTAAATATGCCTTACTAAAATGTTGCTGTGGAAAAAGATACAGGTTTACATATTTTTTTTCGTTTTTTTTTAATAACTAGGATCGCTCAACCGATTGTCATCAATTTTGGTAGGGAAACATATTTTAAGAAAAGCAATCATAATTTATGTAGTAGGTACCTATCAAAACAGATAGACCATTGCCAGATGATGACAATTTCTATCTTATTTTTTGTTAACGAAATTCTTACCGTTTTCCAGAAAACTGATCTAAAATAACCAAATGTATTTATCGACGTGAGGAAATCTCTTAGGAGCATTAGTAAACTGTATAGAAGTGGAAGGCCATATTGAAAATTTACTGTAATTAGCAGTAATAATTAGTTTAATTAATTAAGACATGTAGAGGTAGAGAGAGTTTGCTCAAGGGCTAAGTTGTTTTTACTGCTCTGTTGCTATTTTTGTCAATAAATGTCCTAAATATATAGGTAATTTTTTTTTCAAATATGAGTTTTTTTCCAGTTATTCTGGACATTTAAAAAAAAATAAACGACTTATTGATACCTACCTTCAATAGCATGTCGCGTGTAAGCAGAAACCTTTAGAGCAGAAATTGGTAGGAATTATCAAGTTCTACAAAGTGTATCTTTTTACGTAGAAATGATATTCGGATATAATTTTGAAGTCAACCGAATCAAAATGTTTTGTCCACAAAAAATAAGAGAAAAATTCATTATTAGACATTGTTAGTGCGGCACCTTTATTGGCAAAACTGATTTAATACTTAAATTAATTTTCTTAAATAATGTTTCTCTACCAAATTTTGTGACAATTAGTTGAGAGATACTCGCGTTATTACAAAAAAAGAAAACACAAATAAAAATATATCAGTTTTGACACCTTGTATCTTTTTCCACATAAATATTTTACTAAGATATATTTAGCTATATCTTCATATTTCCTCCCAATGATATTCCTCCTCCTCTATATGCCCTTATTAATGGCCCACCCTGTATATTTTTATCGACACGTATTGAATGACTTCTTCACTTGAATTTACCAAAGCTGGAGTAGTATGATAAAAGTGTTATCTGGCGGTTAATATATTTTAAGCTTTGACTTTCATTGATACGTAAAAGTGTATATGAACTGGATAACTCCACTTCTGAAATTTGTTTGTTTTCTGTAAATTTGAGAATATTTTTATTATTAAATCATGTGATCGAATTACTATAATTACTTATCTGAATTCAAAATCTATCATTATAGTCGATTTTCGCCTTACGGAAAAGTTTTAGTCTTGGAATGTTTCGTCTAGTTTTATTACATTTTAAAAATTAAAATTTATTTCCTTTCTGCTTCTTCATGACTAACACATTCACTTAATAATAAATTACATAGTAATCCTATTGAATGCCATTAAAGTTATGAATTTTAAGTACATACAAGCTTTTGAAATAATAATGACACTCTCTCAAAACAGTTTTTGAACTTCTGAAAGTTCTGAGTAGAAAATTCATTAAATCTATATTGGTAAGTGAAGCAACTAATTACTCATTTTAAAAGTTGAAAGTAGATTTCATTACAAATACGTCAGCAGCTCAAAAGAAATAGCAAAATTCAATTTAAAGAGTGTCATTATTATTGCAAACGATTGTACATAATATAATATGTATGAACCAATCATCTTCGATGGGAGGAGCTTTCAAAATTATATATCCAAATTCATGTCCATTTTAGTATCTAATATTGCGTCATCTATTAGCAAATAGTCCAAGCGTAAACGTTCTTTTTGAGTTCGTTTCCCATTACGCGAGAGTTGGTTTCCCATTCAGGCCAACAAGGTCTCCCATTAGATTGACTAGTCTTAGTGTATATAGTCAAGGGTATAATTTAAATAACAATTATCTAGTAGATCAGTGTCAGTTTAAATTTTCATGTGTCATGTGTCATGTGGCTTGACATTTAATCACAGTATACTAAGCAATCAGTACGGAATCTTAGACAATTTATGAAAGAAATACGTCTGGCAGTTTTTAAATACCTCCACTCTAGAAAAAGTCGCCAAGAATATGGCGGATCACAGAGAACATACGAAAAAATAGCTAATAATTTGGCGTAAACATTACCAAAGTTGTTCGTAGTTTTAATACTTTTGCATTAATTCTTAATTAACTGTTATAATCCAGTGCAGTTTCATGTAAATTGAGGTTTTGGTCACATTTTGTCTTAATTTAGGTTTCTAGCAGATATAATTTGAATTTGATTATAAAACCAGTATTAAATTTATTTAAAAAATTTGCGAAAACATAGAAACTACGTCAACTAGTAGTGTAGTTTTATTTTATATTTTGTAGTACTTTTGCCTTATTTTGTTAGCAGATTATCAAATTTAAGCCCAGTGTAATTTGTATATTTTTACTCATTTTTTTATAGGAAAGTACGAAATGAAATTAAAACGTGAATATTAGGTACAATTTATTTTGAGGTTTACAAAATATATATATATAGGTAACATCGGGTCGGTCAGTGGTCGCGCGGTTTAAGGCGTCAGTACTTGAATCGAGGTGACTGATCGGTGTTGGTTCGAGCCCAGCTGCCGGTAGACCGTATATAAGCTATATTCGTGGAGAGGTTTGGCGCCCTCTCTGCGGGTATGGTAGGGTGGAAGAATGTTGGCTTGGGTCAATGTGAGAGATTGATACCGGTTGATATTTGACTACCCCCCTAATTAATGAGGTTTTCCAGGTTTCCCTCATTCCTGCACTGAATAGGTGGTTAGGGCCTACCAACGTAAGTCGTTCCTGGGCGCAAATGCGGCCTGCTTAATAATAATATGCCGCCCCCTCTCCCGCATAAGTCTCCGATTTCTGGGCTAATCTCTGTGATTAGAATGAGGGGTAGAGATATTATTATTATTATTTCTCATAGACTTTTTATCCGGCTGGGGGAAACGGGTAAATTTCGTCATAATCGAAGGTCGTTCAAAAATAGTGACTTGATAATAATAAGCTAACAATTCTAAAAGTTTTCCGTGACGAAAGACTTTAATCATATTATTTTACCCCTATCCCGAATTTGTTGCCTAACGACGTACCTGTAAGAATAAGCTTTGCAACATTTTATTACAAAGATTTGAACCTGCATTCATAAACAAGATATTGTTCACGGACGAAATCACCTTTATGAAACGAGGAGTATTCAACTGGAGAAATAACCACAGTTGGGAACAAGAAAATTCTCATTTAGGGAAATAAACACATTTCCAGCATGAATGTTCTATAAATATTTGATGTGGAATTGTTGATGACTTTATAGTTGGACCGTATGAATTGCCAGCACGTCTAGTGGTGGTGCGTATTTGAAATTCCTGCATGATAATTTGACGGTCTTATTAGAAGACGATCCACTAGCAGTTAGGCAAGATATATGCATAATAGTGCAACTGCCCACTTCCCTTTACTGATTAGAAACTCTTGAACGAACATTTTCCACATACACGGATAGGTCGTGGCAGCGAATTTCCTTGGCCACCTCATAGCCCCGATCTTAACCCCTCGAATTTAATTTATAAAGAAAAACTTTTATCCCGCGAAGACCTTCAAAAGATTCATGGTTTTAATATAATTCGGAACAAGGAAGGTAATTTATTTAAAGTAAGACAATATTTAAATAATGGCATAAGAAAATGTATTCATGATAATGTATTTTTTACTGTAATAAGGTTGTAAATTTGTTGGTCATTATTAAACTATTTATTTAAAATTTTTGTTGTAGCCAGTTTTAATGAATATTTTTTTACTGTTTTAGAAAGGTATTTTAAGCTAATATAAATCAAATCTCCTACAATTCCTATCAATGAAGTCATATGTATGTTCTCTGATACCAAACATCTAGGTATGCTAATGAACAATTCCACAGACAAAGCTCTATTCAATAATTATCTAAAGAAAATAATCTAATTTACTAACCTGCTAATGAAACACTCTATAAATATCTAACTTCACTTTTTGGCAGTGAGAACACGACAAATTCAACCACAATAGATGAGATCTGACCTATTTCTGCATTTTTAGGATTGCTTCTTCAGGTGGTATCCTTTAAGTTGAATCAAATATCTAACTAAAAAATTATTATAAAAATTAAAATTATTTGAAGTTAAATATCTACAATGACAAAAAGTGACATCCTGTCAATGAATTAAATATGACAATATCTACTTGACAAATGTTCACCTTTTATGTAAAAGTTTTTATATATTTTTAGATAATTATTGAATAGAGCTTTGTCTGTGGAATTGTTCAATAGCATACCTAGATGTTTGGTATCAGAGAACATACATATGACTTCATTGATAGGAATTGTAGGAGATTTGATTTATATTAGCTTAAAATAAATTTCTAAAACAGTAGAAAAAATCTTACAAAACTAATAATAAGGAATACATGGGTAGATATTGTGGGTGTAATTCAACGCAGGTTGGGGCTTTTGTCCACTGAGTAGTTAGTTTCACACAATATTATTAATACCTAAAAATATATAAAAACTTTTACATAAAAGGTGAACATTTTTCAAGTAGGTATTGTCATATTTAATTCATTGACAGGATGTCACTTTTTGTCATTGTCGATATTTAACTTCAAATAATTTTAATTTTTATAATAATTTTTATAGTTAGATAGTTAAGTTAAGTTGACTTAAAGGATACCACCTGAAGAAGCAATCCTAAAAATGCAGAAATAGGTCAGATCTCATCTATTGTGGTTGAATTTGTCGTGTTCCCACTGCCAAAAAGTGAAGTTAGATATTTATAGAGTGTTTCATTAGCAGGTTAGTAAATTAGATTATTTTCTTTAGATAATTATTGGATAGAGCTTTGTCTGTGGAATTGTTCATTAGCATACCTAGATGTTTGGTATCAGAGACCATACATATGACTTCATTGATAGGAATTGTAGGAGATTTGATTTATATTAGCTTGAAATACCTTTCTAAAACATTAAAAAAAAATGTTACAAAAGCTAATAATAAAGAATATACGGGTAGATATTTTGGGTGTAATTCAACGCAGGTTGGGGCTTTTGTCCACTGAGTAGTTAGTTTCACACAATATTATTAATACCTAAAAATATATAAAAACTTTTAATGAATATTGTTGGCTGTTATCATAAAGTCAATCTGCATTGAAATACTGAAGTTCAAATATCTCGAAAACGAAGCAGTTTATCGAAATGAAATAAGTACATCATTTTTGCTTAAAAATGATTGTGGATTTATCTACGTTATAAAGAAATGCAATAAATATACTTATAATTTTTTTTTATCCAATTATATCGGCAAAACACTGTAAACAGCCTGTATGTGGTATATTGATAGTGAGCTTACGATATGATATGCCCCTCAACAAAACCTCACTAGGTATACCGAATTTCAAATAAGTCTCTAAAACTTTTTGAGAAAAACTTATCAAAATGGCAATAAAAATTGTCGCCGTTTATTTTTTGTATATTTTATCTCTTCTGGAATTGTTACCATGCTACCTGACACACAACATAAATAAAATAGCAATAATCCAGAAATAGCAGCAGACATATTTCACAAATGGATTTATCAAATTTATTATCTAAACAAAAGGTTCCAACAAAGCACTTTAACTTCGTCCCTTACATTTCACCGAATTACCACTGTATTCGTTTATGGCTGAAAAGAATAAGAGTTTAAATAAAAAGAATAAGCGTTATATGGAGTCCTTGTTTTAACGGTTCTAGTGCGCTTTTCTGGAATTGACATTTGCTTTCAGAGAACTGTTGTTTCTTTCAATTCCTATATTCGCAAATTATGTCTTTCTGCTTCCCTCGTAATTCGATAAAACGTCACAATACAAAGAGAGCATAAAGCTTCAACGAGTTGATTCTTCCCACACATCAACTCCTTCGTAAAATCTGAGAGAGAAATTGTGGAAATTTTCAATTGTGCATAGAAGATATTGTGTAGGACTGGAAACTAATAATTTTAGCAGCTCCACACTCCATCCGCAGAACGCCTATTGGGGGCGAGGGACAGATTAATAAGAGAATCCTGAAGTCGAAACAGAATGTGCAAAATTTTGTTTTATTCTAAGAATCATTTGAACCAAACATTTCAGCGAAAACATATTAATATAGATTAAATTGTTAATAAATGAAGTTAAACTCTAATGCAAATTTCCAGTGAACTAAAAAACAATCATTTTTTTATTTTGTTTTATTATTATTATCATCATTAAGCATATAAGCAGTGGATAGTGAAGCACATAAAACCAATGATAATGCCAATTACAGGATTACAAATAGAAAAAATACTTTTGAAAGCAATATTACACTGTACAAAATCACTGTTTTTATTTTAAAGGCGCGCGAGAATGTGAATTTTTGGTCGACACCGTAGATCGAGACAAAAATTCATTCGAAAACGCCATAAATCACTGTTTTTGCACACGAAAAATAAACAATATTTTTTCCAACTGTCCAAAGTATTTATCACTGTAAGTCTATTATCTCTCAATACGTTTTTATCTGAAGTTATTGTCAATGTCAAAAGTGGTATGATCGTCAAAAAAGTACCCGAACTGCGAAAAACAACGTTTTTCACGATAGCGTGTCTTTGTTTCCATTTTCTCACGATTTTTTTTTTATTATATTAGAAAGGTATTTTAAGCTAATATATAGCAAATCTCCTACCAAACCTCTAGGTATGCTAATGAAAAATTCCACAGACAGAGCTCTATTCAATAATTACCTAAAAAAATTAATCTAGCTAAAATTTACTAACCTGGTTTAATGAAAACATTCTATAAACATCTAAGTTCACTTTTGAAATTGTGGGAACTCGAAAATTCAACCATAATAGATGAGATCTGACCTATTTCTGCATTTTTAGGATTACTTCTTCAGGTGGCCTCCTTTAAGTTGAGTCAAATATCTAACTATAAAAATTATTATACCAATAAATTAATATTATTTGAAATTAAATATCGACAATATCGACTTTTGTAACATTTTTTACTGTATTAGAAAGCTAATAATATAGAATATATGAATAGATATTGTGGGTGTAATTCAACGCTTGTCGGGACTTTAGTCCGCAGAGTAGTTAGTTTCACACAATATTATTAATACCTAAAAATATATAAAAAAAACGATTACATAAAGGGTAAAAATTGTTTATTAATTAAGTAGGTCGTTATTATGTTTAAATTCATAACCTCGTAAAAAAACTCTTGTGTTTGAATCTAACCAATAGCGGCAATTGTGGCGATTTATCGTCCCGTTAAAAAAAAAGATGTTCAAAAGGAACTGTGGATCGTTCCCTGATCGCTCACTCATTATTTTGCAGAATTGCAAACGGGGGTCATAATCATCCTCATGAAGTTCCTGGACTAAATGTATTTTGTATGGATGGAATTTATTCTTCTTCAAAATGGTTTGTATGTATAGTTAGATTGAAACCAGGCACAGATGCCAGCTGCCTCGTACTTAATGTAGGATCAAGATGACCTTGTCCCAAAACTACAACTTCCTCGGCAACTTCACTAGCTTCATTAACTATAGGTTTTTCAAATTCTCGTTTTTTGTTGGCTACGTTCCCTGTCTCTTGAAATTTTTTTTACTAGCTCTAGAACATACTTCCTCTTGATATGTCGATCTTGATGTTGCTCATTAAATAGCTAAGTGTTCTATCCGCACATTTATTTTTCATAAGGTAAAGCGAAATAATATACTCGCGACAAGAATTCAGACGACTTACGTCATACGAACAAAGGAATAATTCATTATATTTTCATCAAAATATTTAAGAAACTGCAACTGATAGTAATAAAACTATATACTACACTAAAAGTTTGCATTATATATTGCACTAAATTGCAAAAAATGATTGTTTTTAACGCGACCAAATATCGAAAATTACGTTAACAATAAAAACAAATGTGTAACGTCAGCCGTGACGTAAGACGTCTGAATTCTTGACGCGAGTATATATACCCTTTCCGCAATGGAATATACTATAGCGTTTAATTTTCAAAAACACAATTAAATTACCAACCAACACTTCCAAATAATACTAGAAAATACTGTTTTTTACAATTGTGTTTTCTTTACGAAAGTGATAATAAATCGCCAAAAACCAATGTAACGCAAGAAATACTAAATTTATACCATTGACTTAACTCGAATGGCTGACATTTTTACCGTTACTAATTGTTTGTAAATAAGCTTCAACTTTAAAATCAAAATTCTTATTATGTATTGGACGGAATTATAAAATTTAAAATCTGTTGTACAGAGGATTTTAAGAGCTTTCAAAATAAATATTACTCAACCCCCAATGCCATTTAAATATTTTGGCTTACCCTTGCTTGGGGTTAGAAGTGGCGGAGTCAAAAATACCAGCAAAGAATGTCCTCCCTCAATCACCCTGTATACAGAGAATAACTGCTACCACCGAGACCATATGTACATCCTCATGCACATAAAGTGTTTTTATTTTTAAAACTTAAAATTATTACCTACAACTAATTACGTTAGTACCTATAAGTGTTTCTTTATCTAATATTTATCGTATAACATTTTTTTTATCATGCAAAATGCTCTGGCACTAATAATTTTATAGACAAATTTTACATAATTACGACAAGAACAGCTCAGATATGGGAGGTTATGTTAATTAGCACTGGTAATATTACTTCATAAAATAGATGTACAGTGACATGTACATAAAGTTTCAACGGATAACCACAAATAATCAGAATATAAAAATTAAAATTGTGTGTACACCATGTCTCAAGGGGTTAAAATATTATCACAATATGATTTTCTAAATGAGTCTCTGGTTATCATGTACGATTTGCTTACGAACTTAAGTAATATTATTATGATACTCTAATTAACTATTTGTCCTTGGAAGTTGATATTACCTTTATTTATACGCAATGTATTTATAAGTAGTTACATGCATTTTGTGGTACTTTATTCGAAATTATAGTGTGCATGTGTTGAAAAACATATAAAGCAAAATTGGGTTTGCCAGGACGACAGACTAGCGCGAGCTCAGGGGAATAAAACCGCAGCAAGAGAAATTCATGGCCAACTTCTACCATTGTAAGTTGCCAACACTGTCGGGTGGCAAATATAATTTGTGCGACTGCACCGCTAAAATAAATTACAGTCGTATATCCTCTCACAACAGCTTTCATTGCTTTTTTGTGAAACAGTTTCGCAAAAGTCTTTGTAAGAAAAACGCTGTTAAAAGTTTCAAATTCCTTTACTCAAATGCGTTTTTCAAATTTCCATTTCCTTTGTTCTTACTGTGTTTTAAACATAATGAAATTTCAAAAATGTTTAAAATCTGTTTACGTAAATTTTCTGTAATAAATTTGGCTTAAATCATTTATTTCCTGTAATACTCAAATAGCTATTAATTATTACTTTTAAAGATTATTTAAAACACAGATAATATATTAATTAATGAAAATAATATTTCATTGGAAATATACAGCGTGTTTCCAGATGAAGTAATACACTACTGTATTTTCTTTATTGTTGATATTTCTAGAAAGAATTAATCTTGAAAGAAAGTTTTACTTATTTTAGGAAGCCATGATCAGTAATCAGATATGTAATCAAATATACGAGGCATTCAGAAACTTCAAAATGTAAATTTTTTGTTTTTGTTGAAAATTTTATTTAACAAAGCTCTGTAAGATATGCTTTAGTACAGGTTGTATTCAAGAAAGAACAATAATTTACGTTTTATAAATATATTATAAGGGTTACCCATCGGTTATCTCACCTACAGCATACTAATGAGAAGTAATAAGCTCGAAACCGATAAATGTCTGGTGGCGTTGTTAGCAAATTATTTTGGATGTTTACTGTAGGTTTTTCAGATGTTATTCAATGCTGGATGGGGCACTAGCACGCGGCGTAATGGTTTTCTGAAATTCCTCTTTTGAAAAATCCGGTTATTTTAATTATAGTTTAATGTTAAAAATTACAGTAATGTCTTCTTCTTAAAATATTCAGAATTACTCGATAATAATGCCTCAATTTTTTAAGCATTAAATATTGCTTGTGCACTATGAAAATAAATTTTGGGTCAAAGATAATATTAAGGTCTTTAAATGGGGAAATTGCATGATTTTTCTAAATACGTACAGAAGAAAGAATGTATTGTTATAGTCAAAATCGCGTTTGTCTTACACAATTTCATGGTAAAATGAGCCTAAAAACGGTGTTTAAAAATTTAGTTTGGCCACGCCCCCACGAAACGATCGCCGTCATAGGGTAGGTATGTGACGTCAGATGCCGTTCGCAAGTGTATACCTAAATGCAGCAGTGTGCTTTAGTTTATATCTCTCCATGCTTTTGGACAATTTACTACATACATTTAGAAGAGTTATTTTGTCATTTGTGATATCATTGTGTTAAATAGACATTGGTATTGAATAAAATTGCAAAATAGACTAGTAAAATCGGCACAGAAAGTGCATCTCACCGGGCAAATTGATTAAGTATTATATGATGCCATTATGTTTCAAATACAGCATAGAGCGTCTAATAAAAAATATTTCACCGTGCCAAAACATAAAAAGAAAGCACCACGAAAGGAAGTAATGCAACATTGTTTGTTTGTGAAGACGATTTCAATGTAAGTTTAATTAGAAATACAGGTAGGTTTAAGTTCATCGGAAAAATTAAAACGTAAAAATTAAGCTACCAGACTGTATACCGGGCGTTTAGAAAATCAATGGTAAAGCAAACTTATTTTTTTATCTCATTTATTGTATTCAGCTCTTCATTCCGATTCCAAATAACATGTTTTGTATTTGGTCTTACTATTTATATGATGTAGAAAGTTATTTGATGCATTACAAAATTTTGCTATTTGACTTCACTACATTAAATTACCCGTTTTGTTTCGAAAACATAATAAACAAAAGTAATAAATAAGGATTTTTTAAAAATGAAATAAGTAGTAAATAGCAATAAAAAATTATTAAATTAATTAAAAAAAAAACTGATAAATGGTAAATATTATTATTAATTTCCTTTACTAATTATTTTTTTAATTAAAACAAATAGTTTAATGTTAAATCATATGGCATAATTTTACAAATACCTTAAGTAAAACCAACAGCATTGTAGCCGTAATTGTCACGAATGAATCTATATTGTAAACAAAGGAATAAGTTACGTTTAACAAGTTCACCACATCACCACTAATAATTATGGCATTACCTATACAGTATTTACATTATGTATCTATGAGAAACAAAAACGTAAACATACAAGAAATAAGCGTTTGTTTATATCATTAACACGGTAATCTGCACCTGTATTTACGGAAACAAACCGCGCTGAACGACATGTAATGTCACACCAATGATATCGCGTTTTCGGCCACGTGGTTTTTTACATTCTTCAATTTATTAATGTTAATATTTTAATTATTATGTGATTATTGCCGTCAGACAAATGTTCTGACCTTTAGAAATGTTTAAAAGATTACCTTAGAATATATTTCAAACCAATATAAAATTCATGAAACTTCCCCATTATATAAATCCATTTAATATATTATTATTTATATGTATGTACTAAATGAGAATCATTTTCTTACACTTTTCTTATAATTATAATTGCACTTTGATATGTTTAATGATAATGCATTAATTTTGACACTGTACATTAATTTTTGGTAGATCTTCCAGCTATCTGTACTAGTTTCAATTTTGACACTATAAATTAATTTTTGGTAGATCTTGCAGCTATCTGTACTAGTCTTGAATCAAGATAATCAGCATGTATTTCAATGTCGTCCAGAATATCATTCAGAAAAATAATAAATAGGAGAAACCTGAGTACTGATTCCTGCTGACTACTGATGTTTCTGATACATAATTGATACTGCAATAGTGAATATACAAAATTCTGTTAATTAAATATTAATAGATAGATAGAATAGTTAGATATTTGACTCAACTTAAAGGAGGCCACCTGAAGAAGCAATCCTAAAAATGCAGAAATAGGTCAGATCTCATCTATCGTGGTTGAATTTTTGAGTTCCCACTGTCAAAAGTGAAGTTAGACATTTCTAGAGTGTTTTCATTATACCAGGTTAGTAAATTTAGGTAGATTAATTTCTTTAGATAATTATTGAATAGAGCTTTGTCTGTGGAATTGTTCATCAGCATACCTAGATGTTTGGTATCAGAGAGCATCATATGACTTGATAGGAATTGTAGGAGATTTGATTTATATTAGCTTAAAATACCTTTCTAATACAGTAAAAAATTATTGTATGTGCTATAAAAAATAGTATACAAAATTAGTAACAAAGAACATGGCATGACGTTTATGTTAATTAATTGATTAATTTGCAGTGTCACTCAAATATTTAACTACACCTTTCTATTAAAGTAAATATAATGGTACGTTGTGAAACAGAGAGTGTTGTCATTTGCGGTTGGCGAATGCATTACTCAAATCAAATTTTCCTTTACGAGAAAAACATATTTTAAAAATATATTTATAAGGAAAATTAGTTTGCTTTTAGTTTTGTGCGAAAAAAATCCAATTATAACAGAAAAATTCATACGCGCTGTCAAAACAAGTTTTAATGAAAGTACTAATTAATGTTTTTATTAAAATATGTTTTCATAGGTTTCTTTGGTTCGCCATTTTAATTATACATGCAATTACGTTCTTCATTAAATACAATTTTATAGCACAATATACAGGATGTCTCCTAATTGCGCATAGAAAATTCAGGGGGTATTCTATGGTTAAAATTAAGGAAATTTTGTTAAATAAACGTAGGATCCCCCGGGAGTTGTTTCGTAGATGTAATGTTTCGAAAACTGATAAAGAAATTAATTTAAAATTGATGACGTTGTCACGGGTTACCCCAATAATATAAATAGTGATAATAATAATAAAAGCTACCAAAGCATGAGATCAAGATAATACTGAATAATGAACCAGGACTATCTCGGGCTACCGTAAAAGCGAAAGCTATTCAAAAATAATAACAAAAATTGATAAACTGTGAAATTTGTTTACTACCTATATTCATTGAAACATTTTCATATTAATTTATAACAAATTAGATTAGAAACAACTAATGTGTGAATCAATATAAAAAAAATAGTATAATGATTATTATCTAAACATTGTGTAATAAATGTTTCTATCCAGAGTGCAGTTAGTTACAAGAATAATGATTAATAATAAATAAAGAAAAGAAAAATAATACCATAAAAAAAAAGTTCCTGTCGAAATCCAAATAGGTAAACACACCTAACCTAACCCAATACGGCATAAAATAACAGTCATAATAATGGTAATAATTAATACAACTGAAATATGAATCTACTGCCAATAACATTCCGGCATTCTGGCTTAGAGTTTGTGCTGTAACCTTCTCCAAGCCTTTACTCATCCTCTTTAATCTTATACTTGTGTCTGGAGTATTTCCTGATATTTGGAAAGTATCACGTATAACGCTTGTTCATAAGAAAGGAGCAAAAAATTAATTTACAAATTATAGGCCCATTGCTATTTTAAATAATTTTTGTAAAGTGTTCGAATTTGTTTTGCACAACTTTATGTCATCTCGTACCTCAAATAACTAATTACTAATTTATTATGTAAAACTCAATACATTTCTGCAATTCTTGATATTGGAAGTCAAGTTGATGTTATATACACAGACTTCTCTAAAGCGTTTGACAGGCTCGACCACTCTAAGTTGTTAAATAAACTTAACAACGTAGAACTCTGTACTGGTTTAGTAAAATTATTTCAGTCATACCTCTGTAATCGATCCCAATATGTGCAATATCGTGGATTCAAATCTGACACGTTTTTCCAAACATCAGGTGTTCCTCAAGGGTCCATACTTGGACCTCTTTTATTTGATATATTTATTAACGATATCGCAAAGGATCTTAATATACAATACCTATTAAACGCTAATGACGTAAAATTATTTTGTCAAATTAACTCTATTTTGGACTGTGAAAATCTTCAGAATAACCGTGTTTCACTTAACGACTGGTGTAGCAGAAATATGTTGCCTCTTAATATCAGCAAGTGTAATGTTATATCATTTCATCGAAAAAAAGCACCTATCATGTTTGATTATATATTGCAAGACAGCATTCTCAAGATGCCTGATAGCATTAAAGACTTAGGTGTTATTTTTGATTCTCAGTTGAGTTTCTTACAGCACATCCACAGTTCCTTATCCAATGCATACAGGATTTATTTTACGAAGCTCTAAAGATTACAGGAATCAGTCTACTTTGCGATTATTGCGTACAACTTTGGTGAGATCCAAACTTGAATACGGTTCAGTTATATGGAATCCAATTTATATTACATGTACGTCATTACTGGAAAGAGTCCAACGAAGATTTTTTAAGTCTGCAGCATATCTGTTAGATATAGTTTATCCTATTCAAGGTGCTCCACAAGAATTGTTCTGTGCCCGTTTTAATTTACAAAGTCTTGCCAGTAGACGTACAATGCATGGTATTATTTTATTATAAGAAATTATCAATTAGATGTGAATCTATTACCAAAGATTTATTATTTAGAGTTCCCAGATTGAACTCTAGGAATTGCGATTTGTTTATGTTACCCTTTACCCGTACAAATATGTTGTTAAAGTCGCCTTTGTATCAGATGCTGAACAATAGCAACAATATGGAGGGTTTCGATATTAACTTTTGTGGTGTACGTGATATAAAAAATATTTTCAAAAGGTGCATGTGTATATTCTTGTTTCTTTTTATTTATTTTTATTTTGTTTAGTAACTTTTATTTGTTTTTTTAATTCTTTTATGTTTTTTATATTATCTGACAATTTAACTTTAAGGTTTATTATTTTTTATTTTTAGTAGATTTTAAACTGTTTTTATATATTTAGACTTTTATAGTACTTATATTTTATTTTATATAATCGATTTTTAATATGTAGGTATCTTGTTTAAAGTATTCTTTTTCTCTCTTATTACATTTTTTTAGTTTAACTACTTATCCTTTAAGTGGGTTATACCCGTTGGAGATTTTAAGAGTAAATAAATAAATAAATAAATAAATAAAATAAAGAATAAGATGCAATCATACTATACTCGCGTCAAGAATTCAAACGTCTTACGTCACGGCTGACGTTACACATTTGTTTTTATTGTCAACGTAATTTTTGATATTTGGTCGCGTTAAAAACAATCATTTTTTGCAATTTAGTGCAGTATATAATGCAAACTTTTAGTGTAGTATATAGTTTTATTACTATCAGTTGCAGTTTCTTAAATATTTTGATGAAAATGTAATAAATTATTCATTTGTTCGTATGACGTAAGTCGTCTGAATTCTTGTCGCGAGTATATCTAGGTAGATAATTAGGAAAAATAACACTGGATTCTCCTTTCTTTTTTTTAATTTAGAATATTTAATTAATCAATTATTTTTTTATGTATTTATTTATGCACAATTTATACCGTAACAACGTCTAAACCTATTGATATATATTTGTTAAATTTGGTATAATTTTTTATAATATTTATTTATTTATATTAAAACAAAAAAAAAATAAATATATATATAATTCGTTACGAGATCCACTGATGAACACTAAGCCATTCTCATATACTGTTTCTTACAAAGACAACTGATTTGTAACATTTAATAATATTGGAGAGAGTCAACCTACCTATATAATCATTAGAATGTTTTTTAAAAAGATTTTTATAAAAAGTTATCACAACTCTCTTTAGCGTGTCACTAAGTACCGTTTTCGTACTTACATAACTACATCTTCAGGTTTACAAGAAAATGAAGTAGTAGCCTATTAAGTACATATGCAATCAAACAGTAACAAAAAAAATTACAAAAATAACTACGTATAATATTAAATGATTTATCAATATAAATTTCTATTAACAATTAATTAATTAATTAATTTAATTAATTAATTACAACACCCGATGGAATTAACCCAGTTACGGGATGAGAAATCGTCGAGTAAAAGACATAAAGTGACTACAATAAAGTAATCCAAAAAGAAATATGCAAAGCAACACGAATAAAAAATTGTACATGAATAAAGTAGATATATTAAAAAATATTATAAATATAGAATACAGAAGAGATAAAAATGTGGAGAAAAAACATAATAAAAATACCTAAAACAGAATATATTCCCTTAATTTGCTCAATAGAACAGCCAAATATATCAAGCGAATTCTCTGTTCGTATAATTCGTGATCATGTGATACAATCATAGAATTTGTCCGTGCTTGAGGCAACTTGAAAATAGCACTGTTTCGCGAATTAAAAGACGGTATTTTAAAAGCGATCTGACGGAAAAGTTCTTCTGACTTAATGGAGCTATGCAGAATTTTATGGAAGTAAATAATTGAAGAGGTTATTCTTCCTGAAGAGAGACTGAAAAGTTTAGTACGCTGCAGCAAAATGTCGTTTGCTATTCCCTCACCAACAATTAGGTAAAGCGCAAACTTCATCAATCTTCGCTGAACCTTTTCAGGGCCATTATAAATGGTAACCAAACAATAGCTGCATATTCGAGCTTGGAGCGTACAAATGAGCAATACAGCAATTTAAGGGTTTCCATGTTTGTAAAATTCTTAGAATTGCGAAGAACAAATTCCAGGTTTCTATAAGCAGATTTGATAGTACAAAACATATACTTATTGAACGATAACTTTTCAAACAACACATCAAGATCCTTGACAAACTCAGGCCTATTAAGGGTAATGCTATCCAGCGTGTAATCGAATAGTATTTTACCTGTCTTTTTTTTGTGTAGGACATAACATTATAGTTCTAGGCATTCAGAGGTAAGTTGTTTTGAAGACACCACTCGCTAATTCGATTCAAATTACTCTGGAGCATTACACAATCTTGCAAAGATTTAATCTTAAGGAAAATTTTCAGATCATTTGCGTAAATTAAACATTTAACTGTTTTATAAGATCATTTATAAACAAAATAAAAAACATTGGACCGAGTATAGAACCTTGAGGTATCCCAGATGATTGAAGAAATTCACGAGACTTGTACCCTTGATGCTGCACACAAAGTTGACGGTTAGAAAAATAAGAACAAAACAGGTCCACCAGTGAGTCAGACACCAAAGGATCTTAGTTTTAAAAGTAGAATCTTGTCATCAATTTTATCAATGGTTTTTGAAAAATCAGTGTAGATTTGTATTTGTATGATTAATACAATATAAATTGAATTAATAATATACAGGGTTAACTATGACTAAGTACAAAAAATTTAACCACGTACTCAGGGAAGCCTAAATGACAATAAAAAAATTATTCCAGAATTTTAGCTAGATATTTAAAAAATGGGGCAAAACCCTTTTTTCCTACGGAAAGTCGGCGCCTATGATAAGAAACGACTGATATGGCTTAGATCCATAGATAAAACTTACATTTGTCAACAATATCTACTACCATCGTCGTTTTTTGCAGCATTTCTAAATGTAGAAACGAAAATTAACATTTTTATTAGTAATAATACCTGATAGATAGGTAACAGCTCCAGTATTTTGCATTCGTTTTCCATTATTTCGTTATAAACTGGTAGAACTACATATTCGCTCATTACAGCCACTCACTACCGATAAAAGACATTCCCGTAGATACAATTAGATAAAATGCCTATTTATTATAACAAAATCGAAAGGAATAGGTACCTAATAGACGTTTTAATGTAACCACGGCAGTTTTGTCCCATAACCTAGAAAACCAAACCGGCGAACTATACTGTGGGAAAGTATCTGCACCCAACACGAATGTCTTTATTTAATAAATATAAAACGTTTAAAAATTAAAATAAGGCACTAAAAACTGAAGAAGAACACAAAATTACAACGTAAACACAGGAATTCAATTATGACATGACAGCGATACTCACTGATTGATGAGCGACTGTTGCATGCTTGTAGAGTATGCAACCAACAAGCAAGTTAACATTGGCGGCGTTAAATAAGGATTTAAAATAATATCGAAAAAAATTTTTTTTGGCTTTATAAATAAGTTTGGAATTTTTTTGAAGGGTTATTCCGTTAATTCTTATTTTTCCCTATCTCCTCCTAAAATATTTGTACTAAGTCATAGTTAACCCTGTATATGTAATAATTTGAAACACACTATTAGACACTTGAACTGTTGATAATTTATTCATTCATTCATTCGATAGCTTTCAATAGTGCCTACTGCGATACAGAATACTTCGTGTCTGTGGCTTTTCAGCGCGGCATAGAGTAGCAGATGGCAACTAGATGTAACTTGTCTATACGGCCTACTTTTCCTTCTGTCGGGATTAGAGAGACTTAAAACAGATAGAGTTATTCGTCAGTTAC
Source organism: Monochamus alternatus (assembly GCA_037114965.1). Lineage (NCBI taxonomy): Eukaryota > Metazoa > Arthropoda > Insecta > Coleoptera > Cerambycidae > Monochamus > Monochamus alternatus. The sequence goes on along the minus strand of CM073428.1, from coordinate 29,753,651 downwards.
CTCACCTATGGCACACTGATCAAAGTTATTAAGCTTGAAACCGTTATACGTCTGGTGTGCTGCTAACGAGTGACATTAACTGTTTACTATAGCGTTTTCAAGTGTAATTTAATGGTGGTCGGGGAATTAGCCCGCATAGTAGTTGTTTGTTGGAATTCCGTGTTTGCAAATTATGAAACTAGTTTTAGTTATGTTCGATGAAGCAACATTGCTTAATATAAACACTGTAAAATTGTTTCCAGACAAAGACTCAGGTAAAAAAATGTTATTGTTTTCATTATGAACTAGATATGAATCAGTCGAATCATAAGAGTTGAATTTAAAAATTTATTTTTATATTGTTGATAAAATTATTAACGCAGTACCTATCAAAATGAAATGACAGATTTGAACCGTTAAATGAATGAAACTGCTATTACCAATACCAATAGCAATTTGAACCACGTTGTTATAAAATTTTGTGAATCCCAGCCCTCTAAGCAGATGCCTTTGGACAAGACGAGAACATAAGTACACTCTCGTATTCACCTGGTCCCGAGACAGTAATATTCGATATAGTTGTTTATTTACCATTTTCTTTAACAAACTTTACATTTAAAAATTCTCCATTTGAACACTGCGAGTGAGAATTAACTGAACTGCCATTGCTGATGTACTATGGCTGCGCATTTGTGCAAAATCAGTCAGGAGTTGGGATATAAAACACAGAGATGTGTTAACAGGAAATGGAGTACTGTTAACAAGTTTTAACATATTTTAAACGTATAAAAAATGGAGTCTGTTAAACTATTAACATGGAAATTTTATATACATAGAGATCTGTTTACAGGTCTTTTAGGCGCAGAGCTGCATTATTTTCCTCCACTCCATTCTGTTTTTCGCCTTTCTTCTCCAAGTTACATTTTTCTCCCTTAGATCTATTGTCACTGCTTCTCTCCATCGCTTCCTCGGTCTCTCTCTTTTTTTCTTGTAGTTTGGTTTACTCCCTACAATTTTTTTAACTGTCCTTTCATCTTCCATACGTTGTAGATGCCCCAGCTACTGAACTGTTCTGGCTTTTAAAACTTCGTCTATTTTTGGTGCCTGGTACATTGCACATATTTCCTCATAATTTATCCTTACGTAGCCTTCCTCCGTCTTCTTTTCCTCTAGAGTTCTTCTTAAGATCTTCCTTTCCCACCTTAAAAGTTTTTCTTGACTTCTTATTGAGACCCAGGTTTCGCTATCATACAGCGCTGTCAGTCTCAAAATTGTTTTATACATTCTAAATTTTACTCCTCTGGAAAAATTTTTGCTGTCGAACTTCTGTTTGCTTTTATTATTCTCCTATTAATTTCTTGCTCCTCATCACAGTTAGTTGATATCAGCGCCTCCAAATACACATATTCTTGAACTTCTTCAAACTCCATATGTCCATGATGCGTTATCAATTTGAAATTGGTATCTTTTTTTGTTCTTCTATTCTCAAAAGCTTACTTTTATCTTGATTTATCTGGAATTCTACTTTACGTGCTTCCTCCACAAGTTTTCTCGTTACTTCCTCTAATTCTCTCATATCTCTGGCAATAATGGTCACGTCATCTACATAACTTAATATTTGATGACTTTTAATCAATATGTGTCCTTCTCTGTTCAACTGACTACCCCTTATGACCTTTTCTAGTACTAAATTAAAAAGAAGCGATGAAGGTGGGTATCCTTGTCTCAGCCCTGTGTCAATAATAAAACCTTCAGAATATTCAGTCTATATTAACGATGATATGAGCAAAAAAGAAAGGGAAATTCAAAGGAAACTAAGAATGAAAGCCAAAGAAGTAAGGATGCAAAAATAGAATATCAAAAACTCGTAATAGATAATGAGGTTTGGAAATGGAATAATGATGCAAGCAGGTTAGAAAAAAAGGAAGCAAAAAACTAGATATATCACTTAACATAAAAGAAAGATGGCTGGCAATGGACATGGTTATGAGAAAACGAAACGACATAAATAGAACCAGGAACAGAAAGCAAAAAATACAGAACGAAGCTAGAAGGACGGAGAGCGGGAAGGCAGGAAAAGACGGAAAGCAAGAAGGCACAAATCAAGAAAGAGGAATGAGAATGGGAACGTGGAATGTAAGAGGGTTAAATGAGGAACGATCATTAAAAATCCTAGAAAGAGAAGCAAGTAGATACAAAATGGACATAATAGCGATACAGGAGACGCATATAAAGGAGATGGACACATGGGAATTAGAAAATTATTTATTCTTTACGAGCGGAGGCGAAACAAGGCGATACGAAACAGCATTCTTAGTAAATAAAAATATGAGGAATAAAATTTCTAAATATGAAGCAATTTCAGATAGGTTATGTATGATTAAAATCAGAGAAGAAATAATCATAGAGATATTAAATGTATATGCGCCAACGGAAGAAAAAGATGAGTTTTATGAGAAGCTAGAAGAAAATTATGGAAAGCTGAATAAAAACACAGTAAGAATGGTTATAGGAGATGCAAACGCGAAAATAGGGAGAGAAAGTATGTATGAAAGTATAGTAGGGACAGAAAGTAAACACCTAGAGAGCAATGACAATGGGCGGAGGTTGATTGAATTTGCAGAAGAACAAAAAATGAACATAATGAGCACATTCTTTAAGACAAAAAAAAACATACATAAGGGTACCTGGACCTCTCCAGATGGAGCATATACGAATCAAATTGAACATGTTTGCATAGATGAGAATCACAGAAGCATAATAAAAAATGTTAGGTCATGCAGAGGGGTAGACATAGACTCGGATCACTATCTAGTGAGAATAGATTTGAAGATAGGAAAAACCTATTAAAAGAAAAGGATTACAAAGGAAAAAAGACAACTAGATATGGCGACATTACAAAATGAAAGAACCCAAAAGAAGTATGAAGAAAAGATAAGGAAAGGTTTGCAAGAAAACATACAGATATTGGAAGCAAATATAAATGAAGAATTGATAGAGATCGAAAATGTCATACAAACAGCAAGTGAGAAAGTAATACCAAAAAAAGAGTTTGCAAGGAGGAAAAGATGGTGGGATTAGGAGTGTATAAGAGAGGCGGAGAAGAGAAATAAGCTAAGAATTAAAGCACTTCAGTTAGTACAAGAGGAAGATAAAGAAAAATACAGGGAACAAATACGAAAGGCAAAGAAAGTGTTTAGACAAAAGAAGAGAACAAAACAGGCTAAGAAAATAGATGAAATAGAGCAACATTATAAAAGGAAGGAAATACGTAACTTCTACAGAGAGATAAAAAAGGGAAAAAAGATAAAGAAAGAGGGATGAAAGTGAAAATCTAATTGCAGAGGAAACAGAAGTGAGAGAAAGATGGATGCAATACTTTGCAGATATGTTGAATGAAGAGAGTGTAAGAGAAGGAGAGGAGCACGAGATGATACCGGGAAGGAAAGAGGAAGGGGATGTAGAAGAACCTACAAAAAAGGAAATAGATACAATTATAGAAGCTTTAAAGAATAACAAAAGTCCAGGAAAAAACGGAATAACAGCAGAGAACATTAAGTACGCAGGAGAGGATTTAAGACAAAGAATATACGAAATGATACAAATAATCTGGAGAAGAGAATATGGCAAAGTTAATAAAACAGAGAATAGAACCTATAGCAGAACTACAAATAGGGGAGTATCAAGCAGGTTTTAGAAAACGAAGATCAACAACGGACCAAATCTTTATGGTGAAGGAAATTGTGACTACATGCTATGAGTATGGGATCAAAGCAATGGTTTTATTTGTGGACTTCAAGAAAGCATATGATTCGATCAAAAGGAATAAACTAAATAAAATTTTGAAATAATTTGGGATACCAACCAAACTAATTAGGCTATTGAAAATGACCTTAGAAAATACTAAATCCAAAGTACGAATAAAAGGTGAATGTTTAGAAGGCTTTACTATTGATACAGAACTGAGACAAGGAGACCCATTCTCAACGCTTCTTTTTAATTTAGTATTAGAAAAGGTCATAAGAGATAGTCAGTTGAACAGAGAAGGACATATATTGTTTAAAAGTCATCAAATTGTAAGTTATGCAGATCACGTGGCTATTATTGCTAGAGATAGTAAGGAATTAGAACAAGTAACGAGAAAACTTGTGGAGGAAGCACGTAAAGTGGGATTGCAGATAAATCAAGAGAAAAGTAAGCTTTTGAGAATAGGAGAACAAAAAAAGGATACCAATTTTAAATTGAGAACAGAGCATGGAGAGATGGAGTTTGAGGAAGTTCAAGAATATGTGTATTTGGGGGAGCTAATAACAACTGTGATGAGAAACAAGAAATTATTTGTACTTTGCTTTTAGTATTTTCATTTTCAATAGTCTAATCAGGTTGGTTGGTATCTCAAATTGTTTCAATATTCTACTTAGTTTATTCCTTTTAACAGAATCATATGCTTTACATGGGAATTTTACAAATCTTAAAATACACAGTGGAAAATTTCATTGCACCATATCTTTTTACAGTGTACATTATTTGTACATTTTACTTTTTTCGATTTGCAGAATATATTCATAACATAGGCGACACCTGTGATATAGAAAATAAATTCGTGATTTTATATAGAGCTGACACCGTAAATTACTTCCTTAATATGATACAGACAGGTTTATACTACCATCTATACTATGCAAAATACCATTTTAAGAGAGGAAAAAGTGTGCGATGTGGTCTTATTTCGTTACTCAACGAAATACGAATGGTGATTTTATTTGAAATATGCGTCTTTTCAGAGAGCGTCCACATTTTCAAAGGCATGCTTATATGTATATTTTCTTGATATTTGAATAATGTATACGTTTCAGAAGGTAGAAATGTGCTGCACAATTCTTTAGTTGTACCAGAGGTGCTGAAATGTAGAATACTTTCATACATTGATTGTTACTGTTTTGACAAGGTGAATTCTGTAATCAGATATAAATTTAAAGGGTGAACTTAATAAATAATAACGAAAATACCTATGTAATTATCAACAAAAGATCGGTAAGTTAAGCTGTTAATTTTGTTATTTATCAGTCTGTTTAGAAATAAAAAAGAGTAATAAAAGCTTATTATGTATGCAAATCATAAATAAATGTAGTACTGGTGTTTATATTCAATATTTTTATATCATGTATTATCGGTATAGATGAGGTGTACTTTTAAAAAAACTTTGTGTGATCGAACCGTACTAAATTGTAGCAGGTAGCTAAAATTTAATCCCCGACAATCCGTCTTTGTCTATGCCGCTTCAATTTCTCGATCCATTTCTCTTATATAAAAACATCATTTCAAAACTAGAGGCTACTTTAAGCATCATAACCGGGTTAAGAGGGTTTTTAGTAATTCAAATAAAATTATTCAATATTATTATCAAAATATTTATTTAAATTTAATGAATATACTTTTACTCCACCTTGAAAATTCAAATTATGGTGAGTAAATGTAGTGTTGTATAAATGTACAATAAAGAAAATAAAAAAAGTAGGTATATTAAAATTCATCCTCTGCATATTATGATTAATTATCTTCGTCTCCTAGATCGATAACGATAGGTTCCACAGTAACGTCAATTAAATTATCGAGTTCCCTCATTTGCTCCTCTTCTTTTTGTACATGATGTATACATCTTTGCCAGTTATCTGCAGTTACTCGTTCCAAGAAATTTTTTAACAAAATTTTCACGTCACTTATTTTAAACGTCGTATTATTTCGTGCTACATCTTCTTTTACCTGCGCCCAGACTAATTTGATTGGGTTAAGTTCACAGTGATAAGGTGGTAACCGTAGTACCGTTATTTGGCGATTTGTTGCCATTTCATCGGTAACATATTTTTTCTGATCTTTATTAAGATTGGCAAGTGTCAAAAGTTCCTTTTTCACCATATTTGTTTCAAAAGAAATGTTTTTTCCGGATAACCATTGAATTATATCGGTTTTCCTGCAAGCAGTCGTAGGCGTCCGCTCGGTCTGCCGTGAATGTTAACTGGCATTATTCATGACAATTACACACCCCGGAGGAATAAGATCCAACATTTGTGTAAAATACTCTTCGAAAACAACTGCGTTCATGTCTTCGTGATAGTCGCTTGTATTTTTATATTCAAATAAAAGTAAACCGCCATCTACAAAACCACTGGCATTACCTATATGTGTCACTATTAATTTTCACCCTTTACCTGAAAGTACCTTGAACCCTGTTGAAAATCCATCCAAAAATGCTTGTCGAAAACTTTTTACATTTTTATCTTGCCATACTTTTGTTACAGTATATCCCTCGTTGACCCAAGTTTCGTCTAGATAATAAATATTCCTCCCTTCGTCACGGAATTTTCTAATTGATCTTAAGTAGGATCTTCGCCAACAAAAAATTTCATCTTTATCGATAAGAACTGACTTCCTGTTCTGCTTTGTTCTCTGTTCTTGTTCATATTTTGTTTCCTTTAAAAGTCTGTAGATAGTCGATTTTACAATCCCTGTCATTTTGGAACACTTTTCCACGATGTCGTCAACACTGTTGGTAGAATTTTGGTGTTTCAATGCATTAAATACATTTAATATAATACTCTTCTCATTCTGAGACAGCGTACATCTTTTCACGCGTTTAACAGGTACGTAACCTGATAAGCTCAACATTTTACCCAAACAATATTATATCCACTGGCACAATAGTCACTAAACACAAGTCGAATTTTACTCTACTGCACTAGCACGTCTTCGTATATTCAGCTCTAAGACTGAATTGATCTGTCACACTACACTGGTTCCTGCCTTATGATGTATCCAGTAAAATATAGTAATGTACACCCATTACCTGTTAGTGTCGCTACCACGTTAACCTTACACTTATGGTAGCTGAATACTAATTTATTCGAGCCGTACAAGATATTTACATATGGGTAAAAAATATAAGACACTTATTTTATACCCCTAATCCCAACTGCTCTAGAGTACCTGCTCTTCCGAGATCTCAAGTACAACTACTTTTCTATTATACTTGCTGTTAAGGAAATACACTTGTGCCCTTTTTCACGCCAATTACCTTAAACATATTTTTAATCTACATCTGGTTTCTTTCATACTCCGCAAAGCAGGCAAAAACTCAGTAACAGTTAGCATTAGTGTTACCCGATAATTACCTGAAACAAAATATTACCACGCCCATGCCCGGCTCTTACTCTCTTTCATTTCCAAACAGACTATAGGTGCTGCATTCGTACATAAGGCATAATGGAATACCTCTTCCATTTTCCCGGTGAGATGCACTTTCACGTCCATTTTACGAGTCAAATTTGCAGTTTTATTCAATACTAATGTCTATTTAACACAATAACACCTTATAATATCACAAATAATTATGAATTAACTCTTATAAACGTATGTACTGGATTATCTGAAAGCATAGAAATCATTTACACATATGAACTAACGCACACTGCTGTATTTAGGTATACTAATGTGAACGACTTCTGACGTCACGGGTCTTCGCTGTGGAGGCAACCGTTTTATGGAGGCGTGGCCAGACTAAAATTTTAAATACCGTTTTTAGTCTAATTTTTCCACGAAATTCTCTAGGACAAACTTCATTTCGATTAAAACAATACATTATTTCTGCACGTAGGTAGGTATTTGAAAAAATTACGTATTTTCTCCATTGTAAAAACTCCTATTACATATCTGCAATTACAACGCCACCTATCAGGAATAGAAAATTTAGGTATGCTTTAACGTAAACTACGAATCTGTAATAAAAAATGGAGACTTGCATTTGAATATTCAAAGTAAATAGGGGATGTAAGGAAGGTCTGATTTTAGTACAGACAGGGTTAAGAAACATTAATTTTTTGTCTGGTACAAATTTTTGTAGGATGCGTATTTATCGAGTTACTTTGATTCATGAAGTTAAATGACACGCCCGGTATAACACCTGTAGTTAGAGAGATGAGACACAGCAGTTTCCGCTGTCGTGGCAACCGAGGCAGCTGCTGTTTGCTAAGCGTAAGATAAACCAAAATACGCAACGCCGCAAGTAGCTGCTTTGTTCTTTGAAAACGACTTGGCTCATGATATGAACCACGCGCCGCTGGTTATTTTTTAGACGGTTGCGATCTATTTAGTCTTTAGTAAACAATAGTTGATTAGACGACCGACTCGGCTGCCGAGACGACGAAAACTGTTGTCTATATCATGCCCCACAAATGTTGTCGATTCGACTACTGACAAGGCACAAACCGCTGTGTATGTCGTCCCAGTGTAAAACCCCCATGTTACACCCATATCCGTCTGTATTATTACTCATTGATGGTATATTTACTTTAGTCCTGAATGTTCTTTAGTAAAATTTTATAGCTGGGCAGCCTATTTACCTTTGTTATGAATTTTGCTTTGTAAAGTGTTGATATTTGATAATTTTAAAAAGCATACTTACTTTAGATATGAAATGTACATAGTAAAATTTCCATATTAGGAAATTTTAACAAGCAAAGCGGCATTTACATTATACAAGTATTCGAATCTGAGGTGAGTACTTTTATAAAAACTCGAAAATGTAAACGTATACTTGGATACACCGAGCGTCTCCAAATAAACGTGTTTATATTTTCGAGCTTCCGTCAAAGTACGCAGCTTGGATCCGAGTACTAGTATGCAGTGTAGTAGAATTTGTAAGTAAAGAAGGGAGGAAGGCTAATTTTGAAGCTTATTGTATAATATTTATTTGGTTTGATGTTTCCTGCATCATTGAAGTCTCCTGTACATAGGTACAGAATTTTGTTAAATATGTTATTGATGATTTCAAATAAATTATGAACAGTATATTTATATAATATTAAAAATAAGATTTAAATTACTAAACTGAGAGAAATGTATTTTAATGATTAATAGAAATTTATTATCTCTATAGTCTGTTTAGAAATGAAAGAGAGTAATAAAAGCTTATTATGTATGCAAATCGTAAATAAATGTAGTACTGCTGCTTATATTCAATATTTTTATATTATGTATTATCCATTTCTCTTATAAGTAAACAATAAAAAACAGCATTTCAAAACATGAGTAATTCAAATAAAATTATTCAACATTATTATCAAAATATTTAAATAAATTTAATGAATAGACTTTTATTCCACACAAAAATATATGTATTTTGAAAATTCAAATTATGGTGAGTAAATGTAGTGTTATATAAATGTACAATAAAGAAAATAAAAAAGTAGGTATATTAAAATTCACCCTCTGAATATTCTGATGAATTATCTTCGTCTCCTAGATTGATAACGATAGGTTCCACAGTAACGTCAATTAAATAATCGAGTTTCCACATTTTCTCCTCTTCTTTTTGTACATGACATATACATCTTTGCCAGTTATCTGCAGTTACTCGTTCCAAGGAATTTTTTTAAAAAATTTTCACGTCACTTATATTAAACGTCGTATTATTTCACACTACATCTCCTTTTATCTGCGCCCAGACTAATTCGATTGGGTTAAGTTCACAGTGATAAGGTGGTAACCGTAGTACCAGTATTTGGCGATTTGTTGCCATTTCATCGATAACATATTTTTTCTGATCTTTATTAAGATTGACAAGTGACAAAAGTTTCTTTTTCACCATATTTGTTTCAAAAGAAATGTTTTTTCCAGATAACCATTGAATTATATTGGTTTTCCTCCAAGCAGTCGTAGGCGTCCGCTCGGTCTGCCGTGAATGGTAACTGACATTGTCCATGACAATTACAGACCCTGGAGGAATAAGATCCAACATTTGTCTAAAATACTCTTCGAAAACAACAGCGTTCATGTCTTCGTGATAGTCACCTGCATTTTTAGATTGAAATAAAAGTAAACCGCCATCTACAAAACCACTGGCACTACCTATATGTGTCACTATTAATTTTCGCCCTTTATCTGAAGGTGCCTTGAACCCTGTTGAGAATCCATCAAAAAATGCTTGTCGAAAACTTTTTACATTTTTATCTTGCCATACTTTTGTTACAGTATATCCCTCGTTGACCCAAGTTTCGTCTAGATAATAAATATTCCTCCCTTCGTCACGGAATTTTCTAATTGAACTTAAGTAGGATCTTCGCCAACAAATAATTTCATCTTTATCGATAAGAACTGATTTCCTGTTCTGCTTTCCCCAGCAAAAATTTAACTCTCGTAAGACGGCCCATAATTTGCTTCTACTGATTTTTGGCAAATCGTTGTCCTCCGAGAGTTCACTTAAAATTTTGTTTAACGTTGGTATTTCTTTTAAAAATAAAATGAGTGTACATTTCTGCGAATTACATTTTTGAAGAAATCATCTATAACGACTTGTAGATTATTTTGGAGGATTTAGAGTATCTTCATCAGTTCTCATTCTGAGACAGCGCACATCTTTTCACGTGTTTAGCAGGTACGTAATCTGATAAGCTCGACATTTTACCCAAACAATATTATATCCACTGACGCAATAGTCACTAAACACAAGTCGAATTTTACTCTACTGCACTAGCACGTCTTCGTATATTGAGCTCTAAGACTGGATTGATCTGTCACAATATTAGTGTTACCCGATAATTACCTGAAATGAAATATTACCACGCCCATGGCCGGTACTTATCTCGGGGTTTTATTACTCTCTTTCATTTCCAAACAGACTATAGTAAAATATCTGCATTAAATAGATTCCAGACGTTTTGTATGGAGCCTAAATTTTGTTGAGATACTGCTTGTTACTAACCAAATCTTCAAGGATGTTATTGTAAACGATGCTTGAAAAACGAAGGTACAAACTAATGAGAAGGGGTTACTATCCCCCAACTTTTTTTGACGATGTTATTATTTTGTTTAGTACATTTTATTACTCTTGATAATATTTTGCAAAACTCTTCATTTTCGAGATAGAGCATAGGGATTGCCTTTTAAGCCAGTGGTGGTGGCTCTTATTTACAGATGAAACAAGAATTGGGCTGGTTACTGATGACAATCGACATGGGTCTGGAGAGAACCAGATCGTGAACAGCGACTTCATTTTCCCCTTGAAGTTGCTCCGTATGAAGGGGGTACCGTAATGTTTTAGGGTGGAATAATGTTCAATAGCCGCATCCCATTAATTCGCATACCACAGAATATAACCAGTTAGATACATCGAACAAGTTATTACGCCCATTATCTACCCCCTACGTAATGAATTAAGTGAAAATTTTGTGTTTATGGACGACAACGCTCGACCACATCATGCAAGAAGGGTTCACGAGACACTCTAAGCAGGACATATTAGATTAGATTGGCCAGCCAACTCTCCTGACATGAATCCTGAAAACATGTGGGATTTCGTTGCTAGAGCCATTCATAATCATATTCCTCCACCTCAGACTGCAGATGAGTTAGTCGTGGCGGCAGAAGAGGAATAGAACAATATTCCGCAAGAGATCGTTAACCGTTTGATTATCTCAATGCACAGACGTGTCAATATGCTATTGGTATGTGGTGGAGGTCATACCGACTATTAATCAAGTAGAGAACTTGCTTTGTTACTTCTTTTTGATTTAATAAATTTTGTCAAAAATGTCACACATTTGCTGGTTTTTAATTTTCTTAGTACTCAGTTTATCGAACATATTCTTTTCAAAAAAGAATCAGAAAACAATATACTTTTATAAATGTATTTGGTTTTCTGAGTAAAAGATTTCTTTAATAAGAATGAGGGGGGCGGGCAAGACTTTTCATGTTGTGTGTATAATGACTTATTAATTTATTCGTATGACCTAAGTCGTCGAATTCTTACCGCAACTTAACTTAAGAAATGTCGACTGTACTAAAACCATATTTATTATAGAATAATTTTTATTATGCTTAATACCTACTAGATATTGTATTACAAATAGAAAAAATCCCAAATATGATACAAATTATCCCAGCAAAACTTTTTTATTGGTCAATTTCCCTCAGTGTATTTGACATACCTTATACTTACCTGTCTGCTTGGCTTGCTCTACTTTGCTCAATTTACTCCAAGCTTTGTCAATTTTCGTCAGAATTTGAGGCAAAATAGTTGAAAGAGGAACTACTGAAGTTATTATTAATTATATTATAACATAAATTCACTGAATATTTTGTGCTAGCATTACAAATTTATATCATATAAACAATAATAATTTTTACTATCTACGTATCTCCGAGATGAAATTCTCTATGGTTGTTCAGTTAATTAGCGACTTTTTGTACCGCTGATGACATTGAGAATTTCATTGACCCATTTGCTGGTATATAAATAAAGCGGATATGACCTCGCCCTAAACTCCAGTCATTAAGTTCTTCAGTCAGGTTTCAAATATAGACATAGTGTCCGTAAACCAGCTGGCCCACGAAAGTGAATTTAGAATTATCGGGCGCATCGAATGGAACAGCCTGTTATTTATAATGAACACATTGTGAAGATTTAAAAAAGCCTGAGAGACTGCTATCAGTGTATGAGTCAAGAAAAATTATATTAAATACATTATTCCCATACAGCAAAGAAATATTATAAAAATGTCTTTAAAATGTTACTAGTCAAATATTGAAATGTTTTTAAAATATTTACAAAATGTTTTTAAAACATTGTTGAAGACATTGAATCAACATTTTAAAAACGTCAATAGATGGTTATATTTTGATTAAAATAAATGTTTTATAAATGTTTTGTTAACCTTCCTTAGTATTTTAAATAACATTTTATCAACGTTTATTTAAATGTTTTTGAAAACATCACTGAAATGTTTTAAAAATTAGATTATATTTTGATTAATAAAAATATTTTATAAATGTTTTGTTAACAATTGCTTTCAATCATCACTTTTATAATTACTCTTCAAGGATTGGTAAATTATTAAAAAACTGTAAATATTTAAAATATGTAATTTTCACTATTCGATATACAATATTTATTCTTCACTTCGCCTCTTCGTTCCTGTAACGAAAATAGACAAATAACAGCTAATTAAAATATTTTAACAGAGAAAGTATGTTAAAATAAAAAAGATGATTATATACAGTAAAAAAATTAAGTTTCATTGTGCTATAAAATTATTTTATGTACAGGGTGGGCAAATAAGCGAGGTAAACGGCTGTATCTCAAAAACTAATGATCGTAGAGAGCTACGGTATAAAATTTTATAGGTAAAGTTGGCAAGGGAAAATGCTGGAAATTATTTTCAAAATTCCAAGATGGCCGCCAGTGGGCGTTTCCACCATCTTGAATTACAACTTTATTTAAAAGGAAAATCGCTTATAAATACGAAAACGTGTGGCTTAAAATCACAACACTAAATAAACTGACATTTCTTGTAAATATTTTAGAGAGGAGTGTGCCTTTCATTTCCATGGCCTACTACTTGCCTTCTTATCGAAAGTAACCGATGCATTTTTAAATGGGGATATATGAATTTTCCTGGTTTAGTAATTTTTTTAATAATTTGAGTTAGGAAAAAGATATTAAGATGCGGTTTGCGCAGGTTTATTGGTTTGTCATTTGTCTATTTTCTAGTGCAAAAAAATTCATACCGTCGTATTTAAATTTTTTGAGAAAATCCAATATTTTGGTTATAATATCGAATAACGCCTTCTATCGGCGGCCGTGTAGGTCAAAACTGTCATGATTACGAGAAACCTAAATGCTCTTTTCAATGCTACCAAATTTATCCAAATCCATTAAGCCGTTTCGAAGTTACAGGCATTTATTTAAAACAACATTCAAATATCCCCCACCACTTTATTTCGAAAGATAGAGAAAAATTGTTTTTACAAAAAATGTTTGACTTTAAGTTAACATTAAAACACAAATACTTTTTTGTTACATTCATTGGGGAAAATCGCGAGAAACGAAACTTTATCTTGGAAACTTGAAAACAATTTCCAGCATTTTTCCTTGCCTACTTTACCTATAAATTTTTTTACCGTAGCTCTCTACGATCATTAGTTTCTGAGATACAGCCGCTTACCTCGCTTATTTGCCCACTCTGCACAGTTATTTACAGGAAGTAACCTGCACGTTTTAGAGAAACCAAACATAATTCTGAAATTTTATAGATGTAGTACTTCCTGTTATTAGCAGTACAGTATTTTATTACACATTTAAATTAAGCTTAAGCCATTATTATAACAATGAAATTTGTTTAAATAACTTCTCGGTTCCATGTTTAAAGTGATATTCGATATGCCTTTATTATACATTTTTGTTACATAAAAACGATCACTATCATTTCGAATGTTGTCGTTGATTAATTCAATATTTGCATGGGTTGTGCCTGACCGTTTATTAATACTTGTGAAACACTCTCGACAAACAGTTCTACTAGCTTTTTTATAGGTTCATACGCACATTTTCCTAACCTACAATAACTTTTTATTAGAAATATTAATAAAATTTAATTTCACTCACCTGTAACTAACTGTACTTGCACTATAAACATAGGAAGATAAATGAACACTTTTTTCCTCTATGATTGTAAATTGGCGATGGCAAATCTGCATCCGATATCTGTATGTACTCAAATATCTAATTTCTGACAGTAAATTAGTACGATGGGGCCAATTGGCTGATAGAATCCTTCACCAATTGGCGCCATCCAGTGTCAAAAAGTTACTGACCGCAAAATATAAATAATTATTACTTTTTTACTTGAAATAAAAATTACCTTTAATTTAAAGAAAATGCAAAACATATACATATTTGGTCAAGCCACCGTATGAAATCTGAAAACTTAAAGGTAAACAGTTTATTTTTAACATATTTTAAAAATATTTTTATGATGTTTTAAAAATATTTTATAACAACATTTTTTTAACATTTTTACAATGTTTTAAAAACGTTTTAAAAATATTTCATAATACATTTTTTTAATGTTTTTATAATGTTTTAAAAATATATTTGTAACATTTTAAAAACATTGATGACATTAATGAAATTGAAACATTTTGTTATACCATTTTGAAATAATATAATAACATTGAAAATATTTTTAATCATTTGAAAATATTGAGTATTGTTAGGATTTTTTTTTATAAGTCTGAAAAGTTGTTGACAAATTAATTTAGTTAAATCCGCATTATTCATATTCAATATACCACGCGTTTTGTTATAATAATATTACATAGAAAAGAAATATGTTTTCTAATTTAATATTTGGATAACCTGTTTATTGTAAATATGTGCAATAAGCGCCCTGACAGGTGTTGTAGATTTGAAGATGGTTTTATAATAAAAAAAGCCGAAACGTCGATAAAATCAATCAAATTTGTTGTTTATTTTGCTTGACTGAAAAACCTATTTTAATCATTGTTAATAAATACACAGTCAATATTAAAGAAGATTATGTAGCTACATAGTTAGTTTCCAGTCAGTTGCAAATGATCTAATTCCCTACAATTCTAGAAACGTTTGGTTTGCTACATGCGCAGCAGTTCTGTTGTTTTCATCAAAATTTTAATGTAACATAAGAAACGTATGTACAGGGTAATCACGGGTGAACCTTAGATTCGAGTGCAACTTTGTTATTTTAAGAGATGAGAAACGTGCATTCATTAACTATTTTTTTACAAGAATTTCAATTTTGTTTTAAAAAAAAATAAACAATCGATCAATGCACTACAGAGCAGATATTGATATCAACTTGGTTTTTTCTTACGAAATACCCAGTATGTTATTATATTTTTTAATTGTCCTTTTCCAATTGTAAGTGAATATACTTACCATGAGTTTTTAACATTTTCGTGTTAGTAGAGTAGTGGCTAAGAGAATAACTACCTTCCATATAAATAATTAAAATCATATATCGCAGACCAAAGATTTAGGTTGGGGTAAGTGGCATATTATCGTCATAGGTTTTACAATTGCGTTCGTAGATAATTTCAAATCAGTTTGACATCATCATAGACAAGACATGCGCATTGGATACCATTCTCAAATTTTTATATTTAACAGTTTTTCCGTATTTTTTTAAATATTAACTGAAGGTGAGGTGCAAAATATAAATAATTACAAAACGAAGCATGATTCATATTTGTTTTAATTTCAGTTAATTAAAATGTATGAATTAACATGCAGGAATATGTAAAAAGTTCTTGGAAACCAGCATATTAATTACTATCAGTAATATCGATTTACAAAACGATATGTTCATGAATGATTTCTTCAGGAACCAATACACTGTATTTAAAGTTTTTCTTATGGATTGGTGGACAGCTTGCATATGTTAAATGGCCATCTCGGTCACCCGACCTCAAACCGTTGGACTTTAGTTTCTGGGATTTTATGAAACATTTCGTTTATATATGGTTCTCATACTAACTGAACAACATTTAAGGGAACGATTTGTACAAGATGGAGGACACTTTAGGCCCAAATCACATATTTTCCAGAATATTGCTTAATCTCTTATTAAAAGCTCTATTAAAGCTCTATTAAGAGAGCTCCAAGTAAAGAGGAATATTGAACATTACTTGACTTATTTTTTTCTACTGTTTTACTGAATAATATGGAAATTACCATTTAATACTTATCGATATTTACTTTCTCCCACACCTAGCACATGCAAAAAAATTGCAATATCTCGTAAACCGACAATAAAATCAAATATAAAAAATAAAATACAAATACGCTATATCTTAAAAAAAATTATTCTAAAACCATGGACGTACTCAGATAT
Source organism: Monochamus alternatus (assembly GCA_037114965.1). Lineage (NCBI taxonomy): Eukaryota > Metazoa > Arthropoda > Insecta > Coleoptera > Cerambycidae > Monochamus > Monochamus alternatus. The sequence goes on along the minus strand of CM073428.1, from coordinate 29,736,969 downwards.
TAGATAGATAGATATTTCAGAAAGTGTGCCGCCTTACTTATGAAACCACCAGAGCTATCAATAAAAATCAGTTGTAAATGTTTTATTTTGACACCCTGTATTTTGAAAATGGAGCTCCAAAATGAAAAGTGGCATAAGAAAGGTTCCATTATTTTTTTGGTTCAAAGAATGTGTGGTTAACGGTTTGATCTACTAATTTGTAACACTTTGTATATTAAAAATTTAAAATTTCCTTAGACCTTTTGGTCTTATGTAATCCAAGAAATAACTTGAAACACAATTCGGATATGCCATTATTGAAGTTACATTTTAATACACATATTCGAATGTAAGCTTTTTACATAGATATTATACTCGTATGTTGCTAATTCAGTTTTATTAAAATTAATCCTCTAATCTTCTCTATTCTAACACTACTTATGATTTGCAAGTCCTTTTGACCCTGTTCATTCCAATTACAAAGGATATGTAGTGCACACAGTGTTCACTGTAATCTAGAATTTAAATCTACGACAAATTGTAGAAGCTTTTAGTGGCGGTATAGTTTCCTCGAACGTAAATTTCCACTTTACTACTTTAGTATATAAATTACCACTTACTAAATAAGTCTTACAGATAAAATTGGATGTAGGTTGGTTTTTGTTTCTTTTGTTGGTACTAATTAGATCAATGTTGTTGTTTCTGCTTCTGGGGAAATTAAACTTTTTCTATTATATATAATAGGGCTTCTCAGTTATTATTCATGAGTAAACATTTCCAAAAACTTAACAATTTAAACCTTGCTCTGTTCATTCATATGAAATGTGTTTATAAGTATTTCTGTAGTTATTTATTTGTGTGAATACTGGAGGATTCATAAATCCTGAAAATACTCGGAAATTATTATTATTTGTAAGTATATTTATGAGCCAATAGTTTAATCTTCAGAAATATGATTGGGAATGGGGTCAAAGTGAAAGAATACCAATTTATTGGCAAGTTTACGTTTCGGCTGTATTTAAGCCTTCTTCAGGACAATCCAAGAAAAGTTTTCCGTGTAAAATACAATTATATAAAATAGATAATAAATTAGGTAATATACTTACAGATTATAGAAGCGACAGTAGTACATAACTTAACAATGTTTTTAAAATATTAAGGTGAAACATAACGAGAAAATATTTTATTGAAGCTTAAAATAATTGTTACTATTCGTGAATCCGAATGAAATACTTCGGGATCACTTCCAACACCGATTTTCTTTGAACGCATTCATATTGCCAAATCAGATAGATGGTTATACTCGCGTCAAAAATTCAGACGTCTTACGTCACAGCTGACGTTACACATTTGTTTTTATTACTATCAGTTGCAGTTTCTTAAATATTTTGATGAGAATATAATGAATTATTCATTTGTTCGTATGACATGTCTTCTGAATTCTTGTCGCGAGTATATCAATATTTAGAATTTCTCCATAATAATCTTCCTATTATTGTTGAAGATATGTACTTAGAGATACGATTTAGTAATCCGGGAGTTATTAGATCGATTTACACGCACGCTCCAATCGGTCGGTTTTGGAACGACGGATTGGAGTGTTAGATTTTGAAGGGTACGTTCCAAGCCTAGATTCCATTATTGCAGATTTGAAGAACCCAGTCCAAAAATATCTTTGTAAACGTAAAAGTTGAAGGTATTGGAGTGGGATGTGAAATGCCAAGTTGAAAGTTTTACATGACGCGCTTGAAGAAGGGTTGTTTTTATGTTATCCATAGCCAAATTACATGCCCATATCGTATTATAGTTAGTTTATGCTAATTTAAAATTTTAGAAATGAAATAGAAAAAGTCGTACCTACATGTGCTGACTTATATGTTTTTATTAGTACAGAAAAAATGAAACTTTAAGAAAAATTTGGGTTAAAAAATGGCAGGAAAATAGAGAATGCCATAGCCATATGCCACTTTTGAATATTTCAAAAGTGACTTTCGAATAGACAACTTAACATTTGATTTCATTTCAAATTTAGTTAGAATATATATCAAAACAGGACACAGTATGAGAAAATGCATACGTGCAGAAGAACAATTAATAGCAACTTTATGGTTCTTGAACTGAGACGTCTGTTCAAGATTTAAAATTTTCTACTTGGTATAAACGGGCCTAATAGTTAACATCTATTAATTTTTCATATGCCCGATTTTTTAGATTTTTATTTTTGTAACCGTCACTTTTAATTTTCCATAATTATGGAAAGTTTCTGCAGACTTCGATGAACTTTTCTAAATTATTCTTTGATCAGGATATTATTTTGTATACTTTAGTAAAAACAAATAAATCGAAATGTGTCACTTGTTAGAAAATATGTAATAGTAAACGTGTAAATGATAATGCGAATTTAAACCCGCAGTCCAAGCACGCGACACGAAAACGCCCTCCTTGTCTATCTTGCAGAGAATATAGACTCACATATTTGGCATTTGCGATTGGAGCGTAAGCTCAAGAACTTCGTACATGTAAACGGGCCTATTAAATTTAGTACATGAGCTACGTTGTCCTGATCTCCTGATCTAAATCCTATAGATTTCTTTTTATAGAAGTATTTAAAAACGGGTTATATCTTACCAAAGCAGAAAATATCGATAAATTACATGAACGGATCAACACTCTTGCTGATAATCCGCGTCTTCTGTAACAGAAGAAAGGAGAAACATTTGAACTACTGAGCGGAAATTGATTCGACCAGAAACAACTTTTGTAGAAATATAGATAAAAATGGTATGTTATAAAACTTAACAATCTTTGTTTCGTTGCCTGCTGGATTTTTAATAAATTTTCTCTTTTTTACCAACAAATCGATCCCTTATTTAATGAATGCATCCATCCATCAATGGTTAAAAATTGTCAGATATAAGTTGTGAAAAACTCCGTAGATAGACTAAAATTAATTTCTTCAAAATATTAGATTTTCATTAGAAAAGAACAGATAAATTATTAAATAATCAATGTCCAGAGAAATTTGTTGATAGTATCTTTGGAATTATTGAAAAATAGAAGGAATGCTCCAAGGCAGCAACGTCAAAATATTATACCTTTGCATACAGTATAAATATAGTTGGTCATGCACTAGTTATATCTACATTATAGACAATTTTGTCTAATATTTGACTAAAGAGCAGCTGGATGCACACGAGAGGGATGTTTCAGATTTGAAACGAACCAAATCAACTTGTTTATCTGTACGTTAATAGTCTACGATGGTTAAAGTCGATGGATAGATCTGTACCAGTTCTCTGCCGCCAGATTTTTTTCTTTGACCTGACTAGATAGGTTTTCATCGAAAATTTTGCACTGTACATAAGTGAAAATGGAATAGATGCAAGATGCTGTATCTGATAAACAGCTGAGTACACACGAGAGGGATTTTTGAGCGATTTAATAATAATAATAATAATAATAATAATAATAATAATAATAATAATAATAATAATAATAATAATAATAATAATAATAATAATAATAATAATAATAGCTTTATTGCTCAACAGTTACCCATTTACAGAGCAATGACACTAAATTTCATAAATACATAATAACAGTAGTGTATACTGTAACAGAAAATATGAGTAGCCAGTTACATTTATATAACGAAAAATAAAACAATAGAAGGTATAACAAATTAACCGAATATATGATCCTCAGTCAGCAATTGCGTAGCAGTACTCACTATATGCTTAAAATTATCAACATATATATCACAAACACAACACAATTTATTAAAGTTAAAACACATTGAATATATAGGGGATTTTAAGCAAAGATTAGTATTCGGCTTATTAAGAGAAAATGTTTGTACAACTCTCAAGTTGGATCTAGGTACATTAAATTGAATTTGCGATAAAAAAGCAGGGCAGTCAATGTCATTATGCAATATTTTATATAAAAAAGATAGTGAAGAACATTTTCTTCTCAAATCCAAACTGGAAACATTAAATCTCTCTAATAACGTGTTGTAATCTGCATTAAATTTTGGATAAACTCCAGTTACTTTGAAATACAAAAATTTTAAAAACTTTCTCTGAATTTTTTCAATGGCGATTTTGTAACATTTATAATATGGATTCCATATTACAGAACCGTATTCCAGTTTAGATCTGACGAAGGAATAGTACAATGTTTTCAATGTTTCAATGTTGTCAAAGTTTCTACAGTTCCTCACGATGAAACCATATGATCTTGCTGCCTCTTTTACTGTCTTAAATATGTGGTCACGAAAGGATAAAGCGCAATCAAATAATATACCAAGATCCTTAACAGTTTCACAACGGACGAGTACATTGTCATCAATAGCATAATCGAAAACAATTGGTAACTTTTTCCTGGTATAGGAAGCAATTTTACATTTCGATACATTAAGATATAATTTGTTCTTAAAACACCAACTATGCAAATTATTTAAATAATCCTGTAACATCAAACAATCATCTATGGAACAAACTGAAGAAAAAACTTTCATATCATCAGCAAACAATAATTTATGGCAATCTACTACTTGACAAATGTCGTTAATAAAAAGGAGAAATAATAAAGGTCCAAGGTTTGACCCCTGAGGGACGCCCGAGGTGGCAGAATAATTAAAAGATACAAAACCATTATAAGACACAAACTGAATTCTGTCAGTTAAGTAAGATTTAAAGAGGGATAATGCATTATTGTTAAAACCAAATTCAGCAAGTTTGTTCAAAAGGACATAATGATCAAGTCTGTCAAATGCTTTGGCAAAATCTGTATAAATAGTATCCACTTGACCACCCTTATCTAAGGTATCAGAGACAAATTGTGTAAACACTGATAAATTTGTTACAGTGGACCTCTTCAGCATAAAACCGTGTTGTTCAAATGCTAACTGACCCTTAACTATGTTATATATACGATTATAAAGTATAATTTCAAAAATTTTTGAAAAATTGGAAAGAATAGATATTGGCCGATAATTTTCAATATATTCTTTATCTCCGCTTTTAAAAATTGGACATACTTTAGCTTGCTTCCAATCAAGTGGAAATGCATTTGTCTTCAAAGATAAGTTATATAATATTTTCAGTGGAATAACAAACACAGATATACAATCTTTTATAATAAATGAGGGCAACTTGTCTGGTCTCGATGTCATTTTATTTTTCAGTTTCCTGGAAGCTAGCAGTATTTCTGATTCAGTTATTGCTTCAAAGTCAATAAGTGGCGTATTATTATTAAAGACATCAATATGGAATTGAGCATCAGACGGAATAAACACACTTTCAAAAAATTCTGCAAATCCATTAACGATATGCTGAGAATTATCAAAATGACGACTCTTATCTTTCATTTTGCCAGGTATTCTAGATGATCTATTCTTTGCATGAATAAAAGACCAAAGCTTATGAGGATCCAGTGTAATTGAATTTTGCACAGTGTCTAGATAATCTCTATATGCTTCCTTAATTTGATCTTTAACTGTAATTCTTATTTGTTTAAATTTATTGAAAATGTATGGACAGTGGGATTTTTTATATCTTTTAAAAAGTTTTGCCTTTCATTTAATATTCTTTATAATATCTGAGGTATACCAAGGTGGATACTTATGATTGTAGTTTTTGTATACAGGAACATGAATGTCACATATTTTATATAAGCGCTCATAAAAAATATTCAGGGCTGTATTGACATCATCAAAGTGATTTAAAAAAGACCAATCAATTTTAGATAAATCATTATATAAACCAGGAAAGTTAGCTTTTCTAAAATTATACACAATTTGATGCACATTAGTTTGACATACACTTTCCTTGACAAGCAAACTCTCAAAATCTATAGTTAAAGCAGGATGATGTAAGTCTTCAGGAACTAGAGGTGTACAATCATGCATAACTATACATTCCGAATTGGACAATATTAAATCAAGTAAGCGGAAATTGTGATTTAACACATTACTATACTGACAAAGGTTTAAAACATTTATTAAATTATTAATAGAATTTGTTTTTCTGTCCGAATTGTCTACATTAACAAAATTGGGGACATTAAAGTCACCTAAGATAATAATTATTCCATCATTAAAAACATCAAGTTGTTCCAAACATTCACAAAAAGATTCAAGATTCAAGATTTAAGATTTGTGACTTCATATAGATTTACCGCATCTGATGATCTAGTCTGGGAAGGGACAGATCGTTCTTTGTCTTTCACTTCATTATATTGGAGAGGCAATGGTGTGCGGGCCGGAACGGATGATGGTGGCTGAAGACCAACACACACTGAATGAATTCCTAAATTCAAGACTAAATTCTGTCAGTTAACCATCTGCAGGTTATCCAAATATTCACCACATGCACAATATTTAATTCTACAACAGCTATGCGAATATCAGGACCCTCTATATAATATCTAGAAGAGTAACAAATCGATCAAAAATTAGCATCTTTCGTCTATTCCATTTACACTTATTTACAGTGCAAACTCCTCGATAAAAACCTATCTAGTCCGGCCAGACTTTTCAAACACAGAAATCTGGCGGGAGAGGACTGTCGACGATCTGATTAACAGAACGATTTGGTACGTCCCAGATCAAATCTTTCAAAAATCCCTCTACTGTAGGGGAGAGTGGGGGAATATCGCTCACAGGATAATATCGCGCAGTGATGTTTTGCCCGTCTAACAATTAAATTATTCAAAGTAAATATTGACATCGAGCAATCGAACACTTAAATACTGTAGATCAGTGAATGATTTGTTAAATGTTTACATGTGACGTCAGTTTACTTTTGTTTATAATATGTGTGCTCTCTTTAATGAAACAAGGTAAGTACTAATTTATTACTTGAATTTTATTATGTTTAGCCAATATTTTTTTTTCTATAAACCAATTTTGTACACAGAAGTCTCTTGGGGTAATATCGCGCAATCCCTACACAACATTTAAATTCATATTTGCACCCCAACAGGAACTAAACATAACTAACTTCAGCCAAACTGGTTTATGGGATAACTCCTCTTAGTCTCAGAAAAAATGTCCATGATTTTACAACAATAAATGGAACAAAACATGTTTTAAATCATGAAAAAATTGCCGAGAAAAAACATTGGCTACATCTTTTTCTGAAAATAAATCTACAAAGCAGTCTACGACAGCCCAAAGACTACAATTCACATTTAATGTGAAGTGGAACCTGTAGCAAGTACATCAGCATTAGCAGATCCAGTAGCAAAAACATCAGCACCAGCAGATACAGTAACCTTAAGTACATTAACACTTAACAGTTCCAAAATACTGAACCCGTTAGACCTATAAACTTTAGTTGTGAGTATTCAAGATGTGACTCCAATTCCAAAAAAAAGATTTCGTTAAGTATTAAAAAGAGGAACTAGAAAGCAAACGTTTCTGAAAAATATAGCGGGAATATAGCGCGTTTGCATTATTTCACAACAAACAAAATTTCTCAGAATCTAAAAATTATAAATGAACTAAAATAATATTAAATACTTAATTAATACCAAGTACCAATTATGTTCTATCAGTTTTAATTTTTCAAATCAGTTTCATGATCTAGTAATTAATTATTTTCTTTAGGTGCACGGTATTCCTCTACTTTCTCCTATGCTCAGCTATTTGGGTAACATCAGGATTACATTAGAAGATAAGAACATGAGAAATAAAAAATTTGCGAGCCTGTGTGGTAAAACGAGCATGTTATCCAGTGGAATAACACAAATGTTTTAGGAACAAAGAATACTTAATTCAGTAAAAGGAAACTAAAAAAATCATGCAAGAAATTTTCTCTCCTGTATATTAAATTTCTGTAGAATAATTTTTCATAAATTAATTAATTTGTATCCTCAAATGAGTGACAATGTCTGATTAAAGCTAATTTAGAAGTTGTATAATCATCCTATTATATCTAATTCTCTGTTTCGTCCTGTACTTTGCAAAGTTCTCGTATATAAATCTCGGGAACCTCTAAGGAGAGGGTGGAGAAACTTCTTACAAAACTAGGAAGCGGAACTGAAAGGAAATCCATTGGATTACGGATATATAACGGATCACACAAGCTGACGTAAAGATTTGCAGCACAAAGAATTATTTTCTTAAAGCCAATAGTAGGTAGTATCAGAATAATTGTGCGTTATTTTTAGGTCTTCATAATGCCATATTATGTCAATAGAAGAACTATTATCTAAAATATACCACTAAAAATAGTATTTAATTTTTATGCCGAATAAGATTTGGCTATTTTAACCATGGTTTTTTTTTTATTTAAAGCGTTATTCTTCAGTAACAGTACCGAAATAGAATATATGCACAAACAAATCATTTATGTGTGTAACTACAATGTGTCCCGAATTAAGGTAAAGCCAATGTTTGCTATTTAAGTGAAGCAGATTTTCTTAGTTCAAGATTGTAATTTTATATACACAATGTGTCCCACTTTTCATGGAACCACCCTGGTATTTCGCTCACCTGATACCCGAATGCTTTGAAACTTTGGTGGTGAATATACAGGGTGAACCTTAAATAAGTACAAATATTTTAACCAGCAGTATAGTTCACTGTGTAGAACACATAATTAATAGTTTTTTTTAAAAAAAAATCAGAAATAAAAAAGTGAAATTTTAAATAAATTTTGTAATTTTTCTGTAGAAAACTTGTTGAGGACCGCTGACTTTCATACATTTATGAGTCATAGCACTGCAGATTGAACGTGTGGTTCACAGTGTTGCCAGTGTTACACAAATGTCTTTGCTTTTCTTGATATTAAACGCATACGTTTTAAAATTTGTTTCACTGATTAAAGTACAAAGTCACTTTATGGTTCTGGAATCGAAATGGTTAATACTGACTCATTTGGGGTTATGTGGCGAAAATTAAATTTAATATGCTGTGTGAAAATCATAGTTTTTCGTTATTCTTCATAAAATAACTTAAGGAAATTGTGTCTTGTGTCTCTTTCTAACAGTATACAATGACATTTAACTTGTGAAATGTGGATTACTGATTAAATAGTTAATTTTTTAACAAACAGGTAAGCTTGTGTGCACGTTTATGTATAATTTTTGAACATTGAACATAGTAATATCACGTGATATCTTCCTAACTACTTAATGGTAAGTACTATTTAGCTTGCGGAAATTCATTTTTAATTGGTTATAGTAAGGTCAGTTACGCAGTTAAAATTTATGTTAATAATACTGCGTATCACACTACATACCCAACTTTACTGTACTTATGCTTCAAAAAAGTATTTTTAAAATAGAATTTAACCGTATTACTTTACTATTACGTTAAAGGAAACTTAATATTTATATTAGAGGAGATATGGCAACCTCACAACAAATCATATGGTTTATTAGGTTGGTGAGCGGTCCTCAAAATGTGGATATTTTTAAAAAAAATTTATATCTCCGTAAATATTAGAAATTTTTAAAAATTACTTTCACTAGACTGATCTACAGTATGCGCCAAAAGTATGGAATAAATTCAATAAAAACGAAACAATTATTTTTTTGGGAAAAATCCTCGAACAGGTCAATTTTTCATTTAAAATATACATATTTTAGCGTAAAATGCGATTTTCAAATGTCATTTGTTTTCGAGTAATGACGTCATCGATTTTATTTTAAATGTCAACACCATATTTTTTCCTTGATTCTGAAAGATCGTTTAATTCTCTATCAGATAGTACCCTCTTACATAGGAAAGTTTTCGAGTAAATGCCGATTGAATGTTAGAAAACGTAAATTTTATCCATAAAAAAGTAACAATTCTGACGTATGTAAAATAAAATACAATTGATTAAATTTTATACTTAAATTAAATGTTCGAATTGCCATCCACCAAGTTCTTGACAATGCCCAAGTCTGTGAAGATATTCTCCTTGCACATTATGATTGATTTCTGGGGTAACTGCGTATTCCGTCCCGAATACGATTTTGAACTTCTCCTAAATTACGTGGTTTATTAATGTAGACTTTTGACTTCAAGTATCCCCATAAAAAATAGCCAAGAGGTGTAAGATCTGGCGATCTTGCAGGCCATTCTATCGGTCCGCGTCTGCCGATCCACCTCCCAGAAAAACAGTTGTCCAAAAAATCTCGTACAGGGCGCGCATTGTGCGGAGGTGCACCGTCTTGCTGAAACCGTATGGTATCGTCAGGAATGTCAGGGTCATTATCATTAGGAAAAATTACTGCAAGGGCTGGAACAAGGTCATTTTCTAGAAACTCTAAATATCTTTGTCCTGTAAGGGTTCCTTCAAAGAAGAAAGGCCCTACAATTCTGTCGTCAACTATTCCAGCCCACACATTTAATTTCTGAGGGTGTTGGATATGTGCTTCTGCCATCCAATGAGGATTTTCCCGACTCCAATATCTGTAAGTTTGACGGTTTACTGTACCATTCAGACAAAATGTGGCCTCATCTGAAACAAGTATTTGCCGGTGTAAATTTCTATTTCCTTGACATAAATCCATTAGAATTTCGTAAAAGTGTATGCGGCGATCGGGATCATCTTCATTGAGTTCCTGCAGAAGTTGAATTTTGTAGGGATGATATTTTTCCTTCCTCAAGATACGTCGCACTGTGCTCTGACTAGTGTCATTGTTTAATGCAACCAATCGTGAAGAATTATGAGGATTATCCACCATACTTATCAAAATGTTCTGTTTCTGATTTTCATTAATGCTTGGACGTCCAGGTTTTGGAATATTTACAACATTGCCAGTTTCTCTAAATTTAAACTCTACCTTACTGACTGTTGATTGGCTGATAAGGCGATCTGGATATTTTTCATTAAATAAATCGCAAATTTCCTGCTGAGTTCCAGTCATATTCCCGCATCTGATAAGAATTAAAATTTCAGTTCTTTGAGTAACAGTTAAATGTGCCATAATACTTTAAATTGAATAATAATTTATATGTCGCTTACAATACTTATTAGAAACTCGGTGTGACAATGACACTTTGCAAAGATTTTCACCTACGGGATCCATAAAAGAACTATGGAATTCGAAAAACTAAACTTGATAACGTTTCTGCTTTATTTTAATTGATTTACGTTTTTTAACATTCAATCGTCATTTACTCGAAAACTTTCCTATGTAAGAGGGCAAAATTTTAGTACTGTCTTATAGAGAATTAAACGATCTTTCAGAATCAAGGAAAAAAATATGGTGTTGCCATTTAAAAAAAATCGATGACGTCATTACTCGAAAACAAATGACATTTGAAAATCGCATTTTACGCTAAAATATGTATTTTTTAAATTAAAAATCGACCTGTTCGAGGATTTTTCCCAAAAAATAATTGTTTCGTTTTTATTGAATTTATTCCATACTTTTGGCGCATACTGTATTTGATAAAATACACCAGCAGTTAAAATATTTGTACTTATTTAAGGTTCACCCTGTACCCCTATAAAGTGAGTCTTTAGACGTAGCCATATTTCATTATAGTCAGAGGTGTCCGAATCTAAGATGGAGAAAGGGGGGTCAATTTTTCAAAAAAAAAGTATTAGCGATTTATTTTAAAAAGAACTAGTAAGATATTCGTAATCAGCACCTTTAGAAACCCCCTTGTACAAGATTACATCATTATGGGTTCAAAGGAGTTTGAGATATGGGCCGTCGAAAAACAATTTTTTTTAACTTAAAATAATTTGTTTCTGTAAAACGGGCTCCCAAATGGAAAAAAGTTATTCTTTATTTTTTGTTCAGTATAATGTTTTGTACTGGTATGAGATGATTCTTCAACAAAATAATATTTTTTTGAATAAGGCAAAAATTCTAATTTGTACATAGCGTCGCCTTTCTCACGAAGCGACCTAACTAGCATTTAGTAAATTTGTCAGGAGAGCTAAAAAATGAAAAAGGGGTAAGCTTAAATCAGCGCAGTCAGCTTAATTTTAAAGCAATTTATTTCTAGTTTTTTTATTTAGTTAGGTAATTTAGTTCACTTTAAGTATGTAATGGTGGCCTTTGTAAAAATTTAAAGATAGTTTGCATTTTTATAATTACATGTAGATAAGCCACTACGTTTATGATATCTCAGTTATGCCTTAGGGTAAATATGTAGATAAGCCACTACATGAGACTCTTTTTGTGCTATGCCAATTAGGCCTTAGTTTTGATACATTTCTGATTTTTTTAGAAAAAAAAATAAAATAAAACGACAGTTTCTTTTAGTGAGTTTCACTCTTTATTTAATGGTTGAAGTCTTATTTGCTTTATGTTTTTCATAAGTTCTATGGCATCATAGTTATCATTACAATGACTGCACTTGAAAAAATTTTGGTGGGCCTATCTTTTGTTACCATAAACTGTCTGATCTCCGTCCATTTGGTATTTTGACCTTTTCGCTCACTCTAACAGACAGTATTCTTAAATCTTTCGAGAGCTTCTTAAAATCGATGAAGTCTGAGAAATTCATTGGTTCAACTAGATAAGACTGCCTTCGTCTTGCCAATTTAATTATGGGGTGTAACTGTGAGGGTTCAAAAATGTCTCCAGCTCCAGCTATTGCGGTATGGATTGCGCTGTGTGCAGAGTCTCCTTCACTCTGTCCGTGATTTGACTCAAAATATCTCAATGAGAATGAATGAATAGGCATGTCTGAAGATTGGGCCGTTCGTGTCAATATTATTGTGATACTGTTGGAGGGACTTAACACACGAAGCGACCTATCTTCAGATAAGTCGCTTCGTGTGAATATTTTTTTGGGTATCTGCAGTTACACCAAAAATGTTTTTATTAACCAAGTCTGAACTATTAGTAATGCAGATATGCCACTTTGTGAGACCAAAGAGTTGCATGAGAACAGTTAGACCACAAAATATTTCAATTTTTATGATTTTGTTATTTAGGTCCCTTCGTGAGAAAGGCGACGATAGGTACATATATTTTTGACGTATTAACTTATTTAGAAGATTATTTGTTTGCCTTATTAAAAAAATTATTATTTTGTTGTAGAATCATTTCATACCAGTACAATATATTATTTTGAATAAAAAATAAAGAACACATAATTGTTTCGTTTTTATTGAATTTATTCCATACTATTGGCGCATACTGTATATTCACCACCAAAGTTTTAAAGTATTCAGATGTCAGGTGAGCGAGATACCAGGGTGCTCCATGAAAAGTGGGACACATTGTGTATATAAAATTATAATGTTGAACTAAGAAAATCTGCTTCACTTAAATAGCAAACATTGGCTGAAGAACGATTTACCTAATTCAATATTATAAAGGGTGGTTCAGAAGTTCTCTAAGAAAAAAAATAGAATGTACAGAGGACTCTTACATATATAACTTTGTAAAAAAAGTAGTTTGAAAATGATTTAAAAATACACTTCTGTGCGGCACTAGAAACTGGTCTACTGTAAAACCTGACCTTGCGCAAGGCAAAGCATGTCGGGACTGGCACGAAGGCAAATAAATAAAATTTCATATTAGCAAATCCAACTGCATTTGCCGCTATTGTTATTATTAATTAATAAAATTAATTTGTGGTTTTAATTAATAAAATAATTTGACATACCTAATGTTACAACAATTGTTCAACATTTTGTCCATCTACTTGTAGACACATATTGGCCTATCTTATCCAGTTTCCACGAATTAATACAAATGTTTCTGGTTTTTGCTTGTTTTGAACTTGTAAGCCCAGCTAGCAAAGTAGTTCTATAAATTTAGAGTAATAGGAGTTTTATATTCTGTTAATATTTTATAGTTGTATTTAGAATACTAATTTGTTGCATTAATGTGGCACATGAGACTATTTTGTCTTCAGAAACTGAATGTTTTTTAAATTTGTTGCAAGAACGTTCTTAGAGCATAATTTATATAGCATTTATAACATAACTGCTACTGTAGCCCTATAAGTGTGTACAATAATACAATTTAACAGCAACGGTGCTTATAGAATGAAATTACTGTAAAACCGATGCAAAATACTGCTTTATAGAATTATACCATCTCCTGTGACACTCTTATAAAATTATTCCGTAATGTTGCTTATAATTTAATTATAGAACTATTGTATAAGGCGTTGTTAAGTTACAATTCTGCTGCGGAAAACAAATTACAAATATGGAAGCTGCTATCGAACTTAAGAGAAAAAGCTTTTTAAAGCAGTTATAGAGAATAATAATACAGTTGTTATAAAATCATTATAGAGTAAATAAGTAACAACAGCTTTTTTGTTCCATAAAGAAACGCTATAGAACTATCACTTATATATATATATATATAGGTTTCCCATACCCCCATCTGACGAGACCTGCCTGTAAAAGTACGAAATATTTTGACAAAGTATAATAGGGAAATTTGTATAATATAATCGTGACTTGTAAAAATTATTATCTGCTTGCAGAAAGAAAATTTCATTACGATAGATAAGATTTAATTAATTGCTAATAGAAATTGATTTTCTTATAGACATTTAGTAACATATTTAATTTATACCATTCCAAACCTTATCCATTTGCATTTCTAGATGTTGAAGTTAAAGAATTTTATTAGATTTATTAAATAAAATGAAATGCCACAGTAAAATATGAACACTGTGGATATTAAGTGGCATAGATATGTTATAGTAGTTGCTTACGAAGCATATTTGCTCCATAACCATTGCAATCGACACAAAAATTTCATATTAGTGAGAATCCATTGGAAGTACAAGACAATGCCTTTCTTTCTGTCGCCATATTGTAAAGAAAAAAAACCTTAATTAAAAATATATATAATATAAATAGGTGAAATGATAACAATAATATGAATATACTTACTTTCTCTGACAATTTTATATACGATTGGTTGTTAAATTCATCAATATAGAAAACATTTCCTTTTTTATTAAATTTCCAGCAGCATAGGAAATATAAGGTTAACTGAGGGCGCGTCAAAAAATTATCATTATGTACTACATATTTCACGATAAAACTTTTTCCGCATTAAAATGTACTGCTCCCTGATGGACAAACCAACTAAGCAATTCGTAATATGAGTACTCCTATGCAGACTGATTAGGTCCATCTTATTGGTTCTTATTGGCCCATCCATATTATTTCTAACATGTGCGATACAGAAACATTTTGTTTTTAGAGGATACAATTAAACGATTTTAAAGTTTTCTAAATGGAACATCATGCAACACAAAAATTGTATAACGAAGGGCTATAGAATTTTTATGAGATTGCTTTGTAACTGTGTTATAAAGACCTTTAAGACCTGTGAAAACGTTTATTCAATAATTCTATAAGTATTTCCTACAGACCTTACAGAACAGCTTAAAGAACTAAAAAGTTCTATAGAACGGTGCCCATTTTTATGGTATAAGTCTTGTAAGAACGTTTTGAAAATGTTCTTAGAACAAACATTGCTCTATAAAATTTGCTCTGGAAACGTTCTTACGATTTTTATAGAACAGGAAATTCTAAGCTTGGAGTTATTGGCAGCAGCTATAATACTTTTGGGTAAATCATCAATAGTCCACTTCGGTGCGATACACTTTTTAAATGTACCCACAAAATGAAGTCAGGAAATTGTGGCGGCTATGGTACCGGTCCTCCTCGTCTAATCCATCGTACCCCTTGAACTTCATTAAGGTACTGCCAAACATTTTGTTGAAAATGAGGGAGAGCGCCATCGTACAAGAACCACATTCAGAGTCGGACAGTTAAGAGTACATCTTCAAAAAGTCCAAAAGTTTCGAAGGAATACAATATACTAAACCCAATCCAGTCGACTTGGTAATATGAGTGGTCAAATCAAGTAAACATCGACAATCCCTGCCCAAACATTTAAAGATAAGCGTTTTTGAAATCGGCAACCGGACAAATAATGGAAAGAAATTCCCAAGGAAACAAATGAATAACATTTTATAACACCTATTTTATACAGCAAATTCAAATGCTTTTGCCACTATTATTATTAATAGATTTAATTTGTGGTTTTAATTAATAAAATAGTTTGACATACCTTACAAACTAACACAAATATTTCTGCTTCTTGTCCGTTTTGCGACACCATCAAGAACAAATGTAGCCGATTTAAAAAAAGGGCCTTCTGAATGCTGCTGATATGGTTAGGGCTCCAGACCAAACTGGCATATTCTAGCGTGCTTGATTCATTGTTACAAACAAAAACGTCTGGCAACTCTTAAAATATCGCAAAAAATTACGCCCTGCAGTACAGACCGTAGAACAGTTTTTATTTTATTTAGCAGTATTACAGGTGTCACTTCTTCTATTAATAATTAATAGTAGTACACGAGATGCGACCGTATGATTATTACGCCATCTATTTTTTAATTAAAATGCAATTTTAATACATAACAAACGTCATTTGAAATATAATTGCTGAAAAAGGATTTTGGATTTTGTATTCTAGGACCTGTTTTGGGCCGTTCAAACGGCGATGAACATCTTTCGGGTCGAAGTCGTTACCCAGCTAACAATTTCCTGTTCTATAAAAATCGTAAGAACGTTTCCAGAGCAAATTTTATAGAGCAATATTTGTTATAAGAACATTTTTAAAACGTTCTTACAACACTTACTCCATAAAAATGGGCACCGTTCTATAGAACCTTTTAATTCTTTAAGCGGTTCTGTAAAGTTTGCAGGAAATACTTATAGAATTGTTGAATAAACAGGTCTTAAAGAATTTTTATAACAGAGTTACAAAGCAATCTCATAAAAATTCTATAGCACTTCGTTAAATAATTTTTGCGTTGCGTCGTGTTCTATTTAGAGAACTTTAAAATCGTTTAATTGTATCTTCTAAAAACAAAATGTTTCTGTATCGCACATGTTAGAAATAATATGGATGGGCCAATAAGAACCAATAAGATGGACCTAATCAGCCTGCATAGGAGTACTCACATTACGAATTGCTTAGTTGGTTTGTCCATCAGGAAGCAGTACATTTTAATGCGGAAAAAGTTTTATCGTGAAATATGTGGTACATAATGGTAATTTTTTGACGCGCCCTCAGTTAACCTTATGTTTCCTATGCTGCTGGAAATTTAATAAAAAAAAATGTTTTCTATATTGATAAATATAACAACCAACTGTATATAAAATTGTCAGAAAGTAGCAACAGTGCTGTCATATTTTATTGTGGTAATTCAATCTTATTTAATAAATCTAATAAAATTCTTTAACTTCAACATCTAGAAGTGCAAATGGATAAGGTTTGGAATGGTCTAAATCAAATACGTTACTAAATTTCTATAAGAAAATCAATTTCTATTAGCAATCAAATAAATCTTATGTATCGTAATGAAATTTTCTTTCTGCAAGTAGATAATAATTTTTACAAATCACGACTGTGTTATACAAATTTCCCCATTATACTTTGACCAAAATATTTCGTACTTTTACAGGCAGGTCTCCTCAGATGGGGGTATGGGAAACCTACATATATAAATGATAGTTCTATAGCATTTCTTTATGGAACAAAAAGGCTTTTGTTACTTATTTACTCTATAATAATTTTATAACAACTTTATTACTATTCTCTATAACTGCTTTAAAGAGCTTTTTCTCTTAAGTTCGATAGTAGCTTCCATATTTGTAATTTGTTTTCCGTAGCAGAATTGTAACTTAACAACGCCTGATACAATAGTTCTATAATTAAACTATAAGCGACATTACGGAATAATTTTATTAGTGCCACAGAGATAGTATAATTCTATAAAGCAATATTTTTACAGTAATTTGATTCTATAAGCACCATTACTGCAAAATTGTGTTATTGTGCACACTTATAGGGCTACATTAGCAGTTATGTTATAAATGCTATATAAATTATGCTCTAAGAACGTTCTTGCAACAAATTTAAAAAACAATTCAATTTCTGAAGGCAAACTAGTCTCATGTGCTACATTAATGCAACAATTTAGTATTCTAAATACAACTGTGAAATATTAACAGAATATAAAACTCCTATTACTCTAAATTTATAGAACTACTTTGCTAGCTGGGTATTATGCTCTCCAGGACCTACCCAAGTCCTTTCGCAACGATATTGCCGGCAGAAACGTTTTCCTTTATTAATAATAATCTACTAAAATTGCATTTTAATTATAAAACAGATGAACGTAGTAATCACGCGTCGGTTCTTGGACTATAAATAATTTGTCAAGGATATTATTTATTTGGTAAAACTAGTATATGGTAGCAATATATATACCTACATAATTTCTTCATAAATTGAAATTAGGTTTGTACTTTTCGCATTAACATGGAAATTGGTCAGTTATATCTAATTACAGAATTCTATATAAGCTTACAAATCTAAAATCGATACTATACAATAATAGCAACATGTAATATTGTATGTATTTTTATTTTATAGATAATACATCATTTTTATGGCAGTATATGTTTTTGTCAGTTATCGGTCAAATTATTTGTAGATAAATTAAGTTCCGTGTTGCCTGTTTCATTAGATTTAATAATAGATACAAATTATTTCCATACAATAAGATTCGTTCTTATTATTGATTGCTAATATTTAAATTTATTATAAAACACGCAACTGTTAACGAAATAAAATTTATATTTCCTTCCTCTCTTCATAGACATAATAATCAATAAATCTGAAAAATCAACAATCTGGTAATTGGGCAAATAAAGCATTTTTGTTTGCCCAATTATTCAGATGAGCAAGTTACATAGGCAATACCAATAAATATTGTTAGAACCATCAATTAATGTACAGGAAAATCTATAACAGCAAATAATCACAACAATGACATTCATTATTGAGCATAATAAGCCAAAAATGGCAATAATTAATTTGTTTCGCAAATTAAATGTAATCGTAAAAATTATTACCTTCATATACCTACTTAGAAATGTACTGACATGTACGAATGAGTACTTTAATGTAGTAAAGTCAGATAGTAAAATCACGTAAATGATAGGAGACAATACAGAACATGTTATTTGGAATCGGAATGAAGCGCTGAGTACAATAAATGAGAAAAAACGCCCTGTATACATTCTGGTAGCTTAATAGAAAAGTTTATTTGATTCTTTACAATTTTATATTTCAATTTTTTCGATGAACTTAAACCTGTATTGTAATTCCAAATAAAATTAACTTCCTTTCGCCGCGCTTCGTCGCCCTGCACCACAATTTTCTTTTGAATTAATACATTTATTGCAAAAAAGCATACAAACATTTTTTTATAAAAGGACAGTGTATCAATAAAGTTGATTTACAACACCTCCTGAGGCAAAAAGCGTAGAATAAAAACAAATAAATACAGTAAACAGAACAGTGAGACAAAATGTAAACAGAAAGAAAACTATTAAAACCTACATACATCAAACAATACCAAATCAGAGGAAAGTATATTATTTTTTACCATATGCTTAACTGCTGACACTGACAAATTGTAATACTGGAGTGGAAATTATTAATAACATATGAAGCCAAATATGAAAAAGCATTTTTAAATTTTTCAGTTTTATGAAAAGAAATACATGCTTTGCTACTCAGTAATCTCAAATTTTTAGTGTGAGATTCAGATCTTCATTTTATTTTATCACATAAGTAAGTAGGTTTGTTATTTTTTTAAAATATTAAATAGAAAACTGACAAAGTGAAAAGTTTCTTCTCAGACATGCTCGACATGCCCAACAAATTGAAGGATCGCAAATATGGAGTTATGTGACTAAACTGAGGGACAGTTGTAATAAAACGAACACCATAATTCTGTATTTTTTGCAGTCGGTGTTTATCGTCTTTAGAAAGGCAGGGGCCATATACAATATCAGCGTAATTCAAATGAGATAGAACTAAAGATTCAGAAAGTAAAATGTTAGTCTCAGAATTTAGATACTTTTTAAAGCATGGCAACTGTTTTAAGGATAAAAATGCTTTCTTACATATATCAGTTACATGTTTCGAAAAACTTAACGAGGAATCAAAAGTTAAGCCAAGATTTTTAACAACATTAGTTTGAAGAAATATTTTCATTATTAATTAAAACAAAAAAATTATCTAAACCTCGCAACTGAGTTTATGTCCCAAATAGAATATTTTTAGTTTTATTAGGATTAACTAATTTTCTATGGTCCAATCATAAATTAGTTTTAAATCATGAGGAGAACCATCGGCACAAGGTTGTTGCACGAAATTGTTTATTTTTCTATTTTTGCAACCTGGCTAATTAACAAATTAATAACTCTACTCCCGGAATCACTAGAGACCCGAAATTTTTTCCGGGATTTCTGTCTTTTTAAGGCGAACCATTAGCACAAGATTTTTGCAAATATAATTGTTTATTGTTGAATTGATCCCAGAATTATTGCAAAAAAATCCGATTTTCTAACGATTCCGGGAGAAGAGTTATTAATTTGTTAATTAGCGAGGTTGCAACAATCGAACAATAAACAATTATATTTGCAAAAATCTTGTGCTGATGGTTTGCCTTAATAAGCCAGAAATCCTGGAAAAAATTCCGGTTCTCTAGTGATTTCGAGGATGGAGTTTTTAATTTGTTAATTAGACCAGTTACAACAATTTAGCAATAAATAATAAAGCTAACACCAAAGTGATAAAGAGGGACCTCGAAAACCCCCGAGAGAACATTTTTCAGACATTTTCGTTGAATCGTGTGTGATATTTGCCATATGTTCAACAAAAATGGGTCATTTGTTAAATAAACAATTAAAAATTTGCGATCGTACAGAGGTTAGATGTACCTTTTGTTATAAAAAATTCCCTGAACATTTTGAAGAAAATCGCATCTCAATCGGACTTCTCCGAAAAAAGTTGTCCATTTTCACATTTTTCATGCTAATTTGACGCGACTATACCGCGTTTTCCGAAAGCATGGATATCATATACTGATATGAATTCAAGGACACTGCTGCATTTAGGTATCTACACGTGCGAGTGGCGGCGACCGCTATTTAGGGGTGTGACCAGACTATATTTTAAATTATGACCTAGCACCAATCCAATTTCGAAGCTAAAGTATAGAAATTACGTAGAAGCGTAACGTTTATTTTTTGTATTCCTACCGTGCAAACTTAGGTACTTTATATAGAAAAGTATTAATTTATGTTATACCAGAAACATTAAATTGTGCTATAATTTAAAAACTGTCAAGTGTATGCGTCGAAATATATTAGACAACACTAAGTAAATCTAACAAATTGCACAGAGTCAGGGTTTAGCTGTTAATGGCTATTTATCTAACATACATTCTAAATGCGCTAAAGATAATATAGTGCAGTTGCCACATTCCGTTGTTACTCCTGTTAGCAACCAGCTACTTCATATTTACAGTCTACTGGTTACGTGATTTATGTTTACTAAATAAATTCTAGACGGCATATAATTGTCTGGAGTGTAATAACCATTAGAGAACTTAGTGTGTCATCTGATGGCTTTACAAATCATCAATATTTTTCAATACGTTTCCTCTCTTTTACGCAAACAAAAATTTTGTATTTGTTTAGGTGTAACAGTACCACACTAATACTCCAATCAATATATAGGGTGATTCGGAACTTATATAAATAAAGACTGAATGTACAGGGGACTCTTACAAATAGAAATTTGTAAAAAATAATTTTAAAAAACCAGTTCCGCGCAGCACTGGAAACTGGTCTACTATAAAACCTGACCTTGCATGTTGGTACAGCGGCAAAGTAAAAAAAAATGAACGGACAAATAATTTAAAGAATTTCTCAAGGAAAGAAGTAAATAAAATTTTATAACATCTATTTTATATTAGCAAATCCAACTCATTTTGCTGCTATTGTTATTATTAATTTTCCTAATTAATAAAATTAATATGTGGTATTAATTAATAAAATAATTTGACATACTTGATGCTACAATAACTGTTATAACATCAGCTAGGTCAAATTACTATCGACTTGTAAACACATTGGGGACCATCTTACTCAGTTTCTACGAACTGATATAAATGTTTTTGGTTCTTGTTTATTTTGAACTTGTATGTTATTGGCAGCAACTATGATACGTTCACATAAATCATCAATAGGTGCGATACACTTCACTTTTTAAATATATCCACAAAATGAAGTTAAGAGATTGTGGTGACTATGATACCGGTGAGCCCCGTTGAAATCTATTAAGGTACTCTCGAACATTTGGTCGAAAGTGAGGGGAGCACCATCGTGCGAGAACCACATTTGGAGTGAAACAGCTAAGGGAACAAAATTTTCGAACATAAGATACTGAACCCAATCTATTCGACTTGGTAATATGCATGGTCCAATCGAGAGATCATCGACAATCCCTGCCCAAACATTTAAAGAAAAGCGTTTTTAGAAATGATCCCGTTGCATCGCGTGAGAATTTTCAAAATCTAGTTCTTATTCAAGGATTCTCTGCAACAGTCTCTAAAATGTATTCGTCAGCTGTTGCAATATACCGCAGACGTTCAGGACCTCCATCTCTTCTATGATTCCGTTGTAAATGTCAATTTCAATTAAAAGTAGTTGAATTTGACACATGTCTACCAGGAAATCGTTCTGCGTACAGACGAAAAGCTGCTAAAGGATTTTGTCTTACTTCACCATAAATTAAAACGATATCCATTAACTCCGAGTTAAACAATTTTTTACGCTTGAAAAGCTGATATAAACACTATTGCAAAAACGTTAATAATAAAAACGCGGATAAAATGTATTCTGTTGACATTAGAGACTACAGCCCAGCAATGTAAATGCTACATCAATATTTTTTTCTCGGAACTATAAGCATTTTACAAAAACAAAAAAATTACGATATTGACTACATTTTTCCACGACGCATCTATTCCCAAATTTTGTTGGATAAGTTGTAGATTGCCCTGTATGTAACAGAATAACAACAGAATGTAATAAAAGCGTAAAAGCCACCACAGGTGTAACTAATAATGATTAATGCGCATGTTTTCAAAGACAAATTTCCCTTAATAGATGCAGGAGAGTGCTAAATGTTGATATTTTTTGTGATTTCACATATTCCAAATGCAGCTACTTTTACAGCGGTGTGCAGTGAGTACAAGTGTAGTACAAATACTGGCGTGATACGGGAAATTTGCAACCAAATCGTGGAAGAGATGGAGGTGCAGGGCGTATACGGCGTATTGCAGTAGTGTGGCGTATCATACACGAGGCTTAATTATGTCTGTACCATGTACAACATGTCTAAGCATTAACACCAAGGGATTGGACGAGGAGGACCGGTACTATGGCCACCATGATCACCTGACTTTAAATCATTCGGATTTATTTTTGTGGGGATATTTAAAAAATGAAGTACATTGTACGGAAGTGGACACTATTGATGATTTACGCAGACGTATCATACCTGCTGCCAATAACAAGTTCAAAACGGACAAAATGCAGAAACATTTATGTTAGATGGTGAAACGAAAACAATGCTTAGTTCGATAGTACCACCAAAATATGTATATTCAAAAGCATCATCACAATATCAAATATTTTATTATTGATGCCAATTTTCACTTTCTATTGCAAAAATTTTCTCGGCGCCGAACTGCTCACTGTCAGTTATGAACAAGAACGATACATTAAAACTACAAGTTTATATAATATAACTGCCCGGGAAATTTAAACTGATTAGGTTCTAAAGCTGCTGGTTGAACTTTCTCCATGGTTGAATCATCCCCAGTTTCCCCTATTTGAGAAAATATATACGTAAACAAGTTAAATGGACAAAATATATTTTATAATCTTTGCCTAACCAAAGAATCTCATTTGAGGTAAACATGGGCAAATGTCAACAAAACAGTAACAAGTTTGCATTACTTTTCTGTCATTTCGGAAATTGCCTCTTTCCGCTTTCGAACGAAAAGCACAAGTTAGAAACTTACAAACTCAAACATGACTGATGATATTTTTCTGTCGGTGAGGATATAAAATATTAACCTTTACGGTTCATCCGCAATTTCTCATTTAATTTTTTGTGGAACAAAGTATTTGTAAATTTTAGTAAGACAAACTAAATAAACTCATAAAAAGAAATAATCTGATATTAACATGCGAATGCAATTGCGTAAAATGCTTTCATAGCTGAAAAAATGTTTTATTTGTATACTAATTTCAAACACTACGCTTTTAAAAATATTTATTATAGTTATCTATATGAAATGTACATTCTTCTTTTATTTACTGTTCAATAACATAGGTACAAAATTGTGCATACTACTTATTTTTATTATTTAAAATCTGCGTATTATTTATAAAATTACTCTGACATATAATAAATGTAATGTTATATAATACGCCAAGAAATCAAGCAAGATTTTATTTGATTATAAGTTTAACGACTACACCATGTAGACCTGAGTTTGTCAAAGATATTGGAGTACTATTTGACTAAGTCTGCTTATAAGAGTTAGGGTTTTGTTATACGGAATTCTAAAAATTTTGCAAATATAGATACGCTAGATAAAACTATTATATATAACATTTGTTCGCTCTAAACTTGAATACGCTTTGATTGTTTGGTCTCCTATTTATAACATCATCTTGCCGCAATTGAAAAAGTGCAACGCAGATTCATGAAGTCTGCGATTTTGATGATTGATGGAGAATATGCCCCTAGGGAAGTAGCAAATAAGATTTTGTTGCAGCGTACTAATTTGTGCAGTCTTTCATCGTGTAAAGCAGTTTGTTCAATGCTCTTCCTATTCAAGGTCGTACATAGTTATATTAAATCTGAGGAACTTCTTTCACAAATCTTTCTTAAAGTACCTACATTTTTCGCTTGATGTATTTGTTTATTCTATTCAAAATAGAAACATTTATTCTTAGGTATACTTTTAATGTATTTTTATAGGAATGTTTATTGTACAGTTGTGTCTTTTTGGTGTATAATTATTTTACTGGTACGTCTGTGATTTCCCTAATAACACTCAATGTTTTAAAAATGTTTTCAATGTTATTATAAATATTTTTAAAATGTTATGACAACATATTTTAATATCGTTAACTCCTAAATGTTTTTAAAATGTTATAAAATGTTTTTTTCTAATTTTGACATTTAAAGTGACACTTTTTAAAACTGATTGACATTAAGAAACGTCTTACTTTTTGTAACTAGTTGCATAAAGTAAAATTTTATGCAATTGGTGACGAAAAATGTATTTCAAAATTAGTGACAAAAAGAATTATTCTATTTATTAAACTGTTATAATACAAGTTAAAAACATAAATTATAAATTAATTAATTATTATAAATATTGATAACACAATTATTGCAATTATTCAAATTAATTCCCGACGACATATTTTTTTCATTGCTCGAACTTGCTGTTATTTGGGAAGCGGCGCACATTGCATTAGATGTTTCACCAAATATTTCTTGCGCTATAAGTTTTTTATTATTCATGAAATTTTCAACATATCCCTCCGCAACAGAGCTAGATTTCCAACCTCCGTGCCTCTTTAATTTTAAAATATCAGCGTCACTGTCTGCTAGGAAAGTGGCAGAGCTTCTTCTGAAGCAGTGGCCAGTATATAGAACAGGATTTGAAAGACCAAGAAATTGTGCAATAACTTTTGGCAGACTGCTAAATGTGTTAATTCCCACAGGATTTCTGGTACATTTTCCATTCGCATATTTTACAAAAAATCTGTATCTGTTTAAGAATCTGGGGACGCAACTTAATATATTTTCTTAATATTTCAACAAGATTCGTATTTTCAATGTCTCCAGTGGTAATTGCAAACTGCCGTATAACTTTTTTTTTTTGAAGGTGGGATATCAACACGAAAATGGCTTCCTTCGTCTATAACATTTTCAACTGGAAGAAATGTTAATTCTGCTTTTCTGCATGCTCCTGCCATTCCAATTATCATTCCAACCTTAGCCATTAAGTATTCTTTGTCATCAGCTTCCACTAAAAATTTGGCAAAATCTTCTTTAATAAAAACTTTTGACTTTTTAGCACTGTACCCGTCCGCTTGCCTTTTAATATATGCTACCAAATTTGTATATTTTTTAATATCAATATTCCTTTTCAGATTTAGTTCAGACCTTAACATTGAGTAAAGTGTCCATAATGTGGAAACTTTTAGATCTTTCTTACCCTCAAAATATGCAAGTAAAACTTTCTCATTAACATGTTTAATTTTCTTCTCATCACACCACGTAACAAATTTTTCGTATGCCAAATCATAAACTGCCTTTGACTTTTTGGGAATTACTGATAATAGAGCATTACCTGCTGCCTCTTCAATATCGCTTGGTAGCTCTTCAGAACTTGAAACACTCATTTTTTAAAAATAAAACTAAAAATATATCAATCTCGCTAAAAACCTTCCGTCTAGACTTTTTTACAAAATGTCAAACTGACAAGTAACAGCAACAAACTAAATTTATGTTTTCCAAATTTTTGTCAATTATATTAAATTTTATTTTTTTATTACTTTCTTCAAAATTAGAAAAAATCTTGTATGCAATACGTTACGAAATGAAATTTTGTGTAACTTGTGAGTTTTTGCGAAACTCACTTCGTTCGTTCCGCAAAAATCTCACGCGTTACACAAAATTAGGCATTTAACTGATGGCATAAATAGCTATTTAAAATATTATAAAAATGTTAAAAAAATATTTTACGTACTATTTTAAAAACATTTTTAAAACATTATAAAACGTTAAAAAATGTTTTTATAAAATGAAAATACAATACAGGGATTGGGTTAGAATAGCAAAATATTGTGTGTTTTATAAGCGTTTTTTTTAAATTTATTAATTTATTTTAGGAGAATTTCAGTAGTAAAAGTGGATAAACAAAGCATCAAAGATTTTATTTTTGATATTACTTTTGTTCTACGTGTTTTATTTTTTCGAGACTTCTGTACCTGAAAACATCACAAATTTGATCAGTTTACCGCGACCTTGGATAATTTACTAACTATACTAATACACTAGTATTTGTAACTTCAGAAACCAACGCATATTGGATACATCACGATACCAACGAAACCAATCATGAAAGATAGCTAACACCTTTATGTGAAGCCTTTTGTACATAGGATATCCTTGCAATTAGCTTCCCTGTAGTATTACAAATTAATTCCATCTGCAAACGTCGAAGTAAACCCGTAATCGGATATTTTAGTCACGCTTAATCATCTTATTCTAATAATATACCTATTCATATTTGTCTATATTAGGTATTTGGGTCTATATTTACTTCAAGGCTGTAATACACAAGCAAGTGACAAGTTGATAATTTATTGCCTTACATTGACCTACACGCTTCAAGAGGTTTAATAACGAAGCAATTTAACTGTTTGTTATAATACATCAGACAATTTATTCATTACTTTCAACAATAATGAGAAATTTAATATAATTAACTTTTTTTAGCCTCTTCTGCTTTGGAGCAAATTTTGAGGATTATAATATTTCTGCCATAGGGGCCTATTTAGGTATCTTGAACTAGTGTCAAAATATCTCCCATTGCAAGAGTTTTCTTAGAAAAAAATCTAGTTTCAAGGATGCCCTAACAGTTGTTTGTTTAACTATGATCAAAATAGAATTGATTGGGAAAATTATTTGTTTAACTTGACAGTAAAGCAGATTTAATGGCTTGACTTCTTTAATAGACTCGGCTGCGCATCGTGTATTAAATATCAGCCGCGGCATTAAACCATGTACGTTTCTATCGAGTTAAATATAATTTTTTCGCCGATCAATTTTAATTTTATCATAATAGCACAACTATTTATTTTATATTATCAAAATAATAGGATAATTCTTTCATGAATAATCATTATATTAATAATGTCATCAGGTCATCTGTGATTGCTATGAGACGAGCGTATTAAGTGAATAACTTAGGTACACAGTAATCATCATATTATACCTATTTAAAAAACCATAATATATTATTTGAGGTGGAAGAATTCATATTAACCGCCAGAAATTATTGTATCAAATAAAATTGGGACTCAAATTAAAAAATAATAAATAATAAATAAAATTGAACTCAAAACATAGCAACGTTTATACAGGGTGTCTCAAACTCGGTAGTATAGGCCTACTGTGAGGATACAAAAAAATTACTTAAATTTGGGACACGTGGTGTTAAATGGGATGAAGTAAGCTCCATTTTAAATCGAAAGTATTACCTTTTGGATTTGACATTCAATTGTTTTTCAACGCCTACTTGATCCTTCTACCGATAATGTGATTTTAGGCGTTATTTCTTGAGACTCTTTAGGACTATATTGCTTATAACTATAATAAAAGTTTATTAGAAAAAAGAGAACTTTCTAAGGCGGAAAAATGGGTATGTTTCTGGAAAAAATATAATTGATGACGTCATTAGTCGTTTCTGTCAAAACCCAAAGATAATATTTTCGATTGAAAATGGAGTTTTCCTCATCCCATTTAACTCCACGTGTCCCAAATACTATCAAGTTTGAAAGACCCTATACAACCTCGACATTATCCTTCCATATTTTATTTTGTTGACATAAATATAAAAACAGAATGGAGAATCCTGTAATTAATGATAGGCTCTGCCTGTCCCTAAGTTAGATAATTTGCATTCCATTCGATGATGTCGCAAATGTATAAACAATGGTGACAAATTACACCGTCCCCTGTATAATCTACGCTGCTCGAAGGCGGTTATCTAAATAAAATACGATCCCTTGTTCTTGGTCTTCCTCTATCTTGGCCTCAGTGTGTATGGCACTAAAAGTGCCTTTAAGGCAAATCGCTATCCGATATCCCCTGACTTACGGCCGTGACAACTACACTGACGTATAAATTGCGAAAACGTGTATTCACCAAACCCAGAATAATTTTTGAATATTTTTATTTGGGAGAAGATGGGGGCAGAAGGCACGGCGATTGCATTCTGCATTAGAGTGATCTGTGTTTGATAGGGATGATTTAAGCTGAATCAATTTATGGGATCTTGGGTTCCTTTTCAGTATTCAAATATTCTAGTTTGGAATTCCTTGGATTATTTTAAAAATTGCTGGAGTTGATTTTGAGACACAATTTATAACACTAAAGGTCTACATTTACCAGAATCAGCAAAGAGTGAATCGAATTGTTTCCAAATAACGGTTTTGTAGTTTTTACAGTTTGAAAATCATTCTGTTTTGAATTATAGAATGGATATTGCTATTTTTGCCCTCTCTTGATGATGATGGAATCTGACTTGGAACCTACGCTTTGTGCTGAATTTACTATTCTTTTACCCACAGACCAAAGCAAAACATAACTTATGAGTAAATGAATGTTTTGAAAGCTACTTTATTTTCGTATTGCAAACGGTGCGTTTTTTGTCTGAAATTATGTCAATTGTGATATCTACATTCGAAAACAGATCAGATATTATACAGGTTGAACACATATAGTGCTACTAAAGTAACAACAAACAGTTTTAATAAACATTCGAACCCATGTTTCGTTTGCAAGAAAATTATAATATTTCGCATATCTCGGAAGACATTTAATATTTATTAATACCGTTAGAAAGAACAAGAGGTCTTCTCTAATTATTGATATTGCTCAGACCTTTTAACTTTGTAGGCCATCAGGAATGCCAGAATCCAGGGGGCAATGAACACCAACATATATACTCGCGGCAAAAATTCAGGCGACTTACG
This sequence comes from Monochamus alternatus, assembly GCA_037114965.1. Classification (NCBI taxonomy): domain Eukaryota; kingdom Metazoa; phylum Arthropoda; class Insecta; order Coleoptera; family Cerambycidae; genus Monochamus; species Monochamus alternatus. The sequence continues at coordinate 29,707,315 of CM073428.1, read as the reverse complement.
TCATACGAAAAAATGAATAATTCATTATATGTTCACTAAAATATTTAAGAAACTGCAACTGAGAGTAGTAAAACTATATACTATACTAAAAGTTTACATCATATATTGCACTAAATTGCAAAAAATTATTGTTCTTAACGCGACCAAATATCGAAATTACGTAGACAATAAAAACAAATGCCTAACGTCAGCCATGACGTAAGACGTCTGAATTCTTGCCGCGTGTATATCTAATAACCTGTGTCAGAAAAATTGACAATTTGCTACTATTGTAGTAGAGTAATAAATGTAATAAATAATTAGGACAAATTTCTTAGATCTGAGTGCATCTATCGCAATACTGTCTAGCTCTTCACAGCATACAAACGTTGAAATTTATGACCTAAAGTAGTTTTGCTTTGACCTGAGTGAAACTTATACCTATAATCAGTGCTAATGGCTTCAGGGAGCTGCTGACTTAATCATGTAGATAAGTACTTAAATATAAAATTCTCTCAATTATAACAACAGTGGCGGAGATACAGGAAGACACCCTAACTGGGTGTCAACCCAATCCTAACTAGTTATTTTTTAGCACAAAATAAATTTACCGCCAAGCTGAAAATTTTTTGCTGCAAATGCGATTTTAAATATAATATATAATATAAATATAATTATAAAATTCAGTGGAAAATTTGCATTTTCTGGAACGCAGCAAGCGGCGGGTATACGCCAGAAGCAACAAAATATTCTTATATTTTATAATCGGTTTATTCGTATTGTTCGAACAAAAAATTAAAACAAAAACATATTTTACGGATTAAATAAATTGATGGACAAAATACTCAGTGATGTCGAAATTTTAGGGTTTTTCTTGATGAACACGTATATCCTTTGATTCAATACCCTGTATAACAGATATTTAATGTATTTGTAGTCGGTCTTAATTCAAATTTAAGTGTACAATCTGTTGTCGTAAATCTTCTAATCGTTCAGGCTGTGTAGCATATTTTTTCTTTAAAAGATAACAATTTGCAATGGAAATAAATCTGGCTAATGTGCGGGCCACTTAGTAGGTCTTCTTCCTTCCATTCCATTTTTGAAATGTTTCGTACAAAAACCGTCGCCAACGTACAGGTTGTTACAAATTACTAGCTCAAGCCGTTAACTACATATTCTTTGGACTAAAATAATGGAACCTTTTTATGCCACTTTCATTTTGGAGCTCCATGTTCAAAATACAGGATGTCAAAATAAAATATTTTTAAATAATCTTTATTGTTAACTTTGGTGATTTTACAGATATTTGTTTGAAATTTGGCACATGTAACACTTTATGTGCACTAAAATATCAAAGCACGAATGGAGGAAAGGGAGTTCTGGTACCCACAAATACTTCCAGAGTCCTGAAAAGGGAGTAACTGTTATCACTGAGGCAGTTCTACTAGCCTATTTTGAACAGAAATCCAGAGTATACCAGAGTTCTACGCTGTGGAGCCTTTACTCAACGATAAGATCAACATTGTTAGTGAAAAAGAATATTGACATAAAGGAATTTCCATGTTTAATTGCTTTCCTTAAACGTAAATCAGTTGGACATAGAACCAAGAAGTCTAATGTTTTATGAAAATCAGTAGTTGAGAAATATTTGAAACAAGTAGATGATAAAATCTACTAGATGATGAAGGTAATGTGTAAATTTCACATTTCTCTCCAAATATTGAAATTGTTTCTTATTCTAGATAGCATTATTATCATTTATTAGTACCAGTAGAGGATGCCGTCCTGAAGAACTAACATTTCTTCAGCTTGAACATATAAAAGACGTGGGAGAATATATATTGATAGAGATTCCCAACACAAATGTGAACGTGGGAAGAGAATTTACTATTTCTAAGGGAAACATCGAATAAGTCAATCTTGTCGAAATGTTTCGAAAATATTCTTCTCTCCATCCATCACCAATTGAGCATTCAAGATTCTTCCTAGGATACAAAAATGGAAAATGTACAAGACAATGCGTTCAGTATAATATAATAACAAGAAATTAATTAAGTTGACAATAAATGAATAGTTAGTTCAAGAATTGTGATGTATATTTTGGGTGCGGGAAATTTTTCGTAACTTAAATTAGTTACTAAATATACAACTTCACTAAACATTAAATGGTTTTTTCCATTTCATTCAGTAAATTGAAGAAAACAAAACGGCACAACTAACAACAGATAGTAAAAAATTAATTCAATTAAACAAAATTTTTAATATTGGTACTACCTTCACCTTTACACCTGCGACGCTTTTAATGAGTGTAGGAAAATATGCGATTTCAACCTAAAATGTTCTCTACCTTATACAGTATGCGCCAAAAGTATGGAATAAATTCAATAAAAACGAAACAATTATTTTTTGGGAAAAATCCTCGAACAGGTCGATTTTTAATTTAAAAAATACATATTTTAGCGTAAAATGCGATTTTCAAATGTCATGTGTTTTCGAGTAATGACGTCATCGAGTTTTTTTTAAATGGCAACGCCATATTTTTTTCCTTTTAGTACTGTCTGATAGAGAATTAAACGATCTTTCAGAATCAAGGAAAAAAATATGGTGTTGCCATTAAAAAAAAATCGCAGTTTACGCTAAAATATGTATTTTTTAAATTAAAAATCGACCTGTTCGAGGATTTTTCCCAAAAAATAATTGTTTCGTTTTTATTGAATTTATTCCATACTTTTGACGCATACTGTATGTATATATTCACCTACACAAAATCACATATTTATTTAAAAGTCACACACATTAAAGTCATAACAGCTCAGCATAACACTTTTTAATATGGATAATACTTGAACAGAGTATATCTACACGAGATTCAATTTCAGAATCATCTAGTGAACCGGAGACCCTTATAAAATTATTGCAATAATGTTACCTTATTATTCAAAATTTTGTTTTCGTCTTTAAGATAAGCTACATATATTGAAGCGCTCAAAAAACGCATCCTGTGGAAAACCTTGAGGTGGATATAAGCCCTCAATAAACAATGTAGCCGATTTGAAGAACCGACGTTGAATTCTCTCAATAGACATTACGTGCGTAGCATAGGTCTAACAAACGTATTAAAAGTAAACATAAAGTATCTAGTTATTTGAAGTTGTCCATGTTGCGAACAATAAAAACCAAAATTTTATAAGCATGTTTTACAACATGTTCAATGTGCTTTATGAAAGATAGTTTAGGATCAAAATATTCACCCAAATCACATATTCCATTGAAAATCATAACATTACATTTGGCAGCTTTCAAGGGCAGTTTGTTAACAGTGCACCAGGCGTTTAATAAATTAAGATTTGGAGATTTATGTCATCTGCGTACAATAAATATCTCAGATTTAACTGAGAACATCATTGATATATAATGCATACATTAGCGGTCCGAGGATAGAACTTTGCGGAACACCTGAACAAACCACACCCTTGGACAAACTCAAGAGGTTGAACTCCAAAAATCTGAACAAACTCAGTTCTATCAACTAAATATGAATACATAAGACCGAGTAAGTCTAATGAGAGTCCAAACGATCTCAGCTTAGTCAGTAATAATCCATGTTCAAGACGGTTATAGAGTTTATAGAAAAGCACTTTAAGTATACTTATATTTCTACAAACGAAATTAAATTTATGAAAACTGTGTATTGTGTTATTTAGGTTTGTATTTCAACACGACTTTAAAACGTAAAATTTAACTTTTAACTTGATAAAATAATACCTGACAATTCTGTAGACCTTATGGAGCAATTACTTTTCTGTAACATCCATAAAATTAATTTTAGTGTAACTCTCTCTCACTGTAAATTGAATTTAATTTGAACATTTCATTCTGCGACACTAATTGCTACTGGAGGGGGTTTTTATTTTCTTTTAATGAAGTATAAAGTTAAATAGAACGTTTTATCAATACCCGTATCTTCTACTGCGCTGATACTAAAATAATGGGGTGTTTAAGTTAAAGCGAGGGCAGTGCTATTTATCTTTTTACTGCTAGGTCTTTAAATGTACTGGTTTTTAACGATTAAAGATATAATTGCCCTGATAAGAGTCGACGTTGAGTTTAATAATTTGAAAACTAACTTATCACCGGTATTCCAAATATTCTCATAATTTATACATGAGAATCTATACAGTGCGTCTCAAAAAGATGCAAAAATGCGTTTTTTTTCTAATTGAGATTAAAACATATCGGTAAAACAAGATTATTAGTATATAGAAATTGCCATTTCTCTGAAATGTTTTCTACTTTTTTAAGCCAAATTTGACAGATCGGTAACACTATTGACAGTTGTTTTAATGGAATGTTCTAAAATATTTCATGTTATAGATAAATCATCTCCTAGGATGAATTCTGTAATATAACAAGGTTATGTCTACTTTTTTGTTATAGTTGTAAAATAAATGTAAAAAATTGTCTTTTTATGTCGTATTGATTATTATTCTTGGAAGGTGGATTACTACTACTACCAAAAACAGCATAATATGCTGCACATATTGTTACGGAAGCTTACCCACCTTTTTAGTTTGTTAATAAATATATTCCTGTTTACGTTAGAATTTATAATTGAAGCTCACCTATCTCTTTAGTTTGTTAATTATTATTCTGCCTTTATTTTGACGTTTTCTGGAACATTCTCGGCCACATTCTATTTGATTCTCGAGACCGTGGAAAACTTCTAGATCCCTAAAAACCTGTATAAGTGGATCGGTTTCGCTAACACAGTTCAGTTTATATTGAGCAGTCGAGCGCGAATCACTGAAATATCAAAGTATAGAATTTGACAGCTGTAAATTTGTTGAAGGATATTTCTCGTGTAATCAAGAGTGACAATAAAGTTTGTTTGTGTACGTGACGTGTTTCTACGCTAACCCAACTTAGAGGTTGCAATATTACGTGCAGGACTTATGTGTTTTTTGCTGATATTAAACCGATCATCGTCTGCAGCTAAAGTGAATATGGATATGCTGTGTGTTCATAGTATATGCGACGATCTATGTGGACGTCATTGGTGTGTTGAGATATCACATCTCCCAAGTAACAACATAAACCGACTCACCGCCTCAAACAAACTGATGATATTTCATTTAATTATAGATTTTGTAGATGATTCCATCTTACCCATTTAAAATTTACTCAGCTTACACGGCCAATGCCATTATTTGATCTATTAATTTTTCGAATTGTTATGCCATGATATAGCGACCAGATACAGAAGCTGCCAGTAATGACATTAATGATTTATATGCCAGCAATAGGAACCGAAATATGAGTGACGTCAGAGGTACTAATAGCGAATCCAGAACCTAGTCCGATAACAACAAGGATAAGTCAAAGAATTACAGCTAAGTCTACGTATATCCACATTAATTGTGTTACTGACAGTGACCAGTTACCAGCGTCACGGCATAACAACCGGGAAATACATTATAGAGTATGCGCCAAAAGTATGGAATAAATTCAATAAAAACGAACAGGTCGATTTTTAATTTGAAAAATACATATTTTAGCGTAAAATGCGATTTTCAAATGTCATTTGTTTTCGAGTAATGACGTCATCGATTTTTTTTAAATAGCAACACCATATTCTTTTCCTTGATTCTGAAAGATCGTTTAATTTTCTATCAGACAGTACTAAAATTTTGCCCTCTTACATAGGAAAGTTTTCGAGTAAATGACGATTGAATGTTAAAAAACGTAAATCAATTAAAATAAAGTAAAAACGTTATCAAGTTTAGTTTTTCGAATTCCATAGTTCTTTCATGGATCACGTAGGTGAACATCTTTGCAAAGTGTCATTGTCACACCGACTTTCTAATAAGTATTGTAAGCGACATAGAAATTATTATTCAATTTAAAGTATTATGCCACATTTAACTGTTACTCAAAGAATTGAAATTTTAATTCTTATCGGATGCGGGAATATGACTAGAACTCGATTTATTTAATGAAAAATATCCAGATCGCCCTATCAGCCAATCAACAGTCAGTAAGGTAGAGTCTAAATTTAGAGAAACTGGCAATGTTGTAAATATTCCAAAACCTGGACGTCCAAGCATTAACGAAAATCAGAAACAGAACATTTTGATAAGTATGGTGGATAATCCTCATAATTCTTCACGATTGGTTGCATTAAACAATGACACTAGTCAGAGCACAGTGCGACGTATCTTGAGGAAGGAAAAATATCATCCCTACAAAATTCAACTTGTGCAGGAACTCAATGAAGATGATCCCGATCGCCGCTTACACTTTTGTGAAATTCTAATGGATTTATGTCAAGGAAATAGAAATTTACACCGGCAAATACTTTTTTCAGATAAGGCCACATTTTGTCTGAATGGTACAGTAAACCGTCAAACTTGCAGATATTGGAATCGGGAAAATCCTCATTGGATGGCAGAGACACATACCCAACACCCTCAGAAATTAAATGTGTGGGCTGGAATAGTTGACGACAGAATAGTAGGGCCTTTCTTCTTTGAAGGAATCCTTACAGGACAAAGATATTTAGAGTTTCTAGAAAATGACCTTGTTCCAGCCCTTGCAGTAATTTTTCCTAACGATAATGACCCTGACATTCCTGACGATACCATATGGTTTCAGCAATTCCGCACTATGCGCGCCCTGTACGAGATTTTTTGGACAATTGTTTTCCTGGGAGGTGGATCGGCAGACGCGAGCCGATAGAATGGCCTGCAAGATCGCCAGATCTTACACCTCTTGACTATTTTTTATGGGGATACTTGAAGTCAAAAGTGTACATTAATAAACCACGTAATTTAGAAGAACTTCAAAATCGCATTCGGGACGAAATACGCAGAGTTACCCCAGAAATCATTCATAATGTGCAACAAGAATTTCTTCACAGACTTGCGCATTGTCAAGAAGTTGGTGGATGGCAATTCGAACATTTAATTTAAGTATAAAATTTAATAAATTGTATTTTATTTTACATACCTCAGAATTGTTACTTTTTTATGGATAAAATTTACGTTTTCTAACATTCAATCGTCATTTACTCGAAAAGTTTCCTATGTAAGAGGGCAAAATTTTAGTACTATGTGATAGAGAATTAAACGATCTTTCAGAATCAAGGAAAAAAATATGGTGTTGCCATTAAAAAAAATCGATGACGCCATTACTCGAAAACAAATGACATTTGAAAATCGCATTTTACGCTAAAATATGTATTTTTTAAATTAAAAATCGACCTGTTCGAGGATTTTTCCCAAAAAATAATTGTTTCGTTTTTATTGAATTTATTCCATACTTTTGGCGCATACTGTATAGGGTAATAGATGCGTCATGAAAAATGGAGTCAATATCGTAAAATTCTTATAAATCCCAGAACAAAATGTTGAAGTTGTAGTATTTTCAACCTTTACATCGCTGGGCTACTGTAGTCTCTAGCAAGGCGGTTCGGAATATTGAAATCCAATTACTTATAGTATGAACGTTTTTGTAATGCGAGTGTTTATATTAGTTTTTCAAGTGCCAAACATGGCATACCTGTGTAGCAACTCGGAGTTGATGGATATAGCTAATTTATGGCGATGTGAAAATGCTTTAGCCGAATGATTTCCCGGTAAACATGTGCCAAAAGCAGTTTCTTTACCGCGGTGTCCAGTGAGTGCAAGTGTAGTCGAATCGTGAAAGAGATAGAGGTCCAGTACACGGCGTATTGCAGCAGTGTGGTATATCATACTCGAGGCTCAATTGTGTGTGTACTATGTACAACGTGTCCAAGCGTATACCAAGAGATTAGACCAGGAAAATCTGTACCATGGCCACAATTTCCTGACTTTAAATCCTTTGGACTTCTTTTTGTAGGGACTTTTGAAACATGAGGTGTATTGCACCGAACTGAACGCTGTTGATGATTTACGCAAACGTATCATAGCTGCTGACAATAACTTACGAGTTCAAAACGGACAAGAAGCAGAACATTTGTGTTAGTTTGTAGAAACTGGGTAAGATGGCCCCAAAATTGTCTTGATGTACCACAAGTTAATTCTATTAACAATTAATAACAATAGCGGCTAAAGAAGTTAAATTTGTTGTATAAAATAGGTGTTATAAAATGTTATTTATTTCTTTGAAATTTTTGTGAATTTTTTGTCTGGTCGCCGACTGCAAGCTTTGCCTTTACAGTGGACCAATGTCCAGTACCGTATTTGTAAGAGGCTCCTGTACACTCAAATTTTTTTTGGATAATTTCTGAATCACCCAGAGGGGTAGAACTCAGCGTTATAGTTTGACCAAGCCATGTTTTAAAACCTTTATAAAATGTTGCCACTATATTAAACAATATGTGTTCTTTCTAAAGAGAAGTATTTCTTGTTTTAAAATTTCCAAAGGAAGCGATGTAATCTGCAGTAGGTATAATAGTAAATCAGCGAAGCGGTATTAACCGGAACAATGAAGTCAATTAAGTACTTGGCATAAGATTTCGAAATGCAACAAAGAGTTTTATTAAAGAGCCAAGTTCTCCCGCTAGACGTATGTAACCTTTGTCCTTTTATATCTGTTAAATTTGCTATGTACAATCAACGTCATTCGTCATTTTGGTTTATTCAATACGTGGTAGCGAGCTCAATTTTAGATTAAAAATTAAAAGGCCAATTTGGTCCACCTGCATAAAAAAGGCACATGGGAGAAATATTTTAATGATATACAATGTGTCCAAAATAAAATTATAGCATGTTTGTATCAAAATAAGTCGATTAAAGTAAACTTACCTTACTAAAAATAATGTGCTTAGGTTAGTCTTATTAATACTACTGCTTTTGTACCAAATAAGATATCTAATCTAAATATTATACAGCTACAAAATATGTCGTTTAAAATGCGTTAATATTTTATTCGCATTTCTCCCAAAGATTGAAGTGGACACAAGAAATTTACGTTTTTTTATAACATTTATTCAAGTACCACATCCAATCTTATAAGTTTATATTTGATTTAACTGCACGTTAAGAACAATATTTGTAAAACGTCGAATTAAACGTTTTGAATACATACATGAATTTAATATATTAAACGTGTTATTCAAATGTCGATAACACGTTTACTACACAACGTTTTACTAACAAAAATAAAACATGTAAAATACATTGATACTACACCTGTTCTCAACTAAAAGTAGGAACGAGCATCTTAATAAAATGTTTTCTGGTAGCGTTTACTTCACCTTATATTTAACTGCGCTTTAAGTGCAACGTTTTTCTATTAGAACCAATTTATACAATATTAGGTAATACTGAAATGCAACTAGATATTGGCCACTATCCAGAGCCACAGAGCTCCAAGATGGTTATGTCAAAGGAAAATTATATTAACGTATCGTATTGTATTCTGGACTATACCACCGGGGTTTTGGATCTAACTCCTTGCTATAAGTTTTTTGAATGTAAATTCAATGCTGGTCGGGGAATTAGCCCTCAGAGTAGTTGTTTCTCGAAATTCCGATATGTCTAATCATAACTGAATTATTACCATAATTTGAAAACAAAATTGTACCATAATATAAAGTGCAGCGATAAAAACTGGTCATACCCCCCCCTCCTTGAAACTGGCAAACGGTTGGGGAAAAACAGGTCATTTGCGAAATAACCTCCTTTTAAGTTATCAACACTAATATTTGTGTTACATATACAATCTAAGGTAAATTCTGAGTCAGATAACACAATGCTTATCAAACCTTGGCAGATCGTTTAATCGGCGCACCGTATACTTTTTTTTATTAGTGTTGGAGAATATGCAGTATAAAGTATTACAATATGACGTGAAAGGTTTTATAAACGTTAATACAACTAAATAAAACAATAAAAATAATGAAAAAGTCCCTTGGTGTTAAAGGAATTTCTTTCCTGAGGGTGATATTTATGTAACAAGCCATACTGTGCATATTTTGAAATTCAAACAAAAAAACGTTCAAAACCTTAGTGAAATTATTATTTCACGTCAGTATTTACTTTACTTTGTACAAATCCTCCTTGTGTAACTTGCTAGTCAAATTTAGTTAAAACTAATTATTATTACATACGTCAGTACATTTTACTGAACTTAATTTATTTTTTGTGTCAATTACAACCACAACTCGAAATGCGAGTATGAGAGTTCGACGAAGTAAAAACTTAACCAAGGCGATAATTCTCCCCCAAACTAACGTAGCGCATATTTGGCAACTGCAACTGAACCGCAATTTACTCTTGAATCAATTAATAATAATTAAACACGCATAGTTAACAGTGCAGCGTTGGTTAATAAATATGTATGGTGGCGAGAAAGTTCACAACTATGTTACCATACAAATAATAATTATTCTCTTGCACAACAAGTTCTCCGTAGGAGTAAGCAGAAATTTCATTAATCATTTAAATAATAATTATTTGAATTTAAAAGTGGATCAAGACAATTTAAATTTTACATTTTTATTTATATGTAACATTTTCTATAGCTTCAAAATGATTACTAGTAAGTAACAGATAATTATTGTAACTCGTTTAGGATACACAGGTTTCTCACAAATCAATCATCGACTTTCCTCACTCCAAATGTGAGAATTTTGTTTAATAACATACCCACCAATTTCAATATGTGCTCCACCCGAATAGATGAGAAAAATTATCTGGTTGATCTTTGATCCAGTTGACAAATGCACGACGATTTGAGTGATCTAATGGCTTGAGTTCTTGTGATATTTGAGTTTTATCCTTGAGTATTTACACCAAGAGAGTCAATCCTTAATAAAGACCTAAATAGTTATCATAATTCCTGTTAGATGTCGTACTGTGTAACAATACGCATTTATTCAAACGAAGGAAATAAAGTGCTACTATTTTAATCTGCAAAAAACTGTGAAGGCGTTTCGAGGGCGTGGCCGCGTGACCCTTTTTCATATACCTGCCTAAATAATAAGATTGTGGCAATATATTTATATTCAAACCACAGATCATAAAGTTTGAAACATAAGCAGTTTATTTTATAGCGTTAGAGAAGTATGAATATGAACTGTATGTAAATTAATTTAAAAAAAAAAAAAAACAGAAAAATAAGATTGTTAAAAGAGTTTTCAGCGATATGCCAAAATTTACATTTTCTGTTTTATTTACTTTAACCATATTAAGATAATTCAAATGAATTCGACATACCTACTTCTATAGAGAGACATATAGAACTGCAGATTATCGTGTGGGTTTCTCTTACTGCATAAGATGCATTATTATTTTGCGAAAAATTCATTAGTAAAAATTCTAAAACACCAAGTATCTTTTTTCAATATTTAATCTAAGTATAATTTTGTGATGGTGTGAAATAAATATTATTTTGTAGTCTTTTTGAAGAGTAATTTTTAAATTAAATTTAAATTAATTTAAAAATTCAAATAATTTAACAATTGCGCATGCAAATTTAAATAAATTTACATGCGCTAATGTTTTAAGTAAAAATAATTTGTGAACTTTACAGGCCTCTTCAGAAAAGAATGTGTTTCATGTGTAGTTTATTATTTTAAGTATTATATAAGGTGAACCATTAATGATGTGCCAGAGTAGGAATGACAGTTTTGGAGCAAAATGTGAAGATATAGCTAAATATGCCTTACTAAAATGTTGCTGTGGAAAAAGATACAGGTTTACATATTTTTTTTTCGTTTTTTTTTTTAATAACTAGGATCGCTCAACCGATTGTCATCAAATTTGGTAGGGAAACATATTTTAAGCAAAGCAATCATAATTTATGTAGTAGGTACCTATTAAAACAGATATTGCCAGATGATGACAATTTCTATCTTATTTTTTGTTAACGAAATTTCTACCGTTTTCCAGAAAACTGATCTAAAACAACCAAATGTGAGGAAATCTCTTAGGAGCATTAGAAAATTGCCATATTGAAAATTTTCTGTAATTAGCTGTAATAATTAGTTTAATTAATTAAGACATGTAGAAGTAGGGAGAGTTTGCTCAAGGGTAAGTTGTTTTTACTGCTCTGTTGTTATTTTTATCCATAAAAGTACTTGCGTTAATACAAAAGAAGAAAACACAATTAAAAATATTTCAACTTTGACACCTTGTATCTTTTTCCACAGAAATATTTTACGAAGATATATTTAGCTATATCTTCATATTTCGTCCCAATAATGTTACTCCTCTTCTATGCCCCCTTATTAATGGCCCACCCTGTATATTTTTATGGACACGTATTGAATGACTTCTTCACTTGAATTTACCAAAGCTGGAGGAGTATGATAAAAGTGTTATCTGGCGGTTAATATATTTTAAGCTTTGACTTTCATTGATACGCGAAAGTGAATATGAACTGGATAACTGCACTTCTGTATTTCTTTTTATTAAAAATCGTGATGAAATTACTATAATTACTTATCAGAATTCAAAATCTATCATTATAGTCGATTTTCGCCTTGCGCGGAAAAGTTTTATTCCTGGAATGTTTCATCTAGTTTTATTATATTTTAAAAATTAACATTTATTTGCTGCCTGCTTCCTCATGACTAACACATTCACTTAATAATAAAATAAACAGTAATCTTATCGAATGTCATTAAAGTTATGAATTTTAAGTACATACAAGTTTTTGAAATAACAATGACACTCTCTCAAAACAGTTTTTGAACTTCTCGAAGTTCTGAGTAGAAACTCATTAAATTTATATTGGTAAGTGAAACAACTTATTACTAATGTTAAAAGTTGAAAGCAGATTTCATTACAAATACGTCAGCAGTTCAAAAGAAATAGCAAAACTGAATTTAAAGAGTGTCAATATTATTGCAAACGATTGTGCATAACATAATATGTATGAACCAATCATCTTCGATGGGAGGAGCTTTCAAAATTATATACCCATGTCATTTTAGTACCTAATATTGCGCCATCTATTAGCAAATAGCCCAAGCGTAAACGTTCATTTTGAGATCGTTTCCCATTACGCGAGAGTTGGTTTCCCATTCAGGCCAACAAGGTCTCCCATTAGATTGACTAGTCTTAGTGTATATAGTCAAGGGTTTTATGTACCTTCAGAGCTATATCCTTATAGTGATTCACAACTTAGGAATATATGTCATGAAAAATGGAGTGAATATCCTAAAAACGAAAATTGTAAAATGCTTATAGTTTTCGAAAAAAAAATATTGAAATTGCAATATTTTCAATCCTTATATCGCTGGGCTACTATAGCCTCTAACGTCATCATCGAAATTACTAATACTGAAATTCGATTGTAGTATTAACGTTTATGTGATAGTGATTATATTAGTTTTTCAAGTGTCAAACATGTCTTACGTGTCTAATAAGATGAAACTTAATCCTCATAAATGAAATCGAAAAGAGTATACTGATAGAAAGGACGAAATAGTGATATGGCGAAGAAACTATTTAAAATAAATATTAACAAATAAGAATCTGGATCGAATATATTAAATTTTGACGAAACATGGACGTATGAAGGTCATACAGAAAGCTGTACGATATGATATAATAAGTGTTAATGTGTGACCGTTATAGTGATAGTGCTAGCAACCAATAGTAAATAGTGTGTATGTATTCTAAAGTCTTTTGTCCTTTTGAATGCGGAATTCACAAATATTTGCGCGATTTATTTAACGGTGGAAAAATCTCTATTTGTAACATATTTTGTCAACTACCTATAACATTTTCTATCATTTTCATCATGAAACTGCCATGGTAGATTATCAAAAGCTCAAAACAAATTTATTAACACCACATAATAATGAAAGGGGCAATAATATTTGTAGTGTTTGACACTTTCGCAAATTGCAATTGTCAAAAGTTAAGATTTTCCCGCCATAAATAATTAAAACAGAAATTGCAAAATTCGTGCAAAAATCCGTGTATTTCGCGTTCATGGAGGCTTAAGTGTGATATCTGCGGAGTGCACATCAAGTAGGTGTAAGTGGGTGGTAGTGGGCAATCGCCGTCCATAAGGACGGCATTCTAATTTGTAGAGAGGATGACACAGGTTACACATTTAAAGTAAATTATTAATGTGCTAGGTTTAGCCGACGTCAACTTATTTTTGATAATTTTGTGTGCTTTAACTCTTCTCAAGTGGCACGCTTAGGTAATCATACCACCCGTATCTTCCGTACTCATCTCTGTGTTGTGAAAGAGTCACTCTATTATTTTCGACTTTGGATAATTGATAATACAAGATAAAAACTTTAAATTTTGAAATAATTCTTATTATTTTTATTATATAACGCCTCAAAATTGGTAAAAACTGTTATATCACTGTTTCTACTCTAAAAATAATGGATGTTATGTAATGCAATTATTTTTGACATTTTTTTTGTATATTTTTTATATCTGATCGTCTTCAAATTTAGTACGCCTATGAAATGTTGCTCCTCGCACGCTTCCCCCGTTGCACTTGTCAAGAAACCAGCGATTAGTCACTCTCTACAATTTTGGCAGTCAACTATAATTGATAGTACCTTCAGATGGACGTTTATGCAAACCCTAAATAGCATAATTATTTAAAAACAGATTTCACTTAACGCCCATTTTCAGTACTTCAATAATTTCAACAAATTGTTGCATTGTACAGTTTATACTTTGTGTACATTAAACTTCTCAGATGTTACAAGCACTTAGGCAAACTCAAGACGATTTCTCTTTATTGAAGAATTGAAATAATACTCGATTTGAAAGACTCCTTGTTTACTAACTGACCTTACAAACCAGGAACAAAAAAAAATAAAGCAATTTCAATTGCTTTACAATCACAGGTTTAGCCGACGTCAACTTATTTTTGATAATTTTGTGTGCTTTAACTCTTCTCAAGTGGCACGCTTAGGTAATCATACCACCCGTATCTTCCGTACTCATCTCTGTGTTGTGAATGAGTCACTCTATTATTTTCGACCTTGGGTAATTGATAATATAAGATAAAAACTTTAAATTTTGAAATAATTCTTATTATTTTTATTATATAACGCCTCAAAATTGGTAAAAACTGTTATATCACTGTTTCTACTATAAAAATAATGGATGATATGTAATGCAATTATTTTTGCCATTTTTTTTGTATATTTTTTATATCTGATCGTCTTCAAATTTAGTACGCCTATGAAATGTTGCTCCTCGCACGCTTCCCCCGTCGCACTTGTCAACAAGCCAGCGATTAGTCACTCCCTACAATTTTGGAAGTTAACTATAATTGATAGTACCTTCAGATGGACGCTTATGCAAACCCTAAATAGCACAATTTTTTAAAAACAGATTTCACTTAACGCCCATTTTCAGTACTTCAATAATTTCAACACATTGTTGCATTGTACAGTTTATACTTTTTGTACATTACACTTCTCAGATGTTACAACCACTTAGGCAAACTCAAGACGATTTCTCTTTATTGAAGAATTGAAACAATACTCGATTTGAAAGACTCCTTGTTTACTAACTGACCTTACAACCCCTTGCATTTTCTCACTAAAACGTGTCAACATAATTGCTTGTTAAAACGAAAATAATAGGTAATTTTCTTTTTCCTCCACTGGGTAGCACTAGGTTACACTGGGTGGAGAAATGTCTAGGCAGTGTAACCACTGTTAAACCACTAAATGGCCCTTTACTGCCTTCGTAAGCTTTTACTTTCGGAAATAATGTAGAGTGTTTCAAATTAGGTACATTATAGTACTTTAAACAAATGAAAAATATCCACTGGTATATACTAGCGAATTACTTTTTTCTGTTAACAAATTTTGGTATGGTATAGCATGATAATTTCTTAAATGTTTCCCTTACATTACTATATTATTAGTGTAATATTTTACCATTCAATTCTTGTAATACTTTTATAGGGATCGTATATTTTACAAACGTTTACCTGACAAAGTGAATGATTCATAATTGATACGGGCAGCACATATTCGTATACGCCTATGGGCCTCTGCAGGTGTTAGTTTGGTAAATTTATGCTCTCCGACAAAGCCTAAACTATATGTTCATTGATAACACCTTCAAAATGTATAAGTATTACTGAACTTATAAGACATTATAAGACATTTTAATTAACACAGCACAATATTTTATGATTTAATAACAAAAATCAGATATTCTTGTTAATACATCTATTATAAATTTATTACCTTTCAGGATTCTTATAGAAGCGAAAAGACGAAATATTATCCTGCGTAGTAGTTTTACAATCATCGACTGAACAGTAAGACTAGTCATTGTTATTGTCCAACAAAATTAACTCGAAATTTATCGGGATTACCCAGCACAATCGATTCACATGTCACAGGGTATCAAACAGATCCGACAAATAGTCGATGATCGATCGTCAATGTTCAGTTGGTGGAGCACAGAAAGTGGGACGGTAGAAGAGAGAACAAGAGGTGGGGGATGGAGGACAGGTCCATCCGTTAGTATATTTTTAATATACAGGGTATCCCAACGAAAATTTGACCCCCCCCTATAATTGGAAAACCGAATAATATTTCAAAGTTCGCCGAGACCCGTCGATTTTTGATCTTGGGGGGAGCATTTTTGACAGTCAAGCCAACTCGATATGTTCATCCCTCTAATGCCTAGCAACCCCAACTTAAAAATTTCAAATGCAACTACCCCACTTGTGGCACATCATTTTAAAACCCTTTTCATTGCGAATACAGTGACGTACCGTTTTTAGAAATCGGTTGAGATTTGACAGAATTATTGGCTACAAACGAAAAGATGACAAACAAACTTACGCGTAGTAATTTCTACACCAAATGCCCACCACTAATAAGTTTTTCATCTACTACACATGACCGCATTACCTAATTGTTATTGATGTGTCTATCAGTTTACAAAAAAGTCAGAAATGAAATAAAAAAGCTGAAACAAATAAAACTAGATACTAAAATAATTATTAGTAGAAGATACTTAAGCTAGGAATTCAGACTTTTTCGAAATAACAAAAAATCGTTAGTTTTAGCCGTTATTGAAAGTATTAACGTGTGTTCGAAATGGTTTATTCTATCGCGGAAAGAATAGAAATTGTTGCAATATATTATCGAAATCACGATTGCGCTAAAGTTACAGTATGAATTTTTAATGCCAATCATCCTGAAAAAAATGTAAACCACCAGTACGTTAAACACCTGATTGACAAATTTGTTGCAACAGGTTCGCTTTTAAACAAGAAACGTGAAGTAATTGGGCCAGTTCGAAATGAAGCAGTTGAAGTGGCAGTTTTGGGTCATGTACAGATGGATAATAATCAATCGATTACAACTGTGTCTCAAGCTTCTGGCGTATCCCGTTCCAGTGTTCATCGAATTTTGAAAAAACACAAGTTTCATCCATTTAAGATGACGCTGGTTCAAGAGTTACATGAAGATGACTTTGATCGCCGTAACCAATTTTGCGAATACTTTAGTGAACAACTTCTACTGAATCGAAATCTTCTCTACAATACATGTTTCTCCGACGAATGCACATTTATGTTGAATGGCGACGTGAATAGACACAATTGTCGTTATTAGAGTGATACTAATCCGCATTTAATCAGGGAATTTCATACACCTCAAAAATTTAATGTTTGGGCAGGCATTTTGGGTGACCATCTTGTTGGACCATTTTTCATCCAAGGTAATCTCAATGGAAACATCTATCTAGAATTATTGGAAAGTACAATTGATCCTAGGATAACAGAGATTTTAGAAAGTGACGACAATTTACTAGAAAATGAAATAACCTTCCAACAAAATGGTGCGCCCTCGCACTATGCTGCTGCTGTGCGACAATTTTTGGATGACCATTTCCCGAAGCATTGGATTGGCAAAAGAGGTCTCGTCGAATGGTCACCAAGATCTCCGGATCTGTCTCCTTTGGACTTTTTTCTGTGGGGTCATTTAAAATCACGAGTGTACGCCACACAGCCGGAAACATTGCAAGTGCTACGTCAGAGAATTGTAGAAGAATGCCAATTAATAACTGCGGATGTCTTTAATAATGTTCGAACAGAATTTGAAAACAGACTGTATTATTGTTTGGGATTTAACGGGGGTCATTTTGAGCAATTCATCAAATAAATCTGATTTATTATTTGCTTCAGCTTTTTTATTTCATTTCTGACTTTTTTGTAAACTGATAGACACATCAATAACAATTAGTTAATGCGGTCATGTGTAGTAGATGAAAAACTTATTAGTGGTGGGCATTTGTGTAGAAATTACTACGCGTAAGTTGGTTTGTCATCTTTTCGTTTGTAACCAATAATTCTGTCAAATCTCAACCGATTTCTAAAAACGGTACGTCACTGTATTCGCAATGAAAAAGGCTTTAAAATAATGTGCCACAAGTGGGGTAGTTGCATTTGAAATTTTTAAATTGGGGTTGCTAGGCATTAGGGGGATGAACATATCGAGTTGGCTTGACTGTCAAAAAAGCTCCCCCCAAGAACAAAAATCGACGGGTCTCGGCGAATTTTGAAATATTATTCGATTTTCCAATTATAGGGGGGGTCAAATTTTCGTTGAGATACCCTGTATTTAAACTGACCAAATATGTTGATGAGTTAATTTTTTAAATGTTAATCAGCACAAAAGTCAACACTAAAATTATTTCACTCATAAATGAATTTACACAATGATATTTGTTACTGTGTAAATTACTATCTGTAATAGTATTTGATGTCTCTGATGTCCATTTTCATTGATTAATTCATTCATTGATTGATTGAATCATCAGTAGCAATAATAAAGACATGTGATAATACGTCGTATTTTTTAAACTTTTGTATACTTTCCAAATGACTATTTCAGAAAAAAACTGCAGGTTTTGATTTTTCTTATCCTATCAAATAAGCAAACAAGTAAAAAATATGTGAAACATATCCATTTTAATTTTGTTTTCTCTAATTTGTTTAGCTTATACCCCAATTTATCAAATTGCGGGATATGTTAAAAACATAAACAGTTAATAACGAATAATATAAAATAAACAATAAATATTTGAAACTGTAGTAAAACCAGTATATTATTTTATTAAAATCCAGTCAACGTATTTTAGATACGACTTTCGAAAGGAGTTGAACATGAAACTCTGTATTTATAGCTATAGATGCCGTATTTATAGATATATTCACTCCTCTATTTTCTACTTACTAAAAGCTAAGCGCGTTTTGCTCATCCATTTACATAAAACTTTTACCTACTTTGCCTACCCTGAAAGCAAGTAATATTAAAATCACTCTTTCATGTGTAAGCGGTAAGTGTTTGAACAGCAAAAAACGCATCCTGAACTTTTTCAGCCTCGAAGTCCTTTTCATGCTTATATTTAGTCGTGGGATCCCCGTGTTATGGTGACGCAAAGATGGCTATTAATTTCATTGCTTTACCGGGAATTTTAAATGGAACAATTATTGCTATAATATTCAGGCTGAGCCTTAAATAATTAAAAATATTTTAACCAGAAGTGCAGTTCACTGTGTAAAACACATAATTAATAGTTTTTTTTTTACAAAAAAATGAGGAATAAAAAAGTCAAATTTTAAATAAATTTCGTAATTTTTCAATCGAAAACTTGTTGAGGACCGCTGATCCAACTCCCATACTAATATTTTTAAGAGTCATGGTGGATTAGAAATCCACAGCGTTGCTTGTGTTACACTGATGTCTTCGAATAGGCTTCAACAATGTTAATTAGAATCATAGTTAAATCTAGATGGTAATTATTCATTTTTACTACACTCTAAGTGATCTATTTGAGTGATTTTAACTTTGTCGTTATCGCTATCACTGATTATCACTACTGAATAAATATGCTTTTAGCATGTCAACCTTTTCACTGTTTGAATAATGCGCCATATTTTATTTAATCACACTGTATTTCACGAAAAATATAAATTAAATACACAAGACACTTAAGAGAAAAACACTGCCCGTGAGAATAATAAGACGATTTAAATACGTTTTATACGCTAGTGCCGTAACTCTTAAAACAAATGCGTAAAGCAGCGTATTCTTAGAGAAACCATTAGCTTAGTTCAGTTTCAGAAGATGCAAAAGTGTATCATATTAACTTTCAATTTACGTGTATTGAAGTTATCAAATCATTTTCCACAAATATTACATGTTTTCTTTCCACTTGCCATTGCCACAGCTTATTCCTTTGCCCTGGACCATACTAGTGCACCGGTATCAACATTACCTTTATCAGTGATAGCGGACGGGGTTAGGGGAATAGTCCACGAGCAGCAGCGACGCGAGTAGGTACTACCCTACTAGTGTACGAGTGAGTGGCAAAGTAGTTCAAACCAGTGTGTGCACACAGTGAAGTGGAGGCCCCACAAACCATTTGTCTTTTCTAAGACAAAATTCTAGTCTTTCTTAAGACTATATAAAAGAAATTCGCACTGTCTAACCGTCTGAGATCTTTCAGCCTAGGCAGTCAGGTCGCAGATATTTTTGTTACAGGTGCGCGTTTTGGAAGTGAAGTGGAAAGCGTCGAGGAGGACGACGCGATGCGATCGAGATCGCCAACGCCAACCCCCAGCGACGGCGAGGAATTAGCCAGGCTGAGAGCCGAGAACGCGCAGCTCCGGCAAAGCATTGCCGAGCTTACTCAGCGACTCCGGGAGCAAGAGGAAACCGCGAGAGCCCGCGAGGAGGCGGCAGAAGCCTGCCACCGAGCTCTAGAAGAGCTCATCAGGAGCCTGTCGGCCGGCTCCAGAACTCACAGACAGGCTAACCAACCCGAGACGATGGACGAAACGCCTGCCCAAGCCGCAGCCGCACCCACCACCGCCGCACCCACCACCACCAGCAGCGGCAAAGGTAAGGGCGGCAAAAGGAAGAAGTTAACCACAAGAAGCCGAGAGAAGCGCCGGCCAAATGCGCAAACTGCGGCGGCCCTCTTCCCGCGAGTTACAGGGGCTGCCCCCAGGCCCCCAGGAAGACCACGGGAAAGAAGACGACGGCGGGAGTAGCAAAGCCTGCAGCAGCGAAGCCAGCAGCCTCACCAGATACAGCTAAGTGCACGCAACCCCCTAAGGTGACGATGGCGAAGAGCTTCGCCGACGCCGCGAGGCAAAAGCAGGCTCCCGCCACGGCGCCTAGGGGGGCCGCCAAACCCCAACAGCCACCGAAGGCGTGGAGTGCGCCCTCCGACTTCGTCAGCACGCTGGCGAGAATGAAGGAGATGTACTCCGCTATGCGCGCCTTCTTTACCAAAATGCCATATCTGTTACAGGGGTAATGGCTGATCCTCCGAGAGTGCAGTCCCTGAGAGTTCTGAATGCAAATGCGGTCTACCTAATAATAATATACCGCATCCTATTCCGCACAAGCCCCCGAGTTCTAATCCTCGTGATTTGAATGACGGGTAGAGGTACCAAAAATTATTTTGATCTAATATATCAGAAACCTGAAGAGTGCATAGTACATACATAGTTGCGGTAAACAACAATATTGTTAACTTAACGAAATAAATTTTGAAAGTGCAAGTAAATATTTAATTGTAGGAACTAGATGTTGTCTTTTGGGGTTAAAAAACAATTTTCACTTCCTCTAATAGTAACTGACCTATGACCAAAAGAGTGTACCACAAGAATACGAAATTAGAGAAAAAAGTATTTTACAGCTATTATACCTGTATAAATCAATTTTAGCTATTCATTATTCTTCTTTTAAAGTTAAATTAATATCAAATTCATTCTTATAATTATTACTCATATGGTCAGTAATTTATTCAGTGCATTTATTCAGGAGTAAATGGGGAACTGAAAAAATTGTTATTTTTTAATAAAAAGAACAGAAAATTACTGCAAAATAATATATTTTATGAGCGACCCTTCCATACATTTTTCAGTCTAGCTGTTTTTCGCTTTAATTAGCATAACATACTCACTAAAACACTCTCATATACGAGAATGCTTTTTCGTTAATAATTCATACAATTTAAATTAGTTTTTTAACGACGCATACGTAAAAAATACCCAACAATTACAAAACCTGTTGAAATATTAAATTTACAAAATGTAGGGCTGTACACAAATGTTACATGAAGAAATAAAGTCGTCTGTAATTTGATACATAGCGATTTTCCGGGTTGTTATGCCGTGACCTCGGTAACTGGTATCTGCCAGATACAGAGTTAATATACACATCCCGGGACTCTTTTACCTTTCCTGGTTGTTCTTGGGCTAGGCTCTGTGGGAACAGACCCGCTCTCGGTGTCTCTGGGCCCGTCCATATATTGCTTTCGGTTCCTATTGTTGGTATTACGACTCCTACGGTCGGAACCGTTCCTCGGATAATGGTGGTCCTCCGAGGCGTTCCGTAGCCGCCGCTGTAACTGCTCGCATCCCATGCTTCCAAAGGTTTCGTCGCTCTTCACAGTCGGCATCTTCAGTGGTGACTCTACAAATGCTTCTTCGCGACTGAGGAACCGAAATCAATATATGGACGGGTCCAGAGACACCGATAGTGGGTCTGCTCCCCCAGAGCCTAGCCCGAGAGCAACCAAGGCAGGTAAAAGAGTCCCGGTTAATGGTAGGGATGTGAATTTTAACTCTGTTTCTGGCAGCTACCAGTTACCGAGATCACGGCACAACAACCCGGAAAATCACTATGTACCAAATTACAGCACTGACCGTGATAGCCTAAAAGACCACTATAAATAAAGTCGTCGATCGCGAAGAACTTTAAAAAAAACATAATTTACACACGAGCAGTTAAAATCATGTATCTATAGGGAATTTGAGTACAATAAAGAGATACAATTTAAATAACAAGATTATATGAATTTTCTCAATAATTAAAGTAACTTTATCCTTACTCTTTTGGCAAAATGGAAACTACTCCGTTACCTATTCGCATTTTTCATAAGTACATTAAGAGAATTGAGGACATATTTTAACTAGTTCCCAAATTACACTATTTACCTAATTTTTATGCAGTATTGATGATGTATCGCCAACCCAGAAAATTTGAAGTCGATGTGACAAGTAGTTTTCGAAATATACGAAGTTAAATTGGAATTAAACGCCTTGGATCGCGAGGCGTGACGTCATTTCCTCCTACAACTTACTACAATATAAAACATTTGTTATATCACTCAGTAAATTTAAATTTTTTTAAAGTTTATTTATTAATTAATTATACAGGGTTGTGTAACAAATCTTTTACTTTTAATACCTATTAAAAATTTTCTATGAAAATATAAAATGTCTAAAAAGTTATTCTAGTAAAGCAATGAAATGTGCATGATGATCCGATATATCTGGATCAAAGTTACCTGCTTCCAATATATTATCATCAATATTTGTTATAATATTATCAGTACATGTTGCTGAGGTAACTAACTAAAATAAAACCACAATAACTATAAAAATAATTAAGTAGACTGATGTTTAGTTTTATATACTAATTTCAGTAGCATTATTAGAATTTAGTAGTTTGATTTTTTTTATTGTGCTATCATGTAATCGCTAAAATTAAGCAATCTATAAATTTGATATTAAAATGATTAATAAGGTACCTACTTAATGCGTAGGTATGCTGTTTAGTTTTAAAGGTACGTTCGTCTACAAGTATATTATACACATTATTAAACTGATTATACAGTGCTTTCGAAAAGTAACGAATAAATTCATTATTTTTGAAATTGAGAAGTTTTTGAAAAAATCCCCGGGCACATCGATTTTGTTTTTAAAAAGGCACTTTTTGACATACGACCCATATTTGTGACGTCATCGTTGTTCGAGATATGACGTCATCGACAATTTTTTTAAATAGCAACCCCCAATTTTGACCATGCCATTTGAAAGAGCGTGTCATTCTACATACATACATCATGAAAAATTATGGTGTTACATAAAAAAAATTTCAAGAAAACAATGTTTGAAGATTTTAAAATTTAACTTTCACGTCATATCTCGAACAGCGATGACGTCACAAATGAGGGTCGTATGTCAAAAAGTGACTTTTTTAAAAATAAAATCGACGTGCTAGGGGATTTTTTCGAAAACTTCCCAATTTCAAAAATAATGAATTTATTCGTTACTTTTCGAAAGCACTGTATATAAATCTTACAACACATATTTATTTTTTGCTGTATTAGAAAGCTATTTTAAGCTAATATAAATCAAATCTACAATTCCTATCAATGAAGTCATATGTATGCTCTCTGATACCAAACATCTAGGTATGCTAATGAACAAGTCCACAGACAAAGCTCTATTCAATAATTATCTAAAGAAAATTAATCTACTTAAATTTACTAACCTGATTTAATGAAAATACTATAAATATCTAAGGTCACTTTTGAAACTCTGGGAACATTGTCGATATTTAATTTCAAATAATTTTAATTTATTGGTATAATAATTTTTATAGTGAGATATTTGACTCAACTTAAAGGAGGCCACCTGAAGAAGCAATCCAACAAATTACAATAGAGTCAGTAGCAACACGGGTCGTGACGTAGTAAGTGAACTAATTTTGTACAATTATATAAAAATATCAATCAGTTTTATCAATTTAACGTTTTTTGACAATTTTCAAAATATAAAGTAAGTATTATATGTATTTCATGATGAACAAAATGCAATTGAATGGCATAAAAAATATACAGGAAGTTCCATTTAAAAAAATTGGGTCATGTTTTAAAAGAAATACCCCTACGTTAAAAACTCTATCACAAGAAATTTTCGCCATTCCCATATTTCAGCTATTCTCTGAGATACAAACAATCCCTTAAAAGTAGTTTTTTTTAACTTTTAAACTTTGCATTGTATCTCAAAAACGAAGAGGTCTTAAGTTTCTTTAAAAAGGAGTCCAGTGTGTCTGCAAAAACCGCATCCTTCTTTCTGTTGTAATTTTTCGAGAAGCCCTGCTATTACAAATAAATTGGGACACACTGTACAGGATAGTTCAAATTGGTCGGTTTCCAATGGTTACTGCAAATCTGTCATAAATACCTAAAGCAAATCTGATTCTGACGAATTCAAAACTCATTTTTCAAGAAAATAACAATGGCGTAACCGCATGTCTCTATCTGCTACCGCTTTCGTGCTACAGGGCGTTTCTCGATTTTTGGTAACCCTTTTCTCAAATCCTTTTCAAGGTATCTTAACACGTAATGAACATTCTACAGGCACTTTTTTGAGATACATTCGACTTGCGTTTTTTATATGACTAAAAATGCATTACAAAAATATATACTTATTATTTTTTGTGTAGATTTTTAAGTTTTCTGACTGAGAAGGCTTTGAAAACAAACAAATTTAACATTATTAGAAGCGTGTTAACACAAATCAAAAATGGTTCGTTACTCAAATGCCTGTAGAATGTTCAAACCGTTTTACGATATCTTGAAAGGGAAACGAGAAAAGAGCACTAGTCGGCCTGTAGCTCGAAAACGGCAACAGATAGAGACATGCGGTTTGCGCCTTTGTTATCCTCTCGGAAAAAGAGCTTTGGACTCGTCTCGATCAGATTTGCTCTATCTATGACAGATTTGCAGTAAACCTTAAAAACCGACCAATTTGAACCACCCCTTACTATTATTATTGCCAAATTTGTTACGAATATTTCCACCCTTGTATTTTATTAGAAAGACCTTAAATTATATAGTGAGGATATAGAAGCATGCAAAATATTTTCAACCCATTAATATCACATTGCACACAATGCCTTAAAACTAGCACCTACACCTACATTTTGACCTAAACCGAATTTAATTTAAGTAAAAGTAGGTCAATTTAATGTTCGAAGGGAAACTTGAAACATGATATGAATTCAAAATTTTCTTCCATCCCCTTTCCATCATAACTATACCAACATCAACAAGATATGTGTTGCCTTTGAAATTAGAGGGGTTGGTATTTTCTACTGTATATTTGAAGGAAGAAGAGACATCATGTTACATATATACCAGATGTCAATGAGATTATTAAGCAAGTCACAGCACTCAGAGTTTTCTAGATATTGATTGAGTTTGAGGAATATAGTATACAGAAGAAAATGCAAATTCCAGTTTCCAGTTCCGCCAAAAATGACCACAGCTATGAAATTTTAAATACAACAACCTGTACCCTGTTTATTTTTACATTGTTTTTTTTATTCTAGAGATGTTTAAGGTGCAACTGTTTGAGAAATGTTTTAACCCACTTGATTTTTTAGACCTATTGTTATTTTTGCATTTAAATATATTAAAAATGTTTTGAAGCTTACTATTTCTATAATAATTCATAACCAGATTCGTACTAAACCGATTATAACTTTAATTGTACCATATAATTTATCATGAACAGTAGGTACTGTTTAAGTGCTGGATGTTTAAAGAACGCTGCTACCTAAGAAAATGCATGTTTTGAGTTAAGCGCATTTTAAGTGTTATAACGCCTAAAATAGTCGAAGAAATCTGTCGTTTCAGTTTTCCATTATTTCGTTATAGACTGGTAGAACTACATATTCGTGCATTACAACCACTCACTACCGATAAAAGACAATTCCCGTAGGAACAATTAGATAGATTAGATTTATTATAACAAAATCGAACGAAAGGAATAGATAATAGACGTTTTAATGTAACGGCGGCAGACTTGTCCCATAACCTAGGAAACCAAACCGGCGAACTATATTGTGGGAAAGTATCTGCATCCAACACAAATGGCTTTATTTAATAACTATAAAACGCTTAAAAATTAAAAAAGGCACTAAAAACTGAAGAACACAAAATTACAACGTAAACACAGGAATTCAATTATGACATGACAGCGATACCGACTGTTGCATGCTTGTAGAGTATGCAACCAACAAGCAAGTTAACATTGGCGGCGTTAAATAACGATTTAAAATAATATCGAAAACAAATTTTTTTGGCTTTATAAATAAGTTTGGAATTTTTTTGAATGGTGATTCCGTTAATTCTTATTTCTCCCTATCCCCTCTTAAAATATTTGTACTAAGTCATAGTTAACCCTGTATAAATTTTCAGAATTATTTTGTACCTATACAGAATGATTCAGAATTTAATAAAAAAAAAAATTGAATGGGGCTCTTACAAATACAATTTGGTAAAAATAAAATAAAAAGAGCAGTTCAAAAATTATTTAAAAATACACTTTCGCACGGCACTGGAAATTGGTCCACTGTAAACCTTCAGCTCTTCGACGATTCGGTTGCAAATTTCCCGCATCACGCCGGCGTTTGCACTATAACTTGAACTCACTGCACACCGTGGTAAAAGTAGCTGCATTTGGCACATGTTTACCGGGAAGTCGTTCTGCTAAAGCATTTTCACTTCACCATAAATTAAAATTATATCCACCAACTGTGAGTTGCTATACGTAAGCCATTTTTGATATTTGAAAATCTAATGTAAATACTTGCATCACAAAAAAGTTAATACGATAAGTAATCGGATATTTGAAATGGCTTGGCTAGATACTACAGTTGAAACTGCTAGAACTTCAATATTTTTTTTCTCGGAGAATATAGGGATTTTATAAAAGTTTTTTTTACAATATTGACTACATTTTTCATAACGCATCTATTCTCAATTTTTTTTAGATAAGTTCCGAATCACCCTGTATATTTTTCCATACGTCAATCGTAGTCGTTCGTGGTGGGACTGTATAAACAGTGATTTTACAACTGGGAGACGACACCAACACTAAATTAATTTGATCACATTTATGATAAATTAACGCAAGACAGTTCGGTTGCTTTGTTTGTCCTGTTAGATTTGATTGAGTATTCTATGCAGTAACTTGAACACCCAACTGACTAATTCTTGAGAAAGGTGTACAACTAGTGTCACTATCACGTGTTTCTGCTACTGCCTCACGTCTTTTCAGCGTTCTCTATCTCTACGTCGCGCGTCGGTGTTTCCACAATAAATGATTAATAATGTACTTCGTACGCTCACCGTTTAGTTTATGTTGGTCGTGTCTGTGCTATCTAAATATTCATCGGTAATAGGTAAGGCCTTGTTCGTGGCTTAGTGTTCATTATTCCACGCCACAGTTTCAATTTTACATATAATCTATAAAAATACAATCAATAACTTAGCCCTTTACATTTACGAACCTTTAAATATTAATAGAATTGTGATATTCGCGGTATGAAAAATGTAAAATTTGACAATATTTTGATAATGGATACAGGGTGTCCGGAATATGAGTGCCGTAATTTTATATATCTGACTAAGAACAATAAAAAAACTGTAAAATGAATAGTTTGTCTACAAATACATTTCAAAAATAAAAATTCAACAGCAATAATACGCAAAACTATGTTACGAAATTACAAACTAAAGTACAATAAAGATTAAGTAAAAGCCCCTGTAAGGTAATTTGTTCATAATTTGATTTTTGGATCTGTATTAATGAAGTAGACAATTGACGTTTCAGAGAAACTCGTTAAAACTGCACCGTATGTAACGTTCGACAACATTGCAGTGTCAGACTGCTGGTGATAACCTAAAAGTAATATTAATCATAATGGTGCGTACAGCTAGTGCGATTCATTTTGTCTAGTTTTTCTTTGATGTTGTCAAATATGTTAATTTATATTGCTCTATTTTACTACTTACTTAGACGAATACATTCATTTAAGTAAGATTTTTTAAATTATTTGATTTTATCCAACTTTCAAATTAATTAATTTGTTTCTATTTTATGAGCATCGTTCAATGCCGTTGCAATATTTTATATACTTGTACTTATCAATGTTATTTTGCAGTTTGAAAAAATACAATGAATAATTTTGTTATGAAATATTAATAAATCTCGAGACCACTTTTTAAATGAGAATATCCATTTTTGCCAATATTTAACAATTAATAATATCGTTAGCATATTCCTCGCGTTTTCCTATTCTTCGACAAATGCCGCCATTGCCGATGATATTTGAGGTACTGGGCATTGTCATTTCACATTATACAGTTACAGTACTATTACACGCATCTGAGACTTAACTGAAACGAATCAGAAACAACAAAAAAATTTTAATTACAGTGCACTGAATTTATAAATATAATATAGTGGATAAGGAACCACGAAATGACCGTAGAATATTCATTCTCATATAGAATATTGTGCTTATGAACATAATGAAGATTGCCTATACATGCATATTGTTGCAGCAAAATGTTGAAAATCCTCAATGCACTGCTGATGTTCTAAGTCGTTACAGATGAAGCATTATTTACTCGAAATCGAAGACAAAACATGCACACAAGTTTTGGAACTCGAAAATCAGCACGCAATTGAACGGCATCACTTCCAGCATCGTTTTTCACTGAAAGTTTCGAACAGTTTTTGTATTACTAATAGTAAGTATGTGCTATTTTTTTTTTATAAAAATCATGATTCTAATGGTGATCAAATACCGCAATTATTCTTCAAAACTAGTGTAACAAAATTTTAGGGTACTCTCAGGTAATAACGCCAGCCAGATAATAGGGCCGGAGGTACAGAAACATGACAGGAATCAACATTTGACATGGATCGCGCCATCTGTATGTAAGAGGTTTTAACCTATGTTGGATGGTGCCATAGAGCAAATAGTAAGCCCCGTCACTTTGTTGTGAACACTTGTTGAAGTACGAGGTCAACATTTTATTTCATGTGTTATAAGGATAACCATTAAATAGTAAGTTATATTTATGTTATAAAACATAGATTTTTGTTCATTTGATTTTGCATGCATTTATGATGATGTTAACGAAAGAATCAATTAGCTTCATTGCTTTAGTTAGTGATTGATAACTGAAGATAACCTAAAAAAGTTTAAATCTACTAGGCCGTGGCCTTATTACCTGCCTTACCAGTTGTGTATCATGAAAATTCATACCAGGTAATAAGGCCTGTCACAAAATAGTTTATTAAATAAGTTTCTTCGGATTTTTTAGATATGGGAAAGAAAAATCGTGGCATTAGGGCCTATTGGACCGAGGAAATGATGGAGGAGGCCCTCCAACTATTAAGACAAGACCATTCTTAAGAGCCAGTAGAAAAGCGTTGTGGTATTCCTCGACGGACGCTAAGAAACCATCTTAGAACTGACTCCACAAAACGATCATTGGGAGCGAAACCCATTTTGAGCGCCCAAGAAGAAAACGATTTGGAAAAAAAGATAATAAGATTTGCCCAAAAAGGATTTCCGCTTACTTCCAAAGTCTTACACCGCAGTGTTTACAAATTTTGTGAAAGACTTGCGGGTAAGGAATGGTACCGATCATTTTTAATGCGACACCCTAATATATCTCAACGCAAAGCACAACAACTAAATCCCGCTCGTGCTCAGAAATTAAACACATTTATTGTTGAGGACTACTTCAATAAGATAGAGAACCTTTTAGAGAGAACTGGTCTAAAATATAGTCCTGAGAAGATTTATAAGATGGACGAGAAGGGATGCAGACTTATGCTGCATCACCAACAGCATGTGTTAGCCAAAAAGGGGTCTAAAATAGTTCATCTAGTCGCAGCAAAACACGCAGGGAATGTGACAGTGGTCACGTGTGCAAACGCGCTTGGTCATGTGGTACCACCCATGATATTATTCAAAGGCCAACGCTCAAAACCTGTATATTCTAATGGTCTACCAACAGGATCGGTTGTTCACATGACACACAAAGGCAGTATGACCACCGATATATTCATAAAATGGTTAGACCATTTTGCCAGATTTATGTCTCCTCCTCCAACAGTTTTAATTTTTGATGATGCGTTTAGTCATCTGGATGTAACTATTGCTGGTAAGGCAGAATCTCTAGGAATTGAACTAATGTGTTTACCTAGCAATACCACACATGAGCTCCAGCCAATGGGAAGTCAGTCTTTTGCTCTTTTGAGTCGCATTGGAATCAAGAACTTGTGGACTACTAGGATCAACATCCTGAGAGAAAATTAAATAAAGAACGATTGTCGGATGTTTTTACTCCTGTTTGGGGCAAATCTATGTCGGTCAGTAACATTTGTAGTTGTGTGGCTTCAGAGCGACCGGCATGTCAATAAACATGCAATTCCGGAACACGCTTTTGCACCAGGCCTTCCAATCAATTCCATTCCCCTCATTGTTTCCTTGGTTACTGTTAATTCTATATTGTACATGAAAAATTGTTTTAGTTCAATAAATATAAATATTTTGCGTTAAGCCGGCCTTATTACCCGACAGTACCTTATTCATTTTAGAGACACGTCACTTTGGTCAGATCTATCAATCTTAAATTTGATTTCAAAATAAAAACGCTGCAAATCTTTTTTGTGCCGGTATAGGTTTACTCACATAACGTCGGAGATTTTTCATGCCATATGTAGGTAAAATCGCATAGGTTTTTTTTTAAATTAGGTTTTGCGATATGTGACATCGCCAGTTTGCATTGTCACTCCATTAAAGTAGACTAGATTCCCACGGCGCACAGTGGCTCAAAGCGCCACTGAGCCACCCAAATTACTGTACACCCCTTAGGGTTGTGCCGTTTGAGTTGATTTTTTTTTAAATGTTTGTCATAAAATTTCCTATCGGTCCCTCTTTCTCAATTTTCTCTTTGGATTTTCATTTTCGCGGAATTTGACTCCAAAAATGGGTTTGCATGGAAAAAACTAGATTTTTCGCACAAAAATTACTTTACGGAACACGA
Source organism: Monochamus alternatus (assembly GCA_037114965.1). Lineage (NCBI taxonomy): Eukaryota > Metazoa > Arthropoda > Insecta > Coleoptera > Cerambycidae > Monochamus > Monochamus alternatus. The sequence goes on along the minus strand of CM073428.1, from coordinate 29,675,666 downwards.
GATTTAGATTTTGCCGGACTTTTTTTATGGGAAAATGCTCGTCTTGGAAAGCCCTACAAGACTGTCCACTTAGATTTCGGGGAGAAATTTTCACATCATACATTTCCATCCGAACAGTTCCAGGACAAATCAATCAGTTCTCATTAACAAAGAACTGTTGTATCCAAAATGACCACTATTGTCAAAAAATTGAATTCCCAAAATCATTAATGGAACCTTTCTGACCTTTTTCAGAATTACGGAAAAATTCGGAAAATCTCTGTATGTGGCCATTTTGGTGAATGTCCAAAAATGTGTCCAAAAATTCTGAAAAAATTTTTGCGAATTCCTTGAATGTGTACAAATAATTTTTGTGAGATGATATTTTTTCCAATACTTTCCCAGTTTTCAGTAGAACGATTTCTGATATGTGAACATTTTTGGATGATTGTGGCCATTTTAAGAGCAAAGGAAAATTTCTCCAAAAAGTCTTGTAGGGCTTTCCAAGACGAGCATTCCCCTATAAAAAAAGTCCGGCAAAATCTCAATCTTGTGTTCCGTAGGGTCATTTTTGTGCGAAAAATCAAGTTTTTCCATACAAACCCATTTTTGGAGTCAAATTCCGCGAAAATGAAGACCCAAAGCGAAAATTGAGAAAGAGGGATCGATAGGGAATTTTATGACGAACATTTACAAAAAAAAATCACCTCAAACGGCCCAACCCTAAGGGGTGTACAGTAATTTGGGTGGCACAGTGGCGCTTTGAGCCACTGTGCGCCGTGGGAATCAAGTCTACTGTAATGGAGTGACAATACAAACTGGCGATGTCACATATCGCAAAACCTAATTTAAAAAAAAACAGTAATTTGGGTGGCACAGTTGCGCTTTGAGCCACTGTGCGGCGTGCAATTAAATATTTCTAAATAGTTTTCAGAATGCGAATATTAATTTTGTTTGCGTTACCATATTTATACATGTATGTTCTGAATCACCCTGCAGCTATGTCTCACCAGAGTAGCTACCCAATACGCAACCAATATTATAGCCACAATCTGGCAAACATTGGGTCATTGTTTTATGATACATGGGATGATGCCAATAACGTACCAATAGAGTAAAAATTCACGCAAGTGAACGTTTACACATAGCAAGTAAACAATAATTACGCAAGGCAAGTAACTTACCATATTTACTTACTTGCCTCTCTACTCATGTCTCATGCAAACCAACCGTAAGTCCAGTTTGCGATTCACAGTAAAATACTTAGTTACTACTACAAACGAGTAATTCGAATGATGTTATGTAGGTACTTAATATTTACAACAACACTCCTTTCCTTCCAAAATGTATATCTCATGAATGATTTTATCTCGAGGTTTTGTATATGAAACCGTTTCTCTCATTCCGCTTTCAATTTTGTTTGTCAAACTTCATTATACTCAGTTCGACACATTGTTCTCAAACACAATAATACAAAACAATACCGAAGAAAAAGAACGAATATTTTAGTCTTGCCCAGGGACGCAATCGACTTCCGTTAGAAGGGCAGATATGAATAAATCTATACGTTTGTTCCAGGAAGACATTTCCTTATAACTTTCGGAGATCTGTAAATCATTTTCTATACTTTTTATATCGCCTTTACGTGACAAGCTTAGATTACCTATCCGGGTTATTTACTGGTAGATATGTTGTCTCATATTTTACTTACATTTGTCATATTCATAATATCTTCTCAAAATGTTGTACGCTGCAATGAGCGCTTACCTGAAACAAAGATTCACAGTGAGAAAAATAATAATAATAAAATTTGCATTTTTAACTAGGAATATAATCTTGATAAGGAGGAAATAAATCAATCACATTATCAAATACGAATACCATAACCGTAGGTAGGATTTTTGCTTGTGGCAGGTATGAAGAGGCAGGTAGCAAAAAAACACCTTTTTCATTTTTTCCACAATCATTGTCTTTAATAAAACTTAATAATCACGTAACACACATAAAATATGAAAGTTGTAACATTCATTACTATTGATCTCTGTAAAATATTTTCAACTTTACAGGGTGTACAGTTTAGCCTGAGCGTTGACCAGCTTTAGTTTTTTAAATGGAACACCCTGTATATTATTTCATTTTTAGATTACTCGTTAAATTTTAGGCTGACTTTGTATATCATACCTTAGGTCTAGGACGTTTCGGTTCCGAGTTATTCAACTTTTTTAGAAAAATTTTCCGATTGCATTATTGTCTTTAAAATTAAATATCTTCTAAGCTATTGATAACACAAATTCACGGTTTTCACCATTCGATTTATAATAAAATTCTCTATCATTTGAGCTAAGGAAAGAAAATCGTTCTTACAAGACCCAGATTGTACTCCACATTAAACTTCAAAATGTTCAAATTCGTATAACTCATTTTTTTCCAATGGAACTATTAGTTTTTCTTCTTATTATTAAACGCAGATTTAAATTTCCTTTCGACTGATATAACATTGTTAGTACTTATCTCTATCAGTTTTTGGGTAATTTTCATTTATTTGAATTTCTCCCAAAATCGGCAAATAAACGTTCATTAAAAAACAAAGTGTTCACTAACAACGAGGTTTTGAGCACTACAGATTTTTTTTCGCCAGTTCTCTTTCGCATTTTGCCAGACTTGGAACTGGCAGTGGCTTTACAAGCATGCTTAAAAGGTCAAAAGAACAATAAAATCAAACCACATGAACATAGGAATAAAACAGAATGACACATAACGGAAACATAAACATTACAACAAGTTTTACATTAGGTGCTCAAAATGGCGCCCATTGTGAGTAATGCACAAGTGAAGTCTGTTTTTTAACGATCTTTGCACATTTTCTAGCATCTGTGGGGTAATTTCTTCAAAGGCTCTAAATATGCGATGGCGCATGTCCTCTGCTGTAGTTGGTGTCGTTCTATACACTTTACTTTTTATGAAACCCCACACAAAAAAGTCACAAACTGTAAGGTCTGGAGACCTAGGAGGCCAACTAACGGTTCCTCCCCGGCCAATCCATCTCTCGGGAAATGCTTGATCCAAGAATTGTCGAACCCGAAGAGCATTGTGTGCTGGAGCACCGTCGTGCTGGAACCACATTAAGCAGCGTGTCACTAATGGTATATCGTTCAGTAAATTATTTAAATCCCTTTTAAGGAATTCTAGATAAACTTGCCCCGTCAGGTGTTGTTTGAAGAAAAATGGTCCTATGATATGTGTACCCAGAATACCAGCCCATACGTTTACGGACCATCTATGCTGGCTATTACCAGTTGTAAAATGGTGTGGATTTACTGTGTCATAATACTGACAAATATGACGGTAGACGTTTATGGAAGGTGGCCTCATCTGAAAACATAAGTGTACCGAAGAAGTCCTCCTGCAGTAGAAGTCTTTCAGCTCCCCAGTGACAAAAATTAAGCCTCTTCTCAAAGTCTTCTTCAAATAATTCCTGATGCAACTGGATATAATAAGGGTGATATTTATGTTTTTTTTTTCTGCGAGGTTTTTTTTTGCTACCCAAACGCTGAATTTGACAACCAACATATTGATAAACAATACAAATTACAGGGTGCACTATACGTAGATAATATTATAATGTAACAATCGTGTGTATACAATACAATTATATTTAAATTAAGAAAAACAAGTTAAACAAACGTAAGTAAGTTTATTGTAAGTTATTACAATAAACAAACAATTAACTAATCCTACTAGGTACCCACCTAATAAAATATAATGATATAAATTTAAAAGAAAAAAGGAAACAAAAAAAAGAAGTAAAAGATTCAACTGACAACCAAACAAGCTTGGTGTCTAACTGAGTTGAAAGTAAGGCTTAGAAAGGATTTATTAAAAAAATAAAAATTTGCGGAATTTGTGGCATACGCAATATGATGGTGGTGAATTAATACGTATAAGGAGTGGGAAATGTATTGTTTGATATTAAATGATAGTGAATCAAAAATGTGACTACAGTGAATTTTACCGATAAATAATTAATACAGGAATAATACATAAGAAATATATCTCCTGGAAGAGAATTTTTTATAGTGTGTAGTGCTGGAAATTCGAATCATAACTTAGCGATAGCAAATGTCTGTTAAAACGATTAGTCGCGTCAAATTAGCGTTTCACTTGTAACTTTTTGCGGAGAGGTCCGATTGAGATACGGTTTTCTGGAAAATGTTCAGCAAAACAAAAGGTACATCTAACCTCTGTACGCTCGCAAATTTTTAATTTTTTATTTAACAAATGACCCATTTTTGTTGAACATATGGCAAATGTCACACACGATTCAACGAAAATGTCTGAAAAATGTTCTTTCGGGGGTTTTCGAGGTCCCTCTTTATCACTTTGGTGTTAGCTTTATTATTTATTGCTAAATTGTTGTAACTGGGCTAATTAACAAATTAAAAACTCCATCCCCGAAATCACTAGACAACCGGAATTTTTTCCAGGATTTCTGGCTTATTAAGGCAAACCATCGGCACAAGATTTTTGCAAATATAATTGTTTATTGTTCGATTGTTGTAACCTCGCTAATTAACAAATTAATAACTCTACTCCCGGAATCGTTAGAGAACCAGATTTTTTTGCAATAACTCTGGGATCATGGGGAGAACCGTCGGCACAAGGTTGTTGCACGAAATTGTTTATTTTTCTATTTTTTCAACCTGGCTAATTAACAAATTAATAACTCTACTCTCGGAATCACTAGAGACCCGAAATTTTTTCCGGGATTTCTGTCTTTTTAAGGCGAACCATCGCTACAAGATTTTTCAAATATAACTGTTTATTGTTCAATTGATCCCAGAATTATTGCAAAAAAAATCCGATTTTCTAACGATTCCGGGAGAAGAGTTATTAATTTGTTAATTAGCGAGGTTGCAACAATCGAACAATAAACAATTATATTTGCCAAAATCTTGTGCCGATGGTTTGCCTTAATAAGCCAGAAATCCTGGAAAAAATTCCGGTTGTCTAGTGATTTCGGGGATGGAGTTTTTAATTTGTTAATTAGCCCAGTTACAACAATTTAGCAATAAATAATAAAGCTAACACCAAAGTGATAAAGAGGGACCTCGAAAACCCCCGAAAGAACATTTTTCAGACATTTTCGTTGAATCGTGTGTGACATTTGCCATATGTTCAACAAAAATGGGTCATTTGTTAAATAAACAATTAAAAATTTTCGAGCGTACAGAGGTTAGATGTACCTTTTGTTATAAAAAATTCCCTGAACATTTTGCAGAAAACCGCATCTCAATCGGACTTCTCCGCAAAAAGTTGTCTATTTTCACATTTTTCATGCTGATTTGACGTGACTAGATAGTTTAAGTTATAGATAAACTTATATTAGACTTGCACTCTAAAGAAGAAAATCGGAATTATTTTTGCTATATAGTGGTAGATTTAGTGATTACTACGTAATAGTCACTCAATTGAAGTTGCGGTGCCACTTTTCATTACTATAATGCCACTTGGGCCCGCTTTATAAAAACGCGAACTATTTCCAATGTGTTAAATTGTGCTAGTTGTTCTAAACATTGTGCCATTTGAAGAAATAATTTTTTACAGCAAAATGTATGTCACGTATCTTTTAAAACATAAAAGTTCAAAGAGAAATATTTTAAAATATTGTATTGTATTGTATTTTGTATTTTATTGACCGATTAATCATCCTAATAGCAAGAAAGTACATTTTTATCTTTTGAGCATGTTTATTACACATTGAGCCTACAACATATCTCAATGTTGTACCATTTATAAATCGTTAATTTAATTAAACAGATGGCAAGGTGCTTTATTTAAAGGAAGAGTAATAAAAATGAAAACTTTATCACATTAAATGATAACCCACATTTGACGAGATTTATCAAATTCTCTGCTGGGGATACATTCCATTAGCGAAGTCTATTCAAATAGTTTCCCATTTTAACTTCTACGATAATGTTGATTCATATTTGTTCCTAAAATAACAAGTCGGTTGCAACTTCCACTAGACTAAATTTTGTTATGTATCCCTTGAGCCGTTGTGGAAAGATAAATGCGGCGCCTACTCAAATAATGACAATTTATAGGTTGCTCTGCCAGACCCCTGCCACAAATACCCAGTGGTGTCGTGAAGTCAATACGATAGTTAAAAGGAGGCCTGTACATATGTCCGCAAAAGATATGATTTAGTGCGCCACAGAGCAAGATTTTCCTCACTTTTTTCCTTAAACATAAAAATATACAATTAATGAACTGTAATTTGTTATAATTGAACATCGTACCTGAAACATGTCAAAAATATACTGAGCGTTACTAAAATATGACAAATATAGCTGAACTGTTGCAGAGTGATTCATCAACAATACAAAATAGCCAACAACTTTCTGTGTTGTCCACAGCTGCACACAATTGCAAACTAATTATACATGGCGATTCACAACTTATCTAAAATAAATTGGGAATAGATGCGTTATGAAAAATTAAGTCTAATTTAATTTTTTTTTGTATAATCCTTATACTTTCCGATTAAAAAATTATTAATGTTGTCACAGACTACCTAGACTGTACCCATGCTATTCAATACAACTACACCAATGAAACCTCGACAGGGGAGTGGTGGAGTGTGTGCGGAAGTTTGGCTCCGCCCTCTTTTGACAGAGTCTGATTCAGTAAAATGTATATTATTATAATACTTTGATGAAATTTTAAAAAAGATAATAAGTTTTTATTTAAAAGTAATGTGAAATAGAAAGGAATATATTTTTAATAAACTAACAAATTATTTAATTATTTTGAGAAGTTTTCTGAAATATTTTTAAATCAGGGTTTAAAATAAATTTCTTGTTATATTAAAATCTTTATTGCCCTTTAAATAGTGTTACTTTATTAAATACTTGTTGCTTTGTGCCTTTTAAGGAATTGAATATTTTTGTTTTATGATTTATTCTTACATCTACATATTTTTCAGAAATTGCTCTAATTGCTCTCATTTTTTAGGTAAGTAATAATCAGAAATAATGGAGCACGTTTTATGCCATTAAACGGCTCTGCGCAGACGTTGTACTGACATTTCCAGTATCGGCTCTGTATTTTTAAGTACCCATATGTTTTATTTTGAAAGAAGTTAATATGGCGTTATTCGTTTGTAACTTTTTTATTTAGAGGACTTTTTAAAATCTGGAAACACTTTTCCGCAGCAAATTTTTTCGAAGAGTTTCACTGTATATTTAGATTTTCCATGCGACGTTTCGGTTGCAAGAAAATTCAAATTCAATATGGCGCCCATAACAAAAAATGAAGTTGATGATGGTTTCGCGCAACCGTAACTGTTCGAAATTCTAATATTGTGAATTTCTTAATTAGCTTCTTAACTTAATATTTAGCAAATATAAATTATAATTGTAAAATTAGCCATTCCTTGTAAACAAGGTTATAAACGGCTTTTATGTAGGGCAGTTATATATATTGGAAAACCATTCTTTGAGGATTTCGGATTATCTAGTTTATGGTTACAGTATATTGTAAAATTATGTATTACTGTAAATTAGGGTTTAAATAGCAGTCTAGGGACAGGAGTCGAGTTAGTTCCTCGAGTTACTTCAATTCATCTACAACATCAGAGGGCACACTCTCTTGACAACATACTTTTTAGTTTCGGTTATATATTCTTTTGTGTACATATTTGGTTTGTAAATACATTGTTGGGAACAAATTTTTGCGGTTGTTTCTGGTCCTGCGAGAATTAAACGAGTACATTAAGGTGCTCACAGATGTGGTGCAGCAGCGCAAGAAGCGATTAAACATTTCTTAAAAAAGAGAAATTAATATAGTGACAATTAAACAGTAACATCACAATAAAAATCTAAATAACATTTAAATTCTTCGAAAAAACTTGCTGCGGAAGTGTTTTAGATTTTAAAATTCCTCTAAATAAAAAAGTTACAGACGAATAACGCCATATTAACTTTTTTTCAAAATAACTCAAAAACCTAGATCTAGTTGCAAGCGTCATTAAGTTAGCAACAGAATTTTCCCCCAACTGCCAATTTTCGTATCTCTTATAGTTTCCACGCATCACCAAAATATTCCACATGGTATTATTTTATTATTAATTTAATTATTTTAAACCATTAAATACTTGTCTCGCTAAGAATAATTGTTAAACATATGGGCACTAAAAAACATAGAGCCGATACTGGAAATGTCAGCATAACGCCTGCGCAGAGCCGTTTAATGCCATCCATTATTACTTACCTAAAAAATGAAATTTCATCACTATTCCAATCTGATCGACTATTACAATTGTCAACAATGCACTTCTCCATAATTATACAAAGAAAACTCGTATATTTCACAAAATAATCACAATGTTACCACAACGAAAGTCTAACATTGACTCAGAGCATGAGATCAGCTGGCCCGAGGTTAGGCCGACGGAAGGCTTCACTGGCTTGGCCCTATAGTTCAGTCTAGGTGGTCTGTGGTTAAGACTTGCTGTGATTTCAGATAAGAATTTATAGACCTACCGTAAAACCAGGTTTCCAGTTGGAACATTGAAAACTAGTGTAGATGTATGGAAGCCGTCGAAATCTACATTTCCTGGAATATCGTGTGATAGCTGCATTATGTTATTATATAGCGCACATCTCATTTACTGGAAGTTTCCCAACTGTTCTTATTTGGATCTGTCAGACTCTTTTCAAAAGTCTCCAGGACTACGTGGTTATCAGGCTCTGCTCATCTGCTATCAAGGGTGCACCGAAATATTTTCACGGGCCTTTGACCTGTCTGGGTTTTGCATTTATAGGCCAAAAGCGTCTACATATGAAAACCCCTCGGTTAATATGGATGACCTACATTATTACAGAATGATTTCTGACAGTAGTCTTCTCGGTTACATTTTTATTAGACTCTGCCAGTTTTCTGTTCGTTCTTCGTGATATGTGGCTACATGGTCCAACCCATGACTTATTTAACTCCACTAGAATATTGGTTGACTGTTTATTCATGAAGAAAATTTAATATCTTGGAATTTGCATTTCGTTATTTACAGTTTCTATATGCAAATCCTTGAGTTATTAAGAGTCTTAATTTCTATGTTAACAGTTATAAGTCTCGGTAGTTGTTTCAGGGCTTGTCAGTACTCTCAGATTACATTTGAGCACTTGATATTCACATATGTTTATCATGTCGATGCTCTCCGATTACATTTGGTCACATGGTATTCACATATTTATCATGTCGATACGTTAAATAATTTTAGGTTATAAAATCTTATAAGTTTATTTTATAGCCCATCCGATATAAGGTATAGATTTAAGAGATTTGGGATTATGGCGTTGGCAGGTTACGGATTGAAGGTGTCTTGGGGTTCAGGTTCATGGTAAATGCATATTCAGATGTTATCATCAGTCAGCTAGGTCCTAGATTTTCCACTCCACCATATATGATTTTTGGCGTTGATAGGTTTGAGGTGATATGATTACTGAGTCAGGCAGCTTGTCAGTACTGTTCGGTTATATTATTTGTATATAAAATAACATTTTTATCTCTCTGTGTCATACTATTATAGTCAAGTAAGTGAAAGTCAATAATTTAGACCTTTTTTGAGGTTAGAAACGAACGCTGATATGATAGGGCCAAACCGACTGTGAGCTCGGAGCATCATAACGTAGAATGATATTATAGAGTTGATATTTGTTTGTTTCTACAAACAATAATTTCGATATTGTTTGGTTTCATTTCAACATGAAAGCATTTAGATAATAAAACGAAACAGACTTTACTTAAACGTTCTATCAACTCAAGTTCTATTGCAGGTCAAAGTGCTCTGAATGGCATCACTGAGATTGAATATAAAACATTTTATGTTCCTCGAAGTTCGGATAGTTTATTTACTTTTTGTCTCGAAACAGTCAAGTTTATAAGCTACTCTAGGATTTCCAATACAACTTAACAAACTCAACTTTAGGTATACGTTGATTTCTATAAAGAATCACTGATCAAAATTCTGCATGCATATATTCTACTGAAGGATTAATTTAAAACTAATCTGAAATATGTAATTGAACAAGTCATTGCATTTTAAGACTTTGATAAAGAGATAGTATAACTGAAACGTTGCAATAACATTTAAGAAGTGATTGCTTTTGTCAAAATAAGCATTTTTTTCACGATCTTTCAAAATGGAACCTACCATTAAAATAATGGTAGGAGGCACGAAGCACTCATTTTATTTTAAAAATAAAAATGATTTTCTACGATGTTTGTAGGTATTTTAGTAATGTTAAAAAAATTAAAATTGGCAGTTGCCAAAGAAATATTGAATTGTAATATTCTTCTGTCTTATACAAATTTTGCACATTTTCGTATACTTATGTTCCATTTTTGTCAATTTGACGGGAACTTTTCTCAATGGATAGGTGGCTTTAAATGGTAATGGTATGGTATTTTTTCATGTGTGATTCTCGGCCTTTCTCCTTTCTTGAAAAAAAATATTAGTTTCCATTTTGCACCTATCTTACAAACTACCACACATAATAATATAAATCCGTCCGATCAATTTGAACTACGACGAGAAAATTGGATTCGACGGACACAAACCATGGAACATGTTTTTTACAGTTTACTGTAGTGAATTTTATATAACCTATCAGAAATCAGAATTCTTTAAACAAACCAATAAGATTGGACTACATCACCGTAAACTGCTGAATTTAACAACAGTACCATGTCTATAATTTACAGTTCTTCGTCTGCAGCTAAATCAGTAGCTTTGAGTATAATAGCAATAGCGATAGTTAAATAATCAAGGGTAGTAGTACGCTGCAATGATCTAGGTGAGCTTATTTTCTGCAATAACCCGATTTTAAGTAAAAATATACATGTATCATTTCTTGTTATACCAATTCATATACAGTGCTTTCGAAAAGTAATGAATAAATTCTTTGTTTTTGTAATTGAGAAGTTTTCGAAAAAATTCCCTGGCACGTCGATTTTGTTTTTAAAAAAGGCACTTTTTGACATACGACCCACATTTGTGACGTCATCTTTGTTCGAGATATGACGTCATCGACAGTTATTTTAAATACCAACCCCCAATGTTGACCATGCCATTTGAAAGAGCGTGGCATTCTACATACATACATCATGAAAAGTTATGGTGTTACATAACAAAAATTTCAAGAAAATAATGTTTGAAGATTTTAAAATTTAAATTTCACAATACTGAAAATGATAACAATTATGTAAAAAATCGACTAAATTAAATGTTCAAATAATGCACCTTTGGCTGACACTAGCCAAGACGATTAATAAATTCATTTTGGACATTATTAATAACTTCAGGAGGTATACGATGTATCTCATGACAAATTCTTGTTTTTAAATCTTCTAAATTAACCGGTCTAGTAACGTGTACTTTGCTTTTTAAGTATCCCCACAAGAAATAATCTAGGGGTGTCAAATCAGGCGATCTGGCTGGCCACTCAATCCCCCCTTCTCCCTATCCAACGACTCGGGAACAGCTCATCGAAATAAGCACGGGCAGGTGTTGCATAATGGGGAGGTGCACATTATTGTGAAAATTAAATTTTAAAATCTTCAAACATTATTTTCTTGAAATTTTTGTTATGGTACACCATAATTTTTCATGATGTATGTATGTAGAATAACACGCCCTTTCAAATGGCATGGTCAAAATGAGGGGTTGCTATTTAAAACAATGGTCGATGACATCATATCTCGAACAACGATGACGTCACAAATATGGGTCGCATGTCAAAAAGTGCCTTTTTTAAAACAAAATCGACGTGCCAGGGATTTTTTTCGAAAACTTCTCAATTACAAAAACAATGAATTTATTCATTACTTTTCGAAGGCATTGTATATGAATTGATATAACAAGAAATGATACATGTATATTTTCGCTTAAAATCGAGTTATTGCAAGAAATAAACTCACCTAGATCATTGTATCGTACTACTACTCTTGATTTTTTCGAAATCTTCTCCATTTCAAAAATAATGAATTTATTCGTTGCTTTTCGAAAGCACTGTACAATAAGAACCTGATATTATTAAAATATCGATAATTGAAATGATAGACACAAATTCAACAATTTTAGTTATACTTAGATAACTATACAGGGTGTTACAGAATGATATTAACATCTAGGAGCAGGCTCTATGTTTAAAAATAAGAAAGAAAGTTTATATAAACATAGGTCTGAAAATTACTCGTTTTCGAGATGCAAATTGTTTAAAATTTTCTGTCTTAATTACTATAGTTTTCATTTTTCGAAGATCGATCGATATATTGAAGTGAGATTTGGTTAAAATCGAAAAGATCGTTCAATTCTACATAAAACATGTACTCTTGTTTAGGTCGCCTAAATTTATCGATTTCTGAGTTATTTACATTTAAAAGTTTCAATGTATTTTGTAGTGATTTTCTTTAAGGATTTCCTTTCTTAGTAGGCTTGTGTCAAATTGTCATGTCAATAAATATTAGCGTGTTTTGCGGGCATGTGATTTATTATTCGTGCTATAATTGAGCAATTTCAGAATAAAATTTAAACCTTGAACACCCTGTATTTCTTAAACCGGCGACATTCGTAAAAGGCATGATGAACTCAAACATAATATTTTGGTGTCTAGTATCTCCAGCTTAGTGTTGACCCATTCTTTCCGACTCACCCGGTATATAAACATTTATAAGTAGTCCGCGCATTATTAAAAATTGCTAAATTTAATAACTACCTATGTGTGAACCAAATGTAGCGTAATTTTGTAGCATTGATTTCCTTTTATGCATTCTTTTTCCTTTTGACGAAAAAACAGAAGTACATAAAATTATGGCAAGTCTTTTTTGGACACTTCGCATTGTAGGCCCATTTAGGTTCTGTCAATACGAAACGGAACTATTACTCTTAATTGTCAACAAAAAATTGTCTGACAGGAGTCCTGTAAAAAATTAGATAGATTGTTTTAAAATAAAACTGTTTGTGCCGACACTGCCAACTTTTCTATAAATGACATAATCACAAGAAAATGTAAAAAAGACAATAATTTGAAGCTTTTGTACAAGCTCGCTTATATTTAAATGAAAAATGGTCAAATATGAAGATTAGAACAAGCAGATCTGTTAACTTCAAGTTTTCCAACAGCAGCCTATTCTATGAAAAATTTTAGTACTCAAATCTATGAAAAATTTTTTTACTTCTAAAAAATAAATTTTCTGTAAACAAGTGACAACAAATTTTCAAATTGAATTAATATATCATATATTCATGTTACAAAAAGTTTACAATTTGTGTTAAAATAATCAACATAGTTAATGAAGACATTTCTAAAATTATCTTCTGATTAAACCTATTTTAAAATGCACTAAATATGCTGGATGGGTACTCATTTAAAATACATTTTTTGCTTTCTCGAATGACAATGTGAACATAAATAGACATATTCATGTCTTTATTAAGTTATCTAACAGCAAAAGCAATTTCTCCAAATAAGCTAACAGCTTTTCTCATGACGATAAATTGAACTGAAAATCCGAGATTTAACATTCCGGTTGCTACTGTCTAGACTAGACGTTGTTTAGGGTTCAAATCGCTTCAGAAGTTCAACTGAAATATTGGGATATTTAAGGCCTCTTTGTATTTTGATATCATTTAAATCAAATATTTCTCTAAAGCGAATTTAAATTGAAATGTAAAACTCACATTGTGCAAGCTAGATTATGTTAAATGTTCTTTATGACCCCAATGTATTTTCTCACTTTTGTTTTGCTGATTTTGGGTCATAAGAACAACGAAAAAAAACAATTATATATATTATACAGGGCGAGTCAGAAAGAATACGTCAACACCCATTGTTATTATTATCTATTATCTATTATCTATTATCTATTATCTATTATCTATTATCTATTATCTATTATCTATTATCTATTATCTATTATCTATTATCTATTATCTATTATCTATTATCTATTATCTATTATCTATTATCTATTATCTATTATCTATTATCTATTATCTATTATCTATTATCTATTATCTATTATCTATTATCTATTATCTATTATCTATTATCTATTATCTATTATCTATTATCTATTATCTATTATCTATTATCTATTATCTATTATCTATTATCTATTATCTATTATCTATTATCTATTATCTATTATCTATTATCTATTATCTATTATCTATTATCTATTATCTATTATCTATTATCTATTATCTATTATCTATTATCTATTATCTATTATCTATTATCTATTATCTATTATCTATTATCTATTATCTATTATCTATTATCTATTATCTATTATCTATTATCTATTATCTATTATCTATTATCTATTATCTATTATTTATTATATATTATATATTATCTATTATCAATAATTGTTATTGATATTTTCATCTTCTGAGAATACAAAATCACTACAAAATACATTGGATCTTTTAAATTCAAATAACTCATAAACCGATAAAGTTAGGAGACCTAAACAAGAGTACCTACTTCTTTATGTAGAATTGAACGTTAGTTTAGATTTATAAGCATAGTTCAACAGATAAAAAATATGTTTTGATTTACCTAAACAATACCGTGAAATTAGCGGCCTCTAGGAGTAACGTCAAAATAAGCTTTAAATTCGTAATTCTCACACCAAAAAACACAACACTAGCAATTTTCAGTCATGCTCTCAATACTTTCTCAATTATTGAGAAATTTCAGAATAAAATTTAAACCTTGAACACCCTGTATCCCTGAAATCAGCGACATTCGTATAAGGCATGATGAGCTCAAACATAATATTTTAGTGTCTAGTATCACCAGCTTAGTATTGACCCATTCTTTCTGACTCTACCCTGTATAATCACCGGCGTTTCGTAAGCTCTCCGTGTCTAATGACTGAAGTGCGCAGAACGTATTGAAATCGGATATACAAGGTGTTTGTAAATAAGTGCGAAATATAAGCTTAACAATTTCTAAACACCCTAAATATGTATGGAAATACAAAAATTTTTTGATGAAACATATAACAAAGCTCTATAAGAACATTAATTAACACAAAAACACAGGGTGTTTAAAAAAGCCTAACCAATCTCTAACAGCTCTAAAAATTTATGGAACTACAAAAAATTTATGATAAAATATTTGACAAGAGTCTAATGGAACACTAATTAACGAAGAAAATACAGGGTGTTTAAAAAAGACTAACCAATATCTGAAAACTATAAAAATTTATGGAAATATAAAAAAAAATTCTAAAATATTTAGCAGGGTCTATTAGAAAACTAATTAACGGAAAAAATACAGGGTGTTTAAAAAAACCTAACCAATCTCTAAACAACCTCAAAATTTATTTATTTTATTTATTTATTTTTCTTCAATTGTACTTTATTTAGTTTATGAATCTGCAGGTTACTAATTTTCTAGGTAGGCACAGTACACATAATTTATACCTAATAATTACGTATATTTATAAGAATCTGAATAAATAATGTACTGAAAGAAATAATCACACGTTTTGCAGATTATTTATTTTAGTTATACAGTGTGTACATATCAGCGTCAAAAATTCAGACGTCGTACGTCACGGCTGACGTTACACATTTGTTTTAATTGTCAACGTAATTTTCGATATTTGGTCGCGTTAAAAACAATCATTTTTTGCAATTTAGTGCAATATATAATGCAAACTTTTTAGTTATTTGTATAGTTTCGTGAGTATAGTCAATGTGCAGCCCTTAATAAATGTTTAACTGAACCACTGTTTCCAGTGATTTTTGTTTAAAGTATTTGGCCGTATCTTAAACAGAAGGATTATTTTGCAGAAAAAAAAAGACGTTTTAATCAAATATCATTTCAAATAATTTCTTTAGTAAATATCGACACATACGTTATTTCTAAATTAAAAATTAATTAATTAGATTGAAAATATCTAACTTTTTAACTTTTGAAACAACAATAACACAGAAGAAAATATCCAAAATTTATACACTTTTTCGAAACGTCAAATTCTATTATTAATTTGCACTTTCATTCATCACAGACAATTTAAACTACATAGATATATAAATAATTTTATTTAGTTATGCCATCTTTACTATGTCAGGTAACATATGAAAATTTGAATTTTCTGATTTTGCTGGCGCAATTGCCATTAACTAACCTTCAGTAAGAGTCACATTTTTAATAATTTTATTGCTTTTAAGATTTCTGTAAACAGAGTTACAATATATGAATTTACATTCGATTTCAACAGCATTACATTACATAAGTCACACAAAACTTCCAAAGACGCAGAAAAAAAAACAAAATACTTTTATATCTGCTAATAGTCCTGTTTTCCCAACACTAGAATAGTTTCCAATCGTCAGGTGCATGCGCATTTCAACTAAAGCAATGTATGCGGGCTTTATAAATACATTGCGTATGCGTCTGATGGTTGGAAACCGCTTCACACTGTTGTAGGTACAGAGCTAGAGACAACTAGACGCATTTTTTACTATCTTGAAAGCTTACATTACCAGCCAAGGGCTCCGCATCTTGCACTTATAAAAAGTGAGTAAATAATAATTTTTTGATGGGTGTCTCACAATTCAAGAGCAATGCCGAAGAGAAGACCCTAATGATAATTTCGTAGTCAAATATAAACGTGCCATAAATCAGAAGACCTTTAAAATGTTTAAAATATTAGCAATTTAAAATTTGTCTGTCTTTGATTCGGATTTTTGCATTTTTACTGTAGGAGTTTGTTTCAAAAATTTTACATAAAATTAGTGTGGTGGCATTTACAAAAACGAAATTGGTTCCCATGACTACGAAATTACTGGTTCCCAGATAAATTCAAAATTACCAAAAGGTGTAAAAAACTTTTATCTCAATTTTTTTTATACTAGATGTATTAAATTATTACACTATATTGAGTACCCTGTATGTTTTTGAAAAATCTACGCAAGGATGATGGATAATAATAACTAGTTTATATGTCGTTGTCTTCTGAAAGATATATATTTATATATTATACAATAAATGTTTGTTTACGCAGTTCTTTTGATTGTTTACCTTGTACTTATAAATTTCTGTTAATAAATATTTAAACTATGTAATTATTCAGTAGTTTGATGTTAACTATACTATAAACAGCATGCAACATTTCATTGATAGATCGGTTTAACCTACAAACAAAATCAATGTAAAATTCGTCTTTAAAAAACTATTTTCAAGTAAATGAGCAGGTTCTTTGCATGTTATTGTTAATCAAACTCATTTTCTGTTTTTTTTTTGTTAATACATTCCTGTTCAGTGCAATAAAATTTCACTGTATACAATCCTGACTGTGCATACCAAAAATGGGGGATTTATATCACATAAGATCACCGAGAAAAGACATCGGTGACCAAAGGTGTCGACAACGAGATATAATTTTCTATTGTTATTATCTTCTGTGCCGTCACTGCCGTTATTTTATTAATAAGATTGCCATCCTAAGTCAAACTGAAGTTCAAGGCTACATAACGATACACACAGAACTCGATTATAAACGTGTCTGCGCCTGGTTATTATCCTGACAATGAATGAATGTTTATAATCGAATTTCCGCCAACTGGGTGCGCGACTCGCATCCGGCATTCCGCACCATCATTTCCGTCGTTCCGTGTCGGTCGCCATCATATGGGACTATAACACAGTTACGTAAAATAGTTTTAAAAAAAGTGTAGTTTTAGTATATTCACATATTTTGTGAAATATTACATGCCCCGTTTTATGCAAAGGGAAAAAAGTAGGTAATAGATCTTTTCTACAAAACTGTTAAAAGTGGGCTTTTTAATTGTCATTTTTGATGTTAAAAATGTCATTTTTTGACACGCGTGTTAAAAGTAAGTTACTTTTAACACTAGTGTTAAAAATAAATAAAAGTTTATTTAAATTTTGTTTTGAAAATTAATAAAACGTTTTAACAAACCCATGAACAACTTTTTATTTTAAATAAGTACAAACCAACATTTTTACTAGTTATTACTATTAACATTTATAGTAAAATTAGAACAATTTGAAATTGTAATTCCCTACGGAGTCATCATACTTAAGTTAGTTTTACTGTTAACATGTGTGACATATATATTTTCTGTAGAAATACTACTGGTAGTACTGGTGGTCTTGCTAGTAGTTGCAGCAGTAGGAAGTATTTGGCACGCAATTTCCTTCTTCTATTCCAGTAAATTTTCAATGTAGCCTTCAGCTACCGTCGAAGATTTCCATCTTCCATGTCTCTTGATGGTAGTAAGATTTGCACCAGAATCTGCTAACAATGTCGCTGATGAACGACGAAAACAGTGTCCGGTGTAGAATTGAGAATTTGGTAGATTCAAGAACTCTGCAATGTCGGCAGGCATTTTACCAAACATGTTAATTCCGACTGGATTCTTCACACATTTATTCTTCATATATTTAAGAAAAAGTCGTCTATGGTCAGCGTTGGGTGGCCGGAGTGCCATATACTTTCTAAAAAAGTTTAAATAGAATTCACCAACAACACTGAAAGTACGAGGCACTTTCGTTTTAGTATCTGGTATAGTCACAACAATCGAAGTGCCCAAATATTCGATATTGTCGATGGTCATCTGACACAATTCCTCCCGGCGACACGCCCCGAAGACACCCACTATTGCTGCGACTTTCATCATCAGATACTTTTCGTCTTCTGCTTCTGTGAGAAATTTGTCGATATGCGTCCTCGTCAAAACTTTTGACTTTTTTGCTTGATATCCTTCACCCTTCCGTTTTAAAAAAGCAATAAGTTTATAATGTTTGCTTATATCTTGATCTTGCTTTGTTTTTAACATAGTTTTGATCATGGAATAATTTGACCACAGCGTTGACGATTTCCATATCTTGGCTTTTTCCTCAAAATATGCCAGTAAAACACTTTCGTTACATTCCCAGGGACCTTTTTAATGTTGCACCATTACGAAAAGCGTCTATAAGCGATTTCGTACTATTCCTTTGATTTCGCTGGCAATAATTCCTATGTTGCTCGACTGGCGGCTTCTTCGATTTCAGCAGGGATGGATTCGTTACGCTCATTATCGAGATTATTCATTATATTTATAATATTACTAGAAAATGCTGTCAATATTTTTGCGTTTTTCCGTAACTAACAACAGCACTGGTTGCTACGAAAATTTTGGTTCATAAACATTGCGATCTGTGTGGTATTTTTTGATTTCTTATTTTTATCGAGTTTAAAATTCTTCCGATTGTTTTGTAGAAAAAATAGTGTATGATATACGTGTTACAAGTGATTTTATTTTGTTCGTTACGCTCGTTTTTTAATCATCTTCACTCACAATATAAAATCTCACTTTTAACACGTATATCATAAATAGCTATTAGGGCACGTTTGTCATAAGAACACTAAAATTTTACTAATTTTATTTTTTTCAATGTACAGGGTGTCTCAATTTCATTGTAATTGGTATCTCGGAAACTACAACAGATATTTAATAAAAAACTTATTTTAAGGGATTTTTCTTTGATAAAATCAGTCATAAATTGTTGCACAAACTTTCTTTGTTAGGTTTTAATAATATATATCTAAACTTATACAGTCTTATTTGAGTCATCGCAAACAGTATGTTATAATGGTTTTTGTTCCAATTACTACGTTGCAACCAGTGGTGTCTTTCAAGGTTCCAACTTGGGGCCTTTGTTGTTTTTAATTTTTATTAATGATTTATGATACACTGAATTGTAACAGATTGATGTTTGCTGATGACTTAAAATTATATGCTTCTATTACTGTTTTAAATGATTGCATAATGTTGCAGGAACAGGTCAATCTATTGAACAAGTGGTGTATAAAAAATCATCTTTATTTGAATATTTCTAAATGCAAAATCATATTCAATCGTAAATCTAACGCGATACGGTTTTCTTATAATATTGATGACTCTCTATTAGAATGAACAGACTCCATACGAGATTTAGGAATTTAATTTGATTATCAACTTACATTTAATAATCATATTAGCAAAATTGTAAAGTCGGCATTCAGTGTACAACGATTCATTATCCGTAATTGTAAAAACTTTAATGAACTTCCTGCTTTGACAACTTTATAGTTTAGTTCGGTTAGAACCAAATTAGAATATGCTCCTCCAATTTGGAATCCTATATATGTTCATTATATAACTGCTATTGATAGAGTTCAAAAACATTTTCTGAAATTTGCAAATTATAGGATCAATGAAATATATCCTACAAGAGGTTGTGCATACTTGGATTTATTAAACAGATTTAATTTCGTATGTTTAGAGAGGCGTAGAAGACAATCAGCTGTTTTATTCTTACACAAACTATTGCATAGTAAAGTTGACTGTTGAAGCAAATTATAGATAGCGCTAGTACAGATCACATTTTTGATGGATGGGGGGAACATTGGAATAGCTATTTACGTAACAACAACAAAAATCGAAAAATTTATACGAAAACTCCTACAACTTTGAAACCTAGGCCAAAGAGAAACATATTGAGAATTTTACAGGAAAGGTATTACTAGCCTATTTCCTGAAGATAGAAATCAAATATATTTACGAAGCTGGAAATAGAATGCTTTATGAAGCAAACTGAGTGAAGGGGAATTTTGATTAATGATGATGTAAGTAAAAATGTAGAAACATTTTACAGTATTTTAAATATGTTTAAAAATCAATTTGTACCTCAAAGATTTATAAATAAAAAATATCCCTCTTACTTTTCATATCAAACCATAAAAATTCTAAAAGATAAACACAAATCGCACAGAAAGTGGAAACAGTTTTTGAATTTGAACGATTACAATATATTTAAGTCCTTAAGATCACGAGGAAAAGTTTCTATAAGAATTGATTATAATAATTATATTGCGAATATGGAAAATGAAATACAATTAAATCCGTTTCTGGAACTATATTAATAATAAAAAACAAAATTGTAAAATTCCGTTTGAAATGTATTTAGGCGATACGGTAGCTAAGTAATCACATGAAATTTGTAATCTTTTTTCTACATTTTTTGAAAGTGTTTTTGTTCATAATAATTCTTTTACTGTTTTAGAAAGGTATTTTAAGCTAATATAAATCAAATCTCCTACAATTCCTATCAATGAAGTCATATGTATGTTCTGTGGTACCAAACATCTAGGTATGCTAATAAAATTAAAATTATTTGAAGTTAAATATCGACAATGACAAAAAGTGACATCCTGTCAATGAATTAAATATGACAATACCTACTTGAAAAATGTTCACCTTTTATGTAAAAGTTTTTATATATTTTTAGGTATTAATAATTTTTATAGTTAGATATTTGATTCAACTTAAAGGAGACCACCTGAAGAAGCAATCCTAAAAATGCAGAAATAGGTCAGATCTCATCTATTATGGTTGAATTTGTCGTGTTCCCACTGCCAAAAAGTGAAGTTAGATATTTATAGAGTGTTTCATTAACAGGTTAGTAGTAAATTAGATTATTTTCTTTAGATAATTATTGAATAGAGCTTTGTCTGTGGAATTGTTCATTAGCATACCTAGATGTTTGGTATCAGAGAACATACATATGCCTTCATTGATAGGAATTGTAGGAGATTTGATTTATATTAGCTTAAAATACCTTTCTAAAACAGTAAAAAAATGTTACAAAAGCTAATAATAAGGAATATATGGGTAGATATTGTGGGTGTAATTCAACGCAGGTTGGGGCTTTTGTCCACTGAGTAGTTAGTTTCACACAATATTATTAATATCTAAAAATATATAATAATAATTCTATTAGAGACAATTTACAATCCATTAACTCATATCCACAAAATTGCTTGAGTTCCATATATTTGTCTGAGGAGGACTTCCTCCTTCCAGGTTCTGGTCCTGATGACATACCTAGTATATTTTAAAAAAAATGTTGTTCCACCCTATGCATTCAACTCACCTTGCTTTATAATCAGTCTCTTTCTTCAGGTAAATTTCCTTGTGTCTGGAAAATAGCTGCAGTACTTCCTATATTAAAGTCAGGTAAAAGGAATTTAATTAATAATTACCGACCTATAAGCAAATTATCAGTTTTTGCAAAATTGTTCGAGCGGATTATTTATGGTTATTTATTTAATTTAACTAAAAGCCTTATTATTCCGAAGCAGCATGGTTTTTTAAAAAATAAATCAATTGAGACAAACTTATTAACCTACTCGGAGTATCTTGGACGAGTTTTGTCAAGTGGACCTATTTACACCGATTTCAGTAAGGCATTTGATAAGATAGATCATGATATTCTCTTAATTAGACTTGCTGATGTCGGTGTGCATGGAATACTTTTGCGATGGATTGAATCCTATATAAAAAAATAGATCTCAGTTTGTGGTAGTAAATAATTGCAGGTCTACATTATTTAGTACGTCCTCTGGTGTCCCGCAGGGATCCCATCTGGGGCCATTACTTTTTATTATTTACATAAATAATATAAAAAATTGTTTTAGACACTGCAAATTTCTACTGTACGCTGATGATCTTAAAGTTTACTCTAGAATCGAATCTATACATGATTGACTGCTTTTACAATCTGACATACATAACCTTTATAGCTACTGTAAGGAGCATTCCCTGTTTTTGAATTTTTCCAAATGTTACTCTAGTTTAGCCGTACCCTCTTGTGTATGATTATAATGTTTCTGATTCAGATTTGAATAGAGTTAATTCGATAAGAGATCTCGGTGTTCTGTTTGATTTCCAAGTTAGTTTTTTGTGATCATATTAATTCGATTATTTCTAGCGCATCAAAAATGCTAGGCTTCATACTTCGTAAATGTAAAGATTTTCATCATATTAAATCAATTATTCAGCTATACTATGCATATGTATTTAGTAAATTAAGTTTTGCTTCATCAGTTTGGAATCCCCAGTACAATGTTTACATTAACCGTTTGGAGAGTTTACAGAATAAATTTATCAGATTTTTATCTTTTAAAACTAATTTTACCATTTTAAATAGTAATTATAATGATGCTAGAATCCATTTTAATCTTATATCTCTTGAGAATCGTTGAGTTGTAAATGACATATTGATTTTACATAACATATTAAATAATAATATTAACTGCCCTGGTATCTTATTCATAATAAACTTTAATGTACCTAATCACTTGTTAAGACGCCATGAGCTATTTAATTTACCTTTTAGAAGAACTAATTATACCAGCAATTCACCCCTTTGTAGAATGATGCGTCCGTCTAGGTTATAAAATTGTTAAATAGACAATTGTATGATACGATGTTAGGTTATGTTTATTTGTGGATGCTGTTTATGGGTTTATCCCGTTCGTGTCCCTTAATGCTTAAATAAATAAATAAGTAAATAAACCAAGAACAAAGAATTCCTGTTAACCAACGTTGTGTTAATGGTATTTGGTACATGTAAGAGGGAATAAAACATTTTTGACAGTAGATGCCATAAAAGATTGTCAGTCTAACAAAAACTCATGATCCAAGAATGTTTACGATTACTGAGGGATCAATAGATTGTATTCATTTTTTAGATATATTTCTAAAGATAAAGATTCTTCTTCTTTCTTCAGATTCTTTTTCTTTAGATATATATCTTTAGGACTCAAAAACAACTTGAGTTACCACTTGAAACAAAAAAAAAACAAACGAAATCGTTTATGTATTTTGAAAGTCATCAGCAACTTTTCTTGTGAAATATGAAATTAAGAAAATAGCCATCATCGGTAAATACCCTGTATTTCGGTAATAACAACGGTTAGACCCGTCAATGAAACTGTTTGTGTTTGTGTTTATCCGCTATAAGTGTATCATAGTTTGAAAAGGAACGTTCTACATCTAGAAATGTAACATTTACATAATTTTGTAGAAAATTTCCTAATTATTGTTTGTGTAGCTTCAAAAGGGACATACAGTGTGACCCATTTCAAATGGGAACAAGCCTGTAAAAATGGTAATTATTATCCGATTTATTTCGGGCTTTTTCCAAAAGATGGAGCAATAAAAACTCTATTCTGGCACAAAATATTAAAATTATTTTTTTGCTTTCAAGGCCTACTTAGAATTTTTTTCTCGGTGAATTTGTACAAAAAGTGTTTAGCGATTTTTTTATTTCAAATCTAACTACGGCACTAGATTTAGCATCACGTAAAACGGTTCTGTGCCAAGTTTCATAAATAAGTATTTAATATTGAGAGATTTATAACAATTTTAATGCAGGCTTCATTTTATTAAATACTTTTATAGATTCGAAGTAAAAAAATTGCTAAACTGTTTCTGTAAAAATTAGTAGGCCTTGAAAACAAAAAATTTATTTTAATATTTTGTGCCAGAATAGAGTTTTTACTGCTCCATCTTTTGAAAAAAACCGAAATAATTCGGATAATAATTATCATTTTTACAGGCTGGTTTCCATTTGAAATGGGTCACACAGTATATAAAATTTTGTAACGTTATTTTTATATTATCAACTATTGGCAGAGACTCATCTGAAGGTAATTATTCACTGCGGAAATTTCAAATAAACACCATTTAAACCACGTGTAATAAATTGGTATATCTTTATTTTTTTAAGGAACCCAGTTACTCTAACCATATAAACTCCATCTATTATTAACATTTAAACATTATTTCTGTAACAAAAATTTTTAAAAACTTTAATTTGAAACTGTTGTACTGATGCAGCATTATTTTCTGACAACCTTTAACTTACAAGTAAATAGGATATACATGCTGTTACCAAGCTAGCATAGGTACGTGATACTAGATTACACCACAATTAATTATTTAGTACTCCATTACTGTGTAAATCAGGACAAATGTTATTCATTTGATGCATGGTTTGGACCACAAAATTTTAAATTTCTTTAAACATAGCGCACAATGCGAACATCAAAAATCTAAGAATTTCTTATAAATTCCAAGTAAAATCGGTATTATCTAAAGTTACCCGACATGATACGTGAATTCGCATATGGGAGCGTCAAATATCTTTGTCACACCCCAATTTAATGAATATCACACCTTTAACTCCGCACCTAAAAACGCAAGATTACATTTCAATGAAAAGTAGCAAAACGTAAATTATGTTCCTGTTTATTTAACACATTATGCAATTTTTTAAGTAGCAAAATACAGAAGTAGGTTTATGGTCAATTTTCAAGAAAAAAACACTAAACATTTACTTGTATTTGATCGTTACAAATGTATATTTAATTAAAAGTATGCAATTCACATCACTGATTAGGTTTCAGTTTAAAAAATATTTAATATTGAAGATACAAAACTCCAGCGGATCAAATAATAGACCATTTACATTTCATTAAATAAATAGTGAGATAAAAAAACCAATACTCTCTAGGTAAATTAGATGTTTTTACTCAAATTCTCCACAGCTCTAGCTTAATGGAACTGGGCACGTAAATTTGAAATTTGAAAAAAGCGAAGCTTGCGACTTACCGAATTTCCAATGGTGATGGTTTCCGAGGGCCCTCAGTCTTCGTCAGAGCTATGCAATACAGGAGAGCACAGGCTAGCACAGGAACGGGAATCAAGCGGCACACACACACAAGGCAATTTTTAAAAATTGCAAAGTTAAGCGAGCGTTAGTATAGCGCGTTAGGTAGCGTCTCTAACATGAGTATATATATATATCTAGTATGGTAGTCGCAAGCCGAGATCGCGCAAAAAAGTACTATACAAAAAGAAAACAAAAAATATAAAGAAATAGTGGGTTCTATTTGAATGCAACCAACAATTTACCTACTTAATTATAATATATATTAAACTTAAACATAAAAAAAAAATGAATACGAAACATTCCGGCCCACCAAAATGCTATGCATTTTCGAAGGCAGAAACAGGGAGAGGATAAAGTTTGATTAAGGGTCTTTTTATAATTCCATTTGCAGTAGTAACTTCTGCAACTCGAGCAACTCCGTCAGCTCCTGGATACAGAGCACTAATTCGGCCAAGACGCCATTTTAACGGAGGCAGTGCATCATCTTGTATTAAGACTAAAGAATTAATTTCAGGTAAAACTGAATTTTTCAACCATTTTTGCCGTTGTTGCAAAGTATGTAAATATTCCGCATGCCAACGCTTCCAAAGATCCTGGTGAATTCTTTGTAACAGCTGCCAACGGTTGAGATGTGTTAATTGAATATGACTTAAGTCGGCGTCGGGTGCAGCAGTAAGCGGTTCCATAGTAAGAAAATGACCCGGAGTTAATACGGAAAAATCATTTGCGTCTGAACTTAAGGGCGTTAAAGGGCGCGAGTTAAGAATTGCTTCGGTTTGGCATAGGATAGTGTAAAATTCTTCATATGTTAAGACTTGGTAACCAATAACTCTAATTAAATGTTTTTTCATAGACTTAACGGCAGCTTCCCACAGTCCACCAAAATGGGGAGCAGAAGGAGGTATGAAATGCCATTCTATAGACTCAGACGAAGCTGCATCGCGTGTCAAATTTAGTAACTCTTTATTGGCTTTAACAAAACACGTACCGTTGTCACTGTACAAGTGACTTACACGTCCGCGACGGGCAATAAATCGACGTAAAGAAGGCAAAAAGGCTTCTGCGGTTAAATCAGATACTAGTTCGATATGAATAGCTTTTGTCGACAAACATATAAATAAGCACACATAGGCTTTACATGTCTTAACTCCGCGATTTTTACTTAAGGTTATGTGAAAAGGCCCAGCGTAGTCTACACCAGAGTGTGAAAACGGTTTATTTGGCGACACTCTTGGATTAGGTAAATGACCCATTAAAGGTTGAAACGGTTTAGGATTGACTTTGAAACATTTTGTACATTTAGATAAAACATGGTTAATCGCGCGCCTAGCGGATAAAATCCAAAAATTTTGAAGAGTAAGAAAGTGAACAGTCTGGAGACCGGCATGAAAGTATGTTAAATGTATATTTTCAATTATTAAATAAGTCAATCTACTAGTTCTAGGTAATAATGCCGGATATTTTTTATCATAAGCAAGCGCACAATAATGTAATCTTCCACCCACTCTTAGAATTTCCTTTTCATCAAGGAAAATATTTAATTTTTGAAAGGGTTTTGGAAGTTTTTTATTTTTGGTAATATTGGAAATTTCTTCCGAGAAAGCCTTTTGTTGCTCATATTTAACTAAAGTCATTAAAGCATTGTGAAGTTCCTTAAAAGAAAAATGTCCTTTATATTGTTCTTTAGGAAAGCGGCAATTATTTAAAAAGCGTAAAATATAACCTAGAATGCGTTTAATAGAATTGAGAGACGAATGATTACTTAATAAATTATCTAAAAAATTATTATCCACCGAAACAATGAGTGCAATATTTTTCTTTTCTTCAACAAGTACCTCAGAGGTATCAATAAAGTTATTTTGCAAATTAGACCAATGATCTTCGGATTTCTTAAGAAATTCGGGACCGGCCCACCAGTATGAATTGGTTAACAGCTCGGAAGGAAAAGCCCCTCGTGAGGCAATATCGGCCGGGTTTTGACAAGAAATTATGTGATACCAGTTTAGCGGATCTACTCTTTCTTGAATATAACTCACCCTATTACTTACAAAAGATTTCCATCTATGTGGATGACTTTTTATCCACGATAGAACGATAGTGGAGTCTGTATATGAAAATATTTTAGAGAAATTAATTTTATTAGCGAAAGTTTTTAAAACAAAATCAATTAATTCAGCGGATAAGACGGCGGCGCATAATTCCAATCTGGGAATAGTCATAGTTTTTAACGGCGCTACTCTGGACTTAGAGCAGAGAAAATAAATGAAATACATATCATCAACACAAGTACGTAAATATAACACAGAGGCATAGCCACGTTCACTAGCGTCAGAAAAAGCGTGAAGTTCTATTTTATGGTGGTTTAATTCAGGTATTTTAATATGTCTAGGCAAATTAAAATTAGTTATTAATGGCAATTCTGATTTATACCGATTCCAAGCGCGAACTATTTCATTTGAAGGTTCATCATCCCAGTTGAGACCTAAAACCCATAATTTTTGTATCAAATATTTTATTGAGAACGTTACAGGAGTTAAAAAACCAAGCGGGTCAAATATTCTTGCTAACTCAGACAAAATATGTCGCTTTGTACAAGATTTTTCAATAGATGTAATTTTATACGTAAATGAATCCGATGAAGGTTGCCAACACAAACCTAAAACTTTAGCGATTTCATCATTATCCAGAGAAAGAGAAGCGGGATTGATTAATTCTGAAGATAAGTTAGATAATACTTCTGGTTTATTAGTTGCCCATTTGTGAAGCTGAAACCCACCTTTTTTTAATAAGTTCGTCAATTCACCCTGTAAAGATATAGCATCTTTAACTGATGAGCAACCGGATACAATATCATCAACATAAGTGTCATTTTTCAGAATTTCTGAAGCGCGAGGAAAGTTTGACTTTTCCTCTTCAGCTAATTGTAAAAGAGTACGCAAAGCTAAATAAGGTGCGGAAGAAACTCCATAGGTAACCGTACGTAAACGATAATCTAATACAGGGCGTGAAGGATCAAAACGCCACAAAATGCGTTGATAATTTTGGTGTTCTGGCTTTACTACGATTTGGCGATACATTTTACAGATATCAGTAGTTAAAGCAACTTCATGTAAGCGAAAATTTAATAAAATTTGTACGATGTCTTTCTGTAACTTCGGTCCCACGAAAAGGGTGTCATTAAGAGATACATTATTAACTTTAAAAGATGCGTTGAAAACCACTCTAAGGCGGGTGGAACGACTATCAGGTTTAAAAATGCAATGATGTGGAATAAAAAAGGATTTATCTGAAGTTATGTCATTGGTTGCTAGTTCCATATGATTTAAATCCAAGTATTCTTGTAAAAAATTAGAATATTCTATGTAGAGTGCGGGATTTTTTAACAAACGGCGTTCTAATGATAGAAAACAGTTTAAAGCGGCTTCTCTACTATTGGAAAAATATGGTTCCTCGTTACGAAAAGGCAAAGCTACACTAAAGCGGCCAGATGAGTCTCTGGAAACCGTTTCTAAATATATTTTCTCGCATAATTCATCAGCAGGCGAAAGTACAAATTTTTTCGGAATATTTTCTATTTCCCAGAATTTAAGTAAAATTTCATCTAACGCGGGTTTTTGTATTTGACATAAAAGTGTTTGAAGGTTAGAATGAAACTGGGTATTTTCAAATTTACCCATCAGTATATAACCGAAAATAGTATTGACTGCAACCGGTTCATTATTTTTTCCGAAAACACGACCATTTCGCATAATTAATGGAAACTGATCAGCACCTAGTAGTAAATCGATGGGGCGTAGTTTGTAAAATTCAGGGTCAGCGAGCATTAAATTTTTTATATGATTCCAATTTTCTTTCGCGATAGCAGCGCGAGGAAGATCAGAACAAATGCGGGGCAAAATTATTGCATTTACAGGGAGAGAGGTATTTTCATTTACAGAGTGAACTAATAGAGAAACACCTCCTAATTGGGAAGTTATTCCAACTTCACCGATGCCTTGTATTTCAGAAGAACTTTTATTTTTAGGCAAACCTAAACGATTAGTACATTTTTCAGTTATAAAACTTGTTTGTGAACCAGTGTCAATAATAGCGCGAAGCGTTTGGTAATTTCCCCAAATATCACGAATTTTAACTAACGCAGTTGCGAGTAAAACATCTAAAGGCGTTTGGGAACAACTAGTTAGTGCTTGTGTGGCATTTTCTGATTGCGAAACATATACAGAAGCTTGTTCACTAGTTGAAGGCAAATTTTGTATACTGTCGGAATCAACAGGGTGATTGAAATGCAACAACGAGTGGTGCTTCTTCTTACAAGTTCTACAAGAAGAACTAGACTGGCAATCTATAGTTTTATGAACATGACTTAAACAGTTGACACACAGTTTATGTTGTTTTACAAACTGAAAGCGATCTTGAGGACTTTTTGCATTAAAGTCTGGGCATTTATATATAATGTGATTATTATGACAAAGTATACAATTGTGAGAAGTTGTAGTACTTAAAAAAGATTTAGAAGTAGACATCTGGCGCATGGATACATCTTTAATAGATTCTTTAGAGCTACTCTTGGGTTTATAAGAGCGTTTTACGGTAATTAAAGCATTGCAATGATTAGTAAGAAATATAGAAAGATCCTTATACTTAGGCATGGTATCAGAAGTATCGCTATGAAGCAACCCAAATCGGGTAGCAGTTTCTTGAGGTATTTTATTTAACAACATATGTACCAAAATAAAATCCCACTGGTCTACAGGATGTTGTAATTCTTGAAGAGCTTCCAAATTTTCGGAAAATATGTCTAATAAATTACGTAAATCATGTGGATTTTCAAAACGCAGTACCGGAGCTTCCTCTATAGCAGACCAGTGTGCTTGAGCAAGCAACCGTTTATTTTGATAACGCTTCACAAGACTGTTATAAGCAATTTCATAATTAGAGGCTCTCATTGGTAGACATTTAACTATTTTGAGTGGGGGACCTTCTAGTGATGATATCAAATAACTAAATTTATCAATTGGAGTTAATTTAGAATTTTTATGCACTATTGAATTGAACATATCTATAAACGCGGGAAAAGATTCAATATCACCTTTGAATTTAAGTAATTGGAGTTTAGGTAGACTGACGTGACTAGAAGTTTCAGCGATATTTACTTTAGATTGATCTGCACAGAACAGAGCATTAAAAATTGTTTTAATTTGGAAAAAAGTTTTATCAAAATCGGCCATTACTGCAACAGCATCTTTAAATTCATCTTCTTCATTAAAAATTATGTTAATTAAAGCGACATGGTGTTTATTAAATTCCGATTTAATATCCTCAATGGAAGAATGCATAACTTTAAACAAATCGCGTGCGTTAACTTCGGTGCGAGCATTTTCTGCAGTCTGCAATATATTTTCAAGTTTATAAATTTCAACTTGGCGTAAAGCTTTAATTTTCTTAATCTTTTCAGCCATAATAACGATGAAAAAAGTATACAATAAGTAGGTAAGCGAAAACCAATGAATAGCGAAGCGAAAATTGAAGCAATTCCTAAGCAGGTCAAAAACTAGCGGTACTAACCGGGATATGATAATAAATGCCAGCGATCAAATTTTTAACTAATTACTACGTGCGGCGACTCAAACTTAAGAAGCGTGCGCAATGAAATTTTCCCACTCCTTCACCAAGATCTAGCGAAGCAAGGGCAGGACGAACCACATGGAAATTGTAACGGCAATACTGAAACTAATATGGCGGCGATTTTAAAAACTGAATATATATTTTTTTTTTTTTTTTTTTTTAATTTGTAGAAATTACTTAATTGCATTCAAATATTACGTAATCGCGGCTCGAAGGACCAAATGTTTTTACTCAAATTCTCCACAGCTCTAGCTTAATGGAACTGGGCACGTAAATTTGAAATTTGAAAAAAGCGAAGCTTGCGACTTACCGAATTTCCAATGGTGATGGTTTCCGAGGGCCCTCAGTCTTCGTCAGAGCTATGCAATACAGGAGAGCACAGGCTAGCACAGGAACGGGAATCAAGCGGCACACACACACAAGGCAATTTTTAAAAATTGCAAAGTTAAGCGAGCGTTAGTATAGCGCGTTAGGTAGCGTCTCTAACATGAGTATATATATATATCTAGTATGGTAGTCGCAAGCCGAGATCGCGCAAAAAAGTACTATACAAAAAGAAAACAAAAAATATAAAGAAATAGTGGGTTCTATTTGAATGCAACCAACAATTTACCTACTTAATTATAATATATATTAAACTTAAACATAAAAAAAAAATGAATACGAAACATTAGAAGAAGCGGAAAAGTTTTTTGTATTTAAATAATGGCTGAATAAAACAAACAAATAAAATACCCTCGTTATTGATTAATGCATATTTTATGTTAAATTCATCATCCATACCATTTTCTGAGACATCTCTCACTACTTACATATAGTGCGTGCCTAGATGGATTAAATTTTGTAAAACACAAATATTTTTTCTTCGAAAAAAAAAACAGATCGAAAAAAGTATTTACTGACGCAAAAGTTGAACTGCTTGTTATAAATCCATCATAATTTTAGAAAACTAGCATGTGGATGGTGTTCGTTGAGTTCCTTAGGATGCGTAGCACTCCTTTATTAGGAGATCAATCTACCTGAGCTGCCAAGCAACCTAATAAGAAGAAAAAGGTGATGACGTTGCTCTCTGTAATGTCATGTGTCACAGAAGAACATAGAAGGTCATCGTTCTCCCAATATGGATTCCCTTATTGACGAGATGGCAGTGCACTCAGAGTGCATACAGTACTGTCTCATCTTCCTGTTCGCAACCCCTACAAAGAGGTGTTTCACACTTACTCATGTAATAAACGTGCTTCTTTAACCAACAGTGTTCAGTTTGAATACCTGCCACCAGGTGCAGATTTGTCCTAGATATGTCCAGGTACTTATTGGCTGAATCCTGCAAGGGGTACTTTAAGAACTCCTTATTTGTTTCATCTCACCGTTTCCTACACTCTTTGTGGGTGTCCACCTTGATAATTTCAACAAATGCTGACAACGGAAGCATACTGGATATACCAGGCCCAAAAATATTGAGACATGATGCACTCCTAGCCAGCTTTTTAGCCACTTTATTGCCATTCCACCGGTCATCTCTTTGCCCAGCATACATGTATGCTGTTGTCGGCTGATGCCACTACCAGTGCCTGATGGCATTCCCATGCTGATGATCTAGTTGTTATCTTAGGATTACGTAAGATCAGTAGTGATTGTCTACTATCTGTGTAGATTCTGATGGTTTTGCCTGTTGTATGTCTACGGACAATTTATTTGGCGGCTATGGTTATACTTATTAATTAGTGCTAATGGGATTTTTAGGAAGATGACCCTTCTGCAGGCAGACACTGACAATATTACTCCTAAGTTTGCATTTGACGGACTCTACACGGTACCTATCAGGAACGAGTGGTGCGTTGTTATAGCCGCTTACATTCAAAACAATACATTTTAAGTGGATCCCAGGCTACAGGCGGTGCATAGTTGTGACCACACACTAATACAGGAAAATTCTTGCCTGAGTTCAAAGCGGACGAGTAGAGAAGACGTAGGAGGCAATGACGTCACGTCTCGCAATCCGAGGCTAGCGTTTAATTTCAATTTGACCTCGCATATTTCAAAAACTACTTATCAGACCGATTTCAAATTTTTCTTGGTTAAACATACATCATAAATACTTCATACAAATTAGACAAATATTGTAATTTTAAGTTTGACTGAATAACATTTTATTTCCAGCACTTTATTCTCGTCTGTTTTCATTCTATTTTAATTTCTTCTAAGTTCACTCGCATAAAAAGCAATTCAAATACTAGGCAGATGAAGTACAGCTATTTTCGCCGCCTGGGTGCCCAGAACAAACACCGGATTTTAATTAAAATTGGCAAAAACGAACACGGCGACGAAACAATCTATGTGGATATAAATCGCGAGTATTGTGAAATGCTGGATGGAAATAAATCATAGCAGGCATGTGAATGCAGCAGATAAATAATTTACACCGCGATACTGCATTGAAAGTTGAAATTGCCCCAATCCTTGTCAGAGGCGCCGCATTCCCTGGAATTATCGGGATAGTGGCCGTTTACATGTTTAGCATGCAAACAGCCATCTGTTACTAAAGGCAATTAATGCAGCGAAATTATAATGGATAGGCGATTATAAAGGACCAGATAACAGCTGTTAAATTGTTGAACCACCCATTCATTTTTTGCGGATTTGTTCTACATGGTGGAATTTAGTCATATGCTAGATTCAGTGAGGTGCTCTTCTGAGGACTGAGGAATTAAATGCTGGAACACATTATTAATACCATACGAGCCCAGGTCATAAATTAAAAATGTGAGTCTATAATTTTACATGCAAAGTGAAGTGCAGCCTGCAGTTTCTATAAAGTTAAGTAACGTTCAGATAAACGTTAGTGCAATGGCACTGCAGTTGTACTGTTGTATGGTAATTGTATTGTATAAAATATTATTTACTCTGTTTACATGAAATTACTGTAGAGTTAAGAAGTTGGGGAATTTATTCGCTGTAAGTTGACGACATGCAAAAACTCAATATTCTTGACCTTCAGAGAGGTTATGTTTATGTTTTGTCAACTACGTCCCTATCTACGGAAATTGTTGGTGTTTATCATTTGCCGAATAGTAATTAAAAGCCTACCCTAGATAAAATATAAGCCTACAATCTGCAGGAATAGATGGTCTATATGAATGTTTGGTTAAATCACAGTATACTAGTATACTGTGGGTTAAATGAGGCCCCACTAATTTCAGCAAGTCATCAAACACTGCCACTGTCATTCGGGTGAAATGAAAAAATAATCGGCAGTCTCATTTCGCAATTCTTTATATAAATTATAGAAATCACCTTGCATGTGCTATCTGCGGTTAATACACCACCTCCAAGTTCTTCTTTTCATTTTTTTTTGCATCCATAGTTTTTATACATATTGACGTCGCTGCGAATAGGAGCAGCAAAAGTAACTGTTTCTAAACCAAACAGTCCTCTTCATTCATTTTTTTAGAAACAAATCAATTCTAAACTAAATATCTAAATTAGAATCTAATTTAAAAACTTAACCTGCAAAAATGTGAATCTTCTGTTTACTGTCAAAAAAGCAGTTTTCTGATTGGTCCTTGTATGATTGTTGGAAAAGGATTGGTAAAAGCTAAAATGCTTTTAGCTTCTGCCATACAACTGCAATACAAAGGCGTTACTGTTAAGTTTATCTGAACGTTACAAAAGTCACCCGTATTTCTCGGCGTTTTACTTCAGTATCTTTGAATATTTGCAGGTGGGATGAGTTAACATTCCTATTATTTGCTAAATCCTAGATTATTCAGTTATTAAATGTCTAAAATTATTTGTATTTTGTAGAAAACACTATTTCAAGAATACGGCGCCCTTTTTAATAACTTTTCTGCAGTACCAATGCAACCGCACTAATCTTATGTGAATGAAGCTTTAGTCTCTAACAGTGTCTTTAATCTGCAAATATATGAAATTTTTAATTTACGCAATACCTACTAGACAAATATCATGCTTAACAATAATAATAACACA
Organism: Monochamus alternatus; assembly: GCA_037114965.1. Lineage (NCBI taxonomy): Eukaryota > Metazoa > Arthropoda > Insecta > Coleoptera > Cerambycidae > Monochamus > Monochamus alternatus. Next base: position 29,640,477 of record CM073428.1, on the reverse strand, counting down.
AGCACATAAAATAAAGTGGTATGTACTTTTAACCAAACCCATCCATCCTTACGTATTTTAAGACACTGAAGTCCGTTTAGCTGTATTTTGAGTAAATCCCAAAAATAGCGAGAAATTTCCAATAATTGTTATAATTGTTTTCTGACCGTCATCAAGTGTTTCTTATGCATTTAGATACGCCGGATTTGAATCTAAAGCCTATCGAGCTACATCACCCAAAGATTTTGCAAAAATTGCTAGAAATAGTTTCCAGCTCAAAGTAACCCTGGTAACACATTTAATGTACTATATACCAATATTGGCAAAATATTTTAACAATGGTTCAATATTTGTGAGAATTTGTCAATATTAGCATATTAGTGGCTTCATTTAGTGAACCAATATTTCAAAACTATATGAAACCAATATTAGACCATTATATTGATAAAAACAACTGTTTCATTGGTTAGAAATATTGGCATAACGTTGGATTTGTCTTTGTGAAAAATATATATTTATGAGATTAAACCAATATTGGTTCTTAATATTGGCATAACATTTAAAGTCATGGTGCCAATAGTATTTAAAACAGAAGACGCCAGTGTAGGCTCTTTAAAAAATTATTTTATTATTATATCTGTTGTTAACTGTAAATCGTTGGCACAATATTGGCCTTACCTTGATAAATCATATAGATTTATTCGATTAAACCAGCAATGACCCATCACTAGATAAAAATATTAGACCAATATGTTATTATAATGAATTACATTTATTGGTGTAATATTATTTAAGTTCATGGTGCGAAGACTTTATTAACACAAGGGGTCATTATAAGCCATATAACCTGTAGCAGCGCCACACTCGATGGTCATTTACTGAATTATAGAATTTGCCATGCGCCATTTTCTTCTGTGTTGTGTTGTGGTACTGTAGTGCTGTTTCGAAGCCATGGTTGAGTACAAACACGTGTAAGTACGTTTGATTTCAGATTGAGATTTAATATCACTTGCTACGTACCTTGTACCATTCGTGATTGCAAAGTATCATTTTATTTACTTTAATAATAATTAATATAACTGTTAGAAACAATTAGGTGTACCCGACCGAGACCGAGAATATCTGTAACTGTCTCAAATAAATATATAACAGAATCAGCTGCAGTAGTTATTCCTTTTACACCTGCCTCTTGTGTAACAAAGTTGTTTAAATATTTGTCTTAATTATTAAATACATACCTACCAACTTGACTAATAATAACACTAACATTTATATAAAGTTAGCCTTTAATGCACCTATAATGTGAAACCTTAAAGGGCCCATAATGTAAATTGTTGACATATCTTTACTTCACCAACATAACTACCAAATATACAACCAATAAAATAAAAATTTATAGGCCCCAATATGTAAAATGTTGGGCTTATAACGTGAAACATTAAAGAACCAATATTGTAAATTGTTGATATATATCACCAACGACTTGGCCAATATTGGGCCATTGTTTTGTGATACCTATGAAAACGTGATTTTTTGAAAATCGATATTTTTCAATTTACTCGTCAAAATACATAAAGATAGGTAGGTTTGGTCAGAACCACAGATCACTTTTTTTGCGATTTTTAACAATTTTCGTTTTCTCTAGCTATTGCGATTTTTGCAAAATTTGTGGGTGATGCAGTTCAATATAGTCGAATTCAACGCATTGAAATACATAAGAAATACATTTGATCAAGGTCAAAAAAAAAATTCCGAATTTTTTGCGATTTACTTAAAACTTTGATGGTGTTTGAGCTAAACGGATTTCAGATTAGGATTCAATGCATCAAAATACATACACAAAGACAAGTGGGTTTAGTCAAAAACAAAGATCGTTTTTTATGTGCCGGTGTAATATACCTGATTTCGAATGTAGTTTGCTTGGCAAAATTTTCAATCAAATTTATATACAAAACTGTACCTGACAATAAAAAAATATATAATAAACACATCATTTTCATTACTTAATACAACTTTAACTAAATCAAACGAATAATGCAAAAATAATTAACAGTACAAAGACGAAATGGTAATTCAACAAACATAAGGTGACTTTTTACTTGTGTAGGTAAAACATAAACATTAAATAAAATATTTTCTAAATATTAATATAAAAATATTTGTAATAAACCAAATATGACTTATAAATCGCTGCCTTAAAATTATAAGAATCTATGTTACAATTTTCCCAAGATCCAACTGTAAGATACCTTCACTCAAATGTTAATAGGACGAATCGCATTTAAATATGTGTTTCATGTACATCCTAACACGAATTAGCTAATCAAAGCCGGGTCTTAGAGTTACTAATTATGCAACAAACTGGTTTTAATTAAATAAATAATGTGCCGTTCATAATTTGACAACCCGATAAGTAAAAATGTGTAGAGTTGTCACACCTTAGAAGGTTCCCAGCATGGGTATTAATGTTTAAAACACATATAACTTTCCTTGAAAGCATCATTTCACTAACACAGAGAGTTATATCAACCCTGACCGTTAGTCGATCTAAGCAAGTTAAAAAAAATATCTCCTTGTTGTGTCAATTATTATGTATTTTAACGGTGTAAGGTACAAACTAAAGATATACCATTCACGGTACTTCAATGAGGATATTTTTTCTCCAACAAGTTAAAGAAAATAATTATATTTCAGCATTAGTTTGGCTTTACACTAATAAGAACCTCCACCGCTTGGGTGGAAGATGGAATTTAATTTGTCGTGTTAAACAATCGTTTCAAAGTGTATACAGGGTTAACTATGACTAAGTACAAAAATTTTAACCACGTGCTCAGGGAGGCCTAAAAGACAATAACAAATTTATTTCGGAATTCTAGCTCGATGTTTTAAAAATGGGGCAAAACCTTTTTTGCCTACGGAAAGTCGGCGCCTATGTCGATCAGTCATCGTCCAAGATGGCTGCATATGTCAACTACCATGCGGTTGTTTCTCACAACGTTGCCGAATGTAGAAACAACGAAAGTAAACATTTTTATTAATAATAATACCTAAGTACCTGATAGATAACAGTCAATCCGTTTAGCTACAGTATTTTGTATTCGTTTTTCGTTCCTTCGTTCCAAACTGCCAAAACTTAATTTTCACTCATTACAGGTCCTTCAGAATTACTCGCCACAAAATACACAATTCGCGTAGAGTTAATAAATTGCCCATTTATTTTAAGAAAATTGATTTAAAGAAATACTAACAGAAAACTTCGAATACACCCGTGGCAGTTTTTCATTTAGAAAATTTTGTCCGATAACTGTAACTCCACTGCATTGCTCTCAACTCTATAAAATATGTCCAAGTACGTTTAAAGAAAATTGTGGAAAACTACACATGTCCCAATATATCGCAACTATCCATTATTTAATAAATAAAACGTTTAAAACTGAAACTGTCACTAAAAACGGAAAACTAAAATTACAATGTCAACACAACCGTTCAGTCTTCGGTCACCGAGAACCTAATATTCTTCAGATAAATATCCTTATGGCAATCAATATAATCAATATTCTATTCTTTTATGTACAATCGTGGGTTATCTTCATCCTAGTATTGTTTCGACACTTTCTCCGTGACACGGGGTTATACGCACATAGCACTTGTCAGTTGATATAAACCTATGCTGTGTTGTTGGTTGCATTGTTTCTAATACTCTCCAAATGTCAAACAGCAGTAGTGGTCAGAAAAGTAATATTACAGAGCACGGTAAACGCCTCGGGAAATTTAAAATAATAATACTACAATATTATTATATGCAAACATGGTCGATTATTGTTAATATCGTTACTATTATTAGTATTATTATTATTTAATTCTATAATAAGTTAAAAAATGGAACGAGCTTTAGTGCACTTTGCGCTAATGACCTACAAACGGCGCCAGCATCGGAAGATCCGTCAAATATCGTAAATATTTTGATATAAATTTTCAGTATTTGCTTTTCGCACATTTAAATTCGTGTAATCGCGGAAATTACGGATATGGTACTAATTTATGGGAAGTGCGACGAAAGTGCATATCGTGCAGCAGCAGAATATCAAAGACGTTTTCCAAATATGTAGAGAGAATATGCCAAATCCTCGTACATTTGTACGAATTGTACAACGTCCACGACTGTTGTTTTACACGTGCTGGAGTTTTAAATACTTTTTAAAATTCCTTGTAACTTCTTTTTTACTTAGTGACATAAAAATAAAGCATTTTTAAACTACAATAATAGATATACCTACAGAAAAACAAGTATTTTTTTTATTTATGAAATGGTCGAGGGAAATCAAGAGGTCCCCAGCAAGTACAACAATTTTTACAACGACAAGTTATAATGTAAACAAGTTAGAAAACAGAAAATAATTCAACTTTCTTGAAATCTTCAAATATCAGTCCTGGAAGTATCAGTAAGGTAGGTTTTACTCTCAGTGCTACCATATCGTGTTTCTCATTAAATAATCTAGTATTTTGTAAATAAAACTTTCTTTAAAAGCGCCGTAAATCGTTACACGTGGCAATGCGGTGTCTGTCACTACCTTTGCCAACTTTGACTTTGGCAGAATATACCTAACCTCGCAGCTGACAGGCGGAATAGTCGCCGAGAAATTAGGGGATAATAAGGTTTTGAAAATAATTTTTTTTCGCTTATAGTTAACCCTGTATTAGTATTGTTTTATCTACATTTATCCTTTATGCATTATAGCATTATTTTTGTCTCTTACATAGGCTGAGAGGAATAGCGTAGCAGACCTCTGCCTTTTATTGAAATATTTATTTCAATATTTGTTTGTACTAATGCATACTTGCTGAAATAAAGAGCTAAATCATAACAACGATAATAATGGCAATAATATTCAAGATCCACCCTATTCTTCGCTATAGAATTGAACAGGAGATAGTTAGAGACGTACCTAGAAATACTTCTTTAGCATATCCGTTCAAGTCTGGCATTTCCTTTATCCTCAGAAGGAATCCCAGCTTGGTTACCAGGCACAAATTAATTCCAGTCAAGTACAAGGCGTTCGTCGTCTCCTAATTGTACGGTTCCATCTCGCTCCAGCTTTACTTAGGAATTATGAGACTGTCATTATTTGAGGCCTTTAGTTTTGATTTATTAAAGTTATAAATAACTCCTGATGCGCTGGCGATAAAAATGGGAAATTTAGATTGATTTCAAATCGATAGCTATCATGAAAATTTTTGTTCTTGAATAATTTTCACTTCGTTGACTATGTTATTCGGGAATATAATATGCTTTATATTAAAAGTCGATGCAAACATCAAGTTGCAAATTTTACAGAGGTCATCCATTCCAAACAATTTTGACGTGTTACAAAGAAACTTTTTTGTCTAACAAATTGAGGTTATCACACATATCACCCCTTATCTTCTATTTTAATACACAAAAATATTATTGACGGGTTGGTATCTCATTTTATATTAGAAATAATGGTAAAGTGGTAAGAATGCAAATGCAATGAAAAAAAACATATGCTGTTGTTTGATCTACAGGGTGTCCGGTAACTACGGGGAAAAATAAAGGGTTATATAGAGCAGGTCAAATGAGTGCTAGTACTTCATATAAACTTTTTACCTAGGTGCCATTGTTGAGGAGTTATTGTCACTCAAAGTAAGAAGTTGAAAAATGAATATTGTCCATAATTTCTAAAGGGTTACTTTGATTAACTTGAAATTTGGGGAATCAAAGCAACTCATTGAAATGTATCTTTGTACATTTAAAATTGAATCAAATATTTTTTATTATACAAGGACGGTCAAAATTATATTCTAAAATTTACGCAACTTTGACGAAGCTGTCAAATTTGACATTTCGCCCTCGCAGGCAGATAGCCCTGTTACTTTTCTGCAAAAAGGTATACTTCATGACTTACGAAAAAATGTACGCTAAATGTGACAAGCATTAAGACAGCTTAAAATTAACGCCCCTTTTAGTGAAAAATTAAAATAAAATAATGGAATACTCTTATGAAGAATATGCAGATATGCACTTGATTTATGGAGAAGCGCATTGCAATTCTTTAGAAGCTCAAAGAATTTACTCGGTACGATTTCCAGATCGGAATGTACCAAATCGGAAAACTTTTCAAAGATGCGATCGTCGCCTAAGGGAAACAGGTATAAATGAATAGAAATGTAGTTACAAATTTATTTTAACTGTTCGCTATACAGGAAGCATATTGCCACGACGTGGTAGAGAAGGAGCCCCTAGACGTGCCAGAAACGCAGAAATTGAAGAACAGATCTTGGATCAACGCAAAATGGAACCACAAAGTGGGTAGCTCACCAAGTTCTAAAAGAACAATTATTGCATCCTTATCATATTCAAAAAGTACATGCAATGAGACCGGAAGATTATGCTGCAAGATTAAATTATTGCAATTGGTTTTCGCGAAAACAAAGAAATAATTTAAATTTTGTTGAATCTGTATTGTTTACGGATGAGGCAGGTTTTACCCGGGACGGAATAACGAATTCCCATAATTTACATGCATGGTGTGATGAAAACCCTCATTTAGTCATTCAAGGCAAACACCAGCAAAGATTCATAGTTAATGTATGGGCAGGAATAATCGGTAACCAATTAATAGGCCCCTTTTTCTTTCCAGACAGATTAAACGGTGCCCGATATTTGAATTTTTTACAACACGATCTAAATCTACTACTAGAAAATATGCAATTGCAATCAAGACAGGAAATGTATTTCATGCATGATGGGACACCGCCCCACTTCAGTCGTGAAGTTAGAAATTACCTCAACGCAACATTTGATGATAGGTGGATTGGTCGAGGCGGACCACACTTATGGGCACCTAGGTCACCAGATCTTAACCCCCTTGACTTGTGGGGTTACCTAAAAGAATTGGTGTATTTAACTCCGGTTTATACTAGAGAAGAATTGATGGCAAGAATAGAACATCATTGTAATGAAATTAAATGGAATCCACAAATGCTATTTAGAGTGCATCAAAATAATCTTAAAAGAATAAGGAAGTGCATTCAACTAGATGGAGGATATATCGAGCATTTACTGAAGTAATCTCTTTTAATCCATGTTTCATTTTTAACTTTTTTCTGTTGTTGTAGCTATACACAAAATTCAGAAATTTAATTATCTTGGCAACCGTTCATTTTTTCACAAGTTATGAAGTATACCTTATTTGTAGAAAAGTAACAGGGCTATCTGCCTGCGAGGACAAAATGTCAAATTTGACAGCTCCGTCACAGTTGCGTAAATTTTAGAACATAATTTCGACCGACCTTGTATAATAAAAAATATTTGATTCAATTTTAAATGCACAAAGATACATTTCATTGAGTTGCTTTGATCCCCCAAATTTCAAGTTAATCAAAGTAACCCTTTAGAAATTATGGACAGTATTCATTTTTCAACTTCTTACTGAGTGACAATAACTCCTCAACAATGGCAATGGCAGGTAAAAAGTTTATATGAAGTACTAGCACTCATTTGATCTGCTCTATATGCCCCTTTATTTTTCCCCGTAGTTACCGGACACCTTATATAGTGGTTTTCCAGGTTGTTATGCCGTGACCCCAACAGCTTCATCGTAATTGTCACCATTGAAGATATCCAAGTAGAATTTTTAGTGGAAACGTAGCAATCACGACACTGAAAACTTTAAAGTGTATTGCCAAAATTACTACCACATGATAAAATCGGTTCTATTACCTGGAGGTAACTAAATGGCCAAATATACAACTAAGTTCCAAAGACGTTTTTGCACCTTATACAAATATGTTTAAGCCACGTTGTGATTAAGTGGCGAAAACGGGAGGATGTGGTTGCCGCCTCTAAAAGAGAAACTGGAGAAAGAGAGAAAAAGTTTCCTAGATATACTTGTCTTTATTGGCCAAATATTCGTATGTTGCTCGGTATATTTCCTACATATTACTTCTGCCTTTATCTTGTTTCTCCTGTTATATTTATTAAAATAATAGTTTTTATAATAGCGTAACATATAAAAATGACTGACAAATATGGATGTTACAATCCGAAATATAAACAAGCACCGCTGAAAAATTCGATATTAAAAAACAGTTTAATAATTCTGAAAATTTTGTGAACAAAAAAATTATGTATATATATGCGTCACAAAAATTTTGTTTATCATTTTTTTACCTGAATTTATTTATTTATTAACGCCATCCTACAATAACAAACCCAGTTACAGGATGGGAAGGACAATATAAACAATGTTACAAAGAAAAAAACAAAGTTAAAATAATTACAAAGCAAATCTAACTGCTTCGAAACAATCTACAATTAAAAATATCTAAATCAGCTTGAACAGAATGATTAATACTACACAGTGTACAAAGGTGAGAACTGAAGTAAGTTGGTTCTTGGGGTTGACAAATAGAAAGTATTCAAATCGAGTTGCAGGCGAACATTAAAATTAATTTGTGACAATATAGAAGGGCAATCGAGCAAATTGTTAATGACTTTAAAGAGAAATATAGGAGACTGCAGTTCTCTTCTACTACTTAAACTTGTCTCAACAAGACGTCATTGTGAGGCGTACCAATATGTAGATCGAACCCATCTATTTGAAACGATACAAATTTTGAAAATTTACGGTGAATAAATTCAACATTGTTAATACGGGCCTGATATCCAGGATTCCAAACAACACACGTGTACTCCAACTTAGGTAGAATAAACGCATTGAACAATAAAAATAAAGTTTTTATATTATTGAAACCATTAGCATTGCGAGTAACAAATTCTAGGCTCTTATATGCGGACAGCGTAATATTGTTGATATGCTGACGAAAACTGAGACTTGTATCAAAAAGTAACGCCAAATCATTGAACACAGTAACTCTATTTATCTTGAAATTATTCAGTTTGTAACCATGATGGTAAGGAAATCGTTTTCTGCTAAAAGTGATCACGTTGCATGTTTGTGTGTTCAACGGTAACTTGTTGCTGATATACTACCAAAATCAATCAAGATTTGCTTGAAGTTTCAACGAGTCTCCTTCGGAACGAATATTACAAAAAAAATTAAATCATCAGCATAAATAGGACAATCGACATAACTTTACCAACAATATCTTTAATAAATATATTAAAAAGTAAAGGTCCTAGTACTGAGCCCTGAGGCACACCAGAGGTATGCCTCAATATATTCAATATATCTAAAACCACGGTATTCTACGTACTGACTTCGAGAATGAATAGAAGAATTTAATTAGTTGATGGTCAAGTTTATCAAAGGACTTACTGATGTCGATACAGATAACATCGACTTGTTTCCCTGCATTAAGCATCACAGAGACATACTGAGTCAGACAAAACAGGTTTGTAACAGTAGAACCATGAAACCATGTTGGTACTGACTAATTATTCCAAGAACGATATAAGACATTTCTTTATGCAAGGCGCACTCAAATATTTTTTATATATTTTTATGTATTAATAATATTGTGTAAAACTAACTACTCTGTGGACAAAAGCTCCAACCAGCGTTGAATTACACCCATAATATCTATTCACCTGAAGAAGCAATCCTAAAAATGCAGAAATAGGTCACATCTCATCTATTGTGGTTGAATTTTCGTGTTCCCACTGCCAAATGTGAAGTCAGATATTTATAGAGCGTATTCATTAAAGCAGGTTAGTAAATCTAGATAGATTAATTTCTTTAGATAATTATGGAATTGTTCATTAGCATACCTAGATGTTTGGTATCAGAGAACATACATATGACTTCATTGATAGGAATTGTAGGAGATTTGATTTATATTAGCTTAAAATACCTTTCTAATACAGTAAAAAAAAACCCTCAAATATTTTAGAGAAATTACATATAATAGTGATGGGCCTATAGTTAGCGACATCCTTACGTTTCTTGTGAGGGGAAAGCAAATACTGAAGCACAGTCACGTATAATAAAGGCAGCTAAACCATCAGGGCCTGAGATAAATTTAGGTTTTAATTTTTTTAAGGCATCATAGGTATCATTCTCAGAAATAGAAGCAATTGAATGGGAATTATTTTCGTGATTATCTTGAGTGGAGAGTGGATCATGTGAGTAATAATTAGTTTTAAAAAATGACGCAAAAGTATTAGCTATGTCAAGTGGATTAAGCTTACTATAAGCAGCACTAACATCTTTATTTTATTAATTTAATTTTATTTATTAATTGTGTATAGACCTAAGAGATTTCATGCAGTACCCACTGATGAATAATAATATTTTTAATTTTTTATTATAAAATATTATAAACATACATGTAAACATGCCTGCTTTTACACATATACACCTAAAATGTATACTTAAAGTGGCAGAAACTAAAAATACCTAATTCTTTAGTTACATTCATCAAATAAGTGGCCGATGGAACTAACTCATAAACTTGGTGAAGGTTATTCCATTTTGAAGGTAGTAATAAACTTTGTAGTAATTTTGATACAATGTAAAATGTGTAAATCACCTATGGATGAAGCGAAAGCGTGGCGACAACTGCCACAATGTATAACCAAGTACCGCCACATTAATTAGTGTCGGTCAGTGGTCGCGCGGTTTAAGGCGTCAGTACTTGAATCGAGGTGACTAGATCGGAGTTGGTTCGAGCCCAGCTGCCGGTAGACCGTATATAAGCTATATTCGTGGAGAGGATTGGCACCCTCTCTGCGGGTATGGTAGGGTAGAATAATGTTAGCTTGGGTCAATGTGAGAGATTGATACCGGTGAATATTTGACTACCCCCCTAATTAATGAGGTTTTCCAGGTTTCCCTCATTCCTGCACTGAATAGTGGTTAGGGCCTACCAACGTAAGTCGTTCCTGGGCGCAAATGCGCCCTGCTTAATAATAATATGCCGCCCCCTCTCCCGCACAAGTCTCCGACTTCTGGGCTAATCCCTGTGATTAGAATGAGGGGTAGAGATATTATTATTATTATTATTATATTATTAAAGGTTTGTTAAAGGTTGACAAAACTATTGCAAACATTTAAAGTGTCATTTCTATGTAATATGTAAATAATATGGTTTGATTGCAGTTACCTTTAAACCTACACTTAAAAGTTTGGGTAACTCTAAGGTGCTTCTGCTTAGTTTTCATAACATTCCAGACACCAAACCGCTCCACCAAAAATTATAAAACGTAATACCGTAATACCAACAACAGGAGCTGAAATCAATATATGGGTGAGAGTAGCAATATACTGATCGCGGGTCCGCCTCACACAAAGCCCAGCCTGAGAACGACAAGGGATCGTCAAATAATCCCAGCTAAGGCACTTTAATTCTGTTATTGGCAGCGATCCATTACTTAGGTCCTGGCATAACAATTCAGAAAACCACTATAGATAGGTACAGGTAATTGTGTTAAATTAATACTAATAAACTATCACGGATTTTTCAGGAAACCTTCTAAATACTATCTCTAGTCTTTGTTATTACATCAATGGTTGATATTTTTGTTAATGTCTACTTTGTGTATTTAACTAATTTGCATTATCAAGAAACTTCAAATTTGTTTCCAATTCGTTTTAATCTCGATTTTAATTGTACCTATTCAAGAATATCTAAACGCTTCATAATAACGCAGTTTTTTTTTTAAGATATAAACTATAGTGTAGTATAGTGGATGCCCTATAAATTTATTTCGCTTAATAACGTTACGTAAACTAAGAATACGATGTAGTGACTTGCATGTTTGGCCACAATTTAGGTCAAATCGAAATAAAGGCAAATTTAAGCGGAGCAAAGGCCCCGCATTTCGAATTACGTTTTACCGAATTGGAAATAAAACTGTTTAAATATCGTGACCTGAAAGTGGTTTTCACTCTTTCCTATAATGAAGATATTGCGGTGGAAAATTACACTGAAATATGGTGTAATTTAACGCCACTACCTGACAAGAAAAACAAAGTTATATAAAGTTCTGTGGGTTTTTCAGGAATTTTAAAATATTAAGTTATTATAATGAGACCCAAATACAGGGTGGCCAGATGAAAACGAAACAGAGCCATTTTCAGGAAATGCGTCAAGATTGTAGAATAACGCTTAGATCCGTGGATTTTAGATTAAAGTGGGATATTCTTTGCTGGTATTTTTGACTGCGCCACTTTCTCCCCCAAGCAAGGGTAAGCATAACTGCAAAATATTTAAATGGCATTGGGTGTTGAGTAATATTTTTTTATGAAAGCTCTTACAACTTTCTTCACCACTTACGTACAAACAATTAGTAGCAACGGTAAAAATGTCAATCATTCGAGATAAGTACGCTAATGGTACAAATTTATGTTTTTGCGTTATATTGGTTTTAGACGATTTGGTATCACTTTCGTAAAAATACACAATTGTAAAAAACAAAAATAAATACTATACACACACGAACGTAAAACTAGTGGATTCCAAGTTTATTTTCTAGTATTATTTGGAAACGTTGGTTGGTAATTTATTTGTGTTTTGAAAATTAAACACTATGGTTTATGAACAATAAATGTGCAATAGAACTATTTAATGAACAACATCAAGATCGAGATGTCAGGAGCAAGTATGTTCTAGAGTTAGTAAAAAATTTCAAGAGACAGGGAACGAAGCCAATAAAAACGAGAAATTGAAAAACCTATAGCCTGAAACTAGTAAAGGTGCAGTTTTGGGACATCTTGATCCTACATTAAGTACGAGGCAGGTGGCATCTGGGTTTGGGATCAATAGAACTAGCATATGAGTACAAACCACTTTGAAGAAGAATAAATTCCAACCATACAAAATACATTTAGTCCAGGAACTTCATGAGGATGATTATGCCGTCTGCAGTTTTGCGAAATTATGAGTCAGCGAGTAGGAAACGATCCACTAACACCTGTTTTTCTGATAAATGCAGTTTTTTCTTCAACGGGACGGTAAATAGTCACAATTGCCGCTATTGGTCAGATTAACACCCAAGAGTTTTTCACGAGGTGCATACACAGCAACCGGAAAAATTAAATGTATGGGCTAGAATTTTCGGTGACCGGCTGGTGGGTCATTTTTTCTACCTGGTAATTTGACTGGCCAAATGTATTTGCAATTACTGGAATACGATATTGACCCTGCCTTGACTGATATTATTGAAAATATTCCAGACTTTAAGATTATTTGATTGTTCAACAGAACGGTGCTCCTCCACATTATGCGTTAATTGTTCGTCAGTATTTGGACCAACATTTTCCACGGAATTAAATTGGGAGAAGAGGCAGCATTGAGTGGCCTCCACGATTACCGGATTTATCGCCTCATGATTTATTTATATGGGAATACATAAAAAGTAAAATCTATAAGACACAGCCAGAGTCGCTGCAAGATTTGTGTCAAAGATTCATCGACGAATGCTGTCGAATCACTCCGGAAATGCTTCAGAATGTGAACGAACGTTTCGAACTAAATCTTCATTCTTGTATGGAAGCGGGCGGTCATCATCAACATTTAATCAACTAAGTAGTAAGTAAGGAACTAAACATAATTTAAATTTTAAAATATATTTTTTTTCAGAGTATTGGGCGGAATTATAAATATATATAAATAATATACCTATATATAAATTTAAAGTCTGTTGTAAAGAGAATTGTAACAGCTTTCAAAATAAATATTACTCAACCCTCAATGCCATTTAAATATTTTGGGGTGATGCTTACCCTTGCTTGGGTTGAAAGTGGCGGAGTAAAATCAACGGGTCTGAACGTTTTTCTACAATCTTAACGCGGTTCCTGAAAATGGCTCTGTTTCGTTATCATTTGGCCGCCTTGTATATCATGTTTAAGAGTATAGGCGCTAGGTACGAATACGTAGCAGGATTCATAAACAAAACCGCAAAAGTGAATTAATGGCATAATACCTCTTATGTAAATTTAAGTATCTGTTTTGTATTTGGTTTTCATCAAATATTAAAATAAGTAGCTTGAAATGTTGTTAAGGTTGACGTTTAATAAAATAAAAGGAAAATCCACCCAGGCTTTCTATTAGCATTAGCCAAATTATAACAAGTTTAGATTTGTTGAGTTTGAATCGTTTTCAATAACTTATGGAAAAATACAGCTATCTATTTTTGTTTCAGAGAATTCAGAACACTATCCATATATGTTTATAATGTCGACAAGCCAAGTTATGAAGTAGACTTCCCAGAGGAAAGTGAACATGTCTGTAATTGTTTGTTTGGTTTGGATCTGATTGGTGAATCGGAGTACATCGCGGCTATTAAAAAACTTAAACCTAAAAAATCAGCAGGAGCTGATGGAATACCTCCCTACATAATAAAATGATGCCAAGAATGGCTAAAGATTCCTTGGCTACATATATATAACTTAATATTGAAAACTTCAACTTTTCCCGATGCATGGAAGCTAGCAGTATGTGCTCCGATTCATAAGTCAGGCGACAGGGAAGACATGGAGAATTATAGGGGTATCTCAATAATGTGTGCGCCAGCTAAATTATTTGAACAAATCATATACACTCAGCTATATAGGCATGTTGAAAATGCATTGGCTGATGAGCAACATGGTTTTGTAGTTAAAAAATCTATTAATACTAATTTGTTTGCATTTACTAATTACGGTTATGATTCATTGGAAAAGAAAAGTCAACTTGACACTATATACACAGACTTTAGTAAAGCTTTCGATAAAGTTGATCATGATTTGTTATTACAAAAGTTGAATAAATTTGGATTATCTAAAAAAATGATGTTACTCCTAAGAAGTTATTTGCAAAATCGATGTTTTGTGGTTAGGCATAATGGGAATACTTCTGGAAAATATCTTGCAAATTCTGGAGTTCCACAAGGATCAAATTTGGGTCCCTTATTATTTATATTATTTATTAATGACTTGCCCTCGGTTGTACAATTTTCAAAATGTTTACTTTTTGCTGATGATTTTAAAATGTTTAAAAAAATTGAAACGGCTCATGATTGTGTGGAGCTTCAGAGGGATATAGATAATATTCACAAATGGAGTTGTGATTACAAATTGAAATTTAATATAAAAAAGTGTTTTGTAATAACTATCACCCGAAAGAGAGATCCCATTGTGTATGACTACAAGATGGATGATGAATATTTAAAGAGAACTAATAATGTTAAGGACTTAGGAGTTGCGTATGATTCTCGTTTCTCTTTTTCAGAACATATAAATAATATTGCAGCATCAGCTAATCGTATGTTAGGGTTTATCATAAGACAAACATCTGATTTTACCAACATTAAGACAATTACCACTTTGTACTATGCATTTGTTAGATCTAAACTTGAATTTGCGTCGATCATCTGGCACTCACAACCACAAATTTATTTGAACACCCTTGAAAAGATTGAGAATAAATTTCTTAGATATTTGTATTACAAGAAATATCATATTAGTCCTAATTATCAATATGTTAGATCAGCACACCTAAGATCTGAATTTAATGTTATATCTTTGGACATAAGACGCCAAATAGCAATACTTATGTTTTTGTATAAGATTCTGAATGGTCTAATTAACACGCCATCTATTTTAGCAATTGTACCATTTAATATACCTGCACGACAAACTAGGTGCCCATTAAAATTTAAGGTGCCAATAACATTAAACACCGCCCAATCCCCTCTCATAGCCATGCTTCGTCTAGCTAACAGCATTGATTCTTTAATTGATTTGGAGTGGACCTTACCACTCAATAAATTTAATAGAATTGTCTCTACACATTTATTGTCCCTGGCTAATTAGTACCTTTTAGTTACTACCAATTTCTTTCTATTTTTTCGTTATTTAGTAGTTTACTCCTATTGGGAATACTCTTTCTTATATTTTAGCAATAATTAAAGATATTGTATTTTTATATCCTTGTAATTAGGTCGTCAGACCTGTTAGGATGTACCAATAAATAAATAAATAAATAAATATGGTAGATTTAACATTGGTTCGTTTTATAACACATTTCATCAGAAATATTTAATAATTTTTTATCAATTCAAGTGTTTATTAAAAAAAAATGTGCAGGGTACGATAATGTTAAAAATTCCATTTTCGATTTTCTTAGTGTGTAGCAGGTAGTAAAAAATGTAAAAAATAAAATATAACAGGTAAAAATATTATTTTTTTTCTTATACTAAATGACTTGACAACCTGTAAACTGTTATTGTATGATTATCACAGCGAAGAGATATTTTCTTGTTTAGCTGCCTCTAAAAACAGCTATAAAGTCGTTGAAAATAGCGTATAAAACGTGGCGCTTAAGCATTATTTTTTAATTTGACTTGAAAAGAAGCTTTTGTTTAAAATTTGTACCGTAGTAATTTTTATTGTAACATTTTAGCACAGAAATGAGCTTACAAACAACGAAATATATTGACAATTTAACTTAATTTTGTGTATGTAGTAACACATAGTTCAGTAAGCTAATTCAAAAGTTATTCAGTGTTACTCATAAAAGATTTATTTAGCTAACAAATAACTGAGTGTACATTACTCAACGAATTGTGTTATTATTTTAACACAATCGGGTGTTGACTCGTTCTAACAATCAATTGTGTTGATTTTGATTGAAATTATACTCAACATTTTTACGGTGTAATTATATAAAAATATGTTTCTACCTTTCATAACTAGAACGGCTTTTAGTAAATGAAGGAGTAATGTTTTTCAAAAAATAGTTATATGTGCGAGTAGATCAATCGTCCGTAGATTTATTAAGAAATTAGTAATATTCAATACAAAATTTAAAATAAAGCGATTTCTTATTTTTCTTTTAGTCCCTCCTGAATTGAGGCAATATGCTCAACTCAGATGAGTCTTCAATTATACAGGTTGTTTACCAATTGAATACCGATACTTAAGGGTGTGAATCATTCGGTCATTTTAGGAAGAAAACTTAATATCAACATATGTCCTAAACATCTTAATTTTTGACGTTAACCACAGATTACGGAACGAGTTCGCTAACCGACTTAACTAAACCTAACGTCGATTTGACATGTGTCACCATGGACGTTTCCATATACTTTGACGTGGACCAATCAGAATGTTGTTTCCGAACCCGTGACTATATTTGAAAAAATTGCTATACAAAATAATTAATTATGAAAAATATAAGAACAATTTTACAGAATTAGCAAAATATTCTTGTTAAGCACTTAATATATAATAAAATAACAATATTTTTAAGCATTTAAAAATTTCATGCAAATTGCCTATTCTGAGTGAGTCAAAAGTGGTTTTAATAAATCCATCTCGTTTGTCTAAACCAATAACTGATAAAGAAGCATCAGGAACTAACTTGACACATCTCTCTAATGCTTGGGTATGACAAGGAAAATCAGTTACCTCTATCATTTTATTATATAGTCTGTTTAGAAATGAAAGAGAGTAATAATTAATTCATTTTTGGTAAACAAGTGATCTTACACCAGAAAAGATGTTTCTCGAGAATAAATTATATTTAAATAAATTGAATTGTTTGCTGACAAAACTATTTTTTTTTTCGGTGCAAGCAAATTTTAAACGTACAAATTTGCACTATTAGGTCGAAGGGCTAGACTCGCTAGCATCGCCGAAAAAAACACAGGGATGTGGAAGTGAAAGGAGGAACACCCAAGGTATATTTACAGCATCTTTTTTCTAAACATTTTGTATATTTCAAATGTATTTCATGCTGGTCGGGGCATAAGCAGTAGTTTTTCAAATATTTATCAATTTTTCTTTCTCTGAATAGTTATTCTACAGAAATAATAATTAATTATTTAGAAAATAAAAAAATGCAGTTACGAAACCATGGTAGACGTACATTTGAGAAATAAAACAAAAAATTATTTATTTGAGTAATTACATCGCGATAGTGATATTTTATTAAGCACTTAATCATCTGATAAGCATAGGTAATGTAACTGAAATTAATTTTGTCTTAAATGAACAGAAATTGTGCAGCTCTGGAATTTAGTTGGGTCATCTAGATTTGCTTCTATTGTACTGCGTAAGAGACAATATGAACAATGGGATATTGCGTGGAGAAGGAAATGGCCCTGATTACCCTAATCCCTTCTAAACAATGGACGGCAGGTCGCATTTTGATAGTTATGTGCAGCAGTATATAATAGCCTCGTGGTGGCAATAGGTTAAAGAAAATATACGGGGTAAAACTGAAAAGAGACTTTGATTTTGAGGAAAACGAATTTGTTAATTTTAAGAGGAACCTATTTATGATTTTAAAAAATAACAAACAAAGTATGGGTATTACAGGCTGTCTAGAGATTTTCAGGAACTATTCTTTGAACGACTTTAATCCGAAATTAGCAGCAAATTATTAATGATATTGAGAACTTTGAACATTGTCCGTTGCCTACACAACTTTTGCAAACACTTTGCGATTGCTGTTTATAAATACACAGAGTGTTGCAAATTAGTAGGTCAAGCCGTTAACCCATATTCTTTAGACCAAAATAATGAAACTTTTCTTATGCTACTTTCCATTTCATGGAAACTGCATTTTTAAAATAAAGAGTGACTGAATGCCCTATTATTTTTGACCACTAATTTCTACACATCCGGTATAGGTTGTACTACAACAAAATTTGCATTTTAATATATAAACTTTAATAATATTTATTTATAAAGACTGGTGTTACATAAAAGTGTTTACACGCGTCAAAAGCAGAAGCAAAAAACTTAATACATACACTATACAAATTAAAAACCTAATTATTATTAGTTATACATAAACATAGAGGAAACATATATCTAATTAATATAAACATAGAAAAAGATAAAATGACACCAATAAAACATTTATTTTATATTTGATTAAAAAGCACTTTTAATTAAGTAATTTTTTTCCTTTTTTAAAAATTATTTAATTCTATGGAGTAGGTATTTTATTTAAAAATTTGATTGCCCAATAATTAGTACCGACTCGTGTTTTACTCAATCTTAGAAATTTATTGCATAAGTGTGCGCTATTTCGGGTATTATATGAGTGAATTCCACTTTTGGCATAAGTTATAACGGAGTGGATATAGCTATGATAAACTATCAGCAAGCTTGATATTGAGACTTTACATTTGAGAGTCCTGAGAAGATAGGTATGTTTAAATATTTTGAAGCACACATAATTAACATATTGATTCCATGTCAGTTTAGGATCAAATGAACACTCAAAAATTTAATATAAGCTGGATTATCCCAGTTTTCCACATTTCGGAGACTGAACATCATAGTTTCGGTCTTTGAAGTATTCAAACTCAACTTGTTGCTGGTAAACCAATTTTCAATCAATGTATATGAATCAAAAGTTGATTTCATAAATCGTGATAAATTTAATTTAGTTCTTATTATATTGGTATCACCTGCAAAGAGTATACTTATTGTATCATGAGGTAAGCAATTAGGAAAGTCATTAACATATATTAAAAATAATAGTGGATCCAATATGGAACCTTGAGTAACTCCATTTTCAATTTTCTTTGTAGATGATTTCATACTATTGTATACCACGTACTGTAATCTATTACAGGTGTGATCCCAATAAATCTTATGAAAAACCATAATTATGTAGTTTGTGTAAAAGAATTTTGTGTGACACACAATCGAAAGCTTTTGTTAAATCTAAAAATTGACTAGCAACAAATTTCCCTTCTTCGAAACTATTATTTATAGTTGTTGTTAAACAATCTATGGCTAATGTGGTCGATAGATTACTTCGAAATCCGAACTGTTGTGGATTGAAAAGTCTATTGGTTTCAAACTAATTAGTTAACTGTATTTTTAAAATAGTTTCATATATTTTAGCCAGATGAGGTATCACAGAAATGGGCCTAAAATTTGACGGATTATTAATATCATTTTTTTTATCAATAGGAACAACCTTGGAAACTTTTTTTTATATTTTTACGTATACAATAATTTATTAAATCAGTGCAACATATTAATATTGGATCAATTATATACTTTAAAATATTTGTTAAAATATTATGTACATCCAAACATGGTTTACTATTACTAAACTATTAACAATATCAATTACCTCCCAAGGGGACACTTCTGAAAAGGAAAAGATATTCTCAGGACGGAGTATTTAAAGGTAATTATTATAATCGGCGTTATTAACTGGTACATTGCTTATAACATTGCAACATTTGTAAAGTAGTCGTTAAATTGTTCTGATGTTGTTATTTAAATTATTAGAGTAACTCATTTTAGTACTCTTAACTAACTTCTAAATAGCTTTTTGGAAATTTGCATGAGTTTTTATAAAATTATCATTAGCCATTTTTTTAGCTTTAGCAATTTCATACCGATAACAGGATCTAAAATTTTTAAAATTAGATTTGTTATAATCTGTTGGATTTTTTTTGCGAATTTTTGAAAGTTGTTGCCTCATCAGTCGCAAAGTATCATTAAACCATGTTAGACCGGAGTGAGATAATCGCACTAAACGATGTCTCATCGGTAGATATTGATCGATTGAGTGTACAATATGATATTATTACATTTTTCGATATCAACGTCGATCTGAGTATATATAAAGTCCCAATTTATTGATTAATATAAATAAAACTTAAATGTGTAAACATTGCATTGCATTGCATTGCATCTTTGTTATATTAACACAGTGGATTATTTTAAACTTTTAACATATTTCGCGTAACATGTTAGAACGTGCATTAAAACCAAAATAATTTGATCTTTTTTTTTAAATTTGCGTAATCTAATAATCTTTTTGTTACGATCCGTCTACCGTTCAATATTTAAAAATATTGATGGTCCTGTTCAATTATACACAAAAACTTACCCAGCATCGAACTATTTCTATAACTAAGGCAGTGGGATGCGTACCTAAAAAAAACAAATTAGGTATTATTATTTGTGAAAAAAAACATATTATTATTGTTAAAGGTTGAGCTGGTGGATTATTAAAAGGAATTTTGGTAGGCAGGTAGGCTTTAATGATTAGGTCATGCCAATACGTGTTTTGTCTAGATACGTGTGATAGAAACCGGTTAAGCTGTCATAATTTAAACAAAATATGATACTGATTTGGGCTTAAAACCTTTATGTTGTAGCGAGTATACAGGCTGGTCAAAAGTCGATGGTTATCATTAGAATCTGCTAAACTACAAAATATTTTCCAAGTTGGTGCTCAATCAAATGCCAATAAAAGATTGGAGAAATTCTAAATATTTCCTGATATCCAGAAAAAAAAATTTTAAAAACTTGTTTTAATTTATTCCTGTCCTTACCACACTGAGAGCGTTAATAAATTTAAATAAGCACATGTGGGATAATGTAAGTTATTTGAAATAGTCTCAAATCATAGTCATTCAGTCCAAGTATGTATCCCAGTTTGGTCTGTATCTCCTTAAGGCGATGTTAGTTCTAACACGATATGCAGAATTTTAACAGAGCTTATTAAATATAAGTAATTAAATGTCTCTATAGTTTAACATGTTATTTGAATTGCGAAAATGGGCGGCTTAAATTTACATTAAATAAAATTCGCAGTTTTCTAAATGCACATCGGAGGTAAGTTGTAAAATTTAAATAAAAAATCCAACGATGAAAGATAAAAAAAATTAAGTAAACCATTGGTTACCTGTGTAATACAGTTTCTAACTAATTTTTGACAGTCCTAAATTAAAACTATAGTATCAATCAATCAACTATGTCAAAAATAATAATATTTCAAAGAGTAGAACGAATCCACCTATCAAAAAATAAAATTAGAAAACAGTAATTTTCTTAGCTCTGCCGGAATACTGTTTTTGTTTGAGGAACTGCCAAAAATGGTCTTAATTCATTAATAAATTGCCGTATTACTTTTACTAAATCTAAATAACTTTTTATCAAGCAAATCAAATGGATTACTTAAATCTTTAATCCTTCTTCGTTGGATATTACAACATACCTTCCATATGTATTTATAAAACCGTGAATTAAATATAAATTTAATAAGCCGTCCATTTTCACAATTCAAATAACACATACGTTAAATTATAGCGACACCTAATTCCGCCATTAGTTACAGTTACAGGGTGATACATACTACAAGAATTTAAGGTGAAGAAATATAACATTTAATCTTGAAATAACGTAAATTTTATTATGACCAAAATGGGATACATACTTGGGCTGATTATGTGACAGTTGTAGATAATAGTTATTTACAATACAAGTGTTGTAAAAAATTTTTGTTACAACATGAGATGTTTAAAGTTCGAGAGTAGTAATATGAACTTACAACATGAATATTGTACAAAATTTTATATACTGCCACTTAATAACATGAAAAAAATATATTTGACAAATAGTGTCAAATGGCGCGACAAGAAGCTGGTGTATGTTCTATGAACAGAAAAAAATACATGCTATTAAGTTTACGGATCAAGTTTTCTTATGTACCTTTCGTATGGTAAGTGTCAAATAAACCCATAAATATAAAAAGCGCCCTTCAAGATGTTTCTGATGGAATTTATCCTCTAATATAGAAGTAACGTCAAACTGAGCGATCTCAAGTCTAGTTACGATAAAATCCAAAGCGCAGTATGAATTGGGAGTACCAAAAGTTTGAAGATAGTGCAAAACTATCAAGGTAAAGGAGGTCTGAGAAAATCCTTTTAGCTTAATTTTACAGAAAACCTCACACCCAGAAACCATCTACACTATGGACTCACAACTCAATATTGAGAACTATGATTTCCGTTAAAAATAATAAGATATAAGCAGATTCTCTCAACTAATCACAATTCAGTGGGTTACAAGGCCAAAAAGTACAGAATTTTTGCAAAAGTATATAAGTTTCTAGATACTGCAGATGAAACATAAACGTTGCTATGATAATTGGAATTTTTAATATTACAATATAATGATAAAAATTGTACACGAAAACAAAAATCGTTCGAGAATTAGTTATAGCAGAAGGAAATAAGGCAGGTATCAACCGTTTTTAATATTTCTCGATAATATGCTAAGCTTCGTCTCAATACAACTGACAGGCAGTTTTTTGTATTATACAATTAGCAATTATTCATTCAGTAAGTATTACGATTTGCTAAGTTGTCAAGGTCTTGTAATAATAGGTATATCCACAAAATTTCAGTTTCACTTGAAAATGATAGTGAATGATAGATTTCTGGGCACTACAAATTACCGTTTTTCTTCAAAACGAAGCATTTAAACAAAATTTTACAAAAGAGATAAAATAATCAGAAGAAAATTCTACGTTTGACATTTGAAGAAAAAGCTGCATAGGCGTACTTAGAAATAATTGAAAGAGATAAAGAGTACTGCATCCCTCAATTACCTCCATTCACCCTTCGATTTTTTTCACCAAAATTACATGATAAGTAAGCCGGAATAAGATAAAATTACGTGCAATACGTAAAATAGTTTTTTAAAATGTAACTTTAACACCTTGCATATTGAAACAAGTACGCCCAAATTAAAACTGGCATAAAGAAAGTCGCATTATTTTTGTCCAAAGAATATGTGGTTAATGGTATGGCCTTCTATTTTGGGACACCCTGTACAGGCAAAGAAAATGTACCTCCCGGCCTATCGAAGTTAATATTTTCAGAAGTATTCCAAAGATGATTGCAATAAAGCTTTAATTGAAGAATCCCGAAGAATACACTGAACATTGTTTTAGAAAGCCCTCATCCACCATTCTGGTTGATGACAGTGCAGATATGCAGATGCTAAAGCGTCATGGGAACTGGAAGTCTTCTTCTACGGAAGCAGGCTATGTTGACAATTCTTTAGGGAATAAGAAACAGATAGCAAAGAAGATTACGGGGCCAAACATGGATTTAACAACTGCAAATTCGAACTTAAATAGCTTCTAGTATACAAATTTCTAATTGTAAAAAGTACATTATTAATGTTTATGATACATTTTTTAATAATAAAGCATTCGTCTAAAAAGCGAGGTTTTATATAACAGAAAAATGATAATAAAAACGCTTTTTTTTTTCATTATATCGTTAGTGCTGTAATAAATTCCGTTAAGTAACTATTTATAGAACTGTAAATTTCATATTATTAAATGAAAGCAGATACATAATATTTTCATTGTTACAATTATATTTAGAATACATTCTATGAAGATGTTCATGTCTCACAGAAAATATAAACTGTACTAACGAAGAATGTATACATTTAATGAACTAAAATTTTAACGGATCTTTTCATAGACTG
The DNA here is from genome assembly GCA_037114965.1 of Monochamus alternatus. Lineage (NCBI taxonomy): Eukaryota > Metazoa > Arthropoda > Insecta > Coleoptera > Cerambycidae > Monochamus > Monochamus alternatus. Next base: position 29,616,262 of record CM073428.1, on the reverse strand, counting down.
AAATCAATACGGAGTTCTTTATATTTCAATGCACGGATCGTGCAGGCAGGAAGCAATACCAGAATCCTGAAAATTTAAGCTCCTAAAGCAGCAACTAGACTGCGAGTTTATCGATAAAATAACAGAAATGACGTCAGACGTTTGCAGCAAGAGGCGCCAGTGCAACATATACTGTAATTCACCGCCTCTGGTAATTGTTGAGCTTGTACGCATCCACTTTAAACTTCCCCATTCCTAAACTTCCATACTTCATTTGTTAAATTGCTCCCTTGTTCGGTTATATCCAACTCCATACACATCCAAATAAATATATGCTTAACGGAACCGTAGACAAAAAAGAAACGGCAATATTGTCACATTTTATTGGGATATATTTATTGTGTTCTCTTTGTTTGTTATCCACAAATACATCTGCATATATCTTTTGTAATCCAGACCTGAAAGGGCTTCGGCAGGATTTAAAATACTGAAGGCTTTGTTTGGGAAAAACAAATAATGAAGAAACAACTTTATACACGATAAAACAGTTTAGGAGAATCTGGGAAAAATATTACAAAGCGTTGAAAAACGTCTTGTTGATCTAAGGATATGTTGAGTCGCTACTTAGTTCAAATAACAAATGGCCGAATAGACAAAAACTACAGCGAATAGATTTTATGACATATTGGTACAAGATCTGAACTAAGGTCCTTCACCCATCTGCCTACCGGATGAAAATATTTTTTATCCAATATAATATCGTCACCCCAGAATTATATTGTTCTATATCCATTTTTGGCCAAAATGACATAATGTAATCCCTGAAAACTAGATAATTAGCTTGAACTATATCCATAAAAATTATGTATTAACAAAGCTCTACAAGAAAGTTTTTGGTAAATTAATGTACTATATCCACATTTTTTCCCAAACATAATATTATTATCTTGTCCCTCGAAATCTATGAGAATTATATTGTTCCATAGCCTCTAAGAAAATTATACTGTGCTATATTCCCTCTCAATGTCACTTCCATCACCCAGAACTATTTTGTTCTATATCCAGACATAACATAGGAAAGCTTTGCTTGATTTGCAAAATACATTTTCATTACCAAAGTCCAATGTATCAAAGAACTTTTATAAAATGAAACTGTCCTGTTATAATTTTACAGCTCACCTCAATGTGAATAATACTGTTTATAACGCAGTGTGGCACGAACTTCTCAGTGGACGAGCCGGTGTCTATATTGCTAGTGCCCTGATTAGAATACTAAAGGAAATATTTGGATAATCCTCAACTTAATACATTTATTTCATGGTCAGATAGTTGTGTGCCACAAAATAAAAATTCGATAATGTCGTTTGCTTTACAGAAATTTATTTAATTCTGGCAAGCAAAGAACATAAAAGTGAAATCAAAAGTTCGGGGAGCCAGCCCATGGCAGCGTCCAAGAAATAGATAATGCTCACAGTTGCATAGAAAGGTGTATACGCAATTTAGAAGTTTGGTCTCCTTTAACTTTAATTCGTCTCTTCCTGTCAATGCCAAAATCGTGGAAACTTAAATTTAAAATAATCCAGATGACTTCTAGAGATTATTTTAACTATCAATCATTTTCAGCTCGACATTCGTGTAATTTAATTCCTTACACAAAAGCGAAACATTTAATACTTATATGAAAAGGACACATTACGGAGAAATAAAGACTGCTAAGCTAAAATATACAAGAAGAATAAATCTTAAGACAGAGGTACCACTTCGGGATAACGTCCTCCAAATACCTAAGAAGAATGTTAATATCCCCGAACAGAAAAAGAAGCATTTGGTTGAGATGCCTCAAATGCCAGAAGAGGAAAGACAGTTCTACAGGGCTTTATTAGGGTTGCATAAAAAACTTATTTTTGTTCGACATTAAAATATATTTTTTTATATATTTTTAGGTATTAACAATATTGTGTGAAACTAACTACTCTGTGGACTAAAGCATACCTAGATGTTTGGTATCAGTGAGCATACATATGACTTCATTGATAAGAAATGTAGGAGATTTGATTTATTTTAAAATACCTACAGTAAAATAATCAAAATATCTTGTTCTATATCCCCATATTTCTTTACCAAATCTGAAAATAAGGCATTTTGTTCTATATCCATTTATAAAAACCCGTTTTTATGATTTCTTATAGCTCTCTTGTAGACTAAAATAACTTAATTGTAACATTACTTCATATTTTGAGACACTGATCTTAATTCCACATCTCTTTATAATATATGTCATTGTATGATCGCCGTACAATATTTAGACACGATTTCCGAAAAGTAGCAGTTTGGAGTATAGAACATTATAATTCTGGGGTGACGATATGTAAACAAATCTTATCGCAAATAGGTTGCCCAATGAAATGTTCTCATGGCTTCCCTTAATTAAAAATGTTATAATTCATTATTTTGTTCATATTTCGCTCACTTGTTTACCAAACAAATTTAATACCAATTGAAAGTACAAAGCATAGAGAGCATGAAAAAGTTAAGTCGCCTTCCTTTTTCTGGTCACTAGTACCAGGTTGCCAGATATAAAGATTGAAGTATACAGGGTGAAAAAAAGTAGTTTATCCCATTAACTTAACCTACTTACCTATACAAAAATGCCTACTTTAAAAGATACAGGGTGTTTAAGTTGACATTTTAAAATTGTTTTTTCGCAATAACTTTTTCAATTTTTTCAGATATAAGTTCGAAATTTATTAGATACTCTTGTGGTTAACTAAATTCTCAAGGGTATTGATTTAAACGTCGCCTCAATAATAAATGTAGAAACTGGGGGAAGGAGGTACTTTTTCTCTCTTATTCCTTTCAATATCATGCAATAATATTTTATTTGGATCGCTTTATCAAACTTGATAATTTTCTGCAAAACTCTTCTTTTTCAATATATCTTCGACTTTTGAAACCCATGGAACGTTGAGATTGTTGGGTTACACTTAATAACATTTTTAACCTTCAAATTCTAAAGAAGAAGAATTAAATATATCAAGATTAATACACTTACTCCAAAGGCAGCTTAGTTTTACTCTATTTCTCAATTATAGTAATACTTTATTAAAATATTAACATATTCTTGTATATTAAGATTATATATTCTTCATTTAAAATTAAAAGTACTTGAAATCGAAAAAATTACTATACTTAATATAAGATAAAATTATGTTTGTTTAAAGAATTGTTTTGTTTTAAAATATTTTTAGTTATTTAAGTTTACAAACATTAATCAGGTGCAATTTTTTGTTTATAAAATCTAAGAAGCAAACATTTCCATACATATAAGTATTAATTGATGTCAAAGTTGTTTTGTTTCTTTCATTTAAAAGACAACTACACGGAAAAATAAAATCTTTATTTAAGTATAATAGTATTTTATATACTTCTTCAAGTATGTGGGTGGTCATTTTTATTGTCTTAAGATTTGTTAATTTGGTTAATAAAGGTTATGTTCAAACTTTCAACACAAATAATAATTGATACAGGAACCGTCATTTTTATTTATCAGGCTACTTTGATATATGAAACTATATATTTTTAAATACTAGTAACTTCTAAACAAAAACGAATTGGACCTATGTTCACACAAGAAACAATGTTTGAAATTAACTCAGCTACCATCTGCGAAAGTTTGTCATACAGCTTGTAAAACACCTTGTATAGTTCAGGATATTAAAGGTACACCTATCATTTGTCTTTGCAGAAAACATCATCTCCAGAATATGGGGCCACTAATGAATTTCCATGATTCAACAATATCTCAAAAATTAAAATTATCAGATGTGAATTAAACCCTCAAAAAACAATTATTAAAACTATGCTGGCTGAAAAATTTTTCCCTAAACAAAAATATGAATTTTTTATTAATTCCTAAGTTTCAAAGGGTCTTAACTACTCTACTATTTAGGTACTTTAGTTTCTTATTTTAATTAGTATTTTAATATATTAGCGCAACACTGAAGATATTGTATGATCAATGTGCATAAAATGAGATAATGAAGATTTTCGGTATCTATTAAAAGTACCCGTTTCGTATCTTTTAATATGCATTAGCAGTACACTTTTATTGCCCTATAATAACAACAAAAAAATAGAATGTTAAAATACACTATTAAAAACATTGCAAAAATCGTCGAATATTGAAGTTTTCAATTTCCTTATAAAAATATCCAGAAGGCGAAAGTGGTGCAATCAATACACAAACAACATAATATAAACGCAGACAAGAGGAGTGGTGGTTGAAAATGCCTTATAATGATGTTAATAATACCTCGTAAGATTCTATAATGCGCCTTCAATCACCCTGAAATGGTCTTTTTGTTGACATAACAGTTCCTTATATTGGCACACCATTTTCTTTATGTTCGGCAAGCTCTTAACAATACCTCTCTTTACACATAAAAGCTACGGTTTCATTATTTTTACGATATTACTGGGAAGTATAGGTATAGTATATGTTTTTGCCGAGGGGTGTTTCGCAGAGGCATTTTGGTGTACACATTGCAGGTATTTCGAGACATTTTCTTGAATCCTGAGGTATTTTAGGGCATTTTGAGGCATTTTCTGGTATTTAGGGGCATTTAAGGGCATTTCGAGGTATTTTCTGGAATTTCGAGGCATTTTGGGGTGTTTTAGAGGAATTTGAGAGCATTTTTGAAAGAATTTTTGTATTGTGTGTGTACGCGTAATAGGTTGTCCACGAGGTGCTCGTTGAGATGGATTGTATAATTCGATATCAAGGCGTCAGGTTCACCAACTAGGCTCATGGATGTTGAAAATTATACCTTAGTGTCACTTCTTTGGTTCAAAATAAGAAACATGTAAGTAAGTAACCACTTATTTAATTATAATAGGCAACTATTTCTGTTTTTTTGTAAACTTCGTTTTCAACCGGCTTTGAGTTTAATCTAACCCGAGACCTAACCTAATTCACTTCGATTCGCGACTTCTATAGTTGTACACATTGTATAAGAGTTAAAAATGGATGTAAATAGGCAAAGCGGGTCCAGTGTATGTTTGTATAGGTGAGTCGATAACTTGACAAAGGAGATTTACTGCAAACCAGAAGACTTTTCAAAATCTCTAGGTGCATACCCATATTATATGGATGTCCGGAAATTATGAGCAAATATTTCAGGCGATTCAAACAAAAAATAGGAAGAAATCTTTATATAAACATAGATCGACAAACAGACTCTCAGAGAGCTAGAGCCTTCTAAAGGGTCAGTTCTGAAGGTGGTTTATATTCAATGGCAGCGATTCGAGATAATGTAACGAAATTTTGAACACTGACTAAAGTTTTTATGCCGAATTCGAAAATTTACACGAAATTGAAGTACATAATGCAGAAATATATTTAACAGTGCCGGCTTAGGATTTTTAGCCCTAACTTTTTTGATTAGAAATTATTTTTACAGTTAGACTAAAGAAATTTTAAATGCATTATCTGCACGTTTTACAATCTAATTTAATTGAACTACTAGAAGAACTTTGAACATTATTGCTCACATGTGGTATTTACAGGATGGTGCTCCTGCTAATTATAATAGTAAGACACCATTTAGATAACATATTTTATCGTCAATAGATAGGAAAAGAAAATGAATATCCATGGCCACCACGTAGTTCAGATCTAAATCTGATTGATTTTTTTCTGGGGTTATATTAACGCCATGGTTTATAGTGCTGCCTCTATCAACAATAGAAATGAACTATGGCAAAGAATAGTTTCAGCTGCCAATGCTATGAGAAACATGAACCCATCATTTTTCACTGTTTGGAGAAATTTCTTAGAAAGATATCGAACATGTCTTTAGTCAAATGGGAGCCATTTTGAAAATAATCTTAATCATTATTAATGCTTAATTAATGTTTTTCATAGTTTTTCTTGTTATATTTTATTATTTACTTATGCCATACAAAAATATTTATATTTTTATTTTAGTTTTATTAATTGTGTGGTATAGTTTACAACTGTAATACCTGAAATATATTATGTAAACAGTATAATGTTTGTTAATGCTATTTAGTTATCAAAAAAATATGTTTCTATAACACAAGTTGCAAGTTAATGGAGTTACGTAATCCACGAAGTGCACATCCTTGCCTACTTTAAACGGAGTTTATTTTTTCAAAAACGGTGCCTCAGCAATATTCAACAAGTATACCTTTTTTGTTGAAAAATCTTTGAAAATTTTAAAAACATTATTTATTTCCGCTTTATGCAGTGACGAATTTATTTTTTAGAAAAGAATCTCGAAAATATAGTTTGCACGCCACTGTTTTTTTTATATTGACGTAAAGTCGCAGCAAATGAAGTAAGTTGCCGTTAGAACTCCTCATACCCAATTAGACAAAAATACCTTAATGCATCTCCGAGATAGGTATGCCTAAAAATCGTTTTTATTTTTCAACTTCAACACCCTGTATCTGGAAAACTAAGCTTTAATGAGCAACATTGTATGACTTTTCCCAATTAATTTTTGTCGTATATTCTAATTGTAAGGTTTGGCCTATTTTTTAACTGATACCTTGTATAAAAATGATAAGTAATAAAATTAGGACAGAAAATGGTAACTAAAAACATAAGGCTTTTCGAGGTATTTCCTGACATTTAAAGGCATTTTGTGGTATTTCTGATATTCCGGTAACATTTCGGTGGCATTTAGGGCATTTCGGGGGTATTTCGAACATTTTTTATCATATTGAGGTAATTTGCGGCATTTCGGAGGCATTTTGGTGCATTCTCCGCGAGGAAGGAACATATATATTTGTTACAAAACTGCGGTTAAAATATACATGATATCCCCAGATAAGAGAAAACACTCTCTAAGAGACAAAAAAAAGGTAGTGCTGGAATATAGCCATCTGGGATTCACCTGTGCTTACTGTGGAACGAAGGTCTCATAATTTTAACTTCGCAAAATTAAGTGAGATTTGGAAATTTAAAGAAATCTTAATTATTCACTAATACCCTTTCTCTATGAGAAACGACAAAGTAAATATTACTAAAATACCGGTTATTTGTAACAAATTTCATGTTTCAAGCCTCCAATAAATTTTACATTTTATTTAGGACATTACTTATTATTTCTATTTATAAGACTGTCAAAATATACTTATACATAAGTCGATAACTTGACAAAGGAGATTTACTGCAAACCAGAAGACTTTTCAAAATCTCTAGGTGCATACCCAAATATTACTAAAATACCGGTTATTTGTAACAAATTTCATGTTTCAAGCCTCCAATAAATTTTACATTTTATTTAGGACATTACTTATTATTTCTATTTATAAGACTGTCAAAATATACTTATACATAAGTCGATAACTTGACAAAGGAGATTTACTGCAAACCAGAAGACTTTTCAAATTCTCTAGGTGCATACCCAAATATTACTAAAATACCGGTTATTTGTAACAAATTTCATGTTTCAAGCCTCCAATAAATTTTACATTTTATTTAGGACATTACTTATTATTTCTATTTATAAGACTGTCAAAATATACTTATACATAACAAATTATATTTTTCGCTCTATTTCCGTTCTACTCATAATCAATGGAAATGGTAGTGTACACGTCTCACCGTCAACCAACCTGCCTACCAACTCAATATTGATGGCTGGCAACGGTTCAGTGCACCTGTTTAAATACCCTGGAATGGGTGTGGAAGGCTGATTTTATTTATTTATTTATTTACTCTTAAAATATCCAACGGGTATAACCCACTTAAAAGATAAGTAGTTAAACAAGAAAATTACAATAAGAGAACAAAAAACTAAAAAAAATACCTACACATTAAATATCGATTATATAAAATAATTATAAGTAGAATAAAAGGCTAAACAGATTAAAATCTAGTAAAAATAAAAAATAATGAACCAGAAATTTAAATTGTTAAATAATATAAAAATAACAAAAGAATTAAAAAACAAATAAAAAGAAATAAAAACAAAACAATATACATAATATGCACCTATTGAAAATATTTTTTTATATCACGCCACCACAAAAGTTAATGTCGAAATCCTCCATATTGTTACTATTGTTCAGCATTTGATACAAAGGCGACTTGGCAACAACATATTTGTACGGGCAAAGGGTAATATAAACAAATCACAATTCCTAGAGTTGAATCTGGGAACTCTAAATAATAAATCTTTAGTAATAGATTTACATCTAATTTTAAAATGGAAAATTTTAGATAATAAAATAATACTGTGCATGGTACGTCTACTGGCAAGACTTTGTAGGTTGAAACGGGCACAAAACAATTCTTATGGAGTACCTTGAGCAGGATAAACTCCATCCAACAGAAATGCGGCAGATTTTAAAAATATTCGTGGGACTTTTTCCAGTAATGATGTATATGTAATATAAATTGGAATCCATATTCAAGTTTGGATCTCACAAAAGCTGTTTACAGTAATTGCAATGTAGACTGATTCCTGAAATATTTAGAATTTCGTAAATAAATCCCAAACCCCTGTATGCATTGGATAAGGAACTATGGATGTGCTGTAAGAAACTCAACTGAGAGACAAAAATGACACCGTAAGTCTTTAATGCTAGCAGGCCTCTTGTGAACGCTGTCTTGCAATATATAATCAAACATAACAGGCGCCTTTTTTCGATGAAACGGCATTACATTACACTTGCTGATATTAAGAGATGACATATCTCTGTTACACCAGTCGTTAAGGGAAAAAAGGTTATTCTGAAGGTTTTCACATTCCAAAACAGAGTTAATTTGACAAAATAATTTTACATCATCAGTGTATAATAGGTATTGTATATTAAGATCTTCCGCAAGATACAAACTTTCCGGAACCGTATCCTCTATATACCTCATAAAAACTATAACTTGCGTAAATATGGAACAAGTTTAAAATTAATACATGTAATCTATTACAGAAATTGAAAAAATGAAGAAGAAAAGTCGTATCACTCACAATCCTTTATTCATTTAACGACAACCTGTTTTCGAGGTTAACTTTTACACCACATCTTCAGGTCATACAATATAGACAATTGCAATATTCTCTTATATGACCTGAAGATGAGGTGTAAATGTTGTAGTTAAATGAATAAAAAATTGTGAGTGTTAGGACTTTTCTTCTTCATTTTTTGAAATATTAACAGGTTGCTAAATCCAACGCTTAGTTAATAGAGAGTTATTGGACGTCTTATACGGTTAAGCAGTATTTATGTTTCCCTCATGTTGACATCTAAGCATGCGTATACTCGTATGTGCTGTTTCATTAAGGATGCAGTAATAAGGATAGTGCTTGACCATATTTAAGCAAGATTAAGGTAACACCGAACAATCCCTTATTTGATAGATAGGGTCGTTCAGCCGTAATCATTCGTACCCGTTGTGATATTATTCTAACCTAAAATAAAAATAAAATGTGTTTCGCTTTTTTAATTAATTTTCGCATATTTGAGGAAAAATTAAATGAGGATAAAGAAGCGTACTCTCATTTTTTAAAAATATTGACTTATACTTCTTTTTTGATTCACCATTAAATTATCAAAATTAAGAAAAATAAACAAAAGTATAAGGGAATAACGTTCGACAAATTGTTGACCAATAGCTGTTTTTTTGTGGACAAAATAAGAGTAAGCAATATTTAAATAAAGTCGTACTAAATAGTGATCGGCAGTATTAAAGGGATTTCCAATAACTCTCTAATAAATTAAATATCGACTTTATTTGGAATATAAGATGAATATGTACCAGATGCAATGCCAAAAATAAAAAAATAGGTCTTTATTCACTAAACTGCAGCAATTCCATTCTTATACAAAGTGCACAAACTACATTCATTTCTCCAGGCACTGGCACGTAAGGTCGGTTAAATTGTTTGTATAATAGTATTATCTTCTAGAAAAGGGATTTAAAGTTACAGCAGTGTATATAAATATTTCTCTTCCGTTCGCTTTCCGGGCCAGATAGTGGACTCCGTGTGTATAGGTGGAAGGCACAGTGTTACTCTGTTCTGGCTCACTATAGTGTACTTTTGAGCCATCTAAATAACAGACACCGTATCTAGTTGATATCCGTGGGAGTCGACACTTAACGGCTTACTGTTATTCCTTTCTCCCTCGTTTTACTCGACAGTTCTAGGTTATTCTTTACGTATAATGGGTTTTAACATTTTTTAAAAGCTTTAGGAAGGAATTACATATGTAGTGTTCTGCCTCTGTAAAATAATTTACCAGTAAGCGGAATACAGTTTAAAAGAAATAGTACACCTGTATTTGGAATATATTTTTAAATGATTTTTAATACAGACTTCACGCACACCAAATTTATACGAAGTATATATTACATAACAAAATTTACACATCACAGTAGTGTGTAATTCCATGAGTACGTGGATTATGTTTTTATGTTAATATATACATACTGCTGCTTAGTTTATCAGTTATGTTCCCGTTTGCTTTCAAATTTATAATTTTTGTAATATCTTTATTTTTGACGTTTTCTTGAACATTCCAGGTTATATTCGATTTAGTTCTAGAGGCGTTCTTGAGAACCTAGGAAAATTCGAGAAGCGTAAAAACATATATAAGTTACTTCTATTATATTTCTATTTGCTTGTCGCAATCTGTTTTGATATGAAGATGGTTTTATGAAATAAAGAACAGAAAACGTTATCAAATTTGCAAAAGATATATGTTTGTCATTTTGTTTTATTTATTATGATTGCTGTCTTATCAAGTTTTAAAATTTTTTAAATCAGTATTTTTCCAGATAACGATTTCTTATTAGAATTTCAATCAATTTCACCTAATTACTTCTTGAATAATATTAAACACACTTATCTTCAGTACCGAAATCGTTAACAGAACAGTTCCAGACCGTACTAACAACTCAAATTTTCTGCTCCCACAATCGTTATCTTTTACTGGGAGGAACTTTCCTTCCTTTACTAACAAATTTTCAAAAAAAAAAAAAAATTTAAACGCCCTTTATTTTCAGCGAGGAATTCCGTTTGTGCGCAAATAATACAGTTATTTTTTCATTTCTTTTCTTTAACAAAACCTAGTGTCTTCTCTTCTTTAAATGTCCTTCAGTGTCAAATAAATATTACATGGATGATGCAAAAATTTGCCAATTTAATAATCAAATTTTATCCCTCTAGAAACCATACAATTTTTTCTTTTCAATTTCTGCTGTATTTAAGCCTTCTTCAGGACAATCCAAAGTTAATTTTCCGTGTAAAATAAGTAATATTGGCGATAATCGTTGATTGATATTTTTTGATACATTTTGAAACTGCTGTAGAGGTGAACAGCAAATTTGTTGCATAATAGAAGGGTAAAGTTTTGAGTGTTTTTTAATATTTATAATTTTTTCTGTATACCTGTACCAGAACAGTTTGAAAATAGTATTAGTTTATATTAACTGACAAAAAGTTCAGAATCTGAAGTGAGCAACAATCCAACAAATCGGTTTTGCATGTGTAGGTGTAGTGGAAGAAGTGGAAATTCGTGTACAAAAATGCAAAAGATACAAAGAATATTTGCACAAAATCTGGGAAAATCTGTGCTGTTCCTCAGTGTATATCTCACGGTACATACTTCTACTATTGTCCTGCATAAATTTCCCGTAGACCCGAAATTCTGTAAGCAGTGGAAAATTAAATTGAGCATCGGAAAACTGATAACAAAACATATGAAAGTATGTAGTAAACATTTTCTTATAGATGTTTTTAATCTTACTGGCAGTCTCCATTTAATAAAAATAAATATTTTATGGGGTGGCAGAGGTCTTTAAACACAGGCTTTGGCAACTTCGGGCTTCTCACGTTCTACCCCAGACAAAATTATGTGCCTCGCCAGATATCTGTTATAGATATCTCAAACCGAACAATTATATATGAAACTGAAAGGTTTAGGTTACGAACATACTAGGAATTAATGATATATGTATATGCACTTTAGGAATTTGTCTTATATTAAAGTTTGATAATTCCATAAAACACAACCTTCCTAGCAACTAAATGTACATAATCTTTAGGAGCAATTATAAACAAATTATGGTTGTCCCTGCCATTATTTCTTACGCCACTTGTAGGGAAGATATTGACATGTTATTTCCAGGGCTCTAATTTCTTCATTTAGAATCACGTTGGGTACTACGAAGAAATTGGTCTTTAGTAAGTATCTTAATATCCCATAATCTAGTTCTATAGATAGCAGGTGAGTTCTCCAGACTTTTCCGCTTTCCACTTTTATTACTCTATTCTGACTTACTTTCCTTCGTATACTCTTTCCCCTGTAATTAGTCTGCCCACTAGATTCAAGATATCTGTTCGATTTGCTAGAAAATTGACAAAAAGCTGGGTCACTGAAGGTTTGTTCATGGAAGCAAGTGCGGTTCTTTACGACTGAAGTGTGATTCATTTAGAAACCTTAGGACTTATCGTTTATATCTTCGAAGTGGTTTTAAGTGCATATTGAAAACCATAATGTCATTTAATTTATGATTATGAAATTGAAACATGCCTTTTTGCATACCTCACGTGCGCTAGAGATTAGATAGATACCTTGTAGCGCATAACTGTGAACACATAAGAGACCAATTTTCTTCGTCACTCACCTTCTTAATGATAAAAATAATCATAAGCAGGTATAGTAATTATTATCTTTCTATACAATTTATGAAACTTTAATGTTGCAAGAAACTAAATTAAAAACGTTTATTTATTTGTAAAATGGAACAGTTCAAGACTGCAATACACATAATTTAGTGCAAAATCAGAAAAACAAATTAATTCACGCTGCATAAAATTTAATTCCCAATTCCTAAATAAATTGTGTAATACACTGAAATAAATCCTTTAATTAATAATAGATTAATTTTAAATAATAATTACAATGCATAATGAATGATATTTACAATACAAAATTCGTGAATTAAAAGCAATGAAAATATTCAAATCGATTTACAGTAGATTCCGTTCTCAGATGAATAGAGAGGCAACTCGAGAGGCAATGAACACTGACAGGAAGTTAAACACTGAAGCTACCGCCTCCTGCAATGCAATTTATCGGAAATCTGCATTCGACTGCACGTGACAACAATAATTAAATTTGCTAACGTTATCACATATTAGATTTTAATTACGATATATTACAATTCACGACAAAGGCAACCACTATTCTTCTTTAAGACAAACTAATGACATGATAAGATCTTAAATTTCTTTTATGAAATATCTTAATAGATTCAGTGGCATAACAATATCTTTTTAACTATTTTTTTTGCTTTCTATAATGCCCTAATTACCTATGTCTTTGATAGTACCCATTTCATTCAACAGTTTCTCTATTAGGTCATCCGAGTCATTAGATGTTTCTTTACTTATATAATTTTTTTTATCTACCATGGACACCCTATGGTGTTAAATGATCACTTCTTGAACACCATCAAATTGTTCTCTTATTTTATGGAGAAATTTACTTAGAAGATAGACCAATATTGAGTATCCATTGTGCAGCGTCAGTAAATAAATTATTATGTAAACTGTCAGGATGATTCACATAATACTCTTCAGATCGATAAATTAATAATAGAAATATCATAAACTACAGGCAAAATATGTCAAAAGCAAATTGCGCTAATGTCAAAAGAAATTTTTCAGGCAGGAACTTTGGTGTTAAAAGTTTTTACTTTGCAAAGAGTTATCATCAAATATTTAAAAAACTAGATAGTAAACCATGCCAAAATTTATTCACAAATAAGTATCAACTGTGTCTTAACAAAAAAATGTTTTTCTCAATAGAAGAGGCGTGGATATGAGTAGTTTGAGAGGTCTCTAAATTACTTAAATATCGTAACGTCAAACCTTAGAGGATAATATAAAAATTGATACACCAGGTGAAAATCGATAGAATCTACATTTCAAATGAAAATTAAGGTAACGCTCTTTGCTCACATGAAATGGCAAAAATAAATTTAAAAGCATCGACATGAAATGAAAAATTCTGACGTTTATAAGCTGTGGGCATTGCGATCACCACCTTATATCTGACAAATTAAGCACTGATTATTATTTATTAAATTTATTACTTTTAATACCCTAACAATTGAAATAACAAAGTACCTTATTTCATGTTATTTTTAAATATACTGTTGCCGTTCTCGAAAAATCTACATTTTATCGATTTTTAAATTAGTATAACTACAATATTTTGTATTATATAAATAAACTCACCGGCGGAATTTTATATAACACAACAATTTATTTCTATTAAATTTCACGTATTGTGTTATCCGAATTGGAATTTTATGATATGCTATTTTCAACCGTCATATACAATATTACGCTGGCGTGTTAAATTGATAAAGTAAAATAAAAGGAAAGTAGAAAAGCAAATTTAATTAAAAAGAATAATTCTTGGAATATCGAGTGGTGAGCTGAATCAAAAAGCACATGTCATAAATAATATAGTAATAAATCTGAGTGAAGATATTGATTTTGTGGTGTGTATTTAAAATTTAAACCACCATTATGTTGTTGCTCTTTCTAGGGAAGTGGAAAACTTTTTCATTTCGAAAATTAATGAATGCCTCCACGCCAAAAAGATTAATTAGAACGCGCCGCGAATGTACACATTTTTATGGAAGTTATTTTCGGCAACTTTACATTAGGGTATTCTTAAAAGAGCTTAGGCAAAAGACGATACACAAATTAAAATTAATTATCGTGGTTTTAGGAAATACAAAAAAGTGATTCAATCAATTCTTGTGAAAGGTCGTTTTGCGGAACCCGCTTAAAAGGGACATTTTTATATTTTCCTCAAAGCACTAATTTTGTGACTAATTTATAACAAATTCCTGTCAGCTTTTATCGAATATACAGCACGTTTCAGGTAAGATCATCAGTGTTATATGGTTAATATTGTTACAGAACTTCACTTACCTTTTTAGTTTGTTAATTACGTTCCTGTTGGATTTCAGATTTATAATTTTTGTAATACCATTGTTTTGACGTTTTTCTAGGACATTCCATCTATTCGATTTGGTTCTAGATGCGTTCTCAAAGACTTAAAAATCTATATGCAAGTCAAAGTAAAAATTTGACAGCTTGAATTGTTTCAAGTATATTTGTTACGGATCAAGTAGTGACAATAAAATTTTGATTTTCTAAGTAAAATATTTCAAAGCTAAGTCAACGTAGAGGTTAAATTGGATCCATGAAAAAGGAGTTGAAAAGTAAATGCCGGTAACGAGATCTAGAGCGGCAGAAATGGAGGAAACATTCAAATAGTTAATGGAAATGATGATGAAAGATATGAAGAAGATATAAAAAGTAAAATGAAAAATAGCCAATATGAAATGATGGAAGATTTGAAAAAGGTAATAAAAAACAATCAAGAGGATAGACCAGTTTGGAAGAAATTAAAAATAATCAGAAAGAATTAGGATATGAAATGAAATAAAATGAGAACCAGTTTACAAGAATATAATAGGAAGTTAAAGGAGGCAATTAAAATTAAATTCAATGAATTTGAGGAGACTACATAAGAAGAAATTAGTCAATTGAGAGTTAGGTGCAAAACAAAGTACAAATTGTGAAGGAAAGTGGGACTAAGTTACGGAGTTAAGTCTCAACTCTAACCCAGTTGTTCGCGAAGGAGCCCATTGAGATTGAGATTAGTTTTTCTTTCGTCGTCAAGGATTAAGCCACCAACATTTGATGGAAATGTGCCATAGAGTATTTAGCCCTTAACAATTTGAAACAGCTGCCTTGACAAATAACTGATCAGAAGAAGAAAAGGTTACATGACTAATAGTTGGTCTGCGGGGTGAAGCAATGGAGATTTTAATAACGCTAGTCAATGATAAGGAAAAGGATTACCAAACGTTGAATAATAATCCTTGCACCTTAGTAAATCCTTAATTCTTATAAGCTTATTCCTTATTTCTTTAAATGAGTTTTCATATATGATTATCCAGTGCGTATTGGCTCTTGCTCTTCAAATAGGTTTGTTTGAAAAACTACATAAGTATCTATTTTATAAAATATTCGTTAGAATACTCCATATGGATGGAGCACTCGCTACTTCTCTATGAATTCCGTTGATTTTAGTAAATAGAAGAGATGTAGCAAGTCTCTATTTTACCTCAAATCGATAGTTGATGAATTGTATTTAAATTACTTTTTATTCATTCTTGAATCAGAGATAAATAATCATTATCATTTTAATCACTTTCAATGACTAACATTTTATTTGCATTTTCATCCTCATCTAATATGGCTCTTAATTCTGATTCATGGCCAGATGGAAAAGAATAGTCATCAAGATCATCTTCAGTTTATTTTCAAGTTCTTCACGACTAATTCTTACTAGGTATATGGTAAGTTCATTGCTTAAAATTCCCTGCAGAAAAATATATTTTTTAGACATTTTATTAACTGCCCTAGTAGAGTCGTGGTACAAATATTGAACCAGATAATCAAATTACTGTGTATCATTAAAAATACTGTCATAGTAATATATCACACTTAGAATGATCAACTTATATATTTTAAATAAACAAATATGTAAACTGCAAAATAATCAACAATTCGTCGGCTATTCGCTCAAACAGAATCCCAAAATATGTTTAAAATTTATGCGAGAGTAGGGAAATAATTTTGAATTGATGGTTTAAATGTATCTCCACCGCTCCAGTTAAGGGTCTATCTTTGTATCACTTACATGATAAGAGTTAAACGGCTTTTGATTGAACACCAATTTGTACAACTTTGCCCCAATTTAAGCGTTCTTAAGAGTTAAACGACTTTTGATTGAACACCAATTTGTACAACTTTGCCCCAATTTAAGCGTTCTCGTATCTCTTATAATTTCTGAGAGAAATCCTTATACCTACAGTGTGTATAGATACGATCCGGAACAGCAGTGTACAATTTTACAGGGTGGGGAGATTTTATTGCCAATTTTTTTCAGAATAGGCAGTCCATAGACACAGGTATGGAATATATTGTTAAGGAGATAATGTTATCTCGTAGCATGCTATGATTTTTTTAATAATGAGTTTTTTTCTTTTTTTAAATTGCATTGGGGATTTTTTATTAGAAATTTGATAACACTGCGTTATTCAACACCATTTAAAACCCAAATAACCAAAGTTTAATTAATATATGTTGTTGCAAAAACTGAAGATTCTTATTTTAGCTTGAAAACATAAAGGGCCTTTTAGAAATGAGTATCATTAACAGTAAAATACAATTTAAGAGGTTGAAATATCATATTAAGAAAGAAAAAACAATATAAACTACCACTAACAAGTTAACAATGCTTGCATAAATTAACACCATCAGTCAAGGAATTGGAAAGAAACACTGTATTCTAAAATAGTATTCAAATTCAAATATTTCTTTTTTTCAACTAAACCACCTTGCAGTTATATAAATTTTTCAATTCTTTTTTTATTTTGTTTAGATAAGTTTAATAACGTTTCTTCGTTAATCTGATTACAAGCCTTCGTAATCCGAGTACACAGTTCTTGAAGATTACGATTATCGATTCCTATACACAATGTCCCAATAGAAAAAATCTGCTGGTTTAAGATCAGGTGTTCTTGGTGGCCAGTTAATTAAATTAGACCGTCTACATATCAATCTATTAGGAAAGTGTGTTTCAAGCAATTCTGTAACAGGTCTGATGCAGTGGATAGGGGCACCATCATGGAATTTTGCCTTTCAGACAAAGGAACATCATCAAATGAATTATAAAATTTAGTTCTCAAAAATGTGTGAACAATATTTATATGGAAGAAGAACAGGCCGCATAATCTTTAACCAGAAATGCCAGAAAAAACATTACTTTTCTGTGAGTATTGATGCTTGCAGTTAATTACATAATGGGGATTTTCAGACGACCAATAATGAGTATTTTGTGAACTTACTATTTCGTTATTAGAAAATATAGCTTCTTCCGTGTAAATGATGTTCTTTTTTAAAAAAATGGATCTTGTAAATAATTTCCTTGTGCACACAGACAGAACTCCAATTTCCTTTCTGTAGAAACTGATATTCGTCGATTTGAATGTTCAGTATTAAAAATTCTAACTACTTTTCTGTAACTTTGATCATCATCATCTGCCTGCTAGTCGAATTATTTGCAGTTTTTCGTTAATACTTAAGTCCATTTTTATTTTAATAGCAAAATATCAGCTTCATTCATTTATATTTATCAATAAATATTTATGATAGGTACATTGGCTGATAAAGATCTACTTAATAATTTTTATAAGGGGATGTACAGTCGTATTTGTTTATCTCCAAACTATATTTATTTTGTTTATTTAAGTAAGTATATTTAGTTTTGTTGATACATCCATGCAAGCCTAGATAACATTAACTGCCGTTAAAATATAGGGATTGCGATAAAAACCGATATGATTAATTTGGGTTAAGATGATATCCAGGGTATTAAACAACGTGTTTATTAAATCAAGGATTTATTATTATTACTCATGGTTGAAAGTTATTATTATGAGTAATTATTCTAATATTATTTATTCTTCATTCTTGGTATTCGCAATAATAATTCGTTGACGTCTAATATTATCAATATCAGTATATTTTTATCAATAGGATATTGTTAAAAAATATTGTGTAATGTAATTGTATAGCGGATCTCATTTTTGTAGATAATATAAATGCAATGTGCAATGTCTACTGGGGTATTGTTTTAATAATCAGATGGAATCATAAATTGCGTAATTTATTTTTTTTTTAAATTCGATGAATTAGATAGCTGTTTACAAATATTTGATCTAACAAGTTCATTTACAACAAGACAACTTTAACAAAGCCGTTATTAAAGCGTTCTAATAGATATCATGATTTGACATTTTACAATATTATTTGTTTTTCACAGCAACCCTCATGAGCAAGAAAAAATAAATTTTTTTCCGAGTTATAAAAATTATGTCTTTAAAGAAATTACCTAATTTTAAAATAATAATAATAGTCTTTATTTTTCCAAGATAATTAATTAACAATATTGGTATAGAGAAAAGAAATAAAAACAAAAAGGAAAAAAGTCGAGGATCAGATGACTGAACAGGTTAATGCTCAGCCTCTGGTATTAATCCTAAGCTGATCGCAGCAATATACAATATAAACAAATTAATCAGTACAAAAAAACATAATAAACATAATAAACATCTTATTCACTAAGCTGTGCATACTAATAAATAACAGTAACAAAAAAAATAAACAAGAAACAGTGGAAGACAGAACACATGACAACTACACATGCCAAATTTGGTTTTTTCTATTCTGTTTAAGAAGTTTAGACTTTAATAGTTTTTTAAATTGATGAATGCTCTTAGTTTTAAAGTTAGATGGTATTGAATTATAAATTTTAGAGATCTGGTATGAAAACGAACGTTTAAAAAATTCAGTACGGTGTTGGGGAGGAGTCAATGTACCTTTAAAACGAATATTAATATTGTGAACATCAGTCCTGAAAGAAATTTTATTATAAAGATAGGAAGGTGCTTTATATAGAATTATTTTGTGATATAAACACGCACTATGTAAAAACCGACGATTATACATATTGAGCCAGCCAATTTCGCATAATTTATGAGAAATATGTTGACGTCTCCTAATTCCAAAGATTAATCTTAAGTAAGAGTTTTCTACTAACTGGATTCTTTTAGAATCAATAGCATCAATGCACGGGCCATAAATAGAATTAGCAAAATTAAATTTGGACAAGACTAAAGATTCACATAAAATGGATTTAACTTTCCTTGATAACAAGTGCCTACTATTATAAATTAATTTAATATTACAGTAAGCTCTGCGAATGCAGTCACTAATATGAGGTTTAAACCTTAAACTTGTATCATAAAAGAGACCTACATTTTTTGCTTCATTACTAGAGAATATTACTTGATCGTCAATAGTCAAGGAAAAATTATTTATATTTTTTCTTTCTTTTGGAGGGCCAAATAATAAAATTTTAGTTTTAGCGGCATTAATATTTAACGCGTGTTTTTTAGTAATTTGAATTAAATTAAAAATATCGTTATTAATAATCTCAATTCCTTCATTCAAGTTCCGAGCCGGAAATCCGTAATATAATTGAGTGTCGTCTGCATAAAAATGAATATTTGTGTTTTTTATTGTATCTACAAAGCCTGAAGTGTATAAAATATACAGAAGAGGACCTAAAATCGAACCCTGTGAGACACCTGAAAAAATTTCAAGAGGGGCAGACATCTTAAATATAATGGTACTCACATTGTTTTTCCTTATTTAACATATTTCAACCTTTTGTATTTTCCAGTTTTTACTTATTTCTAAAAGCCCCTTATTTTTTCAAACTAAAATAATAATTTTCAATTTTTGGGACTTTCAGGCTCTATAAAAAAACATGCAACGACATAAATGAAACTTTGGGTATTTGGGTTTATATGGTGCTGAATAACGCAGTGTTGCCAAATTTCTAATTAAAAAATCTCTAATGCGATTTACCAAAAAAATCATTATTAAAAAAAAATCATAACAAGACATGAGATAACATTATCTCCTTAGCAATATGTGCCATACGCGTGAGTAGAATAGCTATGCCGATCCAGCTCCACAATTCAAGATGGCGACTGGAGCAGGATCGGCATAGCTTTCAGCCGTCTACGTCACAGCGGCTGGCACCTGCGCGGTAGAGGTTGAGGACCGTTTGTGCTGAGCGGAAGTATATAGTCGGTTTCTGTCGACTACGTCAGCTGGGTTGATGACCTGCTTATCATTATTATGTAACTAATAGGGTTAATTATTAAAATTAAAAATCGAATATAGAATGTATATCATTTATTATAATTCTTATACAATATAACATGCTACAATACATTATTTTTATCAATCCAAGAATTATGTTTGTCATCGTAACCTAACCATTTGACAAAAACTTTATTTCCTTTTTTTCGTAATACCTTTTCAACTAAGTGAGCGTCAGGATGTTTTACTCTTTGTAATTCCAATTCATAGAAGCCATCAGCACCCTCAAAATAATCCTTAGTTTCACATGTAAAACATTTTCTGTTTGGCAGGTCGCAATCTCCACCACATTTGATGCACTTATACTTTACTGGAACAGGCATATTGCAATTAATAACACTTCCGCTCAGCAGATTCTAATTTGATAATAATTGAAATAACTGAGCGTCACATACTTTTATAACAGCCCTTACACTAAACAGGTTAGGTATCCACAAAATAATATTTCTACAGAGTGATGAAAATAAAACTTTATTTTATAGTAATAGACATGCAACAAAACCTTTCATAGTAAATACGTGATCGATGATTATTATCTAAAACACTACTTATAATAAATGAGACATCATTGATTCTTCTTTGAAAGCGAGCTCTATCTCTAGCCATCTGCATCCAATCTGATTTTCTTTCTTTTTTAAACCAACCATCAGGATCCATAAGTATAATGTTTTATTATTGTCTAAGTTAAATACAACCCGCTTTTGGCCACTCATTGTATCAGAAGAAAATCGATTAAACAATAAACTTCAAGTGTTAAACACTTTCGCTCAGCACGAGTATAATACGATTATTATTAAAATAGCTTAGCGTCATCTATCTACACACTTGTAACCCCTCCCAAACATTGTGACGTAGACGGCTGAAAGCTATGCCGATCCTGCTCCAGTCGCCATCTTGAATTGTGGAGCAGGATCGGCATAGCTATTCTACTCGCGTGTCTAGGGGCTCCCTACTCTGGAAAAAAAAACATTAAAATCGCTTAACCCTTCAAATTCTACACTGGTGTTCCGAATCAAATATGTACACACTGTATAATATATTTAAAATTCACTCTGTGTAAAAAGTGTGAAAGTAGTCTCGCGAAAAAATTCGGTAGTCATTCCACATCACATTTACAGCGAAAATAGTTGATTTCCAATTTGTTGCATTTTAGACATAACAAATAAAGAAATATGTTTTGACTGCTCTTGTGAATTAATTTATCAACGTTAGTTTTAAATTGTTATTAGTTAGAGCAAAAAATTTGCACAATAACGTTATCTACCTGTATGAAGATCAAATCCAAATATTTTAATGTTCCCTCTGCTGTCGTCCTACTGTTGTGAGCAGAAATTTTAAAATACAACTTTTGGTTTCTAAGAACTTAATGAAAACATTAAATAATGGAAATATTCCATTTTTAACCGAAAATAATCTAAATGTAGATAAATATTTGTAATGGTTTCGAGAATAATGCGTTCTGCGGTAAAATAGGAATGTTTATAACTGTTCTTAACTGCCCTATTATCATATATTACTGTACCAGAAGAATTTCACTGTACAAACGTGGTAATTTAGTGTTGGCGTGTTACTCATAAAGAACATAAGAATTCTGTAATAGTAGTACTAGTGCCGAGACAATGCAGATATACTAAATATTATACAGAAAAGCTGCAGTTACTGTACTTTCAGTTATTGCTGGCGACCAAGGAACGAGATAGGTTAGACCACGGTCACATTTTTTAATACCTGTTCGTTTACCACTGCGGGAAATAGAGCGTGTTAGTTTTGCTTATATTTCATAATACAAAGGATTATGGAATATTTCATCTTTTACAATGCAGTAACAGACAACAATAAATGAGAGAAACAATTATTTTCTATTTGCACGCATAAACTCTTTCTGTTACCGTAAAATACTCTTTTTCATAAAACACAGACAGGTAAACCATTTTAAATGATTAATACTGTGATTAGAATCACTCCCAAACCACAAAAATAATCGTCAATTGATGAATAGATAGTAAAAATCAAATTTTCGCATTACCGTTCAAAAGTTCTGGAGTACCACAAGAATTGATATTAAGTCCTATTCTTTTTCTGTGATATATTTACCTGACCAATTCATACAATAACTAAAAAAATAATTAACTAGACTGATATTAGGTTTATTTATGTAAAATTTATTATTAAAATTAAAATTTCATATTAATTTCAATAGCTTTATTAGAATTTAGTACATTGATTCCTTTGTACCGTGTAAAACCAAAAATTAAGCAATCTATAAACTCGGTATTAAAAAGACTAATACTTGCTTAATATGTAGGTAATACGTTTAGTTTTAGAGACACGTATGTACTTATATGCAACTAGAAATTTAAACTTTAAACCAAACGTACTATACCTTCTCTGCTTCAAATTGGCGTTAATCAGAATCAAATTGACAATTAACGTAACCAAATTGGCAACACCAATTTCAAACTGGCATTCATCAGAATCAAATTAAAATTAAACAAAATCAAATTGGCACTTGTTTGTGCATTGTTTTAAACAACAGATTCTCTTAAAAAAATAAAAAAATATCTTGCATATCCAGTGCAGAAGGAACACATCTTTGGATATGTGCAAAGAATTTTGCACAATTATCAACAGCTATCTTGCCAATATTGCCACGAACGATGTTCTCTAATCTTTGCGTTTGATATTCTGTTTATGGAAAAGTTATTTGTCAAAGTATTTATATTATTTAATGATTCTTAATAAAAAAAATATTTACTTAGAAAAAAAAGGATTAAAAGAAAATATGCAATTATTGTGGTAACTTTTATTTTTAATATTTACAAGGGAGCGAATCATGTGACTTGACAATAACTATGGCAAAAATGATATGGGTTTTATCGCTTTTTTAAGTGATACAAATCAGTTATATGACTTTTTATTGTCGATAATAATAGTAAGCCGTGACTTAACAAGTAGTTATTAAGGATTTATATTCATATTTTTATAGGCAATATCTCACTTTTATGGATAGCGATATATTCACCACTTTTACTTCATGTAAAATAATACTTCAGATTGCAATCTAAACATAAAACAAAAAATATAAAAGAGTAATAACAATATAGTAAAATATGTGAAACTAGGAATGAAACAAAACTAAACTTTAGTATAATTCACGCATGACTGGTTAATTTTATAAGATTTTCTAGAACACCTAATTTGTTGATTTGAAATAATAGTTTCATTTTATAAATAGTATCAAAACAAATACTATATCCAGTTTATAAACAAATTCTTTATCAAGTAATGTTTCTTCTTTTGACAAAAAATATTCCATTTTGATTAATTTCGCTTCCTCTATGGTGTTACTATTTAAAGTTTATCTATTAGTTTGACATCATCATTCAGTTGAGGTGGTAGGCTTTGAGGTGCCGGGGCTCCATCGTGTTGAAAAAACATGTTACGTCGTAAATTTTAGGCAGATCATCGAGAATTTGGGGAAGATTTTCCATAAATTTATGGAAAACCGTTGCTGGAAGTTTGTTCTCCGAACAACATGTGGGTTTTCTTCTTCTCAATAATAAGAATTATGAAAATTTAATTTTCCATTTCGGGTAAAAGTAGCTTCGTCACACCACAAAATTTTGGAAGCTTGCTCGTTGTCCAGCGATAAAATCCTGCGACAAAATTGCATACGTGGCGCAAAATCTTCTGGTATCAAGCCATGTACATGTCGATAGTGATAGGCATGTAGACCTTGTCGCTTTAATATTCTTCCAACCTGAAATGCTAGTAGCTCATCTAATCATTGTTAAGGAAATCTTTAAGATATGTAGTACCGTTGGCCGAGGAACATTTATTTGCCTTGAAATATTCCGTATGCTAGTCGTAGGATCTTGTTCAATAGCGTCAAGGACTTCCGGTTCCCTATTAATCCTGGGACGCCCTTGACCCGGTGTCTTTCGAAAAGTTGCGGATTACCGATTTTGTGGATTTTGTTACTATAAGAAATATTGTAGCAGTCTAGTTGTAGTAACATTGTTTCTTATCCTTTGGTCAATTATTTGATT
This sequence comes from Monochamus alternatus, assembly GCA_037114965.1. Lineage (NCBI taxonomy): Eukaryota > Metazoa > Arthropoda > Insecta > Coleoptera > Cerambycidae > Monochamus > Monochamus alternatus. The sequence continues at coordinate 29,591,370 of CM073428.1, read as the reverse complement.
CTTCCAAACAGAAAATGCATCTTTATTTCGTCGCAATGTCGCCTCTAATCTTGTAAAGATTCTATGATCAGGAATGAGGCGCTCTGGATATCTTTCTCGATATAACTTTAGAGCTCTTACTGAATTTTATTATGACGCCGTAAACTATCAACTTTTTTTGAATGGGAAAACATTTTGTAAACACAAAAGTTATACGTTTGATGTTCGTATTGAGTAATGACAAGTATTTTGTGACATTTATGCACTTTAAACCACAGTATACTATGATTAGTATTTTAAACAACGACCAGTTTAAGTAACGTTCAGATAAACGTTAGTGCAATGGCACTGCAGTTGTACTGTTGTATTGTAATTGTATGGTGTTAAATATTATTTACTCTGTTTACATAAAATTACTGTAGACTTAAGAAGTTGGGGAATTTTTCCGCTGTAAGTTGGCGACATGCAAAAACTCAAGATTATTGACCTTCAGAGAGGTTATGTTTATGTTTTGTCAACTACGTCCCTATCTACGGAAATTGTTGGTTTTTATCAGTTGCCGAATAGTAATTAAAAGCCTACAAAATATAAGCCTACAATCTGTAGGAATAGATGGCATATTTGAATGTTTGGTTAAATCACAGTATACTATTACACTGTGGGTTAAATGAGGCCCCACTAATTTCAGCAAGTCATCAAACACTGCCACTGTCATTCGGGTGAAATGAAAAAATAATCGGCATTCTCATTTCGCATTTCTTTATATAAATTATAGAAATCACCTTGCATGTGCTATCTGTGGTTAATAGGTCGCACCCACCATCTCCGAGTTCTTCTTTTAATTTTTTTTGCATGTATAGTTTTTATACATATTGACGTCGGTGCGAATAAGAGCAGCAAAAGTAACTGTTTCTAAACCAAACAGTCCTCTTCATCCATTTTTTTTAGAAACAAATCAATTCTAAACTAAATATCTAAATTAGAATCTAATTTAAAAACTTAACCTGCAAAAATGTGAATCTTCTGCTTACTGTCAAAAAAGCAGTTTTCTGATTGGTCCTTGTATGATTGTTGGAAAAGGATTGGTAAAAGCTAAAATGCTTTTAGCTTCTACCATACAACTGCAGTACAAAGGCATTACTGTTAAGTTTATCTGAACGTTACAAAAGCCACCCGTATTTCTCGCCGTTTTACTTCAGTATCTTTGAATATTTGCAGGTGGGATGCGTTAACATTCCTATTATTTGCTAAACCCTATATTATTCAGTTATTAAAAATCTAAAATTATTTGTATTTTGTAGAAAACACTATGTCAAGAATACAGCGCCCTTTTTAATAACTTTTCTGCAGTACCAATGCAACCGCACTAATCTTATGTGAATGAAATCTTAGGTATACTAAAGTAAAACAAAAATGGAGAAAAAATTACTTATATGATTATTTAAAACGTGTAATGTTTCCCAGTATAAAAGCTCTTTCCTAATGCATAAATTACTATTAATAATATTAACACATATATTAATCATACGCAACTATCAATTTATATATAAAAATAAATTATATCACTTATGTATAATAATAATAAATTCCTGAAAATATAATTTAATAATACAACAGTAAAATGAAAGAATATTTGATTACTGTTTAGTTTACCAAGATGAAATAAAACATTCGTTTGTACATTTTTACTTGATTTTTGAAATGAATCCTGAGGACATGGAACATCAGAATTTAGGCCCTGTTAATTTTTTTCATAAATTGCTTCCTCAATGGCTTTATTACAATTTAAATTACAATATATCAAAAATACTTCTTATTTTTTCGAATCTAACTATTGGCAAATATTTATAGGTAATAATTTTATAATAATAACAAACATTTTTCTATCACTGCGGTCTGTGTGTCCAGTGGATTCATATTATCTTACTGAAAATATTTAGAAGAGGAGGTACTGCTCCCTCTTTAATGACGTCTCTTCATATACATGGTTCTCTTTTTCTGAACAATATAAGAAATGTCCATTAAAACAATTAATCACAACAACGGCTTTGCAATATCTTACTTGCCATAAAATGCTTGCTACAAACATATGTATATTTTATATCTGTTCGAAAATTAAGAGATTTAAGTACAATTAATAACTAGAGTACTGAGAAACGGCACACATTTTACACAATCTATTAAAAATTATTTTGTGGATATCCTTTATTTATATGCACTCAAGATAAAATTATACTATCTACAAACTGTTCTGGTACTATTTATACACAAAAAATTATAGGAAATTATACAAAAACACAAAATTTTCACATCCCTATATATAAACAATGTACTTTCCATTTGTTCACTTTTCCAGCAGTTCCGAAATTTATCAACAGATGTCGACCATTTTGATTTTCGTCAATAAATCTGTACGCAGTGAGGAGAAGCGTGTGAAGCGAAGGGAAGCGTCGTCATTTTAAACTTGGATCTTATATTTATACAGAAAAAGTGATAGGAAATTATACAAAAACACAAAATTTTCACATCCTTATATAATAATTATAATATAATAATATCCCCTCATTCTAATCACAGGGATTTGCCCAGAAGTCGGAGACTTGTGCGGGAGAGGGGGCGGCATATTATTAAGCAGGCCGCATTTGCGCCCAGGAACGACTTACGTTGGTAGGCCCTAACCACTATTCAGTGCAGGAATGAGGGAGACCTGGAAAACCTCATTAATTAGGGGGGTAGTCAAATATCAACCGGTATCAATCTCTCACATTGACCCAAGCCAACATTCTTCCACCCTATCATACCCGCAGAGAGGGCGCCAAACCTCTCCACGAATATAGCTTATATACGGTCTACCGGCAGCTGGGCTCGAACCAACTCCGATCTAGTCACCTCGATTCAAGTACTGACGCCTTAAACCGCGCGACCACTGACCGATATACTATACAGGGTTAACTATGACTAAGTACAAAAATTTTAACCACGTGCTCAGGGAGGTCTAAAAGACAATAAAAAATTTATTTCGGAAGTCTAGCTCGATGTTTAAAAAATGGGGCAAAACCCTCTTTTCCTACGGAAAGTCGTCCGACATGGCGAGATATGTGAACTACCATGCGGTCGTTTTTTCAACATTGTCAAGTGTAGAAACGACGAAAATAAACAATTTTATTAATAATAATAATTTCTAAGTACCTGATAGATAACAGCTAATCCGGTTAGCTACAGTATTTTGTATTAGATCTTCATTTTTTTGTTGTACACTGCCAAAACTACATCTTCACTCCTTGCAGATTCATCATAATTATCCACTAACATATCCGACATAAAATACTGTATTTAATTACTATAACACGTTTAAAATTAGTCATTTAGCTGATTTAAAGTAACAGTAAGTTCTAAGTTATACTGCATTGCTAGTTGCCTACTTTCCATGCTTCAAACCATGCAGAATGCGAAGTTACTTATAATCTAAGGGTCATTTTTACAGAACACTGTAAACATCTTGGGATGTTATAGTATAAAATATTACTAATTATTTTATGCAAACATCGTCGATTACTGTTAATATTGTTGCTATTATTAGTATTAACATAATTTAATTACACATACAACGCAAGAAGTTTAAAAATATATCATCGTGAATACACCTTGCATTAGCGGCCTACAGATGTCGTCAGATGTCGTCTGTAGATGTTAAATGGTAGTAAGTATACGGTTACAGTACTCTGATTAGTTTGAAATAATTTTTCAGTACTTGTTTTTCGCAAATTAAATTTTTCGCGTGTTTTTTGTGTATTTACAAACATGTCGTATTCAAATGCCTAGATGACAGATAAGGTGCTGATTTATGGGAGTGTGGCAAGTGCATATTATCGTGCGGCAGCGTCAAAGACGTTTCCCGAGTATACAAAATATTATGCTGAATACTTTTTGAACCACATCGAACAGCTGTTATGCCTTGGCGGTAAACGTGTGGCAGTGTTTTTATGTATTTGTGTACATTTACGTGTATTTTGTTGTTACTCTTTGTGCTTTTCTGAGCAAGACTGCCAAACCAAGTAGGTATCTCGATTTGCACAAAAAGAACGATCGAGGGAAGGAGAGGTCCACAGCAAGAACAAAAATGTTTGCAGGTTTTAATTTAAACAAGTAAGAAAACAGAAGATGATTCAACATTCTAAAAATCTTTCCAAGTATCAATCCTGGAAATAAATATTAGTAAGGTAGGTGCTGTCTCTGTGCTACCATACTATATTTCTCATTCAATCATTAAATAATAATCTAAATTTTGAAAAGATTTTGTTTTCTTTCAAAGCTGCTTAAACTGATACACGTGTCAATGCGGTGACCTGTGTCAAAGTCATGTTTGACACCTTTGACTTTGGCAGAATATACCTAACCTCGCGGTTGACAGAAGGCCAGTGACGGCAAAAAATAAGGATTTAATATAGTTTTGAAAAAAAATTGTTTTGGCTTTATAAATAAGTTTGGAATTTTTTTGAAAGGTGATTCCGTTAATTCTCATTTTTCCCTAGCCCCTCTTAAAATATTTGTACTAAGTCATAGTTAACCCTATATAAACAATGGACTTTCGACTTGTTCACTTTTCCAGTAGTTCCGAAATTTATCAATAGATGTCGACCACTTTGATTTTCGTCAATAAATCTGTACACATACCATGTAGCTATTATATACATACATCGATCTTCAAAAGCCACATGGTATTTTCCTTTCCGTCGCTTTGTCCTAGTGCGCGGACATAGGATCAAAATGACGCTTCCTTTCGGTTCACACCGCTTCTCCTCAGTACCTAATCGCCAAAAATCTAGAGAGTTACTCATATTATAAACCCGCTCACAATTTATAGAAGTCGACACAAAGAAATATAAGCATACAGCTGCCCGTATATTTTTCCGATAAAATCGTGTGCCGCATATCTCTGAGAGCATACCCGATTACACAGCTTCTACTGCAACAAATGCGCATGCGTCAGATCGACGAAATTAGCCTTCTATTGCTTGTGACGAATTAACGGATCCACCTATCCCATTTCCAGTCCAATCATGGGCGACTATATCTTTCGAGCGGGCAAAACTTCAGGTATATCTTTCGCCAAATTTAATTAAGACTTTTCAACTTTTTCATAATTTTGTGTGCTTTGGACCCTTCTCAAGTGGCATGCTTAGGTAATCATGCAACCCTCACCTTCCGTACTCATCTCTGTGCTATGCATTGGTCACACTCTATTGTTTTCGACCTTGGGTAAATTGATAATACAAGATAAATTTGGAAATAACTATCGTTTTTATTATCTAACTCCTCCAAATTGGCAAACACTGTTATATCACTGTTTCTACTAAAACTAATTTATGCTATGTCATTTTTGTATATTATTTATATCTGATCGGCTCCAAATTTAGTACGGCTATGAAATGTTGCTACTAGCCCGCTTCACCCGTCGCGCTTGTCAACAAGCTATCAATGTATCACTCTCTAGATTTTTGGTGATTGGGTATAGAAATAAATGAAATTGTTACATAGAATGTCTCACTGACGATGGATTATTGTTTCGTAACGAGAAATTTTTTGATAGACATAATAACTAAATTATGTTCATTTTTTTCAAACATTTTCTGATGAATGTGTTTTTCGTTCCGATGCGATGAATGGGACTCTAAAACGTATTGAGTTGCATCACCCAAAGATTTTGCAAAAATCGCGAGAAATAGTTGGATAATTCTAAAATCGTAAAATCACATTATAAGAGACAATTTTTTTTATCTCGGTCAAGTATGTTTCTTATATAAGTATTTTATTGTGTTCAATTAAAATTTGGAGTCTGTTTAGTTTTATCAGCGAGTTGAATTTATCAACAATCTGAAGTTAAATCGAAAATCAATAATTCTACATGCTACGCTTATGAACTGGCAACTCACTTTTGGCACTTGATGCACTGTGCGGATTCCGATCTATTATTTATCGTTCTATAAAACCGCCCGAAACTCATTTTCCAACTATCTGAAACTTATTTCATGGCGACATGCATTTTAAAATTTTCTAGCGGCAAGAATTCAGACAACTTATGTTACGGTTGACATTACGCAGTTGTTTTTATTGTCAACATTTTTTTTTGTAATTTTGTGTAATATATAGTGCAAGCATTTAAGGTAGTAAATAGTTTTATTATATGAAAATATAATGTATTATTCATTTGATCGTATGACGTAAGTCGTTTGAAATCTTGCCGCAACTATATCTTTATCAGCAATAATACTGTCATTATCTATTTATGCATTCGAAAGGTTAGCGATTTTTAAACAAGTCGCATAAAATTGATTGAGATATGAACGAAGCGAATCTTCCGGATCTCGAGACGTGAGATGTAATGTGAATCAGCCCTTGAGTGATCTAATAAAACTGTTCAATCTACAGATATTCTCCGTGGAGATCAATTCACCAAAGTTATTATGTAGGCAAACCTTTTTTAGGATACCTATATGTAGTAATAATTTATTCTCCACTGATTTATCCGCGTTATCCAAACAAAATAAGTCTAATTATTGTATAATAACTATTTACGTATTAAATGACATAAGTATAGACATTATTACAACTGTCGAGGTTATTAATAATAATGTTAATTAGCATTATTATACATAATTTGTATACTATACTCTATTTTTAAACTAAGAGGAGCGAATGCCAAAGACAAATTTACACTGCAAAATTTACTAAAAACTACCCTAGATAGCATCAGACTATCAAGTATATACTCACTGCAAGTGTTTTACTCTAATTTGAGTACAATATGCTTTCATTACTTTCAAATGCGGTTATTAAGTACCTATTCAAAATAATGTGCAATGAATAAATATCTAATTCTAGGTTTATTTAACTTTTGTATATATATTTTTAAAGTAGGTAGGTAGGTAGGTAGGTACTTCCTACAAACATTGAAAAACTGAATATGAATGAAATAATTTACTACGAACCAAACATATTGTCACGGAATTTGCCCCACTCACACCCAAATCGACGACTGTGGTACCGCGAATTACTAAGATTGCCCCGATCGCCCCTACACGATTCTGTTAAACAAACAAAAGCCGTGGATCGAGACGGGACTAGAAAATTTGAGAAACGACGAGAAGCGTTCGAGAGATGCTAGAAAATAGATCTAGAGATGCTAGAATATACCTGGAATATTCGTTGGGTCTATAAAAGTAAAATAAACGGCCGATTAAGTTAGTCTTGTATAAGTCTTGTATGATAGTCTGAATTGAAGTGTTTAGTTGGAGATATCAAAGTGATTTAGATAGCGATTAATTAAATAAGTGTTTAGTTGAGTTCTAATTAGTGTTCAGTAGTGTACTGAGTGTTAATAAAGAAGTAATTAATTAACGGATTGTTTTTCTGGAAATAGTAAAATTCGGATTGGGAAATCCGTGACAATATATAAATGATTGATTCCAGTTTTCACTTTTATAAAAAAATTTATTGATTCACATTTTTACAATTAGCATTGGAGTAATCATATAATGGTGTTTTTGTTACTTGGAATTGTTGCACTTCTACGAACTACGTTTATTAAGTTACCGGATAATTGCCAAATAACTGATAACTGAACTTCGTTCGTGATATATCATCTGCAGGTGTTCAAAGTAACAAAATAAGTTTTTATAATTTATAATATTATTGGTAAAAATGAGGGACAAATCATGTCTTTAACAATTTTCTGAATTATTTGATGAGTCAGTATCCATATCACTCCCGCTATTATTAATTGATATGATTAAAGGTTCAATGAGATCGTCCATAATTCCGTCAAGTGTTCTCATTTTTTCTTCTCCTCCTTAATCACATGTTCTACACTCTTTTTCCAGTTCATATTTTTAACATTATTAACAGCGTTTATTAGTAGTTCCCTTACGTTTTCCAATTTATATGTTTTATTTTTGCCCAAATCAATTCTATAGGGTTTAATTCACAATGATATGTTTCATCTAAATAATAAATAGGTTTACCTTCAGATCTAAACTTTTTAATTGATATCAAGTAGTCAAGTCTCCATCTCACTATTTCATCACATTCTATCAACATATTTTTACGACTTCGTTTTAAGTATCTGCAAAAAAATATAATGTTTTTATTGCAATTATACTTGCTTGAGATATGTATTCAACCTTACTTGTTAATTTGTTTCATAACTTTGTATAATGATGAACGGGACATCTGTGGCAAATACTGACGACTTTTTATTGCGGTTAATATTTTGTCCAAAGTGGGATCTCATTCTTAAAGAAAAAGCTGTGTACTATACGCCTTCATTACTTCATCCAAACATGTAACAATCCCAGGTCGTCCACCACAGTGTGGAAGTAGACACCCTTCCAGTAGATTTATACAGTTTTATGGCTCGACATACTGTTGATTTTGCACACCAAAACCCAAACAAAGTATAATGTGTAATATAGTTCAACAAAAGATAATGTTAATATAAATTTACCTAGTGTCATCGCTATTTTGGATACAAGTTGGACAGTTTTAAGTGTAGGTTCATCATCTAGGCTTTTCTTGAACAAATTGAATGTTGCTTGTTTTTCTGCCAGAGATAAATGCCACAAACTGAGTTGTTTTCGTTTCCTTGGGGGCGATGGCTATGTAATTCCCGTGCCTGCCTTGCTTGTGGTCGGCACACTATCATCCATATCCAATGGAAAATTGGAAAAAACGAATGACAAACAATGTAATAAGTTGTTTAGTTCTGATAAGAACTGATTTATACGTAACTGAGATAATAAATAGATAGAGAAACAGGTAAAAACACAATGACAACGAACTGATGACAACTAACAAGCAAAATGTCAACAAATGTCAAAATCTAAAATTTATTAGCAGTGTAAAGTAGGTTTGAAATTAACCAATAAGAGACCAACATTTTGACGCGCAATATTCAAAACGCTCCTCTTAGTTTATAAAATAGAGTACAGTACGACATAATGTAAAACTCGTCTATTAAGAAGTTTCCGTATCAACGGGCATAAATATTGCTGACATTGAATTATTATCCCAGAGTTATTGCAAAAAAATCTGGTTCTCTAACGATTTCGGGAGTAGAGTTATTAATTTGTTAATTAGCGAGGTTGCAACAATCGAACAATAAACAATTATATTGGCAAAAATCTTGTGGCGATGGTTTGCCTTAATAAGCCAGAAATCCTGGAAAAAAATCCGGTTCTCTAGTGATTTCGGGGGTGGAGTTTTTAATTTATTAGCCCAGTTACAACAATTTAGCAATAAATAATAAAGCTAACACCAAAGTGATAAAGAGGGACCTCGAAAACCCCCGAGAGAACATTTTCCAGACATTTTCGTTGAATCGTGTGTGACATTTGACATAATATGTTCAACAAAAATGGGTCATTTGTTAAATAAAAAATTAAAAATTTGCGAGCGCACAGAGGTTAGATGTACCTTTTGTTATAAAAAATTCGCTGAACATTTTGCAGAAAACCGCATCTCAATCGGACTTCTCCGCAAAAAGTTACAAGTGAAATGCTAATTTGACGCGACTATTCCAGTGTTGTTTGCAATATGGTACCAGACAAATCATGAAAGAAATATGAACATGCATTTGGTCACTATGGAAAATGGTGTAGAGAAAAAAGATATTTAACATAACTAAGCAAAACACAGAAGCCTTAATCTCTTTGGTGTTATTACTCAATGACAAGTATATAACTGATAATGTTCGCTTCTTAAATGTACCAAACAATTCATTGGTATAACATACTATTGGTAATGTGCCAAAACTGATTGCACGATTTCTTAAACTGTCTAGTCCAAATGCGTATACTAGGCACTGTTTTAATCGATTTTCAACCTCACTTTTAACCGATTATGGGGCAGATCTTTTGAGTATAAAAAAGGAATGGTAGCTGGAAATCTAATTGTGTCGTTGAAGGCTGCGTCGACACAAGAAACGAACGGTTATGAAAATTCTAGGCGAAAGCGAGAATGGAAGATGAAAATGTACCTTTAACTTCTATAGTTATTTCAGCAACATCTAAAAATTATGTTCACACTCAAAATATTTCCACCTATTTATTAAGCACATTGTTAGGTGGAAATGTATCCAATTGTAAAGATTTTACTGTGAATGTATATCTTATATATTTTGTTTATTTAATAAATGTATAATTTGAGTCTAATTTAATTTACAATGTTATTTTATCACACTGAGAAATAGCACATATGGGATAATGTAAGTCATTATTGATATTCAAATCAGTATCAATTCAGTCATATGAAATAGTTGGAGATAATGAATTATTATTTCAAATAATAAAATACTTATTGTACTAGGTGTAACAAAAAAGCAGTTCATCCCATTAACTACGTATTTTTGGCGAGATAATATATACATAAAATGCATCCAAAAGATACAGGGTATTGAAGTTGAATTTTTCATATGTGAATTTATTTCACAATAACTTTGTCAATTTTTCATGTATCAGTTTGAAACTTAATAGATATATTTCTTGTGGTTGACCAAATCCTGAAGGGTATTATTATAAAATACACCTGAACACCAAGCGTAGAAACTGGGAGGAAGGAGGTACTTTATCCGTCACATTTTTTTTGACGTACGCCAATGGACAAATTCCCCCAATGTTGTAGCGTAAAATTTTTATTACTCTTAATAAATAAATCGTTTGTTTATCGAAGCAAACTGAATTTTTAAAAGTTATGCAACATTAGAGATAGCCGCAGAGAAACATTTTAAAATTTCATTAAGCTAGGCATGTATTTTTTTGTTAGGAAATTTAGTTAGATTAATTTTATTCTAGATATTTTCTTGAATCCAAATTTGTCTAGGGAATTTTTGTTCAGCATATCTAAATATTTGCTCACAAAGAGAATACATATGACTTAATTAATAGAAAATAGGAATCGTAGAAAAATTAATTACTTTACAATATAGTAAAAATGACTTGCTATTTTTGTTACAACTTGCATAATTTAGGTTATTTTGTCATGTAAATCAAACATTCCCTTTAGAATAGTGTCTAAGACAGCCAAAGTGCATTATAATGATTTATGGTTCAATTTTACTGTTATTAGTGCTATTACCAATATCTTTATGATAACTAATGTTACGGCGAAGTTAATACGTAGACGACATTGATGATATAGGGTGTTCTAAGGTAACTGTCACATCAAAATGTAATGTATGTAACGTAATTTAACCAAACTTGCACCTCAATATACAGAGTGTTCCTAAATAAGTATCGCAACAGAAAACTGCAAATTCCTCTTGAAAAAGAAACATTTTTTCCTCTTCCATTTTTCTCTCCGGGCTTTCGTTTTCGAGATACACGGTCTCAAAACTTTATTTTTTTTTATAGTTTTTTTCCAATGTCTTAGGAACCGTTTGAACTACAGGACTGAGATTTCGTAAACACATTACCACTATTAATAGCTACTTTTTCGCACCCTTCTCGAATTTATTGGACGTGCCAGTGGTGGAGATATTAAGATATCGGAAGGCGTTTTCCCCCATATCTTTTACGCCAGTGGAAAAATTGACATTTGCTCTAAAGTCAACCATTTTCAATAAAAATTAACACATACCTTATTACAAAAACTGTTTAAAATTTTGTCCCTCGGTTTGTACATACATTTGAGCACACCTTATCCAATTCTGACGTAGTAAAACGATTGTTACTGTTCTTGTAAACGCAAATTATTCGAGGTAGCTATACAGGGCGTTAAAAAAGGAGTGTAAAATATTTTAGGAGGTAATAGTATGAACCAACATAAGCAGAAAAATCTTAATAAACATGGGTCCTCAAAGTAACGGTTGCGGAGATATTGACCACTATTCGTTCAGACTTTCTATGAACAAAAACAAACATTTTGCTAACGTTTCGAAAATCTTTTGTAATTCACAAAATAGGTAGTAATAACTAACAATATGATGAGACACCCCCACATTTTTCAAGTGCAAGACCTCAAGAGAACATCCAGAGAACGACGAATCGAATCGTCGGATGGAGACATCTGAAATGCATCGTTTATGAAACCCATGTCAATAATATCGAAGAGTTGATCGATAGGGGTGCCGCAGCGGCAGAAAGAAACATGATTCGAAGATGTAATGCGTGCTTTGAAGCGAACGTAATTTTGAACAGTTTTTGTAAATTTTACTCGCCAAATTGATAAAAAAAGTTAAAATTCTATCTGTTGTTAAATCTCGTTAAAATTGTTAATTGTTACTGCCTATTTTTTGAATTACAAAAGATTTTCGAAACGTTAGCAAAATGTTTGTTTTTATTTATAGAAAGTCATTATATGATTGAAAATGGTTGACTTTAGAGCAATGAACCAAGAGAACTATTTTTGTGTAAAATTCATTGGCGCCTCAGAATTTGCTGTCAAATGTCAATTTTTCCATTGACATAAAAGTTATAGGGGAAAAACCCTTCCGATACCACTGGTACGTCCAATCGATATCAACATTTCCATAAAAACCTTTATATATTTACATTTGAATTTACTAACTTATGTGATAAACACACTTGACTATGTAAAGTCTTATCGACAATTGTTTGAAATCGTTTAGGTGTGAAAGTGAAACAGACAGATTTAACGCATTGCCATTTTTTCTTTCTTTAGTTGAAAATGTCTTTTCTACCGTCATTTTTATCTTCTCTTCTCTTTCACGACTATTCTAGAGGTGCGGCTCAATATTTCGTACATCATGCCTATCAACTTATTATTTTCATTCTACGTAATGATATCGAGTTGAGTTACATACAACAAAGCCCCCGGCAAAGTTTAGTTGTAAATACTTATTATAATTATATATTAATATATTAAAATAAACTGTATCGAATTTGTATAATGTATGTACCTATGCTCTTTAAAAAGTTTGAAATAAAAGCAAAATAAAAATGTTTGAAAAAACCCACGACGGTTAAAATGCAATTGAAAAAGGATAAAATAATTTTAAAAAACCCTTAAAGAATTTATGTAACTAGAGATAATAAACGTAAAAAGGTTTTATAAGTTGATTTGATCTCTCGCAGAGTCGGACATATGAACAACAGAGTATCAGTTTTCATAGCACTTCCCTATGTACCTATTTGATACTCGAAGATGTAGATATGGCAACAACATATTCAACTCCCTTTGAACTTAATAAAAAACCAAAGTAAATCCATCGGGTCTGCCATAAAACTACAAAACTAGTTCATTTAAAGGGAGCCCCCGACGGATTTTCTTTGTTTTTTTATTAAGTTCATAGGGAGTTGAATATGTTGTTGCCATATCTACATCTTCGAGAACCAAATAGGTACATATGAGAAGTGCTATGAAAACTGATACTCTGTTGTTCATACGTCCGACTCCGTCGTTTTTTTTTTTAATTATTTTATCCTTTTCCAACCGTCTTGGATGTTATCAAAAATTTTTATTTTGCTTTTATTTCAAACTTTTTTGTTAATTCAGTTTTGATATCTTAAGACACCTTAATTTTCTAATTTAATACCCGCCGAATTTCAAAAACATAAATCATCTGTTTCTAGAACACGGTTGAGTTTATTGATTTGTAACAGGTATACCTTTTCTATTTAGAATTGAAGGTAGTTCAATAGTTTCTTATTAAAAAATTCAAAAGTGTAAAATACAAAAAGCTACATATTTTTACATTTACAGTACAGTATAACTAGCACCCCCTAATAGTGATCTCAACACTGCATATTCCTAATTGCCACCTCAAAAAACATAAGACCACACATTTTCAAAACAATCGGTCCATACGTTTAAAAAATATAGCAAAAAAATCGAAAACATTTTTCAACTTTAACACCCTGTAGAATAAAAAGGAGCAACAATTGATTAGGACATGTTGTGCCCTTAAGTTATAAAGAGTGCAATAAAAGAACTATTTAACGATACATATTAGATATGTACTTCTAACAAATTGGAAATAGTTTTATTTATTGTGAATAAAAATGTGATACTGTCTAGTTAGAAAACTAGGCTCTATTTCGATAGTTTTTAAAACATTTTATTTTAAAGTTAAGGTATTGTATTTTAGCTGTCATTACTTATTGGTGGTGAATTCATCCCCATTACGCGATAAATTTACACCCGTCATTTTGTTTGTTATCCATCACACCACACCCACTTTACATTTTTCCATGAAATATACGTATCTTTGTCTATCCCATACTCTATTCTTGTTCTCATCCCCATTTTCCTTTGTATCCACTTGGCTCTGGCTTCGGCTTCATAAGTATTTACAGGTCTGACGCATACATATTCTGGATTTTCTTTTGATGATGAAATGTTTATTTTTCCACATTTGTTTTTTAACCTAAAACGTTGCTTGTTGATCTGATCTCTAACTCATCTAGATATTTTTATACCCAAGTGTCTAAAAATATAATTTCGTCCGAATTAAGTGTTTACTCTTAGTTTGTCAAAGAAAATACTTTTAGCAAGAAACCTGAAAAATTAATAACGAATGATGTTTAATCTTCCACAGTAAGTAGAACCAAAAACCTTTTGCATTTCTAAATAAAGTTATGTTATAAATTATTTAAGTAGTCTCTCCCTTCTTTCTGGGCACTTATTATTATAAATTCAAGGCTGTTAACCCTAAAACCCTACTCAGAATATTTATTTGAGGGTGTAAATGGGTTGTATCAATTTAGTTCCGCAATATTTATGAAATGACGTTATATATTTCAAATATTATGATTCCTCTGTGTAAAATCGTAGTTAGCACAATTTTTCCGTATGTAAATTATTTTTTTAATATGCACGTTTATTTGAATCACGAGAAATGTATATAATTATAATAAATGTTCACCATAATTTATATAAATTTAACAATAAACAATTTATTGTGTCATAAAAATTTTATGTGCGAGTTTTATCTATAAAAAAAAATAATTTATACATTTGTAGAAAAATATAATAAAGTAGCTTTATACAGGGTGTTTCTTAAATAGAGCTCAAAAATCTAGGGGCCCAAGTTAAGGGTTTTTTTGTTATATAAATGCGGAGTCTTAGGACACCCATTGTTCAGCTAGAGAGTGCCAAAAATTGAAAAAATCAGCTTTTAATTTTTAAATTCTAAACCTCTTGAAATAATTTAACCAAAACTAAAACCATAACAAAAATATATATACAGGGTTAACTATGACTTAATACAAATATTATAAGAGGGGATAGGGAAAAATAAGAATTAATGGAATCACCCTTCAAAAAAATTCCAAACTTATTTATAAAGCCAAAAAAAAATATTTTCAAAACTATATTAAATCCCTATTTATCGCCGTCAGTGACCTTCTGTCAGCCGCGAGGTTACTTATATTCTGCCAGTCAAAGGTGTCAAGTATAGTGACAGGTCCATTGACACGTGTATCAATTTAAACCGCTTTGAAAGAAAACAAATCTTTACAAAATGTAGACTATTATTTAATGATTTAAAGGAAAATGCGGTATGGTAGCACAGAGAGGCAGCACCTACCTTACTAATATTTATTTCCTGAATTGATAATTGGAGAGATATTAAGAATGTTGAATCATTTTCTGTGTTCTTACTTGTTTAAATTAAAGATTTTTGTACTTCCTGTGGACCTCTCCTTCCCTCGATCGTTCTTTTTGTGTAAAGCGGGGTACCTACTTGGTTTGGCGGTCTTGACCAGGTCGATTACTTACGTCAGGAAAAAGCACAAAGGATAACAACAAAATACACGTAAATGTACACAAATACATAAAAACACTACCACACGTTTACCGCCACGGCATAAAACAGCTGTTCGATGTGGTTCAAAAAGTATTCAGCAAAATATTTTGTATACTCGGGAAACTCGTCTTTGAGGCTACCGCACGATAATATGCACTTGTCACACTACCATAAATCAGCACCTTATCCGTCATCTAGGCATTTGAATACGACATGTTTGTAAATACACATAAAATACGCGAAAAATTAAATTTGCAAAAATCAAGTACTGAAAAATTATTTCAAACTAATCAGAGTACCGTAACCGTAAATTTACGTTATTTGACACCACACAAGGTACACTCACGCCGATAAATTTTTAAACTTCATGTGTTGTTGTGTAATTAAATTCTGTTAATACTAATAATAGCAACAATATTAACAGTAATCGACGATGTTTGCATAAAATAATTAGTAATATTTTAAACTATAACATCTCAAGATGTTAACAGTGTAGTCTGTAAAAATGACCCTTAGATTATAACTAACTTCGCATTCTGGATGGTTTGGAGGGTATGCAATTAGCAATGTAATATGGCATAACCTAGAACTTACTGTTACTTTAAATCAGCTAAGTGACTAATTTTAAACGTGTTATAGTAATTAAATAAAGTATTTTATGTCGGATATGTTAGTGGATAATTACAATGAATCTGCAAAGAGTGAAAATGTAGTTTGGCAGTGTGCAACGAAAGAACTAATACAAAATACTGCAGCTAACCGGATTAGCTGTTATCTACCAGGTACTTAGACATTATTATTAATGCAAATGTTTCGTTTCGTAGTTTCTATACTTGACAATGTTGAAAAAACGACCAGTAGGTGACATTTTTTAAACATCGAGCTAGAATTCCGAAATAATTTTTTTATTGTCTTTTAGACCTTCCTGAGCACGTGGTTAAAATTTGTGTACTTAGTCATAGTTAACCCTGTATATATCACCCCTTATAATATTACAAATAAAATAAATCGTCATATGCACCACACCATTTTTACGGTACTCATTACATTACCTAAAATAATAACAAAATAATTAATTAACAATGGAATTACTTTACAACCAACAAATTTGGAAAATGGCCACCTTCAACAAAAATACATGCTTCAGATATTTTTTAAATTGCATCCGAACACGTGCAAACATTCCAGGAAGTAGTTGGTGATATATATATATTTTTTGGCAAATACACGCCTCTGCCACTGCGAAGTCTCTAAAACTGGTAATTTTTAATTTCATACCTACTAAATGTGCACCGAATTTGGTTAAATTATCTCAAGCGGTTTAAAAATTAAAAATTAGAAACTTTTTTTTTTTTAATTTTTGACACGCTGGACAATGACTGTTCTAAGATCTTAGGTGAAAATAAGTTGATTTAACCTAACATACTTCTAATCAAAGTCGCATAATAAAAAAGATACGGGATATCAAAGAGAAAAATAAAAAGTGCTTTTTCCTTAATAATTTTTAAAATTTTAGTCAAGCTTGTCTTAAATTTTCTAGCGAGAGAACTTTTAAGAGTGGGAAAAATAATATAATAATACATAATAATATATATAGGCAATGTGGTGTATTAAATATGTATTAACTTTTTTGACAACCCTTGTATACAGCATTTAGTAAAAAATTATAAAGTACTGGGCATTTTTCAAGGAAAAAGGTACATTTGTTGAAAATGTAAAATTGAAAATTTTATAAATTTATATTATGGATTTATACCTCCAACAATTTTATATACAGGCAGTTTTGAGGATAAGAAAATTCATTGCCTAACACCATTTATTAGTTTCGTATCCGTATTTTGAAATTGAAAAGTGTCCAAATTCGACCAAATGAGGTCACAGGAATCGAGTGGGACACCATTATTTTTCTTATATTAAATTTTCTTTACTCTTTCGTAGTATTTTTTTAGCAAGCATGAATACAGCTGTTTAAATTGCATAATTTCTTAACTACTGTTTCTTCGAGTATTTACTTTTCATAATAGAATGCACTTTCTTGTACGTACGAAGTTATTTAGACCCTAAAGAAATATGTTTTCTGAAAATAACAAGTTGAAGCAAAAAAAGCAATTATTGCAAAATACATATTTATTGTCAGTTTAATAGCATATTTGAAGAAAAAACAAAGTTAGAAAAACCAAGAATCACGTCGAATTTAGGCAGTAATAATTTCAAAATATTAATTAGCAACTACTTAGTTAACGCTGTGTGGCGATATTTATTAACAAACATGTCTGTTTGTTTGTTAATATTTCTAAAGATATAGATGCGTAATACAAATTTATAAAATTAAAAACGTAACAGTTGGGTATGGCCATTTTTAATAAGAATATCCTTGTTATTTTAAAACGTTCAATATTTCTTTATTTTTTACTAAAAGCTCTATACGAAAGCGGGCAAAAAAGTTAATACATATTTAATGCAAAACATTGCCTGCAGACGGCGCTCCATTAGCGACACACAACAATGATTATTATATTAATTTTCTCACTATTAAAAACTCTAGCTAAAAAATTTTAAACATATCTGACTTAAACTTTACCCTCTATCATTTGTATTATGCGACTGGGTATAGTGGTATGTTAAGTTAAATAAATTGATGTTCACCTAAGGAATATGTGGTCTATTTTGTGCCCTTTCATGTGAATATATCTTGTACATAAACATTTTCCATTATGTTAGGAAATATCGTATAATAATAATAATACATTTTCAGAGTAAAGTTCATCAGTATAGGTTCACTTTTTCTTCTGGTGCAAAAACTTTATAAAAGAAATATACCTGCTTACCTACATATTATTAAATTTCTGAATTGAGTATATAACAATTGCTAATCTAGTACGATGTATACAGGGTGTTCTTTAAAATACTCGTAATAGAATGTTAGGTCAGATTTTAAAACAAAAAATGTTGAAAAAATGTTGTTGAACAAAACATTGATATAGGTATTCTTGAAGATGTTTTATGAAATCTTGGTCAAATTAAGGTGGCCGTATTTCTCACCATAAAATGATTAAATTTGTGATGTTCTTTAGGTACACAAATGTCGAAAAATAAAACACGTAAAGCAAAAGTAATATCAAAAATAAAATTATTGATGGTTGGTTTATCCACTTTTACTATTTAAATTCTCCTCACATAATATAACAACTTTTAAAATGCATTTGTATGACACGCATTATTTTGTTATTCTAACCTCACATATTAACAATTATTTTCACATACTTATAAACAAAATGAACAAACTTATATGTAGAACTATGTAAGTTTATATTATAACAATATTTACATCTACAGTTAAATTAAAAAAATACGTATTTTGAAATATTTCTGTCTTTCAGCCGTTATATATTCGTTTTACTTCGGTACCTTCGGTTGAATATTTGCAGGTGGCATGACATAACATTTCTGTTATTTGCTAAACTCTATATTATTCAGTTCTTAAATGTCTAAAATTATTTGTATTTGTAAAAAATAATTCGGCAATTGTATATAAAAAAAGAAGATATCTACAACAAATAAAAATAAAAATTAAATAAGTAACGATTTTTTTTCCAAGATGGGATTTTCAATATCTTCAATGTAATTATTTAAAGTCCGAAAAATAGTAAGCGTAGAATTTTTCTGAACAAATTTTAACAAAATCCTTATTTTTTTTTTTTTTGAACTTATAATTATCTGATATTTAAAACTGTATTTGAAATCAAATGATACTATATATAAATTATTAATGAAAAATATATAGATTTATTTTTAAGGTTGTTTTAATATATTAACTATTATACAGGGTGTTCAGTAAAGAATGGACCATACTTTAAGGCTAGCTCCCTTAGACAAAAATAATGGAATTAAGTCAACTTCTCTTAGCACAAGTTGTATGATTTTCAAGCTTACTAAATAAAATTTTTAAAACTAATCGAAAGCTGTTTCAAAATAACTAATCATTTTCCAAAAATCTCTAAATGCACAGGCTCTTAGATCGTTCTGTACATTTAACTCAAGAATCAATTAGATATTCGTGTTTATCCCATAAAAAACTCACTCAATTCTTTTCCAAAGTTAATTTAATTCTTATAAATTTTGCCCAAGGAAGCTAGCCTTAAAGTAGTCCATTCTTTACTGAACAGCCTGTATATAAATTATAAATTAAACATTAATAACTTGAAAAGGTGACTTAAGTAACGAACGGATATTAGCAGTTTTAATTTAATAATTTTTGGTTCAGAAAACATCATGGGTAAATATTTCAGCTAATATTATTAACTGTGTTATAACCTTGTAACCTCTTTTTAACTCTGAAAGGCCTTTACCAAATTCAGTTCAAGTCAAATATAACGAAAACAGGCCAGCAAGTGACTCGACAAAAACATCTGAAAACATCAGAAAACATCATGGGTAAATATTTCAGCTAATATTATTAACTGTGTTATAACCTTGTAACCTCTTTTTAACTCTGAAAGGCCTTTACCAAATTCAGTTCAAGTCAAATATAACGAAAACAGGCCAGCAAGTGACTCGACAAAAACATCTGAAAATTAATTATCCCAATAAGCCAGATAAACAGCCAATCCCTTAATCATAAATCGATTATTAATACGTCTTTCTCAAGAAAAACTTCTAGAAGTTAAACATCACATTGAGCCGAAGCTAGATCTAGTCGACTGGAAATTTTCATCGAGGCTTTCTCAACTGACAGCCTTCGAATGCTTGTAGACGTCACAATATATCGGCAGTAGTTGTATCAACAGTATAAGAAAGACGAAGGAGAGAGGAATTTATAGAAATACATACAACTTTATATATCAAGTTCAGCCCAGATGAAAAATTTAGAAGGTGAATGGAGTATGAGTGACATCAATTTTTTAAATGTAACGTGTTCCATATAAAGAAACCCAGCATAAATATAAAAATATATAGATATATCATCATAATATGAAAGAAGTTCTCCTAAAAATACTTCTAAGGTAAAAGATGTTTCCCAATAAACTACCTCATCTTTTCAGGTCTTAGGGTATCCTCATAGTACAATATTATTATTATTATTTTCAAAATATCCAAATATAAACTTTTTCTTATTAGAAAATATTATACAGGATGTGAAGTTTTATCTTGACATTCAAGAGCAGGTATGACAAACGAAATTGATTTTATTATAGAAATGAGGTAGAATTAATTTCGAAATGGGTGGATTGGTCTTGATGGACTTACGTAAGGCCAACACAAATTCCCCATCTCAATTCCTTCTATTTTCAGTATTAGTATTTCGTAGTTTCGTTTTATAGTAGTTCAAGGATGTTGTCAAATCCACATTGAAAAGATGGGAAATATGTATTCATAATTTATAAAATTGTTTATTTCTTGAAGAAACATAGACATGGTTCTTTAAGTAAAATCAAATATAGTTTAAATATATATATATATATATATATATATATATATATATATATATATATATATATATATATATATATATATCTACTTTATAAAAATTGACCTCTATAAGAATAATACTCAACGAAACAGTCTTCTATAACAATATGTAGACAAGTGGAAATATTTTAGTTGTAAACGTTACATTTCTCTCATTACAACATAACATAAAGATGAAGAACATGATTTTAATTCTCTTTCTCACAAGAGATGTTAATCTAAATGTTGTATTTGATGCAAAAACTACACATTAAGAACACCTTAACCCAACATAAATAAAGATGTGTTTACTTATGTATCTAAACATATTATCATAATAAAAAAGTTAAAATATTCGTTGGGTTTAAAATTCATGCCAATAAAATATATTATACCATTATCTTTATGATATTATGTTTTAATGTGTGTATTATGTTAGGCATTAAAGTTCAGATTAAGGTCTAAATGTTGGACATTTTTTAAACATAGGTTACTTTGTATTTTGAAATGCATTAAGAATATTTCAGTAACTTTATCATCATTGTTTGTTAACATATAATTATTTATTAAAACCTATTTTTTTGACCTAATTTTATATGCCAAAAAATATTTTAAAAAATACTCAAAAACAATTAAAAATATACATATCAAAATTGGTAACAGTAGTTGCTTGATTTGCTACATACAGGTAAAGCATTAAAGCTATTCAATAAAAACCTTGCAGTATCTGAAGTTCTTTTTGTAAAATGACTGTTTGCGAGTACTTACTAAAATTATAAAAAGGTTGAACTGTCAAAATATCATTCAAAGTCAAACTAATTTTACTAAGCTAGTTCCAATAAAAGCTTTGCAGTATTTTTCTGAAGTTTTTATTATATAAAAGCATAGTTGAAGTTGAACACCAATGTCATTAAACATTTTTAATGAAAACAGCTAAAAAGATAAAATCTATTTTTCCATAACTAATTTGTCAAAGAGTAAAACAAAAAAACAATTGATTTCTAACATTATCCTGGATGCATTAAATGATGCATTCTAATAAAGCTGAAAATGAACTATCTCTGTAACAATTACTGTTCTTTTTGTAAGATTGCTCCTAATTCTAACACCATTGGTTGATTGTATTCAGTTTCGATGAAGCTATATACTATGAGAAAATGCACTGTATTTTTAAGGCTACATCTTCTATGTTCTTTGATTGATTGATCAAAAACTGCATTTTATATAAAATCCATGAGGAATCAGTTTTGGTACATAATTTATTACAACGTCGCTGTTGCATCCTGTAAATATAACAAACAAATGATTTTATACGCCGTTAAAACAATGATGTCAGTAAGTACGTATTCCATTTGGATAGATGTAGATACTGTTTTCTCGTCAATTATTACTGTACCCAAAATAACAATCAGTTTTTTGTATTGTTTGACTGTACTGTTTAACTTCATCAAAGTTGGAGCAAAATATTTAAATTACATTCATCAAGGAAGTTTGTGATTAGGTTAGGTCTGAGTACTCGGACGACCAGCTTTCAGGCCATTATCATTAGCACGACCACATATATGAACTGCACGTCTGCCATCTCCAAATTTGCGTGAAGTGGCATAATTGATGAAGACATTTACTCGCACTAGAAACCAATAAATGTATTGGTCTTGTTACTAGCAGCACTACAAGATGTCGAATAGTGTAAAATAAATAGTATAGAATGTATGTAGCACTGTAAAATACAACAATACTTTCAGATATTTTAATAATGTTATTTTGGATCTATATTGACCATGCAACACTTGCAAACCTGTTTATGCATTTATAACGCTTATGTATACAGACATAAAAAATAGTTTTGTAGGGTATAGTGAAATGTGGTGTAATTGCTGCTGATTTTGTGTAAATATGCATTACATTAAGTCAGAATAGCACGTAAGAAGTCGAAGGCAAACACTAGTGAAGATCAGCGATCAGCGGCGACTACGCCAAACAATCCTCGTAAAAACCACGGTAAAACCTGCTTGCGATTGACAAAAACATACCTGCTTCAGCGTAACCCCGGCTCGTTCGCTACATGCAGCACCAATCCACCAAACAAACACAAAAAAATAACACCCATACACTAAATGATACTCAAATGAAACAAAATCATAACAGGCATGTGTAGTACTACATACAGTGGCAATTTTACGGCGTGCAACTCATAGACACCATCGAACAACCGCATGGATTCGCGACTAGCGTGGCCGAGCTCGATGGAACAAGGTGAAGAGGCGAGGTCGAGCCGTGAGCGAGCTGCGGATCGCGCGCTGGCGCAAACCGGCAGCGGGGTGCGTTTCGCTAATCCCGGAGAGCCGGGGCTGGGGGTTGCTGCGGCCTCCCGCCGGCCACGGCGACGGCCTTATGTCTAAGCGGAATGGATCGTGCAGTTTTTGATAATGGTCGAGTATAATCCTGGAATATATTCATACCGGGCCCTTAATTCGGCTGCATCCGTTCTGCGACTTTAGACATACACGCTTTCCATTTTAATGCATCAGGTGACATATGACACGGTGGTAATATGGAAATCCTGCTAGTAACGTCGCTGTATTTCTGACCAAAAAATGTTCAAATTTCTGGTGCCCTGAAGTATCGAAATCATAAATAAAACTATATAATACTAAAATAAAATTGTTATATTTAAATAAAATAATGTAAAGCGGCATCTGGATAAATAACTCCTGTACGTATGTGTAACTCAGATTTTGTTGATTGTTAACTGTTCAAAGTTGAGAGGGAAGGGATCCGACTACCGCTGCGAGTAAACCAGTTGTTTCATTTACTTAAAATGGCGGAAAACAAATTAGCAGCATCAGAATGTTTCGATATCAGGGGCGGATGGGCTAACGGGGATTTTGTGAATTTTCCCGAAGGGCCGGTTGCTTCCGGGCCGCTGAAGCTGCGACTATTTTTTTTTAGTTTGATAGGCATTAACATAATCGGAACAAGGAAATGCCGCGCATGGCACGTGCTTATTTTATTGTCGTCACAGCTCTCGCTCGCTCGCTACCCGGTGTGTTGTAAAAAATCCGACCGCTGTATAAAGAAGTGCAGTGCAGGTGCTGGTTAAGAAACTTTTTTGAATATTACTAACCAATTTTTTTATATAAGTACGAAAGAGGATTGAAATAAACTAGTATTACCGTATTACCATAACAGTCGAATCTTTGGCGCCGGGCCGGTTGGTCAGGGTCGGCCTAAGTGTGCTGTGTGATAAAGTTATTTTGCTTTGATTACATTAAATATTTCATCTGATTTTGGCTTACTTTATAAGTTTTAATATTTAATTATACACGGTGTAACAGACACTGATGGCCAAACTTGAGGAGGTTATTATACAAGTAATTTTCAACAAAAAAGTATTATAAGAGTTTTTTGGAAAGTTGCTCGTTTATTTAAATAAAAACAAAAATATCTGTTACAGCCACATCAAATCTAGATATAACATCGGAAAGACCGTTAAATTTACTGCAAGACGAACATATATGAGTGTTTAAAAAATCTTCTATACCGGTGCTGTAAAAAGTGAAATGTAATAATTGTGAAATGAGCAAAAATAGTGGTATCTTCTTATTGGTGGTAACGCCAAAAATTTGTTAACGAGGATATGTTTTTCTTCAGCAAAAACTACTGTATTTAGTAAGCTTTTCAACGATATATCAACTTTTGAGTTTGCTATTTTTTTTGGTAACAATATCAAGGGCAAAGGTAGTAAAACCGTAAAAATCGAATACAGAAATTTTATAGTTTTTATTTTTATTTCATATTACTCCATGCGTGTAGTTTTTGTGGAAGTTTCTTCAAAAAGCAGTTGTTTAACTCTCTCTCTCTCTTTCCCCTATAATCCGAAATATTGTTACAAACGTGTTTTTCTTTAGAATGCGCCTTTCATGATAGACAAATGCCAAGAGACGGCTGTGAAAAACAATATTGACAGAACTGTCAAAGTCATAAAATTACTTTAGTTTTGTTGATTATTTAAGTATCTAAATTGAAGATGCCACGTGAGGCGACTGTGAAAAATAACACTCATATATGCTCATCTTGTAGTAAATTTAACGGTCTTTCCAATGTTATATTTAAATTTGATGTGGCTGTAAGAATAACAGATATATTTTTGTTTTTATATAAAAGACACAAAATTTTTTGAAATCAAAAAATGTTAAATAAAAGAGTAACTTTCCAAACAAATCTTATAATACTTTTTTGTTGAAACTTACTTGTATAATGACCTCCTGAAGTTTGGCCGTCAGCATCCGTTACACCCTGTATATTTTCGATATTCTACATTCTGTTCTACTGTTTAAAATATTTTATACTTATTAAAATCTTTAAAAATTAGTCATCTTAAAATCTTAAAAAATTAATGCAGATCGACGGCCGTTACAATAAAGAAATCATACTTTTTTCATGGTATCATGTTAATCATACTTCTCAACGAAATTGGGCCGGCAGATCCTACCAATTTCCCTAGCCTGTTTAATCTTCCCCATCCGCCCCTGTTCGACATCTACATTTTTTAAGATTGGAAACACTGTAAAAAAGTTTTTGTGTAAGTGAAATTTTCCAGTGTGTCATTTAGGTTGTGTAAATTTTCCGTGTTAATAGTTTTAAACACTATGGCTCTTTTATACGTTTTACACAAAATGTGTTAAAATTACTATTATTATAATAAAATATACTGAATTTATTTGATACTTATCAGTGATGTGTTAAAAATACACAATTTCGTGTAAATTTAACAATCCCCAGTGTTCTGTAGGTATGCTTACTCCTCACTGGTTGATCACAACTGCACAGCTACAGTATATCAGTTGTTCCAACACACGTCACTACGCCATGTTGGTTGTGTAGCGTTGTTGTGTTCAGTTAGCATTTAAATTGAGGTTTGATCAAAGAAAATTTTAAGTAGGTACTTATGTATAACTATATAACAAATATTGCTGATAATTGTGTAAAAAAACTAAGTATTAACTATTAAGAGTTCACTCTGACTAATGGATAGAAATTTTTGAATTACGTAGCAACAAAAACAGCACAAACCAATAGACAATTAATAAATAATAGAACAATTCACCTTGCAGCAGGAAAATCATAAAATTCCTGTAATGTATAAAAAACAGTTTCCGACAAGGAAGGAACGTAGCTCTTTTTTAAATAACCTAATATTTGCATTGTTTTTAATACTCACGGATAATCTATTAAAAATTGTTCCACATAAGTAAAGCGGCCCCTTCTGGTATGTTGCTAAGTTATGATTATTTAAATAAATTAAATTATTTCCTCGTGTATTATAGGAGTGAATGTTGTTATGCTGTATGAAAAATTCAGCATGATTCTTAACAAATAGTGCTGCTTCATATATACATATACAAGACAGAGAAAAAATGTTATATTGTATAAATGATGGTCGGCAAGATTGTAAAGGATTGAGGGATAGAATTAGTCTTATAATTTTCTTTTGACAAATAAAAATTCTATGAAATTCAGAAAATTATTAAATATTTTAAATGTGTATATGCTAATGCAAAATAAACATCTAAAAGATAATGTTTATCCATTATATTTCTCAGGTTTCTGATTGCGTAATAGGCAGTATTTCATTTTTTTACGAGATGCTCAATATGAACTGACCAAGTAAGTTGCTCATCAATGAAAAGTCCTAAAAACTTTGTGTGTTGTGCTTTCTCAATGATCGTGTTGTTTAATGAAACTACTACGTTAGGGCATATTCGTCTTTTAAAAAAGGTAATGTAATGAGTCTTCGTTGGATTAATAATAAGTTTATTTTTAAAACACCACGTATAAAACTGTTGAAGTGTGTCGTTTACTTTCCTTTGAAGCTCGTCAACAGACGAGACACTAATACATATTGTACTGTCATCTGCGTAAAGAATTAAGCTGGTACCTTCGACAGTTATATGTTGCTCTAAATTATTTATAAATAATATTAATAGTAGAGGAGATAAAACACTCCCCTGAGGAACCCCCAATGGAGTCCTAGAAGAGCGAGAAATGCTATTACCAATTTTTACATTTATTTCTCTATCAGTTAAAAAAGACGTAATCCAGTTATCAACTGGATACCTTAAACCCATTTTTCTTAGTTTGTTAACCAAAAAGTCTTTAAAAACACAGTCGAAAGCACGCGTTAAATCAAAGAAAAGAACTAAAATGAAATTACCTTTGTCGATAGAGTTGACAATGTTATTAATTAATGAAAATGAGGCCGTATTTGTTGATAAATGTAGTCTAAAACCATGTTGACTACTGCATAATATATCTTGTTTAACAATGAAATTAGAAATGCGACAGTGAGAAATTTTTTCGAACAGTTTAGAAAAACTAGATAATAAAGCTATAGGCCTATAGTTATCAATGCAGTCCATTTCTCCTTTTTTGTGTAATGGGATAATATTGGCTAATTTAAAAGCATTAGGAAAGATTCCAGATCTGACTGATAAATTAAATATGTGACAAAATGGATAAATAAGAAACTGAGAAATATATTTTACAACTTGGATCGGAATGCCATTGGCCCACTCGCAGATTTATTTTGCATTACATTCAGAGTGTTTTCAGTTTATAACGGTGTGATATCATAGAAGAAAATTGAAAAGGGACATTACACTTCAGTAGAACAATCTTCATTTGATAATGGATATGTATTGCGCAAAGTTTTTATTGCAATTTCGGCAAAGTAAGAACAAAAAACATTTCCAATCCTTATTGGATCTGTTATTGTAATGTTGTTATCTGTAATATACGATATGTTTGTATTTGTTTTAGTTTTACCTGTATTAGAGTTAACAAATAGCCCATACGTCCTTGGTTAGGTTGGAAGATCTCTCTAATCTTCTTGCATAAAACTGTCTTTTTTTCAAAAACAAATTACTAGAAAATTATTTTTTCATGATTTTGTAACGTTCATGTGTTTTTCATCTGGTAGACATAAATTTTATATATCTAATAGATTATAAAATCAAAAAGTTATTAAGTCAGAGCTAATTTGTGATGTTTGTTATAGGCGGTAGAAATATATACAGGGTGATGTTGTTTTATCTAAACAAGTCTTAATGTAAATTGCGCTTTTTTTTATTAACGACATCTTCACGTTATTATTCTACTGCACGCTCTCTTTTAGTAGACGTCTTTGTTAATCGCACATGATTTTGAATATAATGTAATAAAACTAGTATTCTTATATAAGTAGACATATGTGACTTACTCGTTAATGTAAATATCGCTTAAGGCACAGTTTTGTTGTTATCCTAACACCAGTGGCGGCTCGTGAAATAATAATAAGTGAAGCAGAATGATAAATAATACTAAGCGACGAATTTGCCATTTTATACGGGCTGATTCACGGCGATGGACCTTCAGAAGAGTTTTTTAAAGATTATAGCGCTTCTTTTTTTTCTGAAAATTTGATTTCATTTTCAATGAGAATACACTGCCACTTTCGATTATACAGGAAGTCGTCAACAACTTCGTAATTTTAAATGGAATGATACAATTTTTATGCAATTTTTGGATCCTCCCATGTTATTTCCATGAAACTTCATATACCTAACCCTTGTGGTTTCTATTGCTTTGTTTGAAATTATATACCTAATTATATTGAATGCTATATAGAAATTGAAGTGTGGAAGTTTTTATGTACATATTTTAATATTTATTTTGATAAAACTAATTTAAGGAAATTTGCTTAGTTTGGTCAGTTGAGCATTAGATATTTCATTTCTCTCAGAAAATTAGGAATCAATATCATATTAATTTTTCCTTTTTAGTTATTTTCTATTATAATTAATTTGTTTTCTTTTAATTTAACCACTTCACTATAGAGTCTGAGAATTTCTTGTCTAAGTTCAGTGGGAATTTACTCATTAAGTATTAAAAAAAATTACTCTAATATTAAAATAGGTAATTATTTTTTTTTATAAATTTATAAAATTGGAAATTATGCTTGAAACAGTAACTTAACCATTTGGGATTTTATAAACAGCGTTTAAAAAGTATTAATATTAAATCTAAATTTTTGGTTAACCAAATAAAATAAATACTTAGTCTGATAATAGATTAGTTTTTATTGAAACATGTTTGTTTGTCCTTGAAAAAACTATAAATTAGTTTTTTAACAAAAATTTTTTCACTACACTTAGGTATCAATTTTCTTTTAGAATTTTAACATTAACACTATTTTGGAAATTATTCTAATTTTGCATGCACTAGTCTCTTGACTTTCGGATATTTTGGGTTGGCAACGTTCTCATTTCTCATTTCCAAATAATTATTTGGTGAATTCACCTCCCAATTTTTTCTGACGTACACCTATGGACAATTTTTTAAAATATTACAACGTAAAATTTTGTTTAGGATATTCTTGACTCTTGACAATTTTTCATAAAACAGAGATAGTCGCAACAAAATGAGCTGCACTTAATAACATTTTTAAATTTCAAATTACAAAAGAACAATTTATAATATTCTAACTTGGTCTAAAGTGTTCTAACTTATGTTATACAGAGTGTCTCTGAACATAGGACTAGCCATACGTGCCATTTTTATACAAATGAATGTTTTTTATCAATGTTGGTAAATTCGTTTATTAAGGAGAAGCAGGTATTTAATAAAGAGATAAGTTATTAAACAGATTTACACATAACCTACACATAGTCTACCAACAAGTTTAGATACAGCGACATTTCTAAACAAAAAATGATTTTTTCACTTTACTCGTCAATTATTTGCCAGTTTTACTTTTTGTCAAAATATGTGGATACAACTTGGTGGTGCTCTGTCTCATTTTGGATTAGATGTTAGACAATATTTAAGTTAAATTTTTACAAATCGATGAATGGGATGTAAAAGAGACGCTACTATCCAGTGGCCACCACACTCCTCCGATTTTAGCACACTGGACTTCAGTGTTTGGGGATTTATGAAGGACGACGTTTATTCCGAATCAATTGAGAATATTGATTTTATCAACTGAAAGGGCGTATTACAAATACGGCTAAAAAATTTAGGCAAAAACCACATATATTTCAAATGTATTTATATGTAAAAGCTCGTTTATGCATTTCGGAGATAATGGGTAAATTAAGGTCGCCGTATATCTCGCCGTAAAATGAACAAATTTGTGGTGTTACAGAAATCTCAACAAAATAGAAGTCGTGGAACAAAAGCAATATCAAAAATAAAATTTATAATGTTTTGTTTATTATTAATTAATTAAATTATTAATTATTTTCACATTCTTATAAACGAAAGTGAATAATATGCAGAACTATATAAGTCTATGTTATAACATCTACAATTAAATTTAAAAAATACGTATTGTGAAAGATTTCTGTACTATATGATTCAGTACTTAAATGTCTAAAATACTTGTATTTGTAGAAAACACTATTCCAAGCATACAGCGCCCTTAAAATGTTGAATAAGTGAAATAAAATGTAAAAATTACAGTTTTAAGTTAAATTTTAATTTAATTAATCTGTTCTTTAAATTCCTGTTTTTCCTTAATAAACGAATTTATATTGATAGAAAACATTTTTGTAACTTACATGTGTAAAAATATTAGGTACATGACATCACCAGTTGGTGATAGTGTCATTTTTTCCTACCAGAACCCATTTCCTTTAACAAATGTATGCATTAATACACAAAAAGTATTCCAGTCTTCTCGTCTGCAACTCCATTGTATTTATTGATTGAAATAGAAGGAATTGGGTGATAAGAAGGTTTTTGCGTAAGTTCCGAGGTGCAATAAAACATACCTCAAGTGGGTGAAACGTATACGTAAACGGCACATTATAATTTCCTAGTACAATGGAACAGTCCATTAGGCCTAAATTGAACAATCTGTTATACTTTATCCAGATGCGCGCTGAAATTTTCCATTAGGAATATGTAGAGAAACATACGTATTCATAATTGCTGTATGGTGTAACATCACTTTTATAAATTTTCCCAAAATTCTTCAACGTACTTTAGATTACTTAAATCTAAATGTGTTTTACGATAAATATGGAATAGTTTGGTAGTTAACTTTATTGAACATGATTTATAGGAATGAAATGAGTCAGTTTTTGTATCATGAGAATTATCAAAAAATGTAGGTATAATTTGAGCAACATTCAGTTAATTAAAAACATATACGCATGTACAGTTAAATAAGTTCATCTAATCCCTAATTTAATTAAATTTTCAAATTAATAATTTTTACTTTTTTTATGGATTAATTTTATGAATATACTGAAGAAACGACTACAGATACATACTGTTAACTCAAGCCCATATGAAATCCTTCGATGAAACTCAAACAACTTAAAAATCTAAATCTGGTTCAGATATGAACAGACCTAAGTTCATTACTATCGTTAGAATCAAAACAATAGAATTTATAAAACAGCTTGTTTTGATACTTCTGATATAATTTAGAAGCAAAACGGATGATCATTATCCTTAGCATCTCCCCACCGTGTCCGATTTCATAATGTGGTATACAAAAATACACCGAGCGGTACAAGTTTTTTAAAGTGATAGATAAAAACTATGAATCAATATGCGTTACTTAACTTAATACTTGAGTCATTACAATTTTGTATTCCCTAATGTACTAGTGTGCTCCATATAATAATTGAGGCGGATACCATAGGAAAAAAAATACCGCAACAAATTAGACCAATAAGTAACATGCAACTATAACATATTGAGTTTATTTGAATGCAATAACTAAATAATGATTGCACTACCTTAATACAATGGAAAATGTCATAACCAGTAATTTAAGGCAGATGCATCCGATTAGTAACACACATATAAGGTAACATTACAAATTTTTAATTGAATATTGTAACCAAATAATTGTTGCACATTACACGAAGAGGTTCATTCTATATAGGGGAAAAAATCCACATTAAATATAGTTACAAAATAGATCGCTGTATTCACAGAGCCAGCCAACAAGTAACACACAATGCTCAAAAACAGTACATCAAGTACTGTTATGGTTCTGTTCAAAGTGACTGATCTAAAAATTAGTTCTGCACTACGACTATCATTTTTTGTGGCTGATACTCATATTACATTTCACCCAACAGGTTTAGCCTCTTTGTAATGCTGATAAGCTTATTGGGGAAATTTTGTCTAGATATTTTGGCGAGATGTACCTTGCCAAAGTAGGTAAAAGTTGATCCGTTTCCCTGCTGGGCAGTGGCATAGCATATGTTTTGCCGATTTCTCACTCTTCAAATACAATCGGCACTCGGTGTCTCTTCAGTCAAGTCCAACTTGTGCACGTACTCTTAACCGGCAGTGCCCAGTATTAGGCCAACTAGAGTCTTTAGGTCTAGTCCAATTGATCAAGTAGTTATAGTCTGTTTAGAAATGAGAGTAATAAAAGCTTGTTATGTATGCAAATCGTAAATAAATGTAGTACTGGTGCTTATATTCAATATTTTTATATTACGTATTAGCGGTATAGATAAATGTGTGACGGGGTTGTACTAAATTGTAGCAGGTAGCTAAAATTTAATCCCCGACAATCCGTCTTTGTCTATGCCGCTTCAATTTCTCGGTCCATTTCTCTTATAAGTAAACAATATAAAAACAGCATTTCAAAACATGAGCATCATAACCGGGTTAAGAGGGTTTTAAGTAATTCAAATAAAATTGTTCAATATTATTATCAAAATATTTATTTAAATTTAATGAATAGACTTTTATTCCACACAAAAATACATGTATTTTGAAAATTCTAATTATGGTGAGTAAATGTAGTGTTGTATAAATGTACAATGAAGAAAATAAAAAAGTAGGTGTATTAAAATTCATGCTCTGAATATTATGATAAATTATCTTCGTCTCCTAGATTAATAACGATAGATTCCACAGTAACGTCAATTAAAATATCGAGTTCCCACATTTTCTCCTCTTCTTTTTGTACATGATGTATACATCTTTGTCAGTTATTCATTTCATCGATAACATATTTTTTCTGATCTTTATTAAGATTGACAAGTGTCAAAAGTTCCTTTTTCACCATATTTGTTTCAAAAGAAATGTTTTATCGGGATAACCATTGAATTATATTGGCTTTCCTCCAAGCAGTCGTAGGCGTCCGCGCCGTGAATGGTAACTGGCATTATCCATGATAATTACAGACCCCGGAGGAATAAGATCCAACATCTGTGTAAAATGCTCTTCGAAAACATCTGCATCATGTCTTCGTGATGGTCACCTGTATTTTTAGATTCAAATAAAAGTAAACCGCCATCTACAAAACCACTGGCACTACCTATATGTGTCACTATTAGTCTTCGCCCTTTACCTGAAGGTGCCTTGAACCCTGTTCATCCAAAAATGCTTGTCGAAAATGTTTTACATTTTTATCTCGCCATACTTTTGTTACAGTATATCGTTGACCCAAGTTTCGTCTAGATAATAATTATTCCTCCCTTCGTCACAGAATTTTCTAATTGATCTTAAGTAGGATCTTCGCCAACAAATAATTTCATCTTTATCGATAAGAACTGACTTCCTGTTCTGCTTTTCCCAGCAAAAATTCATCTCTCGTAAGACGGCCCATAATTTGCTTCTACTGATTTTTGGCAAATCGTTGTCCTCTGAAAGTTCACTTAAAATTTTGTTTAGCGTTGGTATTTCTTTATTAAAATAAAATGAGTGTACTTTTCTATGAATGACATTTTTGAAGAAATCATCTATAACGACTTTTGACCTCCCTGTAGATGGTTTTCGGGGATTTACAGTATCTTGTTCATTTTTTGTTCCCTTTAAAAGTCTGTAGATAGTCGATTTTCCAATCCCTGTCATTTTGGAACACTTTTCCACGATGTCGTCAACACTGTTGGTAGGATTTTGATGTTTCAATGTATTAAATACATTTAATATATAATCTTCTCATTCTGAGACAGCGCACATCTTTTTACGCATTTAGCAGGTACGTAATCTGATAAGCTCGACATTTTACCCAAACGATATTATATCCACTGACACAATAGTCACTAAACACAAGTCGAATTTTACTCTACTGCACTAGCACTTCTTCGTATATTCAGATCTAAGACTGGATTGATCTGTCACAATACACTGACTCCTGCCCTATGATGTATCCAGTAAAATATACTAATGTACACCCATTACCTGTTAGCATTAGTGTTACCCGATAATTACTTGAAGCGAAATATTACCACGCACATGGCCGGTTCTTATCTCAGGGTTTTATTACTCTCTTTCATTTCCAAACAGACTGTAGCTCGCTTTGTCGATTCCCTAGAAGGCTTTCGAAGAGCTAATCTTGGCAAATCACGCCAATATTTCCTCAATTTCTCCTTTGGCCAAGTAGAGATGCTTGGCAGTAGTTGAAGCTATACAAAAAGCCGATTCTAGAGTAATGGCATTAGGACTATAATTACATAAATTATTCCATCAAGCAGAGGTTGATATGTCTATTTTTTATACTAATTTCTGTTATTACTAAAGGAATTTAATCAGGGCACGCAGTCGAAGGATAATAGGCAATACAATGCACAATTGTGTAAAAGTGATTTATTTCAAAATGGTAATGATAATGGACTATAAAATAAAAACTTACATAAATTATTCCATCAAGGAAGGAGGATAAAATACATAACTAATTAGGAAAAATTGCTTCCATTTTTGTCAGTGCTTAACTCCGCAAGAAGCATCTCAAATAAAAACTAAATTAAATGAGTTTTATCTGCATAAAGTAGTTAATACGGGTTTCCACTAATGGATTTTGTAAGACGAATAGCTAGCTATAAAGTCTTCTTTGTCTTTGTCTCTTTAATGATAAGTTATTATGAGCCACAGATCATGAGCTGTAGTTAACTAATTCCGTTCACATAATACACATCCACTAATAATAAAATAACTAACAAAATTGCAAAAATAACAATTGATGCATATATTTACATTCACTGCTATTAACTCGTCTTTTCATTAAATAAAATCACTTCATTATTATTATTCTTTTAAACATACACAACTTTTGTGAAGTACTAGGAAGTGCATTATCGCATAACTGTTTGATTTCTTAAATCTATCGCTATCATTTGCACTATCAAATCAAATTTCTAGACACGACCAAAACTCCTAATTATTTAAGATAGGATAAATTTTATACACTAGATTCACATCTCTGGTCTGCACTAAATATGCGAAATTAATAACATGAATAACACACAATATTTTACGTCGAATAAAATCCAAATCTTCAGAGCAATGTTGATTCAGGTCGATCAACATCGACAATAAGCGCGGTTTTATACAGGACGATATTATCTTTGTCGGTATCGGTACATTGTTCACTAATCAGTTCAGTCTGTGGTGTACTTGGTCTTCGTCAGCAGATGCTAAAAAGCTTTGTTGTATATACTGCACCAACATAGAAAAACGGCAAAGGTACAGAGGAAAAAGGTACTAGATGCATTCATTGTTATCTCCAAGCTGGCAAAAACGACATCTCTCATTTGTAAGATTATTTCTATAAACAGCAGACTGATAAAAATACGTATGTCAAATAAAATTAAATACCTACTTTTATATTCTTTTGACTGTTATGTTAATTTGTTCATATATGAAATAGCAAATAAGTTTAATTTCTATGAAGTAAAGATTTTATAAAGTCGGTTTTGTTTCTGCTGGTTATGTACAACTGTTGCTCCTATGGATAGTTGAAGTTGGAAATTTTGAACTTCACCCGACTTCAGCAGCGAATACAAATAATTTCATTACCTGAAAATCATGTGACTTTGTATTTCTGGCAACACTACATCGTTCTCTGAAGGTACCTTTAATCTGCACTAACTCACCTATATGACAAACTAATAGCACTCGCAAAACTGAATAGTGAAAAATCAATAGTAAGAAAATTACCAAACTTTAATGAATAAGCAGTTGAGAAGTTTACTTTCAACAAAAGCAGAATTGATACTATAAAACATGGTATTATAGAACACATTCGATTTTTCATATATTTCAGTAACACTTTACTAGCACTTTAAATTTCCTAATCGTACAGAGTGTCTCAAAAAGGTCTGTAAAAAATACTAGCACAAATTCTTGAGGCTAAAATATGAGCATCTAGCCTAATTTACCTTAGTACAAAAACTGTTTGTTTCCGTGTCAAAGTTATTATTTTTTAATGATGTTGTTTTTTTAGTCTGGTAATAGGTCAATTTCAGTAGAAAATTTTTTTTTTTACAAATTGTCAACGTTTCGGCTTATATTTAAGCCATCTTCAGGACTCTAGAACTAATATAAAATTACAATAAATTAAAACAAAACACATTGAAAATTACAAATTAAAATTACAATTTTTAACTTAATATTAGAGCAAGCTAAGTATCTAGTAATATTTATTTTTATTTTATTCATTTTAAAAGAAAGGGGACAATGTAGGCAAACATAAATAAAGCTGAAAACAAATTACAATTAACAATTTTATAAATTACCTGTAGTTAAGTTTTTCTTCGTTCAATTTAATATAAAAATTAATTGTTTATTAAAAGTGTCTATTACAAGTGAAAAGTATTGAGTAACGGCCCTTGCAGAACATATACAAACATATTTACATACATTTAACTTTGAAGAAGCTGCAATTATTGGGAAACAAAAAAATATAAAAAAAGAATTTTTCATGAAATGATTAATATTAAGAAACATAAAGATTCTGTGAACAAAAACCAAAATATTCAAAATTTAAACACGGCATATTTCAATTTGATAGACTTAATCGATAGAATTAAACAATAACAAATAATTACACTACCCGGTATATATAAAACACAGCAATGTTTTGTGTTTTCTTTTTCCATTTCTACTTAAAGGGAAAAAAATTACTACGTCTTTGTCACCGTATCTAGTCGATACATTATTTGAATAAAAGTTCTCGATTCTTATAGATTGTTGCCCATTCATGTTAATTATAATTCTATATATGGGTATATATTGTCAATACTTTTCACTTGTAATAGACACTTTTAATAAACAATTAATTTTTATATTAAATTGGACGAAGAAAAACTTAACTACAGGTAATTTATAAAATTGTTAATTGTAATTTTTTGTAGTTTTAAATTATTGTAATTTTATATTAGTTATGTAACACATTTACATTTCTAGAGCCGAAGATAGCTTAAATATAAGCCGAAATGTTGGCAATTTGTAAAAAAAATTGTTTTTCTACTGAAATTGACCTATTACCAGACTAAAAAAACAACATCAGTAATTTATGAAAGGTCACTAGATACAACAAAAAAAATATTTTTGAATCTAGTTTGTAAATAATTATCTTAATAATAGCATGAAATTTGGTACTTGCTGCAACTAACTGGATTATTTGTTACCTATCAGGTCTTATTGTTAATGTTCATTTTCGTCGACAACGACCACATGGTAGTTTACAGATCTAAACCATCTGAGAAGAAGGTTATCATAAGATTCATAAGGGCCAATTTTACGAAGGAAAGGAGGGGTCACCTTATTTTTTTAAACATCTAGCTAGCATTCCGGAATAGCTTTTTTAGGCCTCCCTGAGCATGTGGTTTTTGTACTTAGTTGTAGTTAACCTTGTATATTATATACGTCGCACCCTGTTGATGTTGATTTAGGCCTTACGTCCACAGGTACTCGTATGCACAACATCTTTAAAATTTAAATTGTAATATAACCAATAAAAAACAATATTTCGTGATAAAATGTACTTATAAAGCAAATCTTCAAATAAAATAAAAGTATGTAAAAGAGTGAAATGTTCACGTAAAATACACCGCCTTTTAAAAGCATGCAAATGGGAAAAGTAAGCATAATACGCCTCGTAGTAATATACATAAAATATTTACTTTTATGGTCAATGAAAATTTGCATCAGGATCGTTTATTTCCATTATGTCCCATTCCTGTGAGAGAACTTCTAGGTGCTGCACAATAAACCCCCGTCGTTGCTATTAAAATATCATGTAAACTGGAAGTGTAGTGCCGTTTCTATCGATAATGGCGATTAAACTCAGTTTTTTCCAAGTTCCAGAAAATAATCGAAAACTTCGCTTTTAAATGATGGAAAAATAATATCTTCTATGAAATAACCGTAATATTACAATTAATTAAATAATTATGTTGTAATGAAGTGATTTTTCATTTTAAATCTTATGAATAAATTATCACCAGACTGCCGATATGTGTTTAATTACCGAGCGCTAGAACGAGTGCGCATCCGCTACCGTTCTCGTAGAAACGAAATTCACCGCAACATGGCCAGCGAGTCCTACCACGGCCGCCCGAGCGAACAGACCTACCACGCAACCCCACCAGTACCAGCGCGAGAGCCTGAACTTTTTCAAAGTCGCTGATCAACTTAGAATAATTTCGTGAGGACTACGAGCAAGGTAAGATTTTTAAGTAAGGTAAGTTTGTCTACAGCACCGAAGACTTCTAAACATCGCCAAGACGATTCAGTTCCTGGCCCGTC
Organism: Monochamus alternatus; assembly: GCA_037114965.1. Classification (NCBI taxonomy): domain Eukaryota; kingdom Metazoa; phylum Arthropoda; class Insecta; order Coleoptera; family Cerambycidae; genus Monochamus; species Monochamus alternatus. The sequence goes on along the minus strand of CM073428.1, from coordinate 29,552,633 downwards.
GTCGTCGAGAGCAGTCCTGTCTGTCCACCACTCTAGAACCAGAGGAGCTATTCGTGATTTTTCTAAGTTGATGACGAACTTAGAATAGTTTTGCCAGGACCACTAGTCGTAGCTGTTTGGTGATATTTTTACAAGTCTCGTTTGAAGACCACTGCGCAACCGCCAACCCGTGACCAGCACTGAGGGCTTTCAAACACCGAGGAGGTACTTCAGTTCCTGACCAGCTGTCCACGAGAGCAGTCCTGCCTGTCCACCACTCCAGTAGCTGAGGAGCTATCCGAGACAGTGGCTAGTGAGCCGTAGTTGCTGTTGGTAAGAATTTTTTGAGTCCAGCCCGAAGAGCACTGCGCAGCCGCCAACCTGGTACCAGCATCGAGGGCTTCCACTTGACCAGTAGACCAGTTGGCCATCCGTCCACGAGGGGAGTCCAGCCAGCACCAGTCCAGCGCCGTCAACTAGGATAGTAAGTAAATTGTGTACACGCTTGTCCGCCAAGCCAAACAAGGGCTTGACGAGGTAACTACCGCCGTTGCTAGAATCAGTACCGACCGACCGCTGAAGCTGTACCGACGTGCCTGCCCGCAAGCAGAGGAAGTAAATAGAACGTTAGGGAAGACTTGGCCACTGTTAACTTTGTGCTAATCCTTGCCTCTCAGATTTCCGTCCATACTACGTGGGTCGTAGCTAATCATACTTTCCTTTGCAGGCACTTAACCATATCTTGCTTTCAGATTACCGTCCGTACTATGACAGGGTCGAGTACGGGTCGAGTTATCCGGCGTACTTCACCTCACCACGCGTTTGGCTCATAGGATGTTGTTTCCAATCCGTCTGTATGAGTTGAAACGTGAGTCGTAACTAACGATACAATCTCTTACAGCTAGCCGCTTCGCAAGCCCCGCTGACCAGCCGTGCAACCACTGGAGAGAATCCCCACTAACAACGTTTGTTGTTTCTTTATTTTTACTAATATTGGCCAAGTAGATAAATTTGTAGGTAAACTTTGCTTTGCCCGCTTGATTGCTTCCTCTTGCCTAATTTTGCACGTCGCTTGTAATAACCGCTTGTACAAACCGCTATCCTGTAACCGTACCGCTGACTCTGTATCGGATCTGTTTACCTCGTACATTAGAACTGTATTATTTGCCTTGCGATATTTTTTACCTAGAGTAATAGTTAGAATTGTACATATAGGTTTGCACTCAATAAATGTAAATATTTACCAAGTGTGACTTATTTTACTGGTCTAACTCCTCCCTCACGACCCTCTCACTGTAGCCGCCCGAGTAGTGGTGTTTCTGCACTGTAAACAGAAACTGGCGCCTGAAGTTACCGCCGCCACTCAGGCGTCATAGTGACACTGTGTCGTATTGCAATCACGACATAGGTACGTCATAATTTGGTATGTGGTGTTGTTTCTTTAGCATTCCTAGATATTTGCTTTTCTAAAGTTAAAACATTTTATTGCATAAAGTGTGAGGTTATTTCAGATTTAGTCGACTGTACATTTATAGGAGAAGAATCAAAATAATAACTAATAATTGTTTCTATATTTTTTTAATGAAACATCCTGTTCTGTTACAAGTGTGTACACAGCTTTAAGGTTTAAATATTGTTATTTTGGAAATTATATGAATGTAAATTGTGGTGAACTATTTTGCCCGTATCTGATAAAATTTGTTAATATAATGAAATATGAACTAACTAAGAAAGTGGAAGCTATTTTTCATAGAAACATCATTGGAAATCAAAAATGCTTTTCCAAATTTCCAAAAATAAATTAATAGAAAAATTATAGAGTATTTAGTGATTGTATCTCATTTCATCGCCACTAGATGACACATTTGTATGGCAATGCGGCAAATATTCGTCATGAACTACATATTTATATTTAGTTATTCTTAAATTTGTATCTAAAGTTGTCAGTGATATATGAATATTTAAATATTATACAAAATACTTGCAATAGAGAAAGTGAAAATAAACAATTTCGTTAAGGAATCAAGCAAATAGCTAAGATATAAAGCATCGTATGTTAAAAAAATGAATTGAGGATTATTACTTGAAACTTTGACCGGTCCTGCATCACTTCACTCAGTCAGCTGTCGTAACTGAGTCTATTGTCACTTTCAGCACAAAACATATAACCAGAAAGTTCAATGTGTAACATGACTTAGATACGGATGTGCCTTGCACTGTTTTATGTCTAAATGCCTTGTTTACATCAAGAATTAGCAGATATGGTATTAATAAATATAGTATCAATTGGTGAAAAGTGTGAATATGATTTACAATGGGGCTTGTCGTTCGTATGTCAATGGTTAGGAATAGTAATACAACCGAATTCCAAAATACATAGGATATTCTTTAAAGACTGCATAACCCGCTAGAGTAAATCTAGAATATTGTCACAGAATTTGCCCCGTTCGCACCCAATTCGACAACTGTGGTATCGCTAGATTGCCCCAGTCGCCCGTTTGCGATTCTGATAAACAAACAAATAATGCCGTGTACCGAGGCGCGACTGGAAATATTGGGAATTGATGAGAAGCGTTCGAGAGTCGTTCGAGAAATGTATCTAGAGATGCTAGAAAATACCTGGAATATTCAATTGGTCTATAAAAGAAGAATAAACGGCCGAGTCAATCAGTCCTGAATTAAAGTCTTGAATTAGAGAGTTGTTATTTGGATATTTCGGAGAGATCAATTCGAATTCAGAGCGATTTAGATAGTGACTAATTACATAGTGTTTAGTTGAGTTATAATTAGTATTGGGTAGTGTACAGAGAGTTAATAAATTTCAGTAAAAATTAACTGTTTGTTTTTCTGGAAAAAGAAAAAGTGGGGCTAGGAAATCGGTGACAGTATGAAGGACAAGAAAGTCCGCAATACCTGTGATACTACTCGTAAAATGTATATTTTAGATGTGGTGCGTGTTACCTAATATCGATTTGTGATAAGTAGTTTAGTCCTATTAATTCTTAGTTCATTTCAGTCCTAGCGCAGTTGCAAAGCTTTGTAACAGAAACCTCTAAAGTAGTGTTTAAATCTCCTTATCTCTCCTTATCTTCAACACTATTTAACTGTTTTATGAATGACCTGTCAGTTACTGATATGGTCATCAATAAATTTTTAATATATGCGGACGATACCAACATATTGGTTACTTAAAAAAACACAAGCGATATCGCAAATTGAGCTATTAGCGGTATAGTGGAATGGTGTGGCGACAATGGTATTAAGCTTAACTCTAATAAGACCATAGCGGTTGAATTTTGTACTGAAAATGCTACAGTGGATTCCAGCTTATAGTCGAGGCAATGAAGCATTATGATAGGAAATCTTTTAAGATAGGACGTATCGGAATGCGGTTTTTTGCATTCGCTTGCAAAAATTATTTATATCATTCGTACCTACTTTGTACCTATTACAAACCGGAAGTTGCATTGCTGCAGCCAAAAATGCATCTTTTGAGAGGCCTTTTGGCAAATTTAATAACTTCGTAAATAAGAGTCAGAATTGGCTCAAGTCAGGTACTCGGGGGTTTTCGAGGTCGCTGATCATGATTATGATGTTCAAATTGACCCCCCGAAGACCTGGAGCAGCTGGGCACCCGGGGTTTTTTTGGGTCGCTGAATTCAAATATACCATCGGCGAACACCCCAAGGACACCTGGTGGGCCCCAACCTGGACGCGGACGTCATCTTCGAGAATTTTTCTGGAAATATCGAACCGAAAATCGTTATGTGGGGGCTTTTTGTGTGCGCTGAATCCGAATTTTATGTTGAAAACGACCACCCGAACACCTGGTGCGCCTTAACCTGGCCCTGAAAGTCATCCCCGAGGGTTTTCCAGACATAATTGAAAAAAACCAACCGAAAATCGTTACGGGTTTTTTTTTGTATACTTGTATACTTACACTGAAGCGTTTTGAGCGTTGCGAGAAAAGTGAAAGGCCGCTCGGCCAGGTTCGGAGATCCAGCCGGAGACTATTCTCGTCGTTTTTACAGGACTGAATCACATTTTTTGAGGGCCCCGGGGGAGAGTTATCCATGAATGAATGTATGAAATTATGGGACGATTTTTGGTTGGTATTTTTCAATTGTGTCTGGAAACCCCTCGGGGATGACGTTCAGAGCCAGGTTAGGATGCACCAGGTGTCCGTGGGTTGTTGGCCGGTGCCATATTTGATTTCAGCCAGCCAAAAAAAAACCCGTAACAATTTTCGGGTGGTTTTTTTCAATTATGTCTGGAAAACCCTCGGGGATGACGTTCAGGGCCAGGTTAGGGCGCACCAGGTGTTCGGGTGGTCGTTTTCAACATAAAATTCGGATTGAGCGCACACAAAAAGCCCCCATAACGATTTTCGGTTCGTTATTGTCGATATTTCCAGAAAAATTCTCGAAGATGACGTCCGCGTCCAGGTTGGGACCCACCAGGTGTCCGTGTGGTGTTCGCCGATAGTATATTCGAATTCAGCGACCCAAAAAACCCCCGGGTGCCCAGTTTCTCTCCTCTCTCGCATAAAGTTCGGGATAGTCCCCGGAGATGACGTTCGTCGGCGTTCCTGAGCTCCAGGTGTTCGGGGGTCAATTTGAACATCATAATCGTGATCAACGATCTCGAAAACCCCCGGGTACCCGACTTGAGTCAATTCTGACTCTTATTTACGAAGTTATTAAATTTGCCAAAAGGCCTCTCAAAAGATGCATTTTTTGCATGCATTTTTGGCTGCAGCAATGCAACTTCCAGTTTGTAATAGGTACAAAGTAGGTACGAATGATATAAATAATTTTTGCAAGTGAATGCAAAAAACCGCATTCCGATAAGTCCTATCCTAAAAGATTTCCTATCTTTGGCCTTTTTAGTGCTTTATTGCCTCGACCATTAAAGTTGAGGGAAAATCAATCGAAAATGTTGCGGCTGCGAAATTTCTTGGTTTGTATATTGACAGAAAATTAACATCGAGCGATCATATTGAATATATAGTGCCTAAACTTAATTCATATTGTTACCTTGACAGAATCATTAGAGATACTGTATCAACAAATGTTTTGAAATTAATATATTTCAAACTATTTCAATCAATACTGGCGTACGGGTTAATTCACTGGGGATCAGCAGCTGACAATAATAGAGTGTTTTTAACCTTTGTTGGTTTGACTTCATCGCTTTGCTCTTCACTTTCATTATTGCTTTGCTCTTCGCTTCACTATGTATTTAGCCTAAGTTAGAAATACATGGCTTAAAATAGAGATGTTCGCACAGTCTCTGTGCAAACAGAAATATCGGTGGCTGTCACCGATATCGCTGTGCATGTTTGATGGTTCTGTAGAATCGAACGATTAATCTATCTTTCCACGGCAATTCATTCATTACGATCGATTAGAAGATGTCAGTGTAATGACCAAATTCTAGTCAAACTAGACAATACAATTTCTAGCGTCTGCTGTCTAGATAAGTACATCGTTGATTAAACTGTAGTAAATGTGTAAAATCTTCAGGGTCGACTACAAACAGACTCATGGTTGGTATGTGTGAATATTTTATGCGATACCAACCCCGATAATATCATCCTGTGCAAAAGCTTATATACTTTGATAATATTTTTGAGTAAATTTTTAAATTTTAGAGTACATTCAGAGTGGAAGAAGGTTTTCCGCCTACCGGTAATTCGCGCGTATTGGCGCTGTTTCCTCGCGCGGAAACCGCACACGGTAGAAGCTGTTAAAAGCAGGACGAGACAAAAATTTATTGGGTACGCCATAGGTACCTTGCAAAATATCAGCATCTGATCGTTTTGAATTCTATAATTACTAAGTCAAAAGGAAAACAATTTGTAGTACACCCTATTAATCGCAATAGAAGAAATTACTCTAATTCATCATTTATTTAAAATTTAAGAAACGTTAATTGATGTAATCTACATAAGCAAGCTATTCTATTGAAAGACTTGTTCTTACTTTGAGGTAAGTAATTTATTTACTTTAGTTTAAAGGTACTTATTTAAGAAAATTCAAATCAATTTTTTATAACTTCGATTAATAAGGTATGTATAGTTGCAAGGTTGCATACAATAAATATCTGAATTATAAATGAATCTATCTAAATTTTTTAGCTATATATATATATATATATATATATATATATATATATATATATATATATATATCGGTTACTGTAGATTTTGTCTTATAAAGGTAATCGAAAAACTGAAGATATTACAAGTTTTTTGTCCATTTTTCTACACGACCAGCGTGTACAAATAAATTTAATTTTAATTCTGATAAAAGCAGGCTCGCAGGAGTCAGGCGCTTCAACCTGCTTTCACTGTGTACGTGTCCATATTTTCAAAGTATATAAGCGCGGGTCGGCGCAGGGTACCAGAAAGTAGGAAGCCGCTTCCACCGTGTTCACTTTGGCCTGCTTTAAAGTGCTGTTTTTATATCAATTTAAATATACAATTACAAATTTCATACCATATAAGTACGTGTTTGGCGCTGGTTACCAGTAAGCGAAAAACCTGCTTCCACTCTTTCTGTATCGTTAGTTTTGATTCAATGAAGGTCAAGAATGAAATCATTAGAAGTCTCTTTTATAGAAAAATGTAAGTAGTTTAAGTAAACATTTTATTGTCTACAGCTGTACACACTCTAGCGATATGCGTGTCGGTTTGCGAAGTGACTCAATTGCAAGTCCGTCCGAAGCTTAATCGAATATCTGAAATTTTAAAGGGATACGTATGAAGCATCACTATCTGAACCTGCTTCAACTGTCAGACATCTTACGTTCATTTTTCATCTTCTTTTTTTAATAAAAAGGAATATCCCAAATCCTTGTCGTAGGATTCATTATTAATCACTCCTTTACTTATTCATCCGACGGCAAGTATTGATTCAGCTCAAAAAGCAGAGTACCTTTTACGCGGTAAGTTGATAAGGTATTTTTTGGTAAGGTCTAGTTTCCTAATGTGTTAGACCATGTGTTTGGGAAAACGTTTCGCATTCATTCCCTTTTTTGAGCAGTTAAAATTGTTGAGGTTTCATATTTGTTTTATAAACAGTTATAAATATGTTGGTGAATTATTATTTTTATAATTCATTGTAACAATAATACATGTATGTATATTCAGGAAATTGTATCATAAGTAAGTAAATAGTTAAACAAACAATCTCTTTTGTGGTAAATTATTCTACACTAAGAAACAAGTTCACTAATGATAGGTAAAAATACAATTGCCAGTAAAAAATTTGTATAAAATAGAGGACAAATAAAAATTGTAGCGGCTAAATCAAGTTTTCTGAAAACCAGACACCACTCACGAGTTAATAGGTCATCTAACTGTGGCTATCAGCATTGACTAAAATTTCTTACTGGAGTACTTGAACTGTGTTGCTATAGTTATTAAAACTTTTAACTAAATGCATTTCTGATACATTAAGATAATGTTAAGATAAGTGAATTGTTCATTAAATGTTAGTTGATTGTAAAGCAGTAATAATTGAATATGCTATATTGCTACTGTTGGAGCATGTCTCCTATTTAATTTTTTATATTTAAAAACAGATCTAAGGGTCATCCAAGATCACCTCGGCATATCCATCTTACAGAAAATACATCTAAATGTTGCCACAAGATGTAAAGCTACATCATCATGAGATAACCGCATCTATTGAATGTTGAAATTAACTTCATTGAGTAAAGCACTAATGAAACGATTTTACAGCAGGAAATAATCAATTCAATTTCGTTACACATTCATTAAAATTCGTTATTGAAACAGTCTCTGTCAAATAATATTGCTCAACAACAATGTGCTAATTAATTATTTGTTATAATATTTATTAGTTGACTTTCTCCACAACTTTGGTTTGAGATGAATAGGTCTTTAAGATCAAAGAGGATCCAGGCGATTGGCAGCATCAGATCGACGAATCTGTACCAGATAACTGTGTTGATAGCAAAAGTGAAGCTTTACTTTAACTAATAATATAATACTTAAGCTTATATAACCAATGATACTTCGACTAACTCATTCTCAATCCCATTAATAAAAATAAAAGTTTTTCTGCTATTATTGAATATTTTCTGTAACCTATCATTTTCCAAGTGTATGGTTGAAGATCACCCTGTATACCAAACACAGTTAATAATTAAGTGAATCATAATGGAACTAAATTGATAAAATTCAACCAATATTTTATTTCCTCTGTACTTGTACATGCAACTGGAAATCTGATAAAGTAGTTTCATTCTGAAATACATTATCATCAATCTCATCTGTCACCAGTATCTATCAATGATGGTTGACTAACTATACCTTACAAACAAGGGCTTAATTTATTTATTGACAAACAAGTATATTAACTCGGCAGTATTTTAAGGAATATCAATCGACCAGCAAAACCAGTGAACGCGAAAAAAATATGCATAATCATTCCAAATTTATTATTCATATAGAGTTCTGCAAAATTCGGATCAATTTAAACATCTTACAGAAATTTATTGACTTCAATTATAGCACAAGCATGTTTAAGGACACAAAAGCTCAATGTTGTATGAGCTAACCATTATGCATTCATTATCTTCAGGGATATATTCCTCGAATGACAATATCCTATATAAAGGCTTGAAAAAATTGATGTGATTTAACATTGATTTCATTAACGATGTTTATTTAGCTTATTTATTTTAATACAGTTTACTTTAAAAAAGCCAACAAACGAAAAATATGGAATAGAAATATTAGTAGATGTTGATTGAATTCAAATTTAATTTAATGTTATATAAACTATACAGAGATGCTAGAAGTACGGAATAAAATTCATATCTTTTTTTTTAAACGCCGAAACACGGTAACTGATCTTGATTTTTTCCCATCTTTCCTTTATATAATAATTTTTTTTTTCAACCCCCTAACCCCCCGCTACCCCTGTTTTTTTAATGGAAACTTAAGGCATGGGTCGTTGAAAAGCTTATAGAAAACCGAATCCAGCCATACCAAATAAACAAGTATTATGTTTTCAATAGCAAGGTTTTTAGGATTGTATAAAACACCTACTTAACAAGGGAAATAAAATTTAATTATCTTCAGTCCTCCTTGAATTTGCACAGAATAAAATAAAGAATTTGAAACTGTACCTATCACTGCAAACGCAAAAAGAGATATCTTTTTTATGTTGCGTTTTTTTGGTACCATTTACTTGCTGGGCTTTCTGGCTAATTTTTTACTTGTAAATTGTAGTTTGAAACGTTACTACTACTTGTGTCAAAATCAAGTTATTTACTGAATCGCAATTGTCGGAAAGGCAACGCATCGAAATCTTGATGCTGCTTGGATGTCAAATCAGAAGTCAGGCTGAAGTGCGCGATTTATTTAATGCGAAAAATCCCGAAAACCAATCTCGCAAGAGACAGTTAGTAAAATATTTCAGAAATTTGAGGAACACGGTACAGTACAGACTTTGCCCAAAACTTGACGGGCACGTGCTTTGAATGAAGAAAAGAAATTATACATTGCATTAGAACTTGTTCAAAATCCTCATACAACTGTTTCATTGGCCCACAATCACGATGCTTCCCGAACTGCAATGTTTTTGAAATAAGAGAAATAGCACCCCTATAAGGTATATCCTGCTTGAAAGGCTTTTGGAAGACGATTATGATAAGCATGTATGGGCAGGCATCAACAACAGAATCTTGGGCCCATTCTTTTTTGAAGAAAATCTTATTGCCGCACAAAATTGGTCTAGATATACCGAATGAAAGAATTTGGTTCCAATAAGATGGCACTTCCCCACATTTTGGTATTGATGTTCGAAGATATTTAGATGAAATATTTCCAAATCGTTGGATTGGTAGACGAAGTATAGTTGAATGGCCGCCAATATCCCCCGACTTAACGCCCCTGGATTATTTTCTTTGGGGATATTTAAAAGAAAGAGTCTACCAGGACAGACCGGATAATATTGAGAATTTAAAGAACAAGATTAGGGATGCATAATTCACTAACTGAAGTCATTCGGAATGCTGTGGACAGCTTTTACTATTGTCTTGGAGAATGCCAAATAGTGAACGGAGGACATTTTCAGAATTTGCGGCATTGAATTTATTTTTGTAAATTATCTAGTTCTTTCAATTTCTAAATGAAAAAAAAACTTGTTATTGAAAACAAAAAACTTGTTCATTTGGTATGTCTGGATTCGGTTTTCTATAAGCTTTTCAACGAGCCCCCTCATGCCTTATGTTTCCATTTGAAAAAAAGTAGGGGTAGCTAAGGGTTAGGGGGTTGAAGAAAAATTAATTTAATAATTAATTTAATAATAATTAAAATCGAGATTAGTTAACGTGTTTCGACGTTTTAAAAAAATTAACTCATTCAAAAGATATGAATTTTATTTCGTACTTCTGGCCATCCCTGTATATTGTTAACTCAGAGATTTTCAAAAACAAAACTTTCAAAATACTTTCTAAATATTTCTTCTTTTATCGAATACATAACATATATTTGACTTCTATAAACATCTATTTCAATTGATTCTGTCATAATAATTTAATTTACAACAAAATCAATATCTTACAAGTTGTTATCACAATTCAAAGAGTATTCTATTACGTAGTTAGTTTAGGGGTACGAATATATATCTATCCTTTTACAATCCCATAAGGAAAGGAGGTTAATTGCAAATAAGTTTCTGCTCCATTAGCCATCTTAGACCTTTGAAAGGGATCTGATAGAGAGTAGATAATCGCCTCTGGACAAGTTTCAAAATGACTGGTTTAACTTTCCAGCCCCGCGACATAGTAGTTTATCTATTTGCAAAACATTTTGCGCAAAGAATGTTAAGAATATAAATAATTTAAACTAATTACCTTTAATTTTTTAAGCTTTTCAAATCTAATCTCATATACAGTGTGTTGTGCAAAATTTTATTTTTTAAGATAAAAAAAGTCAAATTAAAAAACAGAAATTTCTTATATCGTTCCGGCTAAAATGTTTATGTTTAAAAGTAGATGTAGAAGTAATTTATTTGGCTACAGAATATACAGTTTTATACGTCATAAAATACTGAATATTGTAAACCCGTCAAGTGCATATACAGGGTGTTAAAAAAAGAGTGTAAAATATTTAAGGAAGTAAGGAGTATGAACCAAAATAAGCAGAAAAGTCTCAATAAACATGGGTCCGCAAAGTAACGGTTGCGGAGAAATGGAATATTTTATGTTTTTTAGCCCTTTTTTTATTTTGCAAAAACGTTGTGTATTTTCTTATAATAGTTGGTTGATGTTTAGTGAATAAACAGTACTTACGTATTTGACAGTTGTTCTCAGTGCACCAGTTTTCTTTCGCTATGGCCAAATCGCCAGATTCCTTCACAACGCATGTTTGGAAGAATTCACGAAAGATTGCGTGATACCGGCTCCATGAGCAAACAGTGCCATTCATCCGGAAGACCAAGGTCGGTATCCACTCCTAGAGCAGAAGAAGAAATTCTAGCACTGGTAGAGCAGAATCCAGGTACGAGTGTGCGGAGAATATCAGCCGAGGTAGGAATTAGTGGTCCCCTTGTTTGGAGAATCCTTCACGAGCAACTGCTTTATCCATACCATGTGCAACGAGTACATGTCTTAAATCCAATAAATGATCATCAAGCACGTTTGGTTTTTTGCCGTTGGTTTCTACGTCATGATGCTGAAGACCATCGTTTTCTTGCAAACATTCTTTTTACTGATGAGGCCGGGTTCACAAGAAATGGAGTGTTTAATTTTCACAATACACATATTTGCACCGACGAAAATCCTCATGCTCTAATAGAATCTGGACATCAGGCACGTTTTTCATTAAACATTTGGATAAGTATTGTAGGGGATAGGTTTTTAGGTCATGTTGTTTTACCAAACCGATTAACAGGCGCTGCTTACCTCAACTTTCTGCAGAACACACTGTATGAGTTTTTGGAAGACTTTCCTTTGAATCAGAGGCAACAAATGTGGTTCCACATGATGGTGCTCCAGCTCATTTTTCCATGGCCGTTAGAGAGCATTTACACCAAACTTTTCCACATAGATGGGTAAGAAGGGCGGACATGTTTTATGACCTCCAAGATCGCCTGATCTGAACCCTCTAGATTTCTTTGTTTGGGGATATTTGCAGACATTAGTGTATGGTACTTCTGTAAATAGCCTGGAAGAGCTGCAGCTACGGATTAATCAAAAGTGTCAAGAAATCCAAACCAAGAAGGGTGTTTTCGAAAGAGTTCGAATATTGTTGAGATGTCGTGCCTGCTTGGAAATGGACGGAGGGCACTTTAAACATCTTCTGTAACTTTGTTTTTTGTTTGTTAAAAGCTTCCTAAAACGAATAGTGGTTCATATCTTCGCAATCGTTACTTTGCGGACCCATGTTTATTAAGACTTTTCTGCTTATTTTGGTTCATACTATTACCTCCTGAAATATTTTACACTATCTTTTTAAAACCCTGTATAATATTTTTCAAAAAGGAAATACAGAACATCAGCGGCATTAACGTTCATACATAACGAGGTCTAACATAGATAAAAATGACATGATTAACACATAACAATACATAATACATCAAAACAAACATCAGTAACTTAAAAATTGATCAATGGGATAATAACACTTATTGAGTAAACATTTTCCTGATTAGATTAAAACTTCGGTCTTTTTGAAGCACCCTGGACAGTCATAGCATAGTTATATAATTTAATTCTCAAGTATCGAGGATTATTTTGTGTTATAGTGATCTTTGTATCGCGTGTTATGTGCGTATATATCTCGTTCCTTCTGCCAGTTTTCCATATTTTGCCTTACATAAATTAAAGATGAATATATATATATATATATATACAATGAAGGCAGAGTGATTATATTAAGACTTTTGAAAAGATCTACCTACACACGATGGCGAGTCATCGCACCATTCGCTTCTGCGTTAAAAACACTCCCCAGTGAATTAACCCGTACGCCAGTGTTGATTGAAACAATCTGAAATATACTAATTTCAAAACATTTGTTGATACAGTATCTCTAATGATTCTGTCAAGGTAACAATGTGAATTAAGTTTAGGCAGTATATATTCAATATGGTCGCTCCATGTTAATTTTCTGTCAATATACAAACCAAGAAATGTAGTGGTTAGAACACACATAGTAGACCGCAGAGCAATACGTCAATAGTACGGGTATAATAGAGTACCTAAAGCCAAGCATTCGAGCAAGTTTGATTTCACCACTCTCACATGAGTTTTATTATTTATTAGATTATAATTTTAAAAATGGATATTGATACATTAATAATTAGTGTTTTTAAGAAAAAGCCTCTGTAATCTGAAGAATGTCCAGCATCACAATCGATTTATTTTAGACAAACTGTGGGATAAAATTCGCCTTAAAACACAAATGCAGTACAACGTTTTATCCACACTCCATGCTCAAGTTATAGTTAACTATTTCGAAATTTATTCTGTGTTGTGAGATAAGCTCTAAGAAAACCATTCACAGTAAGTATGTTTAGAAGCACTTGCGATTATCGTGTTGTTACGGGTTTATCTTGTCGCCCGGTATAGGGCTGATGGTAATACTGTGGTGGCAATATTTAAAACGTTTTTGCATAAACTAGAAATGGGCTGGTTGAGGGTGAAATTAAACATAATAAAAGATGGATAAATGGCTTAACATTTCTTATAATCTTAATAGATACCTTTAAAAATACACTTTTATCGCCGGCGCAAAAAAATGTTCAGTTTTTCGCACCGAAATAAAATTGACGATTTACAAGGAATTCTGTCTTGAAAGATAGCAGTCATTCACGCATTTTGTGGATTTATGTAAATTATAATTAAAAGTGTGTTGCATTTTATTGATTAGTGTATCTATAGCTGATAGATAGCAGTGTCAATCTGGATTTGCAATCGTACTGTGCAATATATATGAATTGCCAGAAAGGCCGCCCAATATCCAAAGTATCTAAATATATTCTTTTTCATTAATTCTGTAAAGCCATTTATGTAACTTTTATGAGGTGGATTCATTCACCTGCAATAACGTTTATTTCCCTCAACTACGTTCATTTCTAGGCCTTTTTCTTACTCCCCGTGTTGCTGCCCTTAATTGCTGGTAATTGCAAAATATACCGTGGAAATGAAGAGCCCCCAATAAGTACTGCAGTACAATCCGAGTCCCAGGCGCAGAGGCAAACATGCAGGCGACGGACCACGGCAAAGGTACCAGGACATCCGCACCAGGCGAGAGGCTTTGCCCGCTCATAATCTACAAACATCGGTCACCAGGTCCTATTCATTTTTTTTATGAGTACATTAACTAATTAAATTATTGCACTATTAATTTCCCGTAAAGTCATGTTTATTCACTTATTTACGACTGTAAACCTTACAGTATATGTATATATCCTAGACAAATATATTTGTCTAGGACACCGCGTGTATGTTTATGACCGCCCCTCCAGGGGTATTTTGACCTATTGCGGCCATAGATTTGACCAATCTGCTATTTCATGTTTTGTTATAACCATTGTTATTTGATTATTACGTATCATTAAAGTAGTTTGTTTAGTATACCTTTTTTTTCTATAATATCTTGTAGTTTCATAACATAGCCTTGGTGCACCGCAGAGACTGCAACTCCACGCCCAATCTCCCTGAGCTGCTGGACTCTCTGCAACCTGACGTGACTTTGGCTGAACTCTCTATGGTGGGGAAATTCCGGCGCTCTATAATTCAGAAAAGTGGTTGGCATATTTTGGTAATTTTTGGTGTTTTCTCGAGTTAGGTTAATTTTTTTTCAACATCCTGTATTTTAAATATTGAATCGGGTAGTTATGTGATGCTAAAAATTTCATCAAAATTTTTTTTTAATTCCATGAATTTAAAGGGTTTTTAGATAATGGTTCGTTATTTTTAAATACTCTGTATTTGCTCCGTTAGTTAGTGTCATAATAAATCCTTGATGGAAGTTTCATCAAAAAAATGTTTTAATTCCCTTAATTTTGAGTTTTTTTACCGGTAACATTTTTTTCAACACTTTGTATACGAAACAGTCTTTCGCACGTTCGACAACCGTTCCGAAGCGAAAAAAACCGAACATTTCCTCGAATTTGGAATTTTATTCTTTTTGTTAATTTTTATTCTATCAAGTCTTTAAATTGAAACTAACGGCAATGAAATGCCTACTGCCATATTGTCTAGCTCATTTTTACTACGTTTTCACTCGTATTTATGCAAAGTTCAATGTAAAAACGACCTCAAATCCCAGCGCTCGGGTACGGGAAACTTTCTAGAGACTTCAAACTTACAGTTTTTGGTCTTTGCCGGCCTCCAGTCGGCCCATTTTTCCAAATTTCCTACGTTTTATTCCGAGATATCACCGCTGAAGCATACGTTTGACGTGTCGGTGATTTTGGTCGGCGGTGCGTCTTGTAGTCGACTGAAACTTAGCAATTTTCGTTGTAAAATCGAATTTTAAACCCAAACCTAAGGCATACTGGGCATTTTAGAAGGTTCAAATTTATTTTTTATAAAAGCATTATTGTTTTTTCTTGACTTGTATATATAATTTTTGACAAAAAAATTCATGAAGTATAGTAAAAAAAAATTATAAAAAAAAGTTGGTCTGTGCGGGAATCAAACCACCGTCTTCTGGACTGATAAATATAAATGCTACCAATCGAGCTACTACAACCTTTGCACAATACATGTTGTAGCCATTTATTTCAGCGTCTATATTACCACATAATATGTAATCAAAAATATTTAAAGATACCATTTCAGATTTTGGGCTATAAAATCGTCACCAAAGGACTCGGATATATCTCAGACAACACAATAACAACTTCTCGTAGCTGGAAGGGACCGAAAATTGTTCCAAAACACAATCTGTTTTAATTCATTTTGACGTTTCGTTTGACTTTTGTTGAATCGTTCCACATCAAAAAATCCGCCGTTTTTGGCCGAGGAGCCTCGGGAAAATGGAAATTTAGCTAGGAAAACGCGTCCAATTAGTATGCTTTCTGTTCTATTAAAAATCAAGGTATCTATATTATACGAACAACGTTTGTTTTACACTGCGCAGAAAATTTAATAATTTCTCTAAATGTTCAAGAAAACTTCAAAATGTAGGTATTACAAAAATTATAAATTTGAAAGCAAACAGGAACATAATTAAGAAACTGCAAAGGTAAGTAAGCCTCCGTAACATTGCCCCCCCAGTTAGAACTAACTGATAGTTCCATTCAGGTTACGCCACTGCATAACCTTCTTTATTTAATGTACAAGTACTGCAGTGTCGACATCATTCTTCTGCATCGGAACGACTTCCAAATCAATAAAATTGCTCTCTAACTTTTTCATAGTCTTATTTCTCTCTAAATGCACTCCACCTATACCACTGCGAAAAGCTTCAAGAAATGCTCAAGGCAAGTGTTCCATGACAGCTTTCCATTAGACGTTGGTGGTTTAATCCTTGAAGGCGCAAGAAAACTACTTCATCTTAATGGACTCCTTCGCAGACAACTGTGACTCTAGATTTGTAACCTCATGTTCTAATTTTATTATACTTTCATCTGCGACTTTGGCGACTTCATTATGTAACTTACTAACACTTTCTTCTACGACTTGGACTTTATCTTATACCTCACTTATCTATTGATTGATTTCCTCTTCAACAGTTTCCTCGAATTTATTGAATTTAACCTTAATTGTATCTTCTAACTTATTGTTTTCTTGTTCACTGGTTATCATTTGGTTTCTTAATTCTTCTTGACTATTCATCATTTCTTCTAAACTGTTATTCACTTCCTCTTGATTGTTTTTCATTTCTTGTATATCTTCCTTAATTTCGTCCAAGCTGTTCTTCATATTTTTCATCATCTCCGTTAAGTGTTTCAGTGTTTCCTCCATTTCTGTAGACTTTGCTCTTATAAACTATTATAGCATTCACATTTCACTCAAATTTCTCCACTGTGGTACATCGCACTTCTGACACCAATGTAACCTCTACGTTGAATTAATCTCGGAATAGGGCAATCCAATGAACTGTCAAATCACTTTAAAAATGGCGACTGTAGGACAAACAACTCGACATATGACAAGCAGAAATTTGTGATTTTGTGTAGAACTGTGTATTTGGCTCATTATATTTTATACCTATTTCGGAATACCAAGGATAATTCAGACTATCATAATGGTTTTGTTTTGTTGTGTTATGAATTGTTGGAGTAGAGGACAGCGAGAAGATCAAGTTAGATTTTTTAGGATTAATGCTGCATTGACTTATAGACAAAACTGATTTCAATGAACTCTCTCATATAAAACGGCAAAAGTGGCTTTGTGCAATATAACGGCAAGACCAAACTCAAGAAAAAATTAAATACAGTGTCGTTTGTTCAAAACATTTTGTATCGGGTTAGTTAATAAAAAGTTATATACAACAATTTAAAGGCATATATTTCAGGTAAACCGGCAGATAACTTACATCTTGATTGGATTCCTACATTGCATTTGGGTTATTAAATTACCACTGCAACATTGTCAGAGACCAAGATGGGTAGATATAAACGGAAATGTAGTGTTGTGCTAATGTTTTCTGAAGTTTTAAATATCTACAATATTTATATGTAAAACTAATATTTTTTCTTTCAAATGGGCCGAGGCAAGAAATAGTTGACTAATCAAAAATGAACTTGGTGCATTAAATTTTGATTTTCCCTGCTGCTAATGTTTTTAATTGTGCTGTAACAAACTTTAAATTATTATTGCAATGCCGCAATTATTTAAAATATCAAAAAACCAATTGACTATTAAACATTTTGTACTATTTAGCTATGTACCCAATTTTTTTAGAATTGTATATATAACTTATTTTTAATATTTTTTATTAAATATATTTTAGATTTTTTCTATCAAATAGACTTTTATTTATTATTTATAATTTTTGTCAAATATATGTGAATTGGAAACAGTGGCATTATTAAGAATTTCAAGCCCTCGCAGAATTTTTCTTTATCTGAAAATAAATTCTGCCATGTATCTATGCATAAATAATTGTTAAAATCAAATTACGTACCCCTGTAATAGTTTACTAATTAATTATATATAACTGCCAATATTGTTATCAATATATTTTTTTATTAATATTATATATAGTATTCTCCAGGACCCTGAATTGCTAGGGCTGGCGGGGGTGTAATTATGCTACTAGTTTGAGAGAAAAAAGAACTTAGGTATCTATTTATAAATAATATATTTAAAACTTGTACACTGTATTTACCGGTCTTGCCGGTTTATTGCACTAAGCCACTTTTGCCGTCTTATATGAGAGTTCATTGAGATCAGTTCTGTCTATAATTCAATGCAGCAGGAATCCTAAAAAATCTAACGTCCTCTACTCCAACAATTCATAACACAACAAAACAAAACCATTATGATAGTCTGAATTATACTTGGTATTCCGATATAGGTATAAAATATAATGAGCAAAACACACAGTTCTACACACAGACCAATAACTAAAAGTTCTACACAAAAGCACAAATTTCTGCTTGACAATTTGTCATATGTCGAGTTGTTTGTCCTACAGCCGCCATTTTTAAAGTGATTTGACAGTTCGTTGGATTGCCCTATACTTCACGTAGAAAAACTATATTGTCACTTGATTACTCAACAAATATGAAACAGAATGGAAATAGCCTGAAATATTCTAGAAAACGTCAAAATAAATGTATCACAAAAATTATAAATTTTAAAGCAAACAGGAACATAATTAATAAACTACAAAGGTGAGCTTCCGCAATATTATTATTAAAAAAGAGAACTTTCACCATCTCAAATATCACTTACTCTCTGCGGAATTTGCGCATGGTGCAGTTACACGTCTGTACAAAGCATTAAATTGACGCTATGATGTTCCCTGTAATCGAGTCGGCAATCACACGGAAAATTTCATATAGCGCATGAAATATGTATAAATATGCAGTCGCTTTCGGAACTCGCTCCATAATTTCATATTTGTTTGACGTCAAATAACGAAAATAACCCGTTATAGCTATTCTATTTATATGGTAATATTTGGATCGAGTCGGTTTCCAGACGGACCGGACCGTCCAACAAAATTATATTACATGGAACGTAATGCCACTATTGCTGGTGGCATGACGGGCATTATAGAAAATTAAATTTAATTATATGTCATTAGTATAAGCAGGAAATAAATTTTAAAGAAAATGTCAAATGTTTTACGTTGGTATTGTAAAAGGGACAGTACAAGTCATCACCATCCGTCGAAGTTGTTTAAATGAAACAAAGTATGTAAATTACCAATATCCTTAAACTGAGGAGGTTTTCTGCAAACTGTTGTTCTATTAACTTCGCTTGTCCACAAACTCACTTATTGGTATATAAATGAAAAATACCAGATATTGCTTGTTAATAAATTTTGGATTTTGATTTGTATTTTAGAAGTATCTCTGTATCCCGTGTAGGGATTTACCTGCCCTACTTAACGATCTTCAGTCCTAGTAGTAAATTGTAAACCCCTATTAGAAAATTCCATTAATCTCACTACCTGTCTTATTGATACCATCTTTAATCCTGTTATTGGGATTCGAATTTTAATCTCAAGCAATTATTAGGAGAACCATAACAATCGTAAATTATCAAAGTAGTTTTTAATGACATTTTCTACCTATCCGATCTTTCATGGACAGAGAGTTTAGGGACGAAGACATTCGACCAGAGACGTTCAACGAGTCAACATCTACCCGCTAGGGTAGGTTCCCAAAAGATAGTTAAGAAGAAAGCTGAATGAAAAGTATTAAAGTGTAATAGAAAATATACTTTTATCCATACAATCAAAGAATTTGCAGTAAGCATTTTCATAAAGATACCTACATGTTATTATTAGCTTAAAATACCTTTCTAATATGTTGAATTGAATTTTCGTGTTCCCACTGCCAAAAGTGAAGTTAGATATTTATAGAGTGTTTTCATTAAAGCAGGTTAGTAAATTTAGATAGATTAATTTCTTTAGATAATTATTGAATAGAGCTTTGTCTGTGGAATTGTTCATTAGCATACCTAGATGTTTGGTATCAGAAAACATACATATGACTTCATTGATAGGAATTGTAGGAGATTTGATTTATATTACCTTAAAATACCTTTCTAATACATTAAAAAATAATACAGTAACTTGCACTAAAACAAAATAAATAAATCAGAGGTATTTACCTTTTTGAATTTGCATTTCAAATTTATAATGAATTAACACGGCACACCGGATTTTATCAAATAAATATGTGAGAACACTAAATAGCGCTCGAATATTCAGAATATAATCTCAGACACACACACAAAGTTAGAAAGCCACTGCTTTGACAAGAACAATTTCAGGGCGATTACAGAATGCAAACATCTCAAAGCAAGATTTGAAGTACGTCTGGACGCAAACTATTACTAAAATCGTACGGGGTACGTGCGACAAATAAAGTTTACACATTTATTCTAACTTTGGGATTGTAATTGTATTGCTGGTTGCATATTTATACTTCCCTCGATTTCATTGACAAATGTAGAAGTTATTGTAATAATAATGACACTTCCTCAAATCAATTTTTGATAAATTTTTCGTTAGATCTCTATTGGAAGCTGGAACAATTAAGAACTATGGCAAAAGCTGAAAGTAGATTCATTACAAATATGTCAGCAATTTAAAATCAGTCACCAAGTTTCTTTTAAAAAGTGTCATTATCATGGCCATAGATAGTACGTAGTCAAGCTTATTCATGATTAAATTTGGCAACATTGCACCCAGGCCATCAACGAATTGGTTTTGGAGCTGTATCAATCAGTCAGTGATGGCCTAAAAGGGGGTTTAAATAAGGATTTAAAATATATACTTTAAATATGCATGCAAATTTTTTTAACCGCGTCATCGTATTATACCCATTTTTTCATTATAACTAAATCACCTTGTATAACACAGCGTTTTTTGCTTCCATTTCATTTGCTTCAAAATAGCCCACATTTGGCATTTAAAGCTCATTAAAATTGACACACCTTTATGTAAGTTTTGGAAAAAATGATAAATTTTTATCAGAAAGGGTAACTTACATGACTGGAACCAACTTTCGTATGCGTCAATTTTATCTAATAAAATCTAAATTTAAAAATTGCTGATTTACTATCACAATTAAATCCTAAATTTATATGTATTGTATTCAAATCTTAAATGTTATTATAATTGTTTGACATTTACCGAAAAGTAATTTTATTGGCAGCAGCCTACTTAGAATAAATTACACAAAAACTCAGAAGCTGATGGTATCATATTTTGCATAATTTTTTGTTCTACACCCGTATTATAACAATGCACTTATATGCCCATAATCCGTTTCATAATGATACCCATTATGATACAGATTTTTCATTACGATACAGATTTTATAATCCGTTTCATAATGATACCCATTACGATACAGATTTTTCATTACGATACAGATTTTTAAACAATAGAAACCCATAATTTTTCAATCAAGCATGCTGTGCATTTGACGTTTATCCTAGGTTCTTATGTAATTATTTTAGATGTCAAAATCAGTACGTATTAAATTTTCGTAGATACCTAGCTAAACTTCGATAATTTATCAAAATGTCTGATATCAGCGATATAGAAGAATTACCATCGACTCCTCCACACATATTGGAGAAAGCAGAAAATGCAGTTCATACGAATAATTACTGTTACCTATTGTGTTCAATAAAAATATAAAATTTATGGTTTTTGATTATTTATCGGGTGTAGAAAAAATAGCGTATGCAACTCTCATGTAATGGTTATTAATACACGAGCATTAACCGGGATACGAAACTCGCCTTCGGCTCGTTTCGTATGGTTTATGCGATCATTATGGATTATTACATGATCGTTGCATAATATACTATTTTGTAAAAGATAAAAATGTTTTAAAATAAACAAAGTTGCCTTAGAATTTCACTTTGTTTGAGAAAGAAGAGAATTAAAGTATTTGAAAACTAAACACGGAAAGGGTAGTTTATTTTCACCTTCAAATATCATATTGGAAAAAATGCCAATAATCTATAATTTTAAGTATTACTTTTCTTACATTCTACTTTTTTGAGGAAACCAGATTGTACGCCTTCTTTAAGGGGCCGAAGCTTTTTAGGAGAAGCTCCAGTTAAAAAAAATATAAGAAATACCGTCTCTTAAAATTTGCCAAGGAAACTACCTCTGATTTTTTTTTGTATACACTTATGCAAAACATCCTTAGGATGAGATAATATATGATTTTAGTAAAACAAAATCTAGAAGACTTGAATTTTCCAATTGGTTAAATCATTGCTAAAATAGATTGGTATAAGGTTCCATTTTGTTTTTAGTTTTTAGGAGGCACAAAACTAACTTTTACTTGCTAACATATTTGGCGAAATTAATAAAAAAATGATAAAATTTATTTGGAGTTTCAAGATCCCCCCTTTAGTGAGTCCTACATCCACGCCACTTACTTTACTTATCCTAAGTTAACTTATTCAAATGAATTTGTGTATTCTTCATGAGGACTATTTCCGTTAGATCAAATTTATAATGCTGGTACTGGTGAACAACATAACAAGTTCCATAAATAGTTTAGGGATGACGTCAGATTGCTACCAAGTGCAATGTTATTAGATAACATTAACTCGTGCATACAATCAACCGTAATAGATTCCATTATTTTGTCATTTGATTAGGGTAAACCTAATTAGCAGTTAGACAGAAACCTCAGTCAAGTGAGCCACTTTAAATATACAGTGAACAGTTGAAACACCTAGGTTCACTCCTTATATTTTCAGATGAATCACAAATACCATGACTATATGAATTATCATAGACAGCAAAAGTCAGATGTTGAAAAAACATACAGGGTACCGTTTAGCGATTTTTTTAAATAAAATATCGCTAAACGTTTTTATTGAATTCAGTGTTTATAAAAATAATCATAGTAGACCTTGGATCGCCATCTTAAACACCGTGACAGGAATGGAAGTAGCGGTTTTCGATAACATTTAAAACAAAAAATATTTGTTGCGTTATTTTGAAAAATAAAGTTTTTACGAATTTTTACAAAAATAAAACTTTAAGAACATGTAGAAGAAAACACTCTGTATAATTTTTTTTCAAATTTCACATATAGGAGTCCTGATTAACTCTACCTTACCAGATTTTAAATAAAAAATCGTTAAACGTTTTTATTGAATTTTGGGGTTATAAAAAATCATGGCAGGTCCTGGATCGCCATCTTAAATGACGTGGTAGGGTCAGAGGAAGCGGTTTTCGATATCATTTAAAATTTAAAAAAATGTTTCTGATTATCTTAAAGAATAAAGTTTTTACGGATTTGTACACAAATAAAAGTAGACACCCTGTATATAAAGAAACAAGTGCAGAAATAGGTCTGACATTATGACTAAATAACCCCGTATATATAATGTGGTGAAATATCTGAGCGTGGAATTTTACTTACATAACTTGTAATTCATATATTCAAGATATTTGCAATTTAAAAAATATACCTAAAATTCTTAAAAACGTAATCATTAAATTAATTACAGCAGTATTTATTCTTTGAAATGACAGCTGGCATATTTAAAATACAGAACCAACTTTTAAAAAAATTGTTGTTCTTGTCGATTAAAAAGAAATAGATAACACTTCATGTCATGGCTTTACAAATAAAGCGACAAAACAAAGAATTTCTATAACAAAACAGTTTGCTGTGTGCTAATGTAAAAAAGAATGACAAATATTTATTTTCTCACAATAAAAATTTTGTTTTGTTATAAAATGAATAAAAATGTTGCTGGTAACGTATCGTTACAAATGTCACTCTTTCTGTGCATACGTCGGTATACTTTCATTATTAGTAGGTACATAAAGGAGTTTCAGTTGTAACAATTTGTTGAGAATTTATTTAATAATATTTCCATTTGGGAGTATTACAAATAGGTATTGATTGAAATAACTAGTTTAAAAAATTATCATTGGACATTCCTCGGTGCCTCTCCTTATTAAGGAGATATAAAAAATGTAAATAAAAAAGTGAACTTGTGAAAGCTTTGCCACAAAGATATAACTCGTTTAGGTACTGGACACATAACTGAAAAATTCTTTAAGTATGTGTATTGTTTTGTTTCAAATAGTAGTCTTATTTAGTCCTGCAAATAAAACACTGAAAATGAAAGTTAACAATACGTATATAAAAAATATATAATGGGAAATATGTTTTAAAAAAATTATCAAGTAAATTGTAGAACAAAATTACTTAAAAATAAATATGTGTGACAACAGAGGAAAAGCGTATAGTAGTCTTAACTCCTGTATGATTGTTGCACATTTTTAAGTTTCCTCAAATTTCAAGTTCAAGTTTCGATAAATAATTTTAAACATAAGTATCTATTTTTTGTTTTCTTAACAAAACTTAACTTATTATTACAAAATTACATTATTACATTACTTATTATTAGAAAACTTAACAATTATTTACCTTATAAACCAATTTAAATTTGTCAATGTATTTCCATGCAGTACTTGTTTTACTTAATAGCCATTGTATTTTTTCGTACCCTTTTTACACAAAATAACACCCGTGTCAAATTTGAAGATATTATTTCGTCCTCAAGAATACCAGAAACAATAATTTGCATTATAACCTTCTCTTTTTTTGTAAATGGTTTCTTTTTGATCACAGGACTATACATATTTATATGAGCCAACAACTATGTACAAAATAATTTGGCTACATTTTTATTACCATGAAAAGTCACCTACTACCTGCCACATGGTACTACTCACTATTACTGAAGTCTGGAAAACTGGAAACAAAAAATGGCATCGTTTTAAAGAACTTAGAGAAATAAGAGTTTGATCAGTTTCCAAGGCTAGGTTTTTTTCAGAAAAGTACTCTCGTTTAACTAATACACAAACTTTACCATTTAATATAAAAGAAAACATCGTTAAAATAACTTTTTTAAGCGACAATGAAAAAAAGTTACAGAAAGATAACAAAGAAAATTCACTAAACTTGATATCAGGAATCCGATTCCTTTTCTCACTCGACAACCTATAATTCCATATTTCTCTTCCAATACAAAGAAAATATCTAGATAAAAATAGATTTCATCTTCATGCACATTTTAGGTAAGTAGTGATATTTTGTTTTTTTTTTAAATTTTCCTGTTAGGCAATCTTGATTAAAAGTTACAACACAACTGTACTTTATTCTGGCTTATCGCAAATGTTGTAATGACAGACTGAAGTAATAAAAGTTAGATGTCGCTACATTTCACGACCGCAAAGAGCAAAAGATAGGTATTATAAAAATTACTTCCAGTTTGTTACAAAACCGAGGGGATATTAAAACTATGAAAGGTTAAATGCGAACTCGATCTTATAATCTTGAAATCGTATTGTCCATAAAGCTTGTAGCTTCTTTAGACACTTAATATTTTCTCTATTTTAAAAATTTTATTGTATTATTTTATTAGAAATATATTGATTTTTCCAAGGATTTGATGATTACATCATTAAAAGAAAATAGCTAATTATTTTAATACATTTAGTCCAGGCGTCAGAGATACTGTTGACCATAAAATTCCTACTGAAAATATTCTTTTTTCTATTTCTTGTTTTCATGCTTAACAAAAAAATTATAAGTGGCCATCAAAATTCGATGTACAACTGATACTGTTTAAATTACTTGGAGGCAAATTTTAGTATCAATAGAAAACAATATAAAAAAAAACATTAAAAATTAATTATAATACCGAATACTTATAGAACTAATTTGATAATATCTTTCAGCTTACAGTTATGAATATCGCATAAATGAGCACTGCTGTTAAAGTTTTTACACATAGTATGAACTGGAGATCTTAAGAGATTAGTTTCTGCCCCAAAAGTATTAAATACAATTTTCTGTCTAGTTTGTAGTCTAGGTACGTTAAATTAAATTTGTGCTAAAAATTGAGAACAATCGATTTGATTACGCAGAAGATTGTATAAAAATTTTAAAGAATTACATTTTCCCCTTACTTCTAAAGAATCAATATTAAACCTATTTATCAAATAATTATAATCTATTCCTCTTAATGAGTACTGACCGTCAACTTTCAAAGTCAAATGCTCTTTTGTACCTTCTCTACAGTTTGAATATGAGAAATATAAAAAGATAGCAGATTAAACAACCGTATTTTAACTTAGTACGTATAATAAAATACTATAAATTGTTTAACGTATTGGTATCATTAAATGTCTTACAATTTCTAACAATGAATCCAAAATACTTTATAATTTCTGAAATGTTCTCAAACAGTTGTTTCAAATCTTTAACCGATGGGCAGTGAGGAAGTATAATGTTATTAATGATATAATCATATTTATGAGAAAACTGTTTTCTCGAGAAACTAAGTACTTTATATTTAGAAGCATTTAATTAACGATTGTTTTTATCACACCATTATTGTATCCAAATAAATTTGTAGAAGTTTGGAGTCATCTAATAACTCATTTTGGAATATATTTTTAAATAATCAGCAGAAAATAGTCTATGTGACTGTATAATGTAACTTAAATCATCGATGAATAAAAGAAATAGCAAGGGGCCTAGGTTAGATCCCTGCGGGACTTCCGATGTAACTAAATATTTTGATGAACAAAATCCATTATAAAACACATACTGTAATCATACAAATAAATAAGATTTAAAAAAATTGAATTAATTCTGAGTTAAAACCAAATCACTCCAGTTTCCCAAGCAAAATTGAGTGATCAATACGATCGAATGCTTTGGAGAAATCGGTATAGATTACGTCCACTTGCCCACGGCAATCTAATATATTTGATGTGAATTGTGAAAAAACTGCTAAAATCGTAATAGTAGATCTTTTATTCACAAACCATGTTGATATGCGTAAATAAGATGAAGCTCTAAAGGATAAATTCTATTGTATAATATTATTTCAAAGAGTTTTGCAAAATTTGATAAGATGTAAATTGATCTGAAATTAGTTACATCAGCTTTATCACCACTTTTAAACACAGGAACTACATTGGCTTCCTTCCTTCCAATCTAGTTGGAAATGTTTTGGCTTTCAGAGATAGATTATACAATTTAAATAAAGGTTTAACCAATGCATCAATACAGTATTTTACTATGCATAATGCATATGTTGCTGTAAAGCTATTTATTTTTTCATAGTTATGTCTGATAGAAAAATTAAATATTTTTTCTATTTTACTTAAAAGAGAAAATAATAGTGTTATTTGAAATTTGAAAAGACATATGGAATTAGGATTTCGGTAGGTATTAAATTTTAAGTTAAAAGCCGTAAAATTAAAAGGAAAATCATCAATCAAAATTACAAGGAGAATAAGTTTATTGTGTAATAAATGATACACTACAACACCGGATTAAAATTTTATTTCGTTAAAATGAGCGTTTGAAAATTATCTGAGCTTTCCCGTTGAGTAAACACGAAAATAAAAGTGGGATTGAAAGCAGGCATTCAGCATTTTAGCACCGTGCTAGTTTTTAATTATAACTTTTAATTTTAAAGCACATTTAATACCACTTACAAAGAGATTATTTTGAATAAATAGGGCTATCATATTTAAATCATTAAAAGATCAGTAGTCGTTGGGGAATAATTTAATTTTAAATCCATTAGTCAGCGTGCTTTTTCTACTCTTGCAAGTTTTTTTTATTGAACTGTAATAACACGTCAAAAATCTTTAATTATTTTTTGTTGCATTTTTGGAGGCCTTTATGCTCGTAAAAACAAATTTTAGATCCATGGCGAATTTTATGAGCAATAACAAAAAAAAACCTGTAAAGTGCCCAAACTTTAAGGATGTCTAACTTTTTTATTTTAAGAGATAGAGAAAACTTATTGGTAATAAATTGCAAAATTGATACTTTCCACCTGATATAAACAGATTTTTGAAATATCGTATGTGGTTCGCTGCGCCCTCTAGGCGGATAAAAATTTTTTTTATTGAAACAGGCTATGGTCACAAAAAATTGCCTGTTTTTTTGTCCATTCAATATACTACATGTTGCCCTTATATTTCGTATTTATTAAATTTTTTTCAATTTTAGTTTAAAAAAAATGTACCTAAATATTTTCGTTTTGCTCAAGATAATGTAGAACCTGTTTTAAAGACGCCAATTGTAAAAAAATAATAAACAGAATGTACTTTTTTTATGCAAAATACAGATTTTCTTATAATATTATTTTATTACATTGTCTGTGTCAAAATAATTTTAAAGACCCAATTGCTTCTAATGTGAAAACCAATAAAATAATATTATAAGAAAATCTGTATTTTGCATAAAAAAGTACATTCTGTTTATTATTTTTTTGCAGTTGGCGTCTTTAAAACAGGTTCTACATTAAGTATCTTGTGCAACACGAAAATATTAAGGTACATTTTTTTTAACTAAAATTGAAAAAAATGTAATAAATACAAAAGATAAGGGCAACATGTAGTATATTGCATGAAATACGAAAAAACAGGCAATTTTTGTGGTCATAGCCTGCTTCAATAAAAAAAAAAATATCCGCGTAGAGGGCGCAGGGAACCACATACGATATTTCAAAAATCTGTTTATATCAGGTGGAAGGTATCAATTTTGCAATTAAATTGTATTGCCAATAAGTTTTCTCTATCTCTTAACATAAAAAAGTTAGACAGCCTTAAAGTTTGGGCACTTTACAGGTTTTTTTGTTATTACTCATAAAGTTGGCCATGGATCTCAAATTTTTACGAGCATAAAGGCCTCCAAAAATGCAACAAAAAACAATTAAAGATTTTTGACGTGTCTCGCATATTAAGCGAGATACATGGGAGTGGCCCTCTTATGTGATACAGCCTGTATATTTTTAGGTATTAACAATATTGTGTGAAACTAACTACTCTGCGGTCAGAAATAGGTTAGATCTCATCTATTGTGGTTGAATTTTCAAGTTCCCACACTTTCAAAAGTGAACTTAGATATTTATATAATGTTTTCATTAAACCAGGTTAGTAAATTTAGCTAGATTAATATTTATTTCAAATAGCTGTTGAATAGAGCTTTGTCTGTGGAATTATTCATTAGCATAACTAGATGTTTGGTATCAGAGAACATACATATGACTTCATTAATAGGGATTCTTGGAGATTTGATTTATATTAGCTTAAAATACCTTTCTAATACAGCATATATGCCATTTCTCTTCTTCAGTGTTAACTTCGATAATATACACCATAGTTTTTATGTGCCCCAAAAATAAAAGTCAAGTTGATTTAGATGGGGTGATCGAGGGAGCCTCCAATTGGACCACCTTGGCCTATCCATCGTTCGGGAAACACATGATCTAAATGTTGTTGCACTAGTCGCGCTAAATGTTATGGACCATCATCGTAAACAAACCACATATACTTTCTAACGTTGGGATTAACTTCTTCAAGGAGTACCGGTAACTTATTACGTAAATAATGTAAAATAGCTTCATTTGTAACTAAAGTGTTCATGGCAAAGTTTACCTGCTGCTGATGTAGTAACTACTCGCAAAAGTTTACTCGAAGATTACTTGGAAGGCGTGTACCCGCTGCACGTGAAATGGGTAGAATAAGTCGTATCATAATGTTCGCTAAACTGTGGATTGTGATATACCAAATTGCGTTTAATTGTCCTAGTGCTTATGCCAGACTGCTCCTCGACGGTATTTAAAATCTCTTCCTTGAAAGTCATA
This sequence comes from Monochamus alternatus, assembly GCA_037114965.1. Classification (NCBI taxonomy): domain Eukaryota; kingdom Metazoa; phylum Arthropoda; class Insecta; order Coleoptera; family Cerambycidae; genus Monochamus; species Monochamus alternatus. Next base: position 29,522,804 of record CM073428.1, on the reverse strand, counting down.
ATTTGTCTACGTCTAATGGCTCTCCCATGTTGCCCAGGCCTTGGCCGTAAATTGCCAGTTTATCTACCCCACTAAACCACACGTAAAAAGGTTTGACGTCTTGGATGATATCTTTAGGGAAACCTTTGGGCATGAAGATGAGCTACAACCACTGAATTTTGATGTGATTCCCCATAGGCCAGTATCATGTCCATAAGTTCTTCGTTAGAGAAATTGTGCGCCATAATTTTATAATCGCGTGGAATTAAACTCAAATAGGATCACAACTGATAACAAAGTACTGGTACAAATACAAAACAGATCGTTCTGACTTGTTTACTTCTTAGTTTATATAAACCTGAACTTTTGTAAACTAAAAATATTCTACTACAATATACGTCATTATTTGTCCTCAGCTATAATTTCACAAGTTTATGTGCATAGGTTAAAAATCACCTTTTATTAATATTAGCTATTGGTTATTGCGCAATGGAATAAATAATGTCGGGTATTCGTTTGTTTCTATTCTCTTTTGGCATTTCAGTTCACTTGTATCCTTAACTTAGAGATAATTCCAAATTATGAGCTACCTGTAATTAATAAACAACTGAAATAGCAATGGGAATAATGATTTGAGTACGATCCTATTAAGAACCATGTCGCCCGAGCTGTAAACCTCATTTAAATAATTTTAAATTAATCATAAACTATCATTGAATCAAAAATTGTATGCTACATATCCTCAATGCAAAAATTACTTATTTATTTAGTACTGATAAACTTTTACTGCTGTCCCTAAAGTGAGTGAACTAAGGTTACTAGCTAAATTTTATAATCCAATTTCTACCGAGACAAAGGTATGTGAAATTTTGTCATAAATACTGTTGAAAAGGGTTGCAGATGGCATTTTTAAATTGCACACGACTAAAAGTAATTTGGTGTGCGGAAAAAGTAAGAAGTAAGTAATATATTTCCATTTTAATATTCGTAACACAAATCTCCAAGAAGAATTCACAGAACCAGATTTAAAGCATGTATTAGTGAACACTATTATACAGGGTGAATTAGATTTAACGTCGAACTCGACTACGAAAATGCCTTGACTTCAAGATATAGGTTGTCAAAGTTACAAATACTTGTATTACATAAAAATAATTCAGAATTTTTCAATAAAATTTTTATACTGAAATAAGGAAAGTGTTTTGGTATTTGTCCCGGTTTCACGGTTAATTCGATTTTATTATTTTTCATAAAATTTACGGAATTTTCTACTTCATTCCATAGTTGGTTAGATATTTCAACAGAACTGAAACAGTTTATGGATAATATTTATAACAGAAATATTAACTTTGTTGTATAAAGTCTTATCCATGCACCTTTACGAGTTATAAAAATTACAAAAAAATATAACCCATGGATTACTGACAACATTCGATTACTCATGTCGCTTAGAAATAAAGCCAGGAGTAGATCGAGGCTTAGTATAAGTGAGCATCACTATAATTATTACAAAATGTTGAGAAATTACACTACTTAAGCTTGTAGACGTGAAAAGAAAATCTATTTAGAATGAAACGTGATGATATAAACACGGTTTGGAAAAGGTTAAGGCTGAACTCTGATAAATCTGAATCTGTTTTACCTAAACATTTGCAAAACGTAAATGATATAAATAATTATTATTTTACTACTACTCCTGACTTACCTTGTGATCAAAATGCCGTTAACTATTACTTAAACAACACTTTTAGGGAAATTGTTGAACCATTCAAATTTTCTACAGTTACCGAGGATGAAGTACAAAAATTATTATATAATATCAAAACTAATGCTCAAGGGCAAGATGGTTTGAATATTAAAATGTTGTTATATTGTTGTCCTTGTATAATCCCTTATTGAACACACATTGTTAATACTTGCCTCTTGCAGGGCACTTTTCCTGATTGTTGGAAGATAGCTTTCGTAAGTCCCAAAAGTAGTAATCCTCAAAATTTTAAAGACCTGCGCCCTATAAGCGTCTTACCAACATTGTCGAAGGTCTTGGAGAGAGTGGTTGATGTTCAAATTCGCGAGTATGCAAATAAGTACAGTGTAATTTCACAGTTCCAATCGGGCTTTAGACCTCAACATAGTTGCGAAACTTCATTGATGAACATCACTGACGATATTTTAAGAGCTGTGGATGAAAAGAAAGTAACAATCTTAACACTTATTGACTTTTCTAAGGCCTTCGATACCTTGAATTATAATATTCTGTTTGCGTTGCTTGGGTATCTTGGTTTTGATGAACTCTCTATTAATTTTTTCCGAAATTATTTTAAAAATAGATATCAGCGCGTTAAAATAGGGGATAACGTATCTACATCTTTCGAAATAAGATCAGGTGTTGCTCAGGGTTCAGTTATAGGTCCTATGATTTTTATGCTGTATACTTCGACTACTGAAAAAGAAATTCGTAAATGCAAATTTCACTTATATGCTTATGATACACAGATCTATAATTTTTTCTTACCGCAAGATTATGATACAGCCTTGCATGACATAAATAAAAATTTATTGAATATTGTAGAATGGTGGCAAAAACACAGTTTAAGTATAAATTCAAAAAAAAACTTCTGTACTAGTATTTGGACCAAAAAAAATTAGAGATAACATAAAAGGAAATATAAAAATAAAATTCAATAATGAAGAGATCGCACCTGTTGATACTGCAAGGAACTTGCAGGATTAATAATGGACTCATCGTTAAAGTATAAACTACATATTAACAATAGCATATGCAACGCTTATATAAATTTACAAATTATATACAGTCATAGACATTACATTAATAAAAAAGTAAAAACCCTTCTCTGTGAATCATTAGTTTTGTCGAGATTTAATTTTTGTGACGTAATATATGGACCTTGTATCGATTACAGGGATGCTCAAAGAACACTTCAAAATGCATGTCTTAGAATGGTATCTCGCACAAATTAAAAGATGCCAAATGGCTAAATATGTCTGACAGGAGACTACTGCATGCTGCTTGCAAATATTTAAAAATAATAAAATCACAAGCCCCTCAGTAATTATACAAAAAATTATGTTTAGAAGTGATGTTCATAATATTAATGTCCGATTCAGGGGAAGACTAACACCACCTGCACATCGTACAGAATTATTTAAGTGTTCTTTCTCATATCAAATTGTTAAAATTTATAATAATCTGCCTAAGACCTTGAAACTAAAATCTGATTTACACTTTAAAAAAGCTTTTAAAATGAGGCTTCTTAATAAATCCAAATATAACGGGCTGCCTGAGGTCTGTATTCTTCCTTCTTTTATTATTTTTTTTCTTGTTAATATTTAGTTTTTTTTTTGTTTCTGTAGGTGTAACTTTTCACTGTGCCATTCACTTTTGATTTTTATATCTATTTGGTTTAAATTATTCATAATATTTATAAGATTCGGATTGATAGATATTGTGCTCTATGCTTAAGATTAATATCAGAGGATGTTTACACACATCCAGCTGATCTTCGGCATTTCCTGTTTAATTCACAAAAATTATAAGTCTTATTCTTAATTTATTGTGTGTTAATTGTAGAGTGAATTATACAGAAACAAAGTCCTTTATTATTATTATTATTATTATTATTATTATTAACAGTCAATGACAGTTGATGAAAATGATAGAAAGTACTGAAGTTGACAAAATTCGCTAAAAGTTGAGACTTTTCCCGCCATTAAATAATTCGTGTAAATTCGCGTCCATGAGGACTAGGCTAAGAATGTCACCAGAGTATGTGAAACGTCTCTTGGAAGATAAGAAAATAAGTGATGAAATGTGGCCTTATAGGATTCATACCTATGTTTTTAGGGAAGATATGCTCTGATTTCAAAATGAAATGAATGAAATCAAGTAGAAATCAAGAAAACTAGTAAAGTTTTTTTTCTATGAAATGCAACAAGTTATTGTCAAGGCAAGTTTTCAGTTCAATATTTTGGAATTATTTTATCTATACCGCTTGAGGTATGATAAAATGTATGATGTATTATGAAAAGTTTCTTAAAGTGAAGAATTGGATAAACATGCAAAGTTTCAATCTTTTCGGTTTACTTTGATTTAATGCTTGATTTTTTAGATCATCTTTCTTGTAGGAGACACTTTTTGCCGCATAAAGTATATACAGAAAGGGCACTACCAACGGGAAGATTCAACAATCAAGCAAACAGTCCACCACAAAGTAGGCAATTGAAATGTTATATTCTGAAATAATTTTATAAATAATATTATTCACAATCTGATTCAGTTCAGTTTACATTAATTGAAAATTTCGAGCTAATCTATAACAATCGGTAACACAGCGCTTTTGGTGCACTATAAATTTTCTGATGACGCGTTCGAATGTTGAAGTGAAATGCTGTTGCCACATCGGTACTGAAGTGATATATTTGTTTTAATGACAAACCTCCAGAATGCAATCTAAAATGTAATTTTGTATATTTTTTTGAGGTGCCTTGTTGCATTTTGTGTTGGTATTGTAGCATTTTTAAGGAATTTATTAAATGTTTTGTCAAGTTCTGACGTAAAATTCACTAATCTATGAAAATCATCATGCCCTAACACCTATTTTTTGTCATTTCATTCTGTTTTTGAAAGCGGAATCAAGTTGAGCTTGTATGTTGATTATGAATATGAGATTCACCATTTTCATATTTTTATATATTCGGACGACCGTGCTCTTTCACTATTAATTGTTCCTGGTAGGAAATTTAGTTTCACCTGATTTTAATAATTATAAACTATACTGGCGACACATACAAAAAACAACACACGAAATGCGCCTTACGAAACAACGCGAAGATGGTAACTAATGGTAGAAGAGAGGGAAGTCGAACTGCGTTGCTCGAGATGTAGTTCGACGGCGGACTTTCGGCGGCATAGGAAAACGAACCCGAACGAATTTCAGCTTATTCTATATTATATTATATTATATTACAGCCGATCCGATGTCGACGTGTGATTTGTGCGGTTGAGCATTTATTACGAAACTAATCTGCTAAATGCGCATGATTTCATACTAAATATAAAAATGCGAGTATAATTGTTTGTTTCTGTTATTATTTAGTGGTTCTGCAGTTGTGCAACGCTTGTTAATGAGTACGCAAGGAAACAACGCTATTGACCTAAATACGGTATGTCACGATTCACTGTTGTCGGATTGTTTATCACTGTTTATGTCTCGGAGTGTTTTTTGTTGACAACACGAAGGTTTTTTCGTATTGCTGTTAATTTTTAGATATAAGACTTTTCAGCCTCTTTTAATAATTTGCCTAGATAGTTCCTATTGGTTTGTTATCTCACTATTTATGTAATAAATGTTTATTTGATCCGTTGGAGTTTTGTAATTTCAATATTAAACATTGTTTTAAATTGAAAATTAATGTGCTAATTGTATAATTATAAAAAATAATTTTAATTTGGCAATGTCGTGTCAGGCTGACACCGAGTAGAACTGCCACCGGCGCCAGCGCAGCGACCAATGCCAGTCTGAAGTGAGAGTTTAAATGATGGTTTAAAAAATTTTTGTTTTGTGTAAATAAGCATTTATTTGTTTTTAATTGCGAATTAGAATTAAACGCATTTTCCCTATTTTCTCTTAATGTTAATTACCGCACCACTCTATATATTAGTAAGTCTCTAAGCATTATGATGGTGGCAAAACAATAATTATTATTAAATAAGAACACATAATCTCTACTACTGTTTAAAATCTATAAGAGAAAATATTTCGTTAAAATGAAAAATCTTTATTTTGTCCAAACAATACGAACAATCGGTCTAAAATTATAATCGTTGATCAAACACATTTCATAAAGTCAACACCCTGAATCTACATTATGGTGCTGAAAATCAATGACATAAAATTTGTTAATGCTGCCTGAATTTTTATTGCATATTTCTTCTGTAATCCCACCATTTTTAACAACGAAAACAATAATTATTAATCAGTTATCTTGAATTCATTTTCGTTTTATCAATATAATAAAATAAAAGATGTTCAAATATTTGTTGTTTCTTATTTTAAAAGGAATACTTTCATATCTCACAGCTGTTTTGAATATATTTGATATTTTATTTTTATAAAAATCCACAGAAGAATAGACTCCTTTAGTGTTACTTTGGGTAACCCGCAACAAATTATCACAGTTGAAATTGTACAGACCAAATCTGACCCTTGGGTACTATTTATATCCTTAGGTTAAGTTGGGTTGGGTTAGGTTAGGTTGGGTTAGGTTAGGTTGGGTGGCCCATTTAACTTGAGAAAGCTATGTATTTTGAAAACGGCGCATTTTATGAAAAAATGTGTCAAATACAAGTTGATCAATATCGGGGGGCAAATAAAATGGCGTCTTTTGACTATGTTTTCAAGGTCATAGCGAGGTTAATTTTGAATTTTCAAATGGGAAGCTATACTTTTTCTTTCATAAATTTAATAAGGGGCAAAGAACTAGTAACTTTTATACAAAACATTTTTTTGTAATTTTATTTACATTATATTAAATGAAAATATCAACCAACAAAACAGTTGATGTATTTGAGCAAATAGGCACCAGGCTATTACAAAAAATTAAGTTCCCAATAAATATTCAAAATGATGATCATCAACTTCAATACACTTATCACAAAAGATTCATGACTCCGTAAAAGAATTTCTGTGTCAAGATCTCTGCAAGCATTTGTAATCCGTTCTTTCATGTTTTCAGGTGTGGTAGGAACATCCCCGTATACAAATGTCTTTAAGAGTGCCCCATAAAAAAATCTAGAGATGTTAAATCCGGTGACCTAGCTGACCCGATTTAAGGCTTCACGGGAAACTCTTGAAGAATAAGCAGGGCAGCCGTGATGTTGAATTTACATGTTATTTCTTTGCTGATTACTTATAGCTTCAAGCACTAATGGTAATACTCTATCAAGAAACGGTATTTTTGTCCGTATTTGACCCTATCAATAAAATATGGACCAATTAATTTGTCCCCGATAATTCCGCACCAAAAATTTAGCGCTGATGCTCCACTTCACGGATCCACTGTGGACTTCCTACATTCCTGTAATGCATGTTGCGTCTGTTTACTTGTTTCGATTCAAATGCATTTTGTGGCGTGCCCATTGGCAAAATATTACCCGATTTTGAAAATCATCGCCATGGAGTTCTTGTTTTTTTTTTTCTATAATCTTAGAATACTTGTACGAGATATTCTGAAGCCACGAGCAAGTCTACTAGAAGAAACGTGTGGATTTACTGCTATTGCCGCCAACACTGCTATTTGGTTGTTCTCATGAGTTGCAACAACTCGTTGCTGCTTTTTCTTAGGTTGTACATTCCCATTTTCCATAAATGCATTAACAATTCGATAAAATGTAACCTGCGATGGAATATTTCTTTCAGAAAATCGCTCATCAAATAAAGCATTGACAATACGTCTTCGACATTCGTCATATATTTCAATTTTATCTCAACTGTTAAATATTTCATTTTAGTAGGTAAATAGTGAAACACTATGATTAATGAGGATCAAACACTGCAACTGTAATTGTATTGTCATTTTCTAACATCAACCTACTTGTTGATTGTTTTTAAGTAGAAAAAAATGTTCCATGTAAAAGTTATTACTTCTTATTAAGTTTAGCAAAATAAAGTATAGCTTTCCATATGAATATCCAAAGTTAACCTCGCCATTACCTTCAAAACATAGTCAAGGTCAAAAAACTACAACGCCATTTGATTTACTCCCTGGCACTGACTAACTTCTATTTGTCATTTTTTTTAACAACTTCAAATTAGTAAATTTTACGAGGATATAGAAGCATTTAAGAACAACACACGATTAATTCATGAAAGACAAACTACTAATCCAATGCAACCTTGATACTTTTTAGTTATAAACTCACAAATTTTTAAGGTACTAGGTATGGAGCAAAATATTTCTTTCAATTGAAGTTTATAAACACATATACAGCACAGAGAATCAGAACATAAAACGAATATACTTTAAAATAATTATAAATGTGCAGTTATGTAACAGCGGCAATATATATCTACTACATACTAAAAGTTTAATTTCTTCATTATCTATATACAGGGTGCCGAAAATTAGTAGGTCAATCCGTTAACCATAGATAGCTGATATGAAAATAATGGGACTTTCATTATGCCACTTTTCATTTAGGAGCCCCATTTTTGAAATACAGGGTGTCAAAATGTAAATGTCAAAAAGGAAATTTGTCGATAACTCCGGTAGAACTAGATATATTTGTTTGAAATTTCGCTAATATTTTTTCTTGTAGAGACACACTTTTCTTATTCTTGCAAGATTTTGATTTGGAGCCTGGGTTACCAGATATTGTAACTTATTTGGACGGATAGTATGGATTTGGTAACTAGTGTTTCAAGTAATAAGTTCTATGTAGGCTTTGAAAACAAAGTCAGATAGGTAGGCACATTTGATTGTCAAAATAATTTATAAGTTAAATAGAAAAAAACGTTGTTTAGACATTTTTTAATTGAAGTGTTCAATAAGAAATGCCGAACAGAGAACGTTTGCTATCATTTTCTGAAATGACCGATATGATTTTAATGATGGGTAAGCAAGTACTTATTAAAAGGAATAGGATTTTTTCTTAATAAGTGTTAATTGTAATCTCGAACCTAAACAATTTAATTTCTCTTGCTTTTAGGAAAATGTAACTCTAATGCTAGTTTAGCTGTTTAGGCGTTATGCGGAGAAATTTCCAACCAGGCACCATTCAAAAAGGAGATTTTTCTTAAGCTTAGTCAACCGTCTGAGAGAATCTGGCAACTTTAAGCATAGGAGGGTGGGTCAATGTGGACGGCAACTCAAATTACGTCCAAACGAAGAGGAGCAAATCTTGCAAATTGTGGAAGAAACTCCGAGTATAAGTACGAGGATACTAGCTAATCAAATTAATAATGGTGGCAACAATAATATTAAGCCAGATGAGGTGCGACGTGTCTTCAAACAGCAATTACTGTACCCATATCATGTACAAAAAGTGCAGGCACTTCTACCTTTAGATTCAGAAGCAAGAGTCACTTTCTGTAATTGGATATGCCAAGAAAATAATGATAATGTTAATTTTAGTAAATTTATTTTTTTTCCGATGAGGCCACGTTTACTCGCAACGGAGTAACGAATATTCATAATACTCATACATGGGCTGCTGAAAATCCGAAATTCATTGTAGAGGCACATCATCAAATAAGTTTTAAAGTAAACGTATGGGCAGGAATAATTGATAATTTTCTTTTAGGGCCGTTTTTTTTAACCCCCCTCCCCCTTTGAATGCCGTCGAATTTTTGCATTTTCTGCAAACCTCTTTTGCAGACTTACTTGATGATTTGCCTTTAGCGGTTCGGCAAAATATGTGGTTTCAACTAGATGGGGTCCGCCACATTATGGCAGAATTGTTTAGAACTATTTAAACCAAACCTTTCCTAACCGCTGGATCGGCCGGGGACGTCTTGCACCAGTCAAATGGCCACCTCGATCCCCAGATCTTAATCCCTTAGACTTCTGTTTCTGGCGATTTATGAAAGATTTTGTTTACATGGTTCCAATTGTGGATGAACAACATTTAAGATTAAGAATTTTACAAGGAACCGAGCAATTTAGGGTGAAACCACATATTTTTCATAATATTCGTTTCTCCTTTATAAAGAGATCCATGATATGCGTCCGCGAAGGTGGTTCTCATGTTGAACATTTAATATAATTTTTCGAATTTAATTTCTGTTTCTAATATAAAATATATGCAGTTTGTTTCATGTTGTTAAATGTTAAATAAAATTTATAGTAAAAAACGGATTTTAAACTTTATTAAAATAAGTTATAATATCTGGTAACCTAGGCTCCAAATCAAAATCTTGTAAGAATAAGAAAAGTTAGAATAAAAGCCGCTTTATCTAAGAAAATATATTGTTTTACCATAGGCATGCGTATGAAAAAGTTGAGGGGATCATAATGCACTTTAACCCCCTCACCTCCGCTCGTGCTTTATTTTTTTTTTTACCAAAAGTATACTGAGAGTGTGTCTCTATAAGAAAAAAATATTAGCGAAATTTCAAACAAATATCTCTTATTCTTAGAAGAAGTAACGAGAAAACTTGTGAAGGAAGCACGTAAAGTGGGATTGCAGATAAATCAAGAGAAAAGTAAGCTTTTGAGAATAGGAGAACAAAAAAAGGTTACCAATTTTAAATTGAGAACAGAGCATGGAGAGATGGAGTTTGAGGAAGTTCAAGAATATGTATATTTGGGGGCGCTAATAACAGCTAACTGTGATGAGGAACAAGAAATAAATAGGAGAATAATAAAAGCAAACAGAAGTTCGGCAGCAGTCAACCACTTATTGAAATCAAAAAATTTGTCCAGAGGAGTAAAATTTAGAATGTATAAAACAATTTTGAGACTGACAGCGCTGTATGGTAGTGAAACCTAGGTTCTCAAAAGAAGTCAAGAGAAAATCTTTTAAGGTGAGAAAGGAAAATTTTAAGGAGAATTCTAGGGGGTAAGAAGACAGAGGAAGGCTATGTAAGGAGAAATAATGAGGAAATATACGCAATGTACCAGGCACCAACAATAGACGAAATTGTAAAAGCCAGGAGAGTGCAGTGGCTAGGGCATCTAGAACGTATGGAAGATGAAAGGGCAGGTAAGAAAATAGTAGGGAGTAAACCTAACTACAAGAAAAAAAGAGGTAGACCGAGGAAGCGATGGAGAGAGGCAGTGGCAATAAATCTAAGGGAGAAAAATGTAACGGATTGGAAAAGAAAGACGAAGGACAGAATGGAATGGAAGAGAATAACACAGCTCTGGGCCTAAAAGGCCTGTAAACAGGCGACAAATTTCCTTTTTGACATTTACATTTTGACACCCTGTATTTCAAAAATGGGGCTCCTAAATGAAAAGTGGCATAATCAAAGTCCCATTATTTTCATATCAGCTATCTATGATTAACGGAATGACCTACTAATTTTCGGCACCCTGTAGTTCCATTACTAATCATATGTTAGCAACACGCAATTGCATGTACCCGTAGGTATAAATAAACATTATCTTTAAATGTGCTTAGTGAACACATTCAAGTAATTGCAAGTAAGGTTTCACTTTATAACAATAGGGTAGAAGAAACTGACCCCGAACCCCAGCGAATTTGCATAACTTTATATTCTCCTCAGGGCTGATATAAAATGTGATTGTCTAGAGAAGATTTCCTAATATTGACATTTAATGAAGCTTGGTCCTGAACTTAATATAAATCCTGGGAAGGCAGTTGTCCTTTAGCATCTTTATTGATTCAAGCTCCTCGCAACCAATTTGGATTTAAACTATTGACACAAATTATCGGAGAAAGATTGTTGGGCGAAATTAATATCAAGCAAAGAGTATATTCTGGGAAATCCAACGAAATTAATTTCTGGGGGATGTTTGAACTATGAAAACACTAACATCCCGTTTTGTTTGCAGTTATTAATTATTAAAAGCTACCACAAAAGACAAAGTAGGCTGAATGATGTAATGCCATTGGTTATATAAGCTTGATAGGTACAAACCCCTTTTGAACAAAACTTATCTTTGTTTTGAAGTAAGAGGGAGGAATAAGAGCTGATCGTATACAGATTTGAAAGTACAAACGTTTCCTCTACTTTACAGTAACAGAGAAATTAATAAGCTCTTTTGTTAAGACAATGAGACAAAGAAAAAACATTGTCCGGGTTTAGAATTGTGTTTTTATTTAATTTTATTTTATTCCGTCTATCTTTGTTATTCGCATAAATAAAAATCAAACAAAATAGGATAGATATAGATTTAGAATAAAAGTGGGAATGTACACGCCTACTGTCCAACGATATTCGGTTTATTTTCTACTCTCCGTCTAGTTTTACTCCAGCCGACACTATTCTTTCTGACTATTAACTAAATATAAGATGGCCGGCCAGATTTGTTGTGTCAGATTGAATGCCCCGCAATGCATGTGAGTAGAATAGCTATGCCGATTCTGCTACAAAATTCAAGATAGCGACTGGAGCACGATCGGTATAGCTTTCAGCCGTCTACGTCATAATGATTGGGAGGGACACATCTGCGTTGGTATAAAAATAGATGATGCTAAGCTATTTTCATAATAATAATAATCGTATAATAATCATGCTGAGCGAAACTGTTTAATGGTGTAGCGATTATTAAAAGAAATCTACGTATATGTTACACTTGAAGTGTATTATTTAATCGATTACGAGATTTTATAGCAGCATTTCTTCTTTTACAATAAATGGTCAAAAGCGGGTTGTGTTTGAGACAATAATAAAATCGATATACTTATGGATTCTGATGGCTGGTAGAAGAATCAATGATGTACCATTTATTATAACAAGTGTTTTAGATGATAACCATCGATCACAAATTTGCAATGAAAGGTTTAGCATGTTTATTACTATATAGTTTTATTTTCATCTCTCTGTTATTTTGAGAATACCTAACCTGCCTGGTGTCAGCGCTGTTATAAAAATGGGTGACGCTAAGTTACTTCAGTTATTATTATATTAGAATCGTGCTGAGCGGAAGTGTTATTTATTGGTATAGTGGTTATTAATTGCAATATGCCTATTCAAGTAAAGTATAAGTGCATCAAATGTGGAGGAGATTGCAATCTACCAAACAGAAAATGTTTCCCATGTGAAACCAAGTGGTGGGACGGTCAGTGGTCGCGCGGTTTAAGGCGTCAGTACTTGAATCGAGGTGACTAGATTGGTTCACGCCCAGCTGCCGACCGTATATAAGCTATATTCGTGGAGAGGATTGGCACCCTCTCTGCGGGTATGGTAGGGTGGAATAATGTTAGCTTGAGTCAATGTGAGAGATTGATACCGGTTGATATTTGACTACCCCCCTAATTAATGAGGTTTTCTAGGTTTCCCTCATTCCTGCACTGAATAGTGGTTAGGGCCTACCAACGTAAGTCGTTCCTGGGCGCAAATGCGGCCTGCTTAATAATAATATGCCGCCCCCTCTCCCGCACAAGTCTCCCACTTCTGGGCTAATCCCTGTGATTAGAATGAGAGGGGTGGAGATATTATAAGGATTATTTTGGGAGTACTGATGGATCAAAACATGTTCCTAGTTCTTACTTTGAAAAGAATGGTTCTAAGTAACTGTTGTTACTTTACACTTTTAATTAAAGAATATCTAACTAGTGCATCTAACGTTAAAGTATTTTTTTAATCATATAAAATTTATGAGAATACAATTCAAATATAATTACTATAATTACTGATTTAACCTCATTCTCTTCCACGTCTGCTGTTGGTGAGGTATCCAATCTGGTTGTCTATCATCAACACTCTCCCATTATCTATAATTGTTGTTGACCTCATGAAGTCTGATTGAAATTTTGTTGATAAATTTAATTTTATGGAGTAAAAGTTTCAGATACTTCCACTAGAAATTGACAGTATTACGGTATTATTTAGATGGTGAAACGTTACGAATATAACTGTTATTAGTTTAATTGATTCTTTACAAATTTACATTCTAATTGTTTCTAATCTACCTACCTTATGTGTTTCCATTTAAATTTACATTAAAATAGTCTTCACAAACAAACAATGTTGCAATAGTGGAGAGCTTAACGTTTTTCTTTCATCGTGCGTTATCGCCCTACATCACATTTTTCTTCTCATTTTTTGGCACGGTGAAATATTTTGTATTAGGCGTTGTGTTATGTATTTATATATAATGGCGTAATGCAATACTTTCCTCTATTTTCCCGGTGAAATGCACTTTCTGTGCTCACTTTACGAAACACACTTAATAATATCGGAAATTATACATTAACTCCTCTAAACGTACTGCGTTGTCCGAAAATATGAAGCACAATGCTGTATTATACACGTGCGAGTGTCGTCTGACGTCACAGGTATTCGTTTTCTAGGGACATGGCCAGACTAAAATTATAAATATCGCTTTTAAGCTTATTTTTTCAGGAAATTGTCTAAGACAAACGCCATTTCAATGAAAATAATACATTACTTCTGTACGTATTTGAAAAAATCATGCAATTTCCCCATTTTATTTATTATATATATTACAAGATTTTTTATAAGAATTGGACAGGATATGGATTTTACATTTGACTACTTCGTATTCATGGTTTGACCAATATGAATTTTTATTTATGGGGGCATTTCAATTCTTATGTGTATAAAAGTAGTAACTTTGGAAATAAGTTTGAAGTATTGAAAAACACAATTGTATAAAACTGTAAATTTGGACAAGGATTGGAATTGCACGTAGGTGTCGGTAAAACAATGTTTAAATATTTTTTTCTACAAAACTGTTAAAAGTGAGCTTTTTAATTGTCATTTTTGATGTTAAAAATGTCATTTTTTGACACGCGTGTTAAAAGTAAGTTACTTTTAACACTAGTGTTAAACGTAAATCAATGTTTATTTAAATTTTGTTTTGAAAATTAATAAAACGTTTTAACAAACACATGAACAACTTTTTATTTTAAATAAGTACAAACCAACATTTTAACTAGTTATTACTATTAACATTTATAGTAAAATTAGAACAATTTGAAATTGTAATTCCTGCGGAGTCTTCATACTTAAGTTGGTTTTTCTGTCAACATGTGTGACACATCTATTTTATGTAGAAATACTACTGGCAGTACTGGTGGTCTTGCTAGTAGTTGCAGCAGTAGGAAGTATTTGGCACGCAATTTCCTTCTGTTCCAGTGAATTTTCAATGTAGCCTTCAGCTACCGTCGAAGATTTCCATCCTCCATGTCTCTTGATGGTAGTAAGATTTGCACCAGAATCTGCTAACAATGTCGCCGATGAACGACGAAAACAGTGTCCGGTGTAGAGTTGAAGATTTGGTAAATTCAAGAACTCTGCAATGTCGGCCGGCATTTTACCAAACATGTTAATTCCGACTGGATTCTTCACGCATTTATTCTTCATATATTTAAGAAAAAGTTATCTGTGGTCAGCGTTGGGTGGCCGGAGTGCCATATACTTTCTAAAAAAGTTTAAATAGAATTCACCAACAACACTGAAAGTCCGAGGCACTTTCGTTTTAGTATCTGGTATGGTCACAACAACCGAAGTGCCCAAATATTCGATATTGTCGATGGTCATCTGACACAATTCCTCCCGGCGACACTCCCTGAAGACACCCACTATTGCTGCGACTTTCATCATCACTTTTCGTCTTCTGCTTCTGTGAGAAATTTGTCGATATGCGTCTTCGTCAAAACTTTTGACTTTTTTGCTTGATATCCTTCACCCTTCCGTTTTAAAAGAGCAATAAGTTTATAATATTTGCTATCTTGATCTTGCTTTATTTTTAACATAGTTTTGATCATGGAATAATTTGACCACAGCGTTGACGATTTCCATATCTTGGCTTTTTCCTCAAAATATGCCACTAAAACACTTTCGATACATTTCCCAGGGAATTTTTTAATGTTGCACCATTTCGAAAAGCGTCTATAAGCGATTTCGTACTGTTCCTTTGATTTCGCCGGCAATAATTCCAATGTTGCTAGACTGGCGGCTTCTTCGATTTCAGCAGGGATGGATTCGTTACGCTCATTATCGAGATTATTCATTATACTTACAATATTACTAGAAAATGCTGTCAATATTTTTGCGTTTTTTCCGCAACTAACAACAGCACTGGTTGCTACGAAAATTTTGGTTCATAAACATTGCGATCTGTGTGGTATTTTTTGATTTCTTATTTTTATTGAGTTTAAAGTTCTTCCGATTGTTTTGTAGAAAAAATAGTGTATGATATACGTGTTAAAAGTGATTTTACTTTTAACAACAACATATCATAAATAGCTATTTTATCAACAAATGTCACATAATGGCTACGACTTGACTCTGTTGTGAATTGTGAATATTTATAATTAAATAATAATAATTAATAAAGTGTTATTTATAATAAAATTACTGACTTAAAAGTTACTTTATTATTTTTCTGTTGTATGTTGTTCACTCTTTTTTGCAATTAGTGACATAACGAACTTTTCGTAACCAGTTGCATAATGATTTTCATTATGTAGCTAGTTACATAAAGTAGAACGTTTTGACACTTGTTTCGATAACAATTTTATATGTCAAAATTAGAAAAATGTATTAACGTACTCGATGCGATAATGACTCAAATTTAATAAACACAATATGGACATCATATGAATAGTGCATTATACTATAAGGGAGAGAAATGCGTTATTTTGGCAGAGGTGCAATTTGAAGCCCGAGGGCTACAATGCACCGAGGACAAAATAGTGTCACGGAATTTGCCCCACTCACACCCAAATCGACGACTGTGGTACCGCGAATTACTAAGATTGCCCCGATCGCCCCGACACGATTCTGTTAAACAAACAAAATGCCATGGATCGAGACGGGACTAGAAAATTTGAGAAACGACGAGAAGTGTTCGAGAGATGCTAGAAAATAGATCTAGAGATGCTAGAATATACCTGGAATATTCGTTGGGTCTATAAAAGAAAAATAAACGGCCGATTAAGTTAGTCTTGTATAAGTCTTGTATTACAGTGTTGAATTGAAGTGTTTAGTTGGAGATATCAAAGTGATTTAGATAGCGATTAATTAAATAAGTGTTTAGTTGAGTTCTAATTAGTGTTCAGTAGTGTACTGAGTATAGTTAATAAAGAAGTAATTAATTAACGGATTGTGTTTTTCTAGTAGTAGAAAATTCGGATTGGGACATCCGTGACAATAGCATCTCTCCCGAATGGTACTATTTTTTCCACGGTCTCATTAACTTAAAAACACATATTTTGTCATTATGAAGTAGCACCAGAATTATTGTATTCGGATTTGAGCATTTATTTAGTAGTCGTTGAGTTATTGTCATAACTACAAAATAAACAAATAAAAAGAATTGTCAAATTAAGGTGCTAGTTTGGTTTAGTTTAAAGTTTGTTTAGTGCACAATGAATAATTGTGAGTCGGAAGAGATTGTGGAGGCTGCAAATATTGCAATAAGAAATTTGCTGCCTACGAAGTCAAGATCTTTATACGATATAGCCTACAATCGGTTCAAAAAGTGGTGCGCCAAAAAAAATGTGCAAGTATACAGTGAGAATATTTTGTTGGCATACTTCAGTGAAAATGCAAAGAATTACAAGTCTTCCACATTATGGGCGCAATGTTCTATAGTTAAGTCATGCTTGATAATTTACGACAATATAGATATAAGCAAATTCCCCAAGCCGATCGCATTTTTGAAAAGAATCGGTGACGGATATCAAGCGAAAAAATCGAAAATATTGACAAAGGGTGAAATCGACCGTTTTCTATCAAGTGCAGGTGACAAAGAATTCTTAATGATTAAGGTAAGATTACTTTTGTTGTTACGTATTTCAATTATTAAGTATTTTGATTTTTTATAGGCTGGATTAATTCTGAGGATTGCCGGAGCTTGTCGAACTGATGAACTAGTCAATTTAACTGTAGATGATATTGAGGATGTAGGCTCTTCCTTGATTGTAAAAATTCCAAACACTAAGACAAAGATTCCACAAACCTTTCTGGTTACCGATGTAGGAAATATGCTTGAATTGTTTCGAAAATACCTGTCCATTCGTCCTCCCCACGTCAAGTATAAGCGCCTTTTTTGTACTACAAAGCAGGAAAATGTAGTTCGCAGCCAGTTGGCAAAAATACCATGGGAAATATTCCGAGTGTAGTAGCTTCGTATTTAAAATTACCTGATGCTGCATGTTATACTGGTCACTGCTTGCGAAGATCTTCAGCAACATTACTGGCAGATTGCTGGTGTGGATATCACGACAATAAAGCGTCATGCTGGTTGGAAATCAACGACAGTCGCTGAGGGTTATGTCGAGAACTCCATTGAAAATAAGACCAAAATTGCTAATCAGGTTTTAGTAGGTACCACTACTAGCGCAATCACAAAAACTGTAAATGTAAGCGAAAGTAATATTCCTTCTAATATTCATTTTGAAAATTGTACAAATGTAACATTTAATTTAAATGTCAATAAATAATTTCAATGTTAACTTTTTTTGCATGAAAAACGTTCTCCATAATGTAAACTCCCTTGGGAGCAGTATACTCCCTTGGGAATAATCGACTACTTCTGTTTTAATTTTGATGTCATAGAAACTGATTTCTACTCCCGACCGTGGAAAAAACTCATTTATTAAATACGTTGACAGTCAAAATTTTGCCTAACGATTTGGTTGAATAGGTGAAAATATGTTCAGTCTCAACATCACTTTTAGATGGTGAGGGAAAATTTTCGGCTTCCAATATTCACGCCAGTCAGTCGCCAACACTATATCTGTATGCTGGATCAAAGAACAACGGTGCAATGGCAATAAAGCAGCTGTCAAGCTAACTAGGTGCATCAGGTCTCAACCTGATCTCTCCAGTATGCTCTAGTTTTCAGCATTTTTTCAAATAATTAAGGAAAAATCCACAATGAGTTTAGAAAACGCTAGGATGAAACAAATAGCTATCAATTCGCTAAGGAGTAGCCACATAAGAATACAGTCAAACAGTACCTGGTTATATCTAGGAGGATACATCTTTTATGCACTCTGTAAGTGCACTACCATCTTGTCAATAAGAGAATCTGTGTTGGGTGAATGATGGCCTTCTATGGTTTGTATTAGATAGATCCCTCTGAGCCACGTCATCAACTTTTTCTCTCTAATAAGTTAATGACGCAGAGGGGCTAATCTCTTAATGAGAGAAAGTATATCCACCTAATGGGGCTAAGTGCTGTAGCAAAGCTACCCTGCCACAACTTCACAATCCAGAGAACCCAAAACACCTAAGCGATGTAAATTTATCGGAATAGGTTAAGAACATTTTTTCTATAAAATTGTCTGCAATTAAAAGAAGGTTTTTAGTTCAAACCATAGATTTAGGAAGACAAAGACTATTGCGCATTCTGCCAATTCCTAACTCCTCTCACCCGACAATCACAGATATCAATTTGAATAATGCCATAATACCGCTCGTTTAGTCATTTACTAGTTACTTGATGTTTGGTATAGTTTAAGATAGCATACGAGTCCATACCAGGGTCATATTTAATATAATGTTGTTTACTACTACTTTTAATTTAATAAAAATGTAATTATTAATTATTTTCATAACATGCTGCCACCAACTTATGAACCCAAAACACCCTAGCAGTGTAAATTTATCGAATAGATTAAGAACATTTTTTCTATGAAATTGTCTGCAATTATAAGAAGGTTTTTAGGTTAAACCATAGATTTAGGAAGACAAAGACTATTACGCATTCTGCCAATTTCCCACTCCTCTCACCCGCCAATCACAAATATCAATTTGAATAATACCATAATACCGCTTGTTTGGTCATTTACTAGTGAACAAACCATGTTTAAGATTCCATAGCATGTCCATAATGTTGTTTACTACTACTTTTAATTTAATAAAAATGTACCTAGTAATTATTAATTATTTTCATAACTTGCTGCCACCAACTTATGATTCAAACTTACAGACTATTAAAATTATCATCTAGGAGATATTTTGCTTATGTACTATTCCTGTACAAATTATTTATTGCTAAAATTCACTGATTTCACTGTTACGTTTTGGGTTTACTGTCATTTAATATCAAACAATACATTTCGCGTTCCTCAAATTTATTTATATTGCTTAATACTTATGCCTAAAATGACGCAAATAATTCTCCATTTAGTATGTTGCAAAAATTCATATTTCAGTCTCCCTTTCAACACGGTTAGACACCAAACGTGTTTGGTTTTCAGGTGAATATTTTTTTCTTTTTCGAACGAATTTAAATCATTTTCAATTCAATTAGGTACTTAGCTGTATTTATTTATTTATTGTTGTAGTGTATGTCGTTAACTTCTTTTTCTCCATTTAAATTTAATTATATTGTGTACACACTAGTATTATTATATTATAATATTGTCTATAGTGCGCCCTGTAATCTGTATTGTTTATCAATTTCTTCGGTTGCCAAATTTGAAAATAAATAAATCTGTTTGAGTCAAACATAGGCAATAATATTTCTTTCTTTTTCTTGTCAATTATTTTCGTTCATTGCTTAATAATTATAAGAGTATCCCAAAATCAGCCTGTCAAAAATTAACTGTGGATTCTACGTTCAAAAATAAGAAAAAAAGTTATATAGTCATAGGTCCGTAGAGGCCCCCTAACGAAGACATGGCCCCTTAAATGGGGACCTCAAAATTTGATTTTTCTAAAATATTTCCAAAAGGGATCAAGATAAAGTAATCAAATTTGAAATTGAGAAGCACAATTA
Organism: Monochamus alternatus; assembly: GCA_037114965.1. Taxonomy (NCBI): domain Eukaryota; kingdom Metazoa; phylum Arthropoda; class Insecta; order Coleoptera; family Cerambycidae; genus Monochamus; species Monochamus alternatus. The sequence goes on along the minus strand of CM073428.1, from coordinate 29,502,419 downwards.
GAATGCGAATCTAACGATCTGAAAATAATTCTTCATAATTGACCATAGGCGTGCTAAACTGGGAGGTCAGTGGGTAAATATTGCTCAAATTTTCTTGTATCTCGAGATTTTCGTCGTCAGATCAAAAAATTAAAATTTTGCTCTATTTTACATAAAGAAGGTATTTCTGTTTCAATTAGAAAAACTGCTCTGTTTTTGAGTAATCCTAATTTAAAAATTTTGTGACATACCACAAAAGTTTAAGATGGAAACTATAAATAGGCAAAATATTCCTAGTAGGCTCTGAGGAAATACTATCGACTTATTTAACACATATTAAAGGTGTTATTTAAACGTTTAAACATATTAAAATACTTTTAAAATGCATATACATATTTTATCGGCCAGTGGTCACGCGGTTTAAGGCGTCAGTACTTGAATCGAGGTGACCAGATCGGTGTGGGTTCGCGTCCCGCTGCCGGTTGACCGTATATAATCTATATTCTTAGAGAGGATTGGCACCCTCTCTGCGGGTATGGTAGGGTGGAAGAATATTAGCTTGGATCAATGTGAGAGATTGATACCGGTTGATATTTGACAACCCCCCTACTTAATAAGGTTTTCCAGGTTTCCCTCATTCCTGCACTGAATAGTGGTTAGGGCCTACCAACGTAAGTCGTTCCTAGGCGCAAATGCAGCCTTATTATTATTATTATTGTTATTATTATTATCATTATCATTATCATTATCATTATCATTATCATTATCATTATCATTATCATTATCATTATCATTATCATTATCATTATCATTATCATTATCATTATCATTATCATTATCATTATCATTATCATTATCATTATCATTATCATTATCATTATCATTATCATTATCATTATCATTATCATTATCATTATCATTATCATTATCATTATCATTATCATTATCATTATCATTATCATTATCATTATCATTATCATTATCATTATCATTATCATTATCATTATCATTATTATTATTAATTCGGGGCAGCAAATGGATTATTAAAATTTTTTATTTTTTACGGGTTTTCGATCTCGACTTATCATTAGTAGGGTCGAAAATGTTTTATTGTCATTGAAGGGCGTTAGGGGTTCCTAGGGGCATATTAATAATAATACCGCCGCCCCCGGACTTTATTCGCTTTTTTGGAGAAACGGATGAACGGATCGTCTTCATTTTCAGTATGGACGAACTACACACAGCTGCAATGCTGTGTACTCTTCTATCGCATGGAATGGTTCGCTGGAACCTCGCTGTCCCACGTATTCACTCGCAGCAATATTTCACTTTTTAAAACTCGACAACCGGAATTCAGGACTGATTTTTCACAGACAACCCTATACCACCGTGTTCGTAATGATTAATCTTTATTTTAATTTAACTTTAATTTATTAACCACACCGGCGCAAGTTACTAGTATCGATTTACCTATTTATATCTGCCTACCCAAGAGTTGTGACGGAGAAAAATAGTCAACCTGCATATTCTATGGGTTTCATACTTTCTATTGGTATGGAATTTGTCTATTAACCAAACCAGTGAAATGTTAAAAAACAAATTAATTATTAATTAATCATATTCTGGACTGATATTTTTTAGACAACTTATTTGCAATATAGGTTGTTTTAGTTTATTGGTCTGATGACAAAAACCTCGAGACAGGAAAAAGTTAGAGCAATATTTATCCAGTAATCTCCCCAGTTTGTCATGCCCATGACTAATTATGGTATTGTTTTTAGAACATTAGCTCCGCAATCTTATTGCGATTCTCAATTTTAAATTTGCTTTTACCTCGATCCGTTTAGGAAATATGTGGAGAAAATCAAATTTTGGGGTCTCCCTTTAAAGAGCAATAGCTGTGTTATAGGGCGTTTACGGACCTATGTTTATGTAACTTTTCTTTCTTATCTTTGATCGTAGAATCCACAGTTAATTTTTGGCAGGGTAATTTTGGGACACTCTATATAGACAAATAGTACAGAATTTTTATAAAAATAAATAAATAAATAAATAAATGTTAGAAAATGAGATCGAGAGTTATCTTTCTTCTATTCTTAATTTAGTTGGAATCCACTGTTTTGATCATCTTGAAGTAAAAGTAAAATTTTAAACTGGTATAATGGCGTCTGATATAAAACTGAAATACACAGATACCACAACGTATTTAATGCGTTTATTGAATTGAATTAATTTTCAGTCAACCATCGCCCTTGATTTGTTACATAATAATTGTTCACTTAATTGCTGCGAAAACCGCAATTATGTCGTTTGTAAAAGCAAAATGTGTTTTTGTAATTGTATATGTACAAATGAAACCAGAGATAATCGCATCATAAATAATTAAGTACTAATTAGTAAAAGCAAATAGTTATTTAAGAATAATTGTGCCAGTAAAAAACAATCTATTGTGTTTTAGTAATGTTAAATAAAAAGTTGTAACAAAGTATTCTAAATAAAATTCAAAAGAAATATACGAAGGTAAATTAGAACCTACCACTTGTTTATAACAAAAGTCGCTCACATAGAACAATGCGAGCTGTTATTAGGAATTATAGGTACCAAAACCAAAATATGTGTGGTCAATAAGTGCCTTTTTTAATAGTCCAAAGCTATAAACGGTGAAATTGACCATCAATTTAGCGCGATTTATGGAAATGTTAAGATGGTGCCGTACAGATTTATCATTTAATTTTGGCCCGTAGCAATAAGATGCTCAGTGGACGTGAGCATGCTCTTAGGTTGAAGTTCATTCAAATAAAGCAACTTGCAAAAGTTTTCTTACTTGCTGCTTAAGCATCTAAACATGTTGCTATAGCAACTGAAGTAATCATATTATGTACATTTTGTTGGCTTCGAGACATTGAAATGCCTGAATTGGAGTACCTACATCAGGACTATGTTAAAAAAAAACGATAAATCAAATATTGAGGAACAGCGTGCCAATGGCCACGATATTTAGAACAATAATACAAAAATCCTGGGCCAAAAAAGTTAAGAGAAAACAAAATGAGTTCGTGTTTGTTTCCTTAAATAGTGATGGTTGCCCTTCAAATTATTCTGGAAATATTGACAATCGCTTGTCAGATATTCTCAACGACAAAGTAACAGCTAAATAAATATTATATAATATTTTATATATAGTGTGTTTCACTTTTCAGCTTCATAACACTTTAAGTAGTGGATAGTGCGATTTTGATGATTATTTTTCTGTAAGTGAAGAACCTTTAGGTGAAGCTGTAAAACCTATTATGAGATTACCATTCCACGGCCTTGTGATTTCTTTTCCAAGCTTTTGTTCGGAAATTTATATATATATATATATATATATATAGTGATTTTTCCTAATAAAAAATCTGGTAACGTTGCCTTATTCAACGCCATCTAAAACATAAATGGACCATTCTTAAATTATATTCTTATACAGCGCTTTCAACATTACGAAAATTGTGAAGTATATTTTTAGTATAAACCTCCAGAAGGCGTTGGAAATAAAAGAAAAATAAATAATCGTTCATTCCGAGAACCTTTTTTGTTTTTCAATATTTTTGAAAATAATATAGTGAAATTTATGTACTTGTGATTAGTATATTATTTTTAATTGCAGGACAAGAGGGCGTTGACCAAGGCAACATTGCCAAATTTTTTCTAAAAAATCGTTAATATGAATTTACGAAAATGGCCAGGGAAAAAATCGCAGAAGGCAAAGTGGTAAACTAACCGTCGTGGTAGGTTGTACAGCTTCATCTGAAGAGTTTTTAAATAAAAAAAAAATCATCAAAATCGTATTAAAATTTTACAAGGGTGTGTAGGTGAGAAGTGAAAAAACATAAAACTATTATATTAAAATAAAAACATTTTCGAAACGCTAACTTATAAAGTGTGTTAGTACTATAATGAAATTTGTATTTTCTTAATGTGAGATATGCGTGGATAAGTGAAACTAAATTTATAAAATTAATTTCCTGACTAATCTATTAGGAGCAAGAGGCTATTTCTTCAAATTTTTCACTTCAGTACATCAGATTTCTGATCATGTAGAAACTTTTTCTTCATTTTAACAATGTACTTATTAATGTTATCTAGATAAATATATAGACTAACCCTTTGAAATATTACCGTCGGACATTAACGAAAGGCACAGTGAGGTGCGGCATATTTACTACACTGTTTGGGCTCTGTTTAGCCGCCCGTGAACGTAATCAAAGAGTAGATTATGTGCATATAAAATAAATCCCAGCTTTTTTATGTTACTCAACGTAGTTGTTTACTTGTGGCGTAAGATTCTGTAACTTACGTATTGTTTGTTGTATGTTTTAAGATTGTAAAAGTTTAAGTTAGATAACTATGAAATAGAATACAATAGTGCAAGAACAACCACAATCCTCAGGTTTGATCAATACTCCAGTAATTGTGAATCTTCAATATTCATGAATATTTGAGTATTGATGTATATAAAATAGGTACTTTCACTACTCATGAATACTATTTTTGAGTACCAAATCCTGAATATATACCTAAACAATGAATACGAATATTAAATATAGGTAGATAAGGATTTCAATACTTAAATAATTATTGCACAAGTATTGTATTGAAAAATACTCATGAATAATACTCTAGAAATATGCAGCTCTGTCTTTACCATAAAAGTAATAAATTTAGATACCACTTATCCCAATTGTAAATAATATATCATTTTCGAAAACCATTTTCGTTAGCCAATGAATATAATTTTATAATTTTACAATAAATTTTATTAAAGTGAGTCCTCCAACTAAATTATCAAAAATTTAATGACAACACATCAAATCAATAAACCCATAGAAGGCGAGTACTATTACCTTTAACAAAATAAAAATTTATTTGCACAAGATAACAGTTCTTTACTTTTACTTTTTTCTAGGATTATTGTAAACGTTTTCCTATTTCTTTTATGTTATGCTTTGTTACTTCACGTTTCAAACTTGTAGATGTATCCACACAATTTCTGGGTGAAAAGTATATATCTCTCAGAAAATATATTGCCTAAAATGTGGGGTTTGTAGAATCGATCGGGAAGTTTAAAAACAAAGTGGGGAAACAGGTCGAGCAGGCTATAAATGCGTTTGAAGTTTATATGTGTTCGCTGTATCACGGTATCGATACATAAATAAAACGTTTCCAACATTAAGCTCATGCTCACTGATATAAATATTCTGCTAAACCGAGCTCCGCTTTGACTTAAATCAGTTAAGTCCATAAAAGTTGCAGGGGTGGCTATAAATGCCAAATATATGGCACTTTACTGAGCTCTTCGCTGATGAAATTCAAAAGGTATACGTACCGATATAGGATCAGTAATTAATACTATTTGTCCCTCCACTTTCCGTTAATGGAGATAAGGTGGGTTGAGGGTTGAAAATAAAACCAGTTTATAATAACTTTTACTGCTAAATTATAATGAGTTTACTTAGAGCTTGGGAAAGCTGAAAGTTAATTTCAAATGTTGAATTCGCTATAAAGTTTGCAGGTAATTATGTAAAATGTCAAATGGCAAACTTTTATCCTTTAAGGATAATAATTTCTGATCAAAACTGGAACTTTCGAAAGACTGGCTTATTTAACATTATTATGGTTAGATAAATTTATATTCAATGTACATTTGTACGCATTTTGCCAATTTTTCTTCCAAAGTGTTTATGAACCTTACGATCAGTGCCCTATTCTATTCAATAATATCAATAAGATTCGTAATATAACAGTCACGAGAGATGAGGTGTTAAACATTCTAACTGATTTGGACGAAAATAAAGGGGCCGGACCTGACGGTATTCCCTCAATTTTTTGTAAAAAATGTGCAAATTCTCTGTGTAACCCCCTTACATTGTTATTTAACAAATCTCTTGAAGAAGGAGTTTTTCCTGTGATATGGAATCAAGCATTTGTTATTCCTATTTATAAAAAAGGCGATAAAAAAGAAGTTTCAAACTATCGACCAATTAGTAAGTTAAATATTCTTAGCAAAATTTTTTAACGTATTTGTTATAATCATTTACTTAGTGCACTTAAATCCTCAATAATTCCTGAGCAGCATGGATTTTTTCCAAATGGATCAATCGAATCTAATTTAGTAATATACTCTCAACATGTTACTACTGCTATGGATAGTCAGACTCAGGTGGATGCCGTGTACACTGACTTCAGCAAAGCGTTCGATAAATTTAATCATAACATTCTTATTTCTAAGTTGTTTGAAGTTGGTGTATATGGTAACTTACTGAGGTGACTTCCCTCTTATATTTTTCATAGCTCACAACTGGTAACCATTAGTGGTTATAAATCTTTCCCCTATGTTGCAAGGTCAGGTGTTCCTCAGGGATCGCATTTGTGACCGTTACTATTTTTAATCTATATCAATGATATCCGCCACTGTTTCAAATTTTGTAGACTTTTGCTTTACGCAGATGATTTAAAAATTTATTCTCAAGTAAGTAATTCCGATCATTGTTTTGCCTTTCAGGAAGATTTAAACTCTTTTTTCCATTACTGTAAAACAAACAAGCTGCAATTAAATTTAAATAAGTGTTTTTATATTTATTTTACCCGTAACCATAACATATACTCTTGCAATTATAATTTTAATGAAAATATGTTAAATCATGTTGAAGAAATAAAAGATCGTGGCGTTGTCTTTGATAGAAAGATGAGTTTCTCTTCGCATATTGATTACATAACTTTAAAAAGTAACAAAATGCTTGGTTTCATTATCAGAGTTTGCAAACATTTTAGGTCAGTTTTTTCTATTAAATCTATATATTTTGCATAAGTGCACAGCATAATCAACTTTGCCTCTATAGTATGGAATCCTCAATATTCCATATAAAAATCTCGACTTGAGTCGGAGCAAAATAGATTTATGAGAGTGGTGTATATTCTTTTCAATGTAGCACGTTACTAAGAAACAAGTTTCATATTATTTCATTAGAAAATCGAAGAATTATTGCCGAAGCAATATTTCTATTTAAACTTTTTCTTATTTCAAAGAATGACCTTATTTGTTACTAATAGGTTAAGAAGAATTTTTGTGTTTCTTACATTCTTTAAATCAAGTAATAATGAATAAATTAATTATTGTTGCTTTATTATCAAATATTTTAACTATTACGTATTACTCTTATCTTTCGACTAATAAAATATATTACTTTCTGTTTATCAATATTTCGAGGCTAATATTTTCAAAGGACGATGACTTCAAATAAACAACTTAGAGCTGTAAATATCAACCGGTAGCAGATCAAATATCCTATCATAACAAAATGGACAGATGAAATCCTGAAATTCAATAATCTGTAAACATTTCGACACAGATGTCCACTGGGATTTAGTCATATAGACATTTTTATTAGTCTCACATTAAAGTTGTTACCTATAATAAAATTAGATACTTTATTAATTTGACTTGCACAAATTAAAAAGTACATTTTTAATTGCATAAATGTAATTTTATTTATTTGATAATTAATGGCAGTTTATACATGATTAATTAACATTCTCCGAAAAATAAATATCATTAATTTTAGTTTTAATTGTTAAAATTTTAGCGCACAATACAAATTTTAGAAATCATTGATTTTCGAGGTAGTTTGAAAAGCTACAGGAAAATAGGGAACACCTAGAGAAATTTTTTTTATTAGTACCCTATTTTACTTATTTAAAGTACGCCTCAACGTTTTTAAATCAACCACCCGAGAAATGTGAGTCTAACAGTGGTATTTATAGTCCATCTCCGGTCGGCGGAAGCAGTCTCAGTAGGATATCACTGTTGTAATACACTGTCATTCATAGTCAGCCCGAAATTATGTAAATTTCAAATAAAATTCATATAATTTCGGAAAGGAGAACGCTCTCCGGCGACCGGAGGCAGACTATGAATATCATCCGTTTATGTCACCTTTTTAATTATTGACCTGGCGAGTACCTTGTAGCGTCAAATGAAATATTACTATAGTCTGTTTGGAAATGAAAGAGAGTAATAAAACCCCGAGATAAGAACCAGCCATAGGCGTGGTAATATTTCGTTTCAGGTAATTATCGGGTAACACTAATGCTAACAGGTAATGGGTGTACATTAGTATATTTTACTGGATACATCATAGGGCAGGAACCAGTGTATTGTGACAGATCAATCCAGTCTTGCTGCTGAATATACGAAGACGTGCTAGTGTAGTAGAGTAAAATTGGATTACGTACCTGCTAAACGCGTGAAAAGATGTGCGCTGTCTCAGAATGAGAAGATTATTATATTAAATGTATTTAATGCATTGAAACACCAAAATCCTACCAACAGTGTTGACGACATCGTGGAAAAGTGTTCCAAAATGACAGGGATTGGAAAATCGACTATCTACAGACTTTTAAAGGAAACAAAAAATGAACAAGATACTGTAAATCCCCCAAAATCAATAAAAGTCGTTATAGATGATTTCTTCAAAAATGTCATTCGCAGAAAAGTACACTCATTTTATTTTAAAAAAGAAATGCCAACGCTAAACAAAATTTTAAGTGACAAGCATTTTTGGATGGACTTTCAACAGGGTTCAAGACACCTTCAGGTAAAGGACGAAGATTAATAGTGACACATATAGGTAGTGCCAATAGTTTTGTAGATGGCGGTTTACTTTTATTTGAATCTAAAAATACAGGTGACTATCACGAAGACATGAACGCAGATGTTTTCTAAGAGTATTTTACACAGATGTTAGATCTTATTCCTCCGAGATCTGTAATTGTCATGGATAATGCCAGTTACCATTCACGGCAGACCGAGCGGACGCCTACGACTGCTGGGAGGAAAGCCGATATAATTCTAGGGTTATCCGAAAAAAACATTTCTTTTGAAACAAATATGGTGAAAATGGAACTTTTGACACTTGTCAATCATAATAAAGATCAGAAATAATATGTTATCGATGTAATGGCAACAAATCGCCAAATAACGGTACTACGGTTACCACCTTATCACTGTGAACTTAACCCAATCGAATTAGTCTGGGCGCAAGTAAAAGGAGATGTAGCGCGAAATAATACGACGTTTAAATTAAGTGACGTGAAAATTTTGTTAAAAAATTCCTTGGAACTAGTAACTGTAGATAACTGGCAAAGATGTATACATCATGTACAAAAAGAAGAGAAGAAAATGTGGGAACTCGATAATTTAATTGACGTTACTGTGGAACCTATCGCTACCAATCTAGGAGACGAACATAATTCATCAGAATATTCAGAGGATGAATTTTAATATACCTACTTTTTACTTTTCTTTATTGTACATTTATACAACACTACATTTACTCACCATAATTTGAATTATTTATGAATACATATATTTTTGTGTGGAATAAAAGTCTATTCATTAAATTTAAATAAATATTTTGATAATAATATTGAATAATTTTATTTGAATTACTAAAAACCCTCTTAACCCGGTTATGATGCATAAAGTAGCCTGTAGTTTTGAAATGCTGTTTTTATATTGTTTACTTATAAGAGAAACGGACCGAGAAATTGAAGCGGCATAGACAAAGACGGATTGTAGGGGATTAAATTTTAGCTACTTGCTACAGTTTAGTACGGTTCGATAACACATGGTTTTTAAAAGTACACCTCATCTATACCGATAATACATAATATAAAAATATTGAATATAAGTACCAGTACTACATTTATTTACGATTTGCATACATAATAAGCTTTCATTTCTAAACAGACTATAACAAATGTTTCAAAAGCGTTACTCAAATATTCAACAATCTTAATTTTTTAAATGAATGTAGTAATTTTTTTAAATGGAAGTAGGTGCAGTTGGTATTGCTTGAAATATTAATATTAGGGTTTTTAAATCGAAGGAAATGCTGCTCAAATTAGTACTGCTAATATTCTCGTAAGTCAATGAGGTTGCACTTCTATTAATAGCACTCCTAATAATGTTAGAAACATTCTTCTTATTGTTAATACTTTCTTCAACATTTGATCTATTGTCATGCCACTATTCGCCATAATGGTAGCGGACGTACGTCGAATACAAAGTGTATTTCTCAGGATCGTCCAATTGAAGAAGAAGCGCAATTTGCAAGGGACTTGATCCAAATGTATTAATACCATTTACTTGAGAAAACTGGGTCTGAACTTATATTTTGGAAACACAATAATAAATACTACTTCACTAAACGCAAATAACTAATTCCATCACTGTCGGCAACAGGAAAACATCGAGCCTTCACTGCCTTAAATTATTGGATAGTAATAAGCAATACGCTTCTTTCTTCCTTGATCTCATGTAAGCGCAAGTCGTAGAATTCATATCCTCTACAAGAGCCAAAGATACCGCAAATAGCTACCACCTTAAAAAATAAATACGTAATGTCTGCATCTGTGAAATACTTCCGCAAATCGTCTTCCTTGAATACATATGTCTTCTTGACTACATCATTTTTGCTAAATTCCATTCCATTGCATGCACTTTCACAAATAATTTTTATGAAGGTAAGCAAGCACAACTCGTTCATTTCATGTATTTGTTACATTTTGCTCTTCCATCCAGTTGATGAACTTGTATTCTTTTTTATAAGCGTTTTCCGATTTTAGCAGTATCAATTGGATTCTGCTTTACTATTTAAGTAATCAATGTTAGAACTAATTTTTAAACAATATTCAACCAGTAGCAACTGTCGTGACAAGAATTAATCGTATGTGACAAATTACAAACTAATTTTTGTTTTTCTCATTTCACATCACGAATTCAACCATTTTACATTATTAGTTCTTATTTCCATTTTTTTTTGTGGTATTAATGCCAGTATTTATGATTTCAAAGTGTACCAATAAAAAATAGCGTAAATCATTCTTTGATAACTGGTCTTTAAATACTTGCTCTATTTCGAAATATCGCACGTGTTTTAAAGACCTTAATATCCATTTGTACTTTAATATACTATTGCTTTCCATTTTTCATATATCTAACTTCAAATTTTCTGTACGACTTTTCGTTGTTTAGTAGCCATCATCAAATAAATTTTTTGCCCATTTTAATTTGAATTCATGTTTCATGTCGATGTGATGAATTCTTTCAAATAAAAATTGGAGATATTGAAGATATGGCAAATAGACTGTTGATCACGCTGACAATTACAAAAATAAAGAAAAAAAGATCCTTTATTGTAAGCGAATATTTAGACATATCGAAAATATAGTTCCGCAAGACCTACTATTAGATGGTAATAGTTTTTTTTATTAATATTCAAATGGTAAAACATATAACCAGTTAATAGGAATCCATATATTAGGGAAAATGCAAAAATAAGTTGCTGCGTTTCCCAAATTAAAGGATGCTCACGAATATACCGAATATTCTTTCCGTAGAACTTCAACTACACTATTAACAAATTCAGGAGTTGATATCATAACTGTAAAAATGCATAGTAGATGGAAATCTTCAACGGTAACTGAAAGCTACATTGAGAATGCAATTGCTAGCAAAAAAAAAATCCTTACATCAAGTTGAACTGTTGAAGTTGAATGATTTTTTAAATAATTCAACCACATTGAAGTATTCAATAGTTCTTAAACCAACTACTAGTGAATACACTTCAACTTACATAGACGAAGTAAATGTTTCAAAACAAACATGGCAAGAAATATCCCTTGCAATTTCACTATACATGTTTTCAATAAATAAATTTACTATTACCAAAGAAAAAATTTTAATTTAAAGGCAGTGAAAATAATTCTTAATGCTTAGACAGTAAATGTGACACTTTAGTGTCTGACAGCTGTCACTGCCTTACCGTATTACGCCTTGCTGTCCTATGTGCTTTGTTATACAATAGTATATTAAACAACAAGGTTTGAAAACGACTTGTGGAACTCTCCTTCGGCTCGTTTCACCAATATGTCTCGCTCGTGTGCAAAGAGGTTTTCAAACGACCACAAAAATCAAATTTTAATTTAAATCGTTTTTATTACTAAAATTGTCAACGCATTAACAAAATAAATTAAATATAACTTTTAATTTAACTCGTTTTTATTAATAAAATTGCTAACGCATTAACAAAAGAAACTAATATTTAATATTTATGGTAACATTTGAACAGGTTACGCCGGGAAAAGCAGTATTACTGTACACCTTGTTTTCGGTAATAGAGAATATTTTTGGTGTCGTGTTTTTAGTGCAGTTTTTCAGCGTGCGGTCGTTGTTTTCTTGTTGTATTCCAGTGGACGATCGTTGTCCTGGTTCTGTGGCAGCAGAAGACACTGAACTCTATATCTTTCGAAACTTCCGTTTTATTTCTCAAACAGTCATCAACGTAGCCTTCGGCAACTGTACTGGACTTCCACCCTCCATGGCGTTTGAGGGCATGCAGATTTGAGCCAGAATTGACTAAAATTGTGGCCGGCATAATTTGGGTGACAACATCAAACAAAAATCACAATCTGGAGAGGTGTGTGCAAAGATGACATAACCGTGTGCAAAATGTTTAGCACATAGGCGTGTGCAATATACCGTTTTCAGAGCGTGTTTTCCGTGTGCAAAACCCCCTTTTGCTAGGCAGTCGTATAAAAAAATTATTTACCGTATGTATCCAAATGAGATTAGATAGTTTTAAATAACAAAATGCTGGAGAATTGTGACTAGAAGTTATTAAGAGGTTTAAACAATTCAATTAAAATGAAACGAGTGTTTTTGTAAAACAATAAAATTTTCATATTCACGACTACATTGAAATTATCAACAATAGGTAATATGTATATCTTTGTGATGTATTCCGGTATTTCCGAAAATTGAATATTGTATGTATATAGGATCTAATAACAATAAAAAAATTATATATATATATATATATATATATATATATATATATATATATATATATATATATATATATATATATATATGTCTAAGGGCACAAAGGCAGATTCCACTATATTTTTACTCTTCAATGTAAATTCAGTATGTCGGCAGCTCCAACAAAATGACCAAAAGGATATATAAACTTGGGTAAACGAATTTGAGAAATATGTCAAGGTTCAATGGACGTATACACCCGCAGGAATACCGTAAAAGCCACATTTAAAGATGAAGTATTCAATAGTTCTATAAATTTACGAGAGCACTTCAGCAAGATATTGCACAAATTTTACTTTCAAACTAGACTAGACGTTAAGTAAATTCTGCATAACTATTTCTTTCGTTAAAGTTAGATCTTAGCGATATTCATTTCCGTGTTTTAGCCCACAAATGTACAGGGCGCCCGAAAGTAAACCGTCATACTTTAATAAAAAAATAAATTCTACATCTAAAAATAACTTTAATTTGCATAGTCCAAACAAGCTTCGTTATGGATATACAGGGTGTTAAAATTTAATTGAAACAGCACAAAAACTTAAATTTCTTCAAAACCGTTTGGTGAATATTATAATGAAATTTTAGAGGTGCCGATAGCTATGGAAGGCGCATACTTTGCAACACACAGGCGTAGCAGAATGTCGTGAATATTTTTGAAGTATAAAATAGTACGCCGCTGGGTTCTCTTAGAATATACTTTTTTTTTAAATTCGCTGTTCAATTCTGAAGAAAATAACTACGTCAAAATTTTATCGTTCAACTCACTGTGTACGACTAAAAATAACAATACAATTTTATATTCCAAAACTATTTAGTGATGCTCCGCTACGCGCGCCACTGTAAGACTAAAAAGTATTTTTTCTGCAAAACTGTTAAAAGTGGGCTTTTTAATTGTCATTTTTGATGCTAAAAATGTCATTTTTTGACACGCTAACACTAGTGTTAAAAGTAAATCAAAGTTTATTTAAATTTTGTTTTGAAAATTAATAAAATATTTTAACAAACACATGAACAACTTTTTATTTTAAATAAGTACAAACCAACATTTTAACTAGTTATTACTATTAACATTTATAGTAAAATTAGAACAATTTGAAATTGTAATTCCCTGCGGAGTCATCATACTTAAGTTGGTTTTACTGTCAACATGTGTGACACATCTATTTTCTGTAGAAATACTACTGGTAGTACTGGTGGTCTTGCTAGTAGTTGCAGCAGCAGGAAGTATTTGGCACGCAATTTCCTTCTTCTGTTCCAGTGAATTTTCAATGTAGCCTTCAGCTACCGTCGAAGATTTCCATCTTCCCTGTCTCTTGATGGTAGTAAGATTTGCACCAGAATCTGCTAACAATGTCGCCGACGAACGACAAAAACAGTGTCCGGTGTAGAGTTGAGGATTTGGTAAATTCAAGAACTCTGCAATGTTGGCAGGCATTTTACCAAGCATGTTAATTCCGACTGGATTCTTCACACATTTATTCTTCCTATATTTAAGAAAAAGTCGTCTTGACTTTTTTGCTTGATATCCTTCACCCTTCCGTTTTAAAAAAGCAATAAGTTTATAATGTTTGCTTATATCTTGATCTTGCTTTATTTTTAACATAGTTTTGATCATGGAATAATTTGACCACAGCGTTGACGATTTTCTTGGCTTTTTCCTCAAAATATGCCAGTAAAACACTTTCGTTACATTTCCCAGGGACCTTTTTAATGTTACACCATTCCTAAAAGCGTCTATAAGCGATTTCGTACTGTTCCTTTGATTTCGCCGGCAATAATTCCAATGTTGCTCGACTGGCGGCTTCTTCGATTTCAGCAGGAATGGATTCGCTACGCTCATTATCGAGATTATTCATTATACTTATAATATTACTAGAAAATGCTGTCAATATTTTTGCGTTTTTTTCGTAACTAACAACAGCACTGGTTGCTACGAAAATTTTGGTTCATAAACATTGCGATCTGTGTGGTATTTTTTGATTTCTTATTTTTATTGAGTTTAAAGTTCTTCCGATTGTTTTGTAGAAAAAATAGTGTATGATATACGTGTTAAGAGTGATTTTATTTTGTTCGTGAAGTTGAAAAACTCGCTACGCTCTTAATCATCTTCACTCACAAAATAAAATCTTACTTTTAACACGTATATCATAAATAGCTATTGTGTTGGAAAGTATGCGTCTTTCATAGCCATATACTTTTCTTAAATATCAATATAGTATCTCAAACTGTTTTCAACAAATTTTGTGTTTTTTTTTTTCAATTAAACTGTACCACCGTGGATATCGTGTAATTTTTTCGACAAATTTATAATTTTTAAACATTGTTAAGTTCAAAGTTTGACAATTGAGTTAAGATATATGAACAAATTATTAAATTGTTGACACCTCGTTATTCCTAGGAGAAGACAAAAGAAAGTTCACTCAATGGCTAACATTTATTAATCGTATTGTGTGGCTGTACAAAAACCAAAATGTTCCCTACAGTTTCACAACTCATCTAACTTGTCCAGACACGGATATGCACTATACGTTTACAATGCTAGGTAAGTGATGACAGTACAGTTCTGTGTATTTAGGTCCGATTACAAATTCAGTAGTTATTATAATCAGTGTTGTAAACTGCAAGTTGGACACCTTGTCAGCAGAACTAGAGATAACGTGATGGTAATTAGCATAAATAAATTTCAGGTAATGTTAATGTCTTCCCATTATTTCATACAAAACTCAGAAACCCAGCTTTATTTGTCCAAGCATAGAACAGTTAAATTAATGAACTCGGTGCCGACATTGATAAAGTGTATTTAAACGTTCCACAGTGTTAAATCCGAAATCTACAATAGAGAACGAAAAACAATAGTTGTGAATGTAAGATAGGTTAGTTTATATTTGACAATTCCACTCGTATCTCAATTAGAAACGCAAAAATCGTGGTTGGCTATCGTTTGGATAGGAAGGAAGAAAAATGCAACTAGAAAAAAAACGTGTATAAATTACGTTACCATAGTAACGCTATGTTATTTTATTTTTTGCACGATCCGTCAATTTGACATAATTACTGGTTGGATTAAAAAGAATAGTAAGTTGTGTTTACAACAGTCAGATCAGTAAGAACAATCCTACTAATCGAAAGGCAGCAAGTTATAAAATATGTAATTTTATTTGATTAAATTTTTTACTACATTAAAAGTACAATTAGTGCAATTGTTAAAAGACTTCTGGTTCCAGAAAAGGTAGAATCTTTGGGTGCATTTAGTGTCAAATCGTTTCTTGTGTTCTTTTCCACAATACAAGAAACTATAAATTCCCTGGGTGTATTTTCATGCAAAATTTTTCACATCAACGAATCAGCTGTGTAACGCTACCCACCGTGTTTTTAAGGCCTAAAATATCAACACCTTTATTCACCAAAAAAGCAGCTGAGGTTCTTCTAATCCCATGCATATTGCGATCTTTGAAGGCAAATTCTTATTGGTAGGCTTCGGTACTCTCGGTCACTTTTGCCTTCGACCAGGAAACCATCCTTACCGCTTTTGATACATAAATACTATATTAGACGTAATGTCACTTTAAAACTTTTAAATTGACATAGCTAATAGTTATCTATAAGTTAAAATGCAAAGTCTCGATTTGGGAATAGTTAATGAAATCGAAAATAGTATCCCTAAAAATACAAAAAAAAAAACAGTCATCAATTTGAATCAAGAATATTAGACACAAATTTTGATTTGGACACGCAGTAGTGTACTGAAGAAGTGGCAAGGATATTAATAGATTGGAGTATCAACATAAAAAAGAAAAATAGAAGAGATTATAAAGAGTACGTTGTGAAAACAATGTGGAATACCACAGCAAAAATACTACAAAACATGTATTTGGAAAAATGTTATACTATTTTCAACACATTCACCGATTCCGTTTTCAAGAGAGCCCGTGACGCACGCAATTCTAGGCAAAAGAAGTGACAAAGTAATTTCGAAAAATGCAAAGAGAGTTCTGGTTGCAATATCACAGGCCTACAGGCCTTTTGAAAAGATTTATTTATAGGGCTGCATACCCACTATCCTGGCGAGGAGAAGAGGCAGCAAACTTCAATAGCTCTTTGTGCAATAAATAATTTTAAACAAGTGACTTTTTTCCACTTGAGACGTAGGTTTCTTGATAAAGGCACCAACTGAGGTAAAAATACACCATATGCGGAAAAGAAACTTTTCCTACAAGTTGCACATATGATTATTTTAACTGCCGTCTCGGTCAGTGTGACCGTGAAAATTTCGTTCCCCAAGCCAACGCAGTCCATATGACCGAGAAAATCTTTTGACCCCCACGCGGGCTTGGTCAATATGACCGAGTCAGTTTTTCGTGTGCCACATACCAGACTCTAGGCATCTAATGGTTTTAACCGTGCAAAGTGACCGAGCCGGCCTGGAGGAAGCGCTGCGCACCCCCAGTTTGGGGCGTACAAATACAGAAAAAAAGTTCATCGTCGGTGAGTGGTTTCTTTCTCTTCCAATTTCGTTTTTGCGACATGTTTTTATACTCACATGTAAACAAAACAAATCACTAATTTAGACTAAGCTATCAGTCCAACTGATTCTCTGCGTGGACCGAGGAGTTGACCGCGCCGGCGTAGAACAATTGTTAGCAACGGCGCCAGCTCGGTTAATATGATCGAGACACATTTCCACGATTTACTTCGCATGGGTGACGAATATTTTAAAAATTTTTCGTGGGGCTTCATTACTAAAGGATATCTACCTCTGCGCAACATGGCCCAAAAAATGAAACTTTTGTCCCATATGAAATATATCGCCAGGCCCGAACAAAAATACAATAAAAACACTCCGACAGTTAACGTGTTAAGAGTGTTTTAAAAATAGCTAAAACAGCTATAGTTGTCATAATTTTTTTACTGAAAATTGTGAATTTCGAAAATGTGAATCAGGAAGCTGAACGGAATATTGATATAGAAACGTTGTTTATTAGGTTTTCGTTAATATTATTGTGTCAAAGATGTCAGAATTTTTTCTTTCAACGATAATATGGAAGGTGATATAGAAGAAGCATAAAAATCACAATTCAGTCATTATTGCCGTCAAAATCTAAAGATAAATATGAAAAAGCGTATTGCTTATTTGAAGATTGGAGTTATCAAAAGATAGTAACTGTTATTATTAAAGCAGCTCTAGTAGCCTTTTGAACAAAAATCCACACTTCTATGCTGTGGAGTCTTTATTCAATTATAAAAATGGCATTGTCAATGAAATAGAAATAATTTAAGTTGACAATAAATGAATAGTTAGATTAAGCATTATGATGTTTTTCCCGCACTAGTTTATGTACAATATGTATATGTTTTATGTACTTTTCGAAACACTATTAAAAAATTATATTATTTCAGGGAAGAAGAATCTAATAATGAAAAGTTAACTGGTCGCATTGAATACAATGTTTTCTTCATGTCAAGTTCGTTAATGGTTAAAATCCTGATGTATGTCCAGTAAGACGACAAATTATATTTCAACTGACAGACTTTTTCTATCTCTGAATCCTTTTTGGAAAAATTATACATCAAGGGGTTGATATAAAAACATTCCTATAGAAATCAACGAAATTCTTAAGGGGATGAAAAATATTTGCTGAAAAAATTAGATTGGACATGAAAAATAAAAAAATCTAATTATTCACATCGCTCCAACGCAGAATCAAATTGAACAAGAATTGATTTAGATAACTAAACATTCTTCACCAAATTTTATAAAACCTTATGTACAATGATCAATACTCTTGTAACAAATCCGAAATAAGCCTTTGGATAACGAGTCAGTGTCTACAACTCATTTAAAATCAGGCTCACAATCAGTATCCAGAAAAGAATCATTAATAGAATCAACGTCAAGGGGGCAAATTATATCCAATAACTGTGTTTTTAATAATTGTTCACTTTAAAAAAATATTCTGTTTATTATTAACATGCATTCATTGTCTTTTGTTTGTACTTTTAATAAAGTTGTAATTAAATTTTAGCATTATTCTGTTCATGGTCGGTCAGTGGTCGCGCGGTTTAAGGCGTCAGTACTTGAATCGAGGTGACTGATCGGTGTTGGTTCAAGCCCAGCTGCCGGTAGACCGTATATAAGCTATATTCGTGGAGAGGTTTGGCGCCCTCTCTGCGGGTATGGTAGGGTGGAAGAATGTTGGCTTGGGTCAATGTGAGAGATTGATACCGGTTGATATTTGACTACCCCCCTAATTAATGAGGTTTTCTAGGTTTCCCTCATTCCTGCACTGAATAGTGGTTAGGGCCTACCAACGTAAGTCGTTCCTGGGCGCAAATGCGGCCTGCTTAATAATAATATGCCGCCCCCTCTCCCGCACAAGTCTCCAACTTCTGGGCTAATCCCTGTGATTAGAATGAGGGGTAGAGATATTATTATTATTATTATTATGAAATTGTTTTACCAAATACCATTCTAGCTCAGATTTTGAGCCTGATATTTTTAATGTGTTAAAACGCCATATTTTACTCCAAAATAATGTGTAGTATGCATGGAATATGAATATACCCTGTATATTCGGGTAACAACTATGCGACATCAATCGAGTTCTGCCAAATTTAATCCGTGTCAGTCGTGAACATAGTTGACAACATGCATAAAAAACGTAAACATATGCCACTGCCAACATTTTTCTACCGTCGAATAATTTAAAGATGTTAAAAATAAATTTGCAGTTATTAATAATGTGATCATGATATATTATTAGAACAGTGGAGCAGCATAATATTCCACTAATATCTCTATCTATCTCTATATTTAAATTATCAAAAGAGTAATGCAAACCTGAAAAGAAAATGTAGAGGATAACATCGAGGTAGAGTGGCAGCCGATGTATGTCTTTGTTTTGAATGTCTAGTTGAATAAAGGAAACATGTAGGTATTGAAAGTTGATTCAGTTTAATCTAAGTATTTTACTCTAGATCTTAAATATTTTAAAAATGTATACAGGGTGATTCGGTCACAATGGCATTAATTTTAACCATGTATTCGGAAGGCCTAATATAGAAAATTGAAAAAATAATATTGTTTACTCGACCTCTCAAAAAATAAAAACATCAACCCACAACAATCGGTAGCATGGCGCTCCTGATACGCTATAAATTGTTCTGATAACGCATTTGAGAATTGAAGCTATATTGAAGCAAAACAGCGTTGCCATTCAGGATCACATAGACAATAACAGCATGTTTATTAAGGTTCGGTACTGAAGTGAAATATTTTTTTCTACTAACAAATTTCTATGCAATCTAAAATGTATCCATTTTTTGTATATTTTTTGAAATGTCTTTAAAAATTGTTACATTTAGGTATTCATCATGTCCTCGTAGTGCAAGTTCAAAATGTCCACAAAATTTTATACAGTAAGTGATTTTAGATAAAATATACATATTTTTTGTATTTTCATTATATTCTTGAAAGCGGAATCAAGTTGAGCTTGTACGTGATATTCCCAAATAATGCAAATTGCATTTGATGAATGAATATGAATCAGACTTAAATCCTTTACTTCTGTATTTATTCAGACCTTCTCATCGAGATCAGTATCGATTTACACACACAAATACGGAAAACAAAAGAACACAAAAAAATATGTTTTTCTCGGAACAGCCACAAATCCAATATTTTCTTACAATGTCTTTATTAAAATGTTTTTTATAAATCTTTCCATGGTTCTGTTCAGCAGAGGACGACTGTGGTTTTTCATTACTAATTTTTTCTGTTAGGAAACTTTGTAGAATTTTGCTTCATCCAATTTTTATTTAGGTAGGGATACATCATAGACAATACTAATATGGTTCTTCATAAGCAACTCGAGATCACATCTATGTTGACGTCAAAATACAGTTCGATGGCAGGTTTTCAGCGGCATAGCAAAACGGACACGAACGAGCTTCGATTTATTCCGCCGTTAACATGAGATTGCCAAATTTTTAACTGTGCCAATTACATCCATTGTGCCCATGCCGGCGCATGATTACTGCGGTTGAGCATTTACTATGAGACTAATCTGTTAAGTATTCATGATTTCATACTCATTAGAAGGTGTCCTTCGTCTTTCTTTTCCAATCCGTTACATCTATTGCCACTGCCTCTCTCGATCTCTTCCTCGGTCTACCTCTTTTTTTCTTGTAGTTAGGTTTACTCCCTACTATTTTCTTAACTGCCCTTTCATCTTCCATACGTTCTAGATGCCCTAGCCACTGCACTCTTCTGGCTTTTACAAATTCGTCTATTGTTGGTGCCTGGTACATTGCATATGAACATTCCGAACATTGTGCCGTTTAAAAAAAATTGATATCTGCCTGCAAAAAAACCGAAAATTTTAACGTGTCCTTTCTGTGCCCCCTACTTTGCGAAAATCGTATTTTCTTTTATCTGCTGAATTGTGTTAGGTGTTCCGACTTCTACATTTGTTTTTAGGCGTGGTTTACAATAATACTCTTGAGAAATTGGTTAACATTAAAATTTAGTGATACGCGAAAATCTGAAGAAATTATAGCGAGAAAACCATTTAAAAAGTTCAACTTTAACGCTTTTTATCTTTTAAGGGAGATATTTTTATATATAGGTCAATAAGGTTAAATCTTCATATTTTACAGCCAAACATACGCAAAATAACCCGTGCAGAATTTCTGGATAATAAATAATGTTTTTATTTCAAAGGTAACATAAATATTTGACATTTTAGTGCTGTAACAAACATTTCTGTAGGTCTACATAGTTTAAAATTGGATTTAAATCGGATATATTTTGAATATTTCATCACTTTAAAAAACAAAAAACGGGATACAGACAATAAAATATCTGTCGTGCACTTTATCATTTTTGTTAAACAAATATTTCACTCATTCCACAGTTAATTAGGTAAAATCTACAACCCACAGATTTATCCAGGGAATAATAATCCCGAAATTCATCAACGTCGTAATCATTTGTTTGATCCTTTGATCATCCGTGTTTTACTTTAGCGTGAAATATGGTCTGTAATTTGAAAACAGGTACTTTAATATCCGTTACAAATGGTGATAATTTATTTGTATGTGATATTCAAAATGCGATTAACGTTTGTACAATGACTGTCTAAAAATGTTTCATTTTTCAATCCTGCAATCTACTGCATGAATATAATTATAATTACAAATTAACTTTCAAATCAAAAATCTGTCTTATAGTCTGTTTCGAAATGAAAGAGAGTAATAAAACCCCGAGATAAGAACTGGCCATGGGCGTGGTAATATTTCGTTTCAGGTAATTATCGTAATTTTATTTTAAAAAAGAAATACCAACGCTAAACAAAATTTTAAGTGAACTTTCAGGAGACAACGATTTGACAAAAATCATTAGAAGCAAATTATGGGCCGTCTTACGAAAGTTGAATTTTTGTTGGGAAAAGCAGAACAGGAAGTCAGTTCTTATCGATAAAGATGAAATTATTTGTTGGCGAAGATCCTACTTCACATCAATTAGAAAATTCCGTGACGACGAAGGGAGGAATATTTATTATCTAGACGAAACTTGGGTCAACGAGGGATATACTGTAACAAAAGTATGGCAAGATAAAAATGTAAAAAGTTTTCGACAAGCATTTTTGGATGGACTTTCAACAGGGTTCAAGGCACCTTCAGGTAAAGGGCAGAGTGACACATATAGGTAGTGCCAGTGGTTTTGTAGATGGCGGTTTACTTTTATTCGAATCTAAAAATACAGGTGACTATGACGAAGACATGAACGCAGATGTTGAAGAGCATTTTACACAGATGTTGGATCTTATTCTTCCGGGGTCTGTAATTGTCATGGATAATGCCAGTTACCATTCACAGCAGACCGAGCGAATGCCTACGGCTTCAATGGTTATCAGGAAAAACATTTCTTTTGAAACAAATATGGTGAAAAAGGAACTTTTGACATTTGTCAATCTTAATAAAGATCAGAAAATATATGTTATCTATGCAATGGCAACAAATCGCCAAATAACGGTACTACGGTTACCACCTTATCACTGTAAACTTAACTTAATCGAATTAGTCTGGGCGCAGGTAAAAGGAGATGTAGCGCGAAATAATACGACGTTTAAATTAAGTGACGTGAAAATTTTGTTAAAAAATTCCTTGGAACGAGTAATTGCAGATTACTGGCAAAGATGTATACATTATGTACAGAAAGAAGAGGAGAAAATGTGGGAACTCGATAATTTAATTGACGTTACTGTGGAACCTATTGTTATCAATCTAGGAGACGAAGATAATTCATCAGAATATTTAGTGGATGAATTTTAATATACCTACTTTTTTATTTTCTTTATTATACATTTATACAACACTACATTTACTAACCATAATTTGAATTTTCAAAATACATATATTTTTGTGTGGAATAAGAGTCTATTCATTAAATTTAAATAAATATTTTGATAATAATATTGAATAATTTTATTTGAATTACTAAAAACCCTCTTAACCCGGTTATGATCGTTAAAGTGGCATCTAGTTTTGAAATGCTGTTTTTATATTGTTTACTTATAAGAGAAATGGACCGAGAAATTGAAACGGCATAGACAAAGACGGATTGTCGGGGATTAAATTTTATCTACCTGCTACAATTTAGTACGGTTCGATCACACAAAGTTTTTTTATAAGTACACCTCATCTATACCGATAATACATAATATAAAAATGTTGAATATAAACACCAGTACTACATTTATTTACGATTTGCATACATAATAAGCTTTTATCTTTCATTTCTAAACAGACTATAGTTTCATTTCAACGTACATAATCGTCGGTCTAAACAAGTAGAAGAAGCAAATATTTTTTCTAAATTCATTTTTCAAGACCTTCAAAAATAAGGTTTCAAACTTAAGGTTTGATTTAATTCAGACTTCTTTTAGGAAATTAAGCTTGCTCATTGCGTAATGTGACCAAAAATGTTCTTATTATTCACAAATACATGGCTCTCTGAAATACTATTATGCATTTTTTATGGAAACAAAAGCAATTCAGAAGATCTGTATTCAAAATTTAGTGGAATTAGGAAGTTATCCTTTTATTAAAAATTATTCTCAGTATTACGACTACTTATTTATTCAATACTCATATGTTCTTTATAAACTCACCGTCCAAATTATGCTTTATGGCTATATTATTATTATTAAAAATTCAATAAGGGCAGAGGACAAAGTCCTATTATGCCCATTACAAGAAAAAAAAACAACAAATAATATGCCTGTGACAAGTAAGTACATACAATTAAATTACATTTACATTTACAATTTATCGGTGTGAGAACTGACAAACAGTAACAAAATGACCAATAAACACTTAAACTTACAAATAGTAGACAAATGCACAAATTTAATTGAGAAACCAATCTAGCCAAAAGCGATCATATAATTGTCAATCTTGTTTTTAAAAGAATTAATTGATTGAGCATCTAATACATCAAGGGGCAGATTATTCCAAAAGTCAAAGTTCTGTTACTAAGAAAATACTGTCTAGCCCGTGTCTTGAATGATTCCTTTTTTAATTTATATTGGTGTCCACGCAGGCGAGCATCTGTGTTGAGTGGAAAAATTGAAGCTAGGCCGCCAAAGTTGTACTTCAAAATGCGGAACGTATATATCGAGGGGTGTTTCGCAGAGGCATTTTGGTGTACACATTGCAGGTATTTTGAGACATTTTCTTGAATCCCGAGGTATTTTAGGGCATTTTAAGGCATTTTCTGGTATTTAGGAGCATTTAAGTGCATTTCGAGGTATTTTCTAGAATTTCGAGGCATTTTGGGGTGTTTTAGAGGCATTTAAGAGTATTTTTGAAAGAATTTTTGTATTGTATGTGTACGCGTAATAGTTTGTCCACGAGGTGCTCGTTGAGATGAATTGTATAATTCGATATTAAGGCGTCAGGCTGATCAACTAGGCTCATGGATGTTGAAAATTGTACCTTAGTGTCATTTCTTTGGTTCAAAATAAAAAGCATGTAAGTAAGTGACCACTTATTTAGTTATAATAGGTAACTATTTTTGTTTTTTGTAAACTTCGTTTTCAACCGGCTTTGATTGATTCACTTCGACTCACGACTTCTATAGTTGTACACATTGTATAAGAGTTAAAAACGGATGTAAATAGGCGAAGCGGGTCCAGTGTATGTTTGTCCAGTCGATAACTTGACGAAGGAGATTTATTGCAAACCAGAAGACTTTTCAAAATATCTAGGTGCATACATGCATATGCATATTATATGGGTGTAAATATTTTTACAGTTAGACTAAAGAAGTTTTAAATGTAATACATTTTACATTAATATTATATTCTAGTGCGACTTATACTTCAATAAATTGCACGATTTCCAAGTTAAAACAAATTACTATGTAATGTAAAGCTTGTATTTTCTTAAATACACAATTAAATTTATAAGTTATTAATATCTAAAAACAGTTTTACATTACGTAGCAATTTTCAAGTAGTATTTTACTCTGAAACGGTGCATTTTATCGAAGTCGAAAAAGAGTACCTTTATAATTTAAAATTCATTACATTTCTTTGGTCCAAGCTAGGGTAAAAATAATTTCTAACTAAAAAGTTAAACTATAAATATCTTAAGTCGGCCCTGTTTAACACATATTTGAATCAAATGCTTAAATTTCCAGCGTTCAAAATTTCATTATTTTATCTTGATAGATACCTTTTCGGTAATATAAACCATCTTCAGTTTGTTTTTATTTAATCGTTTTCACTATTTACTATACAGGGTGTCCGTTAAAGAATGGGCCAAATTCACTAGATTCTACGACAAAAATTATTGGGCAAAAGTCATATACCTCCAATGTTGTTCATAAACGCTTAGTTTTCGAGATGTTGAAGTTGAAAAAATAAAAACGATTATCAGACATATCCTGGAGATATGTTAAGAGATTGTTTTCATATATGAGCTGAAAAAAATCCAAATGAAAGCATTGTACGACACTTTCAACATGAGTTTAAGTTCAATATCAGGTTCGGAATATTTGACGATCAGGTTCTTGGGCAATATGAACTTCGGGCATCTATCTTTAAACGGCCAACATTATCTGCACTTTTTACAATCTAATTTAATTGAACTACTAGAAGAAATTCCTTTGAACATTATTGCTCATGTGGTATTTACATGATAGTGCCCCTGCGAGTTATCTTATAATAGTAAAAAAGCATTGAGATTTCGGCATCTATGGATAGAAAAAGAAAATGAACATCCATGGCCGCCACGTTGTTCGGATCTAAATCCGATTGATTTTTTTTTCTGGGGTTATATTAAGGCCATAGTTTATAGTGCTGCCTCTATCAACAATAGAAATGAACCATGGCAAAGAATAGTTTCAGCTGCAAATGCTATGAAAAACATATTTTACAACTATAATACTTGAAATATATTATGTAAACAGTATAATGTTTGTTAATGCAATTTAATTATCAAATAATTATGTTTCTATAACACAAGTTGCAAGTTAATGGAGTTACGTAATCCACGAACTGAGCATCCTTGCCTACTTTAAACGCAGTTTATTTTTTCAGAAACGGTGCCTCTCAGCTATATTCAACAAATATATCTTTTTTGTTGAAAAATCATTGAAAATTTTAAAAACATTATTTATTTCCGCTTTATGCAGTGGCGCATTTATTTTTTAGAAAATAATCTCGAAAATATAGTTTGCACGTCACTGTTTGTTTCGTATTGACGTGATGTCGCAGCAAATGAAGGAAGTTGCCATTAGAACTCCTTATACCCAATTAGACAAAAATACCTTAATGCATCTCCGAGATAGGTATGCCTAAAAATCGTTTTTATTTTTCAACTTCAACACCCTGTATCTGGAAAACTAAGCTTAATGAGCAACATTGTATGACTTTTCCCAATTAATTTTCATCGTAGAATGTAATGGTAAGGTTTGGCGTATTTTTTAACGAATACAATGTATAAAAATGATAAGTAATACAATTAGGACAGAAAATGGTAACTAAAAACATAAGGCTTTTCGAGGTATTCCCTGATATTTAGAGGCATTTGTGGTATTTCTGGTATTTCGGTAACATTTCGGTGGCATTTAGGGCATTTCGGGGGCATTTCGAACATTTTTTAGCATATTGAGGTAATTTGTGGCATTTCGGAGGCATTTTCCGCGAGGAAGGAATTTTGGTGTACAAAATCTGGACAGCGAAACGCCCCTCGGTATATGTGAAATATCAAAAAATAACTTGTGTCTTAGAAAAGCTTTAATTTCTTTTACTGAATTCAAGCACGCCTTATTTGAATCTAAGGCCTTCAGCGCATTCTAACTATTGAAGATTATGTAGCTAAGCTAAAGTATGTAGCCGTCCATATTATGTTCCCCGTTAATAATAATTTTTGGCAAAGATTTCAGCCTGGAATACTATAGAGAATTATTCCATCACAATATGTAGTAGTGGTGAGTTTAACAACACTTCTAATGCAGCTGTTCAAGTCGACGTCATAGCTGTTGTTATACTCATAAAGAATAATTCCTGAAATATATTCAGTTTTTTTCTGCACTGGCGCTGGTTGCATTGGTCTACTGGATCTTGGACCACCACACAAGTGCATCATTATTAAAATTCCGCTATTGAGGTATACAGAGTGTTTCATACTCGAGGCGAAAAATTATACGGAGTGATATTGATAAAAAATTAAAATACATTTTTTGCCGGCATTGTTTAGTTTCCCAGTTATTAGTCTACATTAGATCAATGTTCATCAAATAATAGCAGTCCATGAAATAAATTATAAAAAGTACCTATATCATGAGGTGAAGTAATGAAACAAAACTAATGTTTTTTAATTTTATTTAAATCTATATTGGTTATAACTTAAAGGCTAAATCCAGGACCATATTAATTTGTTATATTAACAAAAATTGATTTAGTGATATTATATAGTATATTAATTACAAAAAATATACATACAAAAATAATAAAATGATTATAACAAATTCTCAAAATTACCACCATCAGCGCAGATGAAAGAATGTATTCGATTACAAGCATTATTCTTTGCATTATTATTTACTCATGGTTATCAATTTTCACTACATAAACCTGTTATAAATTCCTTATACAACATAATTGAGGATTCAAGTCCGTTTACCACGTAATCATAGCACTTGGCTATGTTGGTCAATCTATCTCTCATTAAGAGTTTTGTTCAAGTAACTCTACACATTGCGTCCAATATGTGACTATGCCCGTCATGCTGAATCACCTATTGTACTCCCTATAAGCTTGTAATCCACTTCCGTCATAAAAGATATACAGAAGAATAATATCCGCTTATTACTCCTTAAAAAGCATGTCCAACAACAAAACCAACAAAGCCTCTTTGTCTTTGACATCCAATAAACAATTTTGTTGTGTCATCCCACTTCTTTCAGCTAATTATTATTTATTACTGATAAAAATTGTCCACATACAGAACATTTCAAGGATAATAACTCGAGAAGAGAACCCTACCACGATTTTTTTAAAGAAGTTATATGTATATTCAATGTAAATAACGTCCTCGTTTTCAGTCTACAGGTTTTTCTTTATCGAAAATACTAGTTCGTATCTACATTAACAATTTGGTTAAATGTCGATTATAAATTTTTTGTTGCGGGTATCTAGGAAATGCATCTACAGGGTGACTCGTAAAGTAGGTTAATTGGGCAGTACAAAATATGACCAAAAACTCTAATAAACATAATCTCTTAAACGCACCGTTTCCAGTTATAAACCTTAAAAGGTGCAACTACAAAAATAATTCTTCTTTAGAAAAAGGGAATATATTAAAATTTTCAAGAACTAGTTAGCCTTAAGAAGCCAATAAATAATGTGAATATTAACAAAATCGTCCTTTTTTAACACTGTACTATTTTCTGCAATTTTTTTTATCTACAAAGGTAAAGTAAATTTCACAAGATTTTTTAGATTTTCTTGTCTCTTGTGTTTTTTTTTATGTAAAATGTTTAGTAAATTTGCAAATTGCATAAGGATAAGTGTTCCAGTATCACCTGTATCAGAGTTTCAAAATAGTGGAAAATAGCTAATTGTCATAGTTAGATGAGTAAGGAAGGTGAGAGTTACAAGATACAAGACTTCCTAGGCGTACCACTTAAGAAAGGTTCAAATAATACAAAAGTAAACTATTAAAATGCTAGGTTTATTCATCGTCAATTCACTATTGGTAATTTTGTGTTCTTTGAATCATTCTTAAGTAGTATGCCTATGGAATATTGGCCTTGGCAATTCTCATCTTCCTTAATCATCTAAGTATGGTCCCTACAATTTACCGATAAAACTATTTGGGGTAATTTGTAGTAAAAAGGTATTTTTGCAGTGTCAGTAAAATTAGCAACGTTTGAAGTTGTAAAATATCATTTTTGTAGTGTTAAGTAAGTTCATGTGGACTATAAATAAATAGATCAGGTAAAAGTTAGATTATTAATTTTTATTATCTTGTCTGCCTTATAAGAAAGTAGTATCATTGAACTTGGAGAAAAATTAAAATTTACAACCGTATCTCAAGATCCGCAACTTTTCCGATAACTTTTCAAGAATACTTTTTTACCACAAATTGAGAGAAAATTATCAATATCATCACATTTCAGGACAATCAGTGGTGTACCTTTTTTCTCTTCGATCAATTGCTCTGACCGCCCAATAAATTTACCACTGTAGTATAAAATTCTTTTAGTCATAGATGAATAGATTATGTTGAGAAAATACTTATCTCTCCCAAATTGTATAAAGTAATATTTGCAGAATATAAGTTATCGATAAGAAAATTTGAAAAAACTTACAAAGTTTTGAATCAAAAACTGCTTAATATAATAAATTTCAATTAGTGTCACCGGTAAAATAGATCGCTGAAATGTTGCAGGTATATCATTTTATTAATAATCATTCCCGTTCATCACGTGCAAATGAAAACAACAAATAATACAGACAACGCGCTGTTTAAATGATATAATCAGTATAACACATTGTCACGAACTTAAAATTTAATAATTTTTAATGAAATGTTTTCAATGCAGGCCATTTAGATTTTCTTAAGAGTCTGTTCTCTGTACACTCCTCGGGTAGCGCTCCGGGGTCGGGTGCACGGGCGTTACGGCTGGAGGCGGAGATTATCGCTCTCCCATTACAATGACTTTACGGTGGACGTATTTAGAATATTTAGATTTAGTGATTTAGATTTAATCGGATTTATAAAAATAAGATCAAATTATCGATGCTTGGGACACTATTTGACAATTATTACGTTTTTCGTCACATCGCGCTTGTAAATCAATGATTTTACTTATGTTCGTAGTTTTTTTACAGCTTCAGTGTTTTATATTCTTTATAATTTTATTATGGAAAATACGTATTTAATTTGTGGAGAATTTTGTTCAATTTGGAACTTACCAAAAAATTACATTGTTTTAATAAGCAATGTAAAAATTGTATACCTAAGGAATTCTAGTAGAACTTCTTATATTTCCGAAACTGTTAGTCTAAACTAAAAAATGTATTCTACAAGAAAGGTTTAGACACCACCGCCAACAAAAGAATCAGCATCGAACTCCATAAGATCGATTAATTCAATACTGTATATATAACGTATAGATTATAAGTGACTATGTATTTCTTTGAACTCCGGTCCTGCCCGCATTTATCAATCTCTAAGACCATCCCACTGAGTGAAACATACGTGGTTGCAGCATTTAAAATATATTCGTTTTTGAAGTTGTAGACGTTCGGCATTTAGCATAGAATTTTGAGTAATTTTTAGCAATTTGATATAATTTTGATATCGTTGCAAAGCTAAAAGACAGACATACTTCTCTCGTGTAACCAATTTTCGATTTATGCCTTTATTTTTTAGTAAATAAATTGTAAATATGACGATTTCTTGCACAGTATACTCATTAAATTTAAATAATTAAAAATTAATTTTCAAAAAAATATATTACACAGCAGTCTTAGGAAACAACTTTGTCTTTCGATTGTTTTTTTATTGGGGCCGCTATGTTTATTCGTTGTTTAAATAAGTGTTTTGGGCCGAGCGTAAAAAATCGGTTTATTTCAAGCACGTGACGGACTCTTAATAGCTTTTGTTAATCGAATTTTCTGATGAAAATCCAAGCTCTATAATTTTCGAAATTAGATTCGCAATAAATAAGTTCACTTTTTGAAAAAGTTGTGTACAAAAATACAAAAGAGTTATGAGATTGCATTATGCTGCTAGGCAGTTTATCATTACATTTGGGTCGGTCAGTGGTCGCGCGGTTTAAGGCGTCAGTACTTGAATCGAGGTGACTAGATCGGTGTTGGTTCGAGCCCAGCTGCCGGTAGATCGTATATAAGCTATATTCGTGGAGAGGTTTGGCGCCCTCTCTGCGGATATGGTAGGGTGGAAGAATGTTGGCTTGGGTCAATGTGAGAGATTGATACCGGTTGATATTTGACTACCCCCCCTAATTAATGAGGTTTTCCAGGTTTCCCTCATTCCTGCACTGAATAGTGGTTAGGGCCTACCAACGTAAGTCGTTCCTAGGCGCAAATGCGGCCTGCTTAATAATAATATGCCGCCCCTTCTCCCGCACAAGTCTCCGACTTCTGGGCTAATCCCTGTGATTAGAATGAGGGGTAGAGATATTATTATTATTATTATTATTATTATTATTATTATTTAGTTAAAATCCCCTAATTCTAATGAGATACAAGTCAGTAAAATAATATCAACTATAAAGTCACTTTTAGTATTTGTGCTTTTTGAATTAAATTAAATAGAAATAACTGCCGAAAGTACGTAATTGCGTGTTTCAACATTTTAAAAAAACGTGTAAATCTCACTTGAGCCTGTAATCCCGAGACGACGCAAGCGAAATCTAGAAGAAGCAAATGGAGAAACACAACAGCCGCAATAACTTTCCTTACCTTTTGTTCGGCTTCCTTTTTCCATCGCATTGGAAGACGCCGATCCATCGCTGTCTCGACCGCCAACTTTCCTCCGCTCATTCCGCTCTAATTTTTCAATAATTGCTTCGCTATTTTTACGACTTTCACTAGGAGTACTAGGAGTTATAGGTTCCTGCACTACGTAATTGCAGTTATCGTTCAAGTTCGCATCGATTTTATCGTCCACTTTTTCGCGAAACGGAAACACATCACTGAGGGAATAAAACAAACTCGCGCCCGGATTTATCTGCTTTGCCGTCGTCTTATCGGTTTCCCTAGAAAAGAGCAGTTATTATTGATCGTCCGTAATAGTGCTAATAATTTATAATGCACTAAAATTAAATTAAACCTCTAAATTCTATTAAATCAGACTTTAATCTTTTCTTTTCCTTTTATATGTTTAAAGGTATACAAGGTGCGGCGTGTATACGTAATGAAGAACAATTAAACTATAGTTTCATGACGATATTTGTAATAGAAAAGTCTTATAATATGAAAGAATTATCCCCTTGTGTTTTTTTTTCATCAAATTGAATTCCAACTATGCATCGAATAATTGTCCTAAGATAGTCCTGGATGGACAATTTAAGTCAGAACTGTTCGACTTCTGTAAATAAAATTGGATTTATAAGGGCCGCAACATAATAGTGTATGATGATGTTAGGAGAATAAGTGATACTTTATGTGCTAAGTGAAGCACATACAGGGCGGCCAAATGAAAACGAAACAGAGCTATTTTCAGGAACTGCGTCAAGATTGCAGAAAAACGCTCAGATCCGTCGATTTTAGATTAAAGGGGAACATTCTTTGCTGGTATTTTTGACTCCGCCACTTTCACCCCCAAGCAAGGGTAAACATTACCCCAAAATATTTAAATGGCATTGGGGGTTGAGTAATATTTATTTTGAAAGCTCTTACAATTCTCTTTACAACAGTCTTTAAATTTTATAGTTCCGCTCAATACTTTGAAAAAAATTTACATTTCAAAATTTAAATTATGTTTACTTGCTTACTTACTACTTAGTCGATTAAACGTTCAAACTGATGACCGCCCGCTTCCATACAAGAATAAAGATTTTGTTCGTGCATATTCTGAAGCATTTCCGAAGTGATTCTACGGCATTCGTCAACGATTCTTTGCCACAATTCTTGCAGCGACTCTGGCTGTGTTTTATAGATTTTACTTTTTAGATATCCCCACAATAAAATCAAGGGGCGATAAATCCGGTGATCGTGGAGGCCACTCAATGCTTCCTCTTCTCCCAATCTAATTTCGTGGGAAACGTTCGTCCAAATACTGGCGGGCAATTAACGCATAATGCGGAGGAACACCGTCCTATTGAAAAATCAAATGATTTTAATCATACTGTAAAACATTTTCAATAATATTAGTCAACACTGGGTCAATAGCGTCTTCCAGTGATTGCAAATACATTTTGGCCAGTTAAATTACCAGATAGATTTATTCTTCTTCAAAATGCTTTGTTTGCCACTTCGATTGATTCCAGACACAGATGTCAGCTGCCTCGTACTTAATGTAGGATCAAGATGAACTTGTCCCAAAACTGCAGCTTCATTAACTATAGGTTTTCCAAGTTTGTTATTGGCTACGTTCTTGATTTTTTTACTAACTCTAGAAAATACTTTCTCCTGACATGTCAATTGTTGAGCTGTTCTTGGCACATTTATTGTAAAGTAAAGCGAAATGATATCTACCCTTTCCACAATGGAATAAACCATTGTGTTTAGTTTTAAAAAACACAATTAAATAAACTACCAACCAACGCTCCCAAATAATACAAGAAAATAAATTTGGAATCCACTAATTTTACGTTTGTTGTGTGTATAGTATTCATTTCTGTTTTTTACAATTGTTTTTTTTACGAAAGTGATAACAAATCGCCAAAAACCAATGTAACGCAAAAATATACTAAATTTATACCATTAGCGGACTTAACTCGAATGAGTGACATTTTTACCGTTACTAATTGTTTGTACATTAGTTTCAACTTTAAAATCAAAATCCTTATTAAGTATTGGGCAGAATTATAAAATTTAAAGTCTGTTGTAAAGAGAATTGTAAGAGCTTTCAAAATAAATATTACTCAACCCCCCATGCCATTTAAATATTTTGGGGTGTTGCTTACCCTTACTTGGGGGTGAACGTGGAGGAGTCGAATATAGCAGTAAAGAATGTCCTCCTTTAATTTAAAATCGACGGGTCTGAGCGTTTTCCTACAATCTTGATGCAGTTCCTAAAAATGGCTCTGTTTCGTTTTCATCTGGCCACCCTGTATATGCGAAGCACTTCAAAGTATCTGATTTTCCGAACATCCTATACCATTTTTTTCTTCAAACGTTATAAATTCTTTTAAATAAAGATTGTAAGATTGAATCTTTAACTTGTTTCACTGTGTATACCTTTACTTATCGTTATCATAGATACGTACTTGCATTTATCAAATGACGGTGACGAAAGACTGAAAATGAGTGTAGAAGTGGCTGATGAACCTCTCGAGGTGGTAGAGGCGACCAGAATGGCTGAAAATTTATTGCCAACGAAATTGGGTGCAGTATATGAAGCTACCTTTGTCAAGTTCGACAAATGACGTATTGAAAAATATGTCTCTGACGATTTAATGGCATACTTTTCGGAAATGGAACAAAAACAGAAGTGTTCTACTTTGTGGGCCCATTATTCAATAGTAAAGTCTGTAATAAGTTTGAAGCATAATGTGAGCATTGAAAAATACAACAATTTGCGTGCATTTTTGAAAAAAGAAAGCGAAGGTTATAAGCCAAAGAAATCGGCAGTCTTGTTGAGAGAACAGTTTCATACATTTTGCCTGATGCTCCAGATGAAAAGTATTTGGTGATAAAAGTAATACAATCACATTTTATTTGATTCATATTGTGCTAACCAACTCTTATTTTTTTCAGGTAATTTTGATTTTTTGTATATCTGAGGCATGTCATTGCGACTAACTAGTAAAGATGACAATTGATGATATGGAAGACATGAGATCTTTGCTGTTAATTAACATTCCTAACATTAAAACTAATAAGAATAGAACTTTCACCGTGAGAGAATAAATATTTAAGTAAATATAGAAAGTACGTTAATTTGCGTACTCGGGAATATAAAGCTGTTATGGGTATCCATCCAATTGGTAGTGTAGCAAAATATGTGACATTATACTTATTTGAATCATCCAACTGGGAAAAGCATACAGGGCATTCTCTGAGAAAATCTTCTGCAACAATGCTTGTCGATAATGGGGAGGATATTACTACGTTAAAAAGGTATGGAATGGAATGGGAAAGATGCATCAAAAGTTCTGTAGAAAGTAAAACCAAAATTGCTAGGAGAATTCTTCAACTTCCCTCTGCGGAGAATGTCGAACAATTTTCATTTAACGAACCCTCTTAAAGCAATGGATCTTTATAAGTATAGTTGAGTATAGAAATATTGTCATGAGTGCAGTGAGTATTGCATGAAGTGGAAGATTCTTAAATGATGCAAGTATTTTACTATAAATATTAATAACAAATATTAAATATAAAAAATAAATGTGCATTGTTAAAATTTAATGCATACTACTATAATGTGTTTATGCGCTTAGAGGTATAAATAAATACTTGTACTCATGTCATATAAATGACACTGATACTTTGTATGAAACATTATCAGTGATTTATATAACTATTTGTATTTCTTCAAAAAAATTAAATAAATAAATAAACAAAAAAAAAACAAAAAAATTAGTACCAATAACTTATCAGAGAGGGAATACCGAATACCTATAATTTGACTTAATAAATTTCATGCTGGAAAAGCTGCTTTCGCAAAGATACGTGCTTCTCAGCATTGTTGGGGTAACGTTCTCATGGGAGTAACTTAAAAAAGTTCAATCCTATTTTGTTCTTCCCTGGTAAAAAGCATCTAATCTCTTATGTTTTTAACAGAAATAGTAAATGGCTGAATTATTGAAATTTCTTCTCGAATTTTCTTAATGTCACTAAATCGTTTATGAATTCTTTTGCAATTATTAAAAATAAAACTTTCTGAAAATCTTTCATTTCTTCAAAGTATCCTTTAGAGCATGTTCTAGAGAAGACTTGGAAAGCTTAATTTTATTTTTAAATCCTCTTATGTGATGCAATTTTCTGGTAAAAGTTTTTTTATATTTTTAGGTATTAATAATATTGTGTGAAACTAACTACTCAGTGGACAAAAGCCCCAACCTGCGTTGAATTACACCCACAATATCTACCCATATATTCCTTATTATTAGCTTTTGTAACATTTTTTACTGTTTTAGAATTTTAATATTTATAATAATTTTTATAGTTAGATATTTGATTCAACTTAAAGGAGACCACCTGAAGAAGCAATCCTAAAAATGCAGAAATAGGTCAGATCTCATCTATTGTGGTTGAATTTGTCGTGTTCCCACTGCCAAAAAGTGAAGTTAGATATTTATAGAGTGTTTCATTAGAAGGTTAGTAAATTATATTATTTTCTTTAGATAATTATTGAATAGAGCTTTGTCTGTGGAATTGTTCATTAGCATACCTAGATGTTTGGTATCAGAGAACATACATATAACTTCATTGATAGAAATTGTAGGAGATTTGATTTATATTAGCTTAAAATACCTTTCTAAAACAGTAAAAAAATATTCTGCTACTTTCCTGGTAGCTTCAAATTTAATTTAAGGTGAGTTGTCAGGTCTGTTAAAAATGCAAGGTTTGATAGAAATTTTACATCCACAATTTGATTTTCCAGGTCCATAGTGTCGGACTTTATTTTTAAGGAAAATCTAAATCTCCTTGTGTAGAGCGAAGAAACGTTGGAAACAGTTTCCGGCGCTTAACCAACAAATATCCATATGAAGTAATGAAAAAAATCACGAAACTTTCTGAGCCAAAGCGCGATTGTCCCCTCTTATAATATTAACTATTTTAACAACCATTTCCATAACATCTTTTTGAAGACTATCCACATAGGAAACAATGCAGTTGTCACCGGTTTATTTTATGAGTCTTGCAAATCCAATTTCAGTTACTATCACAGCTCTGGCTCCGTCGGCGACAGGATCATTTATCGATTCTTTCATAGTCTGATACCACCTTCCTTACAACTTAAAAAATACCCTTAGTTATAACCATGGAAAATAATAAGATTAAGTATCTCTTCTGCTACAGTGAAGTCCTCTTCAATAGTTGGAAAAAAAATTATAAGTTAACTGATGCCGGATAGGTCAATGCTTTCGTCCAGGCAGTGAAAAATATTAAAAATTTTCAATTTTGTCGTGCAATTTTTGGATGCATATTGATTAATGTGTGTGTCTACATGTCTTGCAATTGTTTTCTGTGACATTGAGACAATTGTTTCATTGAATTGTTTTGCCATTCTGATTGCACAATTTTTAATAAGCACTAAATGTTTTTTTGCTTTGACAATTTCCAGGGCTACTTCATTAGAAGCGGCAATACTACTCCTCTTATACTGTTGAAACTTTTTTCGTGTAGCCTAGTATAATGTCGTTCCATATTATATTCTTTAGGAACTGATAGTCACTTGCATACAAACAGTGCGCTGAAGTTTATTATTTTTGTTTGTGATTAAATAGTTGGATTCCGAACGGACATTATAAATTGGATATTCCTTAAATTGATTGCTGCAAACCACATACCAGAACAAAATAACTACAATTATAAACAAATAAACACTTGACCGTAACAATTAACTTCCTAAACGTATTAAACGTTTTTCTGTATATGAATTTCCATTCCACATTATTAACTATTAACTCTACTCGTCCCACTTGACTCAACTTTCTTATACACGCATGCATGGCCACTTGAATGTTTCTATGGTCGAGCAAGATTTCCAATGTTCCAGTAACTTCATTGCGGTGTTCTATCCAGCGCCACTGGCGTCACATAGCGTCATTGGTGTAGGAATTACTCGCTTGTGTATATTTTCAGGGATTTTGACCAATTTGTTCATTCGTCCAGGTATGAGCCCCCATCTGAGCCTCGATTCTTGAATGTAGTGGAATAAATTCAACTGGGAATTATATCGTTCTGTCTCTCTTAATTGCCGTTGTAAGAAGAAGGATAAAAGTATTTATTAAGAATAGAGCCCCTTGTCTGTGAAGAAACAGATCGTTCAGCCACCATTAAGGCTTACGGTGAGCGCTCTATCAAACGATATATAAGATCTGTTCCAACAACCGTCGAGAACTGGTTCAGTACCGTGAGAAATGTTTGACCAACACCGTCTTACGTCTCATTCGCCGAGAGTACATTAACAACTGAACTGACTTACTAATTCTGGACGGTTCGGAATCGATTCTTGCTGTGTTGGAACAAACCCATAGTTTTCGCTCAGTAACTCCTTAAGGGATAATGATAAATATATGCGGTTTTTTTTAATAGACTATAAATATTATTTTACGTCGACGATGTGTTTTGAAATTTTTTAAAAGTGTAAAATTATTTTTTTTAAATGAATTTTGCATATTTTCAAAATTTCAAAACACAGCATCGACGTAAAATAATATTTGTAGTCTATTAAAAAAAACCGCACATTTTTTATCATTTTTCGTTGAGGAGTTACTGAGCGAAAACTATCTCCCTTTGGATCGAGCGCTCACCGTAAACCTTAACGTAAATATCTAATAGCTGGACAAACACAAGAGGGATTTTGGAAAGATTTGATCTGGCGCAAACCAATTCGTTGTGTTTATATGTATGTATGTTAGTGGCCGGCCATACGACAGTCAAGTTGGTTGAAAGATCAGATCTTCTTCAGTCCCCTCTGCCAGACTCTTTTAAAAATCAACTGCCATGACTAGAAATTTATATTTGAGATGATTGAACTATATAAACAAAGGCCTTGTCTCTGTTGTCGTTAGTCACGACTGAAGGATCTGTCCCTTCAAATATCAGATCTGCGGATGCGGTATTTATATCTAGACGATGTGCCCAGCTATTCTCAGATACAGCACGTTTCGTCCATTAAATTTAAACTCGTTTACAGTGCAAAATCATTGAAGAAAACCCTATCTAGTCAGTCCAACTGATTTCTCAATTGGGAGAAGTCTGGCGGTCTCTGGTGAGAACTGCCGAAGATCTGATCTATCCACCGACTTTAACCATCATAGCCATTAATGCACATATAAACAGAACGATTTTGGTCTGCGCGAAATCAAATTTCTCTCATTCTCAGCTAGTAAGGAAATATAAAATCATTGAATTGTGACAATGTAAATAACTTTCTTTCAGTTTTAGATTACCTATACTATCCTAAATAAGGTTGCATTATAACGTTTCTGAGGTATTCAAATAACTTAAGAGTAGCCCTTCATAAGCGTTGAAAAAAATAATTTTTTTGTATAAGACTTTCTATTACAATTATCGTCAGGTTATAGAAAAAAAAGATCCATCTACCATCTACCAAGATTTATCATAAAGCTTGTAACTTTTAGAGAATTTCTCACAACAATTGAAATATAATCTATATTTTCAGAACGGGTAGTAAGTTTGCCTTGAACTTCTGATAATCTACCAGGATACTCACCAGTCAATCACAGTTTTATGATAAAAATGATAGAAGTTGTTACAGTTGCAGAAATTCACCAAAAATTGACACTACTCTCACTATGACATAATTCCCGGGAATATTCACGAATTTCATGCCCAAGAGGGCGAGTTTCTATCAATATTTCGCCAACAAGAAGAATGGTTTCCTCACAATGTAAAAAAAAACAAATTCGTATAAGTAGGTCTGCAAACTCTGTTGCGATCATTAAAACACGACTTAAAGTAAAAAATTGGAGTGCAATAATTCGGGTTTAAGTCTGGTAACCTAACTGGTTCGTAATTAAGATCACTAATATCGATCTATCTACCTGAAAAGCAATTAGAATAACTAAAAAAATATTTAAACTTCACTCTGTATAACAAAAACAAAGCATTTGCATACTTTAATTCATATGAATTTATATTTCATTAGACAATTTAAAATAAGTCAGAAAGTACAACAAATAATATGTGGTTAATTGTTCATAATGATAGTTCTTAAACTGTTATCACAGATCTGACGATTACGAATATATAAAACTATGTACAAAAATATAATTGTGCGCATATCACATTCTTTACACACTCTTGCTAGTATAAATAAAAAATTATATCTCAAATAACATCTGTAAAGTAGACACTAAATGGACATTTACTTTATTTTGTTTTAACAAGTTGATTAATTCAAATATTTAAATACTAGATGCAATCTAGCATGCCACTAAGAAAACATGTAGTTATATGTTTCTAAAAATATAAATTTCCGTGCCAACAAACATGCAAATAATTTAGTAAACGTTACATTTTCATTAGCTTTATGCTTAAATGGCATTGCTGTTATTAATAAAGATAATGTGAATCTGAATGGAGCACCCCTGATAATTTTTAAACGGATCTTTATATAAAATTATTTTTTAACACTAAAAAAAGAAAATAATTTAGTAACGGTTTCTATCTATACCTAACGTAAATTACTATAACTAATATAACGTCTACTGAAATTTAGCTAGTTGCATGTGATCAGTCTTTTAGTATTACTCTAAAACTGCTCTAACTAAAAACCTTTCTGGTATATACATTTTTGTTTATTTCACTGTAATATATTTCGAGAATGTGTAAGAAAATAACATATGGGGTGTAATTTTTGTGGGGTCTCCATTCCAGTTATTTACGTGTGAACTAATGGTTCTCTATATTATCTTTTCAAATGTAAAATTTATTTAAAAATGTTTTTGTCTCTCGTGAAATTTTTATGCCTGTTGTGGATTTCAAGTAAAAAATTAAAATGTACTGCCTTACAGGTAATAAAATACAGAGTAGGTATTCGAAATTAACATGGTTTCTAAAATAATTCCTAAGAGAACTACGGTCGTTTGAATATCTTTTCCAAAACAGGGTTTTTATTTTAAATTCTAGGAACCATGGTAATGCCCTTAGGAAACATTTTAGGAATCAATTCATATGTATTTTTCTCATTTTTATGTGTATCTATAATCGCTTCCATGAATCAAAGAGGTAAGAATATAAGTAACAACACTAAATTTTATTTCTGAAATAAACATTAAGTTCTTGTTAGAACAAAACAGTTAATATCTTAAGTGATATTGATTACAACTACCACCCTCTCAAACACGAAATATGTTTGCATCAAAGTAAAATGCTTCTAAGAAAAATGTAATAAATTTTCTGGATTTCTCTTAGAGCCACAAAAAAGGTAGTTGGCCATAGTCCTTATAATTATCGAAATTGCTGTTAACTGATATATGATTTATAACAAATATATCAAAATAGTCATAGTATATCAAAGAACTTGAATATGTTACCTTAATGCATTGTTGTTGCCGATTTTTTGAATATTCGAAAGTCGATTAGCTAAATAACTTCGTGATGTTGAACTTGTGGGGTCGCTAATATGTCTTGGGTAGACTGCAGTAGTAGGCAGAACAGCAGTTGTTGTGTTTTTGATATCTTTGCTGAAATTACAAAAAAAAAACAAATCACAAACCAAACTCATAACCAAATTTACATTTACTAACTACTACCTCATTTGTTAACGCACAGTAGCAAAGCTACATCTAGCGGCCATTCGCTACTCCATGCCTGACTAACAAGCCACAGACACGAAGCGTTCTACATCACAGTAAAAATTATTAAAAGCTAGCGACCTCTATCGCAATTCGGCGATAACGGTTCGTTGCAAACACGGAATTCCAGGAAACACCTACTCTGCGGGAAATTACACCTGGAAAACCTATAGCAAATAGCTAAAGTCACTCGTCAGCAGTCCACCAGACATATACCGATTTCAAGTTTATTAGCTCTCATCATTATGCCATAGATGAGGTAACCAACGAATAACCTTACACCGTCTTAAGTCTATCAAATCCGATAGTAGGGACCATGACTAACGCGAAGTAGCAAAGTTACATCTAGTGGTCATTCGTCGGTCGCTCACCTATGGCATACTGATAAGCTCGAAACCAGTATATGTCTCATAGGCTGCTAACGAGTGAGATTAGCTATAGGTTCTCGGGGTGTAATTCAACGCTAGCCGGAGCATTAGTCCGCAGAGTAGTTGTTTCCTAGAACTCCGTATTTGCAACCTAATTTGTTTTCAATGGTAATTTTGATTACCTATTGCACAGTTTTTACTTTATAATAATAATAATAATAATAATATGAAACATAATATTAAGCGACAATTTGTTTTTTACGATTTCATAAGAAAAAGTGGCCCATAGAGGATGGTCTATTGGTGACCCGATTTCGTTGTAATTGCAGAGTATCTCCGAAACTACAAGGATAGGAAAATTGCTTCTTATAGAGTTTTTTTATATAGAGTCCAGTGGCATCCTTGCAATTTCTCTGCAGAGCGTCTCCTTTAAAATGTGATCCAAACAAACATTTCTTATAAATGTAACACTCTGCATTTTTATACTATTAAATTGCATGACTTTTTTCCTTTATAATGATAAATAACACTTGGTACTTTATGTTTTGGAAATTGTCAAAAAACACTAAATTAATAAAATGATATTGCATGCTGCATATTTGGAAATGCATTTTTATGTTGATTGACTTTAATAATTCTAAAAGTAACTTTCTGTTTTATATCTCAAAAAATAATATTAACAAGACAATTACCTATATTAGTCAATTAAAAAACATCTTTATTTAAATAACATTTGAAAATAAATAAAAACAAACGTAAAAAAAGAATAAACAGGAAGAAAATTATGTTGAAAATTATTTAACATTGAAAAAATATTTAGAAACATTTTCCCTCTGCTGCAGATTTTAAATATAATCATGAAAGTAGTAAGCAAATTATAAAATAGGGATAAACAGAAGTATATATTTTGGGTTTCCATTAATATTAATGAATATTATTTTTATCATACATCGTATTATTATATGTAGGTATTAAAAGACTATAAGTACATTTTGAGAGAGAACATTGTTAATATCTGGAAAACGGTAACACTTTATATAAGATATATATGTGTAGTTTATTCCAAATGATCTCAGCTTTAACCCTTGTCTGCTTACCAAACACCCTGTTTAATATTATTAATTATGGCGCTAAAGATCTGCTAGATAGTATAAAAAATTACTATTTATTATATGGTTTTTATTTTACATACATTTATCTTTAAGTAACTAAGGTAGAGTTCATGAATCAATGTCATATAATTATATAAAAATGCATGGCCAACTATGCACCAGGCAACATCAGTTTTATCAGTTTGACGTTCTCTGACAATTTCCAACATATAAAGTAACAACAATAATTATACAGGGTGATTCAGGTTTAACCTTGATAACTTCAGGAATCGATAGAATAGGTTAAAATAATGTGCATTTGTGATATAAACTTATTTCCTAAAACGCATCGTTTCCGAGAGAGCGTTGAAGTAGGAATATTTTTCTCGTTTTTCCCTCATAACTTTTGAATCACTTATCCGATTTAAGTGAAATTCGGAACACAAACACTCCTTATGATCTTACATAAGCTTCTTAAGTTTGAACTATCTACCCCTCTTAGAAGTGTATTTTGTATGCTAGCCCCCTCTTTATTTCAAAACTACAAAAAAAACTAATAATAGCTAATTTCAATAAAACATCTACAGATCACTTTGACCTGATTAATTTCTAAACTTTTTCGTCTCCTGTTTTTTTTTCGACGTTTGGTCTTGTTTCTGAGATATTCAAAGAAATTGGTGACAGTGTGGCGTACCAGCCGCGTAAATTTCATTTATCGTTATAGCAACCCATGAAAACAAAACTCAGTGATTTGTGTAAAGTGACGTTTCTGAAAATCATTACCGAAAGTATTATTTAAAGAGCATTTTTAGAGCTAAGAAAAAATGCCAAGAATGTTTTTAATGCTGAATATGCCGATATACATTATGTTTATGGTTTCTGTGACGGAAATTCCAACGCGTCAGTTCGAAAGTACCGAACACGCTTCCCTAATAGAAGAATTCCAAATGCACAATTTTTTGTAGATATACGAGTACATCGTCGATTTTCGGAATATGGTTTGCGCCGTTACAATGATCATAATCGTAATGTACCGCCAAGAAATAATTAGCGAATTCTTAATCTTTTTAATATCGATAGAACTTTAAGCACACGCCGAGCAGCTCGGCAACTCCATTTATCTCAATAAAAAGTACTGAGAGCACTCAAACAAGATCATCGAAGGGATTTCCATCTCCAACCAGTTCAAGGTTTGTTGCCAGGAGATGTTGAAAAACGTTTAAATTTTTGTAGATGGGTTTTAGATTTAACAGAAATGAATCCACAATTTCTGCATAAGGTTTTATGGACGGACAAATCTAATTTCACAAAAGCTGAAATTGTGAATTATCACAACATTCACGTTTGGAGTGAAGTCAATCCTCGATGTCTCAGACAATCTTCATTTCATCAACAGTTTAGTGTAAATGTGTGGATAGGTGTTTTAAGTAATAACCTCTGTGGGCCGCATATTTTGCCTCTTAGTTTAAATGGGGATTGATTTCATGAGTTTCTGCAAAACT
This sequence comes from Monochamus alternatus, assembly GCA_037114965.1. Taxonomy (NCBI): domain Eukaryota; kingdom Metazoa; phylum Arthropoda; class Insecta; order Coleoptera; family Cerambycidae; genus Monochamus; species Monochamus alternatus. The sequence continues at coordinate 29,457,855 of CM073428.1, read as the reverse complement.
CTCTCCCCGACGTGCTAGACGATATCCCCTTAAATTTACGCCAAGGAAACTGGATGCAGTTGGATGGTGCCCCTGCACATTACGGAAGGCAAGTACGGCAGTGGTTGAATGAGAATTATCCTCGTCGATGGATTGGACGGCAACCCAATAACCACCCAAATATGTGGATTCCTTGCGAAGGATCAGTGGCTTGGCCTCCTTTGGATTATTTCGTTTGGGGCCATCTAAAAGCAATTGTATATGATACGCCAGTACATTCCTACATTCCTACTTTAACGCCCTCTTTCTCGGAAACGATGCGTTTTAGAAAATAGGTTTATATCACAAATGAGCATTATTTTAACTTGTTCTGTAGATTCCTGAAGTTATTAAGATTAAACCTGAATCACCCTGTATATCATTATGAAGGGAAACAATAATGAAACTGAATGACATGTTTGATTTAAAAAATATATGTATGGGTCATATTTTAAGAGAGACACCCTGTAGAAACATTACAAGTACAATTCTATGTATCAGAAGGCAATTTTCACAATTCCGATATCTTAGCTATTCTCTGAAATACAAATAATCTTTTAAAAGTATTTTATTTTAAATTTCGCTATATATTTCAAAAACTCGATCTCTTCTATGAAAGTTCTGTTTGCGATATCAAAAAAGTAGTCTATTATTGTTGAGAAAGCCACATCCTCCTGTCTCTTGCAATTCCCGAGATACCACAAAATTGGGACACCATGTACAATATTCCTCTTAATAGCAGAAAAACAAAATGTGTTTTTTTTAAAATTAGCTGTACACTCAATTATGTAATTTATAGAAATCATTTAGAAAATTCAATTTCACAATGTTTTATACAACATTTAGAAAAATAATTATCGTAAATATATAAAATCAGTATCTTGCCAGTTATTTTTCTACCACCCCGTTTATTTTACCCAAAATTCCATAATATAAAATATTAATATCTAACATTACGATTGCACCATTACAAGGTATTATAAATCAAACTAAGAACCTACAAAAAGTAACTATAAAATATGCGAAACTGTACCTTAGCGTGTTTTCATTGCTGGCTTTTGTAACACTCGAATGTCGATTAGATAAATATCTTCGTGATATCGAACTCGTGGGGTCGCTAATCTGCCTACCATGCTTTACGATACTGGCAGAACTTACACCAGCATGCGTCAGGTTATCTACACCATTACTGTAATCATAACAAGCACCTGTGTTACAAATCAACTAGCTGTTAGTAATATTAATAAATTGCAATAATTTTTACATAAAAGGATAACATCGTGAGCCATTTATTTATGAACTGTTTTTAGTGCTAATAATTTCACCATGGTAATACAGTTATTTAGGGAAAATTATTTTCCTTCTAAAATTAATGACATCTAAAATTAAATTTGACACCTATCTATAACCAACGGCCGAAAATTTAGAGAGTGACTTCATAGTTCATAAACGTACAAAATTTATAGATCATATACAGTATGAGCCAAAAGTATGGAATAAATTCAATAAAAACGAAACAATTATTTTTTGGGAAAAAATCCTCGAACAGGTCGATTTTTAATTTAAAAAATACATATTTTAGCGTAAAATGCGATTTTCAAATGTCATTTGTTTTCGAGTAATGACGTCATCGATTTTTTTTTAAATGGCAACACCATATTTTTTTCCTTGATTCTGAAAGATCGTTTAATTCTCTATCAGACAGTACTAAAATTTTGCCCTCTTACATAGTAAATGACGATTGACTGTTAGAAAACGTAAATCAATTAAAATAAAGCAAAAACGTTATCAAGTTTAGTTTTTCGAATTCCATAGTTCTTTTATGGATCACGTAGGTGAAAATCTTTGCAAAGTGTCATTGTCACACCGACTTTCTAATAAGTATTGTAAGCGACATAGAAATTATTATTCAATTTAAAGTATTATGGCACATTTAACTGTTACTCAAAGAATTGAAATTTTAATTCTTATCGGATGCGGGAATATGACTAGAACTCAGCAGGAAGTTTGCGATTTATTTAATGAAAAATATCCAGATCGCCCTATCAGCCAATCAACAGTCAGTAAGGTAGAGTCTAAATTTAAAGAAACTGGCAATGTTGTAAATATTCCAAAACTTGGACGTCCAAGCATTAATGAAAATCAGAAACAGAACATTTTGATAAGTATGGTGGATAATCCTCATAATTCTTCACGATTGGTTGCATTAAACAATGACACTAGTCAGAGCACAGTGCTACGTATCTTGAGGAAGGAAAAATATCATCCCTACAAAATTCAACTTGTGCAGGAACTCAATGAAGATGATCCCGATCGCCGCTTACACTTTTGCGAAATTCTAATGGATTTATGACAAGGAAATAGAAATTTACACCGGCAAATACTTTTTTCAGATGAGGCCACATTTTGTCTGAATGGTACAGTAAACCGTCAAACTTGCAGATATTGAAGTCGGGAAAATCCTCATTGGATGGCAGAGGCACATACCCAACACCCTCAGAAATTAAATGTGTGGGCTGGAATAGTTGACGACAGAATAGTAGGGTCTTTCTTCTTTGAAGGAACAGGACAAAGATATTTAGAGCCCTTGCAGTAATTTTTCCTAACGATAATGACCCTGACATTCCTGACGATACCATATGGTTTCAGCAACTTCGCACTATGCGCGCCCTGTACGAGATTTTTTGGACAACTGTTTTCCTGGGAGGTGCATCGGCAGACGCGAACTGATAGAATGGCCTCTAAGATCGCCAGATCTTACACATCTTGACTATTTTTTATGGGGATACTTGAAGTCAAAAGTGTACATTAATAAACCACGTAATTTAGAAGAACTTCAAAATCGCATTCGGGACGAAATACGCAGACTTACCCCAGAAATCATTCATAATGTGCAAGAAGAATTTCTTCACAGACTTGTGCATTGTCAAGAAGTGGGTGGATGGCAATTCGAACATTTAATTTAAGTATAAAATTTAAACAATTGTATTTTATTTTACATACCTTAAAATTGATACTTTTTTATGGATAAAATTTACGTTTTCTAACATTCAATCGTCATTTACTCGAAAACTTTCCTATGTAGGAGGGCACAATTTTAGTACTGACTGTCTGATAGAGAATTAAACGATCTTTCAGAATCAAGGAAAAAAATATGGTGTTGCCATTTAAAAAAAATCGATGACGTCATTACTCGAAAACAAATCACATTTGAAAATCGCATTTTACGCTAAAATATGTATTTTTTAAATTAAAAATCGACCTGTTCAAGGATTTTTCCCAAAAAATAATTGTTTCGTTTTTATTGAATTTATTCCATACTTTTGGCGTATACTGTATAAAAAATATACAAAAATGACAAAAATATTTGCGTTACATAACATTCATTGTAGTGGAAACAGTGATACCACAGTTTTTGTCAATTTCAAGGCATTAGATAACAAAAGTTATAGAGGGTTATTTCCAGTTTTTTTTTATCTTGTATTATCAATTACCCAAGGTCGAAATTAATAGGCTAATACACAGCACAGATATGACTATGGAAAGTGATGATTGTATGATTACCTAGGCGTGCCACTTGAGAAGGGTTTTAAGCACACAAAATTATCAAAAATACGTTGAAGTCGAGTGAACCTAGCTCATTAACTGTTTACTTTAAATGTACCTCCCCCCTCGGTTTAGAGATTTTCTCGCCATTAAATAAATCGCGCAAATATTCGCAAATTTTGGATCCATAAGGACAAAAGGTTTTAGAATATAGTGGACTATATATACATACTATTCACTATATTGGTTACTAGCAGTGTAACTATAACGGCCATATTTTACACTTATATCATATCGTACTACCTTCCATATGACTTCATGTGTCCAAGTTTCGTCAAAATTTAATATATACTTTGATTGAGATTCCGAAATTTTAATGTTTATGTTTAATAGTTTCTTCGCCATATCAATATTTCGTCTTTTTCTATCAGTATACTCTTTTTGATTTATTTATACGAAAATTTATATATATAGTTCATATGTCCGGCATAATTTACAAAAGCACACTATTTGCAAAACAACATATTCTAGGCAAAGTTTCATCTTGTAAGATATAGCAACCCAATTCTTTTTGTCGGAAGCTCATTTTTAAAATACCATCTTCCTTCCACGGGTTTCTACTACTTGTCGTTTTGCAGTTGTACTTCTATTGCACTATACATACATGTAACGCACGTACATTCTTGTCAATGAACAACTACATATTTCAACATCACCTACACTCATATTTTGACCTTCCGCCCTTCATACATCTCGTTGTCCTATCAGATATCTCCTTACTTGTTAAATTAGGGCGTTTTCAATTTAGAGAATACGCTGTAGAGCTTAAATTATTCTCCATTCTTATGAACATAAAATCACTAATTAATTTACATTCATAATTGCGAGAAGATATGCCCGAAATTTTTCCCGCCCATGATAGCGCTGGAAATGGAACAGGTGTATCCGTCAATTCGTCACAACCAATAGAATACCAACTTTTCGATCTGGCGCATGCGTATTTGCTGCAACAGGGTATGCTCTCATGTGCTATACACTGCTATAAATTGTGAGATGGTTTATAACATAAGTCACTCTCTAGATTTTCGGTTGAGTCTAAGTACATTATTGTGGCCAAAAATACATCATTTATATGCCAGCATCATGAAAAATAAATAGGAAATATGTCTATAACGTTAATCAATGAGGTCATTTAAAATGTTTTCTTTATTACATTTTCTGAATAATTTTGTAGTTTTTTTGCAGTCTGAAAAAATAATTATAATTTTGTTACATCTTTAAAGCCTTTAAAATAATTTGAGAACATGAACTTGCTTAAACCGCTGTGTGACGTCACTGTCTTTTAAAGCATGCAGGGTTGCGCTCGCTACCGTTTACTTGCATTTAGAATACGAAGCGTAGGAGGGTTGTCGGCGATGTTAACTGCGGTTTTTTTTCTAATTATGTAAACTTTAAATATTGTAGGTGTTATTAGATATACTAAAACAAAACAATCAAACATTGGATATTACTATTATTAATGTACTGAAATATTTCAATGCAAAAATAAAATGCCCAGATATATTATTTATTAGTTTACCCCGGAATTCTAATACGTGAAACTTGTCGCAAAAAGCAATAAAGCGGAACATATTTCTTGGACCCAAAACATGTGTTATAAGTATAATAAGATTTATAACGAAATCAGTTTAATAATAATTTATAATATACTTATGTAGAATTTATTCTTGCATTTTTTATAAATTCTTAAGTTCAAATTCCTACGTACCTTTAAAACTAAACAATATACCTACCTACACATTAAGTAGGTACCTTATTAGTAATTTTAAAATCGAGTGGATAGATTGTTTAATTTTTGGTTTTACAAGATGGTCCAATAAAAAAAATGAAACTACTAAATTCTAATAAAGCTGCTGAAGTTAATAATAAGATTTAAAACCTAAATATCTACTTAATTATTTTTATATTGTGTGAAATATGGAGGCTTTCTTTTAATTAGAAGACACTTTAAATTTATCTTTTAATTTAAAAATTTCTCCTGAAGATCTTAAATATAATAATTGTAAAAATATAGAATGCTATTCCATATTTTCATATATGTAAAATTTTAAATACTTATTTAAAGTCAAATAGAATACATTTTAAGATTTGTTTATACACCCTGTGTGAATATAACCAAACTTTAAATTAACTAAAATAGGCTGGCTAATAGGTAAATGTATGTTACACACGATACTCGAATTCGGATAATGTCCGAAAAACTAGTTCTGAGCTCAGAAAAATTCTTATGCACGACTTTTGACTATTACAAAATATGGAGAATAAGTTTTGGACATTATATATTGTTCAAAACTAGTTCTGTGTATTTTTCAATGACCAGAGTTCATAAAATGTAATGACAATAAAGGCATAGCTCTACTTTTAATTTTTTTTATTGATGCAAGTTTCAGAAAATGAATAGAACTAATTCTGGTCATTTCAAAATGCACGAAACTAGTTTTGAACAATTTATAATTCCCAGGTCAGAACTATTTTAGCATAATTTTTTCGGACATTGTCCGAATTCCAGTATTATGTGCAACATGTATAATAAAACAAATGTTTTTTTTTATTGTAGGTATTGTAGGTTTTATTATTAAAATAAAATTAAAATACATATGTTTTAGTTAATTAGGTACGTACATATCTACATTATTTCAAAAATGTAGCTGCTATTAATGACTTTAGAACGTTTTTGAACTTACCGTTACATTTTTACATCTCTAATTTCAGAACTTACAAATTGGTTATTTGTATTAAAATAGTCATTAATCATTATAACTAAATTTATCATCGACAGATTAGGCAAATATGCTTTTAAATAGCTTTTTGTGAATCTTAAAAGTAGTTAGCTTTTGTTAACCATTTTTAATTGAACAACAAAAGAGTTTTCGTCCGAGTACCGAGAAGCTTTTGCCCTCGTAAATTTCGAAAACGACTTATCAGATCGTTGAGTCTGGGTCCAGTTCTACTGAACTAGAATAGGTAATTATAAATTCAGTGCCATTTGACTTACAGAGCTCCGATTCTGTTTCGTCTATTTGGTTAATTACTTATTATGTAAAACTGGTCGTTCTATAACGTCTACCAATGGACCACTGTCACAATCGACCAATCGATATTTACGTGTGAGTGAAATTTCCATGTAACTTTTTGTATGCAAGAATCTTGCAAAATTGAGAGACTCTCGCAAGACAATACAATACATGATCTTGCAAGATCGAGCGCTAGAGTAAGATATTAAAGAAAGTCTTGCCTTGTTTTGCAAGATTTCTAGTCTCAGCCAACACTATATCTAATAATACATATTATCATACCTAAGTCTTTGTTGGTTGTTAATGTCTGAATTTTGCTGCTGTGAATTAAATGCATATTTCCTGGATATCCAACTTGTAGGGTCGCTTATAGGTCGTACATATTTTGTAAATCCTAAAGTCTTTGTACTAACGTCAGGATTTTTTAAAAAACTTTCTGGGAGGTCAGTCTTTCCTTTGGAAGAAGTTCTGCTAATATTAGAATGACCATTTCGATTTGAACTACGGTAATTGTTGTCACCACTTGTTAATGTTCCAGAACTATAAGTTTAGATAATAGGTATAAAAGTATTAATAAAGATTAACTTATCTGTTGCTACCTGTGACTATGTGCAATATCAGCATTTCCCTTAAATGCATATCTTCTGGAGATCGAATTAAGAGGATCGCTGTCATGTCGGGCATATTTCGTGATGCGTGCTCTATTGCCATTACAAATTCCTTCTAGGGTATTATATTTCTGGATTCCACTATTAAAATCACGATAGGGGCGGTCATTAACAGCAGTAGTTAGAGTTCCAGAACTAAAATATTGATTCAGCAATTAGAATATGTAGTACTAGACAAATTTATTTTAAGCAGAAGCATTTGGCTAGAACATTTGAATGTTTAAAATACAGAGTCACTCACAATTTATCAAATAAATTTGGGAATAGATCATGAAAAATGGAGTCAATATCGTAAATATAATTTTTATAAGATCCTGAGAAAAACATTATTGAAGTTCTATTATTTTTAATCTTTACATCGCTGGACTATTATAGCCTCTAGCCAGGGGATTTCAAATATCCGTTTACTTATCGTATTAACTTGTTTGCATTAGTTTTTCAACTGTCAAAAATGGCTTACAAGTATAGCAACTCGGAATTGAGGGATATTGTTGTAATTTAGGGTGAAGTGAAAATAGTTTAGCAGAACGATTTTTCGGTAAACATGTACCAAATACAGTTACTTTTACAATGGCGTGAAGAATGCAAGTGTAGCTCAAATACGAATGTGACACAGGAAATTTGCAACCAAAGCTCAAGCTCAAGCTCAAGCTCAAACATTAACTAATCATCATAACAGGACAACTACTATAGACAATTACTACTGTAGTAATCTACAGTAAATTTTAATGGGTGTTTAAGGTGTTTACCTTTTTGTCCTTCTGACAAAATCCTTTGGACTTCTATTTGTGGAGATATTAAAAAAGTCAAGTGTATCACACCGAAGTGGACACAGTGGATGATTTACACAAACGTATTATAGCTGCTGCCAATAACTTACGACTTCAAAACGGACAAGAAGCAAAAACGTTTGTTAACAATAACAACAAAAATAGTTGCATTTGCTGTATAAAGAAGGTGTTACAAAATGTCATTTATTTCTTTCCTGGGAAGTTTCTTTCAATTTCTTGTCCGATCGCCAATTACATGCTTTACTTTGTCAGTTTTTATAGTGGACCAATTTCTAGTGTCGTGCAGAAGAGTATTTTTAAATCATTTTCGAACTGCCCTTTTTGATTTTTTTTACAAAATTGTACTTGTAAGAGTCCCCTGTAGATTTCTTTTTTTGGATAAGTTCTGAATCACCCTGTATAATATTAGAACATTATTAAAATGATAATTACACTAAATTTAAATCAAATGTTAAAGATTTTCCATACTTTATTGGCAAGCAGAGAATGTGTTATGCTCCTTTTTTGGAAATATTTTTCATAAATTTGTTGAAAAATTTAACTGAACTTTTGAATTGTCTATTTAGTCTGTACACAAGTCAGTTTTTAATAACTTCCAACATTGATAAATAATAAATAAAACAAAGAAAATAAATTACTGTTTTCATAGTTTAGACAAAAACTTTACAGAATCAGTACAGTGCTAAAGAAATAAAATATAATTTCCTGATTCGGCATATCAAAACGTTACGTGCCTATTACTTCTATAAGGTGATTCTTATCTAAAATAAAATGAGAATGTGCAGGGGGCTCTTACAAATACAGTTGTGTAAAAATATAAAATCAAAAAGGGCAGTTCGAAAATAATTTAAAAATTCACTTCTGAACGGCGCTGGAAACTGGTCTACTCCGGCAACAGGATAAAAAATTGAAACAACTTCCCAAGCTAACACCTATTTTATACAACAAATGCAACTACTTTTGCTGCTATTGTTATCAATTATTAAATAAAATCTTTTTTTTCCAAAGCATTTGATCGAGTACCTAAACTGCAGCTTCTTTTGAAGCTAGAGTATTGTGGAATTCGTGGTCGACTACTTGAATGGATAGGTGCATTTCTGACCAACAGAAAATTCAGGGTTAGAGTAAACTGCTCTTTCTCAAACTGGTACGACGTTCTTTCAGGAGTGCCGCAAGGATCTGTGTTGGGACCAATTCTTTTCCTTATTTACATTGCTGACATCATAATATAATTAATGCCCAACACATATTCTATGCAGACGATAGCAAGCTCTATGGAAATCCCATCTCGGATCACGCTGTTCTACAGGCTGATCTAATGAAAATTAATACTTGGTGTACTATATGGTCCTTACCACTGAATGTAGATAAATGCACTGTTCTTCATATCGGTCATAACAATCCGCATTTCTCTTATCGTCTGTCATCTGGCTTAATAACAGCAGTGGAAAAGCAATGTGATTTGGGTATTGTAATTAATTCCAAATTGAGTTGGTCAGAGCAAACTTCATGTGTGGTTAAAAGAGCTAACACACAAATGTACTTGCTAAGGAAATGTTTTCAAAATCCTAACCCTGCTTTGTTCCTTTGCCTTTACAAAACATATATTCGGCCTCGTCCAGAGTATGGTATATCGGTTTGGTGTCCATATCTAGTTAAAGACATTATGGCATTGGAAAAAGTTCAAAGAAATGCTACAAAGATGATTCCACAGCGTATCAAAATTTATCATATGAAGACCGTCTAGGTCTGTTGAAACTTCCATTCCTCTCCGAGAGACGAAAAAGAGGTGATCTCATTCAGTTATATCGTTCTACCCACAATCTTTTCTCCGTCGACATGTCTTGCTTATTTGTTTTAAATGAAGATATACGCCTGAAAGGACATTCTATGAAACTTCTGCACGAAAAATACAATACAACGGTTAGAGAGCAGTTTTTAACGAACAGAAAGTTTCATCATTAGAATTCCTTGCCTGAAAACATCGTAAGTGCCCTATCTCTGAATGCCTTCAAGAACAAGTACGATCGTTTTGTGTCTAGTGTGTTAACTTAGTAGTTTTTTTCTTTGTCATTGTTTCGTTATTTGTTTACTTATGTACTATTATTTATGTTTCATTATTTTCTCTACTTATGTACTATTACTTACTAGTACTCTACTATTTTGTCTTTGCATTGCATTTCTTAGAATAAGTTTTCTACTTTTAGGCATAATAGATTTTTTTCTCTGCCCTTCTTATATTGTAATAATAATAATAATAATAATAATAATAATAATAATAATAATAATAATAATAATAATAATTTGTGGTTTTAATTAATAAAAAATTAACAAAATTTTGGGCCCGTCTTACCCAGTTTCTACAAACTAACACAAATATTTCTAATATTTCTGCTTATTGTCCGCTTTGAATTAGTAAGTTATTGACAGCAGCTACGATACGTTTGCGTAAATCATCAATAGTGTCCACTTCGGTGCGATATACGTCATTTTTAATTATTCCCACAAAAAGAAGTTCAACGGATTTAAAGTCATAAAGTTCATAAAGTCAAGAGATCGTGGCAGCCATGGGACCGGTCCTCCCCGTCTGATCCCTTGGTATTAATGCTTGAACGCTCTGTACATGAAATGAATATAATTGAACCTCGTCTATGATACGCCGCGCTGCTGCAATATGCCGTGGACGCCCTGGATCTCCATCTGTTTCACAATTCGGTTGCAAAGTTCCCGTGTCACTTCCACATTGCACTACATTTACACTTACTGCACGCTGCGGTAAGAATGACTGCATTTGGCACATGTTTACCGGGAAATCGTTCTGCTAAAGCATTTTCACTTTACCATAAATTAAAACGAGATCCATCAAATCCGAGTTGCTATACACGTAACTCATTTTTGGTAATTGAAAAACTAATGTAAAGGTTGAAAATACTACAACTTTAATAGTTTTTTTCTCGGAAACTATAAGGAGTTTATTTAAAAAATATGATATTGACTCTATTTCTCATGATGTATCTATTCCCAGATGTTTTTAGATAAGTTTCGAATCACCCTGTATATACTTACCCATTACATGTCGCTTGAGAGAACGAAACAGTTCATGAAACATAATTTGGAATACATTTATTTAGTTTTATAGATGTCTATAAACCGATTCTTTATGTGAAGTTTTGTAGGAGCTACTTGATTTCCCCTTTTTTACATAAAATTTAGTCATCCGAAGGCAGACTTGTAAGAAACAGCTTTATGCAGAATTGGGGAAATATTATACAAAAAATTCAATTGCTACCCTCCGCTCTCCAAAAAATATATTTTCATAAAAGGAACGTAATATAAAGAGTACGGAATAAAATGTAAATGGCTGATTTTTATCGCAATCGCATTTTCATAACCTGTACTATATATTTCAATTTTATGTCATTTGTTATTTCTGACGCCATTCAAATAACATTTTCCTGTCTCTTTTTTATACAGTTTTTCTTGTGTCCGTTTCGTGAACAGGAAGTGTAACATATTTAGGAAACTAAATAAAATGTATCAAATTAGTCTCTTAATGTACATGTATAAAAAACATTCGTCATTATTAATATATAAAGATATGCATATTGACTAATATACAAACATAACCTACATCACATAAAAATGTTCAAGTACAGTATTTCTACTGATCATTTTTATGAAAATTAGAACATAAGTTTTGCAAAGAAAACATATCCAATGGATTCATGCAATATAGCTAGCAACATTAGACTATTATAATGTCTGCAGAAATAATATGTTGTTTTCTGAAATAAAATAAAACACTTTTGAAATAAATATTTTTTTAAATTAAGTTAAAAGTTAAGTTAAGATGAACGAAGAAAGGTGGCAGCAAAAATAGCGTTCAATAATTCAAAGTTTTTTTGACATCATTGTTTTCAAAAATTTAGATGGAAGCAAAATTAATTAAAATTAAGCATGACATGCCATAGTACCTACGCATGGTCATCCACTTATATTTTCACAAAACATCGAGGATACTACACTACAAATTCAAGTATACCTACTAGTTTTCTAGATAAACATTTTTTCTTGAAGTATTTGTTTTGAAAATTCAGAATGTCTGAGTTTTTTAAAATCATTATTATTTTCAATATCCATCATTCAGAGTATCAAATATGTTTATACCATATTTGGCAGGTTTTATTCTAGGATAAAAGTCTATAAAATTGAGAACACTAAATTGATCTTGATAAATTACTTCGGATATATTAGCAAATAATAATAGTTTAAAAACACATGCTGTATTCTCAAAATTAAATATTTTCTAACGAGCCTTGACGTCTCTCACACTGTGTAACCAAACATAAAATTTATATTGCTTCTTTTAGGCAAATTTTTAGATGGATAATTAGCTCGTTTCCTAATTAGTGGAAAATTTCTAACTAACTATATATGTGATAATTTCGTTGACAGATTTTCCTTTTTAGATGAACTATACATAAATTACTAGTCTAAATGTAATTATTTTTCATAGGCCTAGATATTATTGAATTTATGATTTTTTTTTAAATTTTAACAACTGTATACCAAAACTATAGCTTTGCAATGTTTATACAGATATGAGATGTGTGTCAAACTCAAATGGTGGGTAGATTTTTGAACAAAAACAGCATATAATAATTTAAATAATTTTCCGGAACTACCTTTTTTTTAAAAAAAAAATATTACTCCACTGGATTGATTTAAAAAATGTCTGCGTTTTTAAGTACCTGTATCATATTGTCAATTTATAAAAACAGTCCTCAGTCGCGGCGAAGCTTTTGCAGAGTCACCACTGAAGATGCCGAAAGCAGAGAAACGTTTGAAAGCATGGGATGTGACCGCCACTATCCGAGGACCAGTTCTGGCCGCGGCAGTCGTAATACCAACAGTAAGAAGCGAAATCAATATACAGTGCTTCCGAAAAGTAACGAATAAATAAATTATTTTTGAAATTGAGAAGTTTTCGAAAAAAAAACCCTGGCACGTCGATTTTGTTTTTAAAAAAGGCACTTTTTGACATACGACCCACATTTGTGACGTCATCGTTGTTCGAGATATGACGTTATAGACAATTTTTTTAAATAGCAACCCCCAATTTTGACCATGCCTTTTGAAAGAGCGTCTCATTCTACATACACATATCATGAAAAATTATGGTGTTACATAACAAAAATTTCAAAAAAATAATGTTTGAAGATTTTAAAATTTAATTTTCACAATACTGAAAATGATAATATTAATTTTCTTAATTTTGGGGAACCTCTCTAAAAACCGACGCTGCACGTTCTTTCTTTTCTTCGTATCTAATCAACAAAAACTTGTTTTTCTTTTATTTTTCTATCAATTTGATATCTTGATTCCTTGTTTTAAAACTTACATACATATTATGGTTCATACATATGATTTTAATGAGTTTTTCGATACACTGTTTTTATGTTTTTCACTGCACTGCTTAACCTACTACAATTTATTATATGTATTTACAATTTTACTTATAGTTAAATATTAAAATATTCTTAAATATTACTCTTTTTGTGTACATTGTGATATCTCTTGTGAAGGCAACTTTAGGCTTGACATTTGTCCATGGCTATGAAATTTATTTGACATTTCTGAACATTTTATAAAATTCATTTATACTCGCGTCAAGAATTCAGACGTCTTACGTCACGGCTGACGGTACACATTTGTTTTTATTGTCAACGTAATTTTCGATATTTGGTCGCGTTAAAAACATCATTTTTTGCAATTTAGTGCAATATATAATGCAAACTTTTAGTGTAGTATATAGTTGTATTACTATCAGTTGCAGTTTCTTAAATATTTTGATAAAAATATAATGAATTATTCATTTGTTCGTATGACGTAAGTCGTCTGAATTCTTGTCGCGAGTATACTTAAATTGTTAATACTTTTATTATTTTTGCTTGACTCCTGTCGATATATTTAGTAAATTAATATATGATCTTTACTTTCCTTTTTATTTAGGTAAATAGTAAATTTAATTAATAATTATCAGCTACATTTGCAATACAAACAAGAAACAAAAATACGAAATGCACCTTCCTCTACCACGTGAAAATGATAACTAATGGGTGAATGGTACTTAGTAGGTAACTGTATTACTAATGATAGAATTGTTAAATAAATTAGGATTTATAACATTAGGACTAGAACTTTCATTGATTATTATTTTTAATCAATGTTACTGTAATTTACGATTTTATGCAGTGCTAAATGTCAAAATCACATGTATTTAGATGTACCTAGTTAACTTAAACTAATTAACTTAAATTTGGCCAATAATGTGCTTCTAACAATGTATTATAGGTGATTGGATATTTCTACTGAGTTAAAAATCCACATTCAAAGTGTCATCGCATTTTTTTGTAAGACCACCTAATTTAGTATATTACTTCTTTGAAGGTTTTGATAAATCAACATACCTAATATGATCTGTATCTTATAGTTGTACTTGAAAACAGACAATTTTTTATCAATCCAGTGGCGCAACACATTTTTGTTTTAAAAGTAGCCTCGTTAATTTATTACTGCGCCACTGGAAAATATTATTTGATTTCTTTTTCTTTCATAACATAAAGATCATGAAGATTTATACCTAAATTGAATAAAAAAGCTTTTGCGTGTTAAAAGTTATACTGCAAAAACGATTTAAATTATTAACCTTCAGCAGCTTGAATTTCTTTAAGGAAAAAAATTGGAGCAAAGTTTATAAAGCTAAGTGCTACTATTTTTCAAAAATCTACCCATCATTTAAATTTGGCACACTAATCATAAATTATCTTGTAGTACAAACTATTACCTCCTCACAGATTTCCCACTGTATCGATAACACCCTGTACGTATATTTAATGACATACCTAAATTTCTCTACTGCAGGAGTTTCGGTAATGGTGGCTTGAGGATTAAATGCATATTTTCCAGAGATCGAGCTGGCAGAACCGTTTATTAATTGAACCCCATCCCTAAGACCCTCTGTATCTACACCGGCATCAGATTTTCTTGCGCTGCTTTGAACGTCGACGCTTTTTCTTTCCATTAGGGTCTGATCGGCATCGGCAACATTGCGACGCCGACGTCGATGATGTGCTTCGTTAAAACTTTCCTCGCTGATTATTAATGTTCCGGCGCTGCTTGTTCTTGTTCGGTACTTTTTGGGTTTATAATCATTTACCGCTATACTGGAGGAATGATTGTCTACTAAAACAGTCTCCGCAGTGGTGAGCAGTTTTTTGTTCCTATTCGGTTTATCTTGGGATTTGTGGTGTGGAATGTTGGGTTTAATGAAGTTTATATAGCCATCCAGTTCGGCACGTTTTACGCTTTCCTCGCTGGACCTTAACCTTCGTCTCAGAAATTCGTCGCTTTTTGATCGTCGCTGATGACGTGCTTCGGCTTTTTGTGCAAATTCTTGGAAAGTTTGGAAGGAATTTCTTTTGTAAATACTCGGTTGGAGAAGAAGGTTTGCTGTAAAAGAATATATCTAAAATATGTTCTGTTGTTAGATAGTTGGAAGAAAAGAAAATACAGGATGTTTAGTAAAGATTGGGTCATACTTTGAATTAATCAGTTTAGTAAAATTTTGCTTAATTAAGAAGTTACAGACATGAGAATGTACTTTTCTATTTAATTTTCTTAAGATAATTTTCGTATTCGATAAGGATAGATATTTTTAAAAAATGATTAAGAATTTTGAAATAACTTAGTTTTAGAAAAGGTATACTTGGTGCATGCTGTAAAACTCATTTTAGAAAAATCTGAATTTAACATATTTATTAAGATTTTCTCTGAATCTATTTATTTCTGGCATAATTATAGTTTTTCTTTAGTTTAATTGGGTATTTTGCCACAGTTCAGAAGAAAAAAAAGATTAATTCCTTGCGCCAAAAGATGATTCTTATTTTTTAAATTAAGTTTGCCTAACCAGAAAAGCTTACACTGAAAAAGCAGATAAGTAAAAAATAACAAAAATCGCAGCACTATTGTGAACTTTCGTATTTTTTGACATTATAAAAAAATATATCAAAACGTTAAAAAATACGAAAATTCGTGATAGTGATGTCATGTTTATTATTCTTTACTTATTTGCTTTTTCAGTGTGAAATTTTTTGGTTACATAAACTTAGTTTTAAAAATAACCCTTGACTACCGTAAGAGTTTATTCAATTAATCTTTATATCTTAGAAGTGTGGCAAAATACCCTATTAAACTAATGAAAAATATTTATTAAGGTTGGAAATCAATATATAAAATCTAATAAATTATTAATTCCAAAAAGTTATTACAGATAGTAATATCTAGTAAGTAGCTATATGGCAAGTATTTGAAAAATTTAAAATAAAGATTTTTTTTAAGTTTTGTGTTTAGGTTTAAATGATTATTTTTTTATATTATTAGATTTTTGTTAAATGTTGACTTCCCTTTATGTTGTCATATTTCTTTGTGTTGTGTTTCATGCTTTTTTATAAGAATGACATACTAACAGTAATAAGATTTTAAGTTAATACATTTTTTTGTATTGATTGGCAAATTTAACAAATACCTACAATAAATGCAGTTTACTATAAAATAGTGCATTTTGGATATATGCGACAAGTATACCTTTATAGAACTAATCGAAAGCTGTTTCAAAATAACTAATCATTTTCCAAAAATCTCTGTCCTTAAATAAAAAAATTAAATTGATAATATAGTGGCACAAGCGCTCAGAACGCCCTGTACATTTAACTCAAAAATCAGTTAAATATTCGTGTTTATCTCATAAAAAACGTTGTTTTACAAAATTTGAGTACAATTATCCAACTAATAAATTATTTAAAAAATGAAACAAAAAAAGTAGTTTCTCTGAGCTATAACTTCTTACGGAAGAAACATTGTAATAAAGTAAGTTGATTTAATACGCCTTATTTTTGCCCAATGAAGCTGTCCTTAAACTATGGCCCATTCTTTACTGAACACCCATGCATAGACTTTCTTTGAGAGCCACATTTCTGCATAGAAAAATTGGTGCTAAGAAACTTTTATATGAATGATATATCGGAAAGAATAAATATTTCGTATATATCATAACAAGTGATAGTTTGAATTTTGTACACGAAGATTTAGCCAATGTCGCTAACAACCATTAAAAATTTACACCTTGTAATTCGTACAGTACAGTTCCTTTAATGGCAGGTAGTTGAATTTCCTCCAACTAGTTATTAGAGAAAAAATATTTAAAAAATCTTCATTTTCAAATATGGGTAACTAAGTAATTTCCAATGAAAGCTTCTGCGCGTTTTTCATTTTTTTCTGTAGAATGATTCATTTAAGTAATAATCTGAAATCACGGGAATGATAACTCGTTAACAATGAATCACAAAAGAAATTTCTTTTGCTTAAACACATCTAGGAACGTTGTTATCGAGAATTTACTGTGCAATCAGATACGAACAAATTTGTGAAAAACATAAATCCATCTACATTCCGTTGCTAATGATACTGATACTGCTACTATCGTCATGATGTTTATTTAGATTTTGACTCGTATATAAGTATGTGGTGTATTCACAGAAGTCGTAAAATATATAGAACGCCAAAAGAGGTACTGAAAATAGTTACCCTATGGAGAAAACGCGAGTCTGGTAATATTGCAGTATAACTTAGCTATTATGGGTTGGTTGGTTGTATTTCTATGGTAAATGCAGTATAACCAACAGCTTACATTAAGTTTTCCCTAAATGGCTGTTTTCTAAGCTCCTCCATTGACTATTTTTCAGTGCCTAATGTAAAAGCTTCTGGCCCATTAATTTTATGATTTTTATGGGAGTATTCTACAAAAATAATTCATTAAACACAAAAGCTTTTATTAAGGTCTGTAAAAGATTTTTTAGTAGCATATCTTCAAAGGTTCTTGAGCAACTGATCAAACGGTGTTTTTCAATATTTTTATTTTGAATATTTCAGCTCAAGACATTTTGCAACTTAGTAAAATAAAATAATTCTCTTTTTATAAATTGTTTAACGACCATACGTTATGGTATCAACAAATTAACTTATTGTAAAGTATTATACCCAAAAAGTCATACTAGTATTAGAACTATGTTATATAGTTTTATTAATACTATACCTATTTTCTTGAGAGGTCTTAAAACTTTCTGTTTTAAATAACACTGAAGTTACTAAAAAATCGTAACAGTATGCTCTCCATTATAAGTATTCTGTAAAGACATTCAGATGCCCTTTTTAAAGTATTGTAGTAACAAAAACTTGATATATCTAAATGGAGAATAATACTAAACACCCAATTTTTAATAATTTTAAAATGGAGATCAATTGTTTTCAGGGCACCGTTATCAGATATTTCAGAGCTGAGTAGCCTTGATGGGATGAGCTTGCAGTGAAAGCACTCAAACCAATGATTTCATCCGGCCATCATCTTTCCTCTTATTACAATTTTTTTAGTGTCTTTTTATGATAATAAAGATAATAATTTAGCATTTCTTCTTCCTCTTATTTAATTTATTTGTTAAAATTAATCTGTTCTGAAATACCTATAGGGTATTACAATTGAAAAAATAACTATTTTTAAGCAACTTTAAGTGTTCCAAAAGCTGGCTGATTCTGAGGTTGGTGATGTTCAAGTTGCTGATGTGGCTGGCAAAAGGTAATAAAAAATGTTATAGGATATTGGGTAACGACTGGAGTTCAGTTTATATTTGTTAAGCGTAGTGGACAGTTGATAAAGTATTGTTGTAGTTAACTAAAGTGTAGAATATCTAAAGTGTAAATTAAAATATTGTTAATCTCTTGGAGATTTATTCTTTATATAAAAGATCAAGGTTTTGGCAGACTGATTCCACTTCAGGCTGTGTTTAGTCAGTTACATTTAAAGTTTACTCTTGTTCAATAAACCACTTATATTATCAATCTTGATACCAATCCAATGCAATGGGCATTCCGCTTCACAATCGTCTTTTAGGGAGATATGAAGTAGATCACTTATGTTACATAATATGTATATTAAAAGAATAATTTTTACAACGAAACTTCCTCTTTTACAATAATTTCTGTAGTATCCTCATTTTAACATATACAATTTTTTGAAAATGAACCAAGTTCCACATTCTGAGACCAGACCATACTTTTCTGATTGTTTTTGATGCACTGAAGCGCATGGAACAACTGATTTTCGAGATATCTTAACCGAAATATTAAAAACATGACTCTTTCCAATATTCGAGATATGATGAATTAATTTTTCTCCACAAAAGTTATTCCAACATGTGAAAGTACCCTTCCAATTTGATATGTACGTATTTCCGTTGTCAGCTTTTGTTGAAATTGTCAAGGAAGATACCTACAAAAAATTTCAGGGACGGTGGGATGAAACAAACAGCTGTCAATTTGACAAGGAATTCCTAGGGTATTCCTGCAAGGATACAGTGGAAAAAGGGCTTGGCTATGCCTACGACGAATCTTTGCCTAGTGATAGGTATTCCAATGAGACACTTTTAGTTAAGATAGCACCTTTATTATATGAGGAAGTATAAAACACCTCTTTGTAGTGGTTATGAACAGGAAGACGAAACAGTATTTCATGGACTCTGTGAGTGCCCTGTCGTCTCGTCAACAAGAGAACATGCCCTACATTAGATAACGTCACCTCTTTTTTCTCTTTTAATAGGCTGGTTAGCCGTTCAGGTGAATTGATCTCCTAATAAGAGGAAGTACAGAGATCCTAATACTGTAGCTTCTTAAGCTACCCTTCTCACAATTCCAGATTCCAGATTAGATACGCATGTTGAATTTTTTGCATTTCTTACTTTTCGGACAAATAAGGTATCTAAAAAATTCTAAATGCATTTTGAAAGGGAAGAGCAGTAGTTTCATATGTTGAAACAAGTTCTGAAGAGAAATATTAATTCGCTCGATAATATTATAATTCAAATTTTAGTAAAAATCATGTTTTTGCATTTTGAAGTTAAAATTTATCGAAAACCTAAAGTGATGGAGATCAGATTCGGTTCCCAAAAAAAAGTTAACTTATGTTATCATTGCTATTTCATAATTTCGTATCATATAAAATTGATAACTAACAAAAATGTGGCTCTTATAAAAAACAATTTCTTGGACTGAAAATTATGTTAAGAATTGTTGTGATTTTTTACACGATCGTAGGTAAAAATTGTATGATTCTGCTGCAGTACGTCTAGACTAATGTTTAGTTAAGTGAAAATTTGTTGTTACTGTACCTTTCTGCTCCGATGCGTCGCTCTTAGACTTCTTCAAACTACTGTGGGAGTTTTCCGTTCCGCGCTCAATCTCCGTAATTACTTTTGTAGCTTTGCTTTCAGAGCCTCTATTTTCCTCGGCGATATCAGCGGTTGCCTTTGTCGCTGAATTGTCCAAACTCGCGTCGAAGCTTTTAATCTTATTATTCGGTTGCCTGTTCCTGTCTTTTCGATTTATTGACTCAAACTTATTTCTGGAAATGTTGGCACTAGAGTTCTGGCCCAGCGTGTCGCTCCTGGATCTCTTTAAGTGTCTTGTTCCCGGAGCTCCTGATTCCTTCTCCACGTTCGCGGCCGATCCTTTATTCGGCATTGTTGAACTTCGCCAACTTCTCTCCGTCTCGCCATTATCTTTGGCTTCCACCAACAGCTGGCCCTTGTAATTGTAAAGCTGAATGGTAGGTAGAGTGACATTACGAGACGGTTTGAACGTCGACAGTTCCCATCCCCAGCTCGTTGGTTTTCTCAGCTGAAGTCGAATTATCTCGGGGATGTCGTCTTTTATTTCCGTCATTCCAGTGCCCTGAAAATAAGAAACATCTCTCAGTGAATGGCAGAATACATATAATATTTTATAAAAAATATTTTTACAGTTAAACAGTATTTTAATTTTTACATACAGGGAACTCCGCAAACTAATATTTTTTTATTTGATCATTTGACAGTAGGTACTTAAAAAATCTTGGGACAGATTCTTTATTTAAAAATGAGATAAAATAAGTTTATACATATAAACATGGATCCGGAAATGCCTCGTTTTCGGGTTATAGGTTGTTTAAAATTTTCTGTTTTAAATACTATTCAGTCCCCATTTCTCAAAAACCGATCGAGATGAGATATCATCAGATAGCATCAGTCGCGTTCGTGCCGTTAAAAACTCATTTTTAGCAAACAAAAATTGTACGCCACTGGCCACTGATTTTTGGATAAACTGATCTCTCTTAAAGCCAAGTTAATTCTTATAAAGTGTCTGTTGGATTTTTTCTCCTAACACACTGTTTTCGAGATAAAAATTATTTTATTAATCAACCAACTTTGGAATGCTAATTAAAAACAATCTTCTAGATGGCATGTGTCAGTTTGTCATAAATTCCATGATAGACTTAATTGAAGAATGTATCTTTATAGAGACACCTTGCTTCATTCGAATTTCCGTTTGCTTTTCCATACATAAAATGTATGTCGACCAATTTTTCATTCTGTAACACCCTGTATATAGTTGTTAACATAGTCTAAAAATATTATAATAAGTCGGCTGACTTCTATGATATGTCGTATTTTTTGCCGCAATTATAAAATGGTTAGTTACAACATAATGTAATGTGTAGTGTATAATTACACAGCCCCACAAAAAAAAAGTTTATACACAAGAGAGTGACATATGTATTCCCATGTATTTTTCGACGCTGAATCCGATCCTGAGCTCAAAATTGGGCCTACACCTCTGAAATTGGCCCCAGGGGCCGAAATGGCCTGAAATGCGGCTCCCGGGATAAGGCGAAGTCGACGCTGAATTTTGGAGCTAAAGCCGGATTTGTGCTCGAGAAGTTTATGGCCAACTGAAATTCCGGGTTTGGGTCCGGGAAAATGACCCCTTGAGGCGGGAAAATCCTATTTTGGACGTCCCGGTCATGACTGTGGTATTTTCGTGTGTTTTTCAGTTCTGGATCTGAGACTGGGTGTGAAAAGTTTTTGGTCAGCTGAAATTCCAAGTTTGGGTCCGAGAAAATGGCCCATTGGGGCCGGAAAATCATATTTCGGACGTACCAGTCGCAAAAGTGGGATTTTCATGTATTTTTCAATCCTGGTCCTTAGAGTATGCTCAAAAAGTTTTTGGACAGTTGAAATTCCCAGTTTGGGTTCGGGAAAATGGCCCATTGGGACCGGAAAATCATATTTCGGATGTACCAATCGCAACAATGGGATTTTTATGTACTAATTCCTGTAGCTTAAATTCCGGAACTCATTTAAAAGTACATGAAAATACCAATGTCTCAACTGAGACGTACAAAACACGATTTTCCGGCCCCTAAGGGTTATTTTTCCGGTCCGAACAGGGAATTTCACATGGCCATAAACCTGTCAAGCACAGTCTAAGCTACAGAAATTAGTACATAACACTCCCACTGTTGCGATTGGTATGTCCGAAAAATAATTTTCCGGCCCCAATGGGCCATTTTCCCGGACCCAAACTGGCAATTTCAGCTGACCAAAAACTTTTCACACCCAGTCTCAGGTCCAGAATTGAAAAACACACGAAAATACCACAGTCGCAACCGGGACGTCCAAAACAGAATTTTCCCGCCCCATGGGGTCATTTTCCCGGACCCAAACCCGGAATTTCAGTTGGCCATAAACTTTTCGATCACAAATCCGGCTTTAGCTCCAAAATTCAGCGTCGACTTCGCCTTATCCCGGGAACCGCATTTCAGGCAATTTTCGGCCCCTGGGGCCAATTTCAGACGTGTAGACCTAATTCTGAGCTCAGGATCGGATTCAGCGTCGAAAAATACATGGGAATACATATGTCACTCTCTTGGGTATAAACTTTTTTTTTTGTGGGGCTGTATTATCATTCATTTGCAATTAATGATAATCCACACTTTTATAGCCACATTCAAGTTCTTCAATGTGACAGTATCGGCAATGGACTAATAAAAAAATTCTCCGGCGTTAGCAATTGAAGTCGAACCTAATGGGAAAGCCAAGCACTCTACCAACTACACCAGTCACAACAATATTAACATTTTTCTGAATGATGTTAGAAGTTTGCTAATTAAAGTTTTATTAGCTTTTTTAAATTTATCAAATGAACGACAAATGTCATTTCTGATTAGAGATGGGCAGTTCCCGAGTGAACTGATTTAAAAGAACGGGTTTCGACACTGAACTGCGAGAATCAGTTCTCGGGAAGATGAGAAATCAGTTCTTTGCGAGAGATATTTTCAAATTTAGACGTCGGAAGGAACTGTTCAGTGAAGCCTGTGGAGCAAAATCGTATGGGCGATCTGAATTCCGAATAATTGGTGACCCTATTACGGAGCGTTAATATCATTCCTATTTAAATATAATATCCAAGACTGCATACTAGCGCACATAGACGTCCGTATCAAATTGTAAAATTAATAAAAACGATGTAGGTATGTATCATTAATTATAATTTTATGATGTATAAGAATTAAGAACTGAATTTTATTAACAAAATTAAAACTTTTCACTTAAACAACAGAAAGTAAATTACAACAACCTTACAGACATATAAATTCAATTCTATACTAAAAAAAAAACAGAAAATAAATAAAAATCAATATCTAAATGATTCGAGATATTTTGGAAAAAAAAGGTTTCAAATATTTTGATTAAGAAACATTATTTTTCATTCTTTTAGAAATTCTTATTCTAAAGTCTAAACGCTAAACGGGTCGCAATCTTAAATCGCAGAAGAAACCGACCGTCTGCTATTGACAGAGATGCGGGATTCGGAGAGAAGCGTATATCTGTCTTCAGTATTTGACATAAAACCAGTTCTTAAGTATCAGTTTTTTTTAGTGATTCAGTTCTCGAGAACTGAATCATTAAAATAAACTGCTAACACCATCTCTACTTCTGATACTATGATGTTTTGACAGTTTTAAATTGTATGTTATATGTCATGTTGATGTTATGAATGTCAAGAGGTATTTGTATTTTTTTCCGGTAAAAACTTGTTAAAATATTGTTTATAGTCGTGGACAAAGTATTCTACTTGCATATAATATACTATTATCTTTCCTTGGTGTTAAAGTATCATTTTATCTACCCTTGCGGTTAAAATTCTTTATCTACGATTTTAGTAGAAGCAGCTTTTAGAATTAGCTATAAAAAAAGTAAATTGATAATGCCTGTTTCCAAGTTTAAACTGATATTCAATGTGCCTGCATTATATATACAGGAAAAGATGAAATTATCGATTTAAAATTGTTTCGACAGGCATTTTTCTTTTATAATTTAATTCCTCTCCCTCTTACGGTATATCATATTTCAATTGATATCTTGTACCGTTTTTGAGAAAAAAATTGTTTTATTAACAACGTACATTTTTTGTAGCACAAATATTAAAGCATTAACGTTTCTGAAAAAATAATCTGTGAATAAGGATTTTCGTAATTCCTTTTGTGTAAATTGTGATGGTTGAATACGCTTTCCTGATTGAAATGAGCCTCTCTATTCCACAAAACGTGTTCAAAAAAGTTATCATTCATTTCAAGGAAATTTAAAAATATTGTACAAAATTGTAATCGCAGTTGACTATCTCCCGGATGTAGACACTGAATTGATTGCAGATGATATGGATACAAGTTACTTCTCTGTAGATATCTATGTATAGCACTGTGATGATTGTCTTACTTGTTACTTACTTTCAAGTATAAGTCATTAGCTGATACTCATGTGCATAAAGAGAGATTCTTAATCATTATTTATTATATAAAATCAACTATTGCCTGCGGTAGCTAGGAAAATAAAATTTTGAGATAAACAAACAGAATAAATTGAATTGTATTAGAAATTCCAGTAAATAAAAATATTCCTCGAAGTTTATACAGATTCCTCAATTCATCATTCATTGTAATAGTTAAACACTTTTTTATTTATGTTGCATGTACTCAACAAATACTACTTGAATATTGACGAGAATATTCTAGACACTCGTTGAATGGAATTGATCAGTGGTCGTTCAGTGATCGTTCACTGACCATTATGTTGACGTAATTTTGATAATTTAAATGATCACTCAGTTATGAGCTTCCATTTGATGTATCATAACATAATTTTGTTGAACTCTGATACAATGCCTTAATATCAATCAACACAATACTGCACATGATAAATAAGCGCTCACTAATCGCTACTGCGTACTGAACGTGACCAATGTAAAGCTGATTAAGGACGGCGATAATATGATATATATTTATATCTTTTTAATGAAATATATTCCTACAGACAAGTAAACCGCATAGATATAAATATATATTATAGCGTCAGTGAGAAACGTTGATGTATTGATAAGTATTACATTTTAACGTTTCGCTTTGTCTCAATGTAGTACTGGTGCTTATATTCAATATTTTTATATTATGTATTATCGCTATAGATGAGGCATACTTTTAAAAAAACTTTGTGTGATCGGACCAGACTAAATTAGAGCAGGTAGCTAAAATTTAATCCCCGACAATCCGTCTTTGTCTATGCCGCTTCAATTTCTCGGTCCATATCTCTTATATGTAAACAATATAAAAACAGCATTTCAATACTAGAGACTACTTTAAGCATCAGAGTTAAGAGGGTTTTTAGTAATTCAAATAAAATTACTCAATATTATTATCAAAATATTTATGTAAATTTAATGAATAGACTTTTATTCCACAGAAAAATATATGTATTTTGAAAATTCAAATTATAGTGAGTAAATGTAGTACTGTATAAATGTACAATAAAGAAAATAAGAAATAGGTATATTAAAATTCATCCTCTGAATATTCTGATGAATTATCTTCGTTTCCTAGATTGAAACGATATGTTCCACAATAACGTCAGTTAAATTATCGAGTTCCCACATTTTCTCCTCTTCTTTTTGAACATGATGTATACATTTTTGCCAGTTACCTGCAGTTACTCGTTCCAAGGAATTTTTTTACAAAATTTTCACGTCACTTAATTTAAATGTCGTATTATTTCGCGCTACATCTCCATTTACCTCCCCCAGACTAATTCGATTGGGTTAAGTTCACAGTGATAAGGTGATAACCGTAGTACCGTTATTTGGCGATTTGTTTTTCCGGATAACCATTGAATTACATCGGCTTTCCTTCAAGCAGTCGTAGGCGTCCGCTCGGTCTGCCGTGAATGGTAACTGGCATTATCCATGACAATTACAGATCCCGGAGGAATAAAATCCAACATCTGTGTAAAATACTCTTCGAAAACATCTGCGTTCATGTCTTCGTGATAGTCACCTGTATTTTTAGATTTAAATAAAAGTAAACCGCCATCTACAAAACCACTGGCACTACCTATATGTGTCACTATTAATCTTCGCCCTTTACCTGAAGGTGCCTTGAACCTTGTTTAAAGTCCATCCAAAAATACTTGTCGAAAACTTTTTAGATTTTTATCTTGCCATACTTTTGTTGCAGTATATCCTTCGTTGACCCAAGTTTCGTCTAGATAATAAATATTCCTCCCTTCGTCACGGAATTTTCTAATTGATCTTAAGTAGGATCTTCGCCAACAAATAATTTCATCTTTATCGATAAGAACTGTCTTCCTGTTCTGCTTTTCCCAGCAAAAATTCAACTCTCGTAAGACGACTTCTACTGATTTTTGGCAAATCATTGTCCGTTGAAAGTTCACTTAAAATTTTGTTTAGCGTTGTTATTTCTTTTTTAAAATAAAATGAGTGTACTTTTCTGAGAATGACATTTTTGAAGAAATCATCTATAACGACTTTTGACCAACCTTGTAGATGATTTTGGGGAATTTACAGTATCTTGTTCATTTTTTGTTTCCTTTAAAAGTCTGTAGATAGTTGATTTTCCAATCCCTGTCATTTTGAAACACTTTTCCACGATGTCGTCAACACTGTTGGTAGGATTTTGGTGTTTCAATGCATTAAATACATTTAATATAATAATCTTCTCATTCTGAGACAGCGCACATCTTTTCACGCGTTTAGCAGGTACGTAATCTGATAAGCTCGTCATTTTACCCAAACAATATTATATCCACTGACACAATAGTCACTAAACACAAGTCGAATTTTACTCTACTGCACTAGCACGTCTTCGTATATTCAGCTCTAAGACTGGATTGATCTGTCACAATATTAGTGTTACCCGATAATTACCTGAAACGAATTATTACCACGCCCATGGCCGTTCTTATCTCGGGGTTTTATTACTCTCTTTTATTTCCAAACAGACTATAGTCATCTACTAAGGAGTGTTTTTAGATACAAATATTCACTGCACCTTATCATTCCCGATTTTCGTAGCCAACTATTAGACTAATAGGTTGTAATCAGTACACTCGCAGCAATTCAAATTCCCGTTTAATACGTTACCGACGCAATAAGTCGAACATCGTTCGGGTTCTATACAGGTGTACCCACCGTCGACTGCATCTGGTCGTCGTCGTCGATTTCTATTTCTGCCTCATCCACATTCCACATCCATCAGTTACATTTTTATGATTTCGCGTGGTGGAAGTTTGTTGAATTTCGTGTTTGTGTAGCCAGTGTAGTTTATAATTATTAATAAAAGTTGCTATTTGCCTAAATAAAAATGCAATTCAAGTTGGGTAAAGTTAAATAATGAAAGACCGCGATTGCCCTCTGCTGAACAGAGCCGTGGAAACATTTATAAAAGACATTTTAATAGACATATGCATCTGTATCTATGTTTTCCGTGTGCATCTGAGATATTCGGTACTTACTGATAATGAGTAATCGATTTGATTCTAATTCATATTCATAATTAAAATCTGAATTATTTGGGAATATCAACGTAGGAGTTCAACTTGATTTTGCTTTCAAAAGATGACAGAAAAGAGGTATGTCTTTAATGTTTTATCCAAAATTATTTACTATATAAAATTTTGCAGAATTTTTGAACTTGCATTACGAGGGCGTGATGATTGAATTTTACGTCAGATCTTGACAAAACGCTTAATGAATACCTTAACACTGCACATGGCAACACTGCTCGACTTCTATTAGCTTCAATACTCGTACGTACGCATCGTCAGAAAATTTGTAGCGTGCAAGGAGCGTCGTGTGATGATTGTTATAGAGTGATTTGTTTATCTTTTGAAAAGCCGAGTAAAATTTTTTTTTTCGATTTTCTATATATTAGTCCTTCCGAATACAAGGCTAAAATTAATTACATTATAACTGAATCACCCTGTATTTCGGGGCACCCTATTATCTCAAAATGATAAACGTTTTTGGATTCTTATTGAAACAAAGAAATTTTATAGGCATTGAATAATAGCACCCACCCCTCAAAACGAAACTGTTATTATTTGATATTCATGAATTAAATACAGGTACTTCCCTTCCCAACGCCCACCTGTTATTAAAGATCACCCTCCGCTTGTATCGCTCTCGGAATTTATGGTTGCAATCGCAAATTACCTTTGTCAGGGTATAACATGTCCCTAGTGTATTAATTGCGAAAGCATTCTCTTGTAGCAAGCAGTTACAACAACAGGTCAAAAATATAGGTGACAAAATGTCAAAATGTTTCACTGGTACATTCATTAACTCAATTGCTTCTCCATTTCAGAAATAAAAAAAAAATCCCTTGTGAAATTTATTTATTAAGATAGTACTTCAAAAAACAAATGGTCTGTCCGACGGACTAAACCTATAAATTTGTATGTATTTTCACGCGCTACATCAAATCTGGGGTCCAGTTAACCCTATCTCCGTAAGTTCAAAGTTATTGGAAGGTCAAAGCGAAAGATAAATATACAAGTGGTTCAGACTATCGTAATTTTAAGTTTTTGGGGTCGCTGAATTCGAATCTGGGGTCCATTTAATGAAGCCGATTATGTGTGAGCAGCAGTATTCTTTCTAACTTCATACTGTTCGCTTATTTGGTCTGAACGCAACTTGTATTTAAATTAGAAAAACTAGAATTATTTGCGCGAAGCGAACACGATATCGTTCGGTCCCTCGTGTTGGCCTCTCGGAAAATAAGCGAATCATGAAAGGAAATGCATTATTAAATATTTCACAGAGGATTTGTCATTTGCTTTTTAAATATAAGATCTTTTAAAACTGTAAACTTATCGATGTCGTTATAATACGGTTCTGCACTTATAAGTTCATTTAGTTCTTTCTGATTTGTAATATTTGTTACATCTTTAAGTGTGATAATAAAATAGTAACATTTCGACGTATTCAAATATTTTCGATTTTTTGCTATATTTTAAGAACGTATGAACCGATTGTTTTGAAACTTTGTAGTCTTATGTTTTTTGAGATGGCAATTACGAATATGCAAACAGTGTTGAAGTCACGACTAGGGGGCGCTAATTATACTGTGCGGTATATTAGCACTTTACACTTTAACTGAGATTCGAACGTATAGTTTGACAGTTGATCAACATTTACGGTTGCTATGGAAACTAAGGACAATTGTTTTCTCATGGCATAAAAACTATTTAATAGAAACATTGCTTTTACTTTTTACGCCGTAATTTTAAATTAGGTTTTAAGATTTGAACAATGAAATAAATATTTAGCTTTTTCAATCATCCGGCATTTTCATAACTTCAATATTTTCTAAAGGTTGCGTTCTTGTTAGCAAATGTCTTCATTTCTTAAACCATTTTTGTTACATACTAAACGGTTGTTCTCTGTTTTGGCGAATGCGCTTCCTGCATACTTAAACATGTTAAGATTGGTTTCCCTAATTTTTTGAATGTTTATCAAGAAACTTTTCCTAAGAACTGAAAGAGTATTGCTTAGGTAAGTTTTAATAATATCTAAATAAACCTACACACAAAGGTTTAACTAAAATCCACGTTTAAATTTGGCTCTTCGCTTTTACAAAATAGAAAAACTATGGTTATGAGGTTCTAGGTAAGTAACAAAGCCACTTTGGATTTTATTAGTTAAATTAGTTAAAATATGATCCATTCTTTTCTAATAAAAAAAAGTATAGAAATATTTGGTATGAAAAGGTTTGTTTTTCTTCTACACTTCAATAATTATAGCAAAGCATTGTTAAATTACAAAATATTAAAAATTAAATTATCACAAATATTGTAACACTTGGTATATACGCATGTTTGTTGCAATCGACTCAAAATCAAGTATTCTATCACCTCCTAATATTATTGTAACGACTTGAAAGACACTCTGTATATTAAAAATAATTTTAAGTTATATATACGAGCTGGCACTGTTTTGAAGATGTTGAAATTTTAAGCAAATATTTAGGACTGACTGATTTAGGAGTCACCTCATTCATAGAATTATTTACAGTAATTCCGTTTTTAAAAGACATAATGTTAAAAATCGTTCATTAACATTATACAGGGTGATTCAGGTTTAATCTTGATAACTTCAGGAATCGACAGAACAGGTTAAAATAATGTTCATTTGTGATTTATTATTATTTATTATTTCCTTAAACGCATCGTTTCCGAGATAGAGGGTGTCGAAGTAGGAATTTTTTTTCTCGTTCCCTCATAACTTTTGAACCACTTATCCAATTTAAGTGAAATTCGGAACACAAACACTCCTTATGATCTTACATAAGCTTTTTAAATTTGAACTACCTACCCCTCTGTATTTTGTATGCTACCCCCTCTTAGTTTATTTCAAAACGTTATAGCAACCCATGAAAACAAAACTCAGTGATTTGTGTAAACTGACGTTTGTGAAAGTCATTGTCAAAAGTTTTATTATAAAAAGCATTTTTAGTGCTAAGAAAAAATGCCAAGAACGTTTACAGATGCTGAATATGCCGATATAGGTACATTATGTTTATGGTTTCTGCGACGGAAATTCCAACGCGTCAGTTCGAGAGTACCGAACACGTTTCCCTACTAGAGGAATTCCAAATGCACAAGTTTTTGTAGATGTACATCGTCGATTTTCGGAATATGGTTTGCGCCGCTACAATGATCATAATCGTAATGTACCGCCAAGAAATAATCAGCGAATTCTTAATCTTTTTAATATCGATAGAACGTTAAGCATACGCAGAGCAGCTCGGCAACTCCATTTATCTCAATCAAAAGTACTGAGAGCACTCAAACAAGATCATCGAAGGGCTTTCCATCTCCAACCAGTTCAAGGTTTGTTGCCAGGAGATGCTGAAAAACGTTTAAATTTTTGTAGATGGGTTTTAGATTCAACAGAAATTAATCCACAATTTCTGCATAAGGTTTTATGGACCGACGAATCTAATTTCACAAAAGCTAGAACTGTGAATTACCACAACATTCACGTTTGGAGTGAAGCCAATCCTCGATGTGTCAGACAATCTTCATTTCAGCAACAGTTTAGTGTAAATGTGTGGATAGGTGTTTTAAGTAATAACCACTGTGGGCCGCATATTTTGCCTCCTCGTTTACATGGGGATTTATTTCATGAGTTTCTGCAAAACTCTCTCCCCGACGTGCTTGACGATGTCCCCTTAAATTTACGCAAAGGGAACTGGATGCAGTTGGATGGTGCCCCAGCACATTACGGAAGGCAAGTACGGCAGTGGCTAAGAACCAGTGGCTTGGCCTCCGCCCTCGCCAAATCTGAATCCTCTAGATTATTTCGTTTGGGGCCATCTAAAAGCAATTGTGTATGATACGCCAGTACATACCCGTGAGGAACTGATCCAAAAGATAAGACATGCTTGTGATAAAAAAACAATCCTGTTCAAATAGCAGCTGCGGTTGTAATACGTAGTTGTTACTAAATTTATGTTTGAGGTTATTGCGATTTTTTATTAACACTAAGAACACTCTTTAAATATTACTTTTGACAATAATTTTCACAAACGTCAGTTTTTTTATGTTTGTTTGAGAGTCGTCCCCGGAAGCACCGCAGCCTATAGACTTATTGTGCATCTCTCGACGAGCACAAACATCCATGGTACTACAGTGGGATTCGAACCCACACCGACATAGCCGATCCAGACTGGTTCCACGAGCAGTTGCCTTCCAGCCACCTCGGCTATCGCGCCCCCAAAACGTCAGTTTACACAAATCACTGACTTTTGTTTTCATGGGTTGCTATAACGTTAAATGAAACTTACGCGGCTGGTGAGCTACACTGTCATCAATTTCTTTGAATATCTCAGAAACAAGACCAAACGTTGATAAAAAAAAACAGGAGACGAAAAAGTTTCGAAATTAATCAGGTCAAAGTGTGGTGATGTTTTATTGAAATTAATTTTTTTTTTGTAGTTTTGAAATAAACTAAGAGGGGGGTAGCATACAAAATACATTTCTAAGAGGGGTAGGTAGTTCAAGCTTAAGAAGCTTATGTAAGATCATACGGAGTGTTTGTGTTCCGAATTTCACTTAAATCGGATAAGTCGTTCAAAAGTTAAGAGGGAACAACGAGAAAAAAATTCCTACTTCAACGCCCTCTATCTTGGAAACGATGTGTTTTAGGAAATAAGTTTATATCACAAATGAACATTATTTTAACCTTTTCTATCGATTCCTGAAGTTATCAAGATTAAACCTGAATCACCCTGTATAGAAATTAATTTCTTGATTCAAATTGTCACTTGTTAATTCCATTAACACAGCTTTATCCCCCGTTTTAATTTTTTATTTGAAATACCGCCCGCTCCTTTTCAGAAACTCTCACAATAAGTATAAAGTAAGCAGCACTAATTGATATTATATTATCCATACATTGAGATCGAATCATCGACGACTGCGAAACTTAAGCTTTCTTTTAATTTAAATGCTCCTATATTGCCAGACAACTACCGAAGGAGCAAATTTCTATGAATTCATTCATTTGTTCGCTTCTGTTCAGTTTAATTTAAATGCACTTTGTACTGCCTACATATATATAGTAGTTTAAATTATACGCCACCAATCCAAAACTAAATTTAGTATAAAAATATTATTTCCAAAACTATCAATTTTCCATGTGACCTAGCTCAGTTTTATTGTAAAAGAAATCTTATCAAGTGGCTACCACATCCTTCTGTACGATGAGGACGATCGCATAAAATCCATATCTATATTTTTATTATATGTAGCAGGCCATATCCTCTATGATAACTGCAGGATAACCGACTGGTTTTGGTTTCTATGAACGTAAAATGGTGATTGTTTGTGAGCTTCCGTGGTTTTATAACAGTAATAACACTTCAGCGACCAAATGTGGCACTTTATTGGTTTTACTTCTCATATAGTAATTGACCTTATTTCAGATACCTACGTATTTTCGATGGATCGATATCTATATGTTTCGAAAGATGTTAATCTATAATTCCATACCATAGCAGTGAGGCAAAATAATAACAAACAAAACATATGAAATGGAACCAGTTCAATAATGCTTCAAACGCTAATTTATTTTCTGTTTTCGGAAATAGTTTTTTCTCTATAAAATAA
This sequence comes from Monochamus alternatus, assembly GCA_037114965.1. Taxonomy (NCBI): domain Eukaryota; kingdom Metazoa; phylum Arthropoda; class Insecta; order Coleoptera; family Cerambycidae; genus Monochamus; species Monochamus alternatus. The sequence goes on along the minus strand of CM073428.1, from coordinate 29,424,313 downwards.
AACACTAGAAAATTCCATACCATAGCAGTGAGGTAAAATAATAACAAACAAAACATATGAAATGGAACCAGTTCAATAATGCTTCAAACGCTAATTTATTTTCTGTTTTCGGAAATAGTTTTTTCTCTATAAAATAGAACACTATTTCAGTTTTGTGGCGATAATTTAAGCAACACAATGTGTTAAAATCATCAACTTGTTTTCATTTTTAGATGTAAATGCATAGAATGGGGGTCTATGTCGACGCGTATAAAAATATATCAGTTTATATGCGATCATAATGGTACTAAAATCCTATTAAACAACTTCAGGAACATATTATGCTATAACCTGTTTAGAAATGAAAGAGAGTAATAAAAGCTTATTATGTATGCAAATCGTAAATAAATGTAGTACTGGTGCTTATATTCAATATTATTATATTATGTATTATCGGTATAGATGAGGTGTACTTTTAAAAAAACTTTGTGGGATCGAGCCGTACTAAATTTTAGCAGGTAGCTAAAATTTAATCCCGACAATCCGTCTTTGTCTATGCCGCTTCAATTTCTCGGTCCATTTCTCTTATAAGTAAACAATATAAAAACAGCATTTCAAAATATGAAGCTACTTTAAGCATCATAACCGGGTTAAGAGAGTTATTACTAATTCAAATAAAATTTAATGAATAGACTTTTACTCCACACAAAAATATATGTATTTTGAAAATTTAAATTATGGTGAGTAAATGTAGTGTTGTATAAATGTACAATAAAGAAAATAAAAAATAGGTATATTAAAATTCATCCTCTGAATATTCTGATGAATTATCTTCGTCTCCTATATTGATAACGATAGGTTCCACAGTAACGTCAATTAAATTATCGAGTTTCCACATTTTCTCCTCTTCTTTTTGTACATGATATATACATCTTTGCCAATTATCTGCACTTACTCGTTCCAAGGAATTATTTAACAAAATTTTCACGTCACTTAATTTAAACGTCGTATTATTTCGCGCTACATCTCCTTTTACCTGCGCCCAGACTAATTCGATTGGGTTAAGTACATAGTGATAAGGTGGTAACCGTAGTACCGTTATTTGGCGATTTGTTGCCATTTCATCGATAACACATTTTTTCTTTATTAAGATTGACAAGTGTCAAAAGTTCCTTTTTCACCATATTTATTTCAAAAGAAATGTTTTTCCGGATAACCATTGAATTATATCGGGTTTCCTCCAAGCAGTCGTAGGCGTCCGTGTAAAGTGTAAGTGTAAAAAAAAAGTGTAAAATTAATTTTTTTTAAATGAATTTTGCATATTTTCAAAATTTCAAAACACAGCGCCGACGTAAAATAATATTTGTAGTCTATTAAAAAAAACCGCATATTTTTATCATTTTTCGTTGAGGAGTTACTGAGCGAAAACTATATCCCTTTGGATCGAGCGCTCACCGTAAGTCTTAATAGTTACACCGATTGTTCTGATATTCTTAGCTATTATAGCATTTAATACACCTTTATTCTATTCTAGCTTCTATACATTATTATATTTATCAACGCCATCTAACAATGTTATGTAACATTCTCCAATTTATTCCATGTGTCTAATTCAGAGGCAATTTCAGGCTATGTGCCTATTGCCTATTGATTTATTTGATACTAGTGGAATAATTGCGTCAGAGCACTGTATTTTTAAATAAATAAATAAAAAATACATTCCTGATGCATTATAATTTTTTAAAAATATAGTTTTATTTGATAAATAAATATATTAACAATTGGAAAACCTGCTATTAAAGTACGAAGATTCAATTTTTGGGAAATATGAACACAGTCTGGTAAAATTATTACATTTACATTCGTTGCTACACAAGCTTAGGTAGAGTTTAAATAAATAATTACAGCTAGACTATTTCATTAATAAATAATTATTTAAGATTAGTATTATGGGAAACACGTAATTAATAATGTTGCCTAAACATGTCTCTATAGCAATTTAAGTATCCTTGGACTGTTGAAAACATATTTATTATAGAAAAGAGAGTCGTAAATTTGGATTCAATCCAAAATTCACTTTTAGTTAGGAAAACATTTCTCCTTGGGAACATTTGAGTTATTGTCCGACCATCCCAATGTTTCTATCTTTTATTTGTGTCATTAAATTGTAATTCGTTATTTATTAGTCTATTTGACTTTTACAATTTTTACCGCACCTTAAATCACTTCTAACTCAGTCACAATACCTAAGTATGTAAAATATTCGTATATAACCATCGTGTTTCTAAATATGTCTTATTTAATTGCACAAAAGGAATATATTACTTTATTAATTCTCTAAAGTATGTAATGTAAGTAAATCTTAAATAAGACTATAACAAAATGATGCATGTAGGTAATTATCTTAATAGATGATCAAAAATTAATAACAGTGCCATACTCCACACTGTCAAAAAAATACTTGTACCCAGTTTCAAGGCAACACATTGTGTTTTGAAAATAAAATTTAATTTTCAATAATCTTTTTTTACATTTTATAATATAAAAACAAAAAATAATAGACCTATTGTCTAGGGGAAAATCGTTAATTTTTTTCTTGTTCTATCATTCACTAAATTGTTTGCTTAGACAATACTAAAGTAAGAGCAAATATCCAAAAATAAATCAACATCCAATAAAGACAAACGACATAAAACACAAAAAATTACTAATAGAATATAAAAACATATGTGTCTATACAAAATATAGACGTTTAACAAATAAATAAAATTAAGCGAATGAAAAAATATATCAAGTCAATCTTCATATATTTTGTAGTTAATAATCATTTGATAGAGAGGAGATGCTGTAAGAATGTTAGTACGAGGAGTTGGCAACTGAAATACAGAATTAGATCTAGGAATTTGACAGAAAATTCGAGATCCAGAGAAGGCGTGTTCAGGAAATTATTGACAATTTTGTATAAAACGATTAGAAAGTACATAATGCGCCTCAGCTGCAAACTAATTAAGTAAAAATAGACAAAGCATCTTCAGCAACGCCACGAACTGGGTAGATACCAAAGCTGTTAAAATGCAGATATTTCCGCTTTACCTTTTCTAATTGGGTTATATGGATGTTATAAATTGGACTTCAAACAATAGAGGTCTATTCAATGTCACCATGTTGCAAAAACCCTTGAATTTCGTAATATAAAACCTAGGCTTTTGAATGCAGATTCAGTTATTGAATGACTATGTGCATAAAGTTATAGACTATCACAAAATGATTCACCAAGGTCCTAGAACTGCGATACTCTGTTTAAAATAGAAGTATCCAAAAGATAATCAAAATGTTGAACATACTGCCTACATAATATTACATTAGTTGATGTTTAATGATAAATAGCATATCATACCAGCGGTGTATTTTAGTTATGTTATTTTGTAGTCCGCAACAATCAGAAACTGACTTTATCGCAATAAAGAATTTAAAATCATCCGCATGCATTTAATAATTAATGTTTAATAGCTTAGTTAAATCATTGATAAGCATAATAAAAAATAAGGGCCCCATAATAGATCTCTAAGGAGCACCTGACAATTGCGAAAATTTACTCGATTGAAAGCCCCGATACTTTACAAGTTGAATATACTCATACATTTATACGTATTACTAAATATATACAAAGAGTCCCATTAAAAAACTTTACTTTTTCTAGGTAGAAAAACGAAAAGTAAAAGGTTAGGACATTAAATCAATACCCCTGTACACGCACAATATAAAAATCTACATACATAGTTCATTCACATACTTTGCAGTACATTGTCCCACGTTTCTCTTTTATTCGTTTCATTCTCATTTTATACTTTTTTTTACTTGCACACAATATCCGATGTAAGAAGTTTCTCAAAAGTAATTGAGAAAATTTATTGAATAGAAGTTATCCTTTTTTTGTCGAAAATTAAATGTAAAGATAAGACCAACAACAACCAACAATGCCGTCTCCAAAAATTCCTGCCCAAACGTTTTTCTGCATGCTGAGTATGTACCTCGCGAAATACACTTGAATTATTGTCCGACCAATTGCGGCAGTTATCATGGTTAACATTGACTTTTTTATATGAGACCATTTAAAGACAACAATTTTTGTCAGATGCTCTGACGCAAAATTTTCAGCAACGCATTGCAACCTTATTACTCCACAAATGTTACATAATGTTGGATAACATTCTAGCCAATGTCTCTACTGCTGCATGGTGCTGATATTTTCAGTACTTCATAAAATAAAGTTAGTAAGTGAATTTGATGAGAACTAATCATCCAAAAAGATAATTGAATAATTTTTAAAATTATGTATCATACAATATCACTTTCAATTCAAGTTTATAAGGGGTTAAACGTCACCCTTGCTTAGCGATATAAATTTGAGGAATAAGTACATCGATAAAATTTGAAAGTTGGGTGCAAAGTTTTCGTTAGCCCACACTGTATAAAATACGTATAAATTTATAGGCCGCCACGAAGGGAACTGTAATACAAATCATATAATTGTAACAAATCTACAAGTTACAAGTAATAAGCCTGTAGCTACAAGTGCTATATAACTCGGTAACACAATTCACATTGCTATAGTTCTATAAATCCAATAAATGTAAGGTTCCACTTAAAAGCATTTTTAAAGAGCTATAGGGTAAGGTATCACAAGTATGGGGTTGCCATTTAAGATTATTTAGTTGAGGTAGCTGGGAACGAGGAGGTGATTTGAAACAGGTTAGTAAATACATTATTTGGGTTCCTCCTCCTTAATACAAAGGGTTCCAATACATTTTTGGTCCTCAGATATATCCATTTCAATTTGTCAAATTGTCACACTATATTATTAAATTATGTAACTACCTATGTAGTCTATCTACTTGTAAACAAACTAACCACTACGCACTGAGGACCATGGTCATTTAAATAGGCGGAATTTAATTAGGAATTAGATTTTATAGCAATGACTGAATCGACACGTAGATGATTTAAACAAGGATATTCTTCTTTCAAAATGCCATATGCAATTTCAATTATTATCGTTTATGCGAGCTCTGTAAAAATTGTTTTGAGCAAGAGATGTAATAAATTTTTATATTTTGGTGGTATCAACGATTCTTTTAGTCAATAGAGGAAATCCCCAAATATTATAGTATTAATCTCTAACCAATTTTCGTTCTCCAGATTAAAGTACTATTACGAAGTAGATCCAGTTATTTATATAATAGAACTTCAGATCAGGCCCACAAACAGTTTATTGAATGCTTACAGTGATGATCTATTACAAGCTGGTGTGTTAATTATGGAAGCGTTTATATGTATAAGAAGTGTTCTACTGCACTGTACTTCATCTACGCATCTATATGCAGGCATTTTTGATACACCATGAATATTACAAACACCATAGGCGCCGATTTAACGGGAGTAAAGAAACGTCTGTCCCCTCAGCAAATTTGCAAGCCCAGCGTTTTTTGTAAGCTATCGTTTTTAGTTGTCAAGCAATTCAATGGTTTACTAGTGTAATCACTATGCTAGCAACCAACATTTTTCTTAAACATGGCACAAGCTACAAAATTGAAATTGGTGGTACAAATTAGCAACAGAATTTCCACCACATGTTTTTGGTAAACGCTGAAGTTGGCTTAGCCAGGTAATAGACGTGAAGTGGAGTTTTATTCAATATAGCAATAAGTTACATAATATAGAAACTTTCTCCGTCACCAACATTTGCCACCCAGCAATTTAGCGTTTATGACAAACACCATGACCTTAATGTCTTGGCTGGAGTAGGACAATTAATTAATGTTTTGTACAGGTACAAGGTTTGATCCAATAGTCCGAAGAAGTTTGTTGAATTGATTTCGACTTTCGAGATTCGTTTAATTCAGTATCACTGAGAAAGGTGAGGTGTTGTACTTTAGGAACCTCTTGACCACATATTAGGGACATATGTAAATTTTCACAGTATAAAAATTGCTGAATACTACACACAACGTCAAATGTCTTGGAATGCCCCTCATTCTTATTAAAGAAATCTTTTGGTCAGAAAAACCAAATAGATTTATAAAAGTATATTGTTTTTTGAATCTTTTTTTTTGTGAACAGAATATGTTCGATAAACTGAGTACTTAGAAAATTAAAAGCCAGCAAATGTGTGACATTTTTGATAAAATTTATTAAATTAAAAAGAAGTAACATAGCAAGTTCTCTACTTGACTAACAGTCGGTATGACCTCCACCACGTTTCAATAGCATATTGACACGTATGTGCATTGAGATAATCAAGCGGTTAACAGTCCCTTGCGGAATATTATGCCACGTTCCTCAGGGTCGTTATATATCGTTAGTTTATTTACCCTAAATAAAAGGAAAAAAAGTGGTGGCAGAAAGGCTAGCTCAGCTTCATAAATAGTTTTTTTTTATGCAGTTATGCAGATTAACAAGCAAGTAGCCTACGCTTACAAAACCTAGTGAAAAAGAGATAGTTCCTCACTAATCCTGGTATTATCTAAGGGCGCCACGTGATTTTGTATAGGTTTTGCATGCTAATAATTATTATTAAACTAGGTAATAAAAATCATGAAAATTATTAAATAGTTTATAGGAAAATAAATTCACAAAACGGTGGATTTATAAAGAATATGTATTTATACAAAAAAAAATTCCCAAGTACCCCTTCATAGATCTATAACGGGTTAACAACACTATAGCTCTTATTCTAAAATATTATTTTAATTAGACATATAAATAACAGTGACTTGTTTATATAAAGCATAAATAGAAGATACCGAAAAATAAAAAAATGAATCAAAATGGAATTTGAAAATAAATGGTTGGATTGTTCTATTGCGGTTGCATCGAGTGGTAAATATGTAATATGTAATAGTATATATCTGAACTGCACAGTACACATATAACTTAGCTGTAATCCGAATGGGTTGTTGTCGTACCAGTAAAGTCGCACCCAATTTTCCGGTACGTAGCGTTGGAAGGAACGGGGCCGGCTACGAGGTTTTCCCAGTATGGGAGCTATTTTCTGGAAATCGTGTGACCCAAGATTCCACAGGCACCTCTGATGGATAGTATCCGGTCCACAGTTAATAGGGGCGTAGGGGAGATGAAGAACGCTCCAAGAGAAACCCAGATCAAAGGATAAGTCGGAAAAAAAACCCTATAAATGGAATAACGCTTACTTAAACTCTTTTCTAACTAATTGAAGCAACGAAAAGTATAGAAGGTATGTACATACCTCTATTAAGAGGGTTTTCTTGTTAAGAATCTGGCTTGCGTCCTCGTGAGAATTATATAATCCACTAAAACTGGACTTTTCGAAACTAATCAGAAACACAAATGGAAAAGTACACACAAGATGGGAAACACCAAAAATCCTCCACAGGGAGTATTAATAATTATCACAGCGTTTTCCACCAAGAAGAAAATTTCCCACGGGACACGTCCTTTGGTCAGTTAGCTTTTTTTGTAGATCCTCCCCACCTTGGTTCAGAAAGACGTTTTTGGCGGAAACGACCAACAGTACCAACGCAAATAATTAAAATATCTCCAATTTCAGCAGGAAAGAAGCCTATCTAGCAAATCTATTAAAACATTATCGTCCCATAGAGGTAGGAAAATGGGGTTACAATAAGAATTTATACATTTTAAAAGGAAAAACTAATTTAATAATGAAGGAAACAATTTTCCTAAAATCGATTACCCGGTTTCAAATGTGGACATTGGTTTAGCACCCTCCATTCAATTATTGAAATTTTCATTTAATAAGTACGCCTATATAAGCTGTCTTTGTTTTACGGAATAGGAGAATTCTATTTAGCCGCACTGCCGGCTAGAAATAACTAGAAAAGTAGCGGTAAAACAGCTGTATTTGATTTGTAATTGTAATCGAAAACATAGACAAGCGCTCGCTAAAAAATACCATTTTTATTTCAAGATACGAATATATTTCTCGGATAAATTGTTTTAAAATTATTATTAGACCAGATATTAGAAAAGTATATACTTCGTTACAAAGCAACCACTGTCTTATTATTATTTTTTTATTTATTCTTTTAGTTTATAATAATTAAAACCGTTACAATTCCCCTTCTGCCGCCACGACTAACTCATCTGCAGTCTGAGGTGAAGGAATATGATTATGAATGGCTCTAGCAACGAAATCCCACATGTTTTCAATAGGATTCATGTCAGGAGAGTTGGTTGGCTAATCTAGTCTATTGATATGTTCTGCTTCGAGTGTCTCTTGAACCCTTCCTGAGCGATGTGATCGAGCATTGTCGTCCATAAACACAAAATTTTCACCTAATTCATTACGTAAGGGGTAAATAATGGGCGTAATAACTTGTTCGATGTATGGGGTGCGGAGGTTGAACATTATTCCACCCCAAAACATTACGGTACCCCCTTCATACGGAGCAACTTCACGGTGAAAATGAAGTCGCTGTTGACGACCCGGGTCTCTCCAGACTCTTTGTCATCAGTAACCAACCTAATTCTGGTTTCGTCTGTAAATAAGACGCACCGCCATTGGCGTAAAAGCCAATCCCTACGCTCTCGCGCTCGCTGGAGGCGCACAGCACACTGCCCTGGAAGTAGAGTGGGGACCCGTAATAGTCTTCCATCACGTAAATTTGCGTTGTGGAGTCGTCTTCGAATAGTAGGTGTCGATATAACATGTCAAAACGTAGCTTGAAACTGGACCCTGAGAGCTGAAGCTGAAGATGTGCGGTGTCTACTGCATCCTCCAATCCTCCCTTTCATTAGATACTCGAAGACGTCCACTACGTGGTCTGTTTTCCACTGCATCAAATTCTTCATATATGTGTACTATTCGTACAATAGATGATCTAGGAATGCCTAACATGTTCGATATTTGATGATTAGAATGTCCTGCATCATGTAAAGCAGTCATTCTTGTTCGGGTAAACGCAGAAATTTCACGTCCTGGCATTATAATGTACAAAAATCCAAAGAAACACTTGGCTGAATACACTACCAAACTGACCAAACATTAGTAATAAAGTAAAGGATCATAGTCTGCAATTTTTTATTGTCTTTTTCGTTCCCTAAGTACATGTACTTTTTTACCATATTAAGAAAAACCACTAGGTTTAATCGCATCAATTTATATACAGGATGTCCAGGATTTTTGTGTGTTGTGTGTATTTATCTAAAGTTGCAGATAGGTAGAACATATACATTTGTAGACAATACTGTAACATAATCATACAAGTGCTGCCATTGTGCTACAGGGTTTACAGTTGTAAGATTTCTTGCGTTGTGTTACGAAACTATCACAAGTGTATAGATTACAGGCCCCAGATCCCTTGAATATTTCCTAAAAGTATCTTCGTATTAGGTTTATTATTTTTAAGCAACACATATGAAAAAGAAGATAAATATTTGTTTTATGTGACATTTAATGTTTCATTTATTTAACGTAGTTTTTCAACTCGTTCTCCAATGCAAATGTCCTATATAAATATAGGTATTATATATTAACTATAATTACTACTAAACATAAGTGCAGATAGCAAACGTCAATTTCCTTCCAAAGAACATCTTACTAAATTTAATCAAACTGTAATTACACTTCGCAGCAACTGCGGTTCGATGAATATTTTAACACTTACCTTCCAATTAAAACGTTTCACGATCGTGTCGATACGTTGGAAATAAAACCTTGTTCTAAATATAGGTTTTGATTGAAATTTCATTCGATTTATATTCGAACACGGCCTTTGCGATGTCGATGTAAATAACATCACTGCAGTTACGCTCTGCTAAAAATATCCGTACATACTTTAATTAGCTCTTGATCTATTTTTTATCAGCTAGTTGATACGATCGCAACAAAAAGACGTAAATAGTGACGACTATACTCAGTAAAGTCGTCACTAGTTTTAGAAAAATAAATAAATAATATGGGATTAAAATAAACTTGCCGACTTAAAGGTGAAATGGTATAAGTCAAAAACTGCTGTCTTGTAATAGATAATAAATAATCTTATCATCCTCCCTTGGACTTGTGTATCAAATATAAAAACAGGCATAAATCATATAATTGTCAATCTAAGCCATCATTTAATTTCAAAAAAGCTGATTTTAACTCCTTGTATTTCAACTTGTCAAATATAGATTGGTCTTATTTGTCTGAATGTCCTGATATTAACGAAGTATGTTCCTTATTTTATGAAAAATTACATTCAGTATTTTCTCAGAGTGTCCCGCAAACTATCAGTAAGAAATCATCGTATCCTCCTTGGTTTAGTAGATTTATAATAAATAACATTAAATTAAAATCACGATTGTGGCGTCAATTTAGAATTACTGGTGATAGATCTATTCTTGACGAGTTTCGATCATTGCGTTCGCAAATAAAGAGGGATACTGATGCAGCTCATTGTGATTACATTAAGCAAGCCGAATCACATATCAAAGTAAATCCAACTAACTTTTGGTCATTTTTAAATAGACTCAGGAATACGACTAGTATGCCTAATTCGATGATTTACCAAGGCACGTCTATTAACGACACACAGGATATTGTGGATTGTTTTGCACGCTATTTTCAATCAGCATTTATTCAGTCATCAAACCCGCATATCACCGATTTGAATGCCTTTAACAACATGCCATTACTTGATGTTCCAGAAATATCAGAACCAGATGTTTGCAGTGCATTAAAGAAATTTAAGAATAAGTTAACAACTGGTCCCGACGGAATTCCTGCTTTCCTATTGAGAGACTGTGCACCAATCCTTGCTTTACCACTCAGTATTATATTCAACTTATCATTAAAATGTGCGATATATCCAGAAATTTGGAAAAAATCTAAAATTTGTCCAATTTTTAAGAAGGGGGACAAATTAAATATCGAAAATTACAGGCCTATAGTCATTCTCTCGAATTTTGGCAAATTATTTGAAGTTATCCTTTATAATATCCTTTCTTTCCATTCAAAAACGCAAATTTCGTCTTCACAACATGGGTTTATTTCTGGTAGATCCACAACAACAAATCTAATTAATATTACGCACTTTATTTCGAATTCTTTAGATAAAGGTAGTCAGACGGATGTTATTTATACGGATCTATCTAAGGCTTTTGATAGACTTGATCATGGCTTATTGTTGCTTAAATTATCTTCCGTAGGGCTATCATCGCATTTTCTGACTTTTTTTTCTTCATATTTGTTCAATAGAATTTTAAATGTTCAACTTGTTATATGCTGATGACATGAAGTTATTTGCATCAATTGAGTCTATTTCAGACTGTCATTTTTTACAGCAAGAGCTTTCCAAAACTAACCTGTGGTGTCAAAATAATAGATTGCCACTAAATTTATCGAAGTGTAATGTGATGAGCTTTACTAAGAAAATCTCCCCTATTCAGTACAATTATAGTATAGATAATGTTGTTTTAGCTAGATGTACTCAGTTTAAAGACTTGGGTGTAATATTCGATTCAAAATTAACCTTTATTCCTCATATTAATCATGTAATATCTGCTGCTTATAAAAATTTGGGTTTTATCATAAGAAATGCGCAACATTTTGCTGATATATCTACGTTAACTTTACTCTATAACGCTTATGTTAGACCTAAATTAGAATATGCTATTTATTAGAATAAACTGTAGTTTGGGACCCTCAATATGAAATCCATATTACTAACTTGGAAAATGTTCAGAGGAGGTTTGTTAAATACTTAAGTTTTAGATTGGATGGTGTTTATCCACCTCGAGGCAGTCCACAGTCTGATCTATTAGCCAGATTTAATTTTAATGACTTAGCCTCTCGTCGTGTTTATTTTTCTGTTCTCTTTTTACATAAGGTTTTGTCTGCTATTGTGAATTGCCCGGACATTTTGAGCAATATTTATTTTAACGTCCCTCAGGTTCAAACTCGCTCTTACTCATTGTTTTATTTGCCTGCTCCTAGAACAAACGTTCTTAGAAACTCACCGATTCACAGTATGTGTTCCAATTATATGAAATATCACTATCAACTGGATATTTTTAATTGTTCTCTTGATGCTATAAAACAATGTATATTGAACTGAACTATACACTGTTACACTATTGTTTTCTGTTATTTGATTTTCTCTTTTCAATTTCACATTTTAATGTATTTTGTATTTGTTCTACTGTTTCATTTTGTTTTCTTTATTTACTACTTAACTGATTTTTAACAATGCATATAATATGTTTGTATGTAATTCTTTTGTTTTCTATATATTTATATTTATGCTTTTTTGTAATTCCTGCCCTGTTTTGGAATTTTTCTGTCTGGGCAGTTGTAATCCTAAAATAAAATAAAATAAAATAAAATAAAATAAATGTTTTGACAAATTATTATAAGTAAATATTTGATTGCAGTAATGAATAATACTGAATCAGTTGGAGAATGGAGATACTGATGCCTATACAGGGTGATTAGAACTTATAAGAAAAAAAATAATGTGGGGGGGTTCTTACAAATACAATTTTGTAAAAAAAGTTGAAAAGGGCAGTTCGAAAATTATTTAAAAATACACTTCTGTGTCTTCCAAACGTTTTGCCGCTCTTCACTGTCGGCATATTCGGTGGTGACTATGCAAAAGCTTCGCTAGTAGTCGAAATTCCGAAAACAAGAGCCGAAATCAATATATCGGTGGGCGCAGAAATACCGATAACGGATCTGGGTCTTTTTTAGGCTGTCTCAATAAATAATTCTGAATTAATTGAAAATTTACGTATGAAACCCCAACCTTGGGCCCACCGGTTCTGACTGTAGAGCTCAAAGAAGGCCTGTACGGTGCGCAAAAGCTAGCTGAGGAGACAGAAAAGCCGCCCGAAGATATGTTTTTACCATTAAACAGGCACAGATGCAAATAATATGGAATCCTCATCGGCACTGTCGCAAAGTGTACATCTCGCGGCATTGTTTATGCCAATCCTATGTAGGTGTTTGTTGAGATTTACGTGGCCTGTTAGGAGACCCTTGACAATCCTGATATTTCTTGTTTCTTTTAACCATAATACAATTTTGCATACTGCTCTGCGTCGGCCATCATCAATTAGATCACCCGAATGTTCGTCTCATTGATGCTTGTCCGGGGTCAGCGTGCATGACTTTCGTTTTCGACTAACTCTCCCTTTAAAGAATAGTTATGGCAGTCATTGACACTTGGAATTTTGACAGGATTTTGTCAGAAACTGTATAGTTAGTCGTCGATAAATTTCGGCGAGTTTTACACCCTCCTATGACAAAAATTTAATAAAAATGTAATGTTCAACAGACGTGTGTACCTCTTGCTCGGACGGTGAATTGACCTAGACAAGCGGCGTTGGTAGATTGCTCTCTTTTCTTAAATCTGCACCTAATATACAAGGTGATTTTAAAAGTAGTACCATAAATTGAATTGCGTTTTCCAGACATCAAAATAACACGAAAAGTCTATTTAAACATGTATCGTAAAACGCTTCATTTCATTTGAAGTACAGGATGTGAAAGGTTAGTCTCTGATGACGGTGTTAGTATTTAAGTAAGAAATCAAAGTCAAGGAAGCTCCAGTGACAACGTAGCGACCAGTTCGGACATTGTCCTGGCAAAGTTAGAATAAATTAATTTCTGCTTTTATCTTGTATGAACGAAGCATATAAGGTTTGAAATTACCGTCAAAGCAGTATCATAGCTATTGTTCAATTGTTCAAGTAAGTATACTTTGCTTCGTAAGAGAAATGAGATTCATCAGTATGTCCAAAAAATTACATGTTGATTTTCTCGTAAACAGTTGTTTTTTATTTCAAATATCAAATTTTTAGACTCTTTAAATGAATGCCATCACAATCTTAAGGAAATTAAAGACAGAAAAGTTATGATCATTTCTTCATCTAGCATGTGCTTTTTCTGTCCTTTAAGCGCTGCAATTTTAGAAATATTTAACCTGAAACTGCGTCTCGTTCCAGTATTAAAAAAGTTATACCCAAAAAGACAAATTAAAGAAATAATAATGTTGAGGTTACGTAGCTTCGTTAATATTGATTTTTCGAGAAAATGTTACATGAGCTTATATAATATTTTTTTGAGTAGTATCACCTTCTAAATTTTATGCGCTAGGATTCCGGACACTCACCCTCATAAAATACCAATTTTTTTTTAAAGATGTCAGAATTGGCAAAATTTAATACTCTATTACCCTTTTAGATGTAATGTATGTTTTTCTCGACTTTTCTGAAAGGTAGGAAGAAAGGAACCAAGATTCCTAAAAGCGAACAACATTTTTATTATGATTTCATTGTTAGGTTGTATAATATGTAATTTGAATGTGCGTGATGAATAGCTAATGTAGGTACTTCGATATGGCGATTCTTTAGATCAAAGCAAGAAGTAATAAAATGTATTTTTAAAACCAGTATGTAAACTGAATATTCTATTTTTACTTATGTAAAATCTCGCGATAATGTCGACAAATAAATATATATAAGTCGTATTTGTGAAACTCATCCTTAAAGACAGACGCCCTCGTGGATCAAATTTATTTAAGTCCAATTTAATGAGAAACTTTAACTTTTGATAACCTGTTTCTAGAATTATAAAAAAAAATCCAATTAATAACATTTTTAGATTTTTCTCATGATTAAAAATATATGACGGTTCGATATAGTCATATATACAGGGTGATTCAGGTTTAATCTTGATAACTTCAGGAATCAATATAAACTTATTTCCTAAAAAATGAAATTCGGAACACTCCTTATGATCTTACATAAGCTTCTTAAGTTTGAACTACCTACCGCTCTTAGAAGTGTATTTTATATGCCAGCCCCCTCTTACTTTATTTCAAAACTACAAAAAAAAATAATTTCAATAAAACATCTACACAACACTTTGACCTGATTAATTTTGAAATATTTTCGTCTCCTGTTTTTTTTTTCGACGTTTGGTCTTGTCTCTGAGATATTCAAAGAAATTGGTGACAGTGTAGCGCACCAGCCGCGTAAATTTCATTTAACGTTATAGCAACCCATAAAAACAAAACTCAGTGATTTGTGCAAACTGACGTTTTGAGCTCCGCGATAGCCGAGGTGGCTGGGAGACGACTGCTCGTGGAACCAGTCTGGATCGGTTATGTCGTTGTGGATTCGAATCCCACTGTCGGACGGCTCTCAAAAAAAAAAACTGACGTTTGCGAAAATCATTGTCAAGTATTATTTAAAGAGTGTTCTTAGTGTTAAGAAAAAATGTCAATAACCTCAAACATAAATTTAGTAACAACTACTTATTACAAGATTTACAACAAACTTATCAACTACTAAAAAAATTACAATAATTGTTCAACGTGCATTCCTCCAGCCTCAATACATTTTTGGCATCGACGAACTAGTGTATTAACCGCAGCTGCTATTTGAACAAGATTATTTTTTATGTCATCACAAGCATGTCATCCTTTGAATCAATTCCTCACGGGTATGTACTGGCGTATCATACACAATTGCTTTTAGATGGCCCCAAACGAAATAATCCAAAGGATTTAGATCTGGCGAGTGCAGAGGCCAAGTCACTGGTCCTTCGCAAGGAATCCACATATTTGGGTGGTTGTTGGGTTGCCGTCCAATCAATCGATGGAAAGCCTTTCGATGATCGTGTTTGAGTGCTCTCAGTACTTTTGATTGAGATAAATGGAGTTGCCGAACTGCTCGGCGTGTGCTTAAAGTTCTATCGATATCAAAAAGATTAAGAATTCGCTGATTATTTCTTGGCGGTACATTACGATTATGATCATTGTAGCGGTGCAAACCATATTCCGAAAATCGACGATGTACATTTACAAAAACTTGTGCATTTGGAATTCTTCTATTAGGGAAGCGTGTTCGGTACTCTCGAACTGACGTGTTGGAATTTCCGTCACAGAAACCATAAACATAATGTATGTCGGCATATTCAGCATTTGTAAACGTTCTCGGCATTTTTTCTTAACACTAAAAATAAGACTTTTGACAATGATTGTCACAAACATCGGTTTGCACAAATCACGGAGTTTTGTTTTCATGGGTTGCTAAACGTTAAATGAAATTTACGCGGCTGGTGCGCTACACTGTCACCAATTTCTTTGAATATCTCAGAAACAAGATCAAACGTCGAAAAAAAAACAAGAGATGAAAAAGTTTATGTAAGATCACAAGGAGTGTTTGTGTTCCGAATTTCACTTAAATCAGGTAAGTGATTCAAAAGTTATGAGGGAAAAACGAGAAAAAAATTCCTACTTCAACGCCCTCTATCTCGGAAACGATGCGTTTTAAGACATAAGTTTATATCACAAATGAACATTATTTTAATCTGTTCTATCGTTTCCTGAAGTTATAAAGGTTAAACTTGAATCACCCTGTATATATTAATGGCAAATATAAATAAGTATATATCACAGAAACTATCTTATATATCTTCTCGTTTATGTGTGATTCTGGATAAGAAATTAGAAACTTCTATTGTGTTACCCACTTAGCCCTTGATAATTTTAGAAATATTCCAAGCTAATTATTATTAGTTTAATAATTATTATGTAGAACGTAAATCTGTTCAACTCACACATTGTCCTCAAATGAAAGATAAAAAACTCGATGAAATATCAAAGATGAAATGGTATTTCCCAATTATTTCTGTTCTAAATTTGTCAATATTTCTCCACAGTAATCTATGTAAATATCTTACTGAAATTTGATGAGTATATGGTTTGATTAGTACCTATTTAAATATTATTCTAGGCAACGACTTGAGAATCTTTCAAACCATAATTTTGCTCTACACTTCTAAAAATATGTCATTGTTCTAAACATGTTAAACCGCTTAACCCAGAATTTTTTTTTTTTTTATTAATTAGACGCTTGTTTAATTTTTATAGACAACAAATTAATAACAATTAAAATTACTGCAAAACTAATTACAAAAGTTTACCTATACCCAAACTAAATATTGTAGAGATCTCAAAAGAACAAAGGCTTTTAAGGTAAGTACTAAAAAATTCCAAAGCCAAAAAATTGACCATTGTTATTTTCAAAATTATTTATATATTTGTAAAAAAGATATTCATTTGGAATATATACTGCATCTTAATAAATGACAAATTTTTAATAACTTTATTAAATTTTTGTTTTCTATATTTTTAACAATAATTAAATTATAAATGGATTAATTATTTTTTAAGTCTCTTGGCCACATATTTTTTCGCTGTATTCTTGCAGATGTACTCTACGAACTCCCTAGCAAATTGACAGCTATTTGTTTCATTCCACCGTTTCCTAAATTCTTTGTGGGTGTCCTCCTTGATAATTTCAACAAAAGCTAACAACGGAAGCATATCCGGAGGAACCAGGTCTAAAAATATTCAGACCCGATGCCCTTCTGGCAAGCTTGTCAGCTGGTTTATTGCCATTGCACCATCCCTTCACCCAGCGTACAGATATGTGGTTGAGGCCACTACCAGTGCCTGATGGCATTCCTATGCTGATCTAGTTGTTATCCTATGATTAACGTAAGATCGGTAGTGATTGTCTACTGTCTGTGTAGCCCGTAGTATGTCTACGGACAATTTCTTTGGCGGCTATGGTTATACCTGCTAATTCCGTTTGTACCACGGTAGCATGCCTATCCATTGACCGCTGATATTAGATATGTAGGAATATATTCCACATCCTATACCTTCCTTCCTTTTTGATCCGTTTGTGAAGATGTTTTTTACATTTTCATTAGCAGTCTCCTAATTCCTGATACCGTGTAGGGTCTGCCAAATGCAAACTTGGGAGAAATACTGTCAGTGTCTGTCTGCAGAAGGGGCATCTTCCTGACGACCCCATCCACAGGCGACTCCTAACTTCTCCACATCTTGCATCTGGTGTAATACTAGTATTTTTGAGGTTAAGCATAGTTATCACAGCCACTTCTTTCAGATAAATATCCAAAGGTGGCAGGTATAGCATTACTTCCATTCATATTAATTTTTTTTTTTTCAAATAATTGATCTACACATACATTGATATCTTATAGTTTTCAGATATCATTGTATTTTTTAACTTTAATTAAAAGACTCAGAAGCCATAAAGTTGTTGTGATAGTGTCTTGCTACAGCTACAGTAAGAAAAGCGATCTTTCCATATATCAAAGTACGCCACTGAATTCTGCGTATAAAAGTCTATGTAGAAGCAATTTTGATCATTCCGATATTTCAGTTATTATCTGAGTTACACGAAGAATCTTTTAAAGGAGTTTTTTAATGTTGCTTTATATTTTAAAAAAGAACACGTCTCTGAAATTTCTGACTGCAGTATCGCAAGTTTCTCAAAAAAGTATTCTACACAGTACCCTATACAGGGTATCCCAAAATTAGCCTGCCAAAAATTAACTGGGATTCTATGATCAAAAATAGGAAAAAAAAAGTTATATAATCCGTAGTCCGTAGACACTCCCTAACGGAGATATGGCCCCCTTAAATGGAGACCTCAAAATTTGATTTTCCACAAATATTTCCTAAAGGGATCAAGATGTTTTCTTATTTATTATCATAGAATCCACAGTTAATTTTTGGCAGGCTAATTTGGGGACACCCTGTATAGTAGCCACAACATAAAGGTTTCCAACTTAACACATATACTACTTTTAAAGAGATATGTCGGTAGGCTAGGAGGCATCAAGGATTAAATCGTGTCATACGTCACCATAATTGGTGTCTAATAGACCAGCGGTTAAGTTGTCATAATTTAAATAAAATGTGATACTGAATCGAGCTGAAATATCGAAGTATTTATTATAATTCACAATTTGTTAAATATTAAAGCCAAATTAAATTATTCAAGTCTATTTAAATACAGTATTTAAGAAATACGCAATGAAATATAGTAAATTAATAAAATTTACAATTTAATAGTAGAAACGTGCATGTAATATCTAGGTTGTGGGTGTATACATTGAAAACTATGCGCAAATGACATGGAAAAGTTTGGCATTTTTCCTAACCAAAACTATTGCCAGAATCTGCGTCTGATAATATAGTACATTTTACACGACATATATGCTATAAAGCCAAATGTATACAATACATGATTGCATACCGCACTCTTGTAGATTTTTTATTGATGTTTTTTCGACAAAATACTATTTTTGATAAAAAGCTTTCTTTAATAATTATTTACACAACTTTAAACAAATCTATTAGACTGTTTCGTTAAACAATTCCAGCAATTTTTGGCAGATGTCTATATTTGTGGTATGAATTCAGACGACTCCACGGCTAACGTTATGCAATTGTTTTATTGTCAACATAATTTTCGATATTTGGTCGCGTTAAAGACAATCATTTTTTGTGCAATATATAATGCAAACATTTAGTGTATTATATAGTTTTATTGTTCTCAGTTGAAGTTTCTTAAATATTTTTATGATATAATGAATTGTTCATTTGTTCGTATTACGTAAGTCATCTGAATTCTTGCCGCAACTATAGCAATTATTGATTTACCACATTGATTGATTTATTTATCCATACCGCAGAAATTAAAAGCACTAGGAATGTATATGTACGTCATATTTGAGTAAGAACCAGTAAAACAACAGCCCTACTATATTTCTTTAATGTAAAAATTTAAGACTGTAAGTTATCTTTAATACTTAACCATTCACCTTTATGTACAGAGCTTGTTGTGAGGAATACAAAAATTTAAATAAAATTTGGGACAGGTGGTGTTCAATGGTATGAGGTAAGTTCTGTTTTCAATCGAAAATATTATCTTTGAGATTTGACAGAAACGACTAATGACATCATCAATTATATTTTTTTCATGAAGCATACCTAATTTTTTTTCCTGTTAAAAATGTCCCTCTTTTCTAATTTTCCCGTTTAAAAGTTGTAAACAATATCGCCCTAAAGAATCTGAAAATAAATACTGCCTAGAAATCACATTAGAGGTGGAAGGATCAAGAAAATAATTGAATGTTCTTTGTTTAAAGTGCATAAATGTCACAATAGTATATTAAACAACAAGGTTCGAAAACGACTCTTTGCACACGAGCGAGACATATTGATGCGAGTGCGAGACAAGTCGAGCGAGTGTGCAAAAGAGGTTTTCAAACGAGTTTTTTACGATACTTTTTATACGACTTCAAACAGAGACCACAAAAATCAAATTTTAATTTAAATCGTTTTTATTACTAAAATTGCCAACGCATTAACAAAATAAATTAAATACAACTTTAAATTTAACTCGTTTTTATTAAGAATTATTATTTATGGTAACATTTGAACATTCCTTCACGGTTACGCTGGGAAAAGTAGTATTACTGTGCACCTTGTTTTCGATAATAGAGAATATTTTTGGTGTTGTGTTTTTAGAGCAATTTTTTTTTTCTTGTGGTATTCCAGTAGAAGAACATTGTTCTGGTTCTGTGGCAGCAGAAGACACTGAAGACCCTATCTTTTTAGAAATTTCCATTTTATTTCTCAGTCATCAACGTAGCCTTCGGCAACTGTACTGGATTTCCACCCTCCATGACGTTTGAGGGCAAACAGATTTGAGCCAGAATTGACTAAAATTGTAGCCGGCATAATTTGGGTGACAACATCAAACAAAAATCACAATCTGGAGAGGCGTGTGCAAAGATGACATAACCGTGTGCAAAATGTTTATTTATCACACGGCGTGTGCAAAATACCGTTTTCAGAGCGTGTTTTCCGTATGCAAAACCCCCATTTGCAAGGCAGTCGTATAAAAAATACTTGTCATTACGAACATCAAACGTATAACTTTCATGCTTACAAAATGTTTTCTTCTTCATAAAAAGTTAATATGTTGCTAATTTACGACAAAGAAAATCAAGAAGAGCTGTAGAGTTTTATCGAGAAAGGTATCCGCACCTCAATTCTGATCATAGAACCTTTACAAGATTGGAGGGGACCTTGCGACGAACTGAAGATGCATTTTCTGTTCGGAAGAATCAAATAATTGACCGAAGGGTAAGAAACAATGTTAATACAGCTAGACTGTTACAGTGTTTTGAACAAAATCTACGAAATTTTATACGGCAGGCTAGCGGGGAATTAAATTTGTTAAATCAACCGTTCAACGAATTCTAAAAACCAATGGGTATCCTGACTATAAAATTCACAATTTGGAGTGTTTGCCTAATTTTATAGTTCAAACCACAGACCATCTAGACTGTACCCATGCTATTCAATACAACTATACCAATGAAGCCTCGACAGGGGAGCGGTGGAGTGTGTGCGGAAGTTTGGCTCCACCTCTTTTGACAGAGTCTGATTCAGTAAAATGTATATTATTATAATATTTGATGAAATGTTAAAAAAGTTAATAATTTTTATTTAAAAGTAATGTGAAATAGGAAAGAATATATTTTTAATAAAATAACATAAAATATTTAATTATTGTGAAAAGTTTTGTGAAATATTTTTAAATCAGGGTTTAAAATAAAATTCTAGTTATATTAAAATCTTTGTCGCCCATTAAATAGTGTTACTTTATTTAATGCTTGTTGTTTGTGCCTTTTAAGGAATTGATTACTTTTGTTTTATGATTTATTCTTACATCTACATATTTTTCTTGCTGATAATTGTTCTAATAAGTTTTAATCACTGTGTAATTATGGAGAAGTGCATTGTTGATAATTATAATAGCCGATCAGATCGGAATAGTGATGAAATTTCATTTTTTAGATAAGTAATAATCAGAAATAATGGAGCACGTTTTATGGCATTAAAAGGATCTGCGCAGAAGTTGTACTGACATTTCCAGTATCGGCCCTGTATGGCGCCCATACCAAAAAATGAAGTTGATGACGGTTTCGCGCAACCGTAACTGTTTGAAATTCTAATATTGTAAATTTCTTAATTAGATTCTTAACTTATTATTATTTAACAATATAAATTATAAATAAATAATTAAATAGCAATAGCAAATATACATTATAATTAATTTAAATATAAATTAAATAAAAAAGTTACAGACGAATAAAGCCATATTAACTTTTTTTCAAAATAACTCAAAACCTAGATCTAGTTGCAAGCGTCATTAAATTAGCAACAAAATTTTCTCTCAACTTCCGATTTTCGTATCTCTTATAGTTTCAAAGATGCCAGTACACGCATCACCAAAATGTTCCACATGGTATTATTTAATAAACCATTAAATACTTGTTACCTCGCTAAGAATAATTGTTAAACATATGGGCACTAAAAAACACAGAGCCGATACTGGAAATGTCAGTACAACGCCTGCGCAGAGCCGTTTAAAGGTTCGTTTATATCTACAGACACGGGACGTTTCAGACAAGTACCGTGGCAGACCCCGACAGACACCATTTATTTACAACTAACGTGAAGTGTACCGTGTCAGACATCGACAGACACTGTCGTCGGTGTCGGACGCGGCCGCTGTCACTGGCAGTTACTAAATATAAAACACGTCTGCACGGTCCCGATACCAAAGAGTATGTACAATAAGAGCTTTTCACTCAATACAAATTCCCTATGTTCCAAGTTTCGTTTTTTACGAGATAATTGGGCATACTGTGCACCTGTGCAGTGAGTATCACAGCGGTTACTTAGCAACCACAAAAACAGACTTGATACTGCTGCTTAAAAACCAGGGCCGGTTGCGCCTAAATGTAATAGTGGAGTTTGGAGCTAACAACTGGCAATAAACACAATCTAGTGTAGAAATATAATGATTAATGTATGTAGATATTAATAATAATTTATATCACAAACAAATGCATTATATTAGGCTGTTAAATAATAAGAAATTTGGTAAAAAATTATTAAATTTTTAGAAAAATATACATTAAAAAAATGTAATAGATATACGGAATATTTTTATTGAAAAACATTTATTTTTTAGCTTGCTGCATCCTCTATAAAAAACAATTGCTTTTTGATATCTCACAATATAAAAATATAAAATGCGATTGTATCAGTCTTTTTATGTATGATACCTCAACCTCTTGCATTTGTGAACTGATCTAGACGATTCTTTTTTAATATAATAGGGCAACTTCAGGGTTGTTTCATAAAGATTAGAATTTGTAAAGATTATAGATGACGTTTAACTTATTGTCGTTTAATATCCGATTCTATTAAAAAGTGGTATCTGGGGACTTCAGGTTGTAGATTGTAAATGTGGCACAAATGAAAAAATTAATGGATGTTTAATCATTTTATTGACCAAATCGACTGAAAATTAGTGTCTATATCAAGTATCTTTTAAATGGCATAAGTTTTTTATATTGTCGAAAAATTACAGGCATTTTTAATAAAAAAATATAATAAGAATTCTAATTTCGCAACAAATAAACTTGTAAAAAAGTCAATAAATATGTCTCAGTAGAAAACTTCTAAAACACAACAGAATATAAAACACTCAACTAGATTGAAAATGTGAAAAACTACGTCGTAAAAGCACACATGTAAAATGTTCACAATTATTCGGTTTTGGAACTGACCACTGACCTGATAAATTTCATCTAAATAATATCCGCTTGGTCAATTTTTATCTATTTCACTCTTCCTTTAACATTTCTAATGCGACAACAAAGATAGATAAACGAAACATATTCCAATTATTACTATTGCGCAGAACCTGACGACTTTCTGTATTATCTTAGTGGCATATTACGCGCAATTTGAGAGAGAAGCAAATATATCCAGGAAAAGTGGTGGGAGTGCATTCTCTTATTGTATATTCTCGTTGCCGATACTCTATTTACACTGTCCGGTAAGTAGCCACAGACACGTACAGACATGAACCGCGCAGACAAAATATTCTTTCATTTAGAAACTGTTTGATCAGAACCTTTCTCGGCACATTCTTTGGACAGACGAAAGTCGGTTTGTCAGTAGGAAATGGTTTGCCAAACAGACGCAACGAACACTACTGGTCCATTGAAAATCCCCACATTGTAAATCCAGTCCAAAACCAAGGCCATTTTGGAGTAAATGTATGGTGCAGGATCCTCGGTAGGCACTAAATTGGGCCTTATTTTTGTGAACATACATTGAACACCGTGAGCTATCGAAATTTCCTACAAGAAAAACTTCCTATACTTCTGGAGAATGTAATCTATGGTTTCGACACGACGGAGCTCCACCACACAAGGCCAGGATTGTGCAGCAATGTTTAGAAAACACTTTCACAGAAAATTGGATTGGGATTAATGGACCTATTCAGTGGCCCAGGAAGTCACCAGAGCTAAAACTTCTCGATTTTTTTATGGGGGGATTTTAAAAAATAAAGTTTACAGAACATCTTAGCGAGATATTAATCATTTGAAAGAAAAAAATGACAAACGCTTTTTATGAGTTAAATGAAAAATGTTAATAAGCGCAGCCCACAAAGAACTCAGGCGAAGATTGGATATGTGTCTTGAAATCTTGAAATGAGAGGAGGTCATATAGAGAATAGATTGTAATATGTACGTAGTACGAGGACTTTTTTTTTATTTGTCACGAGCATTCGACAGTCTTCGTATCTCCTTTATCAAAGATAAGTTACATAGTATTGGATTTAGAGGAATATTATTGAATTGGTTAATTTAATTAATTTTTTTGTTATTTGTCAACGACTTACCGAGCTTTATTAACGCACCTCATCTTACGATTTTTGCCGATGACACGTCTCTTGTGGTGTCGGCGCGGACTCCTGAGAAACTCGTAGTGGTTTGTCAGGGTTTTATACGATCTTTTGTTAACTGGTGTAAAGCTAACGCACTTATTTTAAATGTTGATAAAACTGTAATGGTTTATTTTCGATCTTCGTATAATCCGCAGGTCAAACTACACCTTAACATTAATAACTCTGTTCTTGAATAAGTGATAATACCAAGTTGTTGGGTGTCTAACTTGATTACCAATTAAATTGGTCTATACATATCGATATGCTCAACAAATCACTGTATGCCATATCTCGAATAAGAAAAACTATGCCCTTATGTGCATTATTAAACATTTATTACAGCTTAGTCTATAGCCACCTCTCCTACAATATAATTTTGTGGGGTAGTGCTGTTAGGAGTGGGAAGATCTTTGTAACTCAAAAACGGATGCTATATATTTGGAATTAATCCCCGGGAATCGTGTAAGAAAGTTTTCATTAACAATAAAATACTGAAACTACCCTGTATTTATATTTATAAAACCCTATTATATATCAAAGAAAATATTTCTTCTTTAGTTAAAAATTCTCATTTTCATAACTATTCAACACGCAATAGTGGTTTGTTGTGTATTCCAAAACATAATTCAAGTAAATACGAAATGTCTCCCAAGTACTTGGGATCCAGGCTATTCAATGTATTACCAATTAAATTTAAATCCTTTGACAATGCATTATTCAAAAAATCTATTATGGCTAGACTACTCAGCAAATGTTATTATAGTATTGATGACTTTATCAATGATAATGACTTTTAAAATATTTGTATGTATTTTGTCTTTTGTTTGTGACTTATCCTATGCATTTTATATGTCTTAAAAAGGATTAATAAATGTTATTATTATTGTTATTTAACCTCATTTTTTAAGTTTAGTTATTGTTATTACCATATGTTTTAACAGTATTAAAAATTATCGAGTTGAATCCTTTTATTTATTATTAATGACATTTATGCACTTTAAATAACGAACATTCAATTATTTTCCAATGACGACTTGATCCTTCCGTGCTTCTTGGTATTTCTTTTTAGATTCTTTAGGACGATATTGCTTATAACTTTTAAACGGGAAGTAATACAGAAAAAATTCTCTAATAAAAGTTTATTAGAAAAAAGGGAGCGAACAGGAAACAATACTGGGTATATTTCTGGAAATAATATAATTGATGAGGTTATTAGTCGTCATCTACCCATTATTATTATGAAATTATTCTTCCATTAAGAAGCATAACTTTTTAAGTTTTAAAGATGCATAAAGTAGGTTATAAAGGTTTACTTCTAAATTTTGTCTACATATTTTCTGTTAAATAAGTTACAAACTAAAAAAATTTTTCAGTTACAAAGTGCTGTGTTTTACTAAATGTAATTATTTACTTCTCTAACTTCATTAGCAATAAAATGTTATAATGTTGTTTTCTAACTCTTCAAATTCAAAAGACAATATAGACAAGAAAATAATGCAAATAGTTCTGATCATCCTGACGATGCGTCTTTTTTAGTGGCTCAACCAATACACAACAAAAACAAGTGACATCCGAAGATACGTCAAGAACGTCATTGAAACATTGTTTGAGTAATAACTTTGATTTGAATATGTTTCATGTTAATATACCAAGTCTGAAAAGTAAGATAAGTGAATTTGAAATTTTTCTCCAAAACTATAATTTTGGCTTTTTGTTTGTTAATGAACATTGGTGCAAATATGATGAGATTGGTTATTTAAATATATGTAATTATGATCTTATTTCTAGTTTTTGCAGGCGCGACCATATACATGGTGAAGTAGCGACATATGCTTTAAAAGTTATAAAAGTTAATAATTGTGTCAGTCTTGATAATATAAATAATCTATCGATAGAAATTCACTGTGAAGTGGCGGCTGCCGCATATAAAAATATTAAATTTATGACAGTCTATAGATCTCCTGATGGGAACTTTGATATGTTTCTCGAAAGACTTAATACAGCTTTGAATTTTCTAATAAAAAATACTAAAATTATTTTTGTTACCGGGGATTTTAATGTTCACTTTCATGAAAAAAATTATAAAAACGCTTCTACTTTAATTAACCTGTTTCATTCATTTGGCCTATCTCATAGATTTAAAGGCGTCTCAAGGAAAAATAGCTGTTTGGATAACATATTTACCAATATAAGCTTTCAAAAAATGTATACCTACCCATTGGAGACTAGGCTGTCCGATCACTCTGGAATCTATATAGGCACTAAATTTGATGATCTACGTCAATCCTCAAAACGTACTAAATATCGTTATATATGTGAAAATAATCTCATTGATTTAAGAAATTACCTGGATAGATTAAATTGGGATTTTATATGTAACAGTGATGTTAATATTAATATGCGGTGTGAGATGTTTATAAAAATAATTGTTGATGCTGTAAAAAGCAAATTAATACATAGGTCGAAAATTTCTGGCTTATCTTGGTTTGATAAAAGTTTGAAGCAGATGCGCGAACGTGTGCATTTTCTTCACGATTTTTATAGAAACAATCCTACTGAGGCGAATAAAGCAATCTACAATAATTATCGATCTATATATCGTAAGAAAATATCAGAGTCTAAAGTAAAGTATAATGATAATTATGTACGTAATCATGATAATCCACAAAATGTAATGTGGAACATTATAAATAATCTTAAAATTCATCCTAACCCTACTTTGTCTACTGTTACAGCTGAAGAATTTAACAACTTCTTTGTGGATATAGCCGACAATATTTTAAATGATATACCTGCTCATAATTTACAGCTTAAGGATTATTTATGCAGCCGTGAGAAAGAAAACATGGAAGTAACACGTTGGAAAATTGCCAATGTCATTATGACATTAAAAGATAAAAAATGTGAAGATGTTTATAACCTAAATATGCAAATATTGAAAAGTATAATGAATTCAATACTAATTCCTATTACCAGTTTAATTAACACTAGTATCATGTCGAGTATTTTTTCAGACTCTTTAAAAGTTGCTAGAGTAGTACCGATATATAAAAAGAATGACGTAAATGATCCTTCCAATTTTAGACCTATTTCCATAATTCCATATGTTTAAAAAAAATTTGAGTACATAATGAAAATTCAAATTACCAATTACTTTGATGCATGCAATATTATAAATTCTAACCAGTATGGTTTTCGCAATGGTTGTTCTACAACATTAGCGGTAAACAAATTAGTATCATATATTAATGAAGGTTTTGAAAATGGTGACTATATAGCCACACAGTTTTTAGGCTTAACAAAAGCTTTTGATTGTGTATCTCATAATATTCTTATTAAAAAGTTACAATTTTATGGATTCACCGAGGGTAGTATACAATTGTTAAGTTCTTACTTGACAGATAGGCAGCAATTTGTGAATTATAACAATGTAAATTCTGGCTTAAAAACTATTAAACATGGTGTACCCCAGAGGTCGATACTGGGACCCATACTTTTTCTAATTTATATAAATGACCTACTTAATTCTTTAGATCATGATATTTTAAGAATCTTGTTTGCAGATGATACTAGCCTATCAGTAAGAAGTAAGATACTGTTAGATTTAATTAATAAGGTCCCTCAGACTCGATTAACCGTTAATGAATGGTTTACTACTAATAAGTTATCCTTAAATATCTCTAAGACCGAAACCATGATATTTACTTTACGGGAGATTGAGTATGAACCTATTTCTGATGCTGTAAAATTCTTGGGAGTTTATTTACACTCTAAATTACTGTGGGATCAACATACTAATTATGTATGCAAAAAAATATGAAACAGGTTATATTGGTATTCGTCTTTTTAACGTTATTCCGGTGCAAATAAGAAATCTAAATTATAGACAATTTAAAAACAAAATAAAAAAGTTTCTATTACTAAATGCCTTTTATAAAATTGACCAGTTTTTAACATGTGATTTTAGCCATATTTAATTTATTGTTCTTTTATTTATTTTATTATACATATTTATATCTTATTTATTTTATTTTGCTTAATATTTGTTTATTGTACTTTTATATATTTTATATCTTATTTATGTTAATTTATTTTGTCACTGATTTTGTATTTATTTTATTGTCCATATATACATTTTTAGAGTAGGTACTTAGTGGAATATAACTTCCTTGTCTTTTGCAATAACACTAACATTTATAAATAAATAAAATAAATAAATAAATATTATATACCATATTAAAACTGTAAATATATTTTTCATATTACATACTCGTAAAAAAGGTACAAAGATACGAAAAGAAACTTAAATATGCCATTCAACATTCATATTCTAAAATCTAGAAATAAAATTAATTGTTGTTGTGGTAACAAATTTCTATGAAATCCTTAGAACGGCTGCATATAACAATGACAACTTTAATTATATTCTAATCCAATAATAAACATACAGAGAAATCTGATTTGATTCATTCAGTGAATCAACTCATTTGAATATTTCAGCATGATCTTACAAATTGTGTTTATAAGACGTTTATTTTAATTAAACATCAAGAAAATTAAACTGATCAAAGCAGAGAAAGAGGTATTATCAAATAAATTACTCCACAAGCTGCCTTCCCATAAACACAAAGACAATATACATTATTCGTGAATATAAATTCCAGTACCAAAGATAAAGTCCTTAAACAAGTACGAAAATGGTATGGTAAAATTTATTATTTTTTCAAAAATTTTATTTTATCTCTAATGAAGCGGTCACAGATTTTTCTATATTTGTTAAATTTTACTTTTTTCAAAAAATAGCAAAAATATTGTTATTTTTCAAGAAAAAGTTGTTGATTCATCTCATTTGTAACTTAATGGGATATAAAGGTTTACAGAATCGCATATTATTTTGTTTTGTCTTTTAATTTGGGTTTAGACAAAGAAATGTGTCAAATCAAGGCAAGGTTTATTTAATAGTAACTAATAGAGTTATTTCTAAATCCATATAAAATGACATAAAAACATTTGGATTTCATGTTTCAATCGGATTAAAAATAAGATAGATGGCAGTGTCAACAATGGCCAATACTAACAGGGGGTATAGATTATGGTATAGATGGATTTAATCGCAACAAATTTGTTGGTCTTGATTAAGTTTTGTAAATTCAACGGAATGCATTATCAATGTATCAATTTAGTACATACATACTTATGTACTTTATTTTAAAAAAATTTCTTCAAAATTAATATAAAAGAAATGGGAACATCCCGATATTCAGAAGATAGTTGACTTAGACATAGCAAATTAGGTTTACTTGATATCGGTGCATTGTAAGCATGTTCAACAAAAAAATCCTTTTTGTACACATGCATTTTACTGTAGGACATACAAAAAAAACCTAACATTGGAAAAGTAATATCCTAAAATTGTGATAGGAAATATCGCAGTCAGCCATGTCTGTCAAATTGTTGAAAATTAATCCTGAGTTCTGAAGTCTGAATATACATGTTTTATTAGGTATTAACAATATTGTGTGAAACTAACTACTCTCTGGATTAGAGTTCCGTCCAGCATTGAATTACATCCACAATATCTACTTATATATTCTTTATTTTTAGCTTTTGTAAATTTGTTTCTGTATTGTAAAGGTATTTAAGTTAATATAAATACAATACCTATCAATGAGTTCATATGTATATTCTCTGATACCAAATATCTAGGTATACTAGTGAACAATTGTATAGACAAAGCAGAGTAGTTAGTTACACCATTGTCTGCTAAAATCACGTCGCCTTTGTAATACTTGTCTGTCGAATCAACAGAATTTCAATCCATAATTCTGTAATGTGCTGTAGTGTGGCCACTCCAACAATAGTATTTGGAAACATACACATCAAGCCATAAATGACAGAGTTTGACATGTGATATTGACACTGTAATAACTTATCGTTTAATAAAACCTACTTATTTAATTTGGTTGGTAAAATTGTACGTATTTTTTATCTACTAGATCTCATCGAGTTCCCACAGAATGTGCATACCTAAATATTTGGTATCAGAGAACATACAATAATACCTTTACAATGCAAAAGTCCTGAATGTGTTAAATATCTTGAAATATGAAATGAAATGATTAATTTGTAATATATTTAAGCAATTATATTGAAAGTATTATCCTACTGTATAGATTCTTTATTGATCTGTGAATGGATGTTCCTAAAAGTATGACTAAAAACGAATGCCTTTAAGGAATCCATGCAGGTACTTAAATCGAATGTTCATAAAAGTTCAAAATTTGTACAAATAGTTTCTTTTCAGTTCAAAGTTGTGGAAATAGACCTTCTAAAAGATGTCCACTGGATGTAAGTTGGAAACAAAATGTATATTCTTAGAATGTACCATTATCCACAAGTGGGCGTTTTAAAGACTGTTGATCAAGCGACAGCGATGGGCAACAACTGCAGCAGCAGCAGCAGTTGATAGGTGGCTAAGCTAGGCCATATGCCAGTCTACCGAGCGGCAAGCAAGCCATAAGCAAGCAAGAGATACAGAGAGGTAAACGATGGCCATATGCTTAATAGGTTTCCGAAAGAGAGTTCTTTCATTTATAATAATAATAAATGGTCTTTATTCATTGCCAGTAAAGCGTACAATGAAAAGGCGAAGTTCCAGCCAAGCCTGCTTTTCATCTTAACCTAATTTACAAATATTTAATAACTATTACAATAATGATATAAAAAAAGACAACTATTAACACTAATGAACCCGAGAGATATCTGAAACATAGCAAATTTCCTGATGATAATAATAATTAGCCTTCGTATAACATACAACAAATTCTTTTAGTTTCTTTTTAAAAGTATAAATAGAATAATGTCTAAAATGTGGTGGCAATGTATTGTATCCCTTACTAGACATGTAAGAGAAACTTCGTTTCATGGTGGCAGTAGAATGTTTTGGAATAAGTAATAAGTGTTTCTTCCTAGTGTAGGTATTATTAGAGTGGAGAGGTATAAGTATTATATTGATCGAAAGGAAAAGAATAATACACTTGTGTATCATCTGCATAATGATGTATATTGCAACTGTGTATGAATGTATGAAAATCAGATATATAAATAAAAAACAACAACGGCCCTAATATGGAACCTTGAGGTACGCCTAATCTAAGTGGCAACGGATTCGAAATCTCAGAATTCAGGGAAACACTATGAACACGATTGTTTAAATAATTACATACAGAAGAGACGGCACTTGGGTCAAATCCAAAGTAACTAAGTTTAATGCAAAGCAAGTCATGTTCCAAAGTGTCAAATGCTTTACTATAATCTAATAGAATGAGACACGTAATTTTTTTAACATCAGTAGCATGAAAAATATCATCCGTGATATTTAAAAGAGCGGTGGTAGTGCTATGTTGAGCGCGGAATCCTGACTGTACTGTGGGTATAATTTTATTGTCACATACACACGAACAGATTTGATCTTTCATTTTAGATTCTAAAATTTTCGACATAGTAGGTAATATACTGATGGGTCTGAAGTGTGAATATTCAGTTGGGTTCGAAACTTTTGCCAAAGGAATGATAAATGCATGCTTCCAGTTAGAAGGAAAACAATTAGTGGTTATAGTTGTATTTAAGATGTAAGTTATATGAAGAAGTAAATGAAATGAAATCATTCTAACTATTCTTAGCGATATCTGATCGGAACCAACGGAATTGCTTTTTAGTTTATTAATAACTTTGATAACCTCGTAGGGCTGAACTAAGGAGAACTTAAAAACGTTTCTTGTAATTAAAGGACGATCATATTTTGACAATATATCGGTGCAGGTTTTAGTTTTATTGACACTAGGGACAGTATTAAAAAATAAATTTACTGAATTCACATCACTAAATGTAGATGGAAGATCCGACGATCGCTTATTATTAACGATAGTTAGTTCCCTAAAAGTATTCCATAGCGCTTTATTGTTTCTAAGGTAGAAAATTGTATATAAGCTTTATTTTCGCGTCACCAGTCACATAGTTGCGAATTTGTTTGTAATAAGTCCAGTGATTTTGAGACCTGGAGGATTTATATCTACGAAAAGCATTGTCACGTAATTTTATTATGTCCTTGATAGTAGCAGTTAACCAAGGACAATGAGGCTTAGTTACTCTGACTTTTCTAAGTGGTGCATGATTGTTTAATACAGCTAGCAAATTAGAATTAAGAAAATCAATCTGTGAGTCTACATCAAGTAATGAGTAAATATGATCCCAGTTGATTGTAGCTAGGTCATTATAAAACAGTTGGTCATTGAAACGATTGAAATCTCTATAAGTCACGTACTTGTTAGTAGTAAATTTTACTTTAGCCAGCTGGCATACGGTAAGAAAGTGATCAGAAATCCCTGGCAAATCTACCACTAAACAATTCGAGACAATATCTGGATCAGACACGCAGATTATATCAATAAGCGTTTGTGACGTATCAGTGACTCTCGTAGGTTCGTTAACAATTTGAGTTAAATTGAAGCATTCTAAAACATCACAGAGTAACTCCATCGGACGATTAAATGTGAGCATATCAACATTATAATCACCTGCAACACAAACATAGTCATATGTAGGTGTAATAAAGGACAAGCTGTTTTCCAACCTGTTTAAGGCCTGCAAAATATTAAAGCGAGGAGGACGGTACAAAACACCAAA
Source organism: Monochamus alternatus (assembly GCA_037114965.1). Lineage (NCBI taxonomy): Eukaryota > Metazoa > Arthropoda > Insecta > Coleoptera > Cerambycidae > Monochamus > Monochamus alternatus. Next base: position 29,390,965 of record CM073428.1, on the reverse strand, counting down.
TGCATAAGATTTACCAAACAAATGCGTACCAATCCAAAGTTGCTCCAAGGAGTCATTGAAATCATTTAGAATTAACGTATAATTAATGCTGTTATGTATGAAAAATGCTAGACCACCTCCCCTACCCTCCCTGTCAGCATGAACTAAACTATAACCCGGAATAAAAATAAGCTGCGGGTCAAAATCAGCATTAAGCCATGTTTCAGATACAGCAAAAATTTTAATATTTTCTCTAGAACGAACATTCATGTGACCAAGCCACAACGATTGACACATCTCAAATATATTATGTACCTAAGCAAAAAGAAATAATCAACTATAGGATTTAGAACATTATTCATTTGTGGGCGGTCTTAGATCAAATTTTCAAGTTCAAAAAGGACAAAGTTTTTATATCTCTCGGGAAAAAGACATATACTTTCAAAGTGTCGGAATATCTTATTTCTGCTCGAAGTGCTAACCACATATTATCAGTTGAAAGTCGGTTAATTTTTGAAAAAGAAGAATCTTAAGTAAACAATAAGGTAAGTTGAAATTAAGTAAACAAAACATGACTGATGAGTAAACTATACGAAGAAATCTGTAAACATTCTTTTTTAGGTAGACATTTATTGATTTTTAGTAAGTGATATTGACCATAACATATTGAATTTTTAAGTTGTGCATTACATGGCAAGGAAGTTATCGAACTATGATGTGAGCGCTTCAAACGTCGGGATGATATACTGATGTTTTATTTTAACGTCACTTCTGAACCGTAACAATTTGGAAACACATTTTATTGTATATTGCAAATAATATTTTCTTGTTAAATATTCCAGAAGAATAATATAACTAATAATACAATTACCGTCTCACATATTACTTATAGATTGACATTTTAAACCTTGAAACTTAATTGAATAAAGTGTCTCTGCATGAATATGCCCATATGGAATTTTGTTATTTTGTGATATACGTTTCATCCGTAAACAAAATATTAATGCCAAAGTTTGCATTCATATTTATTTGCCTATTAACAAATTGAGAATAATCCAGGCGCAGTTTCGGATCATTAGGTAAGAGAGCTTGAACTGGCATTTCATGCTATAGATCTAGCAACTCTTCTTTAAGTACTCTGGTAGTTGAAGAGTTCTAAGTTAATAAACCTAAGAAGTGCCTTCCATAATCCATTTTGGAACAAAGTGGGGAGTCCCTAAAAGCAAAGATTGGGTGGCTTTGTGTATGACAATTTTCAAACCTTTCAGAATATAATTCAACATATTCCAGACCATTTCCTTGACAGTATGCAAATATCAATATCATATTGGTATATTTACACTGGTGCATTGTTTGGTAATGATAAAGAAAATTTTATTAATTTTTAATTATTAAAGTAACATTCAAAATACTTCTTATTTTGAATAAAAATGATGAATCACATTTGACATTGAAATGAGAAAACATTGGTATAAACGACATCGAATTGAAAATACTTATTAATTTATTAATGAACTACGCGTATTTATTTAAACATATTCAGCATGACTATAAATGATATTCAGTTTTCGTAAAATCTACTTCAATTCTTAACTCAAATTATGAAAAAACTAAGTAAACTATGATTAGCTAAAAACTCGCTCTCTCCTCCTGTCCTTTTTTTTCTGGTTCAGAGTTAAGTAGAACAAAAACATAAACTCACAAACTTCGATCCAATTTTGTCTTATCGTTAACGAGTAATCAAGAAAGTTTGCCTCTTTAAAGGAGAGTCACTTTAAATAAGTGCTTTTGGGGCACATAGAAAAAAATATCATATTGCTACATGCAGACTCCACCATTTAATTTTTTACTATCAGTCTTCAGACTAATTTTAAAGTAAGTTGAATTTTTATATTACAATTTGCAGAAAATGTGAAATTGTATTTTCCAAGGATATTACCAAGGATAAAGGATGATTACAGGTTCAAAAATTAAGAGAAATTTCATTTGTAATTTATTAATAGCGTAAGTTGTAAGGTAATGTGCACACTTGGTATTATAAATTTAACAACGTTTTCTTATAACTTCTTTTTCTAAATCTTGAAATATATGGGGATATATTTCAGGTTCCTGGGTTTTAATTAAATTTGAAACATGTTTTGCGGTGAAACTTTTAATAAAGCTGTGCTATTTTAATGAAATGCCTATATAAGGCAAAGCTTGTTAAAAGGAAAGGAAATATATACAGAGCAAATTAAAAGTTAAAAAGTTTAATTTTAACTCTAACAAGAAATGTTCACAAGTCATTTGGAGGGAAAAGAGTTTGTGTATAGGAAATAAATATTTTTCTCTTATTTTTAACAATATCGTGTTCTTGCAGCTAGTATAAGTAGAAGAGAGAAGCATCCTTAGACATATGACGGGCGTTTAAAGTATTCTCAGTATCAGCAGAAAGTAAAAGAAATAATAATATAAAATAATTTTTATTTTTTAGAATAATCTTCCAAAACGTCAATACGTCTAATACATCTAGAAATTAATTTTTCAATTTCCGATAAAAATGCACATTTTTGTCTGAAAAATGTGTGTTAATTACCGCCTTGACCTATTCATCATCCGAAAATCGCTTTCCACGAAGATATATTTTAAAATTGAGAACAGGTAACAGTAGCTAGGGACTAAATCGGGACTATAGAGTGAATGCTTAAGTTATTCAAAACCACAGTCACGTATTGTTGTGTACGAAACGTAATCACAGCGTGGTGTTCAATTTTCTTAAACATTGTAACGTCAGTCGTTATGATCGTCTTTTACTAAGGATTACTAGAAAACAAATGGTTACAATTAGTTGAAATTTTATATATATACTCCCAGATAGTGACAATAATTAAATTATTCACATCGGTAGCTGGTCATACTGATACTGAGAATACTTTGAACTCCCCTCGAATATCGAGTTAGTCATTACATGATGTGTAGAATCGAAATAAGCTAAATATTCTCCCATTTAGAGAGGTTTATAGTGATTTAAAGTAACTTAGATTCAGCTAACCCCAGATTATTGTTTATATGACTTGAAATACGTGAACAAAAAGCATGTAACATCCTTAACCTATACATGATTCAGTCAGGAGCAAAAATTCAGAATTTTTTCGCTATACAGGCCATTTTACTGCTGCTGGTGGCAATTTATTAAAAACTGGTAGGTGATTGGCTCAATTAACCCTTTGCTTTTCCCTTCCGAGTCGTAATACATGTGAAAGAGTTTAAAACACATTTAGATGATTCAGACAGAAACATCAAATCATCCACATTTTTTTACGATTTAGGGCAGTTTATTGCGATTTAATGCAATACATGTCAATCACTATGTATTGCGTAATATCAATCACTATTTGTCATACATTAAATCTGTAGTTTATAGGTTAAGAGTCACCCTATATGTTGACTAATTTTGATAATCAAGTTATAAATTACCAAAACTACCAAAATGAAAAGTATGAAGATTAAAATGTGTGCATATTTAATGTTTTCTTTTCGTTTTACATTTCCTTCCAAGTACATGACTTTCATTATAGATCAATTAACTATTATTTGTTTTGAAAAATAAAATACTATAATAATCTTATGTGAAAAATTTATTCCTGTGTATTATAACAATTATCCGCGCGCTTATAAAGTTTTAGGTGTCGTAATGGGTGTTTACACAGCAGCGAGATGGTTCGCAGACTTACTGATAGCCTTGTCTTTGGGTTGCAACTATATATTCCAGTCCCAACACCTCCCGAAGTCTTGGAGCCATTTGTGTACCAGCAACTATCTGCCTTCAAAAGGTCGGTTTCACCCTACTACCATTCCTCCTTCCGAGGAAGGAGAATTTCAAATCGCAGTCTATAGTTGATTCTTATAGGCATAACATCTGAGACCATTGGCAAAGTGTTGTGACTTTCTATGTTCTCCAGCAGTCCATCGTGCCCCATTATGTTAGCTTTCGCCATACTAATAGCCGCTTTTTGTTGAGATCTGGGAACGTTTCTACGAAAGTATTTATCCGCCGAGGGTAACTGATAATACTGTATATTTTGACGTGAGAGACCCATTTCTTAACGCTCCTATAAAAATAGAAGAGACTTTACACTGCTCCACTGTAAAAACGGAAAATCAGCAAGTGATGACGAAATTTCGTACGAATTTCTTAAAAATCTTCCTCAGAATTGGCGACTTTATTTGTGCGTTCTTTTTAATCGTATATTTGACGAGTGTGTGGTCCCGGAGAGTTGGTCCAGTATTTCACTATCAATGTTGCATAAAAAAGGCCCTACTGACGATCCTGCTAACTATCGAGGTATAGCATTGATTAATAGTCTTGCGAACTTATTTACTAGCATACTTCTTTCTAGACTATCCATTTGGGCGGAATCTTATAATACATTACCTGAATGCCAATCTGGTTTCCGGAAAGGCCGGGGGTGTATTGACAATGTCTATGTGCTTAGTTCAGTTGCACAACTTCATTTAAGGCTTAAAGGTCGTAAGGTTTTTGTAGCATTCGTTGATTTTAAACGTGCTTTTGACTCTATTAACCATTCCCTTCTGTGGGAAAAACTTTACAAAACTGGGGTAAGCTGTGCCATAATTCGGATTATTAGGAATTTATATTCCAACGCGCTAAAATCCGTTCAAACTTTAACCAAACGAAGGCCTTCCACTTAACCACAGGAGTCTTACAGGGTGAGTCTTTAAGTCCTTTGTTGTTTGCCCTTTTTATAGCAGACATTGAAAATTTTTTCAGATCTCACCATGTCCATGGCCTTAATATTGATAATTACATTGATGTTATTGCATGCCGATGATTTGGTCCTGTTACCTGTTTCCGAAATAGATCTGTGTCGTAAACTCAGTTTATTGGAAAGATATGTTCTTTTAAATCAGCTTACAGTTAATACAGATAAAACTAACATATTGTGTTTTTCCCGAGGAGGTCGAATGAACAATTTTCCATTTCGATTTAACGGCGAGTCTGATGAATGCGTTAACCAACTCTGTTATTTGGGAGTTATTTTTTCATCTTCAAAGTTTTTTCGTGTTATGGCAGAATCGTCAGCTGCAAAAGCCAAACAAGCTGTAGCCTCTGTTATCTCTCTAATGTCTAAATCTAAAATGAACTCCTGGAACTCACGTATTGTACTTTATAATTCAATAGTAATTAATTCTCTAGCAAATTCCTTAGCAATATGAGGCTCACGGTACACTGATATATTAGAAAGAGTCCAAATTGTTTTTTTCAAAGGATTGCTATTGCTGCCAATTAATACTCTTACTCCTTTAAATCTTCACAGTTACAGTTGTTAAATGGCGATCCACGATATAATTGGCTTGCACAAATTAAATCATTTTGCTTTAGTATAAATTTTGTCGATGTGTGGGGGAACTTGACTTATATCAATCGTAAAAAACAAATTCCCACGATGCTACTTAAATACGAGGAGATGCTCTACCAAAATGACTTGAATTCTCTCTTGGAGTCTACAACTCCTATACTATACAGAAATTTTGATATACCAAGGTGTACTGCTAAAAATTATCTGCAGTTTCAAATTCCAATTTACATTATACGGCTCAATTGCGCCTTTGTAATAAATTCTGCATAAAGTTCTTTTTCAATGGTATTTCATACTCAATTGATCCCTCAGAGTTGTGTTCAATATGTAACCAATATAAATTAGAATCCATTGAGCACATTTTCACTGAATGTCCGATATACAATACTTTGAAGCCGCCAGAATTAAAAAATATCACATCTGTCGAGGCGTTGGTAGAGTTTCTCGATAATCTAACACTCAGCAACGCTAAGGCAATGTGTAGATTTGTAACTGGTCTTCTAAAGCTTCGCTCATTTGTGTTGAGTGAATAATTTTGCCCTATTGTATTTGTTTCTATTTTCTTCTATGTTGTACTGTTGTTGCTTTGTTGTTGATTATATATTGTACTGCATAATATGAAACAATGTATAAGTTGTATGTATTAGGTATGTTATTAAATTCAAACTTTTTTTTTGTGTTATCTAAAGAGTACTCTTCCTGTAAAAAATGTATTTTTTTTTTGAAGGAATAAAGATTGTTATTGTAATTATTATTATTACTAATAGCCGCTTAGCTCAATCTATATGTTACCCACCTGGGTTTTCTTTCCAAAAGTATATGTAGAGGTGATAGATCCAGAAAAGCTTCCCGAGCAGCTGACAATATGGAGCTCATTGTCCCAGTTATCGCCAGACATGCTTGTCTCTGTAATTGCCTTGGATATCGTTTGAAGACCTTTTGACCACCAAATTATCGATCCGTATGTTATCATAGGTCTAATAATCGTCATATAGGACCTGCGCCTCAAGACTTTCCACAAATGCATCGACACGTACATAAAGACATTCAAGCCTTGTGGATTACTTTTTTCATGTATAAGTTCCAATTAAGCGTCTTATCCAAAACAATTCCTATATATTCTTCGCAAATGGTACCCAGTAAATTGGGTCTTAAATTGACCAATTTGCATATCCTTGTAAAAAGAACAATAATTGTTTTGTGTGGGTTCACAGACATCTGAGTCCTCTCACACCAATCTAGTACCCCGTGTAGAACTTCCTGAAGTATAGATGAAATACTATATTCAGATATACCTTTTACCAACATGATCAGATCACCAGCATATGCCTGGACCTCAATTTCTCACACAGAGATTATGGTGAGTGGGTCATCCATGAGAAGCGACCATAGCAGGAGAGTAAGTATAGCACCTGCAGCTAAATGCGCAATTAAATTACCCTTGTACACGATGAAGTTGGAGACAATCTTCCTCTTGACAAATTACCGTATCCTTTGAGCTCCAGAATGCGCGCGGCTAAATGCGCAGTCGTCTTCAAAAAAAAAAAAAAACAATAAAACAGAATATGATAGCCGACAGTAAGAGCGAACTGTCTAATAGCCTGTAATTATATAATCGTCACCGAAAGAGGCGACAAGAGTTCATTTGATCACATATGCCATTATAAGCTTAGACAAGCCTCTTTCAGATAATACAACTTGCCACCGCTACTGTGCTAGGAGACAATTATTTAGTGTTTTGATAAAACGTCGAATAGTGGTCGATATTCATAAAATCAGTGCCGTCTCGAAAGAAGTGGCAAAATTTTTGAAACGGGACAATTGGAAAGGGTACAGTGGACACGCATTACGACGGAAATCTTCTACCCTTTTGGTTGACGGCGATGGTCACCTAACTTGCCTTAAATGACACGGAGGATAGAGATCGAACACTATGAAGGAAGGCTACATAAAAGACTCACTTTTGAATAAAGAAAATATTACGAAAAGAATACTGAAAGTTGATAGTGATAACGATAAACCAAGCATCGTTGTCATTTCTGATTTCACAACATCTGAAAATAATATATATCTATTAATGATAATGCATTGGACTGCTATGAGAATTGCTTCAAGATTGAGGGTGGTGGCAGTTTCAGTGGTTTATTTAATTTTAATACTTGTTCAAACTGTATATTTAATATCATATTAATATGTGGATAAACCAGATTTATTAAACTTTTATAAACTAAAATTTTACCACTTTTAAATTAAGGATTAAAGGTATCAGCTCCTAGGATTAAATGTGAATACGTTTGTTGTTAAGATACCATTTTTTCTCAGTAATAAAAATGCCAACCTTTGAGAACCCTAACAATAAAAAATGTCATAGTATTGTAACGATTGGAGGAAAACGATTTTATTTAGTAATGTGCAAAATAATGTACCATTAGAATGTTCTGTCTATTCTACAATTGTATGTTTTTCGTATGGCCTTTCCGTTTTGAAAATACGAGCAATCGCAATAAACTTACAAAATCAACTGAGTGGTAGAATCCATAAACAAAGGAACTTTTACTTGTCTGTGGTAGAATCCTAATTTCATAATGTTATGGTTTTGAATTTCTATTTTGTACGTATTTTTCATTTAAATTTATATTTTCTTATCAAGAAGTCGGTATTTCCCTGATGCGTTATATCAATAAACTAATAAATAAAGGAATATATAACAGAACAGTATTGATTGTTACACATTTTTGTTTTCGTTCTGTGTTGTCTAGTATTAGGCACATGTGTGCCAAATATTTTAACGATGTTTAGAGACTTGTTCCAAATTTTTTTTCTAATTTTGTAACAACAATTTTACTAAATGTGAATAATTATAGATTCCACACTAATCTTGCTGAAACACAATATAGCATTCAAGATGAACGCAATGACAAATTGGAAGAGCAATAGGAATCCTGAAAATAAACTTTTTCGATTATATCAAAAGTTTCAATTTTGCAAACAATTATTTTTTTCAACTGCAAGTGGTGGTAACCACTTGTTGCTAAAATACTTGTAATTCCTGGATTGAATATTTTCAAACTAAATTCAAATTTCGTTATAGCTTACAAAAATTAAATGAGCCGAACATTTTCCTTCATTGAGTGACGAATCAAATAAAGAGGAAATAATAATAAAGGAATTTGAAGAATTTCAAATATGAAAGTAAGTGCTTTCCTTGGGTCTTTAATAAATTAATATAAAATTATTTATTCCTGTGTTTCCTCACTTATTTCTACATGCAATTTTAAGATTGAATGTGGTAGATATAACTAGATGCAGATGAACTTCCAGCTATATTGTGGCTTTATACTATCGCCAATACTTTTAATCTCTCCACAAATATAAATCATATACGGTGTACCGGCTGCGGGGATCGAACCCTCAGCGATCTAGTCACCTCGATTCAAGTACTGACGCCTTAAACCGCGCGACCACTGACCGATTCAAATAATAATAAAGAACATGAAAGAGGAATTTTTCGAAATAAAAAACAATATAGGTTTAAAAATTTAATTTTGATGAGATTTCAAAAATTTCTTTAACAGATGTACGTTTTCTTATTAAAATAGTTCTGGCAGGAAATGACTACAGATATTATATATACCAAATCATAATTGTTCGTATTTTAAGCAGCTTTACATTCCAATTGAGTTTAATCGAGATCAGCTATTAATTTCACTTGAAATAACAATTCGAAATGTAATGTCAAGTTGTTGACAGTAATTTGCTCACGTATTACCTACTAAAATTGATTTTGATTAAACTGCTAAATATAGGATGAAATTGACTTTCATACAAGTTCATTTAGCTTTAATTAAAAGTTCAGAGAGGTGAAACACAAACGAAAAGCTTCTCGAAGAAAGAGTTAATTTTGTGTGGGTACGTTTGAATATTAAACACGTTCATTTAGGTTTCTTTCTTTTATACGATTGTGTTTAACATGAAATGTTATTTAATAAAAAGTGTTAGTCGTACTGAAAATTATTCGAATGTTAATATTTCTTAAATAATTAAAGGTTCTAATATTTCCATCGTTGTTTTAAGAAAAAGCTTCATATAAACGTGGATTACTGGAAGTAGTATATGACCGAAACTAGACATTTATTTCTGTGAGAATGATAATGAATGCTATTTTGATATTCTTTTAATCCTCTCTCAAAGTTGAACTATTGACTAATTCGTTAGGTGATTAAAATCGTGTTTTTGTTTTAATTTGAACTTACATTCCATTTTTAATGAGAAATCAACCAATAATATATAATAACATTTATATAAAAATTAACAAATAAATACAATAAGAAAACAATTACCTAAGCATAAACAATGGAAATACCCACAAAACGAAAATGAGTCCGCGGGTTTATTACCAAAGGCAAAATCATCCATAAATCAATGGATAATTACTAAACGGAGATAAAAGTAAAATATAAACAACTATAATAAAAGCAACAGTTCAAGGCAATAAAAAAAAATACTAATAAATAGTAACAAATATAGTAAATAATACCATCATGTCTATATAAACGGATACTTCTACATAAACACATATAATAATAATAATAATTGTTCGGGTTTCCCCTTTTTGAATTCTACCTTACTTTATTTTGGTTTAGAACTCTGTTGTAAGTGGTTAATTAATACACGTAATGTAATTGTTTTTGTTTTTAATGGACTGTATGAGTTGTTTTATACTAAGTAAATACATGTGAGCAAAGCAGCACTACTCTCTACAATGTCTTATACTCTACTGCCTCTGTCTCGACCGTTGCCCAAGCATGCACTGGCTTCGCGCGGACAGGGCTGTCCAAACTATACCTAACATAGCGCCCGCCTTGAAAGTGTCAACTTTCAACATTATAATAGGGCATTCATACAAATAATACAATATTTCTTAGTCTAATGGTAGAACACACACCTTCGTTGCACTTCTTTTCACTACACCAGAGGCCATTTTGACACTCACTACACGAATCACTTTATCAGGTCCAGGGTGGATTTGAGTTACTCTCCCTAAACGCCACATCATAGCCGGTAAGTTGTCCTCCTTGATGATCACTAAATCCCCTACCTGGATTGGGCTGCTATTTTTACGTTTCCATTTATTTCTCTCTTGGAGTGACGTCAGGTACTCTGAAGACCAGCGCTTCCAGAAGTGACGTACTATAACTTGTAAACGCTCGTACAACTTTAATCGATTTACAGGTACATCATCAGAGCAACGTTCAGGAATAGCCATTAAAGCGTCACCAATCAGGAAGTGTCCAGGGGTTAGAGCGGTAAGATCACTTGGGTCAACGGATAAAGGAGTTATAGGGCGGGAATTTAGTACTCCTTCAATTTGACACAACACCGTGTACAATTGTTCATAAGTCAGATGAGCCTCACCAATAACCTTTGTCAATAGCCTTTTAGCCGATTTTACGGCGGCTTCCCACAATCCCCCAAAATGAGGAGAACGCGGAGGTATTAATTTCCAAGTAATATCGTTTTCAAGTAAAAAATTTCGAATTTCGTTACAATGAATATTATTTTTTATCCAAATCATATTTTTTTTCAGTTCGCCCTTAGCACCTATAAAATTCGTACCATTGTCGCTGTATATAGTTTTGCATAGCCCACGTCGTGACACGAATCGCTTTAAACAATTCAGAAACGAAACTGTTGTCAAATCACCCACTAATTCTATGTGCACCGCCTTTGTTGCAAAACAAACAAATATACATGCATAGCATTTTACAAGTTTCCTTGCTCTTAAAGTTCCGTCCTTTACTAACATTGGACCAGCCATGTCCAAACCCGTAGTCAAAAAAGGTCTAGTTTGTGTTAAACGCGCTTCAGGTAAATCGCCCATTAGCGGGGTAAGCGTCTTAGGTTGCGCCTTTAAACACACAATGCATTTCCTAATTACTCCTTTTACTGTATTTTTTCCATGTATTGGCCAAAATCTGGACCGTACTGACGACAAAACAGCTTGTGGTCCAGCATGGAAGAGACGGTAATGCTCATGACGAATGATTAAAATCGTAAATGGGTGCTTACTCAGTAATAGAATTGGATGTTTTGTATCGTATGCTACTCTTGAATGTCTAATGCGACCCCCTACTCGTATTATACCCTTTGAATCTATAAAAACATTTAAAGACAATAACTTAGATGAAGTAGGTAATGGATCTCCTTTATTTAGACATAATATTTCTCGTTCAAATGTAGAAGCCTGTAGAAGTTTTACTAATGAATTTAAAGAAAATTCTAATTCTTCGCATGCTAAATCCCCCGTTGTTCTTTTACCAATCGGCGCTTTAGCATTATTTATAAATCTATACATAAACGCTACCACACGCTGCAGTTTTGTTAGGTTCGAATATCTTTCAAATATTGAAATGTCAAGAGATGTTACAAAATTTAACTTTATTAATTTTCGTCTTTCTGTGTTTAAAACGTCATTGTCACATTGTATATTCTGATTCACCGGCCACTCACTCTCCGGTTGACTCAAAAACTTTGGACCGTGCCACCAAAGTTTCGAATTAATCGTTTGTTGTACGCTTGCGCCACGAGATAAAATATCTGCTGGATTTAATTCAGATCGTATATGATTCCATTCCTCTATACGCGTTTTTCCTTGTATTTCCGCCACGCGATTCGAAATGAACGTTTTCCAAGTAACAGGTTCTGCTGAAAGCCAATTTAATACAACCGTACTGTCACACCAAAAATATCTGCGATTTACTTGCATTTCCAGTGCTGTCTCGACTGTCTTTACTAGTTTGCTCAATAGCACAGCGGCGCATAATTCGAGTCTTGGTAATGAAATAGTTTTTAGTGGTGCGACTCGTGTCTTTGAACATAGTAACTTAGAATAATGTTTTCCCGCGTTATCTGAAGTTCTTAAGTAAATACATGCCCCATAGGCCTTCTCAGACGCATCGCAAAAGGCGTGTACTTGACAATTTGTTATTCTAGTCGCGGTTACTTGTCGCGGAATTTCGAGTTTCGCTAAATCTGGTAATTGTTTTATAAAAGTTATCCAGGAATATTGTAAATCCTCGTCTACAGGTTGATCCCAATCAAAACCACCTTGCCATAATTTTTGCAGAATGATTTTTGCGCGTACTATTACTGGAGATATCAGTCCACACGGGTCAAATAATTTTGCAGTCGTAGCGAGAATAGAACGTTTCGTAGTCACATCTGGTATTTCGAAATTTATAGCGTAACGTAAAATATCGTTTGTCGAGTCCCAAATTAATCCTAAAGTCTTGTGGTTCTCATCCGCCGATATCGCATATATATCGTTAGTCTTTTCCAAATTTTCTTCAATTTGTTTTGAATTTGAACACCATTTTCTTAAAGGAAAACAGGCCACATTCAGTATTTCGGTAATTTCATGTTTTAGCTGTATTGCCCTTTCTACAGTATCTGCTCCCGCAATCAAATCGTCCATGTAAAAGGAATTTTTGATAGTTTCCGCGGCTTTCGGATAAATTTTTTGGTATTCTATCGCCGCTTGAAACAAACACCTAACTGCTAGAAACGCCGCTGGAGCCGTTCCGTAGGTAATAGTATTTAAACGATAATGTTTAAGTTCCAAGTTCGGATTTTCGCGCCAAACAATTCGTTGATAATCACGATCTTCACGTTTTACTAATATCTGACGATACATTTTTTCCACGTCGGCTGTAATAACTACATTGTATTTTCTAAAAGTCAACAGAATCGAGAATAAATCTCGTTGTAACGTAGGTCCCACCATTAACGTTTGATTCAAGGATAATCCTGTAGTAGTTTCCGCAGACGCGTCGAATACTACGCGTAATTTCGTAGTAGTACTACTTTCCCGTAACACCCCGTGGTGTGGTAAATAACATTTTTGTACTCCGTTATCATTTTCTATATTGATTTCACTCATGTGTCCTAATATTATATATTCCTTCATAAAGTCTCTGTACATTTTACCAAATTCATTATTTTTTTGTAATTTTCGCTCCAAATTTAAAAATCGTTTAACCGCCGTTTCTTGTGAATCACCCAAATCGTCTTTGTTTTCCTTAAATGGCAGACTTACTTCAAATCGGCCGATAGTATTTTTTGTAACGGTTTTTATAAAGTAATTTTCGCAGTATAGCTCCTCGTTTGTAAATTTAACTTGTTTATCCTCGCAATTTTCAATTTTCCAAAATAATTCTAAGTCTTTATGTAAGTCTTCATTTGATATATTTAAGTTGCATACCGTTTGTTCGGAAGTTAAAATATTATCCATGTGCCCAGATACTACATAACCCAACTTAGTTTTTTGCAGCAAAGGCTTACCTTTTCCCAATTTAATTTGCTCGTTACAAAGAATATCGAAAAAGACGCCCGCTCCTAATAATATATTTATGTCTCCCGCTTCATTAAACTTATCATCTGCTAATTGTAAATTTTTTGATAAGTTCCACTCTGATATGTCAAAGGAAAATTGTGGTAAATTATTTGTTATTTGTTTAATAACTAAAAACGATTGTTGCGTTTGATATTTGAGATCGTTTGAAAATATTGTTGTGTCTAATTTTAAGTTAATGTTATTTAACATATTGTTTAACCCTCCTATCGCAAGGTTTATTGGCTTCGTACCTAATTGTAATTTTTCCGCGAATTCATTTGTAATAAAATTTGACATTGATCCATTATCAAGCAATGCTCTACCTCGTATTAGTGAATCGTCCGCGGCCCGCACGTAAATGTTTGCCGTAGCTAATAACACCCTGTGTGTTACTGGAGTCGAAATTCTGGCCGAATAATTGTTACTCATTTCAGTTTGTGTTTTTAACGTCTCCGATTTCGAACTCGTTTCTTCCTGGTCAGCCGCTACGTTTTTTGTGGCCGTTTCGCCGTGCGCGACACCTGACTCATTTTTTGCGCCTTGTTTTCTATGTAATAAATAATGATGCTTGCCTTTACATATTCTACAGCCTTCCGTTCGGCAATCTCTTTGATAATGACCCGGTCTTAAACAATTACTGCACAAGCCCTTTTTATTAATTTCTGTATAACGCTCGGCTACAGACATTTTCTCAAATTGGTCACATTTATAGTTTAAATGAGATTTACTGCAAAATGAACATTTTACTTTTTGCTCAGCTGCATGCAGTGAAAATGACTTTTCATTTGTTTCTACGTATTTTTTGTCTCGCGAAATATTACTTGACTTATTGTCTACTGATTCTAATATATTACACTGTTCTGCTAAAAATTCTGTTAAGTCTGATATTTTCGGTTCATCTTTTTTGCTAATAATTTGTTCAAACTTACGTTTTGTATTTGGGTCTAATTTTGTAGACAAAATATATATTAAAAGGGTATCCCATGTTTGCGTCGGTTGTCCTAATGATGTTAAAGCTCTTAAATTTTTATTAAAATTATCTAGTAGTTTTCTTAAGTATATATGTGATTCAGTTTTAACAGCTGGTAAATCGAAAAGGGTTTTGACATGTCTGTTCAATATTAACTTTTTATTTTCATAACGGTCCTTTAAAGTTTTCCATGCGTCGTCGTAATTTGCTTCACAAATTTGAATCGATTTTAACAATTGATATGCTTCTCCTTTTACACACGCCCTTAAATAATGAAATTTTTCTATTTTGGATATTTGCGCGCTATCGTGAATTAGAGAGGTGAATGTATCCCTAAACGTAATCCAATCCTCATATCTACCGTAAAAATCAGGTAAATTTATTTGCGGCAACTTTACTCGTTCCTGAATTTGCAGCGACCCGCGCCCGCCGTGTTGTATTCCTACAGTATCATTCGGAATATTTACACTTGTGTTTTTAACTCTGTTCAACAATTTTTTCGCGTCAGCAACTGCTTTATAATATGAATTTTCAAAGGTTTCGCGTTCTGTTTCTTGGATGGTATCGTCATTGATTTGTTCAATAGCCTCTTGAACTTCCTCAAAACTAATTAAAATTGTGCTTTCAAATGCCTCTAGTCGCGATTCTAATTCGATGTAATCTGTCTGATCAAAATTCGATAAAAAATTTCTGAATCTTGTAATGCGTGCTTTAATTTTACCTCGTTTTGATATCAAATTGGTTAGGTTCATAGCTTGTTCTAGATTGTCGTTATGCGCCATTTTAATCAACACTTGTTGCGTCAAACAAGGAGAAGAAGAAAATGGGATAGTAATTTATTGAAGGATTGTGACTTACTTGTTGTGCTGGTAGTTTATGTTATATGTCCTTGTCCGCCTGGTTCACCAGTTTTTTTTGTTGTTCTGTAGTTTTGTAGTCTTTGTGTAGTCCTATCGTTAGGTCGTTAAAGTTCAATTTCGTCCGGTTCGTTAGGGCCAATGTTCGGGTTTCCCCTTTTTGAATTCTACCTTACTTTATTTTGGTTTAGAACTCTGTTGTAAGTGGTTAATTAATACACGTAATGTAATTGTTTTTGTTTTTAATGGACTGTATGAGTTGTTTTATACTAAGTAAATACATGTGAGCAAAGCAGCACTACTCTCTACAATGTCTTATACTCTACTGCCTCTGTCTCGACCGTTGCCCAAGCATGCACTGGCTTCGCGCGGACAGGGCTGTCCAAACTATACCTAACAATAATAATAATAATAATAATAATAATAATAATAATAATAATAATATCTCTACCCCTCATTCTAATCACAGGAATTTGCCCAGAAGTCGGAGACTTGTGCGGGAGAGAGGGCGGCATATTATATTAAGCAGGCTGCATTTGCTCCCAGGAACGACTTACGTTGGTAGGCCCTAACCACTATTCAGTGCAGGAATGACGGAAACCTGGAAAACCTCATTAATTAGGGGGGTAGTCAAATAACAACCGGTATCAATCTCTCACATTGACCCAAGCTAACATTATTCCCCCCTACCATACCCGCAGTGAGGGTGCCAATCCTCTCCACGAATATAGCTTATATACGGTCTACCGGCAGCTGGGCTCGAACCAACTCCGATCTAGTCACCTCGATTCAAGTACTGACGCCTTAAACCGCGCGACTACTGACCGACACCGATATATTCATGGACACACTGATTCTTGAAGTTATTTAATAATATTTTTTTTATTTAGGAAAATTACTGTATGTATTTTGAACGGTCTCTTATGAAAGTTAAATATATATATTTTATTAAACGGGAAATATCTTGTTTATACTTATATCCATTATATGAAGATAAAAAATAAAACAACTATTTGTCATACTTTTTGATAAATTAGTCTGCTATAAAATTATTTGCGTAAAACTGAACATTTTCACAGTACATTTTTCTCCTTCATTTATTTTAAACCGTTGTTTTGCCAAATCTATTTTAAGTAATGTATTCAGAGCAGTTTTAATTCAAAACTATGTTTTTTAATAACTGGTATTTATGTTTTTTCTTTTTTCTTTGGCATAAAACTTGAAACGCATTAGACTAATTCTGATGCACCACATCCAGTAGCAATAAAAAATATTCTAGTATCAAAATAGAAATACCTTATGTAATGTTTTGTTTTCACTTCCTCTGTTGCGATAAAAATGTTTTAAAGGAATTTATTCCTTTGATCTAAGTCGAACAACAGTGTTTCTAAATTATGTACTAAATACATAGGCATTAACTTATAACGAAATCTCTTCATGTTTCCCATTATCTATGTAGTAAGAAACATGTTTATTTTAACGATTTCTTATCCAAAAATATCCAGAAATACTTTTCAAAAATACATATGTTTGTCTATTGCTTATGCAGCAGAAACATACAGAATGTCCTTGAGTGAGCCTAACAAAATTTACCGGGTTATAAATCCGGACGAAATAGTACTAAAACCCTAATAATATTTTTGTCACACTCGCCTACTAAGATGCAGAGTGTTAAATTTAATAATATAAATGTTTTAGCCATATCTATGGAAACCTTCAAATGATCAAATTAATTTGTGGCTGAGATGGCAAGGATGCTATTAGAGGAGGTCTTGTCTAAATCATTGAAAGTTATTTATTAATCATTCTTGCACCTTTAATAACTTCGCAATATGTAGTAGCGATGATTTTTAAACAAAAATGATGCTCTTGTTTTAATGTCGCAAAATGCACTGATTTTGAGAAAATAAAACATCTGAAAGCATTAATCCTTTAATTATTTATTAAGAGGCCAACAGATAAATATCCAATTACAGGGCAATAAGACTGACAGAAAATACATGCAAATTGGTGAAAAAAAAAAAACAAAAAGAAATACAATGTACAAAAAAACCAAACTAGACATAAGCAATTAAATCCAATGAACAGTAAGCATGCAGTTAGATTAAATCAAAGTTAATAAAAATGACAATTCACACTGCAGAAAGCCTCAAACTGAATTCAGTATAAAATCAATCATAACCCTAAAAGAAATTGTTAAAATATCCAGAGAATTATGTTTAATATTGCCATTTGTACATATAACGGAGATTTTGGCATTTGGCATGCCGTTAATTCTAGCCAAGAGCAAATAAAAAATTCGAAATTCTCTAGATATAACCTGTGGTACATTCAATCTAAGCTTATCATGAGGAAACCAGCAGTCAATATTATTACACAGAATATTAAATATCTAGTAACTTTATAGAAAATATTGTTCTTCTATATTCTAACGTTTTAAGATTAAACATGTAGCAACGCAGTATGGCAAAAACCTTGTTCAGAGTACACTCCGTTAAACTTTAAATACAAAAATTTAGCAAATTTGTGGTGGCCAGAGTTCAATTCCACCTAATGTTTAAGATAAAAAGGAGACCACCTAACACTAGAATAGACCAGCAACTTAAGAAATTCTATACTATATAAACCCCAAAGATTTAGAAGTAGTCGAAACGATATAATCATAGTGAAGTCAGTTTATCATCAAATATTACTTTTAAGTCCACGCCCAAAGTCTTCTATTTTACTTAGACTTTCTAAAATAAATTCATGCATGGTATAATTGAATATTTTTTTCCTAGAGTAAGTTCGTACTTACGTTTAGATACATTCAACATCAGGTTATTAGAGACACACCAGAAAATTTTCAAATCGTCCGCTTACAAAAGTGATTCTATATCAAATAAGTCATTATTAAGAATTAGGAATAAGGGAGGCCCCAAGAACAGACCCTTGTAGTACTTTCGATATTGCACGAACCGATTTATCGGTTTAATGATCCATATATTCAATACTGATATCTATTAGATAAATATGACCTTAATGAAAAGAATAACTTATCTGAGAAACCAAAAGTTAGCACCTTGCGCAACATAATCAAATTATCGAGTCTATCGAATGCCTTGGAGAAGTCCGGATAGATCACGTCCACTTGCTCATTCGCATCCAACACATCGCATAGGTATTGCGAGATATAAACCAGATTAGTTGTAGTCAATCTGTTTTTAGAGCAAAACAGATATTAGATGGAATCAGATTTTTGATAACATCATATCTTAAAAAAGTAAACAGTACAGTTATTGGCCTACAGTTTGCAACATAGTTGAGATTACCATTTTTGAAAATAGAACAAAATTTCCCTACATTCCACATATTGGGAAAAGTATTTGTTCTGATTGCCAAAATGAATAATATAACCAGTGCGTAACAAAACAGTTTGAGCAATATTTAACCTGAAAACCAGGGACACCATCAGCTCCATGAGAAAATGTTACTTTCAATTTTCTCGAAACTGATAACCCATGGTAGTGTGTAATTTCAGTGATACTTATACTCGCAAAACCAATAAAATCATGGTTAAAATTAAACTGGTCATCACTAGGTTGAGGTAAATCACACTTTAAAAATACAATGTAAATGCATTAACACCCTGAGGAATGTCAAAAGTCCCTTTATCGCTAGAGTAAAGTCGGCATATATGGAATATCCGTTATTTTTTAAACGAAATGTTCCATCTGTTGGATAATGGCAATATTAGCATGACCATCGGTATTGTGGATAACCATTTTAAGTATACCCAGCAGGTAAAACTGCATATGATTGCAAAACGTGAGTTTGTGATTTTACTGCATGTAATGTTTCTGCGCAGCATTACTGAAGAACGTATTTTGTTTGAATTTGTTGTAAAGAATTTGTTTTTATTACAAGGTGAGTTTGCCATAATATAATTGAGTTTAGCTATTGACAATTTAGCCCAATAATTTAAAAAAAAAAAGTTTGTAGTGGTATTTGTTTACGTTTGCTATGGCGTCTAATATGGAATATTCCATATTATCCGCCTTAATGGAATCCCATATTACCCGATGCTTTTAATTTATTGCAAATATGTATTTTTACAGAAATGTAAGTATGTTTTTGCAAAAAAAAAACAGTGGTGTTCTGATGATATGCAAAAAACTATAGGAGCAGTGAGAAGCAAAATTTTGGGCTATTTAACCGCATCAAAACGATTTAATGTTCCAAGAACAACACTTTTTCGTCTTTCGTCTTTAAAATCATTATATCGACACCGAACAAGGAAGAACTTGAATTAATAATAGTTCACGAGAAAAAGTTACTGGAAGAATTGCCGATGAAGCTGGACCTAGTGGATTGAATACAAAAGAGCAGAATCCAGAAAACCGGTTTCTTCTAGCTCATCTGAATCTGAAAATAACCTTGAATTTGATGATTCATCTGATGATGACCTTCCATTAAGTTATTATATTACAAAGCAAGACAATAATGATGCGGAATGTATATTTTGTTTTGAAAAATTCCTTATATGAGCCGATGTAGAGAGATATGGGTGATGTGCGTTATCTTCAAAGGTTGGGCTCACGAGGCATATGCGACTGCCGAAGGAGATATTTTTGTATGCGATTTTTGCAAATAAATATATGTATATATTCTGTATGTATTAAAATATTATGAAATACTTTATTAATAAAAAGTATTTCGTATTTTCGCTCTATTCCATATTACCCTACCGCACTACTCCATATAAACCTCCATATTTAACCATCGTAAAGAAATGCACTTTTTATATTATCTTAAAAACAATGTTTAAAATAATTTTGATTCCTATATATTAAGTAATACAATTAGAAGACACCACAAAGTATTTTTTCTTAAAATATTGTAGTCCTCAACACCTTGGTGTTCTATTCATAGCGCCCTAAAGGATAATATTCTAGAACTTCCATTCTTATATTGTACAAAAGACCAAAAAGTTTCAGCGTTGGTTCTAAGCTGTTGCTGCTCATTTTTTAAATAGGACTTATATATTTAATAGGACTTATAATATGACGTGTTAGATCATGAAATTTGTGCAAATGTTGTTCATTATGAGTCCGCTGGTACTTCTCCTAGATTTTACTTTTTTGATAAACTTATCAATAATTTGTTTGTTAAACCATACCGAATACCTCATATTATTGCGACTCTTTACCAATGGCACAATATTTGAAACAATTCGTGGTAGAAATTTGAGCTCGCCTCATCTACGGTCGAAAAATCTTTAAAAAAATTCCAGTCGGTTTGAAACATAGCATCATACAAGCTCAAAAAGTTGGCCTTTTTAAAGCTATATTTATTTTTTTATCAAAGTTGAAGTCTTAAATGAACATAATAAGCAAAATATAAAATTTTATATCTCTTGCATCGTTAAATTTGCTTATAAGAAATCCGTAAAATTTCAAGGCTTTCTTTGATTTAGAAATTATATGCTCAAGAAAAGAACATTTTTATCAAACCTTAGACCTAAATTTATACACAAATTACATCGGAGTAAAACATTTTATTTCATGTCAGTGAAAATTTCAGTCTCTATAAACCTTTAGTACAATATCGTTATAGAAACAGTTTCTAAGACTCAAAGACAAAAAAAACGAAAAAACCTGTATCTTTTAATATAATGTCATAAGCGCTATTTATCTGTTGTTTAATTAATACACGAAGTCGTTTCTATTCTTGAAGAAATAAGTCTGCTTTATTATTTTTATATTTCTTGAAAAACTTTGCTTTCGTTTTTATGTTTTTTTATAATTTCGGAAGTAAGCCATGGTAGGTATTTATGCTTAAAGGTGGTTTTATAAAGTGGCACATAGTCTATAATGTTGGTTATAAAATTGGTCTAAGGCAGTTTCAATGTCATTACATAAATCATAGTTAATAATAATAATAATAATAATAATAATAAACTTTATTTCTCATATGTATAGTTACACAGAAAAATACGTCAAAGTAATACAAACTAAAATAAATACCATAATACACATATAAACACACAAGTACAAAATACTGGATGGATAAAAAATCTATTAAAAGACAAACATCATTATAAACTACTGACCAACATTGTTCTGAAAATATTCATCCATATTATACGGGAAAATTTCAATAAGATATTTTTTAGCTCTTTTCTTAAATGTATAAATATACTTTAAACTTCTAAACTCGATTGGTAAAGAGTTGTATATACGGGAATCATTATAATAAGCTCCTTTTTGATTTAAGGATGAATAATGTCGTTCAGAACATAGGATATGTTTATTTCACGTATAATATAAATGATTGAGATTATTTTTTGTAAATAAATCTAAATGACGAAAAACAAAACACACTATTTCCAATATACTACCAGTTACGGTCAAAATTTTACAATTTTTAAATGTTTCCCTACAAGATTCTCTAAACCCTAAATTGCCAATGATACGAACGGCATATTTCTGTATCACGAATACCCTATTAATATCTCTACACAACCCCCAGTGAACAATGTTTGGTTATGCGTATGCGTATTTTAAAAAAGAAGGAAATAAAGTTGTATTAATATGGACTTAAAAGTACCCTATCAATTAAATAAAAATGAATTCAAGAGATTAAAGAGATTCACTCTACACTTACAATTAAATTATGACATTAACTTATCCCATCCACAAGCAATTACTGTTGCACAAACACTTTAATTCACGGCAATTGTTGTCACACTTCAATGATTTAAATTAATCCCACTCGAGCATCACTTATATTACTGCAATTAATGCGAGCGCTGAAAACTTACCGAACACGGCAAACCGCGCGATATTACAGAACCTCAACTTATTTCAGCACCGATTACCGTTTGCATTATAACAAGTTTCAGGCGATAGTTTGACTGATATGAGTTTTGGCAACACTACGATGCACATGGTGGTTCCATTGGCAAACAGTTATTATAACGTAAGAGACACGTAGGATAAAACAAACATTTATATTTTCAGGCCGGTAGTTCGATATTTTCTTAAGCCTGAGAGTCTAGACGTAATGGGGGATCGAATAAAAGTTCCGCAGGTAACAGTTTACATTTGAAATTACATCATTTACTGGATAGTAAGATATTTTTAAACCTTAGGTCAGTAGCATATATCTTACATTCATGCAGGCTAGGTACAGAGTTGTACTGTATTTGTTTGACTACAGTTTAAAGGTTTTTTTCCACGGTCGGGAGTAGAAATCAGTTTCTATGACATCAAAATGAAAACAGAAGTAGTCGAATATTCCCAAGGAAGTATAATGCTCCAAACGGAGTTTACATTATGGAGAACGTTTTTCATGCAAAAAAAGATAACATTGAAATTATTTATTGACATTTAAATTAAATGTTACATTTGTACAATTTTCAAAATTAATATTAAAAGGAATATTACTTTCGCTTACATTTACAGTTTTTGTGATTGCGCTAGTAGTGGTACCTACTAAAACCTGATTAGCAATTTTGGTCTTATTTTCAGTGGACTTCTCGACATAACCCTCAGCGACTGTCGTTGATTTCCAACCAGCATGACGCTTTATTGTCGTGATATCCACACCAGCATCTGCCAGTAATGTCGCTGAAGATCTTCGTAAGCAGTAACCAGTATAACATGCAGCATCAGGTAATTTTAAATACGAAGCTACTACACTCGGAATTTTTCCCATGGTATTCTTGCCAACTGGCTGCGAATTACATTTTCCTGTTTTGTAGTACAAAAAAAGGCGCTTATGCTTGACGTGGGGAGGACGAAGGGATAGGTATTTTCGAAACAATTCAAGCATATTTCCCACATCGGTAACCAGAAAGGTTCGTGGAATCTTTGTCTTAGTGTTTAGAATTTTTACAATCAAGGAAGAGCCTACATCCTCAATATCATATACAGTTAAATGCCCGTCTTAAAAATGCATTTATTGAATGCATTTTTGGCTGCAGCAATGCAATTCCCGGTTTGTATAAGATACAAAGTAGATACATTTTTTAAAAAACAATTTTGAAAGCGAATGCAAAAAACCGCATAACGATCCCTTTTTAGCGCTTCATTGCCTCGACTATTAAGCAACTACATGTAGATTTTATTTTTCTTGCGTGGATGCCGAACTAATAATTTTTATTTTTAATTTCTTGTAAATTGGCAGAATTATTTCTTGTTAATTAAGATTTTATCTAATAGGAGCGAGCATTCAACTTTTTGATTAGCTTGATGTGCTTCTTCGACTTTCAATTTTAACATATCAAATCTCTGCTTCAAAATGTACATTCTGGTACCATTTACGAATAGTCCCTTGATGTGGGGTAATGCAAATTCTCTACAGATTTCTTCATAGGCTTTGCAAGAGTAGAACTGTAATTTTGCTGCAAATTGTCGAAGAATGGGGAGATAAGATTCATGAGATATTGTATGAATCTTTATATTCTTCCAGTACCTATCTAATCATTAATGCCTGAGGTACAGTGTTGTATGTCTTTTCCAAATGATCGACAGTATTTTCACATAACATTTTTTCTTATGTAGTCCATTACAAGATTAATATGCAAAGTTTCCTTCTTCAATTTCTGTATATTTCTTTTTTTGCATCATAAACTTTTTTCAATATGCTATTTGCCTTTTCTTTAATTCTACATTAAATTTTTTTAATAATGTCAGAGAAGTACTGATATTAATAAATATTTTAGTAAATAACGTTTCCTAAAAAATATGGTCATATTTTATCTGTAGCTATGGGCAATCTTTGAACTGGAGATACTACACACCAAAATATGGCGATTGAGCCAAATATGCCTTATCCGAATGTTGCTGGTTTAAAAAATACATAGGGTGTTCAATGCTAGAATTTTATTTTGAAATATCTCAATAACTTTGAAACCTGTCGGAGCATTAAAAAAAATTGGCACAATTATGTTTTTTGGCACGGCAAATAAGAATTTTTAACTAATTTTGACGTCACTAGTAAAGGGTGCCACTTATGGCACAGCATGTTTCTTTTAAATGGCAGAACTTTTTTGCTGTTCAGTGTATCCATCTGTCTATCGATCGATTCTCCTACCTGTTGTATCTAAAAAAGATATACCTTGTTGAAGTCGTTAGGAGTAACAGTTTTCGAAATAATCCTATTTTAAATATTCAGTGCACCGATTGAAAACTGTTATCGTTTCAGGTAAAGTGCCTTTTCTACTGAAAATACAGCAAAATTTTACTTGAAAAAGTTATTCAGAACGGTAAATTATGGAAATGTGTAAAATTTCAAGAAAATCCTAAATAGACATACAGTAAAATCTTCCATGTTCTACTGTACTTGTGGAAGGTTCTATTGAAAGCTCCGGTACATTGGATAATGACAGTAAGTCAGTTTGCACTGTCCCTAATTTTATCAAAGGAACTATTTGACTTCAAAAATCTTTTACTAGCTCGTATTATAAGATCTTCTTTTTGCTCTGAGCAGACAAATTTATTGCTTGACCAGACCCATTTATTATAACTTATTCCAATCGATACTAACCATTTCTTCAGTAATTCATTTTTAGGAAACCTTTGGAGATAAAATACTAAACAATCTCTTCAAATCCTACATAAGTTTTAATGAAATACTTACAAATGAAAACTAACGCCTTTTGGTAATAACTTTTTGCTGTTTAAACAGTCTTTTACAAAACAACACGCCATGATAAATACTAACTAAATTCGCACTTAAAGTCAGTATTAATAAAATGCATATAAAACAGGAAGACACACAAAATAATCAAAAACACATAACCATAATAACACAACAAACCAAAACAAACTAAACGAATTTGACGTTTCTAGTAGAAAATGGCTGCACCCATAGCGTCGTCGAAGTGCATTCTCTCTACTACATATCTCTGGGTTGACAATGGGCGACGCTAAGCGTTGCGGCGCTATTTATAATTTTTTTCTCGGAAACATTTATTTATGTGGCAAAATACATTGCATTATAACAAGAAAAAACCTTTATAAAAATTTCACCTATTTGAGTGAATAGACCAAAAATACTACTTTTAAAGTATTTTTGCCATACGAAATTGATCGAAGACAACTCTTTTCATAGCGAATTCTTGATTTTCCAGGAATTAATGCATAACTTGCATTATTAGCGGCCTTCAATATCTTTGTCGGAACATCATTGAGATACTCCTCATTCATTTTGGGTAGTTTGCGACGAAAACAAAAATGAAAAATAAATTAAACTCAACCTTCAAACCGAACTGATTGAAAATTTGAATGCTTATGTCAATAAATATTAACAATTAAAACTACACGTAGCAAGGAACAGGAATTTTTATCAGTGATGCTTCAATAAAGCATAAAAACATAAGAACTGATGACTATTTTAAGAGAAATCCGCAAAATTCAATTCGATAGGCTTCGGCTGCTCTTCGTATTTCTAAATCGATGATTTAAAGTGTTGGCTCTTATGATTACAAAATACAAAATTTGCAAATGCTATCGCAGGTTAAATTTTAAAACTGAAATGATGGTAGCTGCTGAGGATGAAAACTTCTATAATCATACCCTTTGAATCGACGAAAATAAATTATTAAGTAATGGTGTACCAAATACTCATTACTGGGTAATGCGGCATAGTTGGACGGCATTTAGTAGGTCTCTATTTTTTTTAGCAAACTTAAGAACCAGCAGTTTGGAAATCAATGGATGATTAACTGAAAATTGTCTGTAATTATTTTTAAGTATTTGTTTGTTCTTTAGTTTTGTTATACTGATACTGTTACTACTACTTTGGCGATAAACAAAAATTTTAAACGAAATATGCGAAATATAAAAATATGGCAGCTTCTCCTCAAATTCGAAAGGGATGTAACCCTCTTTCAAAGAGTAACCGCAAAAAATCCCATTTTTCCGCCCGTTTTTGCGCAGTGTATAGCAAGAACGGGGAAGGTCATCCAGAGGTCTCCGTGGGCTTAAATTGATCATCATGAAAAATCTAGGTGAGCATAATTCGATTTTTCCAATATTTGTCCGACTTACCCCTACTTAATGGGTGGAAAATGGTCGATCAATTCTTGGTAAAAATTGGCGGGAACGTGAATGGCAAAGAAGAGATCAGGGATGTTCTTCCAAAAATGCTCAAGGTGAAAAACACCTCCCTGCGTGGGGGTAAAACCATCCCTATTGTTGGAAACCGGCGGCAAATGATGTTCCCTATATGAATTGCCTTTTTTGTGCCACTCTTCCTTATAACTCCAAATGATATGATATATGAACCCATAATTCGTTCTTCTGTCGGATTCTGATCAGTTACCCCTACTGAAGGGGTGTAACCCACCCCTAAAACAAGAAAACAGAAAAAAATGGTCACCAAAATGTGGGTAAAAATTGGCGGAATTCCACATGGCAAGGGTAACATCAAGAATGCCCTCCTAAAAATGCTCTAGGTGAAAACACCCCCCGCGTAGGGGTAAAACCTCCCCTATTGCCGATAGCAGACGGGGATTGATATCCACTTCATGAAGTACTTTGTCTCCCCCATTACCCGACAAATGATACGAAAGACGGGCCCCATAATTCGATCTTTTGCGAAATTCTGACCAGTTTTCCCCGACTTCAAGGGTGGCTTAAGTAGAGGTAAGTCAGGCAAATATTAGAAAAATCAAATTATGCTCACCTAGATTTTTTATGACGATCAATTTAAGCCCACGGAGACCTCTGTACAACCTTCCCCGTTCTTGCTACACACTACGCAAAATCGGGCGGATTTTGCGGTCACTCTTTCAGGAGAAGCTATATATGTAAAAAATTCCATAATTGACTTATAGACGGGAGATGTTCCTTATTTTTTTTTTAAATTACACTTTTTTTTAAAATTATATTGTTTCAAATTTTAACTTTGATACTAAGAGTCTATTTTTGAAAATTCATAAAGCTGCAACTTTAAGAACAAATTATTTTATTGAAAAACAATAGCATCTTTTTATTTATCAATTGGTAATGGAAAAAAATATTTTGTATATATACATATGTATCCCTTTACTAGATTTCAAGGAGTTTCTCTTATTTCATTTTTTGTTCTGCAAATTTTGAAATATTTGGCTTTGAAACTTCCAATGCTGATGGTTGAAATAATTAAAATAATTTAGAAATGTCTAAAACAAGGACTTATTTAGAATTAAGAATTATAATGAACAGTAAAATGGTAAACATTAGTAAAAAATATGTGTTAAATGCTCCTGAGCCATTTTGCGATGTAATGCGAGAAGTTTTATCATTTTTTAACACATGCAATCTACCGCAACTGGTGCCCTTTATGAACTATAACCAAACTGTGTACAGATTTTATTTCCTCGTCCCAAAGCCCAAAATCCTAAATCGACTCTGTATCTCTTTAACTATCAACTCAATCTCAACATCAATTTAAATTAAACTAAGTTTAGGTTAGTGTAGCAAAATAGTCCATCCTTATTCAGTTCTTCACAATCCTACAATATGTTCTCTAGCCTAGTCTTTCTTCTACAAAGAACCTGTACAGGTTATCTTGTACCGAGCCGATATTACTCAGATATTTCCTTAGTCAGCCATATCCAGCTACCTGTCCTACTAGTTTCCTCATTGATCTGCGACTTTGGTTACTCCTTGGATAATCGAATAAAGTACTTCTTGTACTGCCTCTCTGTAGAAGTTTCTTATCTCAATTTTTGGGCCTCATTTTCCACACATTTCTGCATGACTTTTAACAACACATTTATTAGAATGGTAGAAGGACTCGGCCCCTGTAGGGTTGCAGATGAGTCTGCTCTTGCTCACGCATCAGCCTTCTCGTTGCCACGGTATCCATCAGGCCTTGGCACCCAATCTGTGGTCACATCATTCTGACTTCCTAGCCCTAACAAAGCATGCAAGAAATTCTATATAAGCCACTAGAATTCAGAAATATTAAAAATTGACCTTCTATCTGTGGGACATCAGTGCATGGCCCTTGAAAAATGTTTTTAAGATCACCAAATATAATATATTTGTCGACATCAAACAATATCAAACTGGCATCCTAGGTACATAAAAAGAAGCAAGAATGTATGTCAAAATCTCAGGAAAAACTTAATTACTTAGTCACTGCAGAAACAGAACATTAAATTTTTATTGTTAAACAAATAAGTTATATTATTTTTTTATTTCTTTCATAGATAGTGAATATTTTTCGAAGTACGATTCTGTCTAGGTTATTTTCAGAACGTAGTATCTTAACTTGTATTTCCCACTCCATTCACTACTGAAATAAACTTCGCCGTTAGAAATGTTTATGTTACAAAATATTTTTACGAATCATTATGTCAGCAATTGAGTTTATGAATTTCATAGTTATAGGTCATAATATTCTTTGCTCTATATAAGAAAGAACAAATAGAAAAGGATGGGAAATGATATACCGGGTGTCCCGAAATAAATGCAACAAAATTTGGTCAGAAATTCTTAAGAGAAATTTAAGGGACCAGTATTTTTTACTTTTGATAAGTGCGGCCCCCTTTCGGAGATATAGCCCCCTGAAACAAGCCCCTAAAAATTTAATTTTTTTTATATCTCAGAGCTATATCGCACAAGAACCACCAAATTTGGTACACAGGGATTTTATGACATGTAGAATGCGATGCTGATAAGCTTTTTGGCAAGGGGCCCCCACAAGACACTTTTTCGGGGGCCCCCTTGCCTTTGGGACCACCGAACTTTAGTTGCATATTTAATTTTAAAAAAAATTAGTAGCCTCTTAGAAACTCCAGGAAATTTAAAAACTTTTTTGTCTCTTAAAATTATTTCGAAAAACGCATCGTTTTTCGAAAAAATGGCAAAATGTGATTGGATGCATATCGAGGTTTATATGAAATTTTAAAGTGTTAATCGTAGGTGGCTGGCATTCGCAATAAACAATCAATTTTATTCTGTGACAGTTGTCATTAACCATCATCGGGAGCTCATAGAGACAGGATCAGTAGTTGTAAAAAAACACAATTTAAAGAAATTTAATTTTAATTTAAAGAAATCACAAGTTAAACATTAACAATTAATAAGAAAATGTGAATTCTCCCGATCTAAATGCCATGGACTTTTTTTTCTGGGGGGCCATGAAGGATCGCGTCTATGCCGTACCAATTAGAACCCGGCAACAATTACATGAACGAATCCTTGCTGCAGCTGAAGAAATTAGACAGATTCCCAACATTCACACGAAAATACGTCAAAATTTCGTGTCACGTTTGCAGGCTTGTGTTGAACAAAACGGTTTTCACTTTGAACACGTTTTACGGAACTGACCAGTGTGATTTTAACAAACTTTTTAGAATTAAATTATTTAATCATGAAGTACCATTAATTTTGTTATTAATTTCCAAGTTTATTGTACCTTATTTTGATATTCACATTTTCTTATTAATTGTTAATGTTTAACTTGTGATTTCTTTAAATTAAAATTAAATTTCTTTAAAGTTGTGTGTTTTTTTACAACTACTGATCCTGTCTCTATGAGCTCCCGATGATGGTTAATGACAACTGTCACAGAATAAAATTGATTGTTTATTGCGAATGCCAACCACCTACGATTAACACTTTAAAATTTCATATGTACCTCGATATGCATCCAATCACATTTTGCCATTTTTTTCGAAAAACACTGCGTTTTTCGAAAAAATTTTAAGAGGCAAAAAAGTTTTTAAATTCCCTGGAGTTTCTAAAAGGCTACTAATTTTTTTAAAAATTAAATATGCAACTAAAGTTCGGTGGCCCCAAAGGCAAGGGGGCCCCCGAAAAAGTGTCTTGTGGGGGCCCCTTGCCAAAAAGCTTATCAACATCGCATTCTACATGTCATAAAATCTCTGTGTACCAAATTTGGTGGTTCTTGTGCGATATAGCTCTGAGATATAAAAAAAATTAAATTTTTAGGGGCTTGTTTCAGGGGGCTATATCTCCGAAAGGGGGCCGCACTTATCAAAAGTAAAAAATACTGGTCCCTTAAATTTCTCTTAAGAATTTCTGACCAAATTTTGTTGCACTTATTTCGGGACACCCTGTATAGCTTGGTAAACTGAAATTTCTCTTATAATTAACAGAGCACTAACAATATTTGGCAGTAATCAATTTTATTGAATCATACACTTTTCTGTCCTATATTTTTATAATGGGAAGAGAATTTTTCATTCTGTAAAAGCCAGTCGTCAATAAAACTTCTCGATGATGTCAATTAAAACCTTAAGTCGAACTTCGAAAATGAATCATTTTAAAATATACCAAGAATAGGATAGACGGTGCACTGGATATCTTAAATAAAATCGGGCTTTATTTCCAAGGTTATGCGAGGGACTTAATTGTCCAAACGAAAATTACAACAATGTTGTGTCAGTACTCCTGCAAAGAGTTTTGAATATGATAAGTGATTGATGGTAGCTGGCGGCAGGGTATGACGATTTTATTGTCAAACGATGTATTATTGGATGGTTTACTTAAAATAAATCTTTCATTTTCTACAGGTATAATTTCTGACAAATTAAAAATTTGGGAAGGTCATTTTTGTAGACAAAAGAAATAATATCACTAATATTGCACATTACAGGCCAGTCACAATACCATCGGCTTTTGCAAAAATAGTTGAATATTGTTTTTTAAATCCCTTACTTACATTTTTATATAAACATATGTTTTCTGTGAACCAACATGGGTTTCTGAAAGACCGATTTGCAATTCTTTTTATGAAAGAACTTGTACTGTAAGTACAAGGCATTTGACTTTGAATTAGTGTTACTTACAAACTCAACAAATATGGTATAAGAGGACTGTAATGTAACTGGATAGCAACTTATTTAAAACACTGAAAGCATTAAGTACCACTACTGCATAATGAAAATAATATCAATACTGAAATGAGAAATTAACATAGGCATGCCTCAAGGGTCATTATTGGACCCTATAATTTGGTTATTGTATGTTAATGACTTAGATCATATAAATGATTCAGTACAGTTTGCATTCTATGCAGATGACATATCTATTATAGTTTCAGACAAAATGTCGAACAAATGAAAATTAAATGCTGTGAGTTATTGCATGGTTAAGGTAATCGGTTTTTCCATTATCATTTATATATTTACAGAAAAACGCAGGAGAAATGACTTTTAATGATAGATATAAGAATTGTGAATATTCTGAGTTGAGTTTAAACAAAGTAACTATAACGCTCGGTAGTACAGCCACCTTAGCGGCCATTCGTTATTCCATGCCAGACTAACAATCTACAGACACCAAGCGTTCTACATCGTAGTAGAAAGCCATTGAAAGCTAGCGACGTCTATCGCGATTCGGCGATAACGATATATCGCAATTCCGTATTTACGAATCTCTGCTAGAGTTAACTGTGCTATTTCACATTACTCATGATCACTACTGTCGAGTTAGATAGACTTAAAACAGCTAAGGTTATTGGTCGGTTACCTCCAAATCGGTATATATCAGATGCCTCTACTGACGAGTGACATTAACTGTTTACTATAGATTTTACAGATGCAATTTAATGTTGGTCGGGATATTAACCCGCAAAATAGTTGTTTCTTGGAATTCCGTTTTAGCAATGTAACTATATCTTGCAATTCCATTTTTTGATATCAAAACTTTACTCTGTGGTTTATCTATTTAAGAATTTGAGAAATATACTTCATATCAGTTAGTTAAGAGATTCTAATAAAGTGTTTCTGGCTCAGGTACGAAGGTTTCACGAAGTATGTTGGGCTTGTCAACACGAGTGAGCTGCAAAAATATGTTTAAATATTATCTCCTCCATCTGTGTTAATTTTAGAGCTAAGTGTATGTTTTTTTTTTAAAAAAAGATATAATTTTTTGTGTATCAAAGATGTCCATAATAGTAGGCATAAAAATACATTTCTTCTTCCTTTGTACAAAAAGAACGCTTCTGTAAAATCACCAATTATTTAGGTTCAGGAATATTTAATACTTTTCATATAGAAATTAAAAAAAATGTGAACGTTTATTTATTCTCATTTAAGAAACAATTAAAATAATTTATAATAGAAAAGGTTTTTTTATTATATAAACGAATATTCTAATGTGATTTATTTTAATATTGTATTTTATCGGACCTGACACGTGTGTGTATTGTATTTTACTATATTATTATTATTATTATTACTATATGCTCTCTGCGGTTGTGGTACCTTTCAATAACAGAAGGAATTTTAATGTGAATGGGGTTTTGCAATAGGTGGGAAACTCATCAAGTTTTCCAGGGAGGTCAAGCACTACTAAACACCAACATTAAACGCAAGAATCAAGTGAAATGCACATCTAAAGAACGTATTAGACAAAGCAAGACGAACAATCCATGCTAGACGATATCTAACAGAAAAAGTCTGAGGACTAGAACCGACGGTGATACATTGAATGTATATCTAAATAGTAAAACTTGGAGATTGTTCGTGGTGTAGCAATCTGGTGGCATAGACAAATAGAGCTCTACAATGGAGAAACTAAATAAATTTCAGAAATTAACCTGTTTAGGTATAACTACATCTTTAAAGGCCGCCTTGGAAGTTCTGTTAAATCTGCCACCACTGTATATATATATCTGGAAAGAGAAACAAGAATGACGGCCTATTGGATCAGTAATAATAATGAACAAAAAATTGCACCTTGAAAGAAGGGGGACTTTAAGATCATCTATGCGTTATTATTAGAGCCAACCCTAGAGATGGGGTCTAATGGAATGATTGTAGAATTTAACTTCTATAAACTATTCGAGAATTGAATAGGAAGTCGAGAGGAATGGGACTTACAACTCACTAGAAGGATGGAGCCTGATATGGTTTACAGATGACTCCAAAGTAGATAGTGGAACCGGAGCTGAAGTAGTAGCTATAAATATTTGCAGTAAATGCGTGTTTAACTAAGAATTTAAGGAGTTACACGCGCAAAGTCAGATAGCCAGGCTGAAGGAAAAACCTTAAACTCAAACAAAGTATGTTCAAGAACGGTTCCAAATTATTGCTAAATAAACTGGCAAGGAGCAACACAGTCACGCTATGCCTGGTACCAGGACATGAAGGAGTTGAAGGAAATAAAAAATAGATGAACCTGAGAAAAAAGGATCTGAAACATCTTTCGTATGACCATAGCCTTTGATATTTCTTACTTTACCATAAAGTAGTTTCTGAAAAGGTGGATTAAAAAGAATCTTGTGACTACTAGGACTCGAAAATAGGGCAGATTCAAGCGAAGAAAATCTTGAATTTTCTTTCGTAGAAGAGAAAACAAAACGCTGAGTAGGAGTAAGATCAAGCTCAAACAATCAATGTTAACAGGACATGGCCGTTTAAAAACATGAACTCGTAGAACATGAATTTCGTAGGAAATCCAATTTCTTGGGGTTGCAACTGGAAGAAAAGATTGCGTTACATGTAGTTGGTAGATGCAAGGGCTTAGCACGTTTGAGATGCAGTCTTAAAAGCGAGGGAAGGGAAACATTTTACTTTTAGATTTCATGTTAAAGCTAAAACTGTTACATGAACATTACTCAATAAGCAGTACAGTAAGCCGTACATCAACTATTTGGAAAGCTGACCCACAGACAAAGAAAATATATACATCATACGTTTATCCTAAACTTACTCTGATTTTGTATTATGCTCTCCTCCATCTTGAATTACTGTTTGATTTGTAATGACAATTATGAGTATTAAGAAGACTGATTATGGAAATCATTTTCATAACTCAATAAAATTTTGTTTTAAAATGTTTTAATTAAGAGTAGAAACTGGTAACCAAACATTTACCTAATCTTCTTTCCTGATCTTCAGCACTTAAGCAATAAGCAATGTATGCTTTGTAGGTATAGATGAAAATTATTTTTTATAGAGCGAAGAAACCAATTTCTTCTGCAATACTGCTATTGAAATGTGAAGAGCGCCTACCTTCTACATTATACAATTTCAGCTTTATGGTAATCATTTACGAATTAATCAGATTTTTGCTTAATCAGCACTTATTCTTACTTTTTACTTACAAATACCCATAAAAAGTAATAACAATATATATAATATATTGGAAAAGAACGTACGAACGAAACAAAAACGGTAAACCACCGAAAAAATATTTCTAACAGTTATGTGTTTCGTGCTATTCAAGAAACTTTCAAGGCACGTCAGTGGGAACATATTATTTACAGCAGCTTCGTCAATGTTCCATTACCACTTAGGCCCAGGGTCCTTTGTTAGAACAGTTTCCTAACTAAATATCGTTTACGAGTTTTTAGTTTTCAATGATTGTGCTCAGAAGACAAATTGGGTGTTACCTATTGAGAAACGAATTTATTCTGTAGTAATTAACATTTCTTTAAATTATTTTTAAGAGCTTCAAAATAATTGCAGTAGTAGATATCAGTTAAGCAGGTATACATATAAGGTATCTCCAAAATGAATGTACAAGGTGATTCACATAAAAAATTCATTTACTAATAGTTTAAAAATTACAAAGTATTGAAAATATATTAATAAAAATATTGTGGGTGATAATTAAGAAAAAATATGTAACCGGGTCATTATAATACATTTTCAGTTGTAGGTTTACTACTAAAAACTAATCTGTGTCGAATAAATATTGTTTCATTCTGTAACATTCAGGCCAGTGAATGTAATTGATCTCTTTATTTGTTATGTTTTTGTATGTTAACTGCTGCCATTCCTCAATGATGGTTTACTTCAAAATAATATTTTGAAGTAAATAATATAAAACTTTTCAAAAAATATTGTAGGTGCATTTAGTCGGGTTGTCAATAAATTTGATGATATTTGAAAGTCCTAGTATTTCAAAATAATTATGTGAAACAACACACAATAATAAATTGGATGTTATTAAGAAATATGCCTCAAAAAATGGATTCAGGTTTTATATTATCAAAAAAACCATTTGTACCAATATCTAAATAACTAAAACATAAATTACTGAATGTAGGTAATTTAAATGTTGATCTCTTTACGCTAAATGCTCCCACTCTTGAGTAATAGACCTCTAGGAGTAATCATTCTAAGACTAATTATGACATGCAATAAATAATTTATTTAAAAATATTATTAGATTTATAAAACATAAAAAAATAAATACTGCAGGGAGAATCTAACAGGGTTGTCAACAAATTTATGATCACAATAAAAAATTGCACCATTTTAATTCATTCAGTTATGAAGATTTTTATATCATAAAAAATTATTTGTACCAATATCCAAATAAAGCATACATTATCACAGTCTGATAACAAACATTTAACTAACTTTAGCAACTTCAAACTCCACTGATTTCCAAAATAGGGTCACTTGTGTCCCAGAAATTAATGAAGAGAGTCTTTCCAACAATGGTTTATGTTTAAACAATTTAAACTTCGCCTTTCAGATTAAAATCCGTAGTGGACTTAAATATGCATTTAACTAACGCCTAAAATATATAGGGTGTCTCAGGTATTACTGGCATCCTTAGAAGGTGTGTTTGTACATTGAAAATAAATGAGATTTACCCAAATATACCCGTATATAAAAGTTTATCGTTTCCGAGATACAGGGTGTCAAAAATTTTGAAATTTTTTATTTACTTGGAAATCCTTCGTGACAAAACAGCAATAAATTTAGTTTGTAATAGCATACCTTTAATCTAATTTTTCAGTATGTTTAAATATTCTCATTATCACTAGTAGTGTAGAAACCCTGTGGTACTCTTCTTTTACTTACAATAAAAATAGAACGCCACTGCTTTAATTATAAAAAAAACATAAGATACTTTAAGCTCTGATTATTTTCAATAAATAATTATTCTTTGCAATTTTATTTAAAATACATTGGAATTAAGTA
Source organism: Monochamus alternatus (assembly GCA_037114965.1). NCBI lineage: Eukaryota > Metazoa > Arthropoda > Insecta > Coleoptera > Cerambycidae > Monochamus > Monochamus alternatus. The sequence continues at coordinate 29,354,517 of CM073428.1, read as the reverse complement.
ATTGCTCATTTAAAATTTCTTTTAGTGTGCACATTTGTATCCAAAGCTGAAGGAAACTTGAAAATCCAGTCTAAAAAATTTGCACTTCGCCATAATGTACCATTTTGAGTACCTTCACGTAACATTTTGCTGTATTTTCAGCGGAAAAGGCGCTTTACCTAAAACCAAAACAATTTTTCCTCGGTGCATTGGATATTTCAAATAGGATTATTTCGAAAACGGTTACTCCTAAAGACTTCAACAATGTATACCTTTTTCCCATAAAAAATGGTAGAAGAATCGATTGTTTTAATAGTTGGATGCATACGATAATCCGCAAAAAAAGCTCTTTCATTTAAAAGGAGCATGATGTGCCGTAAATGGCGCCTTCTACTAATAGCTTCTCCAAAAACCCCTGATCTCCAAAATTTATGGATCCTGGGCATACTCACATGGAGACCTATACTATTCATGCCGCCATTGAATCCTGCAAGAAAAAAACAACTATCGAAATTGAAGTGCCCCATGACTGGACTAATTTTATAAAATCTATTCGTAAGAATACCCCTCTAAAAGTTGTTGAAATGAAGCAAAAAGATTTTTTAAATTTAAAAAATTTACTTACTAGTAAATTGGTGCATCGCAAGCAAAATGAACAAGGTGAAGTTATTCCATGGATGCGCATCAAATGGATTAAAGTTTCCCAGGAGAATACATTTCAGTTACTTTATAAAACTAGTCTTGGAGAAGAGAAAGTATTTAAGAAAATTGATTTACGAAGGGGTACCATAAGAAATCGAAAAAATGATATGGATATTGATAACTTAGAACCAATTAATTCGGAACCCTTGCCTCTAGCAGATCAGAAAGTTAGTAATTTACTAGATTTACTTCCTTATATCAGTGAATACAACAAGCCCTTCTTTGAAAACTTTAAAAGATCTACACAGCTGGATGCTGAAGATATTCCTGACATCGACGAACCAAATAACTAATTTTTTATACTTAAAAAAGCTTGTTCACTAGAAAAAATATAAAATTTGCATTGTTAATGTTATTTTATTATTGATTTATTGAGGCCAATGTCCCCTAGCTGTACATTTTTCTTAGGGCATATGTCCATATTTTTGTTTATAAAAAGGAAAACAAAAAAAACCTACACTATATTAAAATAATTTACTCTTTTATAAGTATTGATCTTGGAAATTCATACTTGTTAAAATAAATGCACGTATTAATAAACAACGAAATTTAGCGAATCGTTTAATCCAATTTCTCTCTAAACAAATCAAATGGACATTGGCCCTTTTTCTACCAAGCTCCAGATATATAATAATAATATAATATCTCTACCCCTCATTCTAATCACAGGGATTAGCCCAGAAGACGGAGACTTGTGCGGGAGAGGGGGCGGCACATTATTATTAAGCAGGCCGCATTTGCGCCCAGGAACGACTTACGTTGGTAGGCCCTAACCACTATTCAGTGCAGGAATGAGGGAAACCTGGAAAACCTCATTAATTAGGGGGGTAGTCAAATATCAACCGGTATCAATCTCTCACATTGACCCAAGCCAACATTCTTCCACCCTACCATACCTGCAAAGAGGGCGCCAAACCTCTCCACGAATATAGCTTATATACGGTCTACCGGCAGCTGGGCTCGAACCAACACCGATCTAGTCACCTCGATTCAAGTACTGACGCCTTAAACCGCGCGACCACTGACCGACCAAGATATTTCATTACAACCTAGAACTATTGCTGTTTTATCACGAAAGGTTTCCTTATAATAAGAAATTCGAAATCTTTTACACCCTGTATCACGGAAACGGTGAACTATTGTTTATAGGTATATTTAGGTAAATCTCATTTATTTTGACTGTACAATTACCCCCTTCCAAGGATACCAGCACTGTTCAATGTAAACATAAATAGTAAACAGTATACACTTGATTGTAAAAAGACATGGTCTACTTATACGAGACTCTGTTGTATGGTAGGTATCAATAATATCAATATATTTCCTAATACAACGTCTTGGTTGTCTGCAATTTTCTAAAAGTTTAAGTGTCTTGAGATACATAGGTAAAATATGTTTTACATCACATTAAAGATTTGATAATTATTTGACACTCAACATTTTATTTCTCTTTATTTTCTTTGGCTGGTATTCATAGAACTCGGATTATGAAAGAAAAATATGTTATACACCTGTACTGATAGGAGCGTAGGCGTGCAACTTTATAGTTTTGTACAATTTTAGATTCATGGTGAAGGTCGCCATCCAGTAATTTTTTTGGCAATACATCAAAATATTTGTCGCACTCAGTGTTATATTTATCTTGCGGACTATGTCAGTTCACCTTGAAAAATAATAAATAACAGTGGCTGCCACAGACCTCTAAATTGCAGGCTTAAAAAATATAAAGGTCTACGCAAGATCGTGGGACTGCGGGAACGGGAACCTACTTGAAAGTAGAGACTCTAGTCCTGTTCTAGAATTAAGTTCTGTATTTATCATACCGCCGTTTCCGTTATCCTGCATTGATTTGAGAAAATCTTGTGTATACAATTGTATATCCCAATGTAGAACGAAATCCGATGTTTCTACTGCTCCGTTCCCGTAATCATGCGTTGGTTATCTATCACACTCCCATCAAGAAGTCATTAATAACACCTACACACAGTACTACCACATACTACCAAAAAATCACCAAGAGTGTAAAAACATGGAATAAATAACTTTTTAACTTATTCGTGGGCTTCCCCATCTATGGCATACTGATGAAAGCTAATAAGCTCGAAACCGTTATATGTCTGGTAGGCTGCTAACAAGTGACTTTAGCTATAGGATTTTCAGGTGTATTTCAATGCTGGTCGGGGCATTGGTCCGCAGAGAAGTTGTTTCCAAGAATTCCGTGTTTGCAAAATGTCTATCTCGCCGAATCGAAATAGAGGTCGATAATGTTCAATAGTGTCTACTAAAATGTAGAACGCTTCGTGTCTGTGGCTTTTCAGTTCGGCATGGAGCAGCGAATGGCCGCTAGTCTACACCGCACACTCAAGCTTATATTGTCTGTCACGTAAAAGTTGTTTACTCCTTTAACATTCAAGATAATAGAAGTGTAAGAATAAAAACTATGTGGATTTAAAAATTTATATTATCATGGTAACTCAATGTAAGAGATACGAGATATGCCGCAAGTGTTTTCTAAAAGTTAGTCTAAGAGTTATAATTTTTTTTCTTTAACTTATGTCTACGTCAGCACTGGATCAGACTTGTATCAGCATTCGTTGTGTCAACGTACTTCAATGTTGATTATGTAGATTGTACTAAATTAACGAAGTAGTAGAAAGCGTAACTACATTGGATAACATTTTTTTAATAGCAATTTGCTCTTCCATTGCTTTACGACATTGATCTAGTTGTGATGGTAAATGAGCAAGAAAACAAACCACGAATGTTAATTTCGCAAAAGGATGGTAGAATAAGTCACCACTTATCTCTAAGTTTATCACTTTATATGTGTGTAATTTGCTACGTAATTTTGCGTAACTTTCTGAGTAAACGGTAAATCTACCGAAACAGCACTACATACTGTTCTGTATAAAATTGAAAAAAACCATTAGCCAAAAGGAACCCGCTATCGGGACTTTCTTCAATGTAGCTGGAGCTTTTGATAACACTATTAATCTATGACTTCATTTAGAAACTAGCATATTTGCATGGAATCTCATCCATAACAGTAAGGTAGATCGGGATTAGCCCACCGTTAAGCCAAATATTAAGCTAAATTTTATGGTAAAATGGACTATTTTTCGAAAACTTTTTCTCATAGTTCTACTCCTTCGTCCAACAATGATACCATTGTAAATCATGACTTACTGTATATTCCTGAAATATCGGAAGGTGATATAATATATGCTATTAAGAAAATTAAAGGCAATTTTACAATGGGACCAGACTTAATACCAACTTTCTTAGTAAAAGATTGTGCAATAGTTTTTGCTAAACCTTTAAACATTATATTTAATGCCATACTTAAATCTAGTGTTTTTCCAGAGTCTTGGAAAGTTTCTAGGATTTGTCCTGTTTATAAAAAAGGTCCCAGAAATAATGTAACTCATTACAGGCCTATTGCAATTATAAGCAATTTTTCAAAAAATTTTGAAATAGTTATCCACAATCACCTTTACTCTCATGTCGAGAAATATATCTCCCAACATCAACACGGATTTGTAAAAGGACGTTCTACAACAACAAACCTAGTCTACAAAGTACAATACATTTCCGAAATATTAGATAGGGGCAGTCAGGTAGACGTAATATACACCGATTTTTCTAAGGCGTTTGATCGCCTTAACCATGATCTATTGATTGATAAACTGCATTCTGCGGGTATATCGGGTGCTCTATTAACTTTGTTTCGCTCATACCTTACAAACCGTTTTCAATACGTTCAGTATCGTGGCTTTCAGTCAAATAAATTTTCTCAATTTTCAGGTGTTCCTCAGGGATCTATTTTGGGGCCCTTATTCTTCATTATATTTATTAATGACTTAACTCAATTATTAAATATAAATTTTTATTGTATGCGGATGACCTTAAATTATTTGTTGAGATAAAGTCACTATCTGATTGTTATAGAATACAAGATAACTTAACAAAAGTACACCGTTGGTGTAAAGATAACTATTTACCATTAAATATCGGTAAATGCAATACTATGTCGTATAGCCGCCGGAGACTGATTCAAGATTTTGATTATCTTTTGGATGATACCATTTTAAATAGAGTGTCGCAGTTCAAGGACCTTTGTGTAACATTTTGCGATAATCTGTCTTTTTACGTGCATATTCATTTAATAAATGAATCTGCATTTAAAAGCCTGGGTTTTATTTTGCCTAATTCTAAGGCTTTTTGCGATACGGTGACATTGAATACACTGTTTAATTGTTTTGTTCGCTGCAAACTTGAATATGCCTCTATTGTTTGGTGTCCGATTTATAACACCCATATAAATCTATTGGAAAAAGTACAGCGTAGATATTTAAAGACACTGCATTTTGTCAAATTTGGTGTTTATCCGGTTCGTGGCATTCCAGAAGATATTTTGTTATCAACATTTGACTTAATTAGCTTGCAGCGAAGGCGCATTATGTACTCTCCAATGCTTCTACACAAAATTGTTAATAATTTTCTAAATGCCCCTTCTCTGGTATCTAGAATTTTTTATCGAGTTCTGTTTTGCAGTTGCCAACTGCTCGTACTAATATACGGCATCCCCTCTTCATCAAATGATTACTAACTACCAATTGTATGAAGATCGACTTGATATATTTTTTCACTTAATTAATTTTATTAAATCTCTATTTGTTTAGCTGTTTTTTGTTTAAAAAGACATTTTTGTGATTTTGCTTGTTTTTTTTTATTATTGTTTATGTTATATTTTTGCTTATTACTTTTTGTTTGTTATTTGATATTTTGTTTTTATTCGAGTTATTTCTGTCATTGTTTATTTTGTATTTTGAATTGTTTTTTTCCTTATCCTGTAACTGGGTTTCGTCCCGTTGGACACTGTATTTAAATAAATAAATAAATAAACAAAATTTAAAGTGACATTTAGTGAAGTGTCTTATGTAGTGTAACCGTATATAGTTATTTCTTTTCAGTCTTTAGTGACGGTATGGTTATGGTGTGTAGCAGTATCTCACGGATGATGTGGAAATAAAATTGTTTGAAAAAATGCTTCTTTTCCGAGAAATAGGATATTAAAGTTGAAAAAATTATAATTATTATTAGGTATGTGCCAGAATATTAACACAGTTTTCAAATTTGTCAACATTTTGAAAATAATTGTGATACGCCTAATAATTTTCAAGACAGTATCTACGCCCATAGAAACACTTTTGTTCTTACATGATTGCGTGCAACTATGTATGTCTGAACTTAAAACAATTCCCACTCGTTAAAACTCCTGTAATCATCGAGGTTATTCAGGAAACACCTGTTTCTCGACCTTGCTATGAAAATAACTTTTACAAACTTACAAACTATTTCAAAATTGTTTTTTGGTCTATTTATATAAAACCTTAAGCATTTTACTACATTTTATGGTTCATAAGCACATAGTTAATTTTTTTAACTAATACTTCATCAAGTTATCTTGATTCGAGAAATTAAACAAATAAATATTGTTAAATATTAAATGCAAAAACGGAATTTCAGGAAACTACTATGCGGTTCCAACGAGGATTGAATTACACCTAAAAAGCTTATCGGAAAACAGCCCGAGAAATCTATAGAAAACATCCACTTTTATCCGTCAGCGGCACCACCAGAGATATACTGGTTCCGAACTTGTTAGCTCTCATCAGTATGCCATAGATCAGGCAACCGACAACCAACCCTGGATGGACATGAGTACGGAGACGTAGCGAGTTTCTATATCTAATAGTCTGACTACTCAATGCTGGGCTTCAATACGACCACAGCAGAAAGCGACTCACTATACTGTGTATGACTGTGGGTAGAAAGCAAAATCGGAATTTCGAGAAACAACTACACTGCAATGCTCCGATCACCTGAAAAACCTATAGCAAATAATATGCTTTATGTCTACTCCGACTATAGAACTACATTGTGCTTTATTTATTTCCTTGAAATTAACAGCAAATCGAGGGATGTGACACTCTAGGAATAAGGTGTACGTTTTGTGTGAAATCAGAAAAATCTGTAGAAATCCATGAAATATGTAAAATCATGCAAATCACTTAAAATCACATACAATCATGCGAAGTCTTGTGAAATCACCGAAATCTGCGAAATCAGTAAAATCACGTAAATCAGTTAACAACTAATTTCATTTGGTATATTTGTCATCCGTCTGAAAACTTATTTTTTTAATATTATGTTGATTTTGCATTTCTTCTTAAATTATATCTTGTTTAACTAAGTTTGTATTTGCCTTTATACGATATATGGTCTTAAAATATAGTAACTGTCAATGTTATATATTTAGTGCAAATAAGTAGAACTGATGTTCATGGTTAGTTTGATTTAATTACTTACATTAAAATCGAAAATGAACAAAGTTTTATTTACTCCTATACTTATATCTTTACACGATCTACTAAATAATATTTCTTAAATAAGTATGGTAATTGAATAAAAAAAGAAAATATTATTATCTTATTGATTTTATTATTGACTAAGTCCCCTTTTCATAAGGTGGAATATTACAAGTTAATTTTAGCCTCAATTTTATTATAGCACTTGTAACCCTGGTTGCTTACAGCTAGTGCAAATTTAAACTTCCATCTCAAATTCCATCGTTGTTTAAAAAAGTCATATCTTGAATCATTCAGAAAAAATATCCAATTATTCAGAAAATACTAATTAATAATAATATAATACAAAATAACAAGTTTTTTTAAAAAACCCTTTGAGCTTCCGAATCTATTTTCAGTTCGATAATATGTACCTACTAGTTTACACGTGAAATAGTGAAATCCACCATTGCAATGAGTCACATTTCTTTTTAAAAAATCTTTAAACGATCTACTAAATAATATTTATTAAATAAATATGGTAATTGAATAAAAAAAAACCATTATATTGCAACAATAATGGCACTTTTTAAAATCAATTAGGAGATTTATTTTGAAGTATTGACTTATTCATAATGAAATCTGCAGCTAACATTCAACATTAGTTCTTAATTATTCCACTCACCATAGAGATCTAATAAATTTCTACTTAGAACTGCCAGTAGATCAAAAACTAATTTGACGGAGTGCCATTATTATTGCAATAGATTGTATCGTTTGATATAAGATTTATGTATATCTCTTTGAGAAGATTAGATGTTATTGTTGAAGCATTTATATTATTAGCAAAACTAAAATATATTTTAAGCCAAAGTTACTTTTTCTCTATCAACAAGCAAATGGATTTAATATAATGAGCCGGGTATTAATTTTATTTACATATATGTTTCAATTAAGTTTCATTAAATACTCAAACAGAGAATATATTATTTCCAATGTACTAATTTTCAAAGAAAACCAAGAATTAAATTGAACAAATTGATATTTTTTCAATATTTTCACCGCTTGATAGTATTGGCTATTTAAAAACTGTATTATTAAAGATGTGCTTTTATGTGCGTGCCTAAATGAAATCTATTATCCAGCGGTCAGAATGGTCTTCCCAATCTATACCTTGAAAATTAACGTTCCAAGAAAATAAATTATATGAAAAACTTCTATTATTTTGTGAAGAAATGCTTAATGTTTATGGAACTAAAACTGAATCAAGGATAGTACATACTTCTCTGACTAGCTTCCTTGAACAAGAATAATGTGATTTAAATAAACTTGTCTTAGTACAATTTTGATTCCTTAAGAAATTATAGACTTAAGAAATTACTTTTTTTTATTTCATTCACGACGATTTTCTTATTTGTTGGGTAATTGTACTAGAATTTTGCAAAAGAAGAATTTTTTATAATACAATTTTGTAAAAAAAGAATCAAAAAGGGCACTGTAAAACCCGATAAGGCGGCAAAGCAAAGCAAAAATGGAAAGAAATTTCCAATGAACATAACGTTTTTTTATAACACCTATTTTATACAGCAAATTCAACTGCTTTTACCGCTATTGCTATAAATTAATCTATATATATATATATATATAGGTTGTAAAATTTCTCCGGATTCCTTTCCGCGATGAATCTGCATGGTCTTCAAAAGAACCATTTGTTTGAAGACCATGCAGATTCATCGCGGAAAGGAACCCGAAGAAATTTTACAACCACATATAACACCCGCGGAAGTCTACGAACTAACATATATATATATATATAAAGTTGTGTTAGTTACACCGTTTATAACTCAAGAACGGCTGGACCAATTTTTATGATTTTTGTGTTTTTGGATTTGTCTTCATCGGGAATAGGATAATAATTATTAAAATAAGAGGGGAAACATCAGTGATAATAGTAACATGTTATAACAAAACGTAACTGACGGCTCTCATTCATTCTGACAGCAACGCAACTGACAGCTCTCATTCATTCTGACAGCTCACTGTCGACGAATCGAGCGGATTGATTTCATTTGCTTCAAATTTCTGTAATTTTGTCTCATCGAAAAACGAACCCATAAATAAAGTAATCCCAAACATCATTGCTAACCACAAAAATAACGAATGGTTGAGTGAACGAGCAATTTTGGCAGCTAAGAATAAAGACGTGAATGACTTAAACTTCGTAATTCAGAATGGAATCAATGGTACACTTCATTCATTCAAATCTATTGACTATGTAACAAATGAAGATGAAGCCACCAACTATCCTATTGAATTTTTAAACTCCTTGGATGTGCCTGGCATACCACCGCACAATTTACGACTAAAGGTTGGCTCGGTAGTAATCATGCTTCGAAACCTAAACCAACCAAAACTATGCAACGGAATGCGTTTGGTGATAACTAAACTGATGATCAATGTGATTTACGCGTCGATACTCAAAAGAAAATTCAAAGGTGAGGAAGTTCTCATTCCGAGGATTCCGATGATCCCAACCGATATGCCGTTTGAGTTTAAACGATTTTAATTTCTGATTCGTCTTGCATTCACCATGACAATTAACAAATCACAAAGCCAATCCTTCAATGTTTGTGGTCTAAATCTAGAAAAACGCATGTTTTTCTCATGGTCAGTTCTACGTGGCATGTTCGAGGCGGAAAACCATCTTCTTTATTTGTTCTTGCGCCTGATAACAAAACGAAAAATGTTGTATATCACAGGGTGAAACCCACCAATTCCCATATACAGGCTGTATCACATAAGAGGGCCACTCGCATGTATCTCGCTTAATATGCGAGACACGTCAAAAATCTTTAATTGTTTTTTGTTGCATTTTTGGAGGCCTTTATGCTCGTAAAAACAAATTTGAGATCTATGGCCAACTTTATGAGTAATAACAAAAAAAACTGTTAAGTGCCCAAACTTTAAGGCTGTCTAACTTTTTTATTTTAAGAGATAGAGAAAACTTATTGGTAATAAATTTTTATTGCAAAATTGATACCTTCCACCTGATATAAACAGATTTTTGAAATATCGTATGTGGTTCGATGCGCCCTTTAGGCGGATAAAAAATTTTTTTATTGAAGCAGTCTACGGCCACAAAAAATTGCCTGTTTTTTCGTATTTCATGCAATATACTACATGTTGCCCTTATCTTTCGTATTTATTACATTTTTTTCAATTTTAGATAAAAAAAATGTACCTAAATATTTTCGTGTTGCTCAAGATATTGTAGAATGTGTTTTAAAGACGCCAATTGCAAAAAATAAATGAACAGAATGTACTTTTTTTATGCAAAATACAGATCTTCTTATAATATTATTTTATTACATTGCCTGTGTCAAAATAATTTTACCCAATTGCTTCTAATGTGAAAACCAATAAAATAATATTATAAGAAAATCTGTATTTTGCATAAAAAAGTACATTCTGTTTATTATTTTTTTTGCAATTGGCGTCTCTAAAACAGGTTCTACATTATCTTGAGCAACACGAAAATATTTAGGTTCATTTTTTTTAACTAAAATTGAAAAAAATGTAAAAACTATGAAAGATAAGAGCAACATGTAGTATATTGCATGAAAGACGAAAAAACAGATAATTTTTTGTGGCCATAGCCTGCTTCAATAAAAAAAAAATTTATCCGCCTAGAGGGCGCATCGAACCACATACGATATTTAAAAAATCTGCTTATATCAGGTGGAAGGATCAATTTTGCAATAAAAATTTATTACCAATAAGTTTTTTCTCTCTTAAAATAAAAAAGTTAGACAGCCTTTAAGTTTGGGCACTTTACAGGTTTTTTTGTTATTACTCATAAAGTTGGCCATGGATCTCAAATTTGTTTTTACGAGCATAAAGGCCTCCAAAAATGCAACAAAAAACAATTAAAGATTTTTGACGTGTCTCGCATATTAAGCGAGATACATGGGAGTGGCCCTCTTATGTGATACAGCCTGTATTTTATTATACTAATATAATAAAAAATTGAACTTAATAATTTTGTATTAATTTTAAAATCCTAAATTTTCTTATTCATTGACTGTTAGATGGAATGAAGTTCGACAGGTTCGCTAGTTATTAATAGAATTAATTTGTGGTTTTAATTAATAAAATAATTTGACATATCTGATGTTAAAAAAAATGGGCCCATGTTACCTAATTTCTACGAACAAACTAACACAATTGTTTCTGCTTCTTGTCAGTTTTGAACTCGTAAGTTATTGGCACCAACTATGATAGGTTTCGGTGCGATACACTTCATTTTTTTAAACATTCCCACAAAAAGAAGTCCAAATGATTTAAAGTCAGGAGATCATGGTGGCTATGGTACCAGTCCACTTCGTCCAATCCATGGTACGGATATAATTGAGTCTTGTGTATGGATACACCACACTGCTGCAATACGAAGTGAATGCCCTGACTTCTATTTCTTCGATTCTGTTGAAAATTACGCCAACTCCAAGTTCCTAAACACACAAGCTATTCTTAACTCTTGAAAAACTAATGTAAACAAAAAAAAAAGTTAATACCTACAAGAATTAATCGGGCTTCAATATTCGGACTCGTCCAGCTAGAGACTACAGTAGCCCAACAATGTAAAGGTTGAAAATACTACAATTTCAATAATTTTATACTCTGAAACAATAATGATTTTTGCAAATTTTGTTTATAGTATGTTTGGAAATGAAAGAGAGTAATAAAACCCCGAGATAAGAACCAGCCATTGGCGTGGTAATATTTCATTTCAGGTAATTATCAGGTAACACTAATATTGTGACATCAATCCAGTCTTAGAGCTGAATATACGAAGACGTGCTAGTGCAGTAGACTTGTGTTTAGTGACTATTGTGCCAGTGGATACAATATTGTTTGGATAAAATGTCGAGCTTATCAGATTACGTACCTGCTAAACGCGTGAAAAGATGTGCGCTATCTCAGAATGAGAAGATTATTATATTAAATATATTTAATACATTGAAACACCAAAATCCTACCAACAGTGTTGGCGACATCGTGGAAAAGTGTTCCAAAATGACAGGGATTAGAAAATCGACTATCTACATACTTTTAAAGAAAACAAAAAATGAACAAGATACTGTAAATCCCCCAAAATCATCTACAGGGAGGTCAAAAGTCGTTATAGATGATTTCTTCAAAAATGTCATTCGCGGAAAAGTACACTCATTTTATTTTAAAAAAGAAATACCAACGCTAAACAAAATTTTAAGTGAACTTTCAGAGGACAACGATTTGCCAAAAATCAGTAGAAGCAAATTATGGGCCGTCTTACGAGAGTTGAATTTTTGCTGGGAAAAGCAGAACAGGAAGTCAGTTCTTATCGATAAAGATGAAATTATTTGTTGGCGAAGATCTTACTTAAGATCAATTAGAAAATTCCGTGACGAAAGGAGCAATATTTATTATCTAGACGAAACTTGAGTCAACGAGGGATATGCTGTAACAAAAGTATGGCAAGATAAAAATGTAAAAAGTTTTCAACAAGCATTTTTGGATGAACTTTCAACAGGGTTCAAGGCACCTTCAGGTAAAGAGCGAAGATTAATAGTGACACATATAGGTAGTGCCAGTGGTTTTGTAGATGGCGGTTTACTTTTATTTGAATCTAAAAATACAGGTGACTATCACGAAGACATGAACGCAGATGTTTTCGAAGAGTATTTTACACAGATGTTGGATCTTATTCCTCCGGGGACTGTAACTGTCATGGAGAATGCCAGTTACCATTCACGGCAGACCGAGCGGAGGAAAGCCGATATAATTCACTGTTTATCCGGAAAAAACATATCTTTTGAAACAAATATGGTGAAAAAGGAACTTTTGACACTTGTCAATCTTAATAAAGATCAGAAAAAATATGTTATCGATGAAATGGCAACAAATCGCTAAATAACGGTATTACGGTTACCACCTTATCACTGTGAATTTAACCCAATCGAATTGGTCTGGGCGCAGGTAAAAGGAGATGTAGCGTGAAATAATACGACGTTTAAATTAAGTGACGTGAAAATTTTGTTAAAAAATTCCTTGGAACGAGTAACTGCATATAATTGGCAAAGATGTATACGTCATGTACAAAAAGAAGAGGAGAAAATGTGGGAACTCGATAATTTAGTTGGCATTACTGTGGAACCTATCGTTATCAATCTAGAAGACGAAGATAATTCATCAGAATATTCAGAGGATGAATTTTAATATACCTACTTTTTTATTTTCTTTATTGTACATTTATACAACACTATATTTACTCACCATAATTTGAATGTTCAAAATACATATATTTTTGTGTGGAATAAGAGTCTATTCATTAAATTTAAATAAATATTTTGATAATAATATTGAATTTTATCTGAATTACTAAAAACCCTCTTAACCCGGTTATGATGCTCATGTTTTGAAATGCTGTTTTTATATTGTTTACTTATAAGAGAAATGGACCGAGAAATTGAAGCGGCATAGACAAAGACGGATTGTCGGGGATTAAATTTTAGCTCTCTGCTACAATTTAGTCCGGTCTAATCACACAAAGTTTTATTAAAAGTACACCTCATCTATACCGATAATACATAATGTAAAAATATTGAATATAAGCACCAGTACTACATTTATTTTGCATACATAATAAGCTTTTATTACTCTTTTTCATTTCTAAACAGACTATAGATAGGTATTGACTCCATTTGTCATGACGCATTTATGCCCAAATTTTTTTAGATAAGTTCTGAATCATCCTGTATACACGAATATCTAATTGATTGTTCAGTTAAATATTCAGGGCGTTCTGAGCGTCTGTGCTATATTATTTATTTCTTTCAGATTATTTTTAAAAGGCGATTCGTTATTTGGAAGTAACCTTCGATTAGTTTTAAAAAAGATATACTTATAGCAAGTCGCCAAAATCCACCATTTTAAAGTAAACTGCTTTTAACGTAGGTATTCTTAATACGTAAATAATGTGGTTCTTATAAGACAGCATAAAACACAAGACAGAAACTTATGAGAAAAACAACATTTAAAAAATAACCAACGCAATAACTAAACGCAATAGCAAAAATTAAACCTTTATTTTAAATTTAAGATTAGAAGAATTATCAAAATTACTAACTGTAATAACTTTTTGAATGAATAATTTTCTAAAATTTGTGTATTGATTTTCAAACTAAACAAGTTTCTTAAACGTAGTTTTCTCTAAAATAGTGCAATTTGGCAACATGCAACAAGTATACCATATTTCAGAAATAAATGACAAAATAACTAATCATTTTCCAAAAATCTCTATCCTTAAAATAATCTGAAAGGAATAATCATAGTGGCAAAGGCGCTCAGAACTCCCAATACATTTACTTCAGAAATGAATTAGATATTCGTGTTTATCTTACAAAAAATGATAGGATACTAAGATAAGTTGGTTTAAATCACATTATTTTTGCCTAAGCAAGTTAGTGTTAAAGTGTGATCCAATCTTTACTCAACAACCTGAATAATTAACTAAACCTACTTCCTCATTCACTGGCCTAGTACAATAACCTTTAATAATGAAAACAACAATTTCTAGCAACCAGGATAATAATTATTCTTGTTCTCTTCACAATTATTGTATAATTTAATACAATCTGCAGATATGTTCTGTAAGAGTGCCCTTTAAGAATTCACGACGTTGTTATTAATTTAAATCTTCCCCAATAATAATTCTGTAGAAATAAATTTGTGTGCGTGAACATCCTTCTGTGCTAAGTAGCTAAACAAAGATAATGTATGCCGAGCTGCGGTTTGCCAGCTAGTGTTTGGAAGGATGGTACCCCGAGGAATTAACCCTAAAATTGTAAACCGGAGAGATTCGAAGAGTCTGCAAACTTCTCATATGCTTAGAATATCAAGCGATGTTTAATTTAGCGGCCTATCTTTACTTACGTAAATACCGATTTTCGAACACATTTAATAAAGTAAAGGATTAATTTCCCCCTCCCTATTGGATTGCTTGAATCTGTTCCTAATTTTAGGAGATAATTTAATACAAATAACAACACATATAGGACATTAGATTTCGTCAAAGGATATTACACAGATATAATAAGTGTGATTCACAACTTATCTAAAAAAAATTGGGAATAGATGTGTCATGTAAAATGAAGTCAATATAATAAAAAAAATTGAAAATCCTTATAAAGGGTGGTCCAACTATAATGCACAATGTTAATTGTGAGTCACACTGTAACTTCAAGTTTTTTGCCCAACTTAATTTGACATTTCTTGGTGTCAGTGTTTGACAAGTTCAACCATGGAGAGGTACACAATTGAGCAGCGCGTTGAGATTGTTGAAGCCTTTTACGAAAATGGGCGTTCAAATAAAATTGCATTTCGTGCACTTCGTGAGTTTTTTGGTCAGCATAATCGACCAAATGTGTCCACAATGTGAAATGTGAAAACATCTGTGTATGCTCGCCCAATTCGTTCTGCGGAAAACATTGCTTTTGTTCGCGATAGTGTGGCAGAAGAGCCGTCAACCTCGACTCGTCGTCGTGCCCAACAATTGAACATCTCACGAACATCACTGATGCGAATTTTGAATAAAGATTTGAATTTACACGCTTACAAGGTTCAATTGACTCAAGAGCTGAAACCTACTGACCATTTCAAGCGTCGTCAGCGACGAGGCACACTTTCTCCTCAGTGGATTCGTTAACAAGCAGAATTGCCGCATTTGGGCAAATGAGAATCCACGAGTGATTGTTGAAAAGCCGACGCATCCACAAAGAGTGACTGTTTGGTGCGGTTTATGGGCTGGCGGCGTCGTCGGGCCATACTTCTTCGAAAATGAGATCGGCCAAGCAGTTACCGTGAATGGTGTTCGCTATCGCGAGATGATAACGGACTTCTTGTGACCAGAAATTGAGGATATGGACCTGGACGATATGTGGTTCCAACAGGATGGTGCCACTTGCCACACAGCCAGCGAAACAATGGCTCTTTTGCGCGAGAAATGCAATGGCCGTGTTATCTCACGTCGTGGCGATGTTAATTGTCCGCTACGATCATGTGATTTGACACCGCTGGACTTCTTCCTTTGGGGATATTTAAAAGAAAAACTGTACGTCAATAAGCCAAGGACAATTCAAGAGCTAAAGGATAGATAATTCGGCACATTAACGACATTGAATCTCAATTATGTCTCAGAGTCATTGAAAATATGGACTATCGGATAGAGGTATGCCACCGAAGCCGTGGCGAGCATTTGGCCGATATTTTGTTTCACATATAATTATCATAGATCCTTCTATCATAATAAAAAATATTAAAATAATTCTTTGAAAACTTTTTGTTTCATTTACAATAAACATCGTGCGTTTTGGTTGGAGCACCCACGGCGTATTGCAGCAGTGTGGCGTATCATACACGAGGCTCAATTATATCCGTACCATGTACAGCGTGTCCAAGTATTAATAACAAAGGATTGGACGAGGAGGACCGGTACCATGGCCGCCACGATCTTCTGACTTTAAATCCTTTGGACTTGTTTTTATGAATCATGTGTATCGCATCGAAGTGGACACTATTGATGATTTACGCAAACGTATCATAGCTGTTGCCAATAATAATGTTTATGTTTATTATTATAATATCAGATGTCAAACTATTTTATTAATTAAAACCACAAATTAATTGTATTACTAATTAATAACAATAGCCGCAAAAGCTGGTGTATAAAATAGCTGTTATAAAATATTTTTTATTTCTTTCCTTGGGAATTTCTTAAAATTTTTTTGTCCAGTCACCGATTGCATGTTTTGCCTTGTCAGGTTTTACAGTGGACCAGTGCCGTGCAGAAGTCTATTTTTAAATCATTTCCGTACTGCCATTTTTAATTTACTTTTGCGAATTCTGCATCACCCTGTATACATGGTGTTCCATTTAAAACTACCTAGAATAATATTATAATTTTCTTCTTTCTTTTTAGATTGTGACTTAAAATCAGAGGAAATCAGCTGTTCTAATTTCAGGTTGTATTTTGAAACTTATGGATGAAATAATTTGCTTTGATATAGGTTAAACTATGCAAATATTGTAATACAAACAATCTTTGATGAAATCGCTGGTTGCCGAGATATTTAAACATGCAAATATTTTCTTTAATCAAAAGTTATCATAACTTTATTAGAATTAAATTTGAAGCATTGTCCAAAAACAATGCAAGTACTTATTTAATTACCTTATTAAATAAATTCAAAGGAACTAAACCTTGAAGCCATATTTTCCAAAATTCAATTTTATTTTGAAAATATTTCAAAGTCTACTGTCCATGACAAATATTACCTGAATCTGCCTGATTTAGGGGTATCGTTATTATACGCAATTTTCAACTAATTTTTACCAGTGTTAAACAAAATTTAAGCAAATTAGAAAAAACATCTCTTCATTGTGCCAATTGTACAAGTTTTCTTCGGAGCAGGCAACAGTTTCCAGGCTACCAAGTAAATTTAGAACAAGAAAAAAATATATTTTCACTTATTATGTTTCATTGTAGCTTATCCTGAACTTTACACGCCAACAACGCAGTATTACAATTGTGAACATACCCACAGAATTATTTTTTTTAAAATAGTAATATTTAGGTACATAAATTGATGTAAATTATTCATATTTAGTACCCATTTTTCTCGATGTACCTAAATAAATGAAAAGATACAACTGACGGTTTTCCAATGGGGAGCCATTTTCGCCAGCGCATTTTTCCTCCAAAACTTAAGGGACACGATTCAATTTTAGCAGGCCTAAACTTGTTATAGTTTGGTTTTACGTTAATAACAACCTCTTGGGTGGATTTTCTTTGTACTTCCTTATCTCATCATAATTGCGATTCTGTGAAAATGCCAATCTTAAGAATTTATACCTCTAATAAAATTTAAAAAGGCAGATGAATAAATAATTCAAATGAACATCTTTCCAAAACTTCATGTTTAACTTTTTGTGTATTGTTTTACATAAAATACAAAAATAGAAACTTCATCAGTAACATATTTAACTTCACATTAAAAATATTTTAAAAATATTTATACAACGCAAAATTGTCTGTCATCACTGTATGTATAAACACAGTATCTCTCAATTTCTGAATATCTTAACACCCACCTACATAACTGGAACTGATGACAAATAAATGAAAAATAAACATCAAGTACCTAATTATATGGAAATTGCTAATTAAAAATATATTTGATTGAATAATTGCATCCTGTAAGATGTTTTTTGCGCTAAGTGATTTTCTTTTAAATAAAATAAAATCAATTTTAGCACAAATATCATACACTCTTTTTCTACAAACACCATTAAAAGTTCAAATAAACGCATTTCTTACATAACTAAATTTATAAAATATCATTTTGAAATTCAATTGTCCAAGAAGTTTATTGTTGCTAAAGTAATACCAGAACCAAGCTCGTTCAAACTCTGCTGTCATTAATCATATGACATAATGAGAGTTTGATCGTTTGTTGACAAGTAACCTCAGATCTCTCGAGGGAAATCGAAGCTAATAAAGTAAATTTCGAGTTATATTGCCTAGTAAGTCAAAGCAACAGTATAAGTTTTCTCACAATCGTTTCTTGAGATGGTGTGATCTGGAAAATGTTAGTGTCAAGATCAGTGAAAAAGTGCTTTTGGCATACTTTGAAGAAAAGTCCAAAATATGAAATTTTGAAGCAAAAGGGTGAAGGATATCGACCAAAAAAGTAGAAAATATTGACCAGGGAACAAATCGACAAATTTCTCGCAGAAGTGCATGATGAAACATATCTCATGCATAAAGTTACCGTAACTTTCGGTGTATTTGACGCCTGCCATCACGAAGCACTATTCAACTTGACCTTCAATAATATCAAACTTGACTAGCTTTACATATACCAGACGCAAAAACTAATGTGCAACGAACTTTCGTTGCTATTTGTACATTATATTTGAAATATTATAAAAATAGCCCCTCGTTCAGCGAACACTAGTCATTCAAAGATTTTCATAGAATATGTACAATCGTTTGCAATAATAATGGCACTCTTTGAAATTAATTTTGTGATTTCTTTAGAACCGCTGACGTATTCGAAATGAACTCTACTTTCAACTTTTAACATTTCTGCATAGTTGTTTCACTCACCAATAGAGGTTTAATGACATTTCCACTCAGTAGTGCAAAAACTGTTTGGAGGGAGTGTCACTATTATTGCAAAAGTATCTCTACTTTTAACTTTTAACATTTCTGCATAGTTCTTTCACTCAACAATAGAGGTTTAATGACATTTCCACTCAGTAGTGCAAAAACTGTTTGGAGGGAGTGTCACTATTATTGCAAAAGTATCTCTACTTTTAACTTTTAACATTTCTGCATAGTTCTTTCACTCAACAATAGAGGTTTAATGACATTTCCACTCAATAGTGCAAAAACTGTTTGGAGGGAGTGTCACTATTATTGCAAAAGTATGTACATTAAGAATAAATGTACCACGACTCCAGTCGGAAGCAACACATTTGATAAGATATCTACCAATATCAACGAATTCTAACCCCTAGAAGCAGCTTTGTGAATGTAATATATTACTTTTAGTCGTATCCAATATCAAGATAAACAACTATCAATGTTACAGAGTATACTCACGTACATGCATAAAAATTACGCATATTTTACTCTATATATAAAAGTGACCTAATTTTTAATGCTGAAAGTTGCAACTTTTTCAATATTTATGTAAATACAAATATTGCAGAAT
Source organism: Monochamus alternatus (assembly GCA_037114965.1). Classification (NCBI taxonomy): domain Eukaryota; kingdom Metazoa; phylum Arthropoda; class Insecta; order Coleoptera; family Cerambycidae; genus Monochamus; species Monochamus alternatus. The sequence goes on along the minus strand of CM073428.1, from coordinate 29,334,671 downwards.
ATTACCCAATGAATTCATACCTTTCAATGCAAACTTTAAAAATATCACTTTTGTAATGTTATAAAACGCGCGCGCTAATGCCCACCGCAACCAACTATCTCGAAACTTTCGACGATGACACCCGAAGGTATCGAAAATTTGTGTCCGTTGTTGACATTGGTTTTTGTTTATCCGTATTCCCAAACAAAGCCTGAAAAAACTAAACTCCTTCTAAGGGTGTTACAATTCGTTGACCAATATTGGTGAATTTCTAAATTTACCTGATTTTCATATTTACACTGAACATTGCTCCGACGGCTAGTTTGTTGGTAAAATTTAATCTACAATGACTAAGAGATACGGTAGATAGAAGTCCAGTACACTAGTGGAGGGTTATATACATAGAACACTCGCTACAAAACGAGATCTAGCACAAGTTCCACAGAAATAATTATTATTACAGCTACTAATAAGATTGGCCATGGAATGACTTTTTCTAATTGTAGTTTCTCTAGCTGTAATATCATAATTGGTTTCTATTTCCACACTAGTGTTGAAAAGTAAATAGCGTCATTTACTTTTAGCACCAGTGTGTAAATTACTTTTAACACCAGTACCTTAAATGACATTTTAGGCACTGACAGCATGCGTTAGTTTAAAAACCTATGTCGAGTTTTATTTGATTCTATTTAACCATTGTGGAGTTATTTATAAAAATAAGTTTTAGGCAATGAATTTTTATCACTTTCTATGTTTTTTACCAAGCGTTTTTCGGCCCATGTTAATGAGAATCTTTTTTTATACATGATAATATCCTATCTCTTTTTGCAGTTTGGCATCATATTTTAGAAACACCCTGTATATTTATTTCTGCAAAATTATTTACTTTAGACAGTTTCTGGCTTCTTTAAAACTGCATTAAAAAATAGTGAAATAAAATATTTTAGATTTGTATATCTATGGACCAAACCTAAACCAATTCCTACTAAAACTAATATAAAGTAGGTACTATAACCAGGTTACTAGGCTATCTAATAATATCGTTAATACGCTACGCTAATATCGTTATTACCTGCTACACCTACCTTCATGATAAGTAAATATGCTATAGTAACTTGGTAAGAAATATGATATTCATAAACGACGCAAATTTTATAAGTGACAGTAATGGAGAAGAATTTTAAATTTAAATATAAATCGAGGCTTGTATATTTTAGAAGCAACTTTATGGATTCACTTCGTTTAATCGCATCTCAGCATTAAGATAAATGATTGTTTTTAATATTCTCTTTTTCATCTCTTTTGTGTTTCTTATATCACATCGTTTTAACCAAATCAAAATATTTTGTCTTATTTGTACAGGAAGTTTTGGAAATAGCACAGACAATAACACAATTTTATTGTCATCCATAGGTCTACTATCTTTTGCCTTTGAGGTACAAAGTCACATGATTTTTTAAATTAAACTTTGGATTATTATTTAAAAGAACAATACAGGGCGATTCACTATTTATCCGAAAAAAATTTACAATAGATGCGTCATGAAAAATGGAATCAATATCGATTTTTTTAACACTTATATTTTCCGTAAAGTAAAATTAAGTTTTAGTATTTTCAACCATTACATCGCTGGGTTGCTGTAGTCTCTAGCACCATTGGAATATTGAAATTCGATTAACGTTTCTGCGATAGTGTTTACATTAGTTTTTCTTCTAGTGTCAAAATTGATTTACGTGTATAGCAACTCGGAGTTGAAGGATATCGTTTTAATTTATGGCGAAGTTAGACAAAATCTTTAGCAGCTTCTTGTCTGTCTGCAGAATGATTTGCCAAATGCAGCTACTTTTACCGCGGTAGCGCAACACGGGCGCGATACGGGAAATTTGCAACCAAATAGTGGAAGAGGAGGTCCAGGGCGGTCACGGCGTATTGCAGCAGCTGAGAAGGGTTCTTCAAAAGAATTCCCGAGTAAGTACAAAGCAAATCTCTCAACAAGTACAAAGAATGTCGCAATCACCAGTGTGGCGTATTATACACGAGGTTCAATTATGTCTATAACACACAATAACAATTCAAAACAGACAAGAAACATCTGTGCTAGTTCGTAGAAACTGGGTAATACGTGCCTAAATGTGTTTACATCTCAGTTTACAAAATTTCGAATAGTTGTTGTAAATCAAATGTTGGCTTATTATTTAAAAATAATAATACAACTTCCGACAAAATTTGAAAATGAAAATGGAGTCAATATCGTAAAAATTTTTGAAAATCGGAAATACCGAAATTCAATTAACGTTTTTGCGACAGTGTTTACATTAGTTTTTCAAGTATCAAGTAATGGTTTACGTGTATAGCAACTCAAAGTTGATGGATGTCATTTTAATTTATGGTGAAGTTATACAAAATCTTTAGCAGTTTCTCGTCTGTCCACAGAACGATTTCCCGGTAGATATGTGCCAAATGCAGCTACTTTTACCGCGGTAGTACAATGCCGGCGGGGCACGAGAAATTTACAACCGAATCGTGGAAGAGGTGGAGGTCCAGGGCAGTCACGGAGTATTGCATCAGCAAAGAAACACATTTTAGAGATTGTTGAAGAGAATCCCCGAATAAGTATCAGGCAAATCGCTCAACAAGTACAAGTAATATCCCAATCACCAGTGTGGGGTATTATACACGAGGCTCAATTATGTCACTAACTTACGAGTTCAAAACAGACAAGAAACATTTGTGTTAGTTCGTAGATACTGTGTTTACTGTGTGAAAATGTGTTTACAGTGGACCGTATAACTTGAACCTTTCCAGTGCCATGCAAAAATGTATTTTTAAGAACGCCGTGCGAAGATCTCTCGACTTGTATTTATTCAGAGTAGTTAATGTAGATTTTTCTACAGCTCAGAAATACTAACTTGTTCGGAAATAGTTCTACTTACAGGTAGGTGGCGGTAGCGCTGCTACACATATTGTCATTTAATGAACCGGGTGGCCCAAATATAGTAAAAGCATTGTTGTTTAAATGAAACCTGAACGTTTAAATGAACGATGTATGTTTGTGCTGTTATAATAATTGCATTAAATAATTAATATATAGCAATGTACTATAATGAACAAATATTTATCATAACTATATAAAACACAGACTAGAGGTAATGACAATTTAAATTGTTCTAGATATATGTGTTTAATTATTACCAATAACATAACTATATTTACTAAAACACCTGCAATTGCATAAAATTATAGATCAATTTAGAGCTTTGATAAATCGAAAATCATTATGTATTAAGTTCTACATAGTCAAGTGTTCTACAAACATTGACAGAATAAATGTTCCATATAAACTTTGCTTCTATCGGACACTCTGTTCAATCAAGGGGGTTTCATTACATTACCACAACGTTTTTTTTATTTTTAAATAAATAGCTTGTTTTGATGTACAAATTTTTGGCTGAGGTATACGAATACGTATACACTATTTCAAGGCCGTTAAAATCATGTAACATTTGTTTTGACATAGCATCAGGGGAAGCGATAGCTAACTCATATTGAAAGTTTTTTCTTAACGAATTTTACGGCTTTGATATTTTTGCAGTCTCAAATAGTTTTTCTTATAGTTGCGATAACCATTCAGGGGACTTGTCATGGCTGACGTTACACAATTGTTAATACTGTCAATATAATTTTCGATAGTTTATAGCGTTAAGGTCGACGTATTTCTCGCCCTAAAATTATCAAATTTGTGGTATTTTTAGGTACTAAAATCTCGAAAAATAAAACACGTAGAGCAAAAGTAATATCAAAAATAAAATTATTGATGTTTTGTTTATCCACTTTTACTATTTAAACTCTCCTCAAATAATATAATAAAAATGCATTTGTGTGACGCACATTATTTCGTTATTCTAACCCCACATTTTAACAATTATTTTCACATACTTATAAACAAAAGTGCACAATCTTATATGTAGAACTATGTAATGTTATAAGTGTCTATAGTTGAATTTAAAAAAATACGTATTTTGAAAAATTTCAGTACATAAAAATTTGCTGGATAGATCGCTTTCTAACGTTATTGATTTTACTTCGGTACCTTTGAATATTCGCCGGTGGCATGAGATAACATTCTTGTTATTTGCTAAACTCTATATTATTCAGTTCTTAAACTCTAAAATTACTTGTATTTGTAGAAAACACTATTTCAAGAATACCGCGCCCTTAAAAACAATTTTTTTAAATTTAGTGTAGTATATAGTTTTGTTATTTTCAGTTGCAGTTTCATAAATATTTTGATGAAAATATAATGAATTATTCTTTTGTTCGTATAACTTAAGTCGTCTGAATTCTTGCATTCTTTGCGTCATTTTCGAACTGACCTTTTTTTTATTACATATTTGTATTTATAATAGCCCTGTATATTCAAGTTTTTTTGTGATAAGTTCTGAATCACCCTGTATAATTGAAATTTGATATCTCCTCAATTTGATACATTTCCATATATTTCCAAAAAGTAAGGGAACAATTTTAAATCATGAATGATTCGTAGAAGAAAAATAATAAAACTTATACCGCATAAAGTTAAATACAAAAAAAAAATATAGCAATATACTGCGAATAGGTACCTGATATTAAATAGCTTCAATATTTTATAACAAGACATAAATCGTTCATTCATTATTTAAGTAATTCACTGATCATAAGCAGTTGTTGTCAAGAAAACAATAAAACTATTTATCTGAATCAGAGGACGGCGCCACATTGCCGACCTTGTCTTCTAAGACTCCTAAAAGTTTTAAAAAACAACACATTTTCTTTAATGAGTACTCAGAGTAATATAAGTTTTATTAGCTTAAACTCAGACTTAGCTCCAGACAAATAAAAATTAATCGTTTTATGAACCTGTTTTTTTATAAATATATAAGACCTCAAACTCGATGGCACGGGCCTACTGTGAGGATAAAAAAAAATAAGTACAATTTGGGAGACGTGGTGTTAAATGGGATGAGGCTCCATTTTCAATCGAAAAGTATTATCTTTGGAATTTGACAGAAACTACTAATGACGTCATCAACTATATTTTTTCCAGAAACATATCCAAATCTTTTTTGTAATAAACTTTTATTAGAGACATTTTTCTGTATTACTTCCCGTTTAAAAGTTATAAGCAATATCGTCCTAAAGAGTCTTAAAAGAAATGCTACCTAAAAATCACATTATTGATGGAAAGATCAAGTAGTCGTTGGAAAATAATTGAATGTTATATGCTTAAAGTGTATAAATGTCACAAAATACTTGTTATTACTCAATACGAACATCAAACGTATAACTTTTGTGCTTACAAAATGTTTTATCATTCAGAAAAACTTGATATGTTGCTAATTTACAGCGTCACAGAACAATTCAGGAAGAACGGTAGAGTTATATCTAGAGCGCCTCATTTCTGATCATAGAACTTGAAGATTGAAGGTAATCTTGCGACAAAATGAAGATGCATTTTCTGTTGGTAAGAATCAAATAATTGACCGAAGGGTAAGAAACAATGTTAATACAGCTAGACTGTTACAGTACCTATTTTGAACAAAATCCACGAAATTCTATACGGCAGACTAACCGGGAATTAAATTTGGATAAAGCAACCGTTCAACGAATTTTAAAGACCAATGGATATCATGACTACAAAATTTACAATTTGGAGTATTTGCCTGCGCGTAACATTGACAACTGACTTAATTTTATAGCTCAAATTGTAGCAAATGTAAACTGTAGATCAGAACCTTTTTCGGCACGTTCTTTGGACGGACGAAAGTCGGTTTGTCAGTAATGGTTTGCAAACAGACGCAACTAACACTACTGGTCCATTGAAAATCCCCACATTGTAAATCCAATTCAAAACCAAGGCCATTTTGAAGTAAATGTATGGTGCGGCATCATCGGTAGACATTTAATTGGGCGTTATTTTCATGAACATACAATAGCAGCGTGAGTTACCTAAATTTCCTACTAGGAGAACTTCCTGCACTTCTGGAGAATGCGTCTCTGTAGCTAAGAAGAAATCTATGGTTTCAGCACGACGGAGCTCCACCCCACAAGGCCAGCATTGTGCAGCAATATTTAGATAACACTTTCACACTTGGTATTAATGGACCTATTCAATGGACCGGAAAGTCACAAGATCTAATTCGATTTGGTTGTGGGGCGGTTTTAAAAATTAAAGTTTGCAAAACACCTTCGGTAAATATTGATCATTTGATATTTTGAAAAGAAATACAAAAGCTTGTAATGAATGAAATGTTAATAAATGCAACCCACAAAAAAGTCAAGCGAAGAATAGATATGTGTCTTGAAATGAGAGGTCATATAGAGAATACATTGTAATATGTATGTAGTATCATTTTTTAAGTCTTCTTATTGTTATCATCATCTTTTGTTTTACTGTATTAAAGAATTATCGAGTTTATTCTTAATAACATTCAGGTATGAACTTTAAACAAAGAACATTCAATTATTTTCAAACTTGATCCTTCCACCGCTAATGTGATTTCTAGGTGGTATTTCTTTTGAGGCTCTTTAAGATTTAAATGGGAAGTAATACAGAAAATTTTCTCTAATAAAAGTTTATTATGAAAAAATGAGCTTTTTAGTAGGAAAGAAAATTAGGTATGTTTCTGGAAAAAATATGTTTGATGTCGTCATCAGTTATTTCTGTCAAATCCTAAAGATAATACTTGATTGAAAATGGAGCTTACCTTATTCCATGCCAACACTATGTGTCTCAAATTTTATTTAAATTTTTTGTATCCTCACATTCGGCTTATACTATCGAATTTGAGACACAACTAACAACTCTGGAGCATCTAAAAACAAAAATAATCTTGTTAAATATTTTTAAGGAAAAAAATATACCTGCCGTAACAAAATTATTAAATAATTTCCAAAATTGAAATTGTGAAGTAAGTTTTGTGCACTACCATCATATTGCTCTCATATAGTAGTAGTAGTAAATGTATATATAGCAATCACTTCTAAAGCCGAAATCTTGATGCAACGAACTATAATAATTTTTAGATTTTTTAAATTTGGACTTTTCATCATGTTATAGAGATGAGATAATTTGCTGCATAGCATTTACAGAAACCAACAATCAAGAATTCAGATCCAAAAACTAGGTGTGAATGCGCGTACTACACCTAGGGTAAAATCTCAGAGGAAAAACTATATTAATACTAGGTGACCCGGCAAACGTTGTTTTGCCATATGAATTATTTCTAGTGAATATTTTGATAGTCGGCTTCGTTCTCATCCCTACTCCGTGCTGTTTACTTACGCATGCCAGGGATAACTGATCTAGTGATAATAGATCAGTTATCCCTGGATAGATCGACCAGAGTTAAAAATGATTGCTAAAATGGCTATTAAAAAATAGGGGTTTGTGATAGAAGGGTGAAAATTAAGGGTTGTATGTATTTTTTAATGCCACATCATAAAAAAATAAAAATAAAAAATTTTGTCCAAAAAATAAAAAAAAATGTTTGGGGTGGACCATCCTTATCGTATGAAAAATAGATTACGACTGATTCTCAAACCTACCGAATATACATATAAAATTTCATAGAAATCGGTCAAGCCGTTTCCGAGGAGTATGGCGTCTAAAACTGTGAAACGAGAATTTTATATATATTGTGATAAATCAGAAATTTCATAAGAATCGAATACTATGAAATTCAGTTTAAGCAACAAAACAAAGAATTATTATTGAAATGTTAATATTATTGATATAAAATATAGATGAATTATTATTGTTGAAATTATCTTCAATAAACATATCGAAAGAAGACTAGTAATATATTAAATTAACAAAATTTTACAAATTTTATTAAATTTAATTTAAAATTTTAACTATCAAATCTGGACATGACGATACAAAAACATACATTATATAAAGAAAGAAAATACAAAAACCAGACAATGACATATAAAAAGAAAGTATAAAGAACAAAGATTTAGCATATATGCATATCACAAGACTAAAACATCATTCTATTAAAATATTAGCTAGATAAAATGAAAATTCCAATTTTAAAACATAATGACAATTAGAAATGTCAAACGTAAAAATGGCTATTCAAGGAAATATCAGCATCTCTGACAGGACACTAAAAAAAGGACACAAATTAAAGAATATTTAAGTATAAAATTAGTAAAAATTGTTATGTAGTTGTAAAAATAGTTATAAGAATACAAAAAACAATCAGTGTCGTGAAAAGTGCTTTAACAGGAATAATTAAAATTAAAAATATTACATGTGTAGTGACCCTAAGAAAAACTAATAATAATCTAGAAGGTAAAATTACCTAGAAACAATAATTTGTTGATTAGTTACGAAGAAAACTGTGAAGCGAGAAGAGGTATAAATTTGCTAGAGTCGAAAATTTCATAATTTATAGTTAAAATTTAATTAAAAAAAAAAAACTTATACGTACCAGTCTCACAGTAAATTAAAATATAAAGTAACTCAAGACAACATCAAGCCATATCAAATTTAAGAATTTAGTGGAAACCATCTACATAACCAGACCAGACCAGACCTAGGGGTTGTGCAAAAGGTCGAAGAAATCAATTCTTAGAGGGAAGTAACCTCAAAATACACATCTAGATCTCGACAAGAAGAGAAGTCCAGAATTCTACAGGATATCCAGGCTGGAGGATCGAAAGCATCCAGAGAATAAAACATCATCCAGAGAAGAGAAGTTCCAGATAGCAACAATAAAAAAATCATCTACAAAAAAAGTAAGAAATAACGTACGTTATACAAGGTTATCTAGCTAGATCGAATACGAATTGATAAATAACAATAAGTAACTTCTGAACGATTAATAACGGTATACTACAGTTAATTACTTATCTTCTATTAGATTTCACTGATTTAAGAAAACTTAAACTTATAAAGCCAGTCATTAAATGTTGTAAGACACCAAAACAGAAATTAAAGACGTTAAAATCCAGAACTTAACTGACAACTAAATAGCATAAGTTGTATAAATAGATTAGATAAATTCCATTGCACTCGTGTGTATTTCTCGTTGCATAAAAACAGTAAGTAAATGAAAATAATTTTAAACACTAGAAAAACAAACGAAAAGCAGATTTGTTAATTGTTAAGCTGTTAAAAATATTCTTTAATATTCCTTATTTTGAATACCTTCGAATTTAATCGAGGAATTATCATTTTGCTGTTTTCTTTAATAAATGTTAATGTAGTATCCTTCAATCCAATTGTTTTTTTTTGTATGTACTGAGTGGTTTAAAGATTTTGAACATAAAAAAAAAATAAAAAAACATGGTGTTAACTACTCTGCTGGAATCCACTCCTGAGAAAAGAGGATAAAACATAGTCAGGTATATTAAAGTACAGAAAGACAAAAGAAAAAAGAAAATTACTAGGAAAATAAAATCATATATTAAATTTTAAAACAAAAATTATATTTATTCACTTATACACTTCACACATAACATATAACATAAATACTATCTACACAAATAAAAAAATTTAAATGAAACAAAACAAAATAAATAAATCATTGGCGCCCAATAAAAAATTTTTACATACATAACAAAATCACATCACACATATCATTCACAACACGAATATAACATTAGCACAAATCAAATTAATAATAATTAATAAACACAACAATATATATAGAAGATAGAAGATAAATATTGAATAATCCATAGTAGGATTAAATATGCACATTATTCCATGTCTCTGCGGCGAAGTAAACACTCTATAACCTGGGAGATACGTAATGAAATTAGAGAATGTGTCATCTGAATAGTATTGGCAATCTTGTCTTGCCTTTTCTTGGTCTCACAAAGCAAGACAGGACAAGACCAAGACCAGATTTGACAGCTTCAAATAGCAACATAAGACAAGATTTAAAAAAAGTCTTGCGATACAAGACCAGAAATATTGCTACGGCAAGAAATCTTGCAAATATAAGAAGAGATAATATTTAAGCATTAGCTGAAGAAATAAATACTGAATTTCTATTGTAGATTTATTCTATATTTAAAGAACATCCAGCATATAAAATTATTAAAATGAAAGTTTGTCTAGGTCTAGTTCTACTGAACCGAACTAATTATAAATTCACTGCCAGTTGACTAAAAGAGCTCCCTCCGATTCTGTTTCGCTTATTTCGTTCATTATTCATAACTTTTTAAGTAAAACTGGTCGCTTATAGACTTTATAATGTCTGCCAATCGACCACTATCGACGATCGACCATATTGACTATAACCTACTGATAGTAACCACCACTGTAATCAAATTTGTAATTCTCATTTATATGTAAGAATCATGCAAAAGTCTTGCAAAATTACGACCCAAGAAATTTGAATTTGCGAGATTCTCACAGAATAAGAAACATGATTTTCCAAGATCGAGCAGTAACAAGTTTTTAGAGATACGCTTTTCTTGTTGTACAAGGCAAAACAAGACTTTTCAAATTTTACAAGATTTCGTGTCTCGACCAACAATAATACTTCCGAATTTTTAATTATAATTCAAGCTTATATCTGTTGCAATAATCAAGGTGACTTTGTTTTCACATTGACCATCTTTAATATTCAGAAGAAACTAATTGGACCATATCCTGGCAAGTTATCAAAAATATGTGAACAGAATAATTGTAAATAAATCTTTTCACTTTTCAAATTTTGCAATATTTCTCATCCATACACCTAAATAATAATAACTGAGCTGAAAACGGCAGTTACGTAGGACAGGGCAGATACAGGGTACTCAAGTACCTAAATAATACCTTTAGCTTTATAAAATCGCCAAATTCAGAGTGCAATGCGATCGATGCCATTAACTAAATTCTAATAAGCGAAAGATCATCAAGGCTCTACAAAAAAGCACTAAAATTCCATAAAAAAATCATTCATTTCAAGCGAAATAAGAATTTGAACAACTTAGAATGTTGACACGATTTACACAGTGAATCTTCAATTCAGACAGTGGCAACTGCCATGAAATCTTTCATTTATCATTTATCTTTTGTGCTCAAATTCTCACTTTTATGTTATTACTTCAAAAGAATTTTACACCTCCTAAACATTATCCATTAGTCTCTCTGATATTTGAAACTCGGAAACTGCATCAGCTGCTTAATAAACTTTTGCATATTACCTTCAGAACTTGAGATATTATTCGCTAACATTCGCAAACAATCCATTTCTCAAAGACAAATTGAATTTCCTTGTTCGACTAACTTGCAACACTTGCAGCGAAATCAGCATTTTATTACATACAGGTTCGTGATCATTTTTATACCTTTCTAAACATTCTGTGAAATATTGAACTCCGTTTCTACTTCAAATAACTTAATAGACGTATGTTCCAATTTGCACAAAAATATTGGTAATGTACATTTAAAACCAACACAAAGAATCGGTTGAAGCTATAGAAATCATAAAATATATAGAACGTCAGAACGACTCAGCGTTGCCACCATCAGTACGTTTGTACTAGATTTAGTACGTTTTACACAAATTTGATACGTCAGTACGCCGCTGACAAATCTAGTACGTTTCCGCTTTGTTGTCTCTGTAGGAACAATGAGCAATATACATACATACTTCTGTTCATAATTTTTTTTTAGATAACTTAATTTAAGTACGTCTTGCCTGTCTACCTACTTTCAAACTTTATGATGCTTCTCTACAATCCATCTGTACTACAGAGGTCTATGAGCGGAATAGGTATTCTGTGCTATAGGTTTGAAATTTTGTCTCTCTGTGGACATGTTCTTATTGTGTTCTGTGGTTTACCTTCTTTGTAGAAGACAGCAGAAAACTATTACAAATATTATATTTTTCACAAAATATAGGCATGCTTTTTTTTAAAAACGGAATTCTACGAGTATATTTATTTATTTATTTGTCTGTTATAATGGATAGGTAAGTATACAATGGTAAATATCTACCTAAACACGTACATTTACCATACCACCCATGTATTAGATTGATACCTAGTTAAATATTGAGCTTTTTTTAAATATTCTAGATTTATTGTCAGAAGTTTAAAAATTTGCCCTGACTCTGAAGGAGCTGAGTAGTAATAAAAGTAATAAAGCCAACACATACACAGACATTCAACTTAAAAATCCGGAAGTTAGTGTGGCTAAGGAAGTTATTGTGTCTGATTGTAACGAAGTAGACGAGAGTAACATTAATGCTCCATCCACAAGTAAAAAAAGAAAAAGTTATAAACAAAAATATAGTAGTAAATGGAAAGAAAAAATTAATTGGTTAAAAGAGAACGCTGACGGGAATGTATCATGTATTTGTTGTAATAGAACTATTATAGGTGGCCTTACTCACATTCAACGACATGAAAAAACATTATTGCATAGAAATGAATTCATAAAAGCAAAAAATACACCCAAGATTTCAGAGGTTTTACAGGATAAAGGAAATATGAATCTTTGTATTAAAACTAAAGAAGCAGAGCTAAAATGTGTTATGTTCTTACATGAACACAATTTACCTTTCATTTTGATGGACCATTTTTCTAGATTTCTAAGTTCCGTGTTCAGCGATTCAGAAATAGTAAAAAACATGAACATTGCTAAAACAAAAGCAACAAGTATTACCAAAAATTGTTTTGCTACAGAGGCATTAAGAAACATTACTAAAAAAATTGAAGACTGTGAAGCTTACTCTATCATTTTGGATGAAAGGACCGATATAAGTACCTCCAAATCACTAGCAGTAATAATAAGATTTTTTTATGATGATGCTGTAAGAGATCATTTTTTTGGACTTTTGCAAATTGAAAGAAGGACTGCAGAGAATATACATAGATCAATTATTAACCATTTGAATGCAAACAACATACCTATAGAAGAACTTATTGGTTTGGCTGCTGACAACGCTAATGTTATGATGGGGCAAATTGGAAGAGTCCGAGCTCGATTTAAAGAAAATGTTCCAAATATTTTTGTGTTGGGTTGTGTTTGCCATAGTTTGCACTTATGTGCATCTGCTGCAGCAAACACCTTACCAAGAAGTATTGAGGATTTTGCTAGAACAATTTACAATTATTTTTGCAATAGTTCGAACCGATGCAAATTTTTGTCAGAATGTCAAGGATTTTTACAGAAAAAACCCTATAAGATGTTAAGACCAGCTCAAACTAGATGGTTGAGCTTACAAGTAAGTCTTTCATTATTAATTAATCTTTTCTTTATTTTATCTGTTCATAGGCCGTTGTTAATCGTATTTTGCAAAGTTGGGAATCTCTGAAGTTAGTTTTCCAAGATGCTGTGCTCTCAGAAAATTTACATAGTGTGAAAAATATTTTAAATGGTCTCCGTAATCCAGTAATAAACTATATTTTTGTTTCCTATCATATATATTGGACATTGTAAACAGGATGAATTTGGAGTTTCAGAATGAGAAATGTAGAATTCATTTATTGAATTCGAGAATAACCAGTATTTATAAAACAATTATAAGTAACTTCATTAAAAAAGACGTAATAAATAATATTTCTCTGGATAGCATTAATACTAAAAATCCAGATAATTTTTTACAATTGGAGTTTATGTACTTTGGAGCAAATGTGGAATTAATCTTGAAAGATGAAAACATTATTATCCCAGAACCAGAAGTTCATAACTTCCGAACACGAGCATTAGATTTTTATGGCGAACTAACAACACAAATAAAAAATCGCTTCAAATTCAACGATCCTGTTTTAATATTTATTTCGTTATTTTCGCCAACAACCGCTTTATCCGGTGAAATACAAAGTATTTCTGAAGACTGTATGAAATTTTTTCCACAACTTGTAACTGATATACAGGCGTTAGATTCAGAATGGGGACTCTTGGGAAACAGTGATGATTTGAAACAATACAATACAGATAATATTGAAGAGTTTTGGGGAAATATCTTTAAATTAAAAAATGGTCGTAATAGTTGGATGTTTCCTCATTTACGCAAATTAGTGAAAGGAATTTTGAGTTTGCCGCACTCATCAGCTGCTGCTGAAAGGGTATTTTCTCAATTGAACTTGTTAAAAACTAAAGTTAGAAATAAATTACTCGTGGATACATGTGATGCAATTTTACATTCTAAGGATTTTTTAAATAATGAACAATGTTTTTCGTGGAAACCCTCAGAAAATTTAAAAAAAATGAAATGGAAATAATAAGATTTTAATAACTAATATATGTTATTTATAATCTGTGTAAGTAAATATTAATAGATCTTTGTGAAATATGCTGTAAAAATAATATATTTTGTTACATATGTATAGAATAAAAAATGTTTATATTTATTTTGGTTTTTTTTTAACATATTTTGTGTCACTGACCACTGAACTCGCAAATCGTAAAAGCAAACCATTGATAAAAATTGTAGTTCAGTTATTCTTCCTGTAATCTGTGAGTTTAGTCTACGGCTCTACGCACTAATAATTCTATATTTTACCATCTAACCACCCCCCCGCGTTTGGCTACTTAACAAGTTACTACGAAATCAACAAATCTAGTACGAAATATTACAATCTTTTAGTACGAAAAATAATATCGATGTGGCAACACTGGAACGACTTTACATTAGGCTCTCAAAAATAGTCAGACTATGGAGGAGCTTAGAAAGCAGCCACTAGGGAAAACTTAATGTAAGCAGTTGGTTACACTGCATTTTAATCCCTGCATACAATTTAATCCAAAACGGAATGTTTATAAATGGACCATAGAAAACACAAATTGGACGTAAAATTTTCATATTTTGAAATTCCCGCCTATTACTGGGAAGCTACCCCGTTAGTGTAACCAAGTCATGAAAGCTAAGTTACTGCAATATTACCAGACTCGTGTTTTCTCCATATCCTACTTTCGATACCTCTTTTGGCGTTCTATATATTTCATGATTTCTATGGTTGAAGCACAACAATAAATCATTAATACAAATAACAACTACAACAGGTGTCTATTGTAGCTAAATCAAGTTAATATTATAATTTTTACGAATTCTCATGATGCAAATGAAATGAATGAAAATATCTAGATTTCCTAAAGAGATAGCTTTATAAACAAGTTGGTAAATAATTACCTAATAATTGGACACAAAAATGTCCTACTGAAATGAAAAACACAGATCTGCATTTAAAGCAAAAAGTTGAGAAAACAACTACTCTGCAGGTTATAACTCTGGTTGTTCATTCTCTGTCATAGTCGACACAAAAACACAAGTGCGCGAGATGTAAGTCTACATTTTGAGGTCACCAATCACTCAATACTGGAGCTAGCAGCCATTTGTCGCTGCTCAACTACGGCATACAGATGAGAAGTCGAAACCGGTATATGTTTGGTAACACCGCTAACGACTAACCGTGGTTATTTACTACAAGTTTATCAGGTGTAACTCAATGCTGGTTGGGGCACTAGTCTGCAATATTGTGTTTCCTAAAATTCCGCTTTTGTAAATATCATAATCTACGTTGGCGATACAGGTCAGGCCTTTATATTACCCACAGTATAGTAGGTCACTCTCTGTTTTGTGGTCATATTTAGGCCCAGCATTGAGTAGCCAGTGATCGCAAGATGTAGACACTTATCACATATCACGCTCATACCTGCCGTATTCAAATTATTAAAGATTTTCATTAGCTTTCGAATAAATTTACACATTGATTTACAAATAATTGTCTGTACAGATTTTTCAACTTCGACAATAGTTTCCAAGCTATAGCTGCATGAACGAGTGAGTCCGCTTATCTCACGCGTCACACCAGTGCAAGAGAATACTTCGATCGTTTGGAATCAATGAATCTTGAACTGATCTCCGGACACTGAATGAAGAAGGAATATATTGTACCATTTAATGTATAAAGCAGAGATAATAATAATACCATTTATTTTCCAGCTTTCTCCAACAACAGGACAATAGTAGAAACGGATTACATAATATGTATGTGTACTTCGATATAAATCATATGAAAATAGTAAAAAATGTAATTATATAAAATAGTATACTATAATGATGCTTAAATCTAAGAAAAATAATGGTTGCGTAATGCATAATTTTACCTGATCTATTAAATTAATGTCACAATAGAAAGAATAGAATAGTATATTAAACAACAAGGTTTGAAAACGAAGGCGAGGTCCACAAGTCGAGTGAGTGTGCAAAGAGGTTTTTACACGAGATTTTTACGATACTTTTCATACGACTGCAAACAGAGACCACAAAAATCAAATTTTAATTTAAATCGTTTTTATTACTAAAATTGCCAAAGTATTAACAAAATAAATGAAATACAACTTTTAATTTAACTTGTTTTTATTAAGAAAATTGCTAACGCATTAACAACAGAAACTAATATTTAATATTTATGGTAACATTTGAATATTCCTATGCTGGGAAAAGTAGTATTACCGTGCACCTTGTTTTCGGTAATAGAGAATATTTTTGGTGTCGTGTTTTTACTGCAGTTTGTCAGCATGCGGTCGTTGTTTTCTTATTGTATTCCAGTAGACTATCGTTGTTCTGTGTGGCAGCAGAAGACACTGAAGACTCTATCTTTTTCGAAACTTCCATTTTATTTCTCAAACAGTCATCAACGTAGCCTTCGGCAACTGTACTGGATTTCCACCCTCCATGGCGTTTGAGGGCAAGCAGATTTGAGCCAGAATTGACTAAAATTGTGGCCGGCATAATTTGGGTGACAACAAACACAAATGGCGTGGGAGGCGTGTGCAAAGATGACATAACCGTGTGCAAAATACCGTTTTCAGTGCGTGTTTTCCGTGTGCAAAACCCCCTTTTGCAAAGCAGTCGTATAAAAATATTGTTAATAAATATTGATTAAAATATTTGAGTTCATATTAGGCTGATGAAAAGTTGAGTTATTACGACTTATAAATTGGGGAACATGAAATTCTATAACATATAAAAGAGGCATACACTCAATCTGATGTACTAACACATAAAAATTTAATACTGTAATGTAAATCATTCTCCGCGACTGGAATGTGTTGGCACCGAATTGATTAAGAAGAAACTGGTGATCATATCCAATAGCTGGATCAACACCCGTGATTCTGACGTTTAGGAACTTATATAATTTCCTTTGGATTCTCTCAATGTGGGCGTTATAATAAGGTACCATACGATGCTACAATATTCCAACTTAAAAGGAATGTAACAGAAGAGTAATGTCTTAAGAGCAAGCACATTGTCAACAATTTTAAGATTGAACTTGTGACGCAATTAATTTGAGGTGTAAGAGATAAATCCTTATCAAAATAAAGTCCAATTTATTTAACTGTTTTAGATTTTTCTAATATTTGGGAGTTAAAAGTATAATTATACAATAGGATTTTTCTTCTGCGTAAATGTCAAAGTTCTACACTTAGAAACGTTCATAACTAGATCATTGACACTGCATTGCAACTGATCCTGAATAAACAAACAATCATTAATGGACTTAACTTTCATAAATAATTGAAGGTCACCGACAACGAACAGATGATCACAATCTATTACAAAAGATTCATTATTTATGAAGTAAAAATAACAATCGTCCAATATTAAATTTCTGGAGAACTTCAGTGTCCTCAGTTTTGTTCTGCCTCTTCATTCTCCTCATCTTATGATTCAACTGTCAAGAACTTCTCTAAATCAATGTCGATAGGTTCATCAACAAGATCAACCTTCGCAAGTGGTACAAATGATCGAACAGCGCAACCCAAGTTTACGACAGTCACAGTTGCCCTTGCACCAACTTCGACCCACTACTGGCAGTAAACCGTTTCCAATCTCATTCCGTTGGTTCCAAATAAATTTCTTTCCAGCTTTGTATTTGGTGATAAACTCTGTACGTTCATTGCCGAGCGACTACTGGAGTAGGTGGCAGGGAACGAAAGTTACACACATTTTTGGCCCTGCCTTTTTGAAGCACAGAATGATTAACCAGTGCTACTGACAGCGCGATATGCATCATTTTCCAATGATACCATAAAATCTAAAAATTTTGCTCCAATAATAAAAAGATTTTTTTTTAATTTTATATTTATTTCCTAAAATCAATCTTAAAATTCTTTAAGAAAAACGCTAGAACTTCACGTTTATTTGTTTAAACAATATGTTGCACATCAAATTTAGATGCCAATTTTAAATTCTTCTGATAAGTATAAACAAATGTTCAAAACTATAATACTTTAAAAGCTTCTATGATTTCCAACTTTTGATGCCTGGATTATAATAGCAATAAACATTAAACATAAAATTCAATCAAATTCTACGATTCATATATTCCTACATGACAAAATTTAAATTTGCATCTACATTTGCATTTAAATGTACTGCGATTGCCGATTTTGTTCATAAAACTAAAATTCTGAACTCAAAATTAAAGGCAGTGTTAATGTGACATAAAGTTACAGCAAAATGCTACTAGAAAATATAACCAAATATTGAAGAAAGGGGGAGGGAGGGTCATTGATATTTCTTTTGTATAGATACTTTAAAGTTTTAAGGGTACCTACTTGCATACTCTTATGTATTAATAATCTTTTCGTACTTTCGATACCTTCTTTTCTTAAAATGAATAAATAAATAATAATAAACATCTTGAAAACATAATAACAACCAACCAACCTAATAAGGAGAAAAAAGTAGTGACGTTGCTCAGGAGGATCTCTCTAATGTAGGCCATAGAAGGCCATCTCCCAACATGGATTCTCTTATTGACGAGATGGCAGTGCACTCACATAGAGTGCATGAAGTATTGTCTCGTCTTCCTGGTCGCAACCCCTACAAAAAGGTGTTTCGCACTTCCTCATGTAATAGAGATGCTTCCTTAGCCAGCAATGTCCAATTTGAATACCTGTCACCATAGTATTTGTTTTAGATTTGTTCTCGACATAGTCAGGTACTTTTTGACTGTATCTTTGCAGGGGTACTCTAGGAACTCTTTAGTAAATTGACAGCCATTTGTTTCATCCCAACGTTTCCTAAACTCTGTGTGGGTATCTTCTTTGATAATTTCAACAAATTTTCACAACGGAAGCATACTGGAAGGACCAGGTCCAAAAATATTGAGACCCGATGCACTCCTAGCCAGCTTGTCAGCTATTTTATTGCCATTACACCGATCATGTCCCTTTCTCCAACATACAGATATGTGGTTGAGGCCACTACCTGATGGCATTCCCATGCTGATCTAGTTGTTATCTTATGATTACGTAAGATCAGTAGTGATTGTCTACTATCTGTGTAGATTCTAATAGTCTTACCTCTTGTATGTCTACGGGTAATTTCTTTGGCGGCTATAGTTATACCTGCTAATTCCGTTTCTACCACGGTAGCATGCCTATCTATTACCCACTGGTATCGAATATGTAAGGATCTGGAATAAATCCCACATCCTACTCCTTCCTTTTTTTTATCCGTCTGTGAAGATGTTGATTACATCTTCGCTGGCGGTTTCCTCATTCCTGATAAGCACCGTGTCGGGTCTGTCAAACACAAACTTGGGAGAAATACTATCAGTGTCTGCCTGCAAAAGGAGCATCTTCCTGACGACCCCATTCCACAGGCGACTTCTAACTTCTCTACATCCTACATCAGGTATAATACTACTACTTTTGAGGCGAAACATAGTTGACGCAGCCACTTCTTTTAGATAAATATCCAAAGGTGGTAGAGGTAAGTGTCGTACGCATAGCTCCAGTTATGCTTAGACAGGCAATCCTTTGTTGCACTTTCGGCCGCCAGACAACATCTCCATAGGCTAACATTGGTCTGGCAGTGTATATCCACATGACCACCTTGGGTTTGGTTTCATTCCCCAAGTTTTACCAACGGTCCTACGGCACTGCTCATAGGTTGTCCCTTTTTGGTCTTCTCTCCAAATGAAAATTCCATGTTAACTTCGAATCAAGCGTGACTCAAAGATATTTCATAACCGATTCGAAGATTAACGTAGTGTTTAGAAGAGTTGGTGCCTTTATGAGTCCCATTTTCCTCTTCTTCGTGAAGAGAACCATTTCTGTCTTCCTGGGGTTGACGGACAGAGCATAGTCCTCACACCACTTTTCAATGGTTTTTAGGGCAGTTTGTATTCTTTGGAAAATAATCCCTTCAAACCTTCCACTAATCAGCATCAACAAAAACGAGGTACCTTTGGGGTGGTGTAGTCCAACCTACCTGTTTTGGGAATAAACACAACCCTTACTTCCCTCTAAATTTTTGGAATGTAGAGGTGCGCAAAGCACAGCCTAAACATCCGTTCCAGATGCGGCATAAAAACATCCAACCCCCATTGTAAAAGGGCTGGATAAATGCCGTCAATGCCTGGCAATTTGAAGGGTGAAAAGGTTTGCACTGCCTATCTTATTTTATTTTTGGTTGATACTCAATTTCGTCTGGTCATTCTTCCCGTTCCATTAGTGGGGATCCCGGGAAATGGGTCTGCATCAGCAGCTCCAGACTTTCAATTATATTGATGGTTTTTTCACCATCATCTCTAGTTAATAAACCCAGATTATGGTCTTTCTTTTTTGCAAGGACTTTACATAGTTTAGCAGCCTGCGAGTAGTATTCAATCTCCTCGCAGTAGGCCCTGCATGCATCCCTTTGTCTTTTCCTGACTAGTTTTTTGAAAAGTCTCAGATTGCTGGGCTCATCTGGGAGGGCAGAATGTTGTAAAGGCTCTCTTTATGGCTGATTTTACGGTATCCACGAATACCTCAATCTCTCAATCAGTATATGACTTATTTCACCATAAGTATCCATAACAGAAATCGGAAGGACAAAAGTTTTCCTGCATCAGGAAAGTGAAGAATGGTAAGCGAAAATGACCGTTATAATGTGATGCTCGCCGATGCTGAAAATCCTCACTTATCTGTTAAATCTATCTTGGCCAATTTTTTGAAGTCCTCAGTTTCCAAAACTGAGAAACCTCAAATATGACATACTTACAAAAGTAACATTTTAAAACTATGAAACAGACAGAGGATTAGAGCTCTGCGATGAATTAAAAATTTATTTGAAAGACAACCAGCTTCAAAATATCTCTTATTTTCACTAACGCAGTTTTTTGTTTAAACGGAACCGCGAACAGGCAAAATACTAGGTAGAGCCGAGAAAATAGACATTGGACTGGAACAGTATTTATTTACATTGAAAGTAATTTGATATGTGACATTTATTTGGATTGTTTGCAGTTTGAGGTGACTCCAGTCTTAGAATATTTCTTAACCATAATGAGCACGATATGCTTGCTGGAGGATCTAGTTCCAACAAGATAGAAAGGTCTGGCTACTTGGTAAGACCAAAGCCATAATATATACACAAACACAGATGGTGTTCCTCCATATTTTCGTCTCGATGTAAAGAATTAACTTAAATTTTTTTTCAAATCGATGAATAGGCAGAATAGGACCGTTTGGATAGCCACCACGCTTCTCTGACTACCCTAACTAGATATATATTTCTGGGGCTATCTCAAAAGTAAAGAGTATGTGGTATGTGAACAAACAGGAGACTATTAAAAGATTGAAAAATCGTGTCAGGAAAGTTCAAAACATAACACTAGAAATTCTATCAAATATAGATCGGCCCTATTTAAAAAAAAATGTCGGTAATGTTATAGCTCAAGAATTCAGACGGCATACGTCATACGAACAAATGAATGATTCATCATATTTTCATCAAAATATTTAAGAAATTGCAACTGACAATAATGAAACTATATATTACACTTAATTTTTATACTATGTATTGCACTAAATTACAAAAAATTATTGTTTTTAATGCAACAAACTAAGAAAATTATGTTGACAATAAAAACAATTGCGTACGTCAGTCGTGACGTAAGTTGTCTGAATTCTTGCCGCAACTATACTAATTGACCTGTTGAAAAAAAGATATAAATTGTGTTCCATAATTTTGGGAGAAACTGTATAGTCATACATTATTTTATAGCCGGTTACATTACGTAGTACTTACTTGATTTGAATCACAACTTTCTGAATTATTGCAAACTAATTTAAATAAATAGTAGAATACTTTCACGTATTATTTTATTAAATGTAGAAAACATTCACTGCTCACGTCCGAACAAATAATGAAATGTTTAGTAGTGGTTTTAAAGCTTATGTGGTGGTTATTTAATCAGCTATAGTTTCTTAGGTGGCTATGCTGTAGCTAAGTAACTGATCGCCACCACTAACAGAATTGATTTGTACTTCTCCAATCTTAGTTCTTCTCGGACCAAGCTTCGTGAGGGACGGACCCTGAATCAGAACTTATGGGCTCGCCCATATATTGATTTCGCTTTCCATTGCTGGTACTACAACTATACAGTCGAAAAAACTACTCAGACAACAATGGTGTTCTGCGTAGCCAGCAATGTAGAGTACCATTATAACTATAATAAACCTTAAATTAATATACAACATCCATCCAAAGAGGTGAGTAAAAGATATATTATTCAGAAATGTGTGCCATCAAAATAAAAAATTGACGTGACCCGTTAATTTTTATTATTTCAATTTAAAAATTTATAAAGCAGGTTGAACGTTTAGGTGGTCCACATTGTATGTTGAACTATGTAAATACCAAATTAGAATTTATGAATAGTTGGGTAAAGGGTGGAATTTTAAATTTTATGACAAACTCAGGCCATTACCAACTTTCTTTCCCAGTTCAGATTTACGGTCCAAGTAATGTCGCAAAAAAATAATCTCATTAATTCCACCGAATCCAATTGGTGTAACGCTGCGCTACGCTTTGACGAATTTAATAAAGTAGAAAATTAGCCTTTCATTATGGTGATAAATTGATAAAATCTCATTGATAAAGCAACACAAATTTCAGTGAGATTGAATAAAGGGATGAAAATTAAGTTATAACAGAGAAATGAGAAAATACTCAATGGCCAATGAATAATAAACGGACGTTTCATTAAAAGTTGTCCGCGATATTAAAGCAGTTTTACTCTGTTTTTATTATTTCATAATAATCGCATACAAAATTTAATAATCCTACGGTCTCTATGAGCTGCGAGCTACTTTTAAAATAAAAGTATAGCGAAGAATCTAATATTTATTATTTGCAGAGAATCTGCAAAATTAAATTTTGGTATATTACTCTCCATTTATAAAGAAGTTTGGAAATAATGGGAGTAATATCCTATCTTCAAAAAGCAGCTGCTAAAGTGCGAATGGTGATTGATGTTCCTTAATGGATTACATATTGCAAACGTGAAATTAGAACAGAAAATATTTTAAAAGTTACTATGTGTTTTATAATTAAGGTCCGTAGATGATTCGCGCATAACTGAAAAACCAGAGCAGAATATCTCTGTAACTACTCATACTTGAAACAAAGCTAACATGGAATGTTCATTTGAAAATAAAATTAAAAACGGCGTACATATCTTATGAGCAGTGCCGTAGGACAATTGGTAAAGCCTGGGGAATAAAATCAAAGGTAGTCATGTGGATATACCATTGTGAGATCAATGTTAGCCTATGGGGCTGTCGTCTGTGGTCGAAACTTTAACAGACGACAGATAAACAAAAACTGAATCAGATACAAAATATTGCTTGCTTGAGCATAACTGAAGCTATGCGAACTACGCCCACCATAGCAATGGAGGTAATGCTATGTCTGCCACCTTTGGATATTTATCTAAAGTGGCTGTGACAACTATGCTTCGCCTTAAAAATACCAGTATTATACCAGATGTAGAATGTGGAGAGGTTAGAAGTCTTTTGCTGACAGTACTTCTTCCAAGTTTGCTTTTGAAAAAGCGTACACGGTAATAACCAGGAGTGAGGAGACGTCCTGTGAGGATTTAATCAACATCTTCAAGGACGGATCAAAAAGAAAGGAAAGTGGCAGGATGTGGAATCTATTCCAGATCCCTGTACATCTAATAACAATGGGATGCATAGGCATGCTGCCGTAGTAGAAACGGAATTAGCAGGTATAACTATTCGCCAAAGAAATTGTCCGTAGGCATATAACGCACAAAACCATTAAAATCTACGCATATAGTAGACAATCACTACTGATATTAAGATAACAACTAGATCAGCATGGCAGTGCGTCCAAGCACTGAAAGTGGCCTCAACCGACAACAGCATATCTGTATATTAGGGACACGAGCGATGCTATGGCATTAAAACGGCTGATAAACTGGCTAGAAGTGCATTGTGTCTCAATATCTTCGGATCTGATTCCTTCATTATGCTTCTACTTTCCTTTAAATTATTAAGGAGAAGACCCACAAAGAATTCAGACGATGGTGAGGTGAAACAAATAGCTGCCAATTTGCTAAGGAGTTCCTAGAGTATCCCAGCAAGAATACAGCTATACCTGGCTATGACTATAATGAATTTTCGTCTAGGGACAGGTATTAAAACTACACACTATTGGCTAAGAAAGCACCTGTATTATGTTAGGAATTGTGAAGCACCTGTTTGTAGGGGTTGCGGACAGAAATATGGTATAGTGCTTAATGCACTCTGTGAGTGTACAGCCTTAAAATTCCAAAAAAAATACCCCTTTTTAAGGGTGGTTTCATGAAAACAGAGCTGTGGACAGTTTCCGGTGTTTCAATCATATATAGAGGTGACCATTTTGCAAGCAATGGCAATATTTACTACCTTAGTGTATTTTTTTGCATAAAACACGTTGCACATAGCCGGAGTGCCAAAAATAAACGAAACAACCTCAATGAGCTAAATGGAAATAGGGTTCTAAACAGTGCCCAGTCGTATCTTCGCCGATCTTGTTAGTATACCACATTAGGGCCAGTACGGAGGTGTGTGCTAAAGGGGTTAGCACTGTTTGAACCCTCTAGAGCTAGAGTGTCAGTAGCGATTGTCTACTATCTGTGTAGATTCTAATAGTTTCTAATAGTTTGGGCAATTTATTTGGCGGCTATGATAATCGGGCCTATGATCGAACACATCCAGTTAGCATTAACAGGCTTGTTAACGGTAACTGGTAGGTTAATCAGAAATTCGTATGATTGACACACTTGTCAAGTTTATTTTTCCCAGTTACTTAACTTGAGAATGGCCACGTGACCCAGTTATGAAACTGCTTAAAATAACCTGCCGTTAAATGTAACAGGGGCCTTTCATTGGTCAAATTTTAATTTTATTTCTACGACGTCTATTTGATATATCATTTTACTATTTATTTGCCTAGCACAGATCAATTTCCTAAAGGTTTTCAGTGCCTACGTAAACTGTAATTCTTTCCTTAAAAAGTGAGAGATTATTTTTTAATTTTATTTCTAAAGCCAATTTATTAGATTATAAATATTTCAATGTACGAAGGAAGTGTTTGTGAAATAGATTTCTTTCATGGAGGAATTTCAATGCAAGATAAGTAATATTTTATAGTTATTTATTTGACCAGAAAAACAATTTATTTTATTGTAATTGAATAGCATGCATAGAAATATAATTAAATAAATATTTGGTAAATTTCTAATAATAAGTAATGTAGATTTTTTAAACAAGTATGAAATATACATTTTATCTTTTTTTACTATATTTTTATTATGTATTTCTAATGAATTACAGTAAGACTGGTAGGCCATTTATACTATACCATATTGATTTAATCAAGGCGTAGTAAATAGTAATTAACACAGTTTAACAGATTACATGCCTAACGGTACATTTTTCATTTCCTACGAAAAACTACAAATATTTAATATTTCTGTTAAATTTTATTAGTTTTCGCTTCCTGATGAAGTTTTCTGCTCTTTCTTGTTACATTCTGCTTCCACCCTGCAAGGACCTTATATTAAAAAAATTAAATAATTATCTCAATAAGTTAATTATGAAATATTAAACGTACCTATCGCCATAGTTGGTTTTTTTCCTATGCCCAAAGAATTTATATGTTTTACATTTTATATGTCTACATCCTTGTATTCATTAGGCTTTATTTTTCCTCCCAACAATATTTCATTACATTTAATGAAATTTAGCATTTCTTTATATTAGCATTAGATCGTGGACCCTAATTTTCTCGCCACTTATACCCACTCTTAAGTATCTATGATTTAAATTTGAATTGCGTTAGTTGACCATTTTTGACATTTGAGTGACAACAGACGTATGGTAAAAAATTAACTGCCATGACAGGGTTACCTGGCCATAATAACAGGCACAGATAACTGGTTGTTCGATCATAGCGATCTTTCCATTTTGGTTAAGACCTCAGTTATGCCCACCCAGTTATCGTAACTTAACTATCATCGGTTACACTAACCTGAATGTTCGATCATAGGCCCGCATACCTGCTAATTCCGTTTATACCACGATAGCATGCCTATCCATTACCCACTGGTATCGAAAATGTAAGTAATTGGAATAAATCCCACATCCTGCACCTTCATTTTTTTCGATCCGTGTGTGAAGATGCTGAAAATGAGCTTCTGATAATAAAAAACTTTCTCACAGAATGAAACTTTGCTTAGAATATTTAGAAAGGTGCGTGACATAAATTTTCTTTTATAAAACGAAATAGAAAGAGACTGATAGAAGAAGAAAAAAATATGGCAAATAAATTATTTCTATATTTACTATATCTTACACAAATATTAGAATACCGAAGTGTCAATCGAACAATATATTTTATATACTCATAGATTATATAAACACTGACGGACAAATATACGATGACAAAAGTGGCACTATTTTGCATCATATGGAACCTGGTGCTCTAGTATATATGGATAGTACACCCTATATAATAAGATTGATCGTAGTATACTAGAATCAGTTTCCAATCGTCAGATTCATCTAAAACAAAGCATTTTCAACCTTATGCGGGCAATATAAATGCAATGTGTGTGCGTCTGACATTTGAAAACTGTTTCCAACTATTTTACGAACAGGCCTAATAGCCGACGATAAGTGTTCACGTGTGACAGTGCTAGTAACCGGTAGTGTGTATGTAAATAGTGTAGCGTATTACGTGTTAAAGATGGATGGTGGCAGAGCATTGCCGTCTAAAAAAATAGCATTCTGCGGGTGAGTATTAACTTTTTAAAGTAAACTATTAAAGTTTTATGAAATCTTGTCCCTTGCAACCCTCACCTTCTATACTCATCTAAGTGCTGTGAATGAATCACTCTGTATTATGTTGGACCTCTCGTATAGATAAAAAAGAATTATCTACAATAAAACCATTTACATACATACTGTAATATTTTTATCTTGCAATTATCACATTTACTACAATAGTTATTTATGCAGCAAGTACAAAAAGTAAGTGTTTATTGCACGTGACGTGAAATTGAACAACACGTCGAGTGCAATAAACACTTTTTGTACGAGTTGCAAACAATATTTTTTCTACATTCATACAAATACCAAAATATGTTTTATTTAGATGACACTAACTCTAGGAAAATATGACGTCGATTTGAACATTTATGTTTGTGATGATGACAAAACGCTGAAGTAGACCACAGTGCTAAAGGAGTCCCTGAAACAGCAAGAACAGCGGAACTTGAAGAAGGAATTTTACATGAAATTGAGGAGAACCCCGAAACTAGCACGAGGAAAATCGCATTTAATGTTTCACACGTACTTGTTTGGAAAATTCTTATCGAAAATTTGTTATATCCATATCACATTCAAAGAGTCCAAGCATTACTCCCTAGAGATTTCCCGTAGCGCATTAATTTCTCTGAGTGGTTTCTTCAAGAGCTGCTGGAAAATCCGCTATTTGACAAGTACATTCTTTTTACCGATGAAGCTAGTTTCTCTCGAAACTCCATACGAAATTTCCATATTAACCATTTGTGGGCGGATGAAAACCCTTTTGCAATTGTTGAATCAAATCATCAAGAACAGTTTTCATTAAATGTTTGGGTTGATATTATTGACGAAGATCTGCCGCCAATGCTTGAACTTGGGGAAAAAACTTTTGGTTTTAATTTTTTCACGTCAAAATGGTGCGTCGTACGAGAGTAAGTCTAGGGACCGAATTTGCTGTAAAATAAATATAGATTTTAAAAATAATTATAGTTTTTAGAGAAAGCAGTGGCGTACCATTTTTTTCTTCAGAAATGTTTAGTTCAAACCTCGTACGGACGTCATTGTCAAATATTTTAAAACATTTTTTACATCAAACAATGCTCCTTAATGATTAATAGGTGTGTACAAAATTTCATAAAAATATCTGGAGTGATAAGAAAATTATAATAAAAAAGTCATTTTTTTCTTAAAACTGTAACACCCTGTAGCTCACAAATTAAGAGGTTTAGGACATATGTTAATATTAAGTTTTCTTCTTAAAATGATCGAACGATTGACACCCTTAAGTATCGGCATTCAATTAATAAACACCCATGTATACTTTTTTAACTAAATTACCTACGTCCATATTTCCTAATAGTTTATTTACTTTATTCTATACTTTAATTTTCTTCTATCTTTATTATCAGGGTTTTTAAAATTTGTTTTATTATGAATTCAAACGGCTTTGTCTCTTTTTGTATTTATCACAATACCTACTTTGTCATTGAATAATAAGTAGACTTTGTCTTATTTCAATTAATAAGAACACCCTTATTGAAATACCTTTTAGAAAGAGGTATTTTCTTATCTGAACTCCATGTATCGAAATTTGAACGCATGCCCTGATTGTTACATTAATATTTATTGTTTTATAAAATCGAGAATAGAAAACACAGTGATATATTAACATATTTATTAATCTAAACATATTCAGTACACTAAATACTTATTTACTAACAATGCATTTTATAATAATTACAGTATTAGTCAGACTGTTAAAAAATTATTTTAGGCACAGTTTTACATTGGCCTTACTACAGCTTCTAACCTTATACATAAACCATTGCAAATGTGACTTTTTGATCCATTATTTCGAGGAGACCACTCTTCCTCCAGTCAGTGACTACAATAGCATACTTATATAGCCGTGTCCACATTATGCCGAATGGTGTCGATCGACAAACCTAGAGCCATTTAAGTAAAACTCTAGTTGACTCTCTTTGACATAGTTTTTTAATTTAGATATTAAAATAATGAGTGATGCAGAAGATATTGCAGTGGCCACTGCTGCAATTATCATTGCAATTGTTGGAAACCAACAACAGCATCGGCGTCGTCCTTGGAGGTTTTGGATACGGCCCAGCTTGGTCAATAGCAGGAAAAAGTATCCCACACAGGAATTTATGCAAGATTTACTGCTAGATGAAATTGATGATTTAAATCTGGAATACAGATGTGACGCAGGTTTTAAAAACTTTTTTAGAACGAAGAGTTCCGATTTTGAAAATTTATTGAGAATGATTGCGAAAATGACTACGTTTGTAGATAGCTAGTACATATGTAAATGTTCGTGTTTACATCGGCTGGCACTTAAAATGTTAAACAACATGCTTCAACACGTCTACACTATTCGAATAGACTTGGTTCGGGTTGCGTTCGACTCGACCCGACATGACTGTACCGACATTGTCGATCGACCGCGTCGATCGACACCATTCGGCATAATGTGGACACGGCTTATTATATATTTTTTTATCATTAAAATACTTATCTTTATGAATTATTATCCTGCTTCACTGAATCATTATTGTAGGTATAGTAAATACATAAGAAAACAAATATTTTTCAGTCTAAACCATTATAACATTAAATTTGTACAATTAACAATTTATTTCCACTAAACAATGATCTATAATAAATAATGCTTATAGAATGGCATTATTATATAATATTGATTTTCTAGGATGAGAAGATGAGAAATAAGTAAATTATAGTAGATTTAGTATATAATAATCTGTTATATTGTTTAATATATTCCATATTTACACTAATGTAAAACTAAATTATCTATTTTCGATACAAGTTACGAAATAATGGTGTTTTAGGCACGCGACGTGAAGTTAAGGGCCTAAAACACCTATTTCGCAACATGCATCGAACAAAATTTTTCGTAAAATCGTCAAATAAATACTCAAAATATTTTCGACAAACAATACAAAAATTTTAAAAAGTTATGAAATTCAGGCCGTGTGACGCAGATTCTAATGATACTGAAAATTCTGAAATAGAAAATGAGGCGGAAGCTAGCTACTTTGACTTCTGAGAAATCGAAATTGTACCAAAAAAATTTGATATTTGGTGTGTCGAAACAAACGTATGTAATATTTCGGAAAAAGTTATACTAGCATACTTGTCCCAGTTGTTTTTAAAATGCACTCTCTACATTATGGAGTAATTCCATGCTGCAAACTACAATTTATTTGAAAAAAAAATATAGATATTAGTAAATATACTAATGTTATTGCTTTTCTCGAAAGGAAAACAAGTGGTTATAGACCCAGAAAATCCAGAATATTTTCCAAGGAATAGGTTGAACGGTTTATCAAACAGGCAGATGGTAAAAAGAACTTATTCCAAAAAGTTATCTTCATTGTTGGTATATTTGGAGTCTGTAGGAGAGAAGAATTAACTTATTTAGGTACAGAGAACATTGAAGATGCCAAGTCGTTCATTAAAGTGAATATTCCCAATATAAAAACTAATGTTCCTAGATTATTTACAATGTCAGAGGAGCGAATTTTTTGGAAATTTTCAACAAATATGCAAGTCTACGTCCATCCATCATTGATCACAACCCATTTTTTTATCACATACAGGAATTCAAAATGTACCACACAAGCAGTGGCTACAAATAACATAGATTCGATACACCGGGATGCAGCTGTTATATTCTTCCAATATTGAAGTTATACGAAGCGAAGTGAAGAAAAAAATATATGTTCACCTAATGTCCAATTATCCGATTTGAAAGATTGTGTTAATCTTATATATAAAACTCTCGTGTCACAGTGTTAGACGCCATACTCCTCGAAAACGGCTTGACTGATTTTTATGAAATTTTATATGTATATTCGGTAGGTCTGAGAATCGGTCGTAATCTATTTTTCATACCCCTAAATGATAAGGGTGGTCCAACCCAAACATTTTTTTTTATTTTTTGGACAAAATTTTTTTTATTTTTTTATGATGTGGCATTAAAAAATATATACAACCCTTAATTTTCATCCTTCTATCACAAGCCCCTATTTTTTAATAACCATTTTAGTAATTTAATCATTTTTCACCCTGGTCGATAACTGATCGATTATCACTAGATCAGTTATCCCCGCCAGGCGTCTACCGGTGTCACTTCTCACCCAGTAAACAGCATAGAGTAGGGATGAGAATGAAGTCGGTCTCCTGCCTCTCTCACACAATAAGCCTTCTCTCACTCCCTACATAGTTTTCGACCATTATTATTGTGTATAAATCGAGCGTAATAGTGACGTTTACAATTATCATTTCACCTTCTAAGTGTAATTCTCAAGTAAATTTATTATTAATTTGCTGGGCCATAATTATTTATTTCCTATTTTATCAATAATTAATAAAATTATTAATTTTAAGTGTAGTTCTCATTATTAGTTAATTAAGTGATCTACATAACCTCAAAATTATACAACACGTGTCACGAGCTCCCGCCAACAACGGCTATTATTTTACTATATGGTTATTTTTTTGTACAGTAAACAATGGCAACAAGACGTAAAGGGGCTAATTTGGGCCGTCAAACACGTAAAATTGCAGGCACGTGAAACAATTCAAAAAATGAATGTTTCGTGTTTTGTTATTGTTATAGGCCGTCATCGTTCACAGTGCTCCATTCCTCTTTTAGTCAAATACCACATCTTCACACACTTACAATAAGTTCGTTATTTTTTATTTAACTACCAAAATATTCACTAGAAATAATTCATATGGCAAAACAACGTTTGCCAAAATTCAGTTATTTTATTTTACGCACGTGTTTAAAACAATCTTTTTACGCAAGACCGTCATTTCGATATTGAAATGACAATCGAAATGTCATGGAACGATTTTACGAAAAAACATAAGGTGCCCAACCACTGAAAAAAAGCGACGCCTCCTGGAGGAAAGCGACATCTAAACTCACTTATTCACTATAGACCGGAGCAACCGAAGAGAAAATAATGCGTGGCTTTTGACAGATACACCTCTGAAAGCGGTTTTAGAGGGGAATTATCTGCGGCAAACAGTCTGCACTCAGCAGACTATCTCCAGTGCCCTCTAACAGTTGCTGCGATCGCAGTCGAGTGCTACGTGAAACTGCGGCTTTATGACACCGCACAGAACCGCTGGTCTCTCTAGCTGATGTATAAACAAGTCTCCTCGAAAATTAATGTATTAATTCACCACAGACAGTAGTGCATTTTGCCACGCGGTATTTTACCATCGGTCGTTTAGTCCCAGGAAAAAATGTCGCTTTCCTTTGCTGCTTTTCCTTAGTGGTCGAGCATGATTTGTTAATGTCTAAATAAGCCTGATATCTATACATACTTATACAAAATTACGATTAAATGGAATACATACAGTGCCAGTGAAAAGTTGTGGCATAAGTGCCCAATACGAATACTTTTATTACTATTACTATATGGATTCGGCACTTGACATTGACTACCTACGGAAGCTCTATGCATTTTTTGGTCGTTTCAAGATCCAGAAACTTGGTATCTCCTACCATATAGCATTTTTTAATATTGTCTGTGCTTTGTGTGTATGGAAATCTGTACCTAGTTCAGGTAGGTATATAATGTGTCTAATGTCGTTCAAGAAAATTACTATTGTAATTTTTTTGTGCAAATATAGAAAATTGTAGTTATAGCTAAATTAACTAGGGCCGTAGCTAGGAGGCACCTGATGGGGTTGAGATGGGGTTGAGCTTCCCTGATGAAAAAATGTAAACATAGCAGTACCTTAGCAACTTTTTCTAGAAAATTAAGTCTCAAATAACAGAGATAATATAGGTATACTTTTTCGTGCAGAATGAACATTGTGAAAAAAAATGGAAGAAAAATAGAAAAGAACTTAAAAACTAAATAGCATTATGCATAACTAGTGCTCTCTGTGATAAAACTAGCATATTAATCATGGTGAAACAGACTACTTACACACAAAATTCTATTAAAATCAGCTGGAGTTCAGTACTCAATCCAAGGGATTATTTATTTTCTAGGGACCCTAGAGTCCCTAAAAATTAGAATTTGTGAAAATAAAACTCAACTACAGTTGACCCTATGTGCCCATTTTTCCTAGTATTGCTAAATTATTCTATAATAAGAAGGCAATATTATGTTTTAGAGTCTTGAAAAAGTTGGTTGTCTATGGTTCTGAAGTTAACATACATACTATTTCTGAAATAAGTCAGCTTCTTCAAAGAAGTAATCGAAAATCAGCAATTTTC
Organism: Monochamus alternatus; assembly: GCA_037114965.1. NCBI lineage: Eukaryota > Metazoa > Arthropoda > Insecta > Coleoptera > Cerambycidae > Monochamus > Monochamus alternatus. Next base: position 29,301,312 of record CM073428.1, on the reverse strand, counting down.
ATTGAGTAACCAGTAACCAAGGTCCAAAGTCTCATGTATTACAGAAATACGATACAGATGTATTGTTTTATTTCAAAATGTCTTATTCAAACCAAGAATTAGAATGTGGTATTAATGTAGGCGACGGACGAATACTATTTATATATAATGTGGTTTGCATTACACGAAGAAGCAATAATTGCAAAAAACATTACAAATCGACTACACACAACTTTAATTTGACAATTTGTTTATCTTGAAATTATAACAGGTTGCTTGATAAATTAATAAATTCAGTAAGTTAACTACAAATGAAAAACAATTTGGATGACAAAAAAGATAAACAAACAACATTCTATAACTTTACTTCAGACAAATGAAATATATATAATCTTATATTTCTTATCCGAGTAAAAATTTATTCGAATACCCAACTGAGTTCAACAGAATGAATATATTGACATGTGGTTTTGATTTATATCTAATTTACACTAATAGAAATGCTATATGGGAGATACATAATTTTGCCCCATTTTTATCTATACAAGTATACCACCAAAGAATGTTATATAACATATTTTTGCCAAAACTATTTTAACAATTTTATATTATTCTAATATCACATTGAAATAGTTTAATCACATAATATATGGTATCTACACATACACAGTAGTGTAAAAGAATGTAAGTTTTCATCTCGTCACTTTAATTTCAGCCTACTAAGTAAAACATTATCTAACAGTAAGGTTTACTTGTAGTTATTTATAAATTGTACAATATGTTATCAGAAATTAACTGCCACTACTATATATCCATTCGAAACTAACATAATTGATATCCACATCTCTTAAAACAATTATTTGACAATAAACTTTGGTACTTACGGTTTTATTGAAAATTTATATATTTTTCTATTTTCAACAGATCATTTTTTCTTCAAAGAAACCTTTAACTTAATTCTTATATAAAAAAACTGCATTTTTAAAAATTACAGGAAAGTAAGTACAATTTAAAAACAGGGAAGTAAATATTAACAGTCTAAAAAGGATTATGGTATTAAAGCCTAACTCCACTGATCACAAGAAGAAAAAAACAAATTAATGTTTAATGAATCATTTTTTCTCTGTTGATATATAAACTGTATTAATTCCTGCAGCAGCACACTATTTAATATGTTGAGTAAACTTTAAGACATATTAAATAAAAACTTACATTCAGGTTCCTTAGATATAGATTAATACTTACGCTTTCTGCAATTGGTACTACTAAGCATGCTCCACTTTTGCTCTTAACTGTTTGTATGATATATTATGTTGTAGTAAATAATAAAATAATTACCTAAGTGAAATTGTTGATCTGTACTGTTCATTTGAAATTCAATTTTTATTTAAGCACTTATTACTTACTACAATATGTGATCAACATCCTATACTGGAAACATCATAAAAACTAATGTAAAATAATTTTTTAATAAATATATCTTTGCTAACAGGTTATTCTTTTGTGCAAAGTAAATAAAAATATTTTACTATATCCAATCATTAGATTGATAGAAAAGCTTATAAAACCAATAATCTAACTATCAAAATACTTAATATAATTAATTAAAAATAATCGTAGTTTGAATATTTAAATCAGTGTGAGAAAAATTTTATCAATTTAATTATATGTTAAAGCAGTTATATTTTTTACATTTCTAATTTCATGTATAATTTGTCACATGTCAGCATTGTTTCTTCTCTGATTCTTGTGACTTGAAATATTTTCCCCGATAAAATGGAAGATATTGCAGCACGGCCTTCCATTCAGTGAGGTAACAAACACAGATAAGAGCTGTAATACTATAAGTAATAGCACTAGGAACGAACAGGGACAATATTTTTTTCTGCTTTGATCCAATAACCTTTATAAAGTGGGGTAACTCTACTGAAAATAATCCTTTATCTGTCGGACGCTCTCCTGGTGTTACTTCATCTGTTGAAAACTCTGATTTTGCTTTACGAATTATTTTGGCCTTAGAAATATGGCCTTTTGTAGAACATTTAGACATTTTGGTAAAGAAATTTTAAACATTCAATTTGAAAATGAAATGGACAAGAATTTGTTACTTGACTTTGACTTTTATTTTGCTTTTGACAACAGTTAGTTGTATCTGCAAGTGAAGAATGCAGTGACATCTACAGTTATATTTCAATGTTTAAATTTATTTTAAATTTACTAATTTTATATCTAATTAAAAGAATCAGGAATTTATCAAGTTATATTGATGCATGGTACATTACTCCAACAAATAATTCCCTAGCATAAAAAATTAAAATTAAACCTGGTTTATTGGCCCATTTTGGTAATATTTGCTACTAATATGTATTAATGAATACCTGTTTTACTTACATTCAATAATTTTAACTAATTTTTATTTTAAATTTGTTTAAGATTACGTTATATTATGTGCTATCACAATTAGTGATAATGAAGCATGGGGTCCATACTATTATTTAGGGAATGATTTATGTGCTTAAATTTTTGATGAAAACATTTCAAAATAAATTAGTCAAATAAATAACAAAAAAGTTGCTGTTATTTTAAATGGAGATGCACATATTTGTACATAATATATTTTTCCTTAATTAACTTTTAAATATAAACAGTATTTTTCATAAAATTATTAGATTAATGCTACAACTTTATGAAAAAAAGAAAATAATTTTGAGAAAAATAAAATGAATTAATAATGGGAAAAAGAATTTTCCTTATACTTCATATAGATTTGAACAACTTCTTTGGAGATCTCAGCCCCTCTCCACTTAACTTTTTGTGGACATAAAAAGTTTTTCTAGTTTCCGTGTATTAAAAATTATTACTTTAATTGATGATTGATTACACTGATGAGGAGCTGGTTGTTATGTTAATTTTTACTGTAAAATTTAGAATTTTTAAATAAAGACTAATAAATTGATCAATTTATTATAACATTTCAAAACATATTACCAATATTTGTTAGGTTCTATGATTTTGTTGAATTTCACTTGTACTATATTATAAATTTAATGTTAAGTACTCAGCAACTATTTTTGTGTATTTTCTATTTGGTTTATTGGTCTATTATTGATGTATTATTATTTTATGTATGTGTATACTTTATTTCGTCTTGTAATCCCATAGAAAATAAAAAAAAATAAATATAGCAAACTGTGATGATTTCTTGAACAAAAAATTAACTTCTCTACTTCTCTATAACTGAATTGACATTTACCAATATTTGATCACAAGAAACATAATTGGTATAGGGTTTGTTCCAACACAGCAAGAATCGATAATGAACCATCCAGAACTGCAATGTGTTGGTCAAACATTTCTCACGGTTCTGAACCAGTTCTTGACGGCTGTTGGGAACAGACCTATAATGTATGGTGCCCAAATGTATGGAAATTCACAATTTTTTAAAACACCCTATACAAAAGAAATAGTTCAGACAAAAGCTTTTTAGTTACTTTTTTTTTGCGCATTTTGTTTCGAAGACAGTAATTTTATTGCTATATCAACCAATTTGCTTTTTTTATAAGGCGTCATACAATTTTTGCTCCTTATTTGAAATTAACTCTTTTTTGGTACAAACATGTAAAATGTGCATGAGATTGCATTACAAAATTTAAATATCCAAATTTGAGAGCTTTGTCGAAGTAAAGATAAGGATTTTATGAATCCTAATATTAATTAAAACATATTAATTTCAGTTACAATCTATAAGTGTTAATTAATTATTGCTTTCATTTAAGATGTTCAAAGAAAATGACTTATAAGTCTGTTATTATAGAGTTGTTGGTCATAAGTACAAAAAAATGGTCTTAGTTTGCTGTAAACATGATTTGTAGCATTCAATTACCCATTAAACTGGCCAATTTTGATCATTTTTTTAGTGACTATTTCACTGGGTTAAAAATTATTGTTAAAACTCTTTTAAATTCATTGTTTCAGAAATAAATTCTGTTTTCGTGTCATTAATGTAATGTTTCCAATATAGTGTTTTCTTTACATTATATGTAATTAATACATAAAAGCTTAGCTACTGCTTTGTCATTACTACACAAACATTTTTCGTATGGAGATATGTTCCGAAAAATCTCTATAATATGCAAGTTACAATTTTATTAAGCCTACAATAGCAAAAAATTCCTTCAACTGAAAAAAAGTACTGTACAGTGGGTCATAGTGGGGATAGAAAAAAATTATATATTTACAAATTTGCCTTTCATAAAAAAATTTTGCCTGTCGAATAATCATATTACCATTTTCTAATGAGCACCCTGTATATCAAAATCTAAATTTATCTACATCCATGTAATATGTAGTTTTGGCAGCAAAAGTTTTTTGATGAACAACTTTTCTCCAAAAAATAAGTATTTCCTAGTTGAATGCAGCATACAGGATGTTTGAAAAAGATATGGCAATATTGCTATATCTGATAAAATATTGAAAAATAAGTGGGAATTACTTTAAATGTATTCTACTAGTGTATGAGATACAGGAAATTTAAGATTTAGAAAATGAAATTTTGAATGTAATTATTTTAAAGCACGTTACAACAAAATCTGATACAGCCATGTTTTTGGTGGTGCTGAGTATGCTGATGTTATCAGAATTTCTGCACGAAGTAGAGAGCACTAATTGATAGCACTTCTGCTCAGATTTCATTGTGTAACTCATTGTGGATCAGGCTTTTCCCTTTCTAAATTATGTGATATTATGTACAAGTTTACACAAAAAAGTGCTTTTAGTAAATTTGTTAATAATGCACCATTTTCGAGGAAAATGCAAAAGAACTGTTGTAAAGTCAACCAGGTGATCTCTGTAATAGTACTTATTTATTAAATGTGTATGTATCAAACCCTATACTCTTCCATTGATAAGTCATATTTTATATAAATCAAATGCAGGTATGTTGTTTATTCTTTGATTTACATAGTAATTTGTCCTCTTAATATTGTAAATTTGTCAAGATTTTATTTTGTTTGTTTTGTGCTAGCTAATGGAAACTTATACCCATTAGGGTATAAAAGTTATTGTACTTTTCTATAATAGTATGAATGCAATTGCTGTTCTTTTGCTATTCTCCAGACACTAGAAGATGTCGCACTTACCTGAAAAGAAATTTTTCTTCAATGGTTGGATCTTCAAAGACAGAATCTAAAATATATTGTTCTTTTTGAGCAGTTCTAGCTGATTTAGATATACAGAATTATATTTTATAGCTTTAGCATCGCCAATTTCTTTACAAAGCCTTTCTACTGCCTGAAAGTCATTTTCTATTTGGCATCTGCCTTAAACAATATTTTGGAATACTAACTTCTGCTGTGGTACTCTTAAAACATTCCCCTGTCAACATCTGCACATCTGCACTGCTGGTATAAGTTTCCATTATGATTATGTAGTAGCACATAACAAACACAGAGCAGAATAAAATCTTAACAAGTTTGTAATATTCTGAAACTTCTTTGAAATATATGACATCACTGAAAAAGTTCGGTGTCTTACACATACTTATATGCTTGATAAATAACTACTACAACACAGATGGTCTCGTTGATTTTAGAAGTTTCTTTAATTTTCCTTGAAAATGGAGCATTATTAACAAATTTATTAAGAACACCTTTCTTATTCAAAAGTCTTACATAATAACATATGACTTGTTGGGAAAACCTAACTTCAAAAAAGATACAGAATAAAATGTCAGCTGAAGTGCCAGCAAATAGTGCCCTCTGCTTTGTACGAACAAACATAACATAATCATGTTTGGCAAGACCGAAAACTTGTAATATATTTTGATGAAATTGGTGATGGGCATAATCAGAAAATTTCAGAATCGAATTCTCCCGATTTAATTATTTTAATGTTCGGATGGATAGTCGAACCATCAAGCTTATGCAACCAGTACTACTCAAATGTGTTGAATAGGGTGTACTGTATCACATACTGTAGACTCCAATCATCGTCTGCTAAATCGCAGCAGCTGTGCTTTATCTATAAATATTTAGACAGAAGCACTTTGTGTGGGCAAGAATAGTATCAGAGGTGTAGTTTTAGTCTCAAAATAATAGATAACATATATACAACTTTTTTATAAAGCAAATTAGATAAGTTATCTTTATTAAAAGGTAAGCCACAACAGTGTCAATATCAAATGTCAAATTCAGATATTTCTGACTCTGATATTTGTAATTCCAAATAGTAACACTGAAGTCGCCACACTAGAGTACATTACCGAATTCTAGGCGACACGATGTAGCAGACAATGCTTTAAATATTATTATGTTAGTTATGAAACTTCTTACTTCATTTTGTAAAATGAGTGCACTGTCTTCTTTAGTCTCTAATCTCTAGTTTGAAATTATTATAATAAATAAATAAATTTATTTCAAACACTTTTAAAGACAAAAATATTTTGGAATTGTTCGTCCAGAACTAGCAAAGATTTTCTATCGAATTCAACAGAAAAAAAAATCAAATTCCAATGTTTTTTTTTTTCATTATTATTATTATTATCATCGTAGGTTGCATACTACTGTGGTGTCACATAATTTCAATTACATACGCTAATAATCGTATTCCAAAGGTCACTTTAATTTTACTCGAATTAAGAGTTAATTTTAATTGGATTTCACCCATCAATAGGAATTATGTTGTGCTTTAAAAAATTTACAACGAAAATTATCTTACATGACCTGTATTTCAAAAATTAGTGGCTCTAAGACATATGTTCATTAAGTCTACTTATTTTTCTCCGTTTTGTCAACTTTAACAATATTGCCATGTATTTTGAAACACCCTGTTTGAATTATTATCTGATTTGAACGTATACACTTATAAATACTATTGTAATGATTTGTAATACTAACTATTCTTTCTGGTTTGTAAAATGAAAACAGATGGAATAAATTGAGTACCACTTTTTTATTATGATGATTATGATTCAGTAATATGTAAAGAAATTAGTTACAAATAAAAAAATAAAATAATACATGTAAGGTAATAATATATTTACAAAAAGTTAGTACAAAATAAATGATTACATGCAATTAACATATAAAATTAAATCTCCCAATCAATGGAACTTTTAATTCTTTGCTGATAATAATTTAAATTTACTGACACAAACTGTAGCACTGCATTTATTTCGAATACATACCTATCAACTACAACTACAAATCAAATAAAAACTTGTTCCTCATCCGACGTTGAAACATAAGTGCAGCTGTCTATGTCCATATCCATAACTTTCTTAACAGGTGTAACAGGATAACGAACGGGCCCCCTCCATTTTCTACTAAGCCCTAAACTGCGAGGTAGTGCTATAGGTGGTATAGTACAAACCGACTCATTTTCGGAATTTTTGGCAAATGGTTTGATACTTCTGAAGTATCTTCGGTCCAAAGAATGGAAATTCGACAGATCCACATCACGTTTTGGTATCATTTCCACTATAACTGCTTTGTCTCGTTCTGCGGAGTACAAGTGGCTGCAAGATTTTGATAGGTTCTTATTTAGGCTGAAGTTATCCATGGGGTTTTTTGTTTTTTTTCTCATCGGTACGTTTTCTCTTTCTGCTTCGATCTCGTAGCGGATATGTTTGTGATATGGTACCTCTGAATTGCATTTTGTGGAAGCGCCGTATTTATGGAAATTGGAAATGTCGTGGCAGCTTTCAGTTAGATGTTTCTCGATTGGACTATCACTGCACTTTGGATATGTTGGCCGTATTGAATTTACCTTAGTACTTGAATAAGATATTTTATTACTGGTAGATTTATCAATTCTAGGTTCTTGAATATGTGAAAAGTTTCTTCTGTGATTAAAATTAGAGTTATTGATTTTGCATTTAGCTGGCGTTATTCTAGATACTATAAACTCTACTTTGTGCCCACCATTTTTCAGCACATCTAGAGCTTGAATGTATTTCAAGCCAAGTAAAGATTTACCATCTACTGCTACGACTTGATCTCCGCTCATTATATTTCCCGATAGATGTGCAGGGCCACCTAGGATCACTGATTGGATGTAAACGTTTCCATCTGATCCTTCTGTTATTTGCATACCAAGACTGCCTTTCCTGTCCCTTTCAACGGATACTGTGTGCAAAATCCTCTCCTCGGTGAAAGACATGTTATTGAGTTTTTCTAGCAATGACTCACTTACTGATTCTTGGAAATCAGGTAAGAACTGTTGTGAGCATGCCTTTAAAGTAGAATCTAAAAAACGATAATTGTTGTCAATGTTATTACCAAATTTGGAACAGTCGTTCAGATTTTATAAAAACTTACCTAAAATATAAGCTTCATTTGGTGTGCACTCCCTAGTAGGGGATCTTGATATGGAAGTAGAACTACAATGCAATGAGACTGACTGCAAAGACATTTCTTCTAAATATTCATTACTGGATGCATTCACTGCTTCCATAGATCTGGATACTCTTGGTCCCACTTTATTAAAAGCTCTTGTTCCCATTTTGACACCCCTTCTTTTCTCTACGGTATTTATAGGAGGAAGTCCTGATAAAAAACTACTATCTAATATTAATCCCTTGTGAGATTTCTGCCCAGGGTTCTCATTTTCCTTATTTTGATAATCCTCATTTATTATATCTTCTAAATCACCGAAATCATTGACACTCTTTGTGCGTCGAAAATTATTGTCATCTTTTGTTGTCTTTCCACTAGATCTAGAAGATGCTCGAAAATCAATTTGGAATTCTGTCTCAGCATTCACAGTTCCATTGCTTGCCATATAATTTGACTTTTTTATGTTATTGGACATCATGTAGGTTGGATTTGTGAGGCCTTCTAATTTGCATAAAGAGTTTGTTTCATTTTTCATGTCCTTTAAAGGGATTCCAAACTGCTGAGAGAGACTCTGGAGAGATGTATATTCTGTCCGTAGACGCAGAAAAAACTGGTGATGTAGAGATGCTAATCGAAAGGTAAAGTAACTCCTGAAATACAAACACTGGGTTTCAGAATACGTAAAGTAATCAAAATATGCAAATTAATACTGAAATATTTATTATAAGTCTAACTTTTAACTAATTTCTAAATATTATATATCCTACTGCTCCAATTACAAAATTTAACATATTGTTAAGGACGTATAATTTAAAAATGCATATACTTGTATGGATTTTATTTCTTTTAGTTCTAAACTGTTAAAGAATTTAATGGAGAATAAGAAGAGGAATAATAAAGAATAAACATATTATAGAATTTATAAGGGGGAAAACTTGGAAAATCAAAAAGAATAAAATAAAGACAGGAGCAGAGTTGAGAGAGAACAAGTCTGAGGACAGAAACAAAATAAAATGGATCTCAAGAAGAAACAATAAGAAAAAAGGGCAGAGAAAGATAATGGAGCAGCAGTGAGGCAGGGGACAAAAAAAAGTAAATATTAATGGTAGACAGAGGAATGAAGAAGTGAGGAGAGTGAAAGAGAAATATGAAAAAAGAGATGAGAAAGACATAGATGGGCATGAGAGAGATGAATACAAACTTACTTTTTATAATCCATTTTCAGTTTATACTTCTTTAACTTCGATGCATGGTGCAAATTACTATGAGGTAAGACACACAAATAGTGCTTGCTGTAACACAATGTCTGTATACTCCTCCATTCGAACATTTCATAAAGTTGAGGTCCAAAATGACTTGTAGTTTGACCACGTTCATATAAATTTATGCCTTGAGAACTTATGTAGAGCCAAACATCTTTATGATTATTATCCTTTAGAACCTGATAAATATATAAATTATAAATCTTGGTAAAGATATATGAGGATCACTTACCCAAGTAGCTGTATAGAAATGTCCGCCATAATGTGGTAAAGACTGTGCAAAAGTGATGAAGTCTTGTTCAGCCTTTTCTGGATCTAAACCTTTCTTTGATATGTGTGCCTTAATAAGTTCTTGCCTTAAACGTTTTGAGTCTTCTATTACACATGACATTGTTTCTGGGACGTAATGTTCCAGAAGGAAATAATCCCTTGTTCCATGTTCCTGAAATTTAAACAATGCAATGTTTTAGCCACAAAATTATTAACCACAGTGATATTCAAGTGAATGAAATGATTCGTGAAATTTAAAACAGTTGTAATCACCTATTACTCTATCAAAAGGGGCTCTAAAACTGTGTTCAGTGTTCTATGATCAAAAGTATGATTAAATTTTTTGGATTTTAAAAATACTTACCCTTTCATTGTAATTGCCAAATTCGGCTTGAAGTGCTAGACCATTAAGTTCTATTATTTGTGTAAAGGAGCAGGGTAATTGGTGCTCTAAAATCGATCTCCTGAGTTGCAAATACAGCAAGTGCCTTGCTTGAGCTCCGCGTATTCCTCTTAAGCTAGGCAGGAAAAATCTGACTCTCATAAATAAAGTGAGAGTTACACACTGGGCGTTACCCGGTTGAAACGCCTTACAAATCCTGGTGTCTGAAGGAAGGAAAACGAAGTCTCCGGCAATTAGCGCCGACAGACCCAGCATGAAGTTTTCTTCAATGTGCTCCTTCTGTATTATCATCTAGAAATATTAAAATCATTAATGAGAGGAAATTATCTTCAGAATGTAAAAATAATTAACTAATTGTTTGTAACAGTAAAACACTCTAAGTGATTTAACATTTTATTGTTATAAATGCTGTAAATTAACAACTATTTAAAAACCTAAGCGAAGTAAATCTAACATATCGTTGCCATAAAATTATAAGGTTGTACGTTACAATTTTAACACTACAGCAAAACACATACAACTGTCTCAATTTCGTTGTAATTGTTTGGTATCTCGGCAACTACAAGATATCGATGGATGCGGTTTTCGCAACACAGAACTACTTTTTCGAGCAACTTAAGATGTTATAATAATTATAACTTTAATGAACCTTTTCCTCTTTGAGATACAGGAAAACATTAAAAAAAACTACATTTAAGAGACAGTTCATGTCTCAGAGAATAGCTGAGATATCGAAATGGTGAAAATTGCTTCTAATAGAGTCTATAAATAGAGTTCAGCCTACTTGAAATTTCTCTACAGGGTGTTTAAAATATGATCCAAACATACAGTTTTTGAATGGAACACCCTATATATTTATATGCTTTTCAATTGCATTAATCATTCATTCATGCTTTCCTTCATAGCTGCTACTATACAGAGTGTCCGGAAATGATTAGCAAAAAATTCGGGGGATAATTCTAGACCGAAAATAAATGTACACCTGCAGTATTTGTGTGAAGAACCAAGAACCCTTGTCGGCCACACCACCAGACATAGACCACCAGCTTTAGACTTTTTAGCCATAGTAGTATGCCATAGGTGAGATGACCGAAAATTGAACTGCTAATTCCTTCAAATTAATGTGCATATATAAACCAAGTGAAGGTGAGATTCAATGCCGGTCGGTGCATTAGTCTGCGGAGTAGTTGTTACCTGCAGCATTATTTATAGATTTAATAGCGCGTCGCCCAGGGCGAGAGGTCTGCGTTAAGTATCTGCTGTAGCGTAGGTCGCTTCCTGCAAGTCGAGTCGCTTAGGCAGAGCAGGAAGTAAGCAGACCACTTATATCTCACTTTCACTTGGTTTATATGTGAACATACATATGAAGGTACAGCCAGTTCAATTGCCAGTCATCTTACCCATGACACACTGATGAGGGCTAACAAGCCCGAAACCGGTCTATGTCTGGCAGGGTTGCCGACAAGGGTTCTTGGCTTGGCGTGTCGTTCAGGGCGAGAGGTCTGCATTTAAGAGCCTGCAAGTCAAGCTGCGCAGGAAATAAGCAGACCACTTATATGTCAATATAAACATTATCACACCCCGCATAATTATTTTAAAAAATTATTAACAATTGAACTTATAAAAATTATTAAGTATTTTTGATGAAATGGGATGGGAAGTAACCATATTCTTTGACGCGTTTTCCTTCAATTGTTAAAGGGAATGATTTAGCAAATCTAAAGTTATTATATTGTGTCTTTACGCTAAAATGTTGCTGTATTTACCCATAAGAATATTTGTGTTGTACCACGAAACATTATGATAAAATCCATTAATATACAGAATGCGTTTATGATTACATTTATAGATAGTTTTATATTTTTTAGATCCGGCAATGATGTAAAGTCTCGCACACACTTCTAAAAAAACTTCAGCTCATCTAATATAAAATGTTAGCCTTTAATAATAGGGGGAAACCGAGTGAGATATCTGATTTGAGGAGGTTACGTGCAAAACCGGTTAAATTCAAGTTTACAAAATTTTCAGTAGAGGTAAAAAACTTCTCATTCTTTGGTCTTTAAATTGAAACAAAATTGTTTCTGTTACTATTTGATAGGGCGAACTAAACTAACTAAAAATGTTTTACATATATATTTTTTTGTTGAAGTTTAATTTGAAAAAATATTTTGGATTTAACTGCCTTTGCTACAAAATCTTTATTATTACAAAAAAAAAATGTTTAAAAAATACTTTTTTTATACAGTGTGGCCTATTTCAAATGGACACAGGCCTGTAAAAATGGTATTTATTATCCAATTTAGTTCGAGTTTTTTTTAAAGATGAGGCAGTAAAAACTATTCCGGCGCAAACTATTAAAATTTGTTTTCCATTTTCAAGGTCTACTTCGATTTTTTTTAACTGTCAAATTTTACAAATATTGTTTACCGATTTCTTTTCTTCAAATTCTTCGTCATTGGATTCAGCAAATCACTAAAACGTTTTTATACAAAAGTATAAATATTAATGATTATTATGTAAACACCTAATTATTATATTTTGATCACTGAATTTAATCGGTTTTATACGCAACCTTCTCATTTGTATTCTGTGGTGGAATCTTTTTTACCTATTGAATTTAAGCAATGCCTGTAACTACGCCACTAGAGAACAACGATTTGGGGTTTGTTAAAGTAAAAAAGTAAATACGCTCGAGAAGACGTCACATGTAAAGTTTTTTTTCTTTTTTTAAAAATTTCATAAAATCGTTAGCGAGAAAAAAAATTCCCATTATGTTAGAATTAAAAGCCTCTATAAACACGTACCAGAAGCAACGCACCCCGTGCTTCTCGATAAGCGCTGTGAAATTAAGCATTCCATGGCAAGCTAAAGGCATGTTTTGGCCGACAGCTTATTTGTTATCTTGATAAAGGGCACATTTTAACAAAATTACCGATATTATAGCCTCGTAACAGCAGCTGCATTACAAAATGAAGGTGTAGAAATCTGGGGAATAATAAATGCCTACTGAAATATCTCTCATGTTGTCTCTTCTATGACCATCAAAAATTTCTAATACAGGGTGATCTAGGTTTCATTTGGAACAAATTATTTTAAACAAACAGTTTGATATGGGCATCAGTCATCCTTTATTGAAATATCTCTGAAGGCGTTTGACGTATACTGACGATGGAATTTTGAGAACTGATTTATTTATCTAATATTCACTACGTAAATACAGGGTTAACTATAACTTAGTACAAATATTTTAAGAGGGGATAGGGAAAAATAAGAATTAGCGGAATCATCCTTTAAAAAAATTTCAAACTTATTTATAAAGCCAAAACAAATTGTTTTCGATATTATTTTAATTATTTAATTTATTATTTAACGCCGCCAATGTAGAGTAGGCAACCAACAAGCAAGTTGGTTGCCTACTCTACAAGCATGCAACAGTCGCTCAGTCGGTATCACTGTTATGTCATAATTAAATTCCTATGTTTACGTTGTAATTTTGTGTTCTTCTTCAGTTTTTAGTGCCTCTTTTAATTTTTAAACGTTTTATAGTTATTAAATAAAGACATTTGTGTTGGGTGCAGATACTTTCCCACAATATAGTTCGCCGGTTTGGTTTTCTAGGTTATGGGACAAGACTGCCGCGGTTACATTAAAACTTGTCTATTATCTATTTCGTTCGTTCGATTTTGTTATGATAAATAGTCATTTTATCTAATTGTACCTACGGAAAGTGTCTTTTATAGGTAGTGAGTGGCTGTAATGAGCGAATATGTAGTTTTACCAGTTTATAATGAAATACGAATGCCAAATACTGGAGCTAACTGGATTAACTGTTACCTATCTATCAGGTATGATTACTAATAAGAATGTTAATTTTTGTCGTTTCTACATTTAGAAACGCTACAAAAAGACGACCGCATGGTAGTTGACATTGTTGACAGATGTAAGCTTTATCTATGAATCTAAGCGTACAAGTTTATTTAAATGCTGAGCACGACAATTCAGTTATAGCTGTTAATTGTCAGTGACAGTCAAAGAAAAAAGATTTATTGCACTCAGAGATTTAAGAAGATAAGCCAGACTATTGGGCATCCTACCAATTGTCCACTCCTCTCACCCACCAATCATATACATCAATTTGAATGATGAATGGTTGGTGTATTTTGAATTTATTACATATTGTTTTTGATATAAATTATTATTTTCTAAGTAACAACGTAATGTTATTGGGGATAAAATGTGAAATTATTTACGAGAACTTTTGTTACTTGCTTGCTGAAGTTTTATTTAGAATTATAATTTTAGAATCCCTAAAGATGAAAAAAAAAGAAAACATCGATAATTGCACTAAATTTAAGGAAATATATTTTTCAATACTTATTGTAATGTGCGACACTTTCATATGGAAGAAATAAATATAATATTCATCAAAATTTGTGTCAGGTTTTACATAATTATTTTAAATAGATCTAATTATGCTGTATATTTAACTAGTTTATTTAAGGATCACTGACTTTTTTGTGTTAAATGTATAACAAAAATGTTTAATCAGTAGGTACCTACTGTTTTCTTAATTATTATTAATAACGGTAACATGTTAACACTTATCTTTGGCAAATATGCCTGTTCGTAGAACAAAAAAAAATTAAAGAAATTCCCAAGGAAAGAAATAAATTACATTTTATAACACCTATGTTTCTGCTTCTTGTCCTTTTGAACCTGTAATAGCTATGATATGTTTGCGTGAATCATCAATAGTGCCCATTTCGGTGCAATGTACTTAATTTTTTAAATATCTCCACAAAAATAAGTCCAAATAATTTAAATTCTGGAGATCGTGGCGGCCTCCGGTCGTCTCCGTCTAATCCCTTGGTATTAATGCTTGGACATGCTGTAGATGGTAAGAATATAATTGAGCCTCCATCTCTTCTACGATTCGGTTGCCAATTTTCCGTGTCACGCCAGCGTTTGCACTACACTTGCACTTACTGCACACTGTTGTAAAAGTAGCTGCATTTAATTAAAACGATATCTATCAACTGCAAGTTGCTATAGACGTAAGTCATTTTTGATGTTTGAAAAACTAATGTTAATACGATAAGTAATCGGATATTTGAAATCGCCTGGTTAGAGATTACAGTAGCCCAGGAATGTAAAGATTCGCAATCTAATTGCGATTCTCGATTTTAAATTTCATTTTATCTCGATCTGTTTGAGATATGTGGAGAAAGTCAAATTTTGGAGTTCCCCTTTAAATAGCAATAGCTGCGTTAGAGGGCGTTTACGGAGCTATGTTTATGTAACTTTTCTTTCCTATTTTTGTTCGTAGAATCCACAGTTAATTTTGGGACACCCTGTATATGCCAATTTTTTCACAAAATTAAAGATCTGTATCATTTAGTATCGTATGGCCACTTCGTCATAAATGACTTTGTATAAATAAGATACTTTATTACCATACTTTGTTTCGAAATCTCAATTCGAAACAAATACTACGGTATATATGATGAACTCAAAAGCCAAATAAACTGACATTTTATACAGTTCTGAGGTCTAAACAGTACATGTAACATATACTGTGATAAATCACCTTCAATACTTCAACTATCTCCGAGACAAATAAAACAGAAAATTATCAAGGAAATCACTCTGTTTCCATTCCAGGTCCATATTTTTTGTGTAATGGTATATGTTGTTGATACATACGAAGCCTATAACTTTGACTTCAAAATGACGTTGATAAATTGAACAAAACAGGGACAAAGACAAACGGTAGTCAGGAGGATTACATACGAGGGTGGATCAATTATTGCTACAGTAAAAGACAATTTTAATGCATGCTGAATGATTAACATTAGTTACAAAAGAGTACTGTCGAACGATTCTGTCTGATAAATCTTTATGTTTAATTCTAAAATGTATCGTTTAATTGTCAATTTTCTCGCTATGTTACCTTACAACGGAGTATGAGTTATATTTGAGTTTTTAACAAATTGGACAGCAAATTCCGTTTTCCCGAAGTGTGTTACGTTAAAAAGGTACTCTTGTTTCAAGTCGTTGTCTTTAACGGTTTCTGAGAAAATCGCTCTTGAATTAATCCTACTTTGATCAATTTCATAGTAATTCCAAACAGAAGGCTGACATCAAGGAGGACATTCTTCACTGTATTCCGCAATTTAGCTGCAACCGTCACTTTTCGAAGGGATTATAAGATGGAAACTTAATTTTGATAACAGATAACAAGCTATTTTAAAAACTGTTAAAAAAAACCTCCACCTTCTCTGATACAAAGTCCTGCCCTACGTGTAACACTTCTCGAAGCTATTAAGATGCTAAAACGGTTTTGACGAATTTCATTAGCTGCATCATTGATACGCTGCAGCAATTCCTCACGGGTATCGACTTTGGTGGCGTAAACTTTTTGATTTAGATATCCCCAGAAAAAGAAATCCAGCGGGGTTAGGTTGGGAGAACGCGGCGGCCAAGCTACCGGTCCGTGCCTCCCTATCCACCGTCCAGCGAAATTTTCGTTTAGGAAATTTAGAACATTGCGACCACCATGTGCCGTGGCTCCATCGTGTTGAAAAAACATGTTACGTCGTAAATTTAGAGGCAGATCATCGAGAATTTGGGGAAGATTTTCTTGAAGTAAGTTTAAATAAAGATTTGAATTGAGACGTTGTGGAATTTCAATAGGTCCAATCAGAGTGTGAATTATTCCCGCCCATAAATTTATGGAAAACCGTTGCTGGAAGTTTGTTCTCCGAACAACATGTGGGTTCTCTTCTTCCCAATAATGAGAATTATGAAAATTTAACTTTCCATTTCGGGTAAAAGTAGCTTCGTCACACCACAAAATTTTGGAAGCTTGCTTGTTGTCCAGCGACAAAATTGCATATGTGGCGCAAAATCTTCTGGTATCAAGCCATGTACACGTCGATAGTGATAGGCATGTAGACCTTGTCGCTTTAATATTCTTCCAACCTGCAATGTTAGTAGCACATCTAATCAATTCTGTTAAGGAAATCTTTAAGATATATAGTACCGTTGGCCGAGGAACATTTATTTTCCTTGAAATGTTCCGTATGCTAGTCGTAGGATCTTGTTCAATAGCGTCAAGGACCTGCGGTTCCCTATTAATCCTGGGACATCCTTGACCCGGTGTCTTTAGAAAAGTGGCGGTTGCAGCTAAGTTGCGGAATACCGTACGGAATGTCCTCCTTGATTGAAAACCTTCTCCCGTATTCGCGTTCTGTCGCTGCAGAACTATTAAATTGGCAATCGGGTTGACAATACTTTGACATAAGAATACTTTGATAATTTTGTTTAAATTACTATGAAATTGACTAAAGTGTAGTTAATTCAAGAGCGATTTTCTCAGAAACCGTTAAAGATAACGATTTGAAACAAGAGTACCTTTTTAACGTAAAACAGTTCGGGAAACCGGAATTTGCTGTTCAATTTGTTAAAAAGTCAAAGATGAAAAATTTACACACGCAAAATACCAAGGGCCCCCCCGTACCTACCCCAATGGACCTTGTGGAAATAAATCGATTAGTCCATCAAATTGGTCATCTAAATTTAGCTGTGTATACTAAATTTAATTCATTTATCACAACGCGATTGAGCGATATTGCAAAAAAATGATTTCCATTCCTCCCTCTTCAATTGGTTCTTGTGCCCTTAGGAAGCATTTCCGGACTCATGTTCATATGAACTTTTTTACTTAGTTTTGATCATAGAATCGACCCGTTCAGGGTTGGCAGCTAATTATGAAACACCCTGTATAATGCTTTCTATCAAATTATATTTCAATTTTTATTCAATTCCTATTTTATTTCATAACGTTTAATGATTGTACAAACCTCAGTGTTATTTTAAAAATTATTAGCGGAAAAAGCGTATAACAATTTTATTGCTAGTAAAATATTATCGAATACCCTCTTGTTTACCGATTAGTTGGTCGATTTATAAATCGAAATCAAATTTGACTGTATGGTGGTATTTAATAATAATTTATTTTATTTGTAAAACAAACAAAAGCATTCTTTAAGGTCATTAAAATGGACTTTTATAGATATCAAATAAATATTGTATAGTGTCTATTAAATATGACTCCTACAGGTTAAAACAAATAATACATATTATATTTTATATCAGCATGTTAAAGTGAAATTCCGTTTCAACATTCAACAAGTTTACGTGAAGTCAGATGTGTGCATATTTGCAAAACGATATGGTAACACGTTCAAATTTATTGGGAAAGTAACATAGAGGGCTTGCAAGAACAAGTTATATTTACCCCATGCTACCTAGTGTTACTCTTAAAGTTAAAACACATCATATGTAATTTTTGTATAGCTTTTCGGTACTTTGACGCGAAGTAGGTCGTGTACCAGCTTAAAAATTTGTGGAGAGGTGTCTCACATAGATAACTACTTCCCATGAAAAAATCATCCCTCTGACTAGGGGATTATACCTTAAAAGAAATTGAATTTTTTAAAAATATTTCGTCACCTTCAGGGCTAAGGAGATCGTGTGCCAGCTTCAAAATTTAAGGGGAGGTGTCTCACATAGATGACTACTTCCCATATAATCATCCCTCTGGCTAGGGGATTACATAAAAAAAATAAATAATTGAATTTTTTTAAAATATTCCGGTACTTTTAAGAATTTTATGTAAATAAATTATTCGATGAATCATCCAACGTTTTTGAAGGCTATCAATATTTGTGGTGTGTAACAAATCAGAGTAAGATAATATATCTTTTGGGGTATTATCCAAACTGTTTAAAAATTAAAAACCTATAAATTGTCGCTGAATTGTCTCAAAAGACTGAACATGTACGTTATAAAAAGGTACCCACACCATGCAAGCATACTTCATCTTACTATGAACATAAGCATTATATAAAGTGTTTATCGTTGCGATATCATGAAAATCTCTGGAAATTTCAACATTTTCAAAGCATTTTTGCATACCATATCAAAATGTTGCCGAAACGATAATTTAGGATCAAACGTCACAAGGTCTTTAATGAAACTAACTCTTGGAATCTCAATACCGTATATACTATAATCGAAAGAAAATAATGTCTCTAGTGTAGGTATGTCATAAATTTACATTTACTCACATTTATTTTCAGCATATTATTAAGACACCACTCATGAATTATATCAAGATCACTTTTATGATATTAAAGATTTTTTTCTACGTTCATGCAAAAAACAAAACTTTATTGGACTATATTTAGTGGAAAAAGTGATTCTTTATTGCACTAGTGCAATAAAATGTTTATTGCATTCATCTGTCATTCTACTACAGCGTTTTGTCATCATGGCAAACATAAACGTTCAAATCTACGTCATATTTTCCTAGACTTAGTGTCATCAAAATATCATTTTTTGGTTTTTGCATGAACTTTGCATGAAAAAATATTGTATGCAACTCGTACAAAATGTGCTTATTGCACTCGACGTGTTTTTCTACCCGGCCTGACGGCCTCGTTGGACAATTTCACGTCGCGTGCAATAAACACTTACTTTTTGTACTTGTTGCATAAATAACTATTAAGTCATCTCCATAAAGCAGTTTACAAAACTTGATTTTCCGACGATATCATTAAAAAATAATAAAAACAACAACGGCCCCACTTTTAACCATGTACAACTCTGACTTATGTCTCATAATTTCAACATATTGGAGCCTATTCAATAAGATTTAAATAAATTAATAAGATGTAACGCTAACCTAAAAGATTCTAGTTTGCTAATTAAAATACCATGGTTAATTTGATCAAACGCTTTAGATATGTCAGTATATATTACAACTGGCTGCGTTTCATTCAAGGCGTCTTAAGAAATTGATTCGAATAACTTGGCAAAATTACATATAAATCCAAAGGGATGATTTTTTGTATGAGTAGTAGTTATCTATGTGAGAACCTCTCCACAAATTTTTAAGCTGGCACACTACTTTGCCTTCAAAGTATCGAAAAACAAAAAAATACATACGATGTGTTTTACCTTTTCTGGTAAACTATAATTTGTATTAATATTAAATTTTTTCTGAATAATTTTCGATTCAAAAGAGAGACATGTGCAGTTATAGATAGTCTCCAGTGCATTGCATACTATTTCTTAAATGTATCCGTTATTTGACCCAGTGACGTACGTCCATGAATGTTCGCATGTCTTCGGAATTTTGGCTGCTGTTTTTACGCCGGTCCTAAGAACTATCTGTTTTTAAAATGATGAGACAATTGATAACAACATTATACAATTGTTAATGGGTTTAGAAAGGGCTTAGCAGGATAAAAACATGTATGTGCTGCTCCCTCACGTCTAAGCTTAAATTTCCCTGAAGGTTATGTTTAAAAAATAATGTATGTTATAAGGGTTTTATGAAAAATAAAAGATACGTTTTTTTCAGCACTGCTTGTCCGATTTCAATCCCAAAAAATATGTCATGGAGTTACACTTTTTTCAAAAAAAGAAAATGGGAGAAAAATCAAAAAATTTTTGGAATTTCTTTTTATGGGATTTACTACAGATACTCTCACCATGTTCTACCATAAAAATGTTCGATTTATTTAGTAGGTGTCTAATTGTCTAACTGATTGAAAACGTATTTCATAGCTTGGAGCTATGGCGTGTTGAAGCGCAAATACAGGGTACCTCCGGTTTTACATTCTTAACTTTAGCGAAAAGAATATGAAAAAATAATAGTTGTCATTCCTATAACATTTTTCTCTATAACACTCTGTGTACATGGCATTCAACTTTAAAGAAATATATATTTTATTTTTATTTGCTAAACAAATAAAATAAACAATTATCTCTCCTTTAAACTTGATATGCAGTAATCATATTAAAAGGTTAATAATCTTGACATGAATAACTTCTTTAAAGTAGAGCCAGTGGCGTTGATATGGGTTGGCATGACTAAACTTCTACGCCAATGGTGAAACGTATTTTTTCATCGCAAATATTAAAATTTTATTGTATTTTCTGAAAAATGTGCTTTTGAGGAAATTACTAAGCAGTTTTGTTTTCCAGATATTTCGACAATTTCTAATGAAGGTTATTCTATGACATTTTAAAAATTGCAGTCAATCATTGATTAAACAAATTAAAACCACGGTTTGTAAACAATTTAATTTAAATGGAGCTCAAAGTGGTATCCATTTTCGTCGATGCAACGATAGCATCGATTTCTTAGGAACATTTATTTAAGCTGACTTAAAGCATCTGAAAATAAAATACAAAATATCATGTTCCATTTAATATCAGCGAGTGGACGTCTACTTCCGGCATAACCGGAAGTGCCAGGTCACTGTAAATATTTTGTTTCAATTCAGTAGTGTTTAAAACGTCTAAAAATGAAAATTCAGATTTTTATCATTTCCGGTTTCCTAAATACGTTTAATGCATGCTCGTTGTGGGACACCCTGTATATTTAAATAACAAAATTTACTTGTGCTAGAGATAATTGTTAAATAATCTATAATTAAAAAATAATTAAACAATTATGTAGGAAAATCGACTGTTCATTACTATGTTCAAAGGTAACTCATGCATTATATTCAAGTTTTTGTTTCCAATACGTCATAAATATTAATATAATATTGAGGCTTCAGAAAGTGGAACAACAACCTTTATATCATATATGTGCATCCATAATTCAAACAAATATACAGGTATATTTATTTCAGTCAAAATATCTGACTTTTTATTTAAGATTTGTTGTTGCACGATAATCAATGATCCTTAATATTATAATAAAAATACGGTAAATTGATCATCATTCGGAAACGATACAAACAATAATGTGTACCTACAGTCAACAGTTTAAAAAATTAAAAGAATTATAAAAGTGTTAAAATCTTCAGTGTTACATCCTGTATATACAGAGTGTTAAAAAAAGAATGTAAAATATTTCAGGAGGTAATAGTATGAACCACAATAAGCAGAAAAGTCTTAATAAACATGGGTTCGCAAAGTAACGGTTGTGGAGATATGGATCACTATTCGTTTTTCAAACATTTTATTTTATTAGGAATAAACCGACAAAGGAAGCTTGTAACAAACAACAAACAAAGTTAGAGATGTTAAAAGTACCCTCCATCCATTTCCAAGCAGGCACAACATCTTCGTCTCAACGATATTCGAACTCTTTCGAAAACACCCCCCTTGGTTTGGATTTCTTGACACTTTTGATTAATCCGTAGCTGCAGCTTTTCCAGACTATTTACAGGAGTACCATACACTAATGTCTTCAAATATCCACAAACAAAGAAATCTAGAGGGTTCAGATCAGGCGATCTTGGAGGTCATAAAACAAGTCCGGTCCTTCCTACCCATCTTTGTGGAAAAGTTTGGTGTAAATGCTCTCTAACGGCCATGAAAAATGAGCTGGAGCACCATCATGCTGTAACCACATTTGTTGTCTCTGATTCAAAGGAATGTTTTCCAAAAACTCATACAGTGTGTTCTGCAGAAAGTTGAGGTAAGCAGCGCCTGTTAATCGGTTTGGTAAAGACCTAGAAACCTGTCACCTACAATACCCATCCAAATGTTTAATGAAAAACGTGCCACATAGATGGGTAGGAAGGGCCGGACCTGTTTTATGGCCTCCAAGATCGCCTGATTTGAACCCTTTAGATTGCTTTGTTTGGGGATATTTAAAGACATTAGTGTATGGTACTCCTGTAAATAGCCTGGAAAAGATGCAGCTACGGATTAATAAAAAATGTCAAGAAATCCAAACCAAGGAGGGTGTTTTCGAAAGAGTTCGAAAATCGTTGAGACGTACCTGTATGAAAATGGACGGAGGGCACTTTGAACATCTTCTGTAACTTTGTTTGTTGTTTGTTAAAAGCTTCCTTTGCCGGTTTATTCCTGATAAAATAAAATGTTTGAAAAACGAATAGTGGTCCATATCTCCGCAACCGTTACTTTGCGGACCCATATTTATTAAAACTTTTCTGCTTATTTTTTTTCATACAATTACATCCTGAAATATTTTACACTCTTTTTTGAAAAAAATACTCGGACGCGTTGATTAATATTGCTACGTATTTACTCCTATTTCCTGTCTGACATCGAAATTTCACAAGTGCCTTTAAACTACTTCGAACACAAGACACCAAATTATTGCAATGCCTTCAGCTACTTCTGCTTCCCTGACAAGAAACAACAGCTTAATTTATTGCGTTAGTGGCCGCAACATAGAGGTTTCCAATCTAATACTTTAAAGGTCTATTAATAGGTATTTTTGGAAACATCACTGAAAGATCATGTCAATAATTGTTATTGCCTACGCAAGATTTGTCTTTATAGTGTATCTCGTTGCACCATTATGGCTCCACAGATGCTAACGATAAGTCGCGTCTCTTATGATGCCGCTACAATAGAACGTCGAGCGTCAGATTCACGTAAAGACTAGATACATAATTTGCCGCTAAGTGATATAGAACACATAGTTTAAGGCATGGTTTCGGTTGTGTCAATTTGATATCCGTTGTCCGGAAAATTCGGAAAAACCGGATATTTGGGAGCACTCCATTTTTACCTAAAATGGGGTTGTGCTGAATTATGCTAGTTGTTCTGAACATTGTGCCGTTTAAAGAAATTTGATATCTGTTTCGGTTTTTCGGATAATCTGGAAAAACCAAAATTCAGGTGTAAACTTAGACCCTCCATTTTTTGATAAAATAAAAAATAACGGTTGTGCTAAATCTAGCAGATTTGTACTACATTGTGCCGTTTAAATAAACTTGGTCTATTTCCGTTCTCCGGAAAATCAGGAAAAAACGGAAATTTTGACACAACCTTATTGCATTTCCTATTTTGCACGAAAATTAAAAAACGTGATTGTACTGAATTGTGCTAGTTGTATCGAATGCTGTGCAGTTTAGAAAAATATCAAATGTGTTTCCTTTTTCCGGATTTTAGGTGACCGAAAATTAAATACCACATAGCGTTCGACGATGAATTTTTTTAGTCTCATCATTTTAGGACATACTGTATACATGGTTAACTACGACTTAGTACAAATATTTTAAGAGGGGATGGGGAATAATAAGAATTAACGAAATCATCTATCAAAAAATTTCCAAACTTAATTATAAAGCAAAAAAATTTTTTTTTTCAAATCTATTATAAATCCTTATTTATCGAGGTCATTGGCCTTATGTCGGTCGCCAAAGTCAAAGGTGGCAAATGTAGTGACAGGTTGACACGTGTATCAGTTTACGCCGCTTTGAAAGAAAAAAAAATATTTATAAAATGTAGATTATTATTTAATGAGAAATATGATATGGTAGCACAGGGAGGCAGCACCTACCTTACTAATATATATTTCCAGGATTGATATTTGGAGAGATTTTAAGAATGTATCATTTTCTGTTTTCTTGCTTGTTTAAATTAAAATCTGTCATTGTAAAGATTTTTGTAGTTGCTGGGGACCTCTCCTTCCCCCGATCTTTTTGTTTAAAGCGAGGTACCTACTTGGTCCAGTGGTCATGACCAGCTGGATTACCTACATCGGGAAAAACCACAAAAGAAACAAAAAATACACGCAAATGTACACAAAAAACACTGCCACACGTTTACCGTCAAGGCATTACAACAGTTGTTCAATGTGGTTCAAAACGTATTCAGCATAATATATTGTGTCCTCCGAAAACGTCTTTGGTATTACGCTGCCACACGACAATATGCACTTGTCAGACTCTCATAAATCAGCACCTTATCCGTCATCTAGTCATTTGAATACTCAAAAAATACGCGGACAATTAAATTTGCGAAAAGTACTGAAAAATTATTTCAAACTAGTCGGAATACCATAACCGTATGCAATAATTTTTGACATCTAATGCAGACGCCATCTGTAGGCCACTGTAGGCAAGGTACACTTCACGCCGATAAATTTTTAAACTTCTTGTGTTGTTGCATAAAATAATTAGTACTATTTTAAATTATAATATCCCAACATGTTTACAGTGTTCTGTAAAAATGTTTCTTAGAACCTTAGCATATAACTAAACTTCGCTATGTTCTTTGAGGTTTGGAGAGTATACAATTAACAATGCAGTATTTTACGTTATGTTATTTTAAAACAGTTAGTGACTAATTTTAAACGTTTTATGGTAATAAAATAAAGTATTTTATGTCGGGTATGTTAGTGGATAATTATGACGAATATACAAGGAGTGAAAATGTAGTTTTGGCAGTGTGCAACGAAAAAATGAAGAACTAATACAAAATACTGCAGCTGACCAGACTAACTGTTATCTATCAGGTACCTACTTAGGCATTATTATTATTAATAAAAATATATTTTCGTCGTTTCTACACTTGACAACGCTGCAAAAAACGGCCGTATGGTATTTGACATATCTAGCCATCTCGGACGATGATTGATTGCCATAGGCGTCGATTTTCAGAGGGAAAAAAAAGTTTTGCCCTATTTATTGAACATCGAGCTAGAATTTCGAAATAAATTTTTTATTGTCCTTTAGACTTCCCTGAGCACGTGGTTAACGTAATTTTTTGTACTTAATCCTGTACAATACACAAATAGAAATAATCGTATGTGGATGGTTAATTATTATTATTATTTTTAATTAATTTTTGGAACTCTCAAACAACGAAAAGTTCCATACCATTGAATTATACTTATCTTTCATCCATACTTTTATAAAAAAAACTTTTCTGTATCTAAGAGGAATCTTTAAAAATTATTTTCGCAAGTTAACAATTAAAAAATATATTCCCTCGGGAATGGTTATTCACACCTGCCCCCTTATGACTGAAGTAATTAAGTCTTTTATAATTAAATCCGACTCCGTCGGTGTTGTACACTCAAAAATATCAAGTAAATAATTAACAGGAATTCGCGTCCCTTTTAAAATATGGTAGGAAGTACTTGAATGCCTATTCATAACCATAGCAACTTTAAAAATTAAACTCCACAAATTCCCAGGTAGAAATTCCAATTTAGTGCCAGACCCGATCAGATTTTGACTAACTTTTTAATTAATAAATCTATCAGCATAAAAAAGAAGTAATATAAATTTGCAGGATACACAAAAAGAAATTGAACAGTGATGTTTGCCAAGAAAACGAAGACCGGAAATCTGCACCTTTTATCAGTACCAGAGTTTAGATACTAATGTAAATATTAACATATTCACAGAAAATATATCACAATACGATAATACTTAATAAGTTTGTTCCAATACCCAATTCTAGGACCTAACTAACCAAAACTGAATATAGTCGCGGCAAGATTCAGACTACTTACGTCACGGCTGACGTTACGCAATTATTTTTATTGTTAACATAATTTTCGATATTTGGACGCATTAAAAACAATCATTTTTTACAATTTAGTGTAATATACAATAGCGCAAACATTTAGTGTAGTATATAGTTTTATTGATATCAGGTGCAGTTTCATTATATTTTGATGAAAATATAATGAATTATTCATTTGTGATTGTTTAGTATCATACCCAAGTAGCACAAGATATTTTATAGCAGTTGTTAAGAACGTTCCTGTAACTAATTTTTGGAGAGTTAAAATTGCAAGGTTTAGTCACATAAACATCTTATTGCCAACAACACAGCAGCTAATAGCGTGAAATAGGCACATTTTTATAAAACATAGTTGCTGTAAAAAGATTATATAATTGTGGTTTTAAGAGTTCTATAAAAAGCAAGGTATGTTTTAGCAATGTGCTTACAGCATTGATACAACAAACTATATATTTCTTATAGAGCACACAAGTGATATTTTATATCTGCTTCTGGTATAACAATTATAAAATACATTTGTTACCACTGACACCGAATACGATTTCTATAAAGCATTTTTCTTCGAAATATGAAAATATTTACAGGACACTAACGAAACCGTTTTATAGTGAACGGTAGTTGGGTTATGTGTTACAAGTGTCTTATAAAAACGTTATACATTCTGCTTTATTTACAAGCCCATCACAACTATAAAACTAATATTCGACTTTATTTAAATTTGACGACATATATTATAGGTATCTTTATATTAGGCATAAAATGTTATAAACTCAAAAATATCTAATACAAAGTGGAATTTCTGGTGCGAATAAAATTTCACTATAATAAACGAATAGGGTAGGTCGAAAAAGTACAACGCGCATTCAAAGTATTAAAAAATAATGATACTATTTTCGTTCACAAAAAAACATACATGCACATTTGCTGCTAAAAAATATCCCCCGTTCGAATTCTAAATTCCATATAATAAAAGCTCTTGTTTTTAATGAGCAACGGAAGTTATTTTCATGAAAAATTTCACGGTAAAAGTTGTTTGAAATTTTTTCAAGATGGACGCTGAAAAGCAATTGGAATTAAGTGAATAAACATGGCGCTAAAATGATAACACAGTTTGATTACTTCAGAATCATTTAAAATACTTTAATGTTACGTAAAAGTGAAACATGAGAGCATTCAGTTTTATAGAAAATCGTTTACTCCTGTTAACTACTTTTAAGAAGCAGTTTTGCCTTATTGTGGCACACAAATTTTTTAATACAGCATTTATAAAACATACGCGAGAAGATAAGTTCGAAGAATGGCCACTGTTTTATACTTGCTGTGTAACGACCCTTAAGATGCAGTTTTGCTTTATTACCGCGCAAAAATATTATATCGTTTTATATTTTATGGTTTCAAACTTATGTTTTTGTTTAAAAAAGTTGTTGGAAATTAAAGAGAGTAATAAAACCCCGAGATAAGAACCGGCCATGGGCGTGGTAATATTTCGTTTCAGGTAATTATCGGGTAACACTAATGCTAACAGGTAATGGGTGTACAATAGTATATTTTACTAGATACATCATAGGGCAGGAGCCAGTGTATTGTGACAGATCAATCCAGTCTTAGCGCTGAATATACGAAGAGGTGCTAGTGCAGTAGAGTAAAATTCGACTTGTGTTTAGTGACTATTGTGCCAGAGGATATAATATTGTTTGGATAAAATGTCGAGCTTATAATATTACGTACCTGCTAAACGCGTGAAAAGATGTGCGCTGTCTCAGAATGAGAAGATTATTATATTAAATGTATTTAATGAATTGAAACACCAAAATCCTACTAACAGTGTTCCAAAATGACAGGGATTGGAAAATTGACTATCTACAGACTTTTAAAGGAAACAAAATATGAACAAGGTACTCTAAATCCCCCAAAATCATCTACAGAGAGGTCAAAAGTCGTTATAGATGATTTCTTCAAAAATGTCATTCGCAGAAAAGTACGCTTATTTTATTTTAAAAAAGAAATACCAACGCTAAATAAAATTTTAAGTGAACTTTCAGAGGACAACGATTTCCCAAAAATTAGTAGAAGCAAATTATGGGCCGTCTTGCGAGAGTTGAATTTTTGCTGGGGAAAGCAGAACAGGAAGTCAGTTCTTATCGATAAAGATGAAATTATTTGTTGGCGAAGATCCTACTTAAGATCAATTAGAAAATTCCATGACAAAGGAAGGAATATTTATTATCTATATAGATCCATTTTCGTGAACGACTCGAACGCTTCTCGTCGATTCCCCATTTTTCCAGTCACGCCTCGATACACGGCATTTTGTTTGTTTACCAGAATCGCTTAGGGGCGATTGGGACAATCTAGCATTTCGCGATACCACAGTCGTCGAATTGGGTGCGAGTGGGGCAAAATCCGTGACAGTACATTTTCCTCACAGGAAGATGAATAAATGTTCAAATAAGACGATTTAAACTTAAACTGGTACCATATAGAAAAAAATAGTTAGCGAAAAAGTATTACTTTATGGAATACACCATCGGCCCTTTTCTTCTTTAACATGAGGAAGGTTTACCTTTCGGTGTTTTTTTTTCTAATTCTACTTGGACAATTTCTCTCAATCTCTTCGCCACTTGTGCTAGGGGACGACTGCCACTTCGCAATAAATTTTTAATTTGGTATAATTTTGACTCGAAAGGATAAGCATTAAACGTAGTCAGTACTTCAAATCTTTTTACTTCATCTACTAGATGGTGGAGGTTATGAATATTGCTGGTAATGTTACATTCACTATATATATCATCATCAATATAATGATTTAAGAGCATATCAGTCACATCTAACATTGAACAATGCTGCTGAAGAACAAATTGTAATGACACAAAAAAAAAACAAAAAATGTTCATAAGCAACTTGAGATAGAACATCTTTCAAAATAATTATGCCTAAATAGTGCAGAAATGTTCGGAAATCCAATATTTCCAGTGTGAAAGGCAGTCTCGGTCTAGATTTACAATATGTGACATAAAACTGTACAAAATTATTTCTATAAGAAACATGTAACATAATTCTATTGTAAAAACGTTCTCAAATATTTCTATTCTACTGTGATCACTAAAAAATCAATTAGAAATATAAGTAATTTGTAATTCTACAATTATCCAACTTTTTACAACTGAAAATTCTGCATAAATGCGAGCGTAAGAACTTTGTTAAAGTAATTTAAATAATTTCTATAAAATACTTTACAGACACAAGAACGTTCTGAAAATAGTTTAAATAATTTGTATAAAACATTTTTTTGTTGGGATTACATTATGCTCACAGATACTTTAAACAGCAAAATAGAGGCCGGTAACAAAAAAGTCTCAAATGGAACAATAATACGATAGAATTGCCATGTGACCACTTTCTTTTATATAAATTTTTGGTCTTATAATTTTGAATTATAAGATTAGTGTGTAAGCTGTATCCGCAAATAGGAACGCGTAATGAACGCGTATGAACCAAAACATACTGCGCAAGTCAGTCCTCACTATTTCTAGTTCGGACTATATATCGAAATAATTCGATGAATGATGCGACCGCGAGGAATTTTTTTGTTAATATTGTAAAGTTTTACGCTGTTGTAAATAATTACCTTAAATAATAACAAATTATATTTTTGTCATGTTTTAGAGAACACTGTTACCTATATGTTTCTATGTTGTGTTTGACAGTTTTATTTCTCAGATTATTTTTTTATTGTAATAAATTATTTTTTATTATTCTTATTATTATCTTATATCCTCCAAAACATTTTTTATTATTACTTATCATAGGAAATTCTTAGGGAATTTTTAAAAAATTGTTGTAGGTAATTAGGGAATTTTTTAATTGCTTTGTGGAAAATTTTAATCCCAAGAGTTGGCAACACTGATCGGCAGGATCGTCCCATACACCGTCGTCTCTCGGTTGGAACACTTTTTATCTACTGCGTAGATGCATGACGGTACAGTAAACGGTTATTTAGGGTGTTGGAACAAACCTTATAGTAACGCTAAAATATAAACGTAAAGAAAATGAGTAAAACACTTAGGTACAGGGAAAAGTTTAGTGTGCATCGTTATAATGTATTCAAAACAGATAGACGTTTTCTGGAGTAAAACTCAGTAAAATGTAATGAACATAACGACATAACGTGTACCGTTGACAAAGAATAGTATAAGAATTCAAGAATTCTTTCCAATGCATTTTGCATTTTTTCTTTTTAGAGATATGTATACCGAGTGTCTTAAAATCTAATTCAACATAGAGCAAGAATAGATGACAAAATAATGCGACATGGCCAAACCTGTCCAAAAATTGATGGTTTCGATATTTGCAAATAAATTGAAAAACAAATTTGAATTTCTCACCCCCAAAAACCTCTGAGCACCAAAATATTTAAATTTTTTTAAAATATATTTGCAAATATCGAAAATTAAATTATAACTGACACCTTGTATCTTTTTAACCATGAACTTTTAAAACAAAGTAAATTTCAGAAATCTATTCTTGCTCTATGTTGCATTAGTTTCGGGATATCCTACATATAAAGTGCTTCTAAAATGAGTAGTCAAAATTTCAGTACATGTAGAACATGTCAAAAGATGAAAATCTCCTTCATTAAGACCTTCTAAGCGAGTTTTTTGTGTTTAACACTCTGCAATAGAATTATTTTTAAAATTATACAAGGGGCGTGAGAAAATAGATTGGTTGAGGGTAAAGTTCACTTACGTGGATTTTTCTAATTTCTGAATAAAAAATATGAAAAATGATTTTTCTAATTTCTGAATAAAATATATGAAAAATATTTATATATATATAACAAAAGAAAATTTTTAAATCGATTAAATGTTACTCGAGAACAATGATACTTCTTAAGAGTATCTTTTGTATGTCAAAAACGTCAAGTTTTCGTATTAAAAAAAATAAAATATGTAACTTTACATTAGATCGAGCTACTTTCTCATACCTCTGATATAAATTGTGAAATGCCTTCTATTGCATAGTGCTAAGTACAAGTTCAGCTCAGTTCAGTACCTGACCAACATTTTATGACTTAATATCATAGGTATCGCCTAAAAAGTATTTTCGTAGCCACCCCTTTCAGGAGTGGTATTTCCAGCCAGGAGGTGTTTGAAAAAAAAGCTATACTAAAGTCTTCATCATCTTTTGACTTATTCTACATAGACTGACATTTTGAATACCTATTTTAGAAACAACGTTACACGTGTATACACCATTCTTTACAGTATGTGAAATAGTTCACTTAGTGACCCTTTCTGCTATTCTAATTTCTTGTATTCCTAAGAAACTATAATAGATTTTGTCAAATGCCCGTATGAAGCTGGAAATATACAAAAAATTGAATCCTGGAGCGTACTGTGGTAGGCACATAATCATTTTTTTCTCTCAAAAACTGCATAGTGTGCCACCTTGAAATTTTCATAGAATATGTAAAAAGACATGCCCTTTCGAACCTTGCAATGAGATTTTTTTCAAAAACCCGTATGAGACGCAGAAATAAAGCATAATTTTAGAAATAAGTGTGCCACCTTGAATTTCTCACAGAATTTTTAAAAAGACCTTTGCCTTTTCCAACCCTGCTATCAGCTTTTTTCAAAAGTGCATACGAGATGTAGACTTAACGGCGTAAATTTAGAAACGAATTTTTGCTGCTTTATATAATAATTATTTGCTCAAAAACTACAGTATACTACCTTGAATTTCTCATAGAATATGTAAAAAGACATGCCCTTTTGAGTCTTACTATGAGTTTTCTTAAAAAATTCGAACGAAACGTAAAATTAAGGGCTTAAGATTACAAACGAATTTTCGCTCTTTCGAAATTCAAGGTAGCACACTATAGTTTTTGAGAAAAATAAATTATACGTAGTATAAAAGAGCGAAAATTCGTTTCTAAACTTATGCCCTTAATTCTACGTCGGGCGGATTTTTTATAAAATCTGATAGTAGAGCTGGAAAAGGCTTATGTTTTTATAAATTCTGTGAGAAATTCAAGGTGACCCACGCTATGTATAGTTTTTGAGAAAAAGTAAATTATACAGGGTGTTTTTAAATGAAGTAGCAAAAATGAGACCACAGATTCCTTAGGTGAAAATAAATCGATTTCACTTAATATCCCAAGTCGCATAAAAAAAGATACAGGATGTCAAATTTAAAATTTTATTTTCGATATTTGTGGATAATTTCTTAAAAAATATAAATATTTACTTAAAATGTGTAAAGAAGATTTTTTTGCAGGCGAAAAATTCAGATTTGTTTCTAATTTTGACGTCACTAGCAGAGGGCGCCACTTATGGCACATCATGTTTCTTTTAAATGGCAGAACTTTTTTTGCTCCTTAGTGTATCCATCTGCCTATTGAAACAATCGATTCTCCTACATGTTATATCTGAAAAAGGTATACTTTGTTGAAGTCCTCAGGAGTAACAGTTTTCGAAATAATCCTGTTTGAAATATTCAGTGCACCGATTGAAAAATGTTATCGTTTCAAGTAAAGTGCCTTTTCTATAGAAATACAGCAAAATGTTACTTGAAAAAGTTGTTCAGAACGGTAAATTATGAATACCTGCAAAATTTCAAAAAGATCGGCCTGCTTTGCTTTGTGCTTTGTTGAAAAATAGTTTCAACAAACTTGACGGCGATCTTCTTGAAATTTTGCACGTCTCCATTCTGAATAACTATTTCAAGGAACATTTTGCTGTATTTTCAGCAGAAAAGGCACTTTACAATTTCAAATAGGATTATTTCAAAAATTGTTAGTTCTACCGACTTCAGCAAGGCATACTTTTATCAAATAAAACAGGTATAGTCCATTGAAATGTTACATTTTTTTGGCCTTCGCGTGTATTTTTTAGAGGACGCAATTTTATTGTTTAGATGTGAAGGGGGGGGGGGTTCAAAAAAGCTTAACTTGAAGTTTGTGGGGTCACAACCCTCCAACTTCGGCCGCCATCTTGGAAAAAGGGGGTTAAATAGTTTTTAGCATTTATCAGGTAAACTATTTGTCATACAAAACATTTTTTATTGAAAATTGAATCCTCTACAATTTTAGTCCAGTAACTTTTTGATGTAAAATCAAAAATAACAAAGATATTAAAGAAAAGCAATCAAAATGTTTGGACAAATTTTCTTTAGGACGCCATAATTTAAATTTTTTTATTTAAAAAAAAATCACATCAGAGAATTTTTGTAGAGTGGTTTTCAAGGAAGAATTTTTATTATATACTTTTTTTATTATATTCATTAGTTTGGGTTTTACAGCGCTGTACACTAATTTTCCCTACCGATAAGTATAAATTTATATCAATGATATGACGTAGTTTTAAATTATTTTTATAATAATGTTTTTTATTATAGACATTTCAATGTTGTTATTTAATAGTTATTGACTCTTTTCCCCACCACCTGCTAGGTAGAGTAAGATCGTTACTGCGTTTTCAGTCTTTTTGATGGGCCTGGCTGCGGCTCAAGATCTTCTTGGCTTTCAATATTAAATTATTGAGAGATAAGTGGAGAAGGAAGTGGAGTCATTATTGGTGGTCCGTCTTCAAAATCATTTTCGTCTATTAATTGAGAAACTATTTTGTTGCTGCAGGTCTCCCCAGAACAATGGAGGCATGTTGCAGAACATTTGAGGCCTGCTTTCCGGCATCCACACATCGCTTCACAGTTCCCTTTAGATCGACAGAATATTAATTTTACAAGCTCAGGGGGCGCTGGAGGTTTTGAGCTTTACACTGGCATTAATATTCGTCCACATTTTTTCCAACCCCAATCTTCAACGTCTTTGTAATTACCCAACCACGACTGGACCTGATGGTAAACTCGGAAGCTGTGAAAGCGGGCTGTATCTTGTATTGGAGGAAGTGATGACAAATTAAATGTATTCTTTGTCACTGACTTGGCGAATCGTTTATATCTAATGGTGTTAAGAGAATCATCATCTTTATTTCCACCATATAAAGCGATGAAAAAACGTTCACCAACGACAGTGAGCAAAGCAGGATCGACTGTCTTGTTGAGGAACAACGCTGTTATTGCTAACTCGGAATGTTTCTCCAGAATTTAAAGATATTTTAGTTTACCAATGTTGAAAAAATTTCTCAATTAATTGACGAAAATGATTTTAAAGACACCGCCAACAATGACTCCACTTCCTTCTCCACTTCTCTCTCAACAATTTAATATTGAAATCCAAGAAGATCCTGAGCCGCAGCCAGGCCCATCAAAAAGACTGAAAACGCAGTAACGATCTCACTTTAAAATTGACCGTGGAAATAATTTAAAACTATGTCCTATCATTGATATAAATTTATACTTATCAGTAGGGAAAATTAGTGTTCACTTCACAGCGCTGTAAAACCCAAACTAATGAATACATATTATAATAAAAAAATATATAATAAAAATTCTTTGTTGAAAACCACACTACAAAGATGCTCTGATGTCATTTTTTTTTAATACAAAAAAAAATAAATTATGGCGTCCAAAAGAAAATTTGTCCAAAAATGTTGATGGTTTTTCTTTAATATCTTTGTTATTTTTGATTTTACAACAAAAAGTTACTGTACTAAAATTATAGAGGATCAATTTTCAATAAAAAATGTTTCTAACAATTTTTTGTATGATCAATAGTTTACCTGATAAATGTTAAAAACAATTTAACCTCCTTTTTCCAAGATGGCGGTCATAGTTTTAGGGTTGTGACCCCACAAACTTCAAGTTAAGCTTTTTTTGACCCCCCCCCCCTCACATCTAAACAATAAAATTGCGTCATCTAAAAAATGCAACCCCAAATGTAACTTTTCAATGGACTAGTAGGAGAATCGATTGTTTCGATAGTCAGATGGATACACTGAGTAGCAAAAAAGTTCTGGCATTTAAAAGAAATATGGTGTCACAAGTGGCACCCTCTACTAGTCACATCAAAATTAGAAACAAACTTGAATTTCTTCCCCGCAAAAACCCCTGATTTACAAATTTTATGTAAATATATGGATTAAATCTATTAAAACGGTCGAATTGGGCATATCGCTCTTAAAAAA
This sequence comes from Monochamus alternatus, assembly GCA_037114965.1. Taxonomy (NCBI): domain Eukaryota; kingdom Metazoa; phylum Arthropoda; class Insecta; order Coleoptera; family Cerambycidae; genus Monochamus; species Monochamus alternatus. Next base: position 29,265,662 of record CM073428.1, on the reverse strand, counting down.
ATGGTGAAAAAATCAGGACGACGCACTCTTTAGTGGAAGAGTAAAAAATTAATGTATACGGGTCAGCGACCACCGATGCAAAAGCATTACACCGCACCGTTTCTGCCTAGAGCGATGCTAGAATAAGAACGTTTCCAACATCACACACATAGTTTAATTTACCTTTTTAACAATTAGAATCCACCAGGTTTCATGGCTTAACTTATTTTCGAAGATGCTGAAAAATAATATTTAAAATACTTGGTGTGATGTTAGTTTATATGCCTCAGATGAGAGCAAGAGTTTGCCATCTTAGAAGCTCAATGTTACCATTTTTACAATTGCAATTTACCAGGTGCCATCGCTTAATTCTTTTTTGGAAGTTGACGAAAAAACTATATAAAATATTTTATGTAGGTATAGTTTTTGGAGTTCAACTTTACCTTTTTTACAATTAGAATGCATTATATTACATAGCTTAAATATCTCACGAAGTTAGTGAAAGTCAAAATATAAAATATTCCATGTAGGGGTAATTTCTATTTCTCAGGCGGGGAGCAAGAGATTGCCGCTTTACCAGTTTAATTCTATCATTTGTACTCATTGATGCCGTTCTTGCTTAAGTCTAATAAAGGTTGCTAACTTCCTGCAAAATTTAATCGGTCGCTTAATATTTCGGTTGCCATAAACTGGTTGCTAACTTCACACCGGCATTAACTTTTAAAAAGTTATTTATACATTGACTGTCCGCTGCATTTTAAATTTTCTTGAAAAGTATCGATACTTCTCTAGCTTCTGATAAGACAAATTATAGTTTTAATTATACGGGCTGGTATCAATCATTGTTTGAATAGTATTTAAATATTACGTTATGTTTATAATTAAATAAAAATATTAAAAAAGTGCAACTGTTTCAACGATAACTAGGTTAAATAACACTCATTCTCATGGCACATTTGATGTATGTAATCGAAACAGAAACTCTACACTATTTCCCTTATTTCATATATGTATTTACAAGTTTTACTCTGCATAAAACAACTTAACAGATATTTAAGTCGATTGGTAACAAAATATTTAGGATATGTCTGATGCTTGTTTACTAAAAAGATCTGGAAAATTTCTTAATTGTGTAAAGCTACACTTAGACTTTCAAATTTAGTTCAAGTTTTAAATATTCAGTAGCTCCTATTCGCCTTGATTGCTTTAGGCTTTTCGTTTCGGTATTAAAAGAATTACCCCGTTGAAATTACCCGTTTACTAATTGAGGTTAATGTATAGCTTCCGAATGACAAATATAAAGAGAATAAACTAATTTTCTATCAAAGAACAATGCGTCTTTGTTTACTTAACCCAGTTCGCATAGCAACATGACTGTCATTGTGACGGTATGGTTTTAACATACAAATGTACTGCGGAAATTGAATGGATAAATAAACAAATTACTCGTCCTGCCTTGAAAATAATCGCGAAACATTTAGTGGCTGATCACAGTTTAATTAAATAAAAAACAATTACACCGGCACTCAAAAAAGTGGTCTCTACTTTTGACCAATATCCTTATGATTTTGATGCATCCAAATCTGAAGCCTGTTTGGTTTAAACACCCCCAACATTTTTAGTAAATCGCATACAAGTTAGTGAACGTAACAAAAATCGGAAAATTTTTTCCTGGCCTTGATCAAGTGTGCTTCTTACAGATTTCAAATCAAATAAAACTAAGAACTAATGGTTGCCTGAATTATAATCAGTCTAAAGCTAGTTTAACCTCTTCTTCTCTTAGTTTTGTCGTAGTCATAGGAAAATTCGACTTATTTTTGATGTGATATATTTCAGAATAGTGTTATTTAATTTATCTAATAAATTAGGTACGCAATTTATCTCATGAGACAGTTGCAACGTACACTCACATTAAACCACTAAATTACTCATCACTGGTACTATTTTAGATCAGTTCAACAACAAGAATCACCCGTTTTCAAAGGAAGAACCAAATTATTTATTTATTTATTATTTAATAATATAAAGTCTATTATAATTAAGGATTCTGTATTTTATCAATGAATAAGGTTTACCAAACAGTCATTTGCTTGAAGAAGGTCGTCAATGTGGTCATGACGGCAATGTTTTGTTTGGAATCAATGCAATTATATCAACCTTAGATGTGATCGGTTACCAAGGTCGCGGCATAACAACCAAAAAAATCATAACAGGTTGGATAACAGCAGTGTGGCAATGGCAAAATGACAAGTGTCAGGTCAAGTGAAGTAGCAAGCTTTTAAAAAAGCTTACTCTTTCGATTTCCTTTTATAAGACGGTAATTCATGTTACACATAATTCGGAAAAACATTTTCCTAGATGTTCTAAGCAAAGTTTCATCCTATAATATAACAATCTATATTTTTGTATTGTTAGAAGCTCATTTTTTAAATACCATCTGTGAATTGCGAATCGCGTATTTTGTGTCGTCATCAACCTCTATTGTCTTCCTTCCCAGTGTTTCCGTTGTATGTTATTCTTTGTCACTCTTTATTGCACAATATACACTACTTCCGGACACTCTTGTTAATGAACAGCATATTTCAACCGCTTCAATTACACTTATATGTTGGCTTCGCGCCCTAATCCCGCCATTCATATTTTTTATCATTCGATATTCTCACTTCTCACATGCGTATTTGCTGCAGTAGAAACTGTGTAGTCAGGTCAGGCTTCCTCGAGGTATGTGAAATATACAATTTTATACGAAAAATGTAGGGACAGTATGTATTTGTCTTTGTGTTGATTGCTATAATGAGTTATTCTCTACTATTTTGAAATCCAACTATAGAAAGTTTTCCACATTTCAATACTTACGCTCAGCTATGCTGGGATAAGTTTATATTTGCATTTATTGTGAAATCTGTAAAGTTTAATACATTTTCAAACTGCATACTGATACTTAAATAAATTCAAAACTTAATATTAGTTGCCTATAAACTTTTAGAGTAAACATGCAAAGAATTTTCCACATACCATACATTACCTTTTATAACCATTCGAATAAGGCGTTCCTAAGGTATATCTTTGACATATAAATCATAACATTTAAAAGAAGTTTCTAGTTAATTGCGTTATACCAACTTATAGGATTTGTTTTTTACCTAATTAGAACAAATCATTTATCGAATTCCCATAAAATTAGATAAAAGATAGGGACAGAGCGTAATTATGTTTCTCTAAATTTTATAATAATTTGTAGCATATGCAAATTTTTGTATTTGATCACTTTATTTTACTTGAAATATTGGAATGCTGTGGTTTCAGTTCAAAATTAATAGTTTCTTAAATCTGATTTACCTACTTGGAAAATTATACCATGATGTATCACAATGAATTTCTCTTTTTTAAATATGTGGCTGCAGCTGGAGTTCCGCAAAGATCCAATTAATGATATGAACGACATTATAAGATATCACAAATGTTTGTTTGCCAACGATTTTAAAATATACTCCACATAGTGATATCAACACATGTTGGTAAGTCTCAGTATAACTATACAAATCTATGTGCATTCAATTGTCTCAGTATGGCAATATCAGTATAGGTAAGTATCACTAAGGCCCGGCGCAAAATCGTGAGGTGACGCAGCGTGAGTCACGGCGAGTTTTTGTGAATCTAAGTAATAATAGGAGGGTTGTCCGTAATTTAAAGTCTCCAATGTTTTTTCAAATAGTAAACATCTTTTTATTGCAAAACTAAGTACATGCTCTGAAAGCTTGGACTTTTAGTTATTTTTCAACGTAGTCCCCGTCACGATCAATGCATTTTTGGAGTCGTTCTGGGAGCTTTTTCATACCCGCATCGTACCATTCTTCCGCCGACTCGCGCAGGAAGGTACCAACGGCTGCCTTCACTTCAGCTCTTCGTCGCTGGAGAATTTCATTCCTCCTAAGTGTTGTTTCAGGTTGGGAAACAAATAGTAGTCACTAGGGGCCAAATCAGGGCTGTAAGGAGGATGGTCTATGATTTCCACAAGCAAATGCTCCTCAACTTTCGTCACTGACTCGTCCGAAACTGATGGACGCCCGTGGCCGGCCTCGTCTTGCACGTTTGTACGACCGGCTACGAACTCTCTACACCACATTTTTATGTCCACACACTTTTCTCCATACACATCGGTCAACTGACGATGAATTTCAATAGGGGGTGACCCCTTAAACTACAGAAATCTAATCCCCGAAGCAATTCACACTTGGCGGGAGCGTCGATTTTTCTTTCCATCGTTAACGGCTGCTAAGCCAAGACTCCAAGACTGACCGTCACAGCGAGGTAGTGACCAGCCAGATTAGTGGTGGGGGAAGCAAGGAACACGGTGCTATTATCAGATTTAAGCTAGGGAAGCTTGTTGGAGACCTTAATTTACAGGCAACCCTCGTAGTTATTGCGCATATTTCTTCGCAACGTGACGTGACGCAGTTTTGGCTCAACGTGATCCTGGGGAACGCAGGGTAGTTGCCGCAGTTTCAGAAATCACGGCGCGTGTTTGAAAACATGGAAGAAAAATTAATCGAGACTGTGCGAATTCGACAAGTTTTGTACGATACAAGCCATGCAGACTACATGAGAACAAAATTGTCACTAAATTCTTTAATTAAGGCAAATTCTCCATGAGTTTTTGTTTTTTTTTTTTCAAGTATAAGCTCTTCACTGACTTTTTATTACTACCTTGTCTTCTGAATCAAATTCAGAACTAAATTGAGAATCAATGAGTGCAATAGCAGTTGCCATTTTTCAGTAAAATGGCTTGTCTGCGAAGTGAAAACTGCAATCGTATGTGCGCGGTACCGCAGTCTCCTCCCGCATAAAACTCGCCGTGACTCACGCTGCGTCACGTCACCAAGCTGCGTCTTATTTTGCGCCGGGCCTTACTCTTGCACTGTCAGGAACTTCGATATGGCGAGAGCGCAACTGACACAAATATCTACTTGCCACAACGTATTTTTGTCTCTTGTAGCATACATAAAGATGTAGGTATGTTGAAATGGGTGTAATTCATCATTTCACGGAAAGCCTAGTCATTAGCTGTATTGCCGGCTGTAATGAAATGAATATTCCTTTGATTGAATGAAATTTTACGTCATTTCACGGATTGCCTGTTTAATTTTCGTCAAACAAAGTAAATGGTTAATCGATTACATGTTACAGCGCTTGACGGATTTTTGTTTAGTAATTTGCTGAATATTCTTCAAATGCAATACTATCTGTAGAAATATGCAAAATAGAAAGTAAACAAAATATTTTTATTTTGGCAAAATATTAGTTCCGTTCATTCCAATTTCATTCATATACCAAATGGTGAGTAGGACTTAAATTGAATAATAGGTCAAAATCTCTTTCAGATGAAAATACAAAAAACACGTGACAATACCCCCTTCCTCCACTATTTTTCTCCGTCATTAGTCGAAATATGAAAAAATGTGTAAAAATAAAAGTTGAAGGAACTTTAAAATATTTTTTTGAAGCAGAAAAAAATAAATATCGCATTTCCCAGATGTATATAACTTTTATTTTATTTGGAAACAACTTGTACACCCTCAATTTAACTTTACAAAATGTATTATACATGGTACTTATCTTTTAATGTTTTCGAGATATTGCATGTTTATTTTTTATATGCAACTCATGATATCATATAACTCATGATATATGATATCATTTTTAAATGAAAGATATAAAGTTAAGCATTTTACTTACAAAGGGAGAGAGGGCAAGTTTCACGTGATCACTTGTACATATTAGATCACTCTCTACATATGGTTATTCATTTATAATAAAAAAAAGTAGAATTATTAGTCATTACGGTCCGAAATTATACACAACACAATTCAGCAAAGGACTAAACAAATGTCTGTCAAACGTTGTAACGTGTACTCGTGTAATCTTTTACTCTGTTTGACGACAATGAAACAGGCAATCTCTGAAATGACGACAAACTTCAGTCAATCAAAGGAATATTTTCTCGATTACAGCCTTTGCCGGCAATACAACCACCCAACAAACATTTAAAGTTCAAATTACGTTAACTTGACCTCTGAATTGGTCAAAAACTATTCATGACCAATTCCGCATAAGAAAAGTTTACCTATATTCGTTGGCCTTTTTCCTTATGTGGGGAAAAAAACTAAAGTAATATGGAAGTTAATAATTGGTCGACAAAGATTTTATTCCAATAAGATAATTGGACCTAAAAGAAATACGGACCAATTTTATGTTGAAATTTCAACACATTATTACCAAAATATACCCTAATTATGCCCTTTATATGACCTACTGTTGCTAGAGAGGGACAACATTATATGTTTGCTTATATACATTCTAATAGCGAACAGGGATAGGAAGAGAAAGAAAGAATATGTCAGGCTACAAAGCTACAAGTAGAGTAGGAGTTAGTATATGAGTATTTATAGATATTTAGATTTTAATATAATATAAAGTCTGTATTTTTGGTTTCTATTCAACAAATTGTACAACCCAAGACATTTTTCGTATAATGTGATGACCAAACTTCCATAAAAATAACGCGCCTTATAAATATACATTGATTCTTAATAATATTATTATCCTGAAAAATAACCTAAAATAAAAACTGGATGCATTTCGTGATAAAATGTGTTTAATAATTTTTCGTCATAAATGTATTAAATAATATTATCTGTATTAACGTAATTTTAATGAGTAATCAATTAGAACTAATAAACAAAACATCTAGCGTTTGTTACAACATGGCCGCTCAAATAAAATCAACTTTGAAGTCAATTTGTCTGAAGTAACCTATAGGGCAGATTGCCTATGCCAATGTTGAGGTCACAGCAAAATATAAACTTTGTGGTTGAAATTTCCTCCAAATAAAGACATTTTATGGTAATTTATTACCATCTAAATTATTACTAGGTACCTACATATAAAATTCTACTCTTGGCTTTATTTGTGATTGAAAATTCAAATTAAAGCCAATAATATTATGTGTGTGTAATAACAAAAACAAAATAAATATTTTCTAACGGAATTCAATTCAAATTTCAATTCACATGCACTACTGAATTCATTTGAGACGATAACAGTGTTATCATATGGAATACTTATAATGTGTTTATCGATATATTATTATCAATAGCTTGATTTATATAATCTACAGTGTTGGCTTCGATTTTGGTAGGCAAAATATGAACCCAATAATTATTTTTTACAACTCTGAAATATTGTGTAGTAAGCCGCTTGTTGGGCTTTATCTTCTGATTTATTCGTATGACAGAAGTAGGTTTTTATTGCAGATCATCAAAACACAAAACAACTTCAACACCTTAATGCATGAAAATATCTATCTGAACACATATAACAAGAAGCTTGCTCCCTAAAAGATCCTTTTAAGAAACATTTACGTCGAAGTATTTATTATTAATAAGCAAATTTGTACCATAATATAGAACAATATTTCTATTAGGTTAATTGAAATGATCAAATATTTCCTAGAAGTTATCAACAAAGTTGAATATATTTTATATTGTAATAAAAATAGAACTTATTAAATTGAAGAATTTAATATGGCAAAAATAACTAGTTATTACCTTATTCTTAACCACTATAGTTGAAGACAAAATAAGTTTTACAATTTTGTAATAAATATGTAAATATTTGCCTATTATAATTATTTAAAAAATCCCTGGATATTGAAGACAGATTTCAAGGCGAAATTAAGTAAATTATAACTTCGTCTTAGACGTTATTGGAATGTTAGCATTTGAAAACACAGAAAAGGTAAACAATATGTAATTTCGAACTGTATAAATTGACATATATTTCATTTTACTTGGAAGTCATTATATTACTCTTAGTTAACAAATTTCTGACTAAAATTTTGGTATTATAAGATTTTGTAACATTGAAGACTATTTTTATGGCGAAATGTAGTAAATATCGATCAATTTAGGTTCATTTTTCTTGTGCAGTAGTCTATTATGATTAAATGTTAGTTGGGCAATGACTAGGCTTTCCGTGAAATGACGAATTACGCCCAATGACTAAGACATAATATGTATCATGATCCCGTTTCACTGCGCATGTGGAACTTGATACAAATTTCAATGAGATTTGTATTCATTAAACAGGAAATGTTAAATTTGTAAAATGCGTGAAAGCTTCGAATTATGGTTAGTGTCGGATACTAGCGAAATGCACAGTGAGATAACGCATATTTACTGCGCTGTTTAGTACGCATGTGCCCGTAATCAAACAGTAGATTGTGTATATAAAATAAATTCCAGCTTTTTTATCTTATTTATCGTATCGTATTTGATTAATTGTTGTGTAAGAAATATAGTGCAAGAATACCCACAATGCAATAATTAGAATAAGTACTGCCTGATAAAAATATTACAGATGGGGTAAATTATTTAAAATTTATTTCTTCAGAAATAACAAACACGAAAATAGTGCCAAATATAGCGATAATTAAGTCATTATTCAACTTGTGGGAAGTACTAATATTACTGGGAGTATAAATCAGTACAACGCATGCAAATAACATTTTAAGTTGAAATACTTTCACTACTCATGAATTAATTTCGAATCATGAATACATACATATCTAAACCTGATGAATACGAATACTGAATGATTTTTAGCTGTAACCTTTGATTTATTGCAGAAGTTTTTATTCTCTACATAATGGTATTATGTAGAAATATTTTTCCTGAACACAAGAATACTGATTACACAAATATTGTATTAAATACCGCTCACGAATACAATGTATATGCTCTCTTAGCTATGTCTAGAAGAAATAAGAAAATGTATTTCTGTAATATTTACTTTCGAATATACAGGGCGATTCTTAATAACCAATACGTATAAAACAAAAACTGTTTCTGTTTAAATATTTTACATTTTTAAGAAAACTGGTTACATACGTATTAATCATGGCCGTTCTTTCACTTTCATGGAGGAAAATATAATACAATATTATTTTGAGATGTATCAATTAATAATGTAAATAGAAAAGTACACGTCAAAATATATTTTATGTTTGTCATAATTTTTAAGAAATGTCAAATTACTGATACAAACAATTGACAACTACGTTATACAGGGTGGTTCACTTTCGAAACCGCAAACTTTAGAACCACAAAATAATATCATTTTGTATTATAAACTATATTCGAAAAATGCTTCGTTACAAAGATACAGGGTGTCGAAATTTTTATCAAAAGTTCCACATTTATTAATATTTTTAAAACTACTTTAGATATTTAAATGAAATTTGGAACCTTTGAATAGGTAATCTAGATACATATTTTAACGTATTATTAAATATAAATAAATATTATTTTTCTTCCACCAGTGGCGTGCGTACGGACAGATCTTCGGGAAATTTTAATGAAGAAAATGGTACGCCAATGTTTTTCTTAGAAACAAAAACTATTTTTAAAATCCTTGTTCAATTTACAACAGAAAAAGGCTCCTTACTTTTTTCGTTCGACACACCGTTTGCCAGTAAAAAATTAAATTACCTAATGATTTCTGAAAAACAATTAAGTAAACAAAAAACGAAAATGAGAAATTTAATTAGTGGCTTTCAACAACAAAAAAAAGAAAAAAATTAAGGGTAAAATCACAAAAATTGCTCGAAATGTAATCCATCCACCTCAATACATGTTCTACATCTTCTTACTAACGCATTTATTGCAGCAGATACTTACGGATTTCGTCATTGCAAGCTTGCTGAATTCATAAAATTAAATTTTTCCTTGTTAATACGGGATTAGCGTAGACTTTATCAATAAAAGTGTCCCAAACGTAAAAGTCTAGCGGATTAAGATCGGGTAACCTGGGTGGCCAGGCCACTGGTCCAATACCATTAACCACGTCATTATTCATGTCATTCCACCCTAGTCGGCCAATCCATCGTTGAGGATAATTGGTATTGACCTATTCCAAAATGCGGAGGAGCTCCATCCAGGTGTATCCAACTCTCATACCTTAAACTAATGGGTAAATCCTCTATGTTATTGTTAAGAATCTCCATAAATAGTTCCGAGTTCAACTTTGGGGGTAGGAATTGTGAACCACAAACATTACCATCAATAGCGACCAACCAAACATTTACGGAAAATTCATTTTGAAATGATCTTGGCCGAATTTCTAGAGGATTCTGATGTGCCCAAATATGGATATTATGGTAATTTGTTATCCCACGTCTGGTAAAAGAGGACTCGTCCGTCCAAAGAATCTTATGTAAAAAGTCAGGATTTTCTTCCGACGAGTTTTAAAGCCGCTGGCAAAATCATATTCTTTTTTCAGCATCACCAAGGTGTAACTACTGAACAGGCTGTAGATGATATGCATGTCTGTGGTCATCGTGTAGTGTTCGTAATATTTCAGAATTAGAAATGTGAAGGTGCTGAGTTGCCTTCCGAAAGCTCAGCCTCGGATTGTTATCAAAAGTACGTAGTATACGATTATTCTAAATATTATATCGACGGTTTCTGTTCCGTTCGTTATTAACACGCAGGCCAAAGTTACGAAAATTCTGATGTGTTCTGATGAAAACGCGAGCGTCTGGAGCTCTTCTATTTGGATAGCGTCTATGATATTTACGAACTGCCGCTTCTGCATTTCCATCACAAAATTCTTAACAAAAATGAATATCTGCGTATTCGTTGTTAGACAAACGCATTTTTCAGACTGACATAAAATGCAAAAACACTGACGAAGGAGCCCTTTTCTGTTGTAAATTGAACAAGGATTTTAGAAATAGTTTTTGTTTCTAAAAAAACATTGGCGTACCATTTTTTTCATTAAAATTTCCCGAAGATCTGTCCGTACGCACGCCACTGGTGAAAGAAAAATAATATTTTTTACGTAAAAATATGTAGCTGGATTATCTATTCAAAGGTTCCAAATTTCAATTAAATATCTAAAGTAGTTTTCAAAATATTAATAAATTTGGAACTTTTGATAAAAATGTTGACACCCTGTATCTTTGTAACGAAGCATTTTATAGTTTATAATACAAACTGATATTATTTTGTGGTTCTCTGTCTGCCTCTAAAGCTTCCGCTTTCGAAAGTGGACCACCCTGTATATACTGAAGAGTGCTGCCACGCGCGGTGAGTCACTGCGTACTGCAATGGAACAGATTATTTATACAGAGTGATGTGTAAGAAATGGCCCATAGAGACATTCTAGATTTTTCACTTCAAAATATTAGAATATAAGCCAACTTGCCTTGATGAAATGTTGATAAAAAAGAAACGTGTCAAAGTTGAAATTTAAAAAGTGTTTTTTTGTAATAATTTGGGAATAGATGTTTTTTGATATGAGAAATCATAATATGATGTCTATTTCGACGTATTTCCTAGAGGGCGCCACATCCGCCATATTTATGACGTAAATGTAAGTGTAACTTTTTTTGAACCTAACGTTATCATGTTTTTCATTAAAAAATCTTAAACCTACATTGTATTTGAGGAAAAAAGGTATAAGTACTTATCATTAGTCTTAGAAATTGACCATTTTCGAGATAATAGTTTTTCAACAATAAACTGCATAGTTCCTTGTACAATATTTTAACGTAGTAGGCACAAATAGTATACTATAATTACTTTTTAAACCTAAAAATTCTGGTACACAATAATTTTTTATATTTAGATATGAGAGATGTGACTGTGTTGTTGGCAATTAAATTTCAATGGATGTGCTGAGCAACGAGAATATTTGGCAGGATTTCGAAATAAACTACAACCTGATAATCCACACTTTAAAAAATCTGTTTAGGAATTTAGAGGCAAAAAGACAAAAAAATTGTTCACATTGCGGATTATCCACAAATTAACTATCTGGAGCTGCAAGAATCAGTATGACTTTTTAAAAACGTTGCACGTTGAAAAATACTATCCATACCACTTTACACCAATGCAAATTCTATTTCTTGCCGATCTAACTTCAATATATTGTCACAGAATTTGCCCCACTCACACCCAATTCGACGACTGTGGTACTGTGAAATGCTAAGATTACCCCGATCGCCGTTACGCGATTCTGTTAAACAAACAAAATGCCGTGTATCGAGATGGGGCTGGTAAAAAATAGGGAATCGACGAGAAGCATTCGAATCGTTCGGGAAAATGGGTCTAGAGATACTAGAAAAAACCTGGAATATTCATTTGGTTTATAAAAGAAGAATAAACGGCCGAGTTAGTTAGTCTTGTATTACAGTCGTGAATTGGAGTGTTTAGAGCGATTTAAATAGCGATTAAAAGTGAAATAGTGTTTAGTTGAGCTGTAATTAGTATTCAATAGTGTACAGAGTAGTTAATAAAGATAAGTGATAAATTAACGAATTGTTTTTCTGGCAGTAAGAAAAATTCGGATTGGGAAATCTGTGACAATAGTCAATTTGCAAGGGTATTTTGGTGCCTACTACGTTAAAATATTGTACAATGAACTATGGAGCTGATAACGTTGATTCAATGTGGTGGATATGGCGCCCTTTAGGAAATACCTCGAAATAGACAACAGATTATGATTTATCGTATCCAAATGCATCTATTCTCAAATTTTTAAGTTGATACATTCAAATTCCAACATTAACACCCTGTATATTATTTATTATCAAAATTTTATAAAGGCAAGTTGACTTAAATCATAATATTTTGAAGTGAAAAATCTAATATGTCTCAATGGGCCATTACTTACGGACCACCCTGTATAGACTTTTCGTCTTATTTTAAGGTCCAGAAAACGTAGTTGAATTTATGCGTATAGGTTAAGATTCACCCTGTATAAGTACTCGTATAAAAAATGATTATTACTACATTGCAGTACAGTACAATATAATAAACAATGCAGGTTATCCTACTCTATTTCTGTCCTATCCCTAAAAAAAGAAATACAAAGTTATTACAATCACCATTAATGAGAAATGAATTATTGCCTAAATCGCATGAAGAAATGCAATTTGTGCGCAAATATTGTCTTTATCAGGTAGTCAACTGAGCATAGCAAAATATTATTATATGGATTTTCATACAGGTATATGTTTTTTCGTCATTTATTTAAATTAAAATTCTAATGTAATCTGGTAACATGCAAAATTTTGGTACGTCGTAAATGATAAATCGCTAAGACATTGAGTTATGAACCAACGGCATTATTAAAAGTTCATTTACTTTGTGTCTTATGATATAACCGTGAAAGATAGTAGGATATAACAGTTTGATTTATGGTAAATAATTAAGTGCGGAATGTATATATAAATTTATCACGTTTAATATATTTGTATACAACAATGTAGTAGGATACATGTAAATCTTCTTAAAAATTATTTAAAAAAAATATTTTGACAAATCGATAACAGTTTCAAAGATTTAGAGTATAAACTACCTCAAATAATTATACAGTATCTTATTACAGATTCAACCAAGGCATTATATTAACATTATCAATAATTTTTTACTAAGAATATCTCGAAGTTTGTAAAATTTATGATACATTTTTCTAATTTAAATAATCATATAGTTGATATGGTCCATATCACATGGACATTCCACTTCAAATGTTGCTCAATCATAAGTCCTAAGTATTTAATTGTAGTCTTAACAACTGAGAAAAGTTCTATTTATATTTAAGCTTAACAAACTACTGCAGGACTACTCGTGCACGATGCTAAGTCCTTTCTCCGCCTGGGTGTATACATCTAAACACCTCACATCAGAAAATAATAACACCGTGTCGTCTATATAAGAAATGGTTTTGCATTTTATTAGCAAAGTAGCTATTTCATTAATATAAATTAAAAAGAGTATATGCCCCAATATCGTTCCTTGTAGAACACCTGTATTAATAATTTGTGAACCTCTTTATTAAATAATTTTCAAATAGGTCGCGTTGCCTCTTACTCCAATTTCCTTGAATCTTTCTAATAAAATTTTATCAGAAACAGTATCAAATGCTAAGAATACCGCAAGGCTCTTTTTGTTATTTTGAATATTATTAACAGTAGCATACATCAGTTCAAATACGGCACCTTCAGTGCTTTTATTATTTCTGAATCCAAATTGATATCTGTTTAAAACTTTTTCAGTTTCTTAGAAATCAACTAACTGATATTTTTCGAATACATTTACAAAGTTATAAGTTACTTAAATGGGTCTATAATTAGTACACAGCTTTGAGTCACCATTTTTGAATACGGGGGTAACAACTGATTTCTTCCATTCGGATAGTATGGCAGAAGATGTAAAAGATAGGTAGATTATACAGTATGCGCCAAAAGTATGGAATAAATTCAATAAAAACGAAACAATTATTTTTTGGGAAAAATCCTCGAACAGGTCGATTTTTAATTTAAAAAATACATATTTTAGCGTAAAATGCGATTTTCAAATGTCACTTGTTTTCGAGTAATGATGTCATCGATTTTTTTTTAAATGGCAACACTATATTTTTTTCCTTGATTCTGAAAGATCGTTTAATTCTCTATCAGACAGTACTAAAATTTTGCCCTCTTACATAGGAAAGGTTTCGAATAAATGACGATTGAATGTTAGAAAACGTAAATCAATTAAAATAAAGCAAAAACGTTCTCAAGTTTAGTTTTTCGAATTCCATAGTTCTTTTATGGATCACGTAGGTAAAAATCTTTGCAAAGTGTCATTGTCACACCGACTTTCTAATGAGTATTGTAAGCGACATAGAAATTATTATTCAATTTAAAATATTATGGCACATTTAACTTACTCAAAGAATTGAAATTTTAATTCTTATCGGATGTGGGAATATGACTAGAACTCAGCAGGAAGTTTGCGATTTATTTAATGAAAAATATCCAGATCGCCCTATCAGCCAATCAACAGTCAGTAAGGTAGAGACTAAATTTAGAGAAACTGGCAATGTTATAAATATTCCAAAACCTGGACGTCCAAGCATTAATAAAAATAAGAAACATTTTGATAAGTATGGTGGATAATACTCATAATTCTTCACGATTGGTTGCATTAAACAATGACACTAGTCAGAACAGAGTGTTACGTATCTTGAGGAAGAAAAAATAACATCCCTACAAAATTCAACTTGTGCAGGAACTCAATGAAGTTGATCCCGATCGTCGCTTACACATTTGCGAAATTCTAATGGATTTATGTCAAGGAAATAGAAATTTACACCAGCAAATACTTTTTTCAGATGAAGCCACATTTTGTCTGAATGGTACAGTAAACCGTCAAACTTGCAGATATTGGAGTCGGGAAAATTCTGATTGGATGGCAGAGGCACATACCCAACACCCTCAGAAATTAAATGCGTGGGCTGGAATAGTTGACGACAGAATAGTAGGGCCTTTCTTCTTTGAAGGAACCCTTACAGGACAAAGATATTTAGAGTTTCTAGAAAATGACCTTGTTCCAACCCTTGCAGTAATTTTTCCTAACGATAATCACCCTGACATTCCTGACGATACCATATGGTTTCAGCAAGACGGTGCACCTCCGCACTATGCGCGCCCTGTACGAGGTTTTTTGGACAACTGTTTTCCTGGGAGGTGGATCGGCAGATGCGGACCGATAAAATGGCCTGCAAGATCGCCAGATCTTACACCTCTTCACTATTTTTTATGGGGATACTTCAAGTCAAAAGTGTATGTTAATAAACCACGTAATTTAGAAGAACTTCAAAATCGCATTCGGGACGAAATACGCGAGTTACCCCAGAAATCATTCATAATGTGCAAGAAGAATTTCTTCACAGACTTGCGCATTGTCAAGAAGTTGGTGGATGGCAATTCGAAGATTTAATTTAAGTATAAAATTTAATCAATTGTATTTTATTTTACATACCTCAGAATTGTTACTTTTTTATGGATAAAATTTACGTTTTCTAACATTCAATCGTCATTTACTCGAAAACTTTCCTATGTAAGAGGGCAAAATTTTAGTACTGTCTGATAGAGAATTAAACGTTCTTTCAGAATCAAGGAAAAAATATGGTGTTGCCATTTAAAAAAAAATCGGTGACGTCATTACTCGAAAACAAATGACATTTGAAAATCGCATTTTACGCTAAAATATGTATTTTTTAAATTAAAAATCGACCTGTTCGAGGATTTTTCCCAAAAAATAATTGTTTCGTTTTTATTGAATTTATTCCATACTTTTGGCGCACACTGTATAAGTGAGTGGTTTTAATATGTTTTTATGAATTGTTTTTATCATTTCAAAGGTAATTTGATCCTCTTCCGATGCCGAATTACTTTTAAGAGTCGCTATGACAAACAAGTTCATATTTATTAACTGAGAATTACTTGTTCTTTTCTTAAGTAATATTTATTATTTCTAACTTTATGTATTTTGTTTTTCAGTTCTGTACCAATATTTACAAAAAAAAAGTTGTTGAAAGCCTCTGCTTTACTTTTACCTTCTTCCATCAGATTACCCTTTACATCTTTAATATCTATTTTTTGTGAAAATATTCTCCTTTGAGAAGCAGATACTTCATTTCTTATATTATTTTTAAAGAAATCATTTATTACCTCAAACAGCTGGCCTGCGGTGGTGGAATTCGGATTACAAGTAACATCCAGCTTCTGTCCATTTAGCATGATGACTGTAATCGTTTTTCTGCCACTTCCCTTGGTATCCGGCATGGTAAGCTGTTTATTTGGCAGCGAAGCTCTGACGACAAATTCAGGCCCGATACAGTCTCGGTTTGGCGCACAACTGGCTCCATTAATTGGCACGTCAACTCCAGCTCGATAAAGTCTCGAGGCGGCCCTCTGCACGGGGTTCCGTCTTGCCCTCAGTCTTCTGTTGTTGCCCTATAAATCATCAAATTGTGCTCAATTACCAATCTTCCTTTTTTAATTATTTCGCAGCTGACAAGAAATGCAATTGAAATAGCGATATTGTTTCCGGATTACAAATAAAAACGTGCTTAGACTGCCGAAAAATAACAGTCAAAATAGAGGCATATACAGGTAGTTTACTAGAGAATGAACTTTATTTTAAGGATAGCTTCCTTGTACGAAAATAAAGTGATTTAAATCAACTGACTTTAGTACCATATTGCTTCCTTAAGAAGTTATAGGTACGATAAAGTATTTTTTTTATTTCATTTGTTACGTTAATTTATTTATTTCTTGGGTAATCGTATTCAAATTTTGTAAAGAATTTTTTTTGTATGATATACATGCATATCTGTTTGATTTTTGTGTTAAATGTACAGGGCGTTCTCAGCACCTGCACCCCTATATTTTTTCTTTCAGTTTTTTTTTAGAGTGGGAAATTTTTGAAAAATGATTAGTTATTTTCCTTAACAACGTGTAACAAAAATAGATTTTATAAAACTAATAGGATGCTGTTACAAAATAACTAATAAATTTCTAGCAATCTCCCTTCTTAAAAAAAAATATGAAAGAAAAAAAACAGTGGCACGGATGCTCAGAACGCCCTATACATTTAGCTTCTAAAGATAGCAAGATCGTATTAATTTAAGTTGATTTAAATCAACGTCAAAGAAGTATGGCCAATTCTTTAATAAATACCCTGTATACAAGATCCGCTACTTAAAACTTTCCAGGCCAATATCTCCGTTATTATTTAACATACCTTAGCAATCAAGGTATTATTTTGTAGGTCAAGTCTTTCTAAGCCAACTATTTAATTAAAACAAAAATAGGTCATGAAAAGAGCTTTAATTTCATATACGGGACGATAGTTTGGTTAAAAATGGTCAAATCATGTTTGACTTTTAAAGTATTATGGCATGAAAATAGAACACTATCAGGACATATTTATGGTTTCTGAGTCTGAATCTAAAGAATATATTGTTACAATATGGAAACTATCAATATTATTTCGAAAAATGCATAAAAACTGCATGTAACAGAACCTATTTTTCTAAAATCATAAGTTTTCTTCGCTTTTCCACTTCTTTTCAATTTTCCACTTTTAGAAATACAAAGGTTTTATTAATTTAGGGCTTATATAAGCTTCCAAGATCCTCTAAGCTATTAGGTATCTTATTACTGTTTATGGAATTAAATAATTATGTATACCAGTCGAAGCCAAATGATGCTGATTTGAAGAATTGAATAAGACCAGAATGTGCTGTGCTATTCGTGAAAATGTTTTGAAACATTTAGTAAATACTGAATTATTGATAAAACGTTATAAATTTTGCACTGCTCATAATGAGGAAAACTTTGAAGAAATAATGATTTAAAAAAAGAAGTTCTGTTTGATGCTGATCCATTTTTAAAAGAAGATTGACAGTTTCCATATAACAATACATTCTTCAATTTTAATTGAAAGACTCAGAAGCAATAAATATGCCTCGATAGGGTTTTGTTTAGATACCATTACACTTTGAAACCCAAACATGAGTGACCATTTTAAACAAAACCACAGTAACAAAAGCTACCGTTCTGTATATTAGATTAAAGTTCTTATCATGGCCAATCGATGACATGGCAATTTTGTATACATTGCATTAAAGAAAAAATTATTACGGAAAAATAAATTATCAAAGGCGACCAGTTTGTAAAAATAATTTGTTTTTTTTTTAAATTAAATAATTGGCTTAGAAGGTCTTGAATATACCTATACAAAATGACACCTTGTTCTCTCAAGTATCTTAAAAAATAACAGACATACATACCTGGGGAGTTTTAAGTGGCGGACTCTGTATACAGGATGTTCCAAGAATGTAAACAATTCATACATGAGTAGAAGGGGTCAACACAATATCAGTACTTCGTATAACTTTTCTCCCACTGACCTTTATTACAAAGTTCTAAAAGTAAAAAGTGAAATCTGATTTTATTTGAAATTGAAATTAGTGGTTGATAACAAGTGCGAATAGCTATTTATTTACGTTATAAATAACTTTACATTACTCCCAGTACTCCAGGGACGGACTATGTCCACTGACAAATAATTCAGAAATTCTAAAGATGACCAAAAATGACAAACAACGGATAATGATATCTGAACTTCTGATAAAAAATTACGAATATCTAAGCTAATTTGTCTGTTATTCGTCATCTAAAATTATTTTTGCCCAACTCGTATCAGGGTGTTTCACGAAGAAAAAGAAATATTAACATCAGTAGCGTAGTCTAACTTAGATTGCCTGCATCAATAGTCATATCTAGTAGTTGTCACGATGTACAGGGTGCTACGTTTTCTGAGATCAGACCTCTTTTCAGTTCTCCAAACTTTCTTTCGGCAAGCCACTGCTTTTTTAGGAAAGGATTTAATGTTCAATTTGGAAACTTTTTGGTTCTTGCCTTTTTTCACATGTGCCCGGTTTCAAGCAAAAAATAAAAAGTTTTTTTGACACTCTGTAACTGTTACTATTAACTTTTGAGCTAAGGTATATTTGGATCAATTCTTACATTTTAGCCCCAACATACTCTAGTATCATTTGTGCTACTTCTTTTGAAAGCACCGTATATATTCACCTGAAATTTAGATATATCTTTTTGGATTAATAACATGTAGATTGACATTTTGAAATAATAATCTTGATTATATCTATACCTATTTAAAATAAATATAGTTTTCAAATTTTTCGTACTCATTGTTTTATTTGCCTTAAATCTGTAACCAAATGTATTTATTCGATATTTACAGTATTGTTTCTCAATTGATGCAAAAAATTCAAGTACAATTTTTTGACGCCTAGCGTCGTTATGATAAAGGATCGTAGGTGGCCTTGATGCGGCGCTTAGGTGAGGTCACTTAAGCACGCTTTTAATTTTTTTATATTTTTCATCGTTTCCGAAATATCGAATTTGGGCATATGAAATGAATTACCCTGTACATAGAATTCTGAAAAGATAAAAAGTAAGGGCAGCCACGGTACATGTGAGAGAATTATTCATAGAAAAATAAAATGGTACATTCGAGGGAGCCGAGGGTACATTATAAACATTTTACATTTTTTACTTTATTTTGTAATTTATCCTTCTCATCTATAGTTATTATTGACCTTATGTTCAATATGTGTTATCAAACAATCGTTAAGCCTCTGATATTTGGAAATTGTACTAATTGTATACGAAAATGCGGATATTGTAAAGGAAATCACTGGAAATCGTTGGCAATCACCGGAAATCATAGCGATTGCGAGGAAATCGCCGGAAATCGCCGGAAATCACCGGAAATCACCGGAAATCATAGCGATTGCGAGGAAATCACCGAAAATCATAGTGATTTCCACGAAACCACCGGAAATCACAAGAAATCGTGCGACTTTCGCGATACATGTACATTTTTTGGTAGAGTGGTTACCCCCTCGGTTGCAGAGAATTTGTATAACTTAAAAATCGTGATCGTCTCTATAAAATTTGTTTATTATTAACTAGTAAATAGTTAATTACATTACATTCTAATCAGTTCGTTAATATCTGCTTATAATGTAATCCTTATACGAACAATCATTTGGTCGTTATGAAAAATGGTGTAATTAACATAAGTAACGAGAAAGGATTATTAGTATATTTCAACGAACTAAGCAGAACACAGAGGCCTTCATCTCTTGGTGTTATTACTCAATGATAAGAACATAAATTTCAGTCAAGAAGAATATTGATATAAAAAAAATACTTAAATTTGATTGCATTCCTGAAACGAAAGTCGGAAGGGTACACACATAAAAAATGTAAGGTATTAAACAAAGAAGAAATTATTTAGATTTTAATGCGGACAATGAATTTCTGCTCATGGAGGTTGCTATATTAAAAATATATTTTATAACCAATTTTTATTTTAGGTTATTTTGACTATTGGTTAAGCGGGCACATGACGGCGTGAAGAAGTCACAAATCTGCTTGTAGAACGTGGCTGGCAAGAAAATACATCAAATTCAGAAATTAAAACAGTGATCTTCTTTATTCGATATAAAGCTGGCAAATATACCAAACAAAATATTTATATAAATTATATTGGCAATGTGCCGAAACCGATTTAACGATTTGTTAAACTGTCTATACTAGGCACTGTTTTCGGCAGTGATTAACTTCACTGTTAACCTATTGTGGGGAAGGTATTTTGAGTATAAAAAGGCATGGCGGCTGGTCTAATTCTGTCACTATAGGCTATGTCGGAATTTCTACTGAAAACAAGAAACGAACGGCTAAGAAACTTCTAAAATATTCTCTCAACATCCAAAATTAATTATTTCTTCAACCTCTAAGATTTATGTTCACATTCAAATTATTTCCACCTATTCAAGCAAATCTTTAGGCATGTTAGTATCTGGTTTTAATTGATCGAACTGTAAAATGTATTTAATAAATGAGTTTTCATATAATCTTACATATTTTATTTATTTAACAAATGTCTAATTTGAGTATATATTTATTTAAAATGACATTATCGTACTGAGTGCTAATAAATTTAAAAAAGCACATGTGGGATAATGTAAATCATTATGTGACAGTTGCATATAAATTTGCTTATATAACCCAAAGAAGAAAAAAATATCACACACGTGTTATCTATCAACCATTAAAGCCAGTGACAAATATACACATATTTTATTCAACAGAATGCGAAATCATAAGTATTATTGCCTACTCGAAGGTATAAATTTATTTTACTACGTGGCTACTTCACATTTTTTACAATTAATTCTCACACGTGCTTATAATATTGTAAATATTCATAAAAATTGCAATAGCAAAACAATTACCTATTGGTTATTGCAAAATAAAAAATATATGCGAAATGCATAACTTCGTAATTTAAAGAAACGCAAAAAGAAGGAAATTGTTTAGTTGTAAGTTAAATCTATACAGAGTGTCCCATTTCTTAAAAAATAACTGAATGATGAGTTAATGGAGCAATAGTAGAGGTAGTTCATTATAGTGTTAAAGTGGTTACTTTAAACAGGGGTTTTCTTAATTATCTTTAAATCGGCTGAAAATAATCATGTGAAAATTGTTCCACCAATGAACATGTTTCTTATAAGAAACCATAAATGATTCTATTTTCAATAGCAGTGGTTTAGATGCGACTAGTTTGAAGTGTACTAGATCATCAATGAAAAAATATGTTTGAAGTAAAAATTTTCTATATATAAGAAATCAAATTCATTTTTTTACTTATAATTTTGACATGCTGTCTTATAATCAGTACAGTTTTAATGAATTGGCCTACATGCACTTGCTATATTCCAAAAATTAATACAATTGTTTTGTGTAAAATTTGTTTTGATAGTAAACCGATAAATGCTATTTTCATGTTAATATTTTTAAACTTGTTTTACCATATTATGTGACAAAAGATAATTTACCTTTATTTTCCTTGAAAAATGCACATCTTATAAATTTTGAACTAGTATATCTTTCCTTTGTATTGTCCTTTGAAGTTTGCAAAGCTGTACTATTTTCGACCTTTAACATATTTTCCTTCAAATCCGTCAAACTACCTACATCCACTCCATTATCTTAAGAGTCAGTTGATTAGTTATTCATAAAAATTTTTTGACATCTTTAGTTTGTTTTTGCAGCAGTTGGAAACGGTTTGAAACTGTCAAAAATATTCGACCAGATAAGATGAGAAAGCATTATCATTGAATTTAACGCAATAAATAATTAATAATAATAATAATAAAAATAATAATACCTCTAACCCGCATTCTAATCAAAAGGATTAGCCCAGAAGTCGGAGACTTGTGCGGGAGAGGAGGCGGCATATTATTATTAAGCAGGCCGCATTTGCGCCCAGGAACAATTTACCCCTAACCACTATTCAGTGCAGGAATGAAGGAAACCTGGAAAACCTCATTAATTAAATGGGTGGTCAAATGACAACTGGTATCAATCTCTCACATCGACCCAAGCCAACATTCTTCCACCATACCATATACGCAGAGAGGGTGTCAATCCTCTTCACGAATGCAGATGATCTACGGTCCGTGCTTGGGCGAACCCACAGCGGCGGGTCACAAGATAGAGATTTTTTAATTAGGATTATTTATTTTGAAAGTCTCCGATAAATTTCAAAAGAGGTATACTTGCATGTCTCTAAAAGGTACCATTTTAGAGAAAACCCCGTTTAACGTATTAGTTAAGCTTGGAAATCAAAACATTAATTCAAAAAAATTATTATTTAAAAAAAGTTGTTACGATTAGTAATGTCTAGTAAGTGGCTGGCGAATATTTAACAAAAAAATTTAAATACCGATTTTGTTTCTGCTATTGCTTTTAGATTTAAGTGGTGATTTATTTTATTTTATTATTTTTAATTATTGCCTTTCTCATGTTGTTATATTTCTCTATGTTGTGTTTCATGCTGTTTTTGTTTTTTAGTTACAAAAACGATATTGTTAGCTCAGAAGCTAGCGATGAAGTAGATTCTGGATTTTTCTGTAGATTTTGAGTATAGGTCACTACTTCATTTAGTTCTTCGTGTTTGGTGACGCAGTATGGCCGTTATCTTGACTACTGCAGAATGATTTACGTTGTCTACCTACTCTAATCAAGAATTAGCAAATATAATGTTAGTTTATGTGTATCAAATGTATCGTTACTTAGACTCGTCAATCTTCAACAGTGTTTTTATTGCTGCAGCAATGTTGCAACAGGGTAGGTCTCGAAATTTGTTGTTTTTGAAACTTAACCATTTTTTATCATAGAAAAAATAAATTTTAGACGAATGGAAATCATTTTCTATTACCCACTTATAACAGAAACACACTGTATATTACTAACATTTCTCTTTTAATTATGCGTCTTCTAATTTGAGTGTCTTTTTGTACATGGGGATCTCTATAGATCTTGGTGAACTAGTGGCGGTTAGAATGGGTAAACAATTGAAATATTAAATTGATGTCTGACACTTGTAAATGGCGCCTTCATATTGTATTGTTCCTCTTCTGCTTCTACTAACCGACCTCATATAAATCTCTGCATTCTCTTATTGATTAATAAATAGTGGTTATAATACCGCAGCTACTCGAAAGTCCACATTGGATCGTAGAACCCATTACTTAATATAAATTATATTTTACAACAGAACCAGATGTTTAATTTTCTTAAAGATTATATGAGATTCAATGAAAAATACCAATTATTTATTAGAAAACAAATAATAATAGATTAAAATCGGGAGTGCATAGTGGCTATTGAATAGTAGTGTCTAATCTACCGGTTTGGAAAAATGAAACTTAAATATTGCCTAGTATTTAATCCAAAGTGGCAAACTATTGAATAAGATTAGGTATCCGGAATCTAAATTTCTTGGTAGGAAAACTGCATCTTGTAAAAAGTTATCCACAATTCCTGCCCAAACTTTTGATAATCTGCTTCTTAAAGAATTAATTTTTCTTAGTAAACGAAGTTGCATAGGTAAAAAACATATGTTTGCTTAAAAATGGTAAATCTAGCTATGTTTAGAATCACTAAAATCAGTTAGGACACATAACACCTCCAAAAATTGTTCCTTGGGGTTTTTTTGCAAATGTAACAGTTTTGCGAGAACTTATCGAAAGCAATAACTTCTAAATATAATTTTACGCTACGACATTGGAAAAAATCGTGTATGGGAGTGTCAGTAAAAAATAAGAGAAATAAACTAATCCGCTTCCCCCAATTTCTATACGTAAATAAATTTAAATAGATTTGCGATACGATTGTAGCTAACCCTTATTTGTAGTATTGCTGATGTGGTTCTTTTTTGTAATTCAAATAATGGCTCCATGCACCAGTAATTCGTAAAATATTGCAGGAAATGTATTGTAGCATAACATACAAAGTAATGAAGAATCGCTGATACACTGGTGTAGTAAAGAGACTAGAATATTTAGCTGATATTTATTTATAATTTTGGATAAAACTGTAGCAGTTGACGAAAAAGTGTAGCTGGTAGTAAATTCTATATGGCGTTACATATTTATATTAACTGTCATTCCGAGTATATTTGTTTTATATTTCAAATTATTGCTACATTCATTTTATCATAAGTATTGTCGCATCACTTTTGCTATAGTAATGTTTATCATTCACTACCCTATTGAGAATTACAAATCTACAAATTCATACAAAACATTTAGTATAAAAATGACGTGACGTCTGCTACTTAGTTTAGCTGGAGCCTATATAATGCTACAAGTTGTAAAGAAGGTCATTTAGTACAAGGAGGTCGCATTTGCCATGTTCTTTGATAAAGCAAGAATTAAAACCATATGCTACACACTTTAAGATCGAAGCACACCGCCCATTATGGACAGATAGGTGAAATCCGAAAAAAAACGAGGGTTACTGCAACCATGAAAGCCTGCCATAGGGACCTGGGGGTGAAGGGTAGCTACCCGCACTTGCCTCTTACTGCACTTATGGTGTCTGGTGATGGACGGTCTTTTATGTCACCTTACCTTACTTTAAAAGGATCGAGGGAGTTATCGAAAATCTAAAGATTAGCATGCTTATACATTACGGGTGCGATGAGAACTATCCCAACTGCCATTTTGCAGGTTCCGCTATACTTGCCACCACTCTCAACATGGATTGTATGAACCTTCTCCTTGAGAGAACAGTTGGAACAGGTAGAGAACATATTTCCCCGAGATCCTTGGTATGCTACGCGGATGGGTCCTGGGTAGGAGATGAATGTTCCGGAAAATTGGGATATCGCTGGGTATATATACCACGGTCTTCCAGGCTGTTTTGATGGCAGCAAGTAAGGAAGAACTAAGGAGTTGTGTGGAGAAGAAAATATGTATCTGTTTTGACAGTAGGCTGCACTTAGAACTCTTAGTTCTTCAAGATCTAAGGAGTTTCTGGCCAGACAGAGAGAGATGGAGTTGATCTGGGTTCTGAGCCATAAACAAATCCCTGGTAACGAGAAGACTGATCAGCTAGCATCCTTAACAAATGGGCCTATGAAATATTGGAATATTGGAGCAAAATAGAGGATGTAGAGAGGGCCAAGACTTTTTAGATGTACCCAATAAACCTACGACGGTGTGGTTGCTGAATCACATTAGAAGATTTCTGAATCAAATGGTGGGGGGGGGGGCTGAAAGGCAGACTCAGAAGGCATTTAAGTTTAATAGGGATAGAGGAGGATCCTTTAGGCCTCGAATTTAGAAAAGGGGAATACACACTATTTTTTTTTCTAGGCACCTATTTGGGAGACTAAAGCGACTGATATTTTCTAGAATTTCTCAGAAAAATATAGCTTTATTTTTTTAAATTAAAGGAGAAGAGGTTCAATAGAAAATTACCGTCGCAATTACTAATCACTGAATATCTGAACTTCTGAACTAGCTCATTTCCAGTAGTTATTTCGAAACAAAAAAGATATTGATAGCAAAAATTTAAACCAAATTTAGGACATAACATACCTAAATGCAGTAGAGACAAAATATTCTGGCATTCTCGTCAAAGATTGCAACAGAAAATTTACGAAACTATGTTTTAACTGCATCAGTTTAGACTTTGTTCCCATTTTACCTATATTTAGACATGATTAATTTTCCACTCAATGTGACTTAGGTGATAAAATAAAAAGACAGACGACCTAGGTCCACTTTAAAGAAATTTAAAAATGTAGTACATTGTAACCTCTACGTTGGGTTAGCGTAGAAATACGTCACGTAGACAATAGTATATTACTTAACAAGCGGTAATGCAGGTCATAACTCACGCAGATGAAGTTTCATCAAGTGAGTTATGACCATTACCGTAAGTTGAATACTATATCTATAGTTGAATACTTATTTACGACTATAACAATAAATACTAAGATACAAGTATCGAGAAAGAAAATTGATTTGAAAACGTCAAATTTATTTTGTTAAAATATCAAATGACATTTGTCCCCTCAATGATAATAATTGACAGTTCCGCCTACTGAGAGGCGTTGGCAATTTAATAATTTTAAAATCTTTTAATTATTCATTCCTTTGTTGTTGTTTCCATTTTACACCAATGGAACGTATTTCTCGGCTTAAAAATTTTCAAGAATTTACTGCGTACACTATTTACATACCGAATTATCATTGTAGAAGCCCAGCGTGAGTTGTAATAACTCACTATAAAAACTCACGCTATTTGTTTATTGATACTATTAATTGCTCAGTTCAATAATTAATATATAAATTAATAGGAGTAGATAAACAAACTTTATTGTCACTCTTGATTACACAAGAAATATCCTTCAACAAATTCACAATTGTCAAAATTCTTTACTTTGACATTTCAGTCATCTGCGTTTGTCTTTTCAAGATAAACTTACTCCAGCGATGAAAAATAATCCGCTTATATAGGTTCTTTAGCATTCTAGAAGTTTTCGGCGGTCTCTAGAATCAAATAGAATGTGGCCGATAATGTTCCAGAAAACGTCAAAATAAAGGCATCACAAAAATTCTAAATTCTAACGTAAACAGGAACACAATTAACAAACCAATAAGATAGGTGATCCGTAACAATATTTATATTTTTCATATCCACTTGTTATAATAAATAAGTAATCTAAAATGCTCTTAAAAATTAACTGCTATATTATTGTTCAACTTTTATCGTTTTCTCAATATTCATATAAATATCTTAACGAAAAGTAAATCTATATGCAAAAAGACACAGAGATTAATAAAAGCTAACCTCATTGTGTTCAATATAATTTTGCAATTTTTAACAGAAGTTTCGAAATCTTTATAATTATTTTTTGTTAGGTACACGTACAAACGAATTTGCACCCCCAAGAAAAATAGAAATCAAACGCCGCAAACCACTTTCATATAACAGTGGGGTTGCACGATTGCGGGAAAGAAAGCAAAAATGTGGAAAAATGAACAACCGCTAGAATATTACAGGGATTTAATATTCTAATATCGAAGCGGGGGCTCGGTGATCCGATTCCGTTTGCACACGCCTGGAATTTATCACAGGATGGAAAATTCACTAACATTGAGTTTCTGTAACTGATAATTGAGGTTTAAAAAATATCATATCCACAAAATTTTGATATAAGTGCTATAAACAACTGTGAAATAAAAAGAGTTTAATACAGAAATTAAAAACTGTTAAAACTTTTCTCATAAAATGTTATCTTGATACAAGTGACCGCCAATATGCGCTCATGCTGTGTTGCCCATGGATTTTCAATGAGCTGCATGCATTGATATGGCTTGCATGAGCTGCTGCGTGTGTCCCAATATGAGCCTTGCCATAATATCATTCAAATAGAGCAAGCAATTTCTCGGGTATCTGCTGGTTTTTCCAACTGAATTTTTCACAAATAAACGTCATATTTTGTTTATAATGGGTTTAAGGAATAATTTTAACCAATTTTAATATAGACTATTTTTTTGTGGACAGATCTATTACTTAAGCCTCTTAAACTGATAACTTAAAAACAAATTGAACTTTTAAATATCTCATTTTCGTCGAAATATTTATAATAAAAATGACCCTGACAAGCCTATTAAAATCATTTTTCACTTTCAAATTTTACCGGTAGATGATGTATTTTTAAATCCAAATCGTAAAGTGAGATTTTCTACATAAAATCAATAGTGAAGGTATTGTAATGAAGTGATTTTTCATTTCAAAATGTTATTAATAAATATCACCCGACCGCCGATATGTGTTTAATTACCGAGCGCTGGAACGAGCGCGCATCCGCTACCGTTCTCGTAGAAACGAAACTCATCGCGGCATACTGGCTAGCGAGTCCTATCACGGCCGCCCGAACGAACAGACCTACCGCGCGACCCAACCAGTACCAGCGCGAGGGCCCGAACGCTGACGAACTTAGAAAAATTCCACGCGCTGACCGCCGACTAAAATTATTCGCTGATCAACATAATTTCATGAGGACTACGAGCAAGGTAAGATTTTTACAAGTTCAAAAGGGAGACCAGTGCGCGGCCGCCGATTTGTCTACAGCACCGAAGACTTCTAAACACCGTAGAGATGATTCAGGCTCGTCGTCGTCGAGAGCAGTCCTGTATGTCCACCACTAAAGAATCAGAGGAGCTGTTCGTGATTTTTCTAAGTTGATGACGAATAGTTTTGCCAGGACCACTATTCGTAGCTGTTGGTAACATTTTCCCGTGTTAGGTCTACTGCGCAGCCGCCAATCTGTGATCAGCATTGAAGCCGTTCAAACAGCAAGGAGACGATTCAGTTCCTGGCCCGTCGTCTTCTAGAGTAGTCCTGTCTGTCCACCACTCCAGTCCCAGAGCAGTTGTTCGCGATTTTTCGTTGCTAAGGAACTTAGAAAAGTTTTGCCAGGACCACTTGCCGTATTTGTTTGGTGAGATTTTTACAAGTTCCATCTGAGGACCACTACGTAGCCGCCAACCCGTAACCAGCACTGAGGGCTTTCAAACACCGAGGAGGCACTTCAGTTCCTAGCAAGCCGTCCACGAGTCCTGCCTGTCCACCACTCCAGTAGCTGAGGAGCTGTCTGAGACCACTAGCCGTAGTTGCTGTTGGTAAGAATTTTTAGAGTCCAGCCCGAAGATCACTGCGCTGCCGCCAACCTGGTACCAGCATCCAGGGCTTCCACTTGACTAGAAGACGGTCCAGTTCTTGGCCATCCGTCCACGAGGGGAGTCCTCTCTGTCCAGCCCATCCAGAGAAGCCGCCTTTGGTGACGGGTCTAAGTCGAGTCTGGGTGCGCAGCCGCCTACTACTCAGGAGCGTTAGATGTTCCACCGTCGAAGCCGCAGATTCAGTTCCTGACCAGCCAGCAGCAGACTAGTCCAGCACCGCCAGGAGTCCAGTCCAACACCGTCAACTAGGATAGTAAGTAAATTGCGCACACGCTTACTGCGCATGTCCGCCAAACCAAACGAGGGCTTGACGAGGTAACTACCGCCGTTGCTAGAGTCAATACCGTTCGACCGCTCAAGCTGTACCGACGTGCCTTCCCGCAAGCAGAGGAAGTAAGTAGAAGGGTATGGAAGACTTGGCCACTGTTAACTTTGTGCTAATCATACCTTGCCTTTCACATTTCCGTCCGTACTACGACAGGGTCGAGGCGCTGTTGCCCTTATCCGGCGTACTTCACCTCACCACGCGTTCGGCTCATAGGATGTTGTTCCCAATCCGTCTGTATGAGTTGAAACGTGGGTCATAGCTAATCATACTTTCCTTTGCAGGCACTCAACCATATCTTACCTTTCAGACTTCCGTCCGTACTACGACAGGGTAGAGACGCTGTTGCCTTTATCCGGAGTACTTCACCTCACCACGCGTTCGGCTCATAGGATGTTGTTCTCAATCCGTCTGTATGAGTTGAAACGTGGGTCGTAACTAACAATACAATTTCTTACAGCTAGCCGCTTCGCAAGCCCCGCTGACCAGCCGTGATACCCCTGGAGAGAAACCCCACTGACAACGTTTGTTGTTTATTTATTTTTAGTAGTAGTGGCCCAGTATATAGTTTTGTAGGTTAACTTTGCTTTGCCAGCTTGATTGCTTCCTCTTGCCTGATATTGCACGTAATTTTTAGCACCCGCTTGTAATAACCGCTTGTAGAAACCGCTACACTGTAACCGCACCGCTGACTCTGTACCGTATCTGTTTACCTCGTAGATTAGAGCCGTATTATTTGCCCCGTGATATTTTTTACCTAGAGTAATAATTAGAATTGTACATATAGGTTTGCATTCAATAAATGTAAATATTTGCCAAGTGTGACTTGTTTTACTGGACACCGAAAGTCTAACTCCTCCCTCACGACCCTCTGGACATACCGTGTCTTCACTGTAGCCGCCCGAGTAGTGGTGTTTCTGCACTGTAAACCGAAACTGGCGCCCGAGGTTACCGCTGCCAGCGCTCAGGCGTCATAGTGACACTGTCGTATTGCAATTACCACGTAGGCACGTCGCAGTATGTTATCTTGAACAGTTTTGGACTCTCCTATTGACACTTTAAGAATTATTTATTTGACATTTTACTCTATCTCTTAGAGTAAGAAGGAGGAGATTGCGATAGGGTATATGTACTACAGTGGCTTCAAAGTTGCATTGACAATAATGGCAGCCACTTTACTGCTTCAAGCAGCAACCTGTGGGTATGGTAGAGTGTAAGAATGCTGGCTTGGGTCAAAGTGAGAGATTGATACTGGTCGACATTTAACCACCTCCCTAATTAATCAATTTTTCAGGTTTTTCTCATTCCTGCACTGAATAGTGATTAGGGCCTACCAACGTAAGCCGTTCCTGGGCGCAAATGCGGTCTACATAATAATAATATGCTGCCCCCCATCTCCCGCACAAGTCTGGGCTAATCCTCGTGATTAGAATGAGAGGTGAGGATATTATTATTATTTATATTGTTCAAAATATACTCTTTTAAAAACTGTAAATTACTTTTATAAAAAAAATATATCTAAGTAAAAACCTTTTATTTATTTATTTATTTGTTTAAACATTTAGGGACACAAACGGGATAAACCCACAAAGGCCATAACTTTTTTATTTTAAATTTTAGTGATATAACCGAAATCACAAAAAAATACATATCAGAACAAAAATTATTAAACTAACGCATCATTCTACAAATGGGTGAATTGCTCGTTCTTCTAAAAGGTAAATTAAATGGCTCATGATGCCTTAACAAGTGATTAGGTTTAAACCATTTAAACATTAAAGTTTATTATGAATAAAAGATCAGGGCAGTTAATATCATTATTTAATATTTTATGTAAAATTAATATGTCATTTACAACTCGACGTTTCTCAAGAGATATAAGATTAAAATATTTTCTAGCATCATTATAATTACTATTTAAAATGGTAAAATTAGTTTTAAAAGATAAAAATCTGATAAATTTATTCTGTAAATTCTCCAAACGGTTAATGTAAATATTGCACTGGGGATTCCAAACTGATAGACCAAATTTAATTTACTAAATACATATAGTATAGCTGAATAATTGAATTAATGTGATGAAAATCTTTACATTTACGAAGTATGAAGCCTACCATTTTTGATGCGCTAGAAATAATCGAATTAATATGATCACAAAGAACTAACTTGGAATCAAACAGAACACCAAGATCTCTTAACGTATTGGCTCTGTTCAAATTTTAATCAGAAACATTATAATCATACACAAGAGAGTTAATATTACGGCTAAACGAAATAGTGTAACATTTGGACAAATTCAATAACAGTAGCTATAAAGGTTGTGTATGTCAGATTGTAAAAGCTGTCAATCATGTATAGATTCGATTCTAGAAAAACTTTAATATCATCAGCATACAGCAGTTGCAGTGTCTGAAACAATTTTTTATATTATTTATGTAAATAATAAATAGTAATGGCCCCAGATGGGATCCCTGCGGGACACCTGAGGACGTTCTAAATAATGTAAACCTGCAATTATTTACCACCACAAACTGAGATCTATTTTTTATATAGGATTCAATCCATCGCAAAAGTGTTCCATGCACACCGACATCAGCAAGTCTAATTAAGAGAATATCATGATCTATCTTATCAAATGCTTTACTGAAATCGGTGCAAATAGTGTCCACTTGTCAAAAGTCGTCCAAGCTATTATGAAGATACTCCGAGTAGGTTAATAAGTTTGTCTCAATTGATTTATTTATTAAAAAACCATTCTGCTCCAGCTTTTAGTTAAATTAAATAAATAACCATAAATAATCCGATCGAACAATTTTGCAAAAACTGATAATTTGCTTATAGGTCGGTAATTATTAATTAAATTCCTTTTACCTGACTTTAATATAGGAAGTACTGCAGCTATTTTCCAGACGCATGGAAAACCTGGAGAAAGAGATTGATTATAAAGCAAGGTGAGGGGAATGCATAGAGTGGAATAACATTTTTTTATATACTAGGTATGGCATCAGGACCAGAACCCATCGTTGAGTCCACATTTTCTAAAGCAAGCAATACTTCTTCCTCAGACAAATATATGGAACTCAAGCAATTTTGTGGATATGAGTTAATGGATTGTAAATTGTCTCTAATAGAATCATTATGACCAAAAACACTTACAAAAAATGTAGAAAAAAGATTACAAATTTCTTGTGATTCCTTAGCTACCGTATCGCCTAAATACATTTCAAACGGAATTTTACAATTTTGTTTTTTATTATACCAAAGTTATTCAATGCTAAAATGCAAAACCATTTTGATCTTTGCAGGACAAATATAATTTATTATCTATTATCCTATAAATTTCACAAAATATCAATCGATTTTTTGGCAATTTTATTATTTTGGCAACGGACAAACCCAATGGCAACATTTTAAACTGGAAAAATATTTCCTAAGGCCTTCTGTTTCACAAAAATAATTTTAATACTCCATGTACCGATTTGAATTAGCTAACTTATTACTATTTTCTCTGATCTTCTGCTGCTACTTTTCTTCCTATTAACTTTTTTACTAGTACGTTACTGACTTATGACAAATTTTTTTCAAATACTGGTTAGATTTAGGTCGACTAATGTTGCACGTCAAGAAAAATTTTGAATTTTAATTCGATATTTAATAATATTTTTTATAAAATATTTTCGTTCATAACTTAAATTTGAAAAATTTGGACTATTTTATAAATAATAATAATAATAATAATATTGTAATAAAAAATATAGTATTCCATTTAACTTTTTTAAAAAAATTGAGTAAACTACTAAATAACGCCAACTGGCGATTCAGGCTTAAACAGACACTTAAGTATTGTGTTACAGATTATGATTAGTTATCAAACAGTTTTAAAGCGAAACCAAGTTCACTAAAATTGATTCATGTAGTTGAAAGTTTGCGAACTTTTTCTGCAATATGATTCCACCCTCTCCCTACCTTCTTATTATAATAGAGTAAAATGTCAAACAATTTTTGAAGAAATAATAGGAGAGTCCAAAACTGTTCCACATATACTACTACACACTATTGATTTTATGGAGGAAATCTCACATTTCGATTTAAATTTTAAACTACGCCATCTAACGGTAAACCTTGAAAGCAGAAAATAATTTCAATAGACTTAGTAATATTAACAGGAAACTCGGTACATAATTAATTTGCGAAATTATTTGATTGATGCCTTTGAGCTTAAAATTTTGATTTTTGCGAATATCTCTTGAACCCCTAAGCACACTTTAAAGAAATTTGGTATAGAGTTGTAAGTGGTATGGGCGAACATTATTTTTATTATATTATTAATAAAGTATTTTTTTAAGTATCACAGTGGACGATACTTTATACTGTTTCATTTTGCACAAAATAAACGTTACTGTTTTCATTTGAAGCTAAATTTTCCAGAAAAAGTATCTAAAGTTGTGGTAGTACCCACTGGAAAATGCAATTAAAAAATCCATAAATAAAATGTAGCGCCTTACATGTTTATTCCACTACTATATTTAGCAAATAAACGGATCTAAACCGAAATTGTTTTAAACTCCATAATTTATTAGTCTGTGCGAAAGTTACATATTTACTTATATATTGCAGCAATGTATAGCAAAACATCTTTCATTTAATCTGTTTAAATTATCTTCTCAAATTTTGACGAAACATGGGCGTATGTATATGGAAAGCGGTTCGATATGATATAATAAGTGTTAATGTGTGACCGTTATAGTGACAGTGCTAGTAACCAATAGTAAATAACGTGTATGTATTCTAAAGCCATTTGTCTTTTTGAATGCGAAATTCGCAAATATTTGCGCGATTTATTTAACGGTGGAAAAATCTCTATTTATAACAAATTTTGTCAACTAACTATAACATTTTCTATCATTTTCATCATGAAGCTGCCATGGTAGATTATCAGAAGTTCAAAACAAATTTATTAACACCACATAATAATGAAAGGGGCAATAATATTTGTAGTTTGACAGTTTCGCAAATTGCAATTGTCAAAAGTTGATATTTTGCCGCCATAAATAATTAAAACAGAAGTTGCAAAATTCGTGCAAAAATCCGTGAATTTCGCGTACATGAGGACAAGGCTTAACTGTGATATCTGCGGAGTGCGCATCAGGTAGGTGTAAGTGGGTGGTAGTGGGCAATCGCCGTCCATAAAGACAGGGGTACATTTTAAGTAAATTGTTAATGTGTTAGGTTCAGCCGACGGCAACTTATTTTTGATAATTTTGTGTGCTTTAACTCATCTCAACTGGCACACTTAGGTAATCATACCACACACATCTTCCGTACTCATCTCTGTGTTGTAAATTACTCATTATCTATTATTTTCGATTTTGGGTAATTGATAATATACGATAAAAACTTTAAATTTTGAAATATTCTTATTATTTTTATTATCTAACGCCTCGAAATTGTTAAAAACTGTTATATCACTGTTTCTGCTCTAAAAATAATGGATGTTATATAATGCAATTATTTTTGTTATTTTTATATATTTTTTATATCTGATCGCATTCAAATTTAGTACGCCTATGAAATATTGCTCTCCGCACGCTTCGCCCGCCGCGCTAGTCTACAAACTAGCGATTAGTCACTGTCCACAATTTCGACCGCTGACTATAGCACATTTTCCCTTCAAAAGTTAAAGGAAATGATTCAATTTCAGTATTATATTTTAGTACTACGCTAATAACAAGCTCCACTCACTGGGTGTATTTTTTTTTGTACATCTTTAGATATGATTATTTGTCTTTTTTTTACTGTTTTAGAAAGGTATTTTAAGCTAATATAAATCAAATATCCTACAATTCCTATCAATGAAGTCATATGTATGTTCTCTGATACCAAACATCTAGGTATGCTAATGAACAATTCCACAGACAAAGCTCTATTCAATAATTATTATCTAAAGAAAATAATCTAATTTACTCACTGTATAAAAATCTAACTTCACTTTTTTGGCAGTGGGAACACGACAAATTCAACCACAATAGATGAGATCTGACCTATTTCTGCATTTTTAGGATTGCTTCTTCAGGTGGTCTCCTTTAAGTTGAATCAAATATCTAACTACAAAAATTATTAAAAAAATTAAAATTATTTGAAGTTAAATATCGACAATGACAAAAAAGTGACATCCTGTCAATGAATTAAATATGATAATACCTACTTGAAAAATGTTCACCTTTTATGTAAAAGCTAATAATAAGGAATATATGGGTAGATATTGTGGATGTAATTCAACGCAGGTTGGGGCTTTTGTCCACTGAGTAGTTAGTTTCACACAATATTATTAATACCTAAAAATATATAAAAACTTTTACATAAAAGGTGAACATTTTTCTAGTAGGTATTATCATATTTAATTCATTGACAGGATGTCACTTTTTTGTCATTGTCGATATTTAACTTCAAATAATTTTAATTTTTATAATAATTTTTATAGTTAGATATTTGATTCAACTTAAAGGAGACCACCTGAAGAAGCAATCCTAAAAATGCAGAAATAGGTCAGATCTCATCTATTGTGGTTGAATTTGTCGTGTTCCCACTGCCAAAAAAGTGAAGTTAGATTTTTATACAGTGAGTAAATTAGATTATTTTCTTTAGATAATAATTATTGAATAGAGCTTTGTCTGTGGAATTGTTCATTAGCATACCTAGATGTTTGGTATCAGAGAACATACATATGACTTCATTGATAGGAATTGTAGGATATTTGATTTATATTAGCTTAAAATACCTTTCTAAAACAGTAAAAAAATGTTACAAAAGCTAATAATAAGGAATATATGGGTAGATATTGTGGGTGTAATTCAACGCAGGTTGGGGCTTTTGTCCACTGAGTAGTTAGTTTCACACAATATTATTAATACCTAAAAATATATAAAAACTTTTACATAAAAGGTGAACATTTTTCAAGTAGGTATTATCATATTTAATTCATTGACAGGATGTCACTTTTTTGTCATTGTCGATATTTAACTTCAAATAATTTTAATTTTTATAATAATTTTTATAGTTAGATATTTGATTCAACTTAAAGGAGACCACCTGAAGAAGCAATCCTAAAAATGCAGAAATAGGTCAGATCTCATCTATTGTGGTTGAATTTGTCGTGTTCCCACTGCCAAAAAGTGAAGTTAGATTTTTATACAGTGAGTAAATTAGATTATTTTCTTTAGATAATAATTATTGAATAGAGCTTTGTCTGTGGAATTGTTCATTAGCATACCTAGATGTTTGGTATCAGAGAACATACATATGACTTCATTGATAGGAATTGTAGGATATTTGATTTATATTAGCTTAAAATACCTTTCTAAAACAGTAAAAAAATGTTACAAAAGCTAATAATAAGGAATATATGGGTAGATATTGTGGGTGTAATTCAACGCAGGTTGGGGCTTTTGTCCACTGAGTAGTTACTTTCACACAATATTATTAATACCTAAAAATATATAAAAATGATTATTTGTCGTTGAAACGCCAGCCTTAATCATTAGCTCATCAATAAAAAAGTTTATTTTTTATTTTGATTATGACTGATTTTGATCGGTCGGTGGTCGGTATTTGACACCGGTCGCAGGTTCGAATCCTGCATGTGGATGAACCGTAGATCAACTATATTAACTATATTTGTAGAGAGGACTGGCACTCTCTTTGCGGGTATGGTAGGGTAGAAGCACGTTGGCTTGGATCAATGTGAGAGATTGATACCAGTTGGCATTTGACCATCTCCCTAATCAAAGAGATTTTCCTCATTCCTGCACTGAATGATGGTTAGGGCTTACCAACGTAAGTCATTTATGGGCGCAAATGCACCCTGCTTAATAATAATATGCCGCCCCCTCTCCTGCACAAGTCTAACGACCTCGTGACTAGAATGAATATTATTATTATCATAAGCTTGAACCAATTGACACAGTTTTATTTGTATACCTTACACAAACGTGAATAAATTTCTTAGCTTCAATAAATTTGTCAATTGAGAGAAATTTGGTGATTTTTGGTTCAGTAGATAGTTCAATACCAATGAATTATTCTTTCCTGTAAATATGTTTATTATTGAAATTATGCAAATTTGGCATACATTATAAGTGTATAATGGTTTGTGGTTATTATTTTTGTTATGAAAGCTGTCGTGACTGTCTCGAATAATAAAATGATAAATTACGTACGTAAAAAGACGCCATAAATATAGTAAACTGTAATAATTCATTTATTGGATCTAAAAGTGGAACAATCCAAATCATGGTTACATATATTCTAGTTCAGAATGGCCAGATTTTGGATACATAGAAGAACTCAAACAGAACCAAGAAAGTAAGCAATGTGAATCTATACTAGAGGCATAATAATGGGTAGTAAAATTAAATATTATATATTCTGTATTAAAATTACTTTGCAATTTATAAAAGCAATCATTTTATTATTTTTTTCTTCTCTAGATATTTCGATGTTTTAATAGACACTTCTCGACAACGCATTGTTGTAATGGAAAAACAGACCCTACAAATATTGAATCTGAGATAATATCAGGAATGAATTAATAAGTATTATTTACTTAATAACTAAATAATTTTGAAACCACGAAAAACAAAAGCATCTATCCAGTTTGATTCAAAATTATTTTATAGCTTATTTCAATTTCATAAAAATATTTCTGTAACGAGTATGAAAAAAATAGAGTCGGCATAATTACAATATTCCAAAGAATCAATAACCAGTCATTTCTGGTCGCGCATTGAGCAGTCTCAAATCAGACCACTGCAATATATAGTATTGCATATATGTATAATATATAGCAAATTATTATTAAGGGTTGAGGTTCAAAGGTGCAAAGAAATGTTACTAAGTGAGAACGCTCGGTATGTGCGAAGTGAATCTGGTCTTTGAAAAAAATCCTCAGATTTCCACCGCTTCAGGATGGCTAGATCGTGTTGAAGTTGAAGTGAAGTGCTCATTGTAAATGTTTCAAAATTCTACCCAATATTTTTTCCAATAAAAATAAATTAATTAATTCAATTGTCGGTCAGTGGCCGCGCTGTTTAAGGCGTCAGTACTTGAATCGAGGTGACTAGATCGGAGTTGGTTCGCGCCCAGCTACCGGTAGACCGTATATAAGCTATATTCGTGGAGAGGATTGGCACCCTCTCTGCGGGTATGGTAGGGTGGAATAATGTTAGCTTGTGTCAATGTGAGAGATTGATACCGGTTGATATTTGACTACCCCCTTAATTAATGAGGTTTTTCAGGTTTCCCTCATTCCTGCACTGAATAGTGGTTAGG
This sequence comes from Monochamus alternatus, assembly GCA_037114965.1. Taxonomy (NCBI): domain Eukaryota; kingdom Metazoa; phylum Arthropoda; class Insecta; order Coleoptera; family Cerambycidae; genus Monochamus; species Monochamus alternatus. Next base: position 29,226,490 of record CM073428.1, on the reverse strand, counting down.
GCCTACCAACATAAGTCATTCCTGGGCGCAAATGCGACCTACTTAATAATAAAATGCCGCCCCCTCTCCCGCACAAGTCTCCGACTTCTGGGCTAATCCCTGTGATTAGCATGAGGGGTAGAGATATTATTATTATTAATCAAAGCAAATATATTTTTCAAAATTATATTTTACCATGTATGTACATATTTCAGTATCATGAAGAAAACGCGAGTGGTAATCTTTAACCAATCCTAACTTAATTGTTTTTCCTCTTGCAAGTGTCAAAGTTTAACATGAGTTAAAGACGTTTGATTTAACTATACCTTTTCATTAGAATAGGAACAAGGATCGGCAACTTGGTCGAAGGATACGGACTCAGAGTAATTTGCTAATCCTTCGAGGATTATGATATCATTTGGGGTCATCAGTCATGACGCTGTTTAGAGACCAGGGAGAGATTTACCTGTAATTTGCATATTAATGTAATCTTAGTTAACAGGGCACAACAGCAAGTGACGATTTAATTACAGTTATTAATCTTTTATCCCCTCTTCTAGTAACTTTACCACTAGGATAATGTAACCAAAATTGTAACTTTTCTAAATCATAGTTTAACGCTATTGGCGAAAAAGCCATTGTTTGAGCTAATCCTAATATCATTAACAAAGAGTAAAAAATTAAATTCAATTAATTAAATTTATATAAAAAGTAAAATACATTGGTTACTTTAAAAATTATAATTGTCATAGAGTAATAATATTATACCATGGTTATGGTTATTTTATTTTTAAGAGGGTGTGGGGGTGGGGTTTATGGTGTATTAATCACCTCAAAAGAAGGTTACCAGGAAGACAAAATACTAGATATAAATTAGCAAGTGATATTCGGAACGACACTTCAAACAGGAGTTTAATGTTAATGTTTAGCGACCATTTTCTATACCCATATGAGGTAAATGTTCACATATAATATCACAAAAGCTTAAATTATTTCCGGAATTTTTTTTGACGTCACGATAATTTTCTTAAAATATATGCTCGTGTGGTATTCGGTAAGAAAATTTCACACCCCAAATATAAATCAAACCTGACATGTTGATTTCTCATTTTTATTTAAACGGTTCTGTCACAGTAGATGCCAACTACTAGTTGGACAGAAAATCAACAAATTAGAAAAAGAAATTCAAAACCTAATACCAGATAACACTACAAAATCAAAAGCAAGTGTATAGAAACAATTTGTTGAATTTTGCACCATATTTCGTTATATAAAAAATACCAACCAAAAATACATACTTTATACAGATAAGATGTGTAGATCAAATATGTTTACCTTCTCAACTGTCAAAAAATATCCACTTAATTATCGCCTCGCCTCATAAAAATTTCCGAAAATTTTTCTGGTTGTCATAGTAACGAGTTGTAAAGGCATCTTATTGGTTTTAAACTAGAGGTGTGAAATTTTCTAGAAAATAACTTTATTGAGCTATCGGAATCATTACCATCGTTTCAGTTATTTACTTGATCAAATCGTAGCTTTGTTTAATTAGATTTCCCCTCTAACTGGTTTTGTAAAAAAATATATATAAATTGATGAACTTGATGTTTTGTAATGATTTGTAATGGTCATTAGAGGCAGAGCTACTTCCAGTGATTTGTGTTTTAATATGTTAAAAACAATAAAGTTTAATTGTCAAAATTTATGAAATATGGTAAAATGCGATTATATTAAAACGGTCAATTTCTAGTATAATTACAAATATATGTTTTTTCGCGAAAATATGTATCTTTAAAAGTTTTTAACAAAAAAAAAGAAAAGAAAATATATCGAAAAAAATATCTACTTCCAAATTTTTACGTTAATGCAATCAAAAATATTATTATTATTATTATAAAAATTTTATCTCTATGAGCCATTATTTACGGAACATCCTGTATAATCTCATTTTCGATAATAGTTATCGAGTGCAATAAACACTTTTGTACGAGTTGCATACAATGTTTTTTCTACGTTCATGCAAAAACCAAAAAATGTTTTATTTAGATGAGACTAAGTGTAGGAAAATATGACGTCGATTTGAACGTTTATGTTTGTCATGATGACAAAACGCTGTACTAGACAGTGACATATGAATGCAATAAACATTTTATTGCACTAGTGCAATAAAGAACCACTTTTTATACTAAATATAGTTCAATAAAGTTTTGTTTTTTGCATGAACGTAGAAAAATAACATCAATACGTAATATTTAGATAGATTAGCTAAACAGCATTGAGAGTTGTTGGAAAGTGTACTATGAGGTATGGAAGGAAATTGGTTAGCATGCCAAATTGTCGGCAGCATTTAAAATCTCGCTGCTGTTCTCGCTACTATTGCATCAAATGTAACACAACAGTTAATGTTTCTAAAGGAAACATTACTAAGCTCAGCATTGTTTAGAGACAGTTTCATATAAGTTTGATATCTTGCAGTATTCATGCCCCCCTATCCCTCGTACTGTACTAAGGAAGCACCGTTCTCCGGCTGCTGACACTTTATCTACCGATGAAGTGGGGTCGTGAAACACATCGACTTCCTAGCGAACTTGGGGGTTGCCTTTAACCTTCTTAATGGATGTATGTTTTCGTTCTCCGTATGATATATTCCTTCTGTCGCAAGATCCGTCTGCTGTTTCAAATTAGTTACATACGTTTACCATTTCACTATTTTAGTAGCTAGAATAAATATTAAAGAGCTGAAATTGTCTCCTTTCTACGGAAAAGCTAGCTTGGGAAAGCAGCCTCGTACAGCTTCTGTTGCTTGCAAGAAGTGTTTACTGTACAAACGTCTCGTAGCCAAAGAGTTTTACCTAGATTATCCTATTTTTGTTTATGTAGATTTACAAGGATCAAAGAAAAACTATAAAATGAATCGCACGAGCTACAATACTACTATGATTGTTATTACTTTTAGGTTATCACCAGCAGCCTGACACGTTGCAACGTTGTCGAAATTTACAGTTTTAATGTGTTTCTCGAACATGTTAACTGTTTACGTTGCAGGCGCTTTTACATAACCTTAGTTTGCAATTTCGTAACTTAGTTTTGCATATTATATCAGATGTATTTTAATTTTTGGAATTTATTTGTAGACAAACGATATATGCCCTATAAATTACGGCACTCATATTCCGAACACCCTGTATAATATAAATTTTAAGGGCCCTAGAGCTCCCAAAAATTAAAATCAGAAAAATCAAATTATTTTGAAAATTAACAATGTACCCAATTACTTCTATAGTATTTTTTCTATACCATCCTGTATTTTTGATTCCGTTACTTTCACCCCAAGCAAGGGTAAGCATCACCCCAAAATATTTAAATGGCATTGGGGGTTAGTTAATATTTATTTTGAAAGCTCTTACAATTTTCTTTACAAGAGACTTTAAATTTTATAGTTCCGCGCAATACTTTGAAAAAAAAATTACATTTAAAAATTAAAATTATATTTAGTTGCTTGCTTTCTACTTAGTTGGTCGTCAGTTTGAACATTTAGTTCAAACTGACGACCGCCCGCTTCCATACAAGAATAAAGATTTTATTCGAAACGTTCGCGCACATTCTGAAGCATTTCCGGACTGATTCGACGGCATTCTTTGACGATTCTTTGACAGAAATCTTGCAGAGACGCTGACTTTATTCTACAGATTTTAATTTTTAGGTATCACCACAAAAAAAATCAAAAAATCAAGGGGCGATAAATCCGGTGATCATGGAGGCTGCCTGTTCTTCCAATCCAATTCCGTGGAAAACGTTGGTCCAAATACTGACGGACAATTAACGCATAATGCATCGTCCTGCTGAAAAATCAAATAATCTTCATCATACTCTGGAACATTTTCAATAATATCTGTCAAGGCAGGGTCAATAGCGTCTTTCAGTAATTGCAAATACATTTGGTCAGGTAAATTACCAGGTAGGAAAAAAAGAACCACCAGCCGGTCACCGAAAATTCCAGCCCATACATTTAATTTTTCCGATTGTTGTGTATGCATCTCGTGAAAAACTCTTGACTTTGAATCTGACCAATAGCGGCAATTGTGAGGATTTACCGTCCCGTTCAAGAAAAAACTGCATCCATCAGAAAAACGGATGTTAAAAAGGAAATGGCGGTCATAATCATCCCCATGAAGTTCCTGGACTAAATATATTTTGTATGGATGGAATTTATTCTTCTTCAAAATGGTTTGTATGCTAGTTCGATTGATCTCAGACACAGATGCCAGCTGCCTCGTACTTAATGCAGGATCAAGATGAACTTGTCCCAAAACTGCAACTTCACTAGCTTAATTAACTATAGGATTTTCAATTTCTTGTTTTTATTGGCTACGCTCCCTGTCTCTTTAATTTGTTTTACTAACTCTAGAACATACTTCCTCCTGGCATGTCGATCATGATGTTGTTCATTAATTAGCTGAGCTGTTTTATTCGCACATTTATTATTCATAAAGTAAAGTGAAATGATATCTAGCCTTTCCGCGATGGAATAAACTATTGTGTTTAATTTTCAAAAAACACAATTAAATAAACTACTAACCAACGCTTCCAAATAATACTAGAAAATAAATTTGGAATCCACTAATTTTACGTTCGTTTTGTGTGTATAGTATTCATTTCTGTTTTTTTACAATTGTGTTTTTTTTACGGAGGTGATAATAAATCGCTAAAAACCAATGTAACGTTAACCCCCCCCCCTTAATGCCATTTAAATATTTTGGGGTGATGCTTACTCTTGCTTGGGGTGAAAGTGTGTCAAAAATACCAGCAAGGAATGTCTCCCTTTAATCTAAAATCGAGGGGTCTGAGCATTTTTCTACAGTCTTGACGCAGTTCCTGAAAATGGCTCTGTTTCGTTTTCATCTGGCCACCCTGTATATTCATATTTCAAAATTGTTTAGAAACTATGAGTAAAAACAAATAAAAAATAACAAATAGCCAGCTGTGAAAACTCTACCAAAGTCAAATCAATATAAATTTTCTCAATCATTGACTAATTTATTATCGACACTACCACCAAAATCGACGACTAGTCAACTACAGCAACTTCTGCCAAGCAATGAATACGTATTTACATCATCTAATCGTGTAGATGTATCGACATATATCACAGACACTTGAAACATACCGCAGAGACAGAAATTCTTCGATGTTTAGATTAAAAACAATTCTCTCCGATATAAATATCGTGCAATTAATGTCAGATGAAAACGTAACTTCAAGAATCTGTCACCGTGTCAGTTAAATACATACGAGTACATCTAACTTATTCCATATGAATGCCACCACTCACCAAATCGCTTCCATTGCCAGTTCTCGAAAACTTCGATCCTTTATCGCCATGTCCTTGACCGGATGCACCAAATAAATAGCTACCACTGACACAGTCCCGTGTATTTAAATTAATCTCACTATTAAGTCTTTCACTGACTCGGAAATCGTCGATTTCCTGGTAATACCTGATGTCTGGGACACACATCGATTTGGGCCGAAGCACGTTTCCCGGAGTGTTCGTCACCTGCATACCAAAATGCAAATCTTCCATGCTGGTACTCGCCTCCTTCGTTAATTTCGGGAAATTTACATCATGGTTGCGCGTTAGGCCCATCCATCTTCTCGGAATTGTACCAAAACCATCGGCGGTGGAATCGCATCTGAAACGAGGAAGCAAATGAATTAATTGCTGTATTTGTCTGGCCAGGTAATTCCACATTATTATTTATGCTGGGCATTGGCGTCGTTAAAAGAATATTTAAATCGTAAATACACTGAATACCAATACATCTCTTGATTTTAATTTCCAGTCCACTCCGTGTAGTGAATATCTCTGAATAAAACCTGTATTTTTCGAAATACTTCTGTTTTATGTATACTTTGTATAAAGACTACAAATTTTGAATTATTTATTGAATCGCAGCAACTGAATAAGTATTAAAAGAGGTCTGATTTGTACAGTAACTACTGAAATAGTATCAAATAAAATATTATACATAATAATGCAAATGAAGCGCGTATAAGTTCGTGATTGACTACAGGGTAATTTAAAACATGTAGCTAAACTTATACATGTAAGAAATTATAATCTGTATTTAATTATATTAATATTCTAAAAATTTAAAACTTACACCTACTTACACCTAAATGTATATGTATTCATTCAGTAATAAAGTAGTCAACACTTTTTTTCTTACAATTACACTAAATTTAACATTTACTTAAAGAATATTTCGTTAAAATATAGAATACTTTATTTCTTCCTTACATTATAGATTTGAGCGAATTAAAATTACTAATATTTTGTAATGAATGTCACATTAAAAAATTTAAAATGCTATAGTGCAAAATAATAATATTTATAAATGGTAGGAGTATTAATACAATACGTGTGATGATCATTGCCAAAACTATAGAGACAAAATTGTAGTATTATTTATTACAGAAGCGTGTGCAGATTCAGTATGTGAACAAGATGCGAGCTATGTGCTGCATCACGTCTATTCAGGTTCGCTTCTGTCGTTGGTTGCCTCACATATGGCATACCGAGGAGAGCTAATAAGCTTTGAAGCGGTATATGTCTGGTGTGCCGCTAATAAATAGGTTGTGTCATTTTACTATAAGTCTTTCAGGTATTTACACATAGATTTTTATTTTATAGGCATCTATTTTATGTAACCCACCCTATATACATAATTAAATACTACCCTAAACAGGAATACAATATAAATTTAAACAGAAAATATTAATTATGTACTCCAGTTAATTTTTTTTCTTAATGCAATGTTATTATTTACTTTCAAAATTATTATTTCAAATATTTGCAGAAATTCATGTTACTAACTGCATCTCATACTAAGTATATTAGTGTTTATGATTTCAAATAATTATTATTTATAAAAGAAGAATATATGTTCTTATTATACAAGAATAAGTCAATCTTTCAAAACAGTATTATTGTACTCGTAGAATAGTGAACTAACCTAGTGTTGGAATAATTGTATTAATATTGATACTAGTATGGCGTTTTTTTTCGTATACAGTGGAAACTAAAATAGATTATTTAGACTTAATTGTACCAAAGTACTAAAATACATCCCTAGCGAATTGAAACCTTTTGAAGTTAAAATAAAAAAATTAAATACAAATTCCTATGTAAATTTATCAAATTTTGCACACAACCAGTGCTAGTAAATATTCATGTTCGAAGTGAATATTAATATTTCACATTTATACTTAAGCATAATAACATACATATATCGCAATTAATAATATTTCTCAACAGTACATAATGCAACTTTGCATTTTTGTCAAAAGTCAGTGTTATTTGCAATTGACCTATGAGCCCCTCCTCTCTCCCTTTCACTCTCTCTTTCTCCCTCACTTAATGATGAAACGATACAGTTCCACCAGTTTTCTTCTAGAATTGGTAATTAAATATTGTATACGTGATAATGCTAACGAGAGAAATTAGTGGAAAGAAAATCAGTCGACAGCTGGTCCATAGACAGTGGTCAGCTCACACAAGGTGCTCCCTTGGGGGCTGACCCCAAAGTAGAGCCAAATAGCTTGCTAGTTTGTGGAAGCACGGCATCCCATTCGTGACATTTGATGGAGGTGCCGGCCATTGTATGAGAAATAAGAAAAAAATTAGTCGAAGAAAGAAAATTAGTGGTACCTGAACTTGGAAGATGGCTCCGATAGAGTAAGATATTGACATTATATAGGCAACTGTTATTCAACTTGACCATATAAATGGATCAATACATTATTTTGTTAGAATGTATAATACATTTACTTTTCCTTTTTGCTTATCCATAGAAGTAGACCCAACATATAAAAGTAGGTAGCGTACGTTAACCCCGAGATGTGATAGTACTAGAATATTAAAGGAATAGCTGTCGTAAGTAAATTATCAAAACGAAATTTCAAAAAAATAAAATTTACAATTTAAACGAGTACTACCATAAATTAAATATTACAACAAAATTTGCCTTAGTGTATGAAATTTACCTATTTATTTCAACACTTGCAACTGGTTTTAGAATTTAGGGTAAATTTTGTTCTATTATTTGGGCGTCAGCTTCACTATGGAAATGAAAGGAAACGGTAGGTACCATTCCGTCCTTAGATGTCCTAGAGAAAAAAAACAGGTGGCACATGATATGTGCTTATAGAAAGCTTACTCACACTGACAGGTATTATAATGCTGAATCTCATCATCACCCGACTGAGAAACAAGATAACATCAGCACATTAGTGCATCGAGCAAGAACCATTTGTGAACCATAACAAAAACTACATCTATGATCCACTCAGGAGAAATGGGTAAATTAACAGGAAATGGATAAATATTTGGCTACAACTATATACATGGATAATGACCAAATAAACCACTAAGAAAGCACGATGTCAGTGATTGCTGATGCAGTGCGTTCGATGGAAGGAAAATAAAGGGGGGTAGGGTGAAGGGAAAACTGAAATAATTTCAAACGAAAGAATTGTAATTATTCATCTGCAAAAAATCAACTGACCTGAATGCCACAAGTAAGTAAGTTTGAACCATGTACCAACACGTCATGAACATACAAATATCTGTCTAGAGAATGAATCTCTCAAGAAAAGTTTCGACAACTAGTTTCGAAATTATTACCAATCTATGGTTCCACCATATAAGTTTAGATACATATGTTACAATCACCCTGTACCTATCATAATATACATCTTCCAAATGCCGAAATTATTATTACTTTTTTTTTAAATTGATGTTATTGACTATTGAATAGAAACAAACCACTATTTTTTTAGTATTGTCATAAAAAGAATAAGTTTTTGTAACTAAATAGTAATTTAGATAGGTAGGATACTTAATTCATTTTCACAGAAAGCTATAGTTCATAAAGAAACATATTTACTTTTTTCTATCAAAATGTAATGGTAAAATTAAAACGCTTGGTATAATATCTTTAACAATATGCAGGATGTTGCATTTAAAATAACAAGGTTGGTGTTGATCGATCTAGATATTATTTTAGTTATACTCGCCAGTTTGCTATTTTGCTAAATTTTCTAAAATCATTACTTTTTAAGAGAACGATCGAGAGAATTCTCTGTGAAACCCTGCAAATATAATTATTTAAGAAAACGCTAAAACTTAACTTATAAATTTTACATAATTTTTAATGAATTTTTAATAACGTATTTTAGTTTTTTATAAAAATATGCTTGTAAAACGGTATTTCAATGGCAACAATTTTATATGAATGACAAAATAATAAAAATGTTGTAGAGGCTCTTTGGCTATATTGCAGTAAATCAAAATCTTTTAATAAAAATAATAAAAGACTGATAATGATATAAAACAAGTCAATGGCACTAATCTTTAATTGCTTGCAGTTTGAATAATTTGTAGAGATAGTAAGACATAATTATAAAATTGAAATAAATCAACCTTTGTCTCTAATGATCTACGAAATTTTGGTAAATATCATTTCCGATACCTAAATAAAAATGTTGAATGTGACGGTGGCAATCACCTAATTATTTCTGTGCACATCATTAATTTTTAAACAAAAACGATTGGAGAAGTACCTTTTTCGGAAATGAATTTAATAAACATATCCTTGAAAAGGAGCAAATATTTACGAATTGTAGTATATTTTCGACTGTGTGATTGACATTTTTATTATTAAATTGTCAAGATCACGTTTGCATTTTATGAGAACTGAGAGAGTTTGGAGTATGATGACTATATACATTTTAAATAAGTAATCTGGCGAAATCATTTCATTTGTAAGAAATAATTGGTTAATTTTAGCCATAACAACGTTCACATTTCTCCGTTCTTCGTAAAATTTCATGAATTGAAAAATGAGAACAATTAAGTTCATAAAACTTGTATAAACATTCAGCAACAAAGAAAGCAACTAAATTCCTTTTTTAAGGAAAATACGTTTCCGTATAAATTAATAAAATTAAAATAAAAATATTTGGTTTAAATTTAATTCACTAATAGATAATTTAGATACCAACATTTGATTAAGTACTTGATACTAAAATATATTAAAATGAGCACAAAAGACATATTTATTTGCAACTTGATTTAAAAAAGGTGGTTAATCCGAATGAAATTTCATAAATTACTGAAATTGTTATTATTGTAGGAAAAATCAACTTTCCGATATTCAAAATGATAAATTATAATACCTGTCAACTTGGACTAAACTCTCACTTTTAACACTGTTTATTGCACTTATAGTGTCAGAAACAAATTTATAATTAACCAAAGTTTTGCACAAAACGGAATGGAAATTAAATATAGAAATATTAAAAACATCATCTTGACCTCGAAACAGATTTGATGATTTTACATTAATTTTACAATTACTAGCTATTCGTGTATAACATAATAATTCGTTACACCAAATAAAAATAGTTTACAGCAGCGACTTGCATGACGTCACCTGTTGTTTTGTTATTATGTTTGTAATTGTAAATAATTTACTTCAAAATACATAGGTATATATTTATTTACAAAAATGCAATTTCATTATATAATTTCAAATAACATAACTTTACATGCATTTCGATACGTTAACATTCATTGAGTTATACACGATGTTAGGAAAATATGAGCTTAAAATAATGGTAGAAGTTCATCAAAGAAAAAAATAAATGTCAGTGAATATAATGGGGGTTATAATATTTTGTAAATGTCTAGTTTTTTGTATTGTTTTTGTTTAAAAAAAATATTTTTATTTGTTGTACCATTGAATATTTAGACAAAAAATGCCTATTAAATAACGAATAATTTGCCCTAACAATTTAGAAATTATTACGTTTGGAACAAGTTAGAAACAGAGGTTATATTATGACATAAGCCATATTGTGCAAATATGAGGACCTGTTACAATAGCCTAGGTCTAGCCCAAATACAGTCCAGACATAGCCCATAAAGTACCAGTGGCGTACCCCTGCTAAGAAAATCAAATTTGTGTCTAAACTGCTAGAGATACAAACAATGTGCAAATGCTAAGAATGCAATAGAACACATGAAAACCAATGCTGTTTGCATTATTATACAGGGTGATATATTTTTTTGTGAAAAAAGTCATTTAGTACCCATAACCCCGCCACTGGTACTTTACGTAAGCTGCGAATATACCTACCAACATATTAAACCATTATGTCAAATTAGCCAAAAATATCTTACGGAGGAGTGTATGCGATTGAAATTTATATTTATTATCATAATTTATTTTGTAATTATGAATTATTGCTTAGTTTATTAGAATGCTATATTCAACCGTCATTTGAACTACCACCTAGATTGTAAAAAGTGGTAAATTTTAGTGACGATACTTACCTATTTCTTGTTCTAGGCCTCAGTTCAGGCATAGCGGGAGGACCCCAAGGTGTATCCATCGCCATTTCCACTGCAGCCATAGCCTCCTGATGCAAATCCATTACTATGTGAGAAAAAGGACGATTCTGTTGTTTCCTCTTGCAATATTCCGAAATCACCTGCAAAAGAACCACACATATAAAAATCTACTACTAAGACAATAACCTAAAATTTACATCAAACTTTATCTTGTTACCATGGAGAAAATCGTTATTTTAATAGTATATCGATAGTTGTCAAAAATGATTGAGTACAGGGGGAATAATGTAAGTATTTAATTTTTGTCCTATTTGGCTTCGAAGTAAGAAGTTAAATATTGAATTTCGGTCATAAATTCTACTGCGTTACTTTGGCAACTTTGAAATTTGGGCGATAGCAGTAACTCATAGTAATACAACTTTCACTATTCAAATAATATACAGTATGCGCTAAAAGTATGGAATAAATTCAATAAAAAAAAACACAATTATTTTTTGGGAAAAATCCTCGAATAGGTCGATTTTTAATTTAAAAAATACATATTTTAGCGTAAAATGCGATTTTCAAATGTCATTTGTTTTCGAGTAATGACGTCATCGATTTTTTTTTAAATGGAAACACCATATTTTTTTCCTTTATTCTGAAAGATCGTTTAATTCTCTATCAGACAGTACTAAAATTTTGCCCTCTTACATAGGAAAGAAAGTAAATGACGATTGAATGTTAGAAAACGTAAATTTTATCCATAAAAAAGTTCTGAGGTATGTAAAATAAAATACAATTGATTAAATTTTATACTTAAATTAAGTGTTCGAATTGCCATCCACCAACTTCTTGACAATGCGCAAGTCTGTGAAGAAATTCTTCTTGCACATTATGAATGATTTCTGGGGTAACTATGCGTATTTCGTCCCGAATGCGATTTTGAAGTTCTTCTAAATTACGTGGTTTATTAATGTACACTTTTGACTTCAAGTATCCCCATAAAAAATAGTCAAGAGGTGTAAGATCTGGCGATCTTGCAGGCCATTCTATCGGTCCAAAAAATCTCGTACAGGGCGCGCATAGTGCGGAGGTGCACCGTCTTGCTGCAACCATATGGTATCGTCAGGAATGTCAGGGTCATTATCGTTAGGAAAAATTACTGCAAGGGCTGGAACAAGGTAATTTTCTAGAAACTCTAAATATCTTTGTCCTGTAAGGGTTCCTTCAAAGAAGAAAGGCCTTTCTATTCTGTCGTCAACTATTCCAGCCCACACATTTAATTTCTGAGGGTGGTGGGTATGTGCCTCTGCCGTCCAATGAGGATTTTCCCGACTCCAATATCTGCAAGTTTGACGGTTTACTGTACTATTCAGACAAAATGTGGCCTCATCTGAAAAAAGTATTTGCCGGTGTAAATTTCTATTTCCTTGACATAAATCCATTAGAATTTCGCAAAAGTGTAAGCGGTGATCGGGATCATCTTCATTGAGTTCCTATACAAGTTGAATTTTGTAGGGATAATATTTTTCCTTCCTCAAGATACGTAGCACTGTGCTCTGACTAATGTCATTGTTTAATGCAACCAATCGTGATGAATTATGAGGATTATCCACCATACTTATCAAAATGTTCTGTTTCTGATTTTCATTAATGCTTGGACGTCCAGGTTTTGGAATATTTACAACATTGCCAGTTTCTCTAAATTTAGACTCTACCTTACTGACTGTTGATTGACTGATAGGGCGATCTGGATATTTTTCATTAAATAAATCGCAAATTTCCTGCTGAGTTCTAGTCATATTCCCGCATCCGATAAGAATTAAAATTTCAATTCTTTGAGTAACAGTTAAATGTGCCATAATACTTTAAATTGAATAATAATTTCAATGTCGCTTACAATATTTATTAGAACGTCGGTGTGACATTGACACTTTGCAAAGATTTTCACCTACGTGATCCATAAAAGAACTATGGAATTCGAAAAACTAAACTTGATAACGTTTTTGCTTTATTTTAATTGATTTACGTTTTCTAACATTTAATCGTCATTTACTCGAAAACTTTCCTATGTAAGAGGGCAAAATTTTAGTACTATCTAATAGAGAATTAAACAATCTTTCAGAATCAAGGAAAAAATATAGTGTTGCCATTAAAAAAAATCGATGACGTCATTACTCGAAAACAAATGACATTTGAAAATCGCATTTTACGCTAAAATATGTATTTTTTAAATTAAAAATCGACCTGTTCGAGGATTTTTTCCAAAAAAATAATTGTTTCGCTTTTATTGAATTTATTCCATACTTTTGGCGCATACTGTATATATCGTTGTCTTGGACTGTATAATGCTTACAGTTAGTTGCTTCCGCAAATTGAATTCAAGTCGTATTCCACCTAACTTTCACGTAATATACTTCGTGTATCTCGTGAAAGTTTTGTCAGAGATGAAGCTATTGGGATTTCTAAAGTATCTGTGAGTTTCAATCTGCTAAAAGAGTTTTACTGCTTACAAGAAAATCCTCTTATTCTGTACGTACACACTATGCTTATATGAATCACCCTCGCGACTATTTCTTCGAAAGCAACCCTATGCGCTCGTAAAACAGCATTACCCTCGTAACGTGCAATTCTTAACATTGTATTTTATAGATTACCATGCACCGAAAATACTGTATTTCCGGAATTTAATTTGTTACCACCATCACATATTGATTTCTACCAAAAGTCGAAACCGGAAGCTGTAAAATTCAATTCTGTAACATAACACGCGTCACGTTATCACTTAAATCAGCAATTTAACGAAAGTCAGTTTAATTGAAGTAATAAATCTTGCGTGAGTCTCTGACAGTCATAATTTATTAGTATGTGATATGTTGACCCAGACTGTTTGATATATGGCGCGACCCATCGAAATTTTGTCACGCAGGTTGTCTTTGTTTTGGTATAAAAACTAAAAAAACAGTGGGACCCGTCAATTTTTGTTTTGAGAAGGTCCTCACCCTTAAAATCTTAAATAGAAAGTGGTATTGCGCGATATATCTAAAAAGCATTCAATTATCATTTTAATGCCATCTAGTTTTGAATTTTGAATGATCAGTTATCGAGAATTGATAAACAAGACAAAAGTTTCTTTAAAGTCTTGTTCTTGATCGATCTTGTAAGAGCATTTCTATTATTGGTTTCATTCTTGTCTCGCAATTTTTGTAAATGGTTCTTGCGAGACTTGCATACAAATGAGAAACATGGAACTTTATTACAAATTTGGTAACTGTAGTGGTTAATCTCGGTCGGTTACGGTCCTGCTCGGAGCTCACACGTAATATCGATATGGTCGATAACCTAACCTAACCTTAAGTTAAATAAAGAAACAAAAACAAAACATTATGTTGTCTAGTAATATTTCATATGATGATACGTATGTAAAACTGTTGGGGGTCACTATAGATAGTTCTCTTTAGTGGGCACATCACATTGAAGGTATTTGTAAAAAAAACATTCAAGCTAGGTATATTTAATAAGAAAATTCAGAAAGCTTCTGAATGATGGAACATTGGTAAGCGCCTATTACGATGTTATGATAGTCTAAGATCCCACTATAAAATGACCTTCACCGAGCTGGTTAATGGATGAAAAGTATTTTATATCCAATTAAATATGTCAATAAATATATTGCAAATGGGTTGTCTAAAAAAATTCAGTCCAGAATATGATTAATTAACAAATAAAAATTATTTTTTTTTAAACATTTCACTGGTTTGGTTAATAGACAAATTCCATACCAATCGAAAGTATGAAGCTCATAGAATATGCAAACGTTAGGTTGACTATTTTTTTCCCGTCACAACTCTTGGGTAGGCAGGTATAAACAGGTAAATCGATACTAGTAACTTGCATCGGTGTGGTTAATAAATTAAAGTTAAATTAAAATAAAGATTATTTCATTACCAACACGGTGATATAGGGTTGTTTGCGAAAAATCAGTCCTGAATTCCGGTTGTCGAGTTTTAAAAAGTGAAATATTCCCCAGCGAACCATTCCATGCGATAGAAGAGTACACAGCATTGCAGCTGTGTGTAGTTCGTCCATACCGAAAATGAAGACAATCCGTTTATCCGTTTCTCCAAAAAATCGAATAAAGTCAGGAGGCGGCGGTATTACTATTAATCTTCCCCTAGGAATCCCTAACGCGAAGACGGACTAATTTTTTAGATTCCGCGTCTTAAAGAGTACATGTCTTTAAAATTTCTATTCGATCGGTTGAGGGGCGGCTCCGGGGGCGGTATTCCGTTTTTTAAAATTTTTTCGGTACATTACCGGATGCGCCCCCGCCTTATCGCGAAGTATACATACATAAAATTTGAGGTCGATCGGATTCGATTTGTGGCCGTGAGATGTGCGGAATTTTTTTTTTACTCCTAACGACGAACATGAGGCTAGGTAAACGGCGGCTGTGGGACGGGATCGAAGGTTTCCCGAATTCATAACTGAGGGGTGGAGTCTCGAAGTCACGAGTTTGAGAAATCGACCTTTTCTGTTTCATTTCGAATACATATTCGAATGTTTTTTATGAAAATATGAAAAAATGCTTCTATAGAATTTGTTGTACAAACAACGGTTTACGAGTTGGGCGGCAAAATACCACCTCCTCCGGACTTTATTTGATTTTTTCGTGAAACGGATAAACGGATTGTCTTCATTTTCGGTATAGACTATTATTTCCTGGTAGTGACTTGAAGTGATATTATGACGTTCCTGCCGCCCCTCCGGGAGCGGCCCTTCAAAACACGAAATTTGTCTAAAATTATTGAAATTGTTTAGTGGCTTCTTCTCCACCTTACCTATCGAAAAGTCTAATAAAATTTTATGATTATATGTATCGTTTCCTTAAAAAAAAATTAAACGTAATTCGGGGCGCCAAAAGGATTATTAGAAAATTTTATTTTTTACGGGTTTTCGATCTCGACATATTATCATTAGTAGGGTCGAAAATGTTGTTTTATTGTCATTGAAGGGCGTTAGGGGATCCTAGGGGCAGATTAATAATAACAGGTACCGCCGCCCCCGAAGTTTATTCGATTTTTTGGAGAAACGGATAAACGAATCGTTTTCGGTATGGACGAACTACACACAGCTGAAATGCGGTGTACTCTTCTATCGCATGGAATGGATCGCTGGGGAATATTTCACTTTTTAAAACTCGACAACCGGAATTCAGGACTGATTTTTCGAAGACAACCGTATACCACCATGTTGGTAATGAAATAATCTTTATTTTAATTTAACTTTAATTTATTAACCACACCGGTGCAAGTTACTAGTATCGATTTACCTGTTTATACCTGCCTACCCAAGAGTTGTGACTTACATACTTTCGATTGGTATGGAATTTGTCTATTAACCAAACCAGTGAAATGTTTAAAGAAAAAATTATTTTTAATTGTTAATTAATCAAATTCTGGACTGAAATTTTTTAGACAGCCCATTTACAATGTATTTATTGACATATTTAATTGGATATAAAATACTTTTCATCCATTAACCAGCTCGGTGAAGGTCGTTTTATAGTGGGATCCTATACTATGAACTCATTTTTAAGTTATGTAGTAGATCTGTGGGGTAATACTTCAATGGCTAATCGTGTTTTAAACTCCAGAAGAAAGCTATATGCAAAGTCCGTAGAGTCGGACCTTCCAAGTCTCTGTTTTGTTTAAAATGTTAAAAATTATGTTCCTGCCATTGCTCTTCATATTTTTTTCTTTGATTGAAATTAATAAAATATATAATACTTATCCGACAAATTCCACACAAATTCAACAAGAAATGTCGTCTATTCCGAATTCATAAATTTAGACTGCAAAAATCGCAACGTAATTTATTAAATCTAAATCTTTATAATAAGCTTCCTGTGCATATAAAGATGCTAAACAATGTCCAATTTAAAAAATATGTTAGGAAAATTATGCTCGATCACTGTCTTTATTCTGTTCGTGAATATATGCTCCCACAGTTCATTTTTAATGTTTTTACACTTATTTGGTACACTTTGGTCGGTCAGTGGCCGCGCGGTTTAAGGCGTCAGTACTTGAATCGAGGTGACTAGATCGGAGTTGGTTCGAGCCCAGCTACCGGTAGACCGTATATAAGCTATATTCGTGGAGAGGTTTGGCGCCCTCTCTGCGGGTATGGTAGGGTGGAAGAATGTTGGCTTGGGTCAATGTGAGAGATTGATACCGGTTGATATTTGACTACCCCCCTAATTAATGAGGTTTTCCAGGTTTCCCTCATTCCTGCACTGAATAGTGGTTAGGGCCTACCAACGTAAGTCGTTCCTGGGCGCAAATGCGGCCTGCTTAATAATAATATGCCGCCCCCTCTCCCGCACAAGTCTCCGACTTCTGGGCTAATCCCTGTGATTAGAATGAGGGGTAGAGATATTATTATATTATTATTATTATTATTATTATTATTTATTATTATTTGTTGTTATTAACAACTTATTAATATGTTCTATACAATTTATATCACTATGTACTATTGTGTGATTAATAAATATGCTCACTCTCTCTATCTAGATATTACAGCAAAAGTTCAAGAGACCGAAATTCAGTAATAAATAATGTTTCTCTTCTTGTGCTTAAAAAATTAATTAAATCAATATTTGGAATTCTTGTACAGGGGTAATTATAACTCTCCCTTATTGTAATTTACTTTCCTGCCACAAAAGTATTTTAACATAGTTAAATATGAATATGTGGAATAATGGCCGCATTCGTTTTGTTTAATATCAGATTAACCAGAAATTATTTCCCACCGAATTTATTTGTAGCCAGCATGATATATATTTTTGATTAAATATACTCGTATTTAGAACGACTGGGGCAAGTTGTTTATAATTAAAATTACATCTTTTTATAATTATATATATCTTATACTTAATTTTTAAAACAAAGGTATTGTTATGTAAAAAATAAAAGAATACAGTTTAAAAATAATTATATTTAGGTTTAGGTTATATGGTAAATAATCGGAGATGAAGATCCACTGCTTATCATTAAAAATATTATTTATTACATATAGGTATTAGATTTACTGGTTTTTTATCTTTTAATATGCTTATAAAAAGCCCACTGTAATGTGACAGCATTTTGTATGTAAATCATATTTTTGAAAATCACTGAATAGGCAGGACCACGTGTTGGCCAGTTCATACACCTGAGTTAAAAGCAATGGAATTTTATTTATGGGGATACATAAAGACCTTGGTTTGTACCACCCAAGTAGAAAATAACTTACGATAACGGATTTTTGCCGCTGCCTATGAAATAAGGACAAATCCAAGTATTTTCCAGCGAATGACGAAAATTGGATCCGATGGTGTTGTGCATGTGTGGAAAATAACGGTGGACATTTTGAACAAGTTGTAAAGTGTTAGTTAGGTATTTAAAAATGGCACTTATTTTGATTATTGGTAAGTAGGTTAAGTACCTTATAGTTCTTTTGTACATAAATTATGGTTTCTGCGACGTGAATCTTCTTAGAAGTTTTTATTATTTATTTTTCAAATTCTATTTATGTTTAAGTTATGTTACTGTTTTAAATCATTAAAAATTACCAAAATTTAAACACTAAACAATGTTAAAAAAATCATTAATTCTATCATTCTCTGTTCAAACATAAAATTGAGGACTTTGCAGCAAGAACAACGCAGCTCCATTTTATGACAGATATAGGGTTATGTGCTAGATAGATAGTAACAGACATTTAACATTCTTTGGTGCAAGATCGACGCAGATCCGATGATTTTATATATTTTAATAGCAAATAATGGAGATGCGCCACACATCATTTGATGCAACAGAGAT
Source organism: Monochamus alternatus (assembly GCA_037114965.1). NCBI lineage: Eukaryota > Metazoa > Arthropoda > Insecta > Coleoptera > Cerambycidae > Monochamus > Monochamus alternatus. The sequence continues at coordinate 29,207,248 of CM073428.1, read as the reverse complement.
GTAGCTCCAAGGAGCTGCGTCACTCTTGCTCCCAACGCGCAACGAATTTTGTTTTGATATTTATCAGATATTCCTTCTAGGTTACTAGGGTTACTACTGTTACTAGGTTAGTCGTTTGTTTGTTTGCATCACGTATTCGACTATCGTTTTCCTAATAATATTTGCAGTGATTTTGATTGTGTTTTAATATATTCAATATGGAAGTGTTGAGTAGTGAATCCGAACCTTATAGTGGTTGTTCTAATGATGAATACGTAGCAGATACATCCGATAATACGTCAAGTAGTGAAAGTGATGATTTGTAGGTTAAAATAAAAACTAGAACGTCGACTGATAAATCATAATGAGCTAGAAATAAACGGAAGAAACTTTTAGCAGCTGGAAAAAGATATTTTGATGCAAGAAGGATGTAGCTCCAGTAAAAAAAATTACCAACTTCATATTTATTAATTAGTATAAGTTTTATGGTATTTATTACACTTTACTAATGTCCTTTTGTAACTCGAAAACAAAAAAACTGATATCTGATATAAAATTACTGTCTACAACGTTTTTTTTCGTTTTACTTAAATTAAACAATTTTGGAGCTGCGTCATTATTGCAGCAAGATCCTCAATTGCAAAACAGTTGTCTAAACTAAATTTATTAATTATCACTGTAAGGTCTGTTCAAGCAAAAAATCCAGACTGGTTCCAAACTGTCAAAAACGCTCGTCCAACAACTTCCCGTGCGATGTTTACTGAAAACAAATTCATAATTTTACTGCTTTATTTCTGACAGTTTGAAACCATTAGTTATAGTTGACGGCAAAAAATCTAGTGACTAATCGCTAGCTTGTAGACAAGCGCGACGGTCGAAGTGTGCGAGGAGCATTTCATAGATGTACTAAATTTGAATGCGATTAGATATAAAAAATATACAAAAATGACAAAAATAATTGCATTACATAACATCCATTATTTAGAAAATGAAAATAATTATTTAAAAATTTAAGGTTTTTATCTCGTATTATCAATTACCCAAGGTCGAAAATAATAGAGACTGATGAATTCGGAAAATACGGGTGGCATGATTACCTAAGCGTGCCACTTGAAAACAGTTCAAATAACATAAAATTATCAAAAATAAGTTGACGTCGACTGAACCTTGCACATTAACAATCAATTTACTTTATGTGCTATCCTCTCTACAAATTAGAATGCTGTTCTTTTGGACGGCGATTGCCCACCACCACCCACTTACACCTACCTGGTGCGCACTCCGCGGACATCACACTTAAGCCTTGTCCTCATGGACCTAACATTCACATGTTTTAATTATTTGTGGGGAAAATCTAAACTTTTGACAATTGCAATTTGCGAAACTGTAAAACACTGCAAATATTATTACTCCTTTCATTATTATGTGGTGCTAATAAATTTGTTTTGAGCTTCTGACAATCTACCATGACAGTTTCATGATGAAACTGATTTTTTAATTTTTATTTCAAATAGTTTCTTCGCCATATCACTATTTCGTCTTTTTCTATCAGTATACTCTATTCGATTTCATTTATACGGAGAAAGTTTAATCTTGTAAGATACAGCAATAGAATTATTTTTTGTCGAAAACTCATTTTGAAAATACCATCTTCCTTCTGCGAGTTTCCATCATTTTCCGTTTCACCGTGCGCTCTAAACTCTTCATACATGTCATCATCCGATATTCCTCACTTGTTAAATTAGGACAATTTTGAGGATACGCTGTAGAGCTTGAATTATTCTCCATTCTTAAAAACACAAATAAAACACTAATAAAATTAATTACATTCATAATTAAATTAGTGAATGAGCGAAAAGATATACCTAAAATTATTCGATTTTCTCATCCAAAGAAGACAACTCGACAAAATTCTCTATTTAACTACAAGCAGAAAAAAAATCGTTTTCACTCAACACATGCAGCATTCATACATTCAGTTTTTTTAACTTAGTCCATGTATTGGAAATGTTGTAGGACTTACATCGTAAATTAATCCGTTCAAAAAATCATCAGTTAGATGGTCTACATAAACCAGAAATATCGTTTATTTCAAAACGAAACTAGGAAAATATTTTCATGTTATATTTTCCTTACGGTCGCCGTATTTCTCGCCGTAAAATTTGTGGTATTCTTTAGGTACAGAAATCTCGAAAAATAAAACACGTTGAACAAAATGAATATCAAAAATAAAATTATTGATGTTTTGTTTATCCGCTTTTACTATTTAAGTTCTTAAATAATATAATAACCTTTAAAATGCGTTTGTACGATATACGTTATTTTGCTGTTCTAACCCAACATTTTAACAATTATTTTCACATAGTTATAATCAACAACAAGTGAATAATCTTATATTTAGAAGTATGTAATTTTATGTTATAACAGTTGAATTTAAAAAAATATGTATTTTGATTTCTGTACCTAAAAATTTGTTCGTCTTACTGTGGTACCTTTGAATATTCGCAGGTGTCATGAAATAACATTCCTTTGCTAAACTATGTATTAGTAATTTCTTAAATGTATAAAATTACTTGTATTTGTAGAAAACACTATTTCAAGAAAACGACGCCCTTAATGGCATTATCTCCTCTACTAAAGGTGAACAAAATCATATGTGAAAAATGCTAATTGTGCTCACTTGAATATGCATTTTATTATGCAAATAATCTGTGCAGCTCTGACAAGTTCGAAGACTATTCAATTAAACAATAGTAAGATATTTTAGAGCAACTTTGACCACAAATACTACAATAATAATAATAATAATATCTTTACCCCTCATTCTAATCACAGGGATTAGCCCAGAAGTGGGAGACTTGTGCGGGAGAGGAGGCGGCATATTATTATTAAGCAAGCCGTATTTGCGCCCAGGAACGACTTACGTTGGTAGGCCCTAACCACTATTCAGTGCAGGAATGAGGGAAACCTGGAAAACCTTATTAATATCCTGATACTTATCTATAACATTGCAATCCACTCTTTACTAAATTGTTGTCCATATAATCGTTTCAAATTTTAAATAAATATGAGATATGTACGCAAAACACTTCTTAATTACAATGTAACTAAGCTTTACCAATTAAATGTCCGTAATTCCTCCAACACTTAATTTAAATTTACTACTTATTGAACCAGAATATTAAGTAACGGTTTTACCTACTATGGGTATTATACATATTAGTAATAAATCAATTAAACTGGAACTAGTTATCTTTTAAATTCTCGATGAAACAAATTACATTACCTGTTGTAAAATAATTTTCATAGATAAATTTTTTAATGGGTAATTAGTTGCCTTAAAAAAATCCATAGCCAAATGAATCGTCTAATACATATGGATTAAAACTACCTACAGGGTGTCTCGCTTAAAAGTGGAACAAGCCTGTATCATGCCTACCGTTCGACCGATTTCAATAAACTTTTTTTTGTTGGATACATCTTCAAAAAGTCTACGTTGGACATACCTGGTGTTCTCTAAAATTCGAAACCGTGGCCGACTACGATACAATTTATGTGACCTAAAAACGGAAAATCATATTAGGGATTATTTGATTCAAATAATTCTTACGAATTCTTGATCAGCACCCCAGAAAACCCTACCAACTAAATTTTCGTTGCCACATTATACAGGGTGCTCAAGATAACTTGGGTGTCTCGCTTAAAAGTGGAACAAGCCTGTAACATGTCTACCGTTCGACCGATTTCAATAAAGTTTTTTTTGTTGGATACATCTTCAAAAAGTCTACGTTGGACATACCTGGTGTTCTCTAAAATTCGAAACCGTGGCCGACTACGACACAATTTATGTGACTTAAAATCGGAAAATCATATTAGGAATTATTTGATTCAAATAATTCTTACGAATTCTTGATCAGCACCCCAGAAAACCCTACCACCCAAATTTTCGTTGCCACATTATACAGCGTGCTCAAGATAACTTGGGTGTCTCGCTTAAAAGTGGAACAAGCCTGTAACATGTCTACCGTGCGACCGATTTCAATAAACTTTTTTTTGTTGGATACACCTTCAAAAAGTCTATCTTTGACATACCTGGTGTTCTCTAAAATTCGAAACCGTGGCCGACTACGACACAATTTATGTGACTTAAAATCGGAAAATCATATTAGGAATTATTTGATTCAAATAATTCTTACGAATTCTTGATCAGCACCCCAGAAAACCCTACCACCCAAATTTTCGTTGCCACATTATACAGGGTGCTCAAGATAACTTGGGTGTCTCGCTTAAAAGTGGAACAAGCCTGTAACATGTCCACCGTTCGACCGATTTCAATAAACTTTTTTTTGTTGGATACATCTTCAAAAAGTCTACGTTGGACATACCTGGTGTTCTCTAAAATTCGAAACCGTGGCCGACTACGACACAATTTATGTGACTTAAAATCGGAAAATCATATTAGGAATTATTTGATTCAAATAATTCTTACGAATTCTTGATCAGCACCCCAGAAAGCCCTACCACCCAAATTTTCGTTGCCACATTATACAGCGTGCTCAAGATAACTTGGGTGTCTCGCTTAAAAGTGGAACAAGCCTGTAACATGTCTACCGTGCGACCGATTTCAATAAACTTTTTTTTGTTGGATACACCTTCAAAAAGTCTATCTTCGACATACCTGGTGTTCTTTAAAATTCGAAACCGTGGCCGACTACGATACAATTTATGTGGCCTAAAAACGGAAAATAATATTAGGGATTTTTTTATTCGAAAAATTTTTACGAATTCTTGATCAGCACCCCAGAAAACCTTAGCAACCAAATTTTCATAGCCACATTATACAGGGTGCTCAGGATAACTTGGGTGTCTCGCTTAAAAGTGGAACAAGCCTGTAACATGCCTACCGTGTGACCGATTTCAATAAACTTTTTTTTGTTGGATACATCTTCAAAAAGTCTACCTTGAACATACCTGGTGTTCTCTAAAATTCGAAACCGTGGCCGACTAGGACACAATTTATGTGACTTAAAATTGGAAAATCATATTAGGAATTATTTGATTCAAATAATTCTTACGAATTCTTGATCAGCACCCCAGAAAACCCTACCAACCAAATTTTCTTTGCCACATTATACAGGGTGCTTAGGAATTAAAAACTGCCATATGATATTAAAAAAGAATTAAAATTAAATTGTCTATTTCGATATATTCCAAACTTCCATTTATGAATATTTACGTTTATGTTTAGAGCACGAGGGGCTTCATTCTTAGATACAATATTAATTATTGTTTTATGCAAATAGACAAGGGCAAATTTATAGTAACGTAAAAATAATGTTTTTTTAATATAATGTATTAAGTACATCAACTCTTTAGGTGGGTAGGTAACATGAGTTTAGAATATTATGTGGAATAAACCAAGAATAAAACAAGAAAATGAAACGTTGTATGGGTAAAGCTGAGTACGTACGCCATTTTAAAGGTAATCAAAAGTTGGTACGAAGAAGCCTCATTTTCTTGTCAATATTATTATTAACATTTCTCAGTTGCTATTAAAAAACCTCTGAAATTGTGTAATTCACAGTAGTGGCGATTTTTTTCAACTTTTTTTTTAATGCTCCATACAGAAAGCAACGTAAAGGCTGTCGGGTGACCGACCAACTATCCGCTTATGAGTGTCAAATTCTCACAGCAAATGTATTGTTGTGTACGCATTGCGGACCATGCTAGGTCTTGTTCTCGTTTAGTGAAGTATCTTTTAATGATTTTAAATCTACAAGTTTGCGCTAATAGGTGGAGGACTGGACTCGCTCGCGTCGCGGTCTTCCTGAAAACTTTTTAAAGAATTTCGGCCAGTCGCATTAAATAAAAGAGCTAACAGAAAACAAATTTCTACAGAACATATTTTGACATAAAAAATCAGCTAGGCACTGAACGGTCCGCGATGCGCCTAGATCACGACCTCTTAGTACGCTGTCTACTTAACTGAAATACATATTTTGTCTTTGATTTAAAATAGAAAAATAATTGCCATATCAACATTTTTCATAAAATGCATCATTTTTAAGATACATAATGGTGAAGCTGTTAATTTACAGATATATTTTTCTCAATAAGAAAAATTATTATTACATTACTACAAATTTGAGAGGCACTGTAATATACTGTAATATCTGAAACTCTAACAACTTAAATTTCTTGTATTTCCAAAATAATGCAATTAGAAAAAACTATTAAAATTTCGATATCCCATCGGCTTTTCATTTTTTGCCTTATTTATGAATTATACTGTAGACATAAGATAAACTAGTTTTTACTAGCTGCAGTTTATTAATACTGGTTGAAAGCTAAGTACCTACCTTATTTTGCTTCCACCACTTCTTTTGTTATAGTTTTATGTATAATTTATTTATTAGTTTATAAAAAATTAAAAATAGTATTTATTGTCTTTTATTTCGGGTCTATTCAATATAATACTGTAACTGTAACTGTAACCTTATAATGGTTTACTAATACATTAAAATAGAAAAGTCAAAATTAATTATGACCATCTACATCCCTATCTATACAGTGTTCGCCTTCTGAAAATAATAATTAATATTGTACTTAAGAATTGAGTCACATGCTCCATACAAAAACCTAAACTTTGATAAATAGGAAATAGATCAATTACCCAAATCATTTTGAAAAAATAAACGAATTATATTCAAAAGCGACAATTTCTTAATTTCAAAATGTAGTTTTTATTTCAATACCAAGAACAACTACCTATCCTGTATACTATGGCAACGAAAATTTGGTTGGTAGGGTTTGATGGGGTTCTGATTAAGAATTCGTGGAAATTTTTCGAACAAAAAAATCCCTAATATGATTTTCCGTTTTTAGGCCACATAAATTGTATCGTAGTCGGCCACGGTTTCGAATTTTAGAGAACACCAAGTATGTCGAAGATAGACTTTTTGAAGGTGTATCCAACAAAAAAAGTTTATTGAAATCGGTCGCACGGTAGACATGTTACAAGGCTTGTTCCACTTTTAAGCGAGACACCCAAGTTATCTTGAGCACCCTGTATAATGTGGCTATGAAAATTTGGTTGCTAAGGTTTTCTGGGGTGCTGATCAAGAATTCGTAAAAATTTTTCGAATAAAAAAGTCCCTAATATTATTTTCCGTTTTTAGGCCACATAAATTGTATCGTAGTCGGCTACGGTTTCGAATTTTAGAGAACACCAAGTATGTCGAAGATAGACTTTTTGAAGGTGTATCCAACAAAAAAAAAATTATTGGAATCGATCACACGGTAGACATGTTACAGGCTTGTTCCACTTTTAAGCGAGACACCCAAGTTATCCTGAGCACCCTGTATAATGTGGCAACGAAAATTTTTGTGGTAGGGTTTTCTGCGGTGCTGATCAAGAATTCGTAAGAATTATTTGAATCAAATAATTCCTAATATGATTTTCCGATTTTAAGTCACATAAATTGTGTCATAGTCGGCCACGGTTTCGAATTTTAGAGAACACCAGGAATGTCGAAGATAGACTTTTTCAAGGTGTATCCAACGAAAAAAAGTTTATTAAAATCGGTCGAACGGTAGGCATGTTACAGGTTTGTTCCACTTTTAAGCGAGACACCCAAGTTATCCTGAGCACCCTGTATAATGTGGCAACGAAAATTTTTGTGGTAGGGTTTTCTGGGGTGCTGATCAAGAATTCGTAAGAATTATTTGAATCAAATAATTCCTAATATGATTTTCCGATTTTAAGTCACATAAATTGTGTCATAGTCGGCCACGGTTTCGAATTTTAGAGAACACCAGGAATGTCGAAGATAGACTTTTTCAAGGTGTATCCAACGAAAAAAAGTTTATTAAAATCGGTCGAACGGTAGGCATGTTACACGTTTGTTCCACTTTTAAGCGAGACACCCAAGTTATCATGAGCACCCTGTATAATGTGGCTATGAAAATATGGTTGCTAAGGTTTTCTGGGGTGCTGATCAAGAATTCGTAAAAATTTTTCGAATAAGAAAATCCCTAATATGATTTTCCGTTTTTAGGCCACATAAATTGTATCGTAGTCGGCCACGGTTTCGAATTTTAGAGAACACCAAGTATGTCGAAGATAGACTTTTTGAAGGTGTATCCAACAAAAAAAGTTTATTGAAATCGGTCGCACGGTAGACATGTTACAAGGCTTGTTCCACTTTTAAGCGAGACACCCAAGTTATCTTGAGCACCCTGTATAATGTGGATATGAAAATTTGGTTGCTAAGGTTTTCTGGGGTGCTGATCAAGAATTCGTAAAAATTTTTCGAATAAAAAAGTCCCTAATATTATTTTCCGTTTTTAGGCCACATAAATTGTATCGTAGTCGGCTACGGTTTCGAATTTTAGAGAACACCAAGTATGTCGAAGATAGACTTTTTGAAGGTGTATCCAACAAAAAAAAAATTATTGGAATCGATCACACGGTAGACATGTTACAGGCTTGTTCCACTTTTAAGCGAGACACCCAAGTTATCTTGAGCACCCTGTATAATGTGGCTATGAAAATTTGGTTGCTAAGGTTTTCTGGGGTGCTGATCAAGAATTCGTAAAAATTTTTCGAATAAAAAAATCCCTAATATTATTTTCCGTTTTTAGGCCACATAAATTGTATCGTAGTCGGCCACGGTTTCGAATTTTAAAGAACACCAGGTATGTCGAAGATAGACTTTTTGAAGGTGTATCCAACAAAAAAAAGTTTATTGAAATCGGTCGCACGGTAGGCATGTTACAGGCTTGTTCCACTTTTAAGCGAGACACCCAAGTTATCCTGAGCACCCTGTAAAATGTGGCTATGAAAATTTGGTTGCTAAGGTTTTCTGGGGTGCTGATCAAGAATTCGTAAAAATTTTTCGAATAAAAAAATCCCTAATATTATTTTCCTTTTTTAGGCCACATAAATTGTATCGTAGTCGGCCACGGTTTCGAATTTTAAAGAACACCAGGTTTGTCGAAGATAGACTTTTTGAAGGTGTATCCAACAAAAAAAAGTTTATTGAAATCGGTCGCACGGTAGACATGTTACAGGCTTGTTCCAGTTTTAAGCGAGACACCCAAGTTATCTTGAGCACGCTGTATAACGTGGCAACGAAAATTTGGTTGGTAGGGTTTTCTGGGGTGCTGATCAAGAATTCGTAAGAATTATTTGAATCAAATAATTCCTAATATGATTTTCCGATTTTAAGTCACATAAATTGTGTCGTAGTCGGCCACGGTTTCGAATTTTAGAGAACACCAGGTATGTCGAAGATAGACTTTTTGAAGGTGTATCCAACAAAAAAAAGTTTATTGAAATCGGTCGCACGGTAGGCATGTTACAGGCTTGTTGCACTTTTAAGCGAGACACCCAAGTTATCTTGAGCACCCTGTATAATGTGGCTATGAAAATTTGGTTGCTAAGGTTTTCTGGGGTGCTGATCAAGAATTCGTAAAAAATTTTCGAATAAAAAAGTCCCTAATATTATTTTCCGTTTTTAGGCCACATAAATTGTATCGTAGTCGGCCACGGTTTCGAATTTTAGAGAACACCAAGTATGTCGAAGATAGACTTTTTGAAGGTGTATCCAACAAAAAAAAAAATTATTGGAATCGGTCGCACGGTAGACATGTTACAGGCTTGTTCCACTTTTAAGCGAGACACCCAAGTTATCCTGAGCACCCTGTATAATGTGGCAACGAAAATTTGGGTGGTAGGGTTTTCTGGGGTGCTGATCAAGAATTCGTAAGAATTATTTGAATCAAATAATTCCTAATATGATTTTCCGATTTTAAGTCACATAAATTGTGTCGTAGTCGGCCACGGTTTCGAATTTTAGAGAACACCAGGTATGACCAAGGTAGACTTTTTGAAGATGTATCCAACAAAAAAAAGTTTATTGAAATCCGTTGCACGGTAGGCATGTTACAGGCTTGTTCCACTTTTAAGCGAGACACCCAAGTTATCCTGAGCACCCTGTATAATGTGGCTATGAAAATTTGGTTGCTAAGGTTTTCTGGGGTGCTGATCAAGAATTCGTGAAAATTTTTCGAATAAAAAAATCCCTAATATTATTTTCCGTTTTTAGGCCACATAAATTGTATCGTAGTCGGCTACGGTTTCGAATTTTAGAGAACACCAGGTATGTCGAAGATAGACTTTTTGAAGGTGTATCCAACAAAAAAAAGTTTATTGAAATCGGTCGAACGGTAGACATGTTACAGGCTTGTTCCACTTTTAAGCGAGACACCCAAGTTATCTTGAGCACCCTGTATAATGTGGCAACGAAAATTTGGTTGGTAGGGTTTTCTGGGGTGCTGATCAAGAATTCGTAAGAATTATTTGAATCAAATAATCCCTAATATGATTTTCCGTTTTTAGGTCACATAAATTGTATCGTAGTCGGCCACGGTTTCGAATTTTAGAGAACACCAGGTATGTCCAACGTAGACTTTTTGAAGATGTATCCAACAAAAAAAAGTTTATTGAAATCGGTCGAACGGTAGGCATGTTACAGGCTTGTTCCACTTTTAAGCGAGACACCCTAGCTATCCTGAGCACCCTGTATACTATGGCAACGAAAATTTGGTTGGGAAGGTTTTCTGGGGAGCTGATCAAGAATTCGTAAAAATTATTCGAATAAAAAAATCCCTAATATGATTTTCCGTTTTTAGGCCACATAAATTGTATCGTAGTCGGCCACGGTTTCGAATTTTAGAGAACACCAGGTATGTCCAACGTAGACTTTTTGAAGATGTATCCAACAAAAAAAACTTTATTGAAATCGGTCGAACGGTAGACATGTTACAGGCTTGTTCCACTTTTAAGCGAGACACCCTGTATATTCTAATAAATAAAATAAAAATATTTTGGTTATTTTTATTTATAATTACCAATTTCTGGATTTAAAAATATGTATATTGGCTGACATACAGGGCGGCCAAATGAAAACGAAACAGAGCCATTTTCAGGAAGTGCGTCAAGATTATAGAAAAGCGCTCAGACCCGTCGATTTTAGATTAAAGGGGGACATTCTTTGCTGGTATTTTTGACTCCGCCACTTTCACCCTCAAGCAACGGTAAGCATCACCTCAAAATATGTAAATGGCATTGAGGGTTGAGTAATATTTATTTTTAAAAGCTCTTACAATTCTCTTTACAACAGACTTTAAATTTTATAATTCCCCCCAATACTTTGAAAAAAAATTACATGTTAAAATTTAAATTATGTTTATTTGATTACTTACTACTTAGTTGATTAAATGTTCAAACTGCGCCCGTTTCCATACAAGAATAAAGATTTTGTGCGAAACGTTCGCTTCAGAATGTGAAGCATTTCCGGAGTGAATCGACGGTATTCGTCGACGATTCTTTGACGCAATCTTACAGCGACGCTGGCTGTGTTTTATAGATTTTATTTTTAGGTATCTCCACAAAAAAAATCAAGGGGCGATAAATCCGGTGATCGTGGAGGCCACTCAAATACTGACGGGCAATTAACGCGCAAATAATGCGGAGGAGGACCGTTCTGTTGACATATCAAATGATCTTCATCATACTCCGGAACATTTTTAATAATATCAGTCAAGGCTGGGTCAATAGCGTCTTCCAGTAATTGCAAATACATTTGACTAGTCAAATTACCAGGTAGAAAGAAAGGACCTACCAGCCGGTCACCGAAAATTCCAGCCCATACATTTAATTTTTCCGGTTGATGTGTATGCACCTCGTGGGTTTGAATTTGACCAATAGGGGCAATTGTGACGATTTACTTTCCCGTTCAGGAAAAACTGCATTCATCAGAAAAACAGATATTAAAAAGGAACTGTGGATGGTCACTCATTATTTCGCAAAATTGCGCAAAACGGCGGTCCTAATCATCCTCATGAAGTTCCTGGACTAAACGTATTTTGTATGGATGGAATTTATTCTTCTTCATAATGGTTTGTATTCTAGTTCGATTGATCCCAGACACAGATGCCAGCTGCCTCATACTTAATGTAAGATCAAGATGAATTTTCCCAAAATTGCAAATTCACTAGCTTCAATAACTATAGGTTCTTCAATTTCTCGTTTTTTATTGGCTACGTTCCCTGTCTCTTGAAATTTTTACTCTAGAACATTCCTCCTTGTGACATATCGATCTTGATTCATTGTTCATTAAATAGCTGAGCTGTTCTCTTCGCACATTTATTATTCATAAAATAAAGCGAAATGATATCTACCCTTTTCGCAATGGAATAAACCATAGTGTTTGTTTTTCAAAAACACAATTACATAAACTACCAACCAACGCTTCCAAATAATACTAGAAATTAAATTTGGGATCCACTAATTTTACGTTCGTTGTGTGTGTATAGTATTCATTTCTATTTTTTACAATTGCGTTTTTTTACGAAAGTGATAACAACTCGCCAAAAACCAATGTAACGCAAGAAATACTAAATTTATACCATTGGCGTACTTAACTCGAATGAATGACATTTTTACCATTACTAATTGTTTGTACATAAGTTTCAACTTTAAAATCAAAATTCTTGTTAAGTATTGGGTGGAATTATAAAATTTAAAGTCTGTTGTAAAGAGAATTGTAAGAGCTTTCAAAATAAATATTACTCAACCCTCAATTTAAATATTTTGGGTTGATGCTTACCCTTGCTTGGGGGAGAAAATAGCGCAGTAAAAAATACCAGCAAAGAATGTCCCCCTTTAATTTATTTATTTAATACGTATCCAAACAGGCACATGACCAATTACTGGATAAAAAGTATAAATAATGTAGAAAAACAATACCATACAAAAATATAACATAATGCACCTAATAAGCATACAAAACCTTAAATGTATATTACATGTAAAGCAAGTTGGACATACATTATTGCTAAAAACGAAAAAACAAAACAGAAAAAACATAAATATTAAAACAGAAAACAAAACATAAACAAAAAGGATGTACTATTTATAAATAGCATTTTTTTAACTGCTGAATGGTACAAAAAAATATATCAACCGTGGTCTCTATGTTGTTGTACTGCGAAATCATTTGATAGAACGGCGATGACATCAGAGAATTAGTGCGTGGTGTGGGTAGACATAAAACGTTACTGCTGCGAGCGGACAGGCGCAGAACTCGCAAGTTGATATTACTAAGTAATTCCTGACAATTTAATAAATTATTCAGAACTTTATATAAAAATATAACCTGATACGCAGATCTTCTAATTGCAATTGCGTGTACATCAAATCTTGACAGCAATAAGCTCACTGAGAAGCCCAGTATATGATCCAATATGTACGATACCGACTTCAAGAACCGCTTTTGTACTTTCTCTAATGCAGCAATGTGAGTGCCATAGATCGGGCTCCAGACTACAGATGCATATTCTAATTTAGAACTTATAAGGATATTTAGAGCAACCGTAGAGTAGAAACATTAATATCATTTTTTTGGGATATTTTCAGAAAAAACAAATTTGAAATTCGTTTCTAATACATTTCAGTCATTATCAGGTTTGAAAAAATAAACAGGTACAAAATAATAATAATATTAATTAGGGATTAAAATCGTAAGGTCAAAGAAAGCCCAACGTATTTGAAAAGTTTCCATAATTCATATAATAATGTTTTTGCCTAATTTATTGTATCGAGATAAGTATAATTCACCGCTACATTTTTTAATGACCAAAAAATATGTATTTTAGGCAGTTTTGAGAAAAATAAAGTTATCGGAAATTGAGCGCCAGTACAGTGAAAAAAAGTTGTCGTGTAAATGAGATTTTTCATAATGTGCTAGCAGTTTCCTGTTCCATGTTAACACAACTCTATGTTTTACATCCCTATCCCTAACAGACTGTGCAACTACAACAAATTATATAACGTAAAACGTATTTTATTTTTTCATCACTTTAGCACCTCTATAAATACAATATTCAACGATAAAGTAGCTATTTTCATTTTCAAACTCTACACCTTTAATGATACAAACACTTAATTGGGTAAAAGTTGCCCATAATATTTCTTATATTATCACAACGGATTGTACTAAATTTTTAACAAACTGCTACGCAAAGATATTTGTAAGTATACACAATCTTGTGTGGACCTCGATTAACACAGGACTGTGTTAATTTTAGTTAAGATATGTGTGTGCACATTTACATGCCGAAGTACGCAAATAAAAGTTGTCATTCTTTTTTTGATAATGAAAAACAAACTTAAAAAACTAAAAAATATAGCAGACCTGTTTATAACATTTTAACGATTTTCCACTGAACTGTGCTAACTACTTTCCTTATCTTGGATCAGGTGTTCATGTAGTATCAATTTCCTCAACCTACAGTTTAGACAGTAAACACAATATGCGGAGTTTTCGGGAATAGCTGGCTCTGCCCCTCGGTCCATATAAATCTTTGCTGAAACTATTAATCAAATTGTTTAACTGGCCCTCTACAACTTTGAGAGATTAATTGGAAACTTCTTAATTAGTTGTACGACATAAAATCGAACATAGGCAATACTTGTATCATAAATTATTATATGAGAGCTTTCAGGGACCCCCCTACTCAGCACTGCTGATGTTGATCGTGAGCAGGGAAATGATAACAACGGCTTATTTGCTTAGTAAGTACTTCTCTGTCAGTGCGAGCAGTGAGGGTTAAATTCGATTTTATTAGTTAGATGGAACCAGCGTCACGTAATTTTATTTATCTGTGATCATCAAAAAGCACATTTTAAAACAAAGAATTTAAATTTATCTGAACCGTAACCCTTGTATCAAAGTTATGAAATAATTTAATTTTTGTTATTGATATGGAAAATAAAATATCTTTTCTAAATCAGAACTGACTACCGTGTATTAATTAATTTATTTATTTACAAACAGAGTTAACAGTTAAAAGTAATAAAAAGAGAATAATTAAAAAAAAACAATATATAATCAAATTTAGGAAAAATATAAAAATACATATACATGGTTTGTTGGTTTTGCAATTATTTGCAGAGGGTAGAGAACAATTTACCATGATAAATACATGCTCTTCAATATTGACGTCTCAATGTCGAGCAATCTGCTCAGGTGTCCCCCAAAGCTCTATTTTAGGACCTCTTCTATTTAATATATTGACCGCTGATTTGTCTAAACTTTGCCTTAATTCTAAACTTTGTATGTATGCTGACGATATACAGCTTCTTTATAGCTTTCGGCCATCTGAATTATATATTGCAGTAGAAGCTATAAATAACGGCTTAAAACACATTTATGATTGGACTCAACAAAATACTATGTTAGTGAATCCCATTAAAAGCCAGAATATTCTTTTTGGTACATTTTATCAATTAAGACATGTAGATTTAGATGAAATAAGTATTAAAATTAATAACGATAACATCTCTTTTTATAATGTAGTAAAGAATCTTGGTGTGTTTTTTGACTCAACTTTAAGTTTTTCTAAATTATGTAACAAATATTTGCCGGAAAGCATATTTTCGCCTAAAACTGCTGCATTCCTTTAAAAAAGATTTAGATTCGCATACCAAGATCTTGCTTATTGAAACTATGGTTCTTTCTCACTTACATTATGCAGACGTTGTTTATTGTCCCTGTATAAGTCAAACTGACAAACATCGTTTACAAAGAGTTCCTGTGTCAGATATTTTACTACTGTTCGACAATATAGTCATATTTATCCATATCTGCGCAATTATAATTTGTTGAATATATCTGAAAGGAGATTGATTCATATTGTTGGCTTCATTTGGAATGTATTTAATAGCAATAGGCCTGCATATCTATATAGTAAAATTAACTGGAGATCAAAAATTTACTCAAAAGATTTGAGGCAGGTCGAAAAAAAATTTGTATTCCTTCTCATAAGAGCGAAAGATTTAAATGTTCTTTTTCTTATATGGCTTCATACATTCTTAATAATCTGCTGGCTCCCTATCACAATCTTCTTCTGAAATGTTCAATACATTTCGATATTCAATTATTTTAAACTGATTTTGACATTTATTCTTTTATTATTTTCTTTGTATCCTTGATGGAGGTGTTGTAAATCAACTTGTTGACACACCTTCCGTTTGTGAAAACTGTTTGTACTTTTTTTATAATAAACCTTTTATTATTATATACCCATAAGACAGAAAAAGAACAGAACAATAAGAGTTACATAAAATGCTGCTTTATATCACTAAGTGTGTGCGTCCGTGTGTCACGATAATATATCTAGAGTTTCTTTAATATTATAATAATTGCTTTGCATTTGGAATAATGGTGATTTAACCAAGATGGTACGGGCTTGTGGTATCAAAAATAAACTATTAAGTCGGCTATTAAAGGTATCATGGAATGCATTTGACGCCTAGAAATAAGACTTTGTAATTTAAAACGATTATAAAATATGTCTTGTGGTGTACCTCTAACAGGATAAAAACCGTCTAGGATAAATGTTGCAGATTTAAAAAATCTCCTTTGAACCTTTTCAAACATAGAAATCTGAGTCTCATATATGGAGTTCTATATTATAGAGCCATATTCGATCTAATAAAGATATTATATAACAGCCAAAGCGTGGTAACATCTTTAAATCCTTTGGAGTTCCGTATAATAAGTTGAGGATCAAATAGAATACCCAGATCTTTAATAAATTCATGCCTCTCAAGGACATTACTGCTAAGTGTGTAATTGAATATTAGAGGCTGTGATGTGCGGCAAAAGGGCATAACCATACACTTGGAAGCATTTAAAGGCAAATTATTATCAATACATCAGTTGTTAATGTAAAATTGCTTTGTAGATTTTCGCAATCAGTTAGACAGGCAATTTCACAGTACAACTTTACATCGTCAGCATACAGGAGGTAATGAACATTAAGGTCTTTCACAATGTCATTAATAAATATTATAAATAGTAGTGGGCCTAAAATAGATCCTTGGGGAACACCAGATATCTGGGGGAAAGTGTTAGATTTAAAATCCCTATACTGAACGAACTGGTAGCGATTTGTTAGATAAGACTGGAACAGTCGAAGCCATGTTGCTCAGAAATAATCATAGGAGAAACATGATGCAATATATAAGAATGAAGGATTATTTCTAGAATTTTACAGAAGTTACTCAGAACTGAAATCTGTAATTCGTCTAATCGTTTTTTGCTTCTTTTTCATGAATAGGGGTAACTCTTGACAACTTCCAAGGAGTAGGAAAATACCGGGAGTCAATATCAGATTAAATAAAATAATCAATGGTTTACAAAGTACAACTGCACAGTCTTTAATAAGAAAAGCCGGAATTAAGTCAGGACGCATGCACATATTGGCCCTAATTTTTTTATTGCCGTAAGTATATCTGACTCAGAAATATGCAATTTACCCAGAACATTTATATTTACGCAATGAGATTGTCTTCCAGAGTTATTCGATGCAACAAAAGCGCTAGAAAAAAAAGTTTCAAAAATATTTACGATATGTTGGGGATATGCTAACGTTGTTATGCACCATGTAGATGGAATAGATGTTGTACCACGCTTAGAATGTATGTAGGACCAGAAATTATTCTTCTTGACAGAATTCTCAGTATCTAAAATAAAACGAGAATAAGCATTATTCACTTGAGTTTTAAACGAAGACCTACGTTTTTTGAATTCATCATAGTCACAGGGAGATTTCGTATTTCTTATAAGTCTTGTTTTTTGATTTCCATTGGCAGATGATATCTTTTGAGAACCATTTAGGAAATTTCCTAATGTAATTAATAAATTTATTTTTTGGAACACGTTTTATCAAAATGCCATTCAGAATACCATAAAACTAAGGATAGTTCAAGATATAAATTTGGGAAGTCTTAAGTCTATGATTTAGACTTAATAAATTATTATTCATAGGAAATGCATCAGAATTTTCGGTGGATAAAGAGTGTATATCAATAAGAAGAGCAGGATGGTGCATGTCTTCAATTAACAGTATGACCGGAGCTCGGGAAACAGTGCAGTCAATATTACTTGGAACGAGATCCGAATATCTATTATTATTATTAGGAATAGTATTATGTTGACAAAGATTAAAATCATTCATAAAATTATACAGAGTCAGAACGACTTGATCATTACAATTACTTAAAACATTAACGGAAAAATTCATAGATATGATAGAGGGATGTATACATTGATAACATAGAAAAACTGATTTGCTATTTTGAATTTGGCAACGACAATATCAATATTGTTAATATCAACCAGAATATCACAAACTCCACGGACATCAAATGGAGAAGACTCTATTTTATTATTAATAGCCAGCAAGACTCCGCCTCCCCTCTTCTTACTAGTCACATCAAAATTGCGATCTTGACGGTAAACACTACATAATTCTGCATCAAACAATTCGGAATCATTAATCCCCTTATGCAACCAAGTTTCACTAAAAGCAACCATGTCATAGCAATTCGAAATGATGCCAACAAATACTTCATTTGTTTTCGTACAAACTCCGCGACAATTTTGATAGTAACATTGTAAACCACTTTTAGAAGTGAAAGAACCATCACATAGTAATTGCTATTGCGAACCCAGTACATTATTTTTGATCTTTTTTAATATGTTACTATAAACATGACAACAGATGTCTCAAGAGGCATGATTAACGTCAGTAACTACATCTTTGTTACCCTTTTTAAAGTTAATACAATTAATGGAACGTAAGACATCAGACTTACAATCAGCAACAGCATGGTGCTCTGCACAACGAGGACTTATAGTGACCTTTGATAAACACTTATTAAATAGGTGGTGAAATCCGCAACATTTATAACACCGGCGAATATAGCGTCAAATACGTTACAATATCATAGCCAACAAAAACTTTAACTTGCTCCATGATGCTCTTGTACGTAACATTATCTGTTTGAATGGTCACCTGATAATATGTTCTTATTCTTTTTCAGTAGGACATTAGCTATAATTTTACAGATGCTATCATCGCTAAAAACACATTTGTTTTAAGCCTGTATATAGTTTAAAAGGACATCATTATCTAGTTTTTCGGATATTCTAACGATTTTTAGTCTTGGGTTTAGAGCACTCACTTCCTTAATCACATATTTATTGGAAAGTTTATCGGCAGCAACTTTCTTAAATTTTGTGCATTCATTATCATTCGCACAGCTAATAAGTAGACCTCCATCACGAACTTGTTTGACTTGAGTTAAGTTAATGTTCACATCAATAGGATTTATATGATGGAGCATGTCCGACTTAGTTCTTACTATTTCACGATCACCAGTAAGTTGACTAGTTCAAAATTTTCGAAATTTGGTACTGTATAAGATGTACTTCGACAAGGCAGACCACAACTCTATGAAAACATTAAATTAAACATATTGCCTGAAGTTCCATCCAAAGTAAATTTTGTGCAATTCCTTGGTTTTTCCAAATATTTGTAGATATGCATATATTTGTGTCAAAATAAATATTTTTAGTTACAGTAAATTTACAATTCACTTAACTAAAGCTAATTTTAATATCTGTTGTAAACTATTATAATTTTTTCTCTCAACCATAAATATGTTGGTTAGAATGCATGTTGTTCTATGGTTTAGAGAAACATCTAAACAACGTACCGTATCAGTTTCTATGTAAGCATTATATTTTGTAATTGTATTAACATTTAAATAGCAAATCCACACGTTACAAAATATAATCTTATACTTAATCTTTTTCGAATATCCCAAAAGAAGTCCTTATTAGGTTACAGGTTAGAATAAAGTGTGTTTGCGCACAACAGTTCGGGTATACGAATAAGAAATTCTGCGAAATTTCAAAATAAATAATAGCAATAGTAAATAGTTTCAAAATAGTACATTACCACATTATTATTGAAATTTGCTAAATTTATTAAGTAAAAATACGTATTGATTGATATTGATTTCTCCTTAAAACGAGTATAATATAGGTACTTGAAAAATTATGAATGCAAATAATTGCTGCAAAAATAATTCAGACAGACTGAGTGACACATGTCGATTCATGCTTACGCTGAGAAAAATATTTGTTTTTATATATTTTTAGGTATTAATAATATTGTGTGAAACTAACTAATCAGTGGACAAAAGCCCCAACCTGCGTTGAATTACACCCACAATATCTACCCATATATTCCTTATTATTAGCTTCTGTAACATTTTTTTACTGTTTTAGAAAGGTATTTTAAGCTAAAATAAATCAAATCTCCTACAATTCCTATCAATGAAGTTATACGTATGTTCACTGATACCAAACATCTAGGTATGCTAATGAACAATTCCACAGACAAAGCTCTATTCAATAATTATCTATAGAAAATAATTTACTGACCTGCTAATGAAACACTCTATAAATATCTAACTTCACTTTTTGACAGTGGGAACACGACAAAATCAACCACAATAGATGAGATCTGACCTATTTCTGCATTTTTAGGATTGCTTTTTCAGGTGGTCTCCTTTAAGTTGAATCAAATTATTATAAAAATTAAAATTATTTGAAGTTAAATATCGACAAAGACAAAAAGTGACATCCTGTCAATGAATTAAATATGACAATACCTACTTGAAAAATGTTCACCTTTTATGTAAAAGTTTTTATATATTTTTAGGTATTAATAATATCGTGTAGGAGATTTGATTTATATTACCTTAAAATACCTTTCTAAAACAGTAAAAAAAATGTTACAGAAGCTAATAATGAGGAATATATGGGTAGATATTGTGGGTGTAATTCAACGCAGGTTGGGGCTTTTGTCCACTGAGTAGTTAGTTTCACACAATATTATTAATACCTAAAAATATATAAAAACTTTTACATAAAAGGTGAACATTTTTCAAGTTAGTATTGTCATATTTAATTCATTGACACTTTTGTCATTGTCGATATTTAACTTCAAATAATTATAATTTTTATAATTTTTATAGTTAGATATTTGATTCAACTTAAAGGAAACCACCTGAAGAAGCAATCCTAAAAATGCAGAAATAGGTCAGATCTCATCTATTGTGGTTGAATTTGTCGTGTTCCCACTGCCAAAAAGTGAAGTTAGATATTTATAGAGTGTTTCATTAGCAGGTCAGTAAATTATTTTCTTTAGATAATTATTGAATAGAGCTTTGTCTGTGGAATTGTTCATTAGCATACCTAGATGTTTGGTATCAGAGAACATACATATGACTTCATTGATAGGAATTGTAGGAGATTTGATTTATATTAGCTTAAAATACCTTTCTAAAACAGTAAAAAAAATATTTGTCTTGTGATATCACTATCAATTAATTAGATTTTACATCTTGTTTACGGATTTTTTAGTTGCATTTACCAATGGTCGCAGCTTTTTCTGCAAAATTAAACTTCAAATGAAAAAAAGTAGAGTAGGTACCTTTTTGTGTAGAATGAAACGCTGCTTCAAGTGCAGTAGCAAAGAATTTAGAAAACAAATGAAAACAAAAGTTTTTCAAAAAAAAAACTGAGTGGTATTACGGCATAATTAGCGCCCTCTGTGGTACTTCACAAAACTACTCTCTTAATAATGTTGAGATCGACTGTCTACAACCCCAAATTTCATTAAAATGGGCTTCGAAGAAGATATTTGCAAAAATATTTTAGGCCCATTTTCAAGCGGAGTAAGGCCCCCAAGAATGAGAAATCGGAAAAACAAAAAAATACTGGTCAAATAATTTATCAAGTAAATTTTTTACTTATTTTTTTCCTAGTTTCAGTATGATTAGTGCATATCAATCGGAAACTTACCTCAATCTAAACTTGTTCTGGTGAACACTCAATGCGCACATTTCAAGGTAGGGTGTCACAAGGTACCACAGGGAGAGAAGTTATTTCCATAAATCACAGGGGAACTGCTGCGAACGGCTCCAATTTAACTTTAGTGCGACTTAAAAAAACTTCGATACGGTACAGTCGGACTGTACACCGGCAATACGTGAAATTGCTAAATGTACGGTAAACGGATGTGATACAATAAATAATGGTTATTCAGTGATTAATCTCCCAGTGTGCATTTTGTTAACTTCGAATCAGTTGAATAATTTAATCATTAGAGGAAATTTAGATTTCGAGTTTTCTGGTTTCGTAAATCCCATTGGAATTAAAAGCAGCGGTAGTTTTAAATAACTACTAACAAGTACTATTCCAAAAAGTTAAACACATTTTCAAATAGACAGAGAGGATACTGTAATTGGACGTCAAAGTAAATTTAAGGAATAAAAGATTTTTACCATTCAATTTATACATACATCCATAATCGATAAATCTCCACAGACTTCGTTCTTTTCCAAACTGTTTTGCCCACACACTACGGCCAATTTTGGCCTACAATTAGTCGCTACGTCATGAATAGGAAGCAGATATTTGCAGTGGCGGCTGCTACAATAAAAGGAGCGACGCTCAACATTGGTAAAAAAGGCTTTTGAAGCAAAACACATTCTCATTTTAATGCAATAGATGAACTGAAATTGTATTTATTTTTAGTACTTAATAATACATATTCTTGTATGTTTTTATTTCAATATCAGTATTCGACTGATTTTACACGCCTCAGGTAAGGATATTACTTATAGATTTCAATCAAATCAATAAGATTGTTTGCTTATTGTTTAATTAAAGTAAAGTAATAAATAATATTTATTAATTATACAGGGCGTCTCATAATTAGCTGCCAATCCTGAACAGGCCGATTCTATGATCAAAACTAAGTAGAAAAGTTCATATGAACATGGGTCCGGAAATGCTTCCTAAGGGCACAGAGACCCATTGAAGAGGGAGGAATGGAAATCATTTTTTTGCAATATCTCTCAATCAATTTGTGATAAATGAATGAAATTTGGTATACACAGATAAATTTTGATGAAAAATTTGATAGACTAATCCATTTATTTCCACAATTGGGGTGAGTACGGAGGGGCTCTTGGTATTTTGTGTGTGTAACTTTTTCATCTTTGACTTTTTAACAAATTGAATAGCAAATTCCGTTTTCCCGAACTGTTTTACGTTGAAAAGGTACTCTTGTTTCAAATCGTTATCTTTAACGGTTTCTGAGAAAATCGCTCTTGAATTAATCCCACTTTGGTCAATTTCATAGTAATTGAAACAAAATTATAAAGGTATTCTTATGTCAAAGTATTGTCAACCCGATTGCCAATTTAATAGTTCTAAACGAAAAAAATGGAAGAGTTTACGGGACAAGAGTTAGTTGATATGATATTTATTTATGCCTTTTGCGATGGTAATAATGCAGCGGCAGAACGCGAGTACGGGAAAAGGTTTCCAAACCGAAGGCTGCCATCAAGGAGGACATTCCCTATGGTATTCCGCAACTTAGCTGCAACCGCCACTTTTCGAAATGCACCGGGTCAAGGACGTCTCAGGATGAATAGGGAACCAGAGGTCCTTGACGCTATTGAACAAGATCCTACGACTAGCATACGGAACATTTTAAGGCAAATAAATGTTCCTCGGTCAACGGTACTACATATCTTAAAGATTTCCTTAACAGAATTGATTAGATGTGCTACTAACATTTCCGGTTGGAAGAATATTAAAGCGACAAGGTCTACATGCCTATCACTATCGACGTGTACATGGTTTGATACCAGAAGATTTTGCGCCACGTATGTAACTTTGTCGCTGGATTTTGTCGCTGGACAACGAGCAAGCTTCCAAAATTTTGTGGTGTGACGAAGCTACTTTTACCCGAAATGGAAATTAAATTTTCATAATTCTCATTATTGGGAAGAAGAGAACCCACATGTTTGTTGTTCGGAGAACAAACTTCCAGCAACGGTTTTCCATAAATTTATGGGCGGAAATAATTCACGACACTCTGGTTGGACCTATTGAAATACCACAACGTCTCAATTCAAATCTTTATTTAAACTTACTTCCCCAAATTCTCGATGATCTGCCTCTAAATTTACGACGTAACATGTTTTTTCAACACGATGGAGTCCCGGCAGATAGTGGTCGTAATGTTCAAAATTTCCTAAACGAAAATTTCGCTGGACGGTGGATAGGGAGGCACGGACCGGTAGCATGGCCGCCGCGTTCTCTCGACCTAACCGCGCTGGACTTCTTTTTCTGGGGAAATCTAAATCAAAAAGTTTACGCCACCGAAGTCTATACCCGTGAGGAATTGCTGCAGCGTATCAATGATGCAGCTAATGAAATTCGTCAAAACCGTTTTAGCATACGTGGCGCAAAATCTTCTGGTATCAAGCCATGTACACGTCGATAGTGATAGGCATGTAGACCTTGTCGCTTTAATATTCTTCCAACCGGAAATGTTAGTAGCACATCTAATCAATTCTGTTAAGGAAATCTTTAAGTGGGATTAATTCAATAGCGATTTTCTCAGAAACCGTTAAAGATAACGATTTGAAACAAGAGTACCTTTTCAACGTAAAATAGTTCGTGAAAACGGAATTTGCTATCCAATTTGTTAAAAAGTCAGAGATGAAAAAGTTACACACGCAAAATACCAAGGTCCCCCCCGTACCCACTCCAATGGACCTTGTGGAAATAAATGGATTAGTCCATCAAATTGCTCATCAAAATTTAGCTGTGTATACCAAATGTCATTCATTTATCACAACGCGATTGAGAGATATTGCAAAAAATGATTTCCATTCCTCCCTCTTCAATGGGTTCCTGTGCCCTTAGGAAGCATTTCCGGACCCATATTCATATGAACTTTTTTACTTAGTTTTGATCATAGAATCGGCCTGTTCAGGGTTGGCAGCTAATTATGAGACACCCTGTATAAGGGATTTAACAAACCTTTAATCAACGGGAAAAAATGGACACTCGAGGCGCAGTCGAGAGTTACATTTTTTACTAGAAAGTCTTGAACAGTGAAAAGTGAAAAAATTTGCAAAATCGACACAAAAAATGAGTGAGAATTCTGAGAAGCCCAAGAAGCAATATTACGTCTGTTACCAGCAAAAAGTAAAAGTGTGTATGAGAAGGAATTCGATAACTGGCGAAAAAAGGAGCATAGGAGAAGGAACAATTACAGAAGAGCTATTCTACTTTTTCAATGTGGAAAAACGGTTTGATGACTTCTCGATGTGGACAAAATACCTATTCCATACTAAAATCAATGTTGAAAGTGCACATAGGTATTGATATTTATAAGTATGGTAAACTTACTTCATATTTGAAAGTAGAATCAAGAAATTATAAACAAAAGAAGGCAAAGATACTGCAGAGAAACCAAAGCAAAGAATTTTTGAAAAACGCACCGGATGAGAAATATTTACAATATTTCAATTTATATATTGAGCGTTTGATTTTGAACTCTTTAGAGGTTGCAACGATCATGTGAGTCGCAGGTGCTTGTCGGCGCAATAAATGAACCTTTTTGGATATCACCCATATCCAAGACAAAGGCAGTTACCTACACGTACTTATTCCGGATACGAAAACAAATATTTCAAGAAGTTTCACGATCATGGAAGAAGCTTTTGCAATCGATGTTGTGAAATGTGTCGGAACTACATCAATCTGAGACCTCAAAATGCCGGTGGGGTCATGCGATATGTGGCTGTAAGATGTACTACACAACATATAGACATCAACACAATTTCGAATACGTTTTCAAAAGTGGCTGCATTTCTTGGGTTCCCTGATCCAGAAAGTTTCACCGGACATAGACTGACGTGTTCTTCGGCAACATTACTGGTCAATGCTGGGGGGTGATTACCACTGTGAAGCGTCATGGTGGTTGGAAATCGATTATGTTAGTGAAAGGTTATATTGAAGATTCACTGTCCACAAGATGGCAATTGATGAAAAAATCCAGGTCCTACCTGGCGAAGTTATGGACCCCTTCAGTCCTTCAGAAATACCTTATCGACTGAATTTAAATAATCCCGGTCAAAATGATAAAAGACAAATGCTAAAGATAATAATTATAATTCTAAATAAAATGCTATAGAATTGAAGCGTGGTATTATGAATTCTAATGTGTTAATCCTCGGAAAACAGACGTGCCCTCTTAATATTATTATTATTATTAATTTAATTAGAAGGACAGAGGCACAATGCCTATAATGTCCAGAAGGTAACAATCATTGCAATAATATTTTAAAAATACATGAAATACATAGTAGACAGCAAATTAAACAAATGTACAAAAAATAAAATAAAAATAGATAAAAATGTCCTTACAATAAACATTTGTTTCACAGAACCAACAAAACAGGCCATTACCCGCACTCGGTAAAGAAATATATATCGCGCACTTATACTAACTCCCGTGACATCCACTCATCCAGTCGATTTTTAAACACATTTATGGAAGGTGCTGACACAACTGATGAAGGTAAGTTATTTCAGCGAGTAAACAATCTATTTGGAAAGAAATATTGTCGTACAGAAGTTTTGAAATTTTCTTTGGATAATTTAAACTCGTGACCCCGTAGACGCAGATCCGAATTTGGTCATTGATAAAATAAATTATATGCCTGTGTATCTGTATGCGACTACTACACTTCTGTAAATACCGACGATTATGATGGAAATTCCCACATAGTGTTGATTCGAAACGACAACCGATGAACAGTCGTTCCAAAAATCAAGGGCTAGCAGATATTTTAGCCGATGATTTGACACGACGGTTTTTCACCACACAGTAGAATTTTCTTTGACATTAAAGTTTAGAGGACTAACAACGCAATTTTTACTAACAGCTAAGGTAATTGTTACCGAGTCCTGCTGCGTATAGTTCTAGTTTATATAATTTAGTTATATTTTGTTTTCAATGACATTCAGTTACTATTTTGTACAGGATGTTCTGAAAATAACAGCAAAATAATAAACTATATGTTTGCTTGTCTTGAATTAAGTGTTAACAGAGATAGCACTCCTATAACTTATTCTACAAAACAGAAAAAAAGTTTTAGTTCCAAAATGGAATCACATATTGTTACGGATTTCCTCCTACAGTTAGACCATTCTGTATGTTCAGTGTTATCTTGTAACTGTTAAATATTTTCGAGAAGATCACATTTTCCCAAAAATGGATAATCTTGTGGATTTCATTTCGTTCTATTATATTTTCATAATTTTAAATAAAAAATCTTGTTTTTGGAGAAAGACAAAATAACCACATTATTATTTAAAACATTTTCTTTTTCAGTCTACGTATTTTGGTTGGGAAAGTGCTCAATATGGCAATATAAATATAATCCTAATGAATTTCTAAAAACTGCGATCAAAAAACATGGTTTCAGAGAAGATATATCCAGACCTCTTTATACCCTATACATTGAACGCCCTGTAAATTTGAAGAAGGTTATCATGGAGCTTACAAATTTGTTGAATTTTTAACAATTTTCTTGCCATATATTTGTTATTAAAGCAAAGCTGTATTCAGTGACAAACAGTCATACATTTTTATCAGGTCAACATTTACAAACCTAACAACAACATCAATACATCAGTCACCGGTAACGTGAGAAAAATCTAATATTTATAACTGCGCTTCAGCAAGCAGTCGAATCATTAATAACAATCAATCTTCAGGTGGGTTGCCGGAAACAACAACATCTGCATATTTTACAAGATTCTGTTGAATATAAAAGGACGCATTTACAAAGAAGACAAAGCCGGTAAATGTTTCAGTGAAATTTATCGTTGACACTTCTCTGAAACTTGTTGCAGGGAGAGATAAGGACCAGAAAAAGACCGCATTAACTTTTAATATTACGTGGTTCATTGGGAGCCCCAACGCAACTGAGACGTGGCTTCGGGAGATAGGCAGTGATTGGCAGTAGATGATGAGGGAGCACGGGAAAGTGCCTTGCTTTCGATAAAACTAAAAGATGCTCCAGACACATTTTTTTGTCTTATTTTGTTCCCAGAAGGAAAGTCCGGAGTGCTATGTGAACAAAAATAGAAAAGACTGCGAATGCAGGCTTTAAGCAGTGAATGTAAGTGTGTTTTAACGATGTTCTTCATTACACGAATTCCATGAAATGTACTATTTAAATATGTCTATATAAATACGAGCCCAGGGACGATGGTTTAATTTCAAGGTATTTGCATTATATAATTTTAAATAAAAATAAGTATAAAATATTTGCGTTGTTCATAATTGAAACTGAAATAAGAAAAATATACAAAAATTAAGAGGTGGAAGAAACAGAATAATAATAATAATAGTAATAACGATTTATTTGCAGTTACGAGCATTAACAAATAAACTAATTACTTATCCTACACCAGCCTGCAAAAAGGACTGAAAACAACATGGTAAAAAAATTACCTGCTGAACAAGTTTCAGTCTTCACATCAATAACAACTGTTTAAATCGTTCTATAAAGGAAATACAGAAATAAGAAAAAAAAAAAAATTTACATTATATTTAAAAAAACAACAAACTTTAAACAATAAGAGAGGATAAAATAAAACCAAATATGAAATTGAGTCTAATTTGTAGGAGGATTTAAAAGAACTTCTTTGAGTTTAAACTTAAATAGAGAAACCGGCAATGATTTTAAATGATCTGATAAGCCATTATATAAACGGTAAATATTATATGAAAAAGATCTACGAAAAATGGCTGTTTTGTGAGACGGTGGTGAAATTAACCCTTTAAATCTGAGGTTTAAGGTGTGAACATGAGTACGAAATTTTATTTTGTTATGAACATATGGAGGAGAATTTGTTATTATAATTCTGTGAAAAAGTACCAACGAATGAAGTTTACGTCTTCCATATTTAACCAGCCTATTTATTATATGCGATCATACTTTCGAACACCATAACTAAATCTTAAATGATCTCTGAACTTTTTCAATACGAGTTTTGTCCATGTTATCTAAACATGACTTCTATAATACATCACAGTAATTCAAATATTCAAAACTAAAGAATCAGTTAGTATCAATTTTAAAGACGTAGACAGTAAATGACGATGAGGGTACAGCACTTTTAAATTTATATAAACTCTTTGTAGGCACTTTGAAATATGATTTTTCAAACGTAAAGACTATTTGCAACACAAGTGCAATAGGTAAGGACATTTGGCATAAAATACTGCATTGTGGATTTAAGTAAAGCATTTGATTTAATTGATCATGATATTTTAATTGAAAAACTTGACAAATATGGATTACGTGGTAAAGTAAATAGCTGGATAAGATCTTATCTTAGTGATAGATCACAAGTACTTGCAGTAAATGGATCTATTTCGGGAAAACTCAATACTAAACTTGGAGTACCGCACGGTTCGATACTTGGACCATTACTTTTTCTAATTTATGTCAATGACTTATCAACCCATTTCAATGAAAATTTAATTATGTTTGCTGACGATAATTCGTATTTGTGTTATGGAAATAATCAACAAGATCCTTTATCCCTTCTGCAGAACGATGTAAGAAAATATGCCGATTACTTCAAATTAAACAGGTTATTTTTAAACATTACTAAAACGCTTTTTATGATATTTTCACCTAGGAATTCAGTTCGGGACAAGAGTAGTTTAATTAAAATAGGAAATACATCTGTTAAACAAACAAATTCTACTAAATTCTTGGGACTAACAATAGATTGCGCATTGAACTGGAAAAAGCATATTAATACATTAGCAAATAAATTATCATCTACATGTTATGTTCTATACAGGCTGTCTAGAATTGCAAATACTCAAACAGTTTTATCTTTTTATTATGCAAAATTTTTGTCAAGAGCATCGTATGGTATAATTTTTTGGGGTGCATCACATGTGTCTGAAACTTAGAATACAGAAGAGAGCTATTCGAAATATATTAGGGATGTACAGATACGATGTAGAAATACTTTTAAAGATTTGCAAATTTTCTTTCTACTCTACCATGTGTTTACATTTTATACATTCTTTTATATGTAAGCTTATTTTTACCCAGTGACTTTTACCACAATTATGATACCAGACACGGTAAAAATTTCATGATTCCACTGCATAATTTAAGCAAATATGAGGAAAGTCCCAAATATATGGGAATATTAATATATAATAAATTACCCGATCGTTACAAAAGTGTTACATGTCATAAAATATTTAAGAAGGAAGTTAAGTATTATTTAACTCAAAATAGCTTTTACTCGATTAATGAATTTTTAGGTAGTGAATAATTATAGATTATTTGGGTTTATATTTAATGCATCAGCTATTATCTTGGACTATATTTTCAATTGTATTAATGATCAGGTTTAATTTTTAAATTTTGTTCTGGGCTTAGTACCTACCCACTGTACACTGTATACACCTTGTATTTTAATTTGTAATTGTGTCTTTGTAGTATTGTATTTATTGTATTTTGTAATGCATGACTAGTCCTATACCAATTGTATTGGTCTTTTGGATAATAAATTATTATTATTATTATTATTATTATTACTAAGTCATGCTAGAAAATATGCTAAACTTGTTTGTGGAGAATGGCCTCCTCACACAATCCCGATTCGATGGAGGTAAATGCTTTCAAGTAATATTGTATGACTACTCACATATTATAGTTATCAGATCTTAAGAACCAAAAATGAGGTTACCATTTTCGGATTGGCTGGTGTCTATCACAGTTATGAAAATGTGTTAATTATAAATATTCCTCACATTAAAAGTCACACCTAGAACTTTTGTCATATCTGATGAAATAAATAATTGAAACCTTAATGTTTCTGTATAGGAAATTTATAAATTTACGTAGGCCCAACATTCCACATAGACATCACATTTGTATACATAGTTTTTGTCGATCCTCGATATCAACATTGGTTGATTGTACCGAAGAAATAACTAACAAAAAACGACTAGGGGGTTGAAATCAACAATTGTTACTGGAAGGAATCTACTAAGCACAAAAAGGATATATAAAATAAAATCTTGGCCAAGAATATTCCGTCAAATTCGTTGAACTTAAAACACCGGGCATGTTAAAATATACCCTTCTCCTTCAATCAATCCCCCGTAGTACACTCAAGTAATCAGTTAGCATCTGTTTTTAACTTGTGCAAAATGCTTTTAATTATACATGGTAATATAAACATTATTAACAACACATAATATTTTATAATGTATGCTTGTCTTTCATTAGAACACCGTGTTCGGATCAATCAGTCAACAGTAGTCACGTGCAGAAAAATCCAACTTTCCGCATTTAATATGAAAATAACGAAAATAGTCTCAATAATGGAATCCGATCTAGCTCCTGAAATATTAGCAAAGAATATGGCAATCCAACGAACTGTCAAATCACTTTAAAAATGGCGGCTGTAGAACAAACAACTCGACATATGATAAGCAGAAATTTGTGCTTTTGTGTAGAACTGTGTGTTTTGCTCATTATATTTTATACCTATTTCGGAATACCAAGGATAATTCAGACTATCATAATGGTTTTGTTGTGTTATGAATTGTGGAAGTAGAGGACAGCGAGATCAAGTTAGATTTTTAGGATTCCTGCTGCATTGAATTATAAACATAGAACTGATCTCAATGAACTCTCTCATATAAGACGGCAAAAGTGGCTTAGTGCAATAAAACGGCAAGACCTAACTCAAGAAAAAATTAAATACAGTCTCGTTTGTTCAAAACATTTTGTATCGGGTTAGTTAATATACAACAATTTAAAAGCAGATATTTTAGGTAAACCGGCTGCTTTAACAGATAACTTACATCTTGATTGGATTCCTACATTGGATACCCACTTTTTCTTATCATAATGAAAATATATGAAAAATAGGCTCATATTACACTTCCTAATATGAGATATGAAAGAGTTGGTGATCTGGCAGAAAATAGGGGGCCCCATCAATTGCAGGGCCCTGGGCACTTGCTCAGAGTTCCCAATGGAAAAGAGGGGCCAGCATAGGTAGGTATATATTACTTTTACATATAAATATTGTCTGCAATATTTAAAACTTCAGAAAACATTACCACAACACTACATTTTCGTTTATATCTATCCATCTTTGACAACGTTGCAGCGGTAATTTGATAACCAAATGCAATGTAGGAATCCAATCAAGATGTAAGTTATCTGTTAAAGCAGCCGGTTTACCTAAAATATCTGCTTTTAAATTGTTGTATATAACTTTTTATTAACTAACCCGATACAAAATGTTTTGAACAAACGACACTGTATTTAATTTTTTCTTGAGTTAGGTCTTGCCGTTTTATTGCACTAAGCCACTTTTGCCGTCTTATATGAGAGAGTTCATTGAGATCAGTTCTATGTTTATAATTCAATGCAGCAGGAATCCTAAAAATCTAACTTGATCTCGCTGTCCTCTACTTCCACAATTCATAACACAACAAAACCATTATGATAGTCTGAATTATCCTTGGTATTCCGAAATAGGTATAAAATATAATGAGCAAAACACACAGTTCTACACAAAAGCACAAATTTCTGCTTGTCATATGTCGAGTTGTTTGTCCTACAGCCGCCATTTTTAAAGTGATTTGACAATTCATTGGATTGCCCTATAAAAGTATTGTAACCTCGAAGTTGGGTTAGCGTTGAAGCACGTCACGTAGGCAAAAAACTTTATTGTCAATCTTGATTATACAAGAAATATTCTTCGAACAAATTTCACAACTGTCAACACTTTACTTTGACGTTTCTGTCACTCGCGTTTGGTAGGCAGGTGAGCTTCCGTAACAGTATAATCCATCATAGTATAACATTCCTTATATTTTACTGTCATTTATTTAATTTTAACAATTAAACAATATTTCAAATTTATTAATTGTAATTATAAATGTATTCTACCGTTCAGTATTAACCTTTCAAATTAGTCTTTTAGTTATACCTATGTGCCAATACCCATAACATCCGCCAAATGCATTTTATCAGTAAGCTCGGCTTTGGTTGCTTTCCGGAGTTGTGATGTACTGTTCAGTTAACAATAAAGCCTAGGATATTGGGCTATTAGAATTCAATTTTAACGTTATTTTGTTGGTGAATAGACGAATACCTACTGGAACGTAACGAGGAAAAGTTTAATGAAACATAGTTTCGCTGAACGAGCTTAATTGTTATAATGCAGTGGACGCTAATCAGACTGATATGGATGTAACTGCCGAATTAAAAAATAATTAGAAAATAAAAAAGAAGGCATTTTGGTTAATCTGTTTGACATTTGTTAGAGTTTATCTGTTTTATAACTTTATTAATTCATATAGTATTAGCTACAAATAAATTTTCAGGTCAAAATATGAACATAATTAACTTTCTAGTTCCTCAGATATCCAGTAATTACATTTTTCAAAAACTGGACAGATCTTGTTAAGTTTATAATTAGAAAACAGGCCAAACTTCAGCATAAAGGAAGTAACGCTATTAAATGTGCAAGTTTGAAACTAAATATCCAAAAGTTTTATAAAATATTCCATTTTCCTCAAGGTGAAGTCTGTCAAGACTTTCTTCTAAAGTTTATAGACATAATAGATGGCTGAGGGCTTAGAGGTAAAAATATTTTCATGAAAGTATTATACTCTTACTGAATATCTTTATATATACCATGTTTTGCACAACACTGAACGAATAACAAACCTCACTTAAGCATACACAATGTTTTTCAAAATCTAATGGTATTCGAAATACAATATTGTTAGGTATATAAATCTGTCAACAAACTGTACGTACGTTTAAATTTTAAGATATGCATACAAAAAAACAGTTGAATAAATACAAAAATAAGTTTAAACTTATTTGTTTTAAAAAAATTATACATGGATTTGTTGCTCCAAATAGGGTTAGATTTACTTAATTACGATATAATCAATGTTCAAATATTTGATTGATGTAGAAATATACAGGGTTAACTATGACTTAGTACAAATATTTTAAGAGGGGATAGGAAAAATTCAGAATTAACAGTATCACCCTTCAAAAAAATTCAAAACTTATTTATAAAGCGAAAAAAAATTATTTTCAAAACCTTAATAACCCCTAATTTCTCGGCGACTATGCCGCCTGTCAGCTGCGAGGTTAGGTATATTCTGCCAAAGTCAAAGTTGTCAAAGGTAGTGACAGAGCACAGCGTTGCCACGTATAACGATTTACGGCGCTTTTAAAGAAAGTTTTATTTACAAAATACTAGATTATTTAATGAGAAACACGATATGGTAGCACTGAGAGTAAAACCTACCTTACTGATGCTTCCAGGACTGATATTTGAAGATTTCAAGAAAGTTGAATTATTTTCTGTTTTCTAACTTGTTTACTTTTTAACTTGTCGTTGTAAAAATTGTTGTACTTGCTGGGGACCTCTTGATTTCCCTCGACCATTTCATAAATAAAAAAATACTTTTTTTTTACTGTATATCTATTATTTTAGTTTAAAAATGCTTTATTTTTATGTCACTAAGTAAAAAAGAAGTTGCAAGGAATTTTAAAAAGTATGAAATTGATTTTTTTTATTTTCAAGTTAGGTACATACGCATTTAAAACTCCAGCACGTGTAAAACAACATTCGTGGACGTTGTACAATTCGTACAAATGTACGAGGATTTGGCATATTCTCTCTACATATTTGGAAAACGTCTTTGATATTCTGCTGCTGCACGATATGCACTTTCGTCGTACGTCCCATAAATTAGTACCATATCCGTAATTTCCGCGATTACATGAATTTGAATGTGCGAAAAGCAAATACTGAAAACTAATATCAAAATATTTACGATATTTGACGGATCTTCCGATGCTGGCGTCATTTGTAGGTCATTAGCGCAAAGTGCAATAGAGCTCGTTCCATTTTTTAACTTATTGTATAATTAAATAATAATAATACTAATAATAGTAACGATATTAACAATAATCGACCATGTTTGCATATAATAATATTGTAGTATTATTATTTTAAATTTTACGAGGCGTTTACAGTGCTCTGTAATATTACTTTTCTGATCACTACTGCTGTTTGACATTAGGACAACAATGCAACCAGCAACACAGCATAGGTTTATATCGACTGACAAGTGCTATGTGCGTGTAACCCCGTGTCACGGAGAAAATGTCAAAACAATACTAGGAGTTGAGAGCAATGCAGTGGAGTTACAGTTATCGGACAAAATTTTCTAAATGAAAAACTGCCACGGGTGTATTCGAAGTTTTCTGTTAGTATTTCTTTCAATCAATTTTCTTAAAATAAATGGGCAATTTATTAACTCTTCACGAATTGTGTATTTTGTGGCGAGTAATTCTGACGGACCTGTAATGAGTGAAAATTATGTTTTGGTAGTTTGGAACGAAGGAACGAAAAACGAATGCAAAATGCTGTAGCTAAACGGATTAACAGTTATATATCAGGTACTTAGGTATTATTATTAATAAAAATGTTTACTTTCGTTGTTTCTACATTCGGCAACGTTGTGAGAAACGACCGCATGGTGGTTGACATATGTAGCCATCTTGGACGATGACTGATCGACATAGGCGCCGACTTTCCATAGGAAAAAAGGGTTTTGCCCCATTTTTAAAACATCGAGCTAGAATTCCGAAATACATTTTTTATTGTCTTTTGGGCCTCCCTGAGCACGTGGTTAAAATTTTTGTACTTAGTCATAGTTAACCCTGTATAATGTGCTACGCCTTCTATTATTACTCAGAAGAGAATTGTTGTCAAAATCAACGTTTTTAAGAGCTTTTAACATACATTAATCGAACATAAAAACCAGAAGCAGAGTCAGAATGCAGCGCTAGTGTACATCTAGAGAAAAATAATAAGTCATTAGGTATCTCTATTTGGTAACTGTGTAATATTAAATAACGGGAACAATATTGCATTGAATAGAACGCTCTGTTAGATGTTCGAAGTTTTGGACAACAGTGGGCTTTTTTCTGTGGGGTTGCGTGGTCTATGAGACACAGAGTTCCAAGAGAACCATCGTCTCCATAAATGAAGTTCACGGTCATCATTTTGAATCAATCTTGTAGTCGATGATTTACTTTACAAATGGTAAATCCTTTATTGATATTAAAATTTTGTATATCAAATGTGAGTTATATGCATCTACGTCGTTTCCTTTCGAGTTTTCCACCAAAAAAGGCCGTGGCCATCCGCTAATATTGTTTCTCGGCGCATGGAGTGGAACATGAAATCGTACTTGATTTAAATCGAAATTTGTATCAACATTTGAATATTCTTATAGTCTCTGCTATAATGTGTGAAATATTTAGTAATTTTTTAAATAATATTGGTTATTGATTATTGGTGTTTTTAAATGAAGTAGCAAAAATGAGACCACAGATCCCTTAGGTGAATATAAATCGCTTTAACTTAACAATTTCCGATTTCCCCATTCGCATAGTAAAAAAACCATCGGATGTACAGGGTGATTTTAAATAAAGTAGCAAAAATGAGACCACATATTCCTTAGGTGAAATAAAGATACAGGGTGTCAAAGTTAAAATTTTATTTTCGATATTTGTAGATAACTTCTTAAAAAATTCAAATATTTACTTAAAATTTGTAAACCAGGGGTTTTTGCGGGTGAGAAATTCAAATTTGTTTCTAATTTTGACGTCACTAGTAGAGGGCGCCACCTATGGCACATCATGTTTCTTTTAAATAGCAGAACTTTTTTGCTGCTTAGTGTATCCATCTGACTATGAAACAAGCGATTCTTCTACCTGTTATATCTGAAAAAGATATACCTTGTTGAAGTCGTTAGGAGTAACAGTCGAAATAATCCTATTTGAATTATTCAGTGCACCGATTGAAAACTGTTATCGTTTCAGGTAAATTAACTTTTTTACTGAAAATATAGCAAAATGTTTTTTGAAAAAGTTATTCAGAACGGTAAATTATGGAGATGTGCAAAATTTCAAAAAGATCGGCCTGCTTTGATAAAATCTTTCTGCTTTGTTGAAAAAAATGGTTTCATCAAACCTCGCCGATCTTCTTGAAATTTTGCATGTTTTCATAATTTACCATTCTGAACAACTTTTTCAAGTAATATTTTGCTGCATCTTCAGCAGAAAATGCACTTTACCTCAAACCAAAATAGTTTTTACTCGGTGCACTCAGCATTTCTAATAGGTTACTCCTAACGACTTTAGCAAGGTATACTTTTTCAAATAAAACAGGTAGGAGAATCAATTATTTCTATAGTCAGATGGATACACTAAGCTGCAAAAAAAGTTCTGCCATTAAAAAAAACATGATGTGCCATAAATGGCTCCTTCAAAATTAGTAACAAATTTGAATTTTATTAAGCGACTTGGGATATAGGGATGTTAGGTTAAATCGGTTTATTTTCACCTAAGGAATATGTGCTACTTTATTTAAAATCATCCTGTATATTTTTATTTATTGTTTTCCAAGTCGGTGTCACATATCTCTCTTAGACTGCTATTCACATAATATTAGATTTGTCTCTAAATTTATTATATAGTTATTTTCGATGCCATTAATCATACTTGTATTGACATTCTACAATTCAATATTCGTACAAGTTTTCCGACTGTAATATCACTGGCTTCATCTACATTCTATATACAGGGATGGCCAAAATTACGGAATAAAATTCATATCTTTTGAACGAGTTAATTTTTTTTAAATGCCGAAACACGTTAACTGATTTTTTCCTATCTTTCGGTTATCTATATAATATTTTTCTTCAACCCTGTAACCTCCAGCTACCCTTACTCTTTTTCAAATGGAAACATAAGGCATGAGGGAGTTCGATGAAAAGCTTATAGAAAACCGAATCCAGCCATATCAAATAAACAAGTTTTATGTTCAATAACAACTTTTTATCATTTAGAAATTGAAACAACTAGATAATTTACAAAAATAAACTCAATGCCGCAAATGCTGCAAATGTCCTCCATTCACTATTTGGCATTCTCCAAAATGATAGTAAAAGCTGTCCACAACATTCCGAATAACTTGAGCTGGTAAATTATGCATCTCCGCCCTAATCTTGTTTTTTAAATTCTCAATATTATCCGGTCTGTCCTGGTAGACTCTTTCTTTCAAATATCCCAAAAAAAAAAAATTCAGAGGCGTTAAGTCGGGGGATCTTAGTGGCCCGTCTACCAATAAAACGATTTGGAAACATTTCATCTAAGTATCTTCGAACATCAATACCAAAATGTGGGTGAGCGCCATCTTGTTGGAACCAAATTCTTTCATTCGGTATATTTGGATCAATTTCATAAGGAAAAATCACAGCTAGAGCAAGTATCAGGTCAAATGTTAGGAAATCCAGGTAGCGTGCGGCAGTAAGATTTTCTTCAAGAATGGTACCTGCCCATATATTAACTTTCTGTGGTGTCCAAAAGAGAGAGTTGTGCGCGTTTACCACTCCATTTAAATAAAACGTAGCCAAAAAAAGTACGCCTCGTTCAAAACCATTATTGTCGTCACACCGTCTCATCATTTCATCACAAAATTGTAGTCGCCTATCATAATCGTCTTCCAAAAGCTCTTGGACAAGATATATCTCATAGGGGGATGTTTAAAAAATATTCGAATTGCAAGAAGTATCGTGATTGCGGGCCAATGAAACAGTTGAAGTATGAGGATTTTCAACAAGTTCTAATGCAATGTTTAATTTCTTTTCTTCATTCAAAGCACGTGCCCGACTAGTTTGGGACAAAGCCTGTACTACACCTCAAATTTGTGAAATATTTTACTAACTGTTGCGTGATTTGGTTTTTGGGATATTTCGCATTAAATAAATCGCGCACTTTCAGTCTGATTTCTAATTTTGTCTCCACATCCAAGCAATATCAAGATTTCGATGCGTTGCCTTTCCGACAATACCATTGCGATTCAGTAAATAACTTGTTTTTAACACAATAGTAACATTTCGAACTCCAATTTACAACTAAAGCGAAAAATTAACCAGAAAGCCTGGCAAGTAAGTGGTACCAAAAAAACGCAACATAAAAAAGATATCTTTTTTGCGTTAGTAGTGATAGGTACAGTTTCAAATTCTTTATTTTATGCTGTGCAAATTCATGGAGGATAAAACTGAAGATAATAATTAAATTTTATTTCACTTGTCAAGTAGCTGTTTTATACAACCCTAAAAACCTTGCTATTGAAAACATAAAATTTGTATATTATGGTATGGCTGGATTCGGTTTTCTATAAGCTTTTCAACAACATCTAGGTATGCTAATTAACAATTCCACAGACAAAGCTCTATTCAATAATTATCTAAAGAAATTAATCTATCTAAATTTACTAACCTGCTTTAATGAAAACACTCTATAAATATCTAACTTCACTTTTGGCAGTGGGAACACGAAAATTCAACCACAATAATAACAAATGTTACAAAAGCTAATAATAAGGAATATAGATAGAATGTAGATATTGTGGGTGTAATTCAACGTTGGTTGGGGCTTTTGTCCACAGAGTAGTTAGTTTCACACAATATTATTAATACCTAAAAATATATAAAAAGCCCTCTCGTGCCTTATGTTTCCATTTGAAAAAAAAGTGGTGGTAGTTGGGGGTTAGAGGGTTGAAAACAAATCAATTATTATAGAATCAGTTTCGGCGTTTTTAAAAAAATCACTCATTCAAAAGATATGAATTTTAGTCCGTACTTCTGGCATCACTGTATAATTTTTCTACAGCTCAGAAATTACTCCTTTCTGAACTTCATCACACACTGGTAATTAAGTAACGTGCAACTTAGGATGTGCACTTTAATTCTGTTACTGACAGCGACCAGTTACCGAGGTCACGGCGTAGCAATCCGGAAAATCACTATAAATATATCAAACAAATTCATACAAAATTATTTGATTAATCAAAAATTTAACAAATATATATCGCTTTAATTTTTTTTAACTATCAACACTAAAACATGAAATTAGGTTCGCCAAACTTTAAACATTAAAATAAAAAAGTTAAAAGTAACAGCTATACCTACTGTATATCTACAAAATTGAAAACGTAAATCGCTGGTAGATCAAATAATCGTAGAATTTTTAGCAGGTTAACTAAATAATATTATTTTTTTGTTCATATTATTACAGGGTGCCAACCCAACCAGCAAAACAGCTTTATAATTTTGAGGTAATGCTACAATTCTGTTTTATGGCTGTATTATTTTTGCTTTAGAAATACATATCTGTTTTATTATAGCGGCAAGTGCCATTATTTTATTGTAAGTAACTGAAATATTTTATAAATTTATCCCAATAACGTTTTGCCAGCTAAATTATAAAACAGCTTGTAGAACAAATAAATAACTATTTTATAAATATTTCTGCGATAAGCTTATAAAACATTTTAGCTAATAAAACTAAACCATTTTATAATAATTTTTTAGTAATGTTCCATATTATTTCTAACAGCGCTATATTAAAAGATACTTGGAGACAATGGCGGACCTTGTTTGGTTTGTGTTATAGCGAACAGTAGAAGTGTAGTTGTACTTCTGCACTGTGTCTTGTTTTAATGTTCATAGTCATTGTATAAGAATAAACATGCCAGATCTAAACCAGTGGAAAAAACTTGAAAGAAGTGGCGCATCATTTAGAAGAAAGTAAAGAAGAAGTAAAGAAATGTTATCAAAACAAAAAACTGTCTTTCATTGAATTTTTTTAAAAATGATACTTTTATCCCACCCGCTTCATTAAAATATTTTGGAAATATGAAAAATTCATGATTTTAAATGCCTTCATATTATACAGGGTGTTAAAAAAAGAGTGTAAAATATTTAAGGAGGCAAAATAAGCAGAAAAGTCTCAATAAACATGGGTCCGCAAAGTAACGGTTGCGGAGATATGAATGTTTTATGTTTTTTAGCCCCTTTTTTTATTTTGCAAAAACGTTGTGTATTTTTTTATAATAGTTGGTTGTTGTTTAGTGAAATAAACAGTACGTATTTGACAGTTGTTCCCAGTGCAAGTTTTCTTTCGCTATGACTGGTTACTCTAACGCAGAATTAACAGACATGCATTTCATGTATGGTCGTGCTAATGGGAACGCCACCGAAGGGCGACGTCTTTATGTTCACGCTTATCCAAATCGTCAGATTCCTTCACAACGCATGTTGGGAAGAATTCACCAAAGATTGCGTGATACCGGTTTCTTGAGCAAACAGTGCCATTTATCCGGAAGACCAAGATCGGTATCCACTCTTAGAGCAGAAGAAATCCTAGCACTGGTAGAGCAGAATCCAGGTACGAGTGTGAGGAGAATATCAGCCGAGGTAGGAATTAGTGGTCCCCTTGTTTGGAGAATCCTTTACGAGCAACTGCTTTATCCATACCATGTGCAGGCCTTAAATCCGATAAATGATCATCAAGCACGTTTGGTTTTTTGCCACTGGTTTCTACGTCATGATGCTGAAGACCATCGTTTTCTTGCAAACATTCTTTTTACTGATGAGGCCGGGATCACAAGAAATGGAGTGTTTATTTTTCACAATACGCATATTTCGGCCGACGAAATTCCTCATGCTCTAATAGAATCTGGACATCAGGCACGTTTTTCATTAAACATTTGGATGGGTATTGTAGGTGACAGGTTTCTAGGTCCTGTTTTACCAAACCGACT
Organism: Monochamus alternatus; assembly: GCA_037114965.1. Classification (NCBI taxonomy): domain Eukaryota; kingdom Metazoa; phylum Arthropoda; class Insecta; order Coleoptera; family Cerambycidae; genus Monochamus; species Monochamus alternatus. The sequence goes on along the minus strand of CM073428.1, from coordinate 29,165,693 downwards.
AATAGGCGCTGCTTACCTCAACTTTCTGCAGAACACACTGTATTTTTGGAAGATATTCCTTTGAATCAGAGGCAACAAATGTGGTTCCAGCATGATGGTGCTCCAGCTCATTTTTCCATGAGCATTTACACCAAACTTTTCCACATAGATTGGTAGGAAGGACCGGACCTGTTTTATGGCCTCCAAGATCGCCTGATCTGAACCCTCTAGATTTCTTTGTTTGGAGATATTTGAAGAAATTACTGCATGATACTCCTGTAAATAGCCTGGAAGAGCTACAGCTACGGATTAATAAAAAATTTCAAGAAATCCAAACCAAAAAGGGTGTTTTCGAAAGAGTTCAAATATCGTTGAGACAGAGATGTCATGCCTGCTTGGAAATGGACGGAGGGCACTTTGAACATCTTCTGTAACTTTGTTTTTTGGTTGTTAAAAGCTTCCTTTGTCGGTTTATTCCTAATAAAATAAAATATTTGAAAAATGAATAGTGGTCCATATCTCCGCAACCGTTACTTTGCGGACCCATGTTTATTAAGACTTTTCTGCTTATTTTGGTTCATACTATTACCTCCTGAAATATTTTATACTCTTTTTAACACCCTGTATTATTTACCACTAGAAATGGGCCATACAAACCACAATAAAATTTTCTTCGCAACAAAAATTACTTTCACAAAGTGCATTAAACCATGTGAAATAATATTGAGTAATAACATCACATAATATTCCAGTTGCAGACATTGTGATTAGTTTATTCCTTCTGATACGAAACAGTTAATAAATAATTTACTTTTACTCATGGATATTATGCTACAAAAATGTCGTATTATGGCTATTAAATGTAGCAAAATAGAACTCATAAAATTGTTATGTTGCTATTATATAGCTATTTTTTAATTGTTTCCAATAGACCTTACAAAATCTAAACGACGATTAAAGTGTTTTAAAATATGGTGCCAGCTTTAGTTGTATAGTTGATGTATAGACATTCTTACAATATTTTTGAGACTTACTATATATAAAATTTATTTCGAAAATGTTTTTGTAGCTCTTATAAAATACCACATTGCTAGTTAGGAAATAATCACCTTGTAATAACAATATAACATCCAAAATAAAAATACTTTTGATAAGCTATTAAAATAAAATCCAAAGCATTTCATGCTGTAATGTAGATACACACTTTAATTAAATTTCCTTACAACTAACTGCTCCTCATTATTTATCTCACATCGACTAAACCCATTTCTCTCTGGATGTGTTATTTCTAACAGCAGGTTAGCGCTGACAAACTAGAGAGCAGGATGGTGAGCGAAAACGTCAAAATAAGTGATAGCCATTCCGGTTTATTCCATTACAAAAACAACTAACTAACGCTAGAATAAATTTATCACCGAAAGGGCACAGCCTGCTGTAAATACAGCGAATTCACGTTGTGCTAATACCTCCAACTGGTTTATATATTCACGGGTATTAGCTAACGGTGCAACGCGGACGGAACAAAGGCATATCATGCCAGATAAATAAAATGAAAACGACCAACTGAAAGCAAATCAACAGTATTCAGCAAAACATACTAGAATTAAAATCAATTAAATGCATCCAATTGTAACGTTCTCAAAATTATGAGAACGAAAACAGAGAGTTTTTCGAAACGTCAATAATACGGAAGTGCGCGATAGTGATGTGATTTTTGTTATTTTTTACTTATCTGCTTTTTTCAGTGTGAGATTTTTTGGCTAGGCAAACGTAGTTTCAAAAATAAACCTTGACTGTTCCGTTTGGCGCAAGGGCTTATTTAATTAATCTTTATTATTTTTTCAGAAGTATGGCAAAAACCCAATAAAACTAAAAATAAAATATTATTAGAAATGGAATTTTATAATAAAGTTAAAAATAAAAGGCAAGGTATACATAAACAAATAAATAACTTTATGATAAAGATTCGCAAATAATATATACTAACCAAAATCACCGATCAGCGTCAGACGCGGAGGGATTTGGAAAAAATATGCGCAGAAAATAATATTTTAGAAATATTTATTATGAGAAATAAGGATAGTGTTAAATTTTTACGTCAGTTGCATACATGTAAAGCAATAGTAAAAAAAATAAAAATTAAATTATTTATAGTAAGAAATTTAGAACGTATAAATAATAAAGAACTAAAACAATTAATTCTAAATGATTTTCATATGTTACCAAAAGGAGGACACGCGGGTATAAATCGTATGTACAACAATATCAAAAGAAGATATTTTTGACAAGAACTGAAAAAGGACGTTGAGGGATTTGTCAAAAGGTGTGATTACTGTCAAAGATGTAAACATTGAAAGCCTAATAAAGAACCCATGACAATAACCCCAACAGCCTCATCAGCTTTCCAAATAATTTTTACAGAACTGCTGGTTCTTAGTGCCCGACAAAAGTACACAAGTATAAAGTCATTTTTCTAAGTAGCGGATGGTAAACACAATGCATATGGCATTGACAATATTAGTCGGTGAAATAGCCATAGTCTATAGAGCATTTACATGTAGGCGGCACTGCGATCAATGTTAGGTATTAAATCTAACCTCACAAATATTTGTTATTTAATTTTTGTTGTGTTTTAATTTGTGTAAAAAAATAGCCATATGTGTACCGCAGTGTTTATCTGTTGCTAATAAAAAAAAGATTTCATGTTTCGTCAGTTCCCCAATAATGCTGAAAAAATGGTTAATAGCAATTGCATCCAGCAAGAAACCAACCCAGTACACAAAGATCTGCTCAAAACATTTTACAGAAGATTGTTATACTATTACTAGTATGGGTAAGTACAAGCATTCATAATCTATTTTCGGTGTATATTTTTCATTATTTGATAAGGTTTCATTCTCATTTTTAGGACAATGGATAATTCTCAAAAAACAACTGTTTCAACATTATATTTACCCGTACACGAAAATACGACACCAGTATTGTAAAAAATAATGAACGCATGAAACGGTACTTGAAAAGGCGAAAACAGGATGAAAATGTAGGCAAACTTGCAGATGGAAACAAAGTAGAAATGTGACACGAGTTCATAGACTTCTAAACTGAGAAATGTGACAATACGATTCCTCAAATTGAAAATTACTTGAATGATAATAACGCCGGTAATCCTGAGAGTATAGCAAGTGCATCTAGTAGTAACAAGTTATTTTACGATATGGCGATTCAAAATGTTATTAGTTATAAAAGAGCACAACTAATATCACTCAAATTTTTTAATGAAAACCATTTAAAACACCTATCAGGATTTTCAACTTTTCTGTATTGTACTTGTACAGTAATAAAAATACCAAATAAAACTACATATGTTTATTATTTATTTGTCACATGTACATTATTTAAAACACTGATTCTTTTATATATTCGTATTTTTTCAGAAACTGGGTATTTAATGTACTTTTATTTACTAGGCATATTACATGCAACATTTTTGCAATCTGAGGGACAACTAACCATTTTTCTATCGATTCGTAATATATAAAATTTCAATTCTTTAAAAACAAAGAGGTTTAAATTAATAATTACCAGGAAATTCTTTAGGCACTCCAACGTTAACAATTTCTGTGTTAAATAACGTTTTATTACGTCTCTTTCCAAATTGCTAATGTAAAATTCAGATAAACAATGTGAGTTGTTGTTGTTGTGTGTTTACAAGCATTTTATTGACTTATTATAAGTTATATTTTGATAATACGTATGCAAATTAGATTTACAATCACTGTTTGACTTACACAAATTCAAATAAAAAATTATTGAATCATAAACTAGACCATAGAACATTAATATTATACCTAACTTTGACGCTAGCGCCCCTAGCGGAATTTAATGACACTAAGTTAATGTAAATGCTCTATAGAAATAATTTTTTGTGTAATTTTTAAACTGATAAACCAGCGGTCGCGCATATTTTATATCTTGCTAAAAGTGGACGATATTGTAATAGAGAAGACTATTGTAATAAAATTAATATCTGAACAGTGTATGGGAAGGGTATGAGTAAACAACTTCTTGGAACCTGTAAGACTCGATGTCACCAGTAAAGTAAGTATTTTTGTAATAGTCACTAGAGGTAGGAAATTATCGAAAAATTTGACTATCGATAGTTCGATAGTACTTTTTGAAAAACTATCTATATATCGATATTACTATCGAAAAAATGAAATATTATTTAATGCATATATATTTTTAGATATAAAATTACACATCTAGAAATTGTTAATTTTCTTCTATAAAAATAATTACATTTAAGTTTTTTTGATTTATGTTTTGATCTCTCTACTGAGAAAAAATGGTATCTTAGCAAAAAAATTCACTTTTAATCCTAGGAGATAAAGTTGACACTTTCAATCTTTAGATTAAAAAACTGCCACTATCCTCATTCTTGGAGCAATTCTCAAAGCAGCAAAATACAGTATGCACCAAAAGTATGGAATAAATTCAATAAAAACGAAACAATTATTTTTTGGGAAAAATCCTCGAACAGGTCGATTTTTAATTTTAAAAATACATATTTTATTGTAAAATGCGATTTTCAAATGTCATTTTTTTTCGAGTAATGACGTCATCGATTCTTTTTACATGGCAACACCATATTTTTTTCCTTGATTCTGAAAGATCGTTTAATTCTCTATCAGACAGTACTAAAATTTTGCCCTCTTACATACGAAAGTTTTCGAGTCAATGAAGATTGAATGTTAGAAAACGCAAATTTTATCCATAAAAAAGTAACAATTCTGAGGTATGTAAAATAAAATACAATTGATTAAATTTTATACTTAAATTAAATGTTCGAATTGCCATCCACCAACTTCTTGACAATGCGCAAGTCTGTGAAAAAATTCTTCTTGCACATTATGAATGATTTCTGGGGTAACTCTGCGTATTTCGTCCCGAATGCGATTTTGAAGTTCTTCTAAATTACGTGGTTTACTAATGTACACTTTTGACTTCAAGTATCCCCATAAAAAATAATCAAGAGGTGTAAGATCTGGCGATCTTGCAGGCCATTCTATCGGTCCGCGTCTGCCGATCCACCTCCCAGGAAAACAGTTGTCCAAAAAATCTCGTAAAGGGCGCGCATAGTGCGGAGGTGCACCGTCTTGCTGAAACCATATGGTATCGTCAGGAATGTCAGGGTCATTATCGTTAGGAAAAATTACTGCAAGGGCTGGAACAAGGTCATTTTCTAGAAACTCTAAATATCTTTGTCCTGTAAGGGTTCCTTCAAAGAAGAAAGGCCCTACTATTCTGTCGTCAACTATTCCAGCCCACACATTTAATTTCTGAGGGTGTTGGGTATGTGGCACTGCCATCCAATGAGGATTTTCCCGACTCCAATATCTGCAAGTTTGACGTTTTACTGTATCATTCAGACAAAATGTGGCCTCATCTGAAAAAAGTATTTGCGGGTGTAAATTTCTATTTCCTTGACATAAATCCATTAGAATTTCGCAAAAGTGTAAGCGGCGATCGGGATCATCTTCATTGAGTTCCTGCACAAGTTGAATTTTGTAGGGATGATAGTTTTCCTTCTTCAAGATACGTAGCACTGTGCTCTGACTAGTGTCATTGTTTAATGCAACCAATCGTGAAGAATTATGTGGATTATCCACCATAGTTATCAAAATGTTCTGTTTCTGATTTTCATTAATGCTTGGACGTCCAGGTTTTGGAATATTTACAACATTGCCAGTTTCTCTAAATTTAGACTCTACCTTACTGACTGTTGATTGGCTGATAAGACGATCTGGATATTTTTCATTAAATAAATCGCAAACTTCCTGCTGAGTTCTAGTCATATTCCCGCATCCGATATGAATTAAAATTTCAATTCTTTGAGTAACAGTTAAATGTGCCATAATACTTTAAATTGAATAATAATTTCTATGTCGCTTACAATACTTATTAGAAAGTCGGTGTGACAATGACACTTTGCAAAGATTTTCGCCTACGTGATCCATAAAAGAACTATGGAATTCGAAAAACTAAACTTGATAACGTTTTTGCTTTATTTTAATTGATTTACGTTTTCTAACATTGAATCGTTATTTACTCGAAAACTTTCCTATGTAAGAAGGCAAAATTTTAGTACTCTCTGATAGAGAATTAAACGATCTTTCAGAATTAAGGAAAAAAATATGGTGTTGCCATTTAAAAAAAAATCGATGAAGTCATTACTCGAAAACAAATGACATTTGAAAATCGCATTTTACGCTAAAATATGTATATTTTAAATTAAAAATCGACCTGTTCGAGGATTTTTCCCAAAAAATATTTGTTTCGTTTTTATTGAATTTATTCCATACTTTTGGCGCATACTGCATATTCATCAATAGTTACATTATTTTCAGATGTTGTGAAATCAGAAATGACAACAGAACTTGATTTATCATTGCCACTATCAACTTTCAGTATCCTTTCCGCAATATTTTCTTTATTCAGAAGTAAGTATTCAATGTAGCCTTCCGCCACAGTGCTCCATCTTCATCTTCCATGTATTTTAAGACAAGTGAGGTTACCACCGCCGTCAACTAAAAGGGTAGCAGAAGTTCGTCATAATACGTGTCCACTGTATTCTTTCCAGTTGTCCAGCTTCAAAAACTTTGCCACTTCTTGTGAGACATCACTGATTTAATGAATACCGACCACGACCATTCGATGACACTTTCGACTAACATATATGCGAAATAATCGACGTTCCACCAATCCAGGTGGACGTAAAGCAACATATCTTCGATAAAAACTTAAATAATTATCATCCAGCATAGTAAAAGAACGTGGTCTCTTGGTTTTGGTATTGGCAATTTTTATAATTAAGGCGTATTTCACATTATCAATTGGCTAATTCATTAGAATGACATGCGCTTGCAACCCTTAATATTAGGACAACTTATAAAGAAACTTTTTAAAAATTTTCTTTTATTTTTAAAGAGTTTACCTTCATTATCAAATATAAATTATCAGGTGCACTATTCAAAATCCTTTGCAAATATTCGCAATTTTTTCAGCACATATGCCTCATTTTGCCTCTTAAAAAAAATACGTAACTTAGAATATTTGTGGACCACAACATTGTATATTGTGTCCAAAGCGTTGACGGCTTCATTTTATTTGCGTGTTTGAGAAATACACTGTCATTACATCTTCTGAATGTGTTTTTTTACACCAATCCATAAAAAGTTAGTAGACAGAGTCATACATTCTCCTTAGGTACACCTAAATCTTTATTAGATTCCATTTTTACAGACTTTTCAGCAAATTGTGATAATGACTAATGTTTGACAAAGTATCCATAACTACATTGATATATCCTACTTACCTACTTCGCTTTATTATCCAAATATAACAATACATATACTATTCTCTATTTTTACGCCATGCACGGTTCGTCCTTTGCATTTTGACTTGGTAAAAACTCTTACTAGGTGATATAACAGTATAGGCTCACAGCAACAGCGATTTGAACGGTGTTGACTCTGATTTTGAAATAGACAACAATCATAATATACTTCCGATCAATTCGAAAACGAAGAAATTTCGAAACAATTTTCCCATGCTTTCAATGCAAAAAATCTATTTGACAGTCACAAAAGTTGTCCTGTGTGCTGCAAATTATGGAAATACATAATATCTTGATCGAATTGTAATAAAAAATATATAGGTCAACGTAGAAGTCTTAAAGACAGTATCAGTGTACTCACAAGAATAATGTAAAAGCTGGGAAATCTTCTTATGCGTTAGCACATGGAATTGGTGACGGACAGGCTTTTTTACGATGACGTCAGGATTTTAGATTCAGAATATGTTTTCCAACGAATTTTCTTAGAAACGGTACATGTCTATAAAATGATACTATTAATTCCAGGAAGGATGTTGATGTCCTCAGTGTAATTTATACTTTTTTACTTACTCTAAATAACCGAGTCACTAATAAAGGTGACTTTGATATTGATGAATTCCTTGTTAATAGTGTTTTTTGTTTTTTCTTTTCTCCTATTCTGGATTTTATTTCTATTCTTATTCAGTGATTGGTAGCAATGTCACCTATTTTTTGAGTTGATATTGATATATTTTTAATTATTTTGGATTGTGCTGGTCAACCTTCAGCTGTTTCATTGATTCAGAATTTCTTGTTTGTCTAGCCTATCTTAACTTCTTGGCCACCTGTTGGCGTTTTAAAAGCTTTTGCAAAATTTTTAATGTTTTAGGTATTTGGTAATCATTCCAGCATGTGCTAGTTTTTTAATAACTGTTTTAATATTATAACGTGTAAGATGTGATACATGCTTTTTGGAAATTGTCCCTTTAACATATTTTAATGTAATAACCGATCATTATTATTACCTACTAGATTGTAATTTCCTGATGAAGAAGCAATAAAGGCTTCGAAAGCTTGAATATCAATAAGGAGTTTTCTTTTTTTACCTGTGTGGCTAGACCTAGATTAATGTTTCAAGTTTATCCCTTAACTTACAAGTCAGATAAACCTCTTGATCTTGCACAAAGGCAACATTAACATTAAATCATCTTTTAAAAACTACAAATATTTGGTTCGAAATAAAAATTTATGTTTGAATAATTATTATGAAAAATTATTTTACCTACATAAATATGTTTTCTGTTGATGGATAAATAAAGAATACAAAAAGTAAGTAAAATTCGAAAAATTACTATTTTTTATAGTGGTTTTTAGGCTTTCACGGCCGGTGCTATTATTTGATATATAGTAATTTTCCGGGTTGTTATGCCATGATTTCGGTAGCTGGTCGTTACCAGTAACAGAATTAAAGCTCACATCCCTAGATTTAGCTCCGATTATTTGACCTGCCCTTGTTGTTCTCAGGCTAGACTCTGTGGGGGCAGACTGGTTGTCAGTATGTCTGGGCCCGCCCATACATTTATATCGGCTCTTGCCGTTGGTATTACGACTGCTATGGTCGCAACCGTTAGTTGGATAATACTGGTCTTCCGAGACGTCCCGTAGCCGCCTCTGTAACTGGACGCATCTCATGTTAGCAAACGCTTCGCCGCTCTTCATTGCCCGCATCTTGAGTAGTGACTGCAAAAGCTTCGCAGCGACTGAGCACTGAATTAGGGCCAGCATTGAATTACACCTAAAAACCTATTGGCTATTAACTTCCGCGCGCTGTTTCAGTCAAGTTTTTTCAAAGATAGGCAGTCGGCAGTGCTGTATTTGAGGTTATTTGACTTATTGCTTACAAAAATAATTATCCTTTCATACAAAAGAACTAAACAAATAATACATTATTATAATGAAACCACCTTTTGCCGTCATAGCACTTAAATTTATGTCTCACGGGGGTGTAGTCCTTAGATTGCCAATAGTAAACTTGTTTTCATAGTACCTACGGTATATAGTGGTCCGCTTTCTGCATTGTGGTCGTAACTAAGCCTACCATTGAGTAGCCAGTGACCACTAGTTGGCACTTACATTTTACAGATCCACATACATTTATCCGATTAATTTTCCAGGTAAAAAATGCGCTATCATTGCTATCCTCAAAGATGTCTGCCAAAACGTTGTGCGTGTACCTCAAGTATTATGGAATTGTTGTTGGAAATTCACTCTATTCCAATATATGCCGTACACAAATAGTTTTGTAGAAAAACGAAAATGAAAGGCGTCAAAGGTTTTTTATATAAACGTTTTCTTTAAATGTTGTTGTAGGTACTTCAAATCATTTGTGGACACGTATTTTCTTAATATTTGAACAAAATCTTTGTCTATTTAATTCAAATATTCCTTGAAGTTCCTAAATATGTCGGCAAAGTACCTCCTAGAAATTTATTTAGAAGCTATAATATGTATAATTAATTTTGGAAATGTGTTTTCAAATCAAATAATTAAATAATATGAACTGACGAATTGAATATGGTTCAATCTATGTATATAGGCTGTCCGGAAAGTCCGTCAGGAAACTCCGTGGCGTGATTCTACGGGTTAAAATCCTAGCAGTTTGTAAGGATTTTTGTTTCGAATTCTCAATTGTTTGCAAGTTACAGTGTGTCAAAGTTCAATTTTTAAAATTTTTCTTTCTAAATAACTTTTATCGACTTGAATAAAGAGCACATAATTTTTTATAAAATTGTTTCTCTTTCCAGAAATGTTTAAATGTTTGTGATATCTAGCAAGAAAAAAAAGTTATAAATAATACAAATTTTGAGTTCTAGGTAAAGTGCCCCCTAGCGGCGTATAATGAAACTCTTCTCTCAATGTTCCAATAGAGCTTGATGTACTTAGTGGGTGTACCAAAGGAAAGATTAATCGAATTTGAATTAATTAAGTTATTTAGAAAGAAAAATTTTAAAAATTGAACTTTGACAAACTGTAACTTGCAAACAATTGAGAATTCGAAACAAAAATCCTTACAAACTGCTATTATTTTAACCCGTAGAATCACGCAACGGAGTTTCCTGACGGACTTTCCGGACACTTTGTATATAATAAAGCATAAATTGGTCAATAAAATAAGAAAATTCATTGAGCTTAAAAAGAGACAAATTGAATTTATTGTATGGCAGAAGAGAAGACTAAAAAGATAATTAAGCTTTTCGTATAAAAGAAATAAATTTTTCTTCCATGGCAGCAACAAGACGGAAATAAGAAACCTACTTACAAGCTTCTTGATGATATAGAGATAAAAGAGAGTGTATCTTTATTCTTTCACTTTCATTAGAACGCGATTTTAGGTGTTTTTTGCTTACATCAGGTCCGACACTTCTAACACTATAAACATCTGCGTTCTAATAAAGTTTATTAGGCAGTTGAGGGACTAACGCAGTTGCATAAAATCATAGTAGAAGACCAAAAGTTAAAGGATAGAATATTAATTAATATTTTATTGTAATTAACCACCAAATATTTATGATATAACTCAATGCGAACCTATATAAATTATTTATTTAAGTAGGTACTTATTCAATAATAAATGCCTAGTTGCAGAACACGGTGAAACAGCTAAGTGCAGTGCATGCAGTATTATGTGAATCTTTATCTTCGTTTCTTTATAAATAAATAAATCTCTATATGTAATACACTGTACCAAAATTTTATTAACATGTTCAAGCCGACTCCAGAATTATAATCCTAAACTTAAATTTCTAGGTATCCGTAGGTAACCTAACCTAACCTAACCTAATACGTGTACTAGGGATGCCCAATTTAAATGGATTTTATAAATAATCGATCTTTTCAAACGCGATTTTTGATATTTTGAATTTCTTAACAGTGATTTTTTGGTGAATCTATTATTTTCCATTGAGATCGAGATCGGATTGCATTTTACAAGAGGGGTCGACGTTTGGCGGTTGAACATCTACGTGTAGTGCGGAGCATGGTGTTCCGTTTTTCTCAGTTGTTTTAATTGCTGATTGATCAATTTAGCGAAATTGGTCAATTAGCATTAGGACAACTGAGATTTCTGGTGAAAGGAAAACGGCTTATGTTTATGGAATACCTGTTCATTCACATTCACTGTTCACGAGAGTATCACTTTAAATCATTAATCTTCAAGTTGAAAATTGATGACACATGCACATACTTTTCACAATACAGAATTACATTTACTTTACTACTTTATTTCACAAAAAAAACAGTGTATTTACTCAATAATTTTTTTCAGTTAAATATTTATATAAACTCTCCAATCTTAATTAAAAAATCCTTATTTATAATAAAATTATTAAAATTACTCTTTGAAATCTACCAAAACAAAGACCTAACGAGAAATAATGGCAAAATCGAGGGCAAAATTGAATAGATATTGTAGGTATCTACAATATTTGGGTACTTGAAATGTCCTTTATTTTAGACTGCTCTCTTAAAAATTAGCAATGAATACATAAACGGGTATGACAGTCTACGGATATGCGGTGTGTGTGCTAACCCGACCTAACAATAAAATAAATTAGAAAGATTACGTGGTTAATAACTTTTAAGTAAGTACCTGTAAGTACCTACTTGCAATGTAGTATTATGATAAAATGGCAGAACATAATACTTTTTAATGAAGTAAAGATATCATTACAAAAGTAATTCAAAATTAAACTGTGTCAAAAGGTGTTTTTTGATAAATTAAGCCATCTCATGCTTTTCTCTCCAAACCTCATGCTTCTTTGAAATTATTCTCATGCACTGAATTTTTCCCACCTGGCAACACTGCCTGATGCGAACAATAGAAGCACGCTGTGGTGGAAGTATGCGTGTAGCATGACACAAATACACGCAAGCGGCAAAACATAATTCACCATCAAGATCCTCACTTTCCAAATCTGTATATGTATGTGTTTAAGTACTTACAATAACTATTTATATTTTAACTTTTTGACACTGGATGGCGCCAATTGGCTAAGGATTCTATCAGCTAATTGGCGCCATCGGGCTAATTCACTGTCAGATATCTGAGTCACATGCAGATGTCGGATACAGATTTGCATCGCCAGGATCGCCAGCCTGCTTTTGCTGCAGTTACTTACAGGTAAGTAAAAAGAATTTTATAAATATTTCTAAAATGTTATTGTAGGTTAGGAAAATGTACGTATGAACATATAAAAGGTCTCGTATTGTTTGTCGAGAGTGTTTCACAATTATTAATAAATGAGGCAGGCACAAAACATGCAAATATTGAATTAATGACAACATTCGAAATGAAAATGATAGTGACTGTTTTTATGTAAGAAATATATATATCTAATATATAAAATTCTCGTGTCACAGTTTTAGACGCCATACTCCTCGGAAACGGCTTTACCAATTTTTATGAAATTTTATAATTATATTCGGTAGGTCTGAGAATAGGTCGTAATTTATTTTTCATATCCCTAAGTGGTACCCCAAACAATTTTTTTTTATTTTTAGGACAAAATTTGTTATTTTTATTTTTTATGATGTAGCATTAAAAAATACATACAACCCTTAATTTTCATCTTTCTATCACAAGTCCCTATTTTTTAATAACCATTTTAGTAATTTAATCATTTTTCACCCTGGTCGATAACTGATCGATTATCACTAGATCAGTTATCCCCGCCAGGCATCTACCGGTGTCACTTCTCACCCAGTAAACAGCACGGAGTAGGGATGATAACGAAGCCGGTCTCCTGTCTCTCTCACAATAAGCCTTCTCTCACTCCCTACACAGTTTTCGACCACTATTATTGTGTATGAATCGAGCGTAATAGTGACGTTTACAATTATCATTTTACCTTCTAAGTGTAATTCTCAAGTAAATTTATTATTAATTTGCTGGGCCATAATTATTTACTCCCTATTTTATCAATAATTAATAAAATTATTAATTTTAAGTGTAGTTCTCATTATTAGTTAATTAAGTGATCTACATAACCTCAAAAGTACGCAACACGTGTCACGAGCTCCCGCCAACAACGGCTATTATTTTACTATATGGCTATGTACAGTGAACAATGCCAACAAGACGTAAAGGGGCTAATTTGGGCCGTCAAACAAGTAAAATTGCAGGCACGCGAAATAATTAAAAAAATGAATGTTTCGTGTTTTGTTATTCTTATAGGCCGTCATCATTCACAGTGCTCTATTCCTCTTTTAGTCATATACCACATCTCCACACACTTACAATAAGTTAGTTATTTTTTATTTAACTGCCAAAGTATTCACTAGAAATAATTCATATAGCAAAACAACGTTTGCCGGGTCACCTAATATATATAATAACGGCTTAAAAGTTTAATTTAATAATTTAAATGTGTAATAAAATACTGTACTGTTAATAACGAAGTTGACAACTATTTTTGGTGTAACAACAGGACGTACTACATCTATAAAATTTCAGAACCCATAGTATGTTTGATTTCTCTAAAACGTTCAGGTTACTTTCCCTACTGAATTGTAGATAAAACGCATAAAATAATTTTATAGTACAATAAAAAAAATTTTTACTGTATATAATCATCTTTTTTGTTTTAACATACTGTTAATTACAATGTCTATTTTTGTTACGGGAACGAAGAGGCGAAGTGAAGAATAAATATTGTATATCGAATAGTGAAAATTACATATTTTAAGTATTTACAGTTTTTTAATAATTCACCAGTCATTGAAGAGTAATTATAAAAGTGATGAGAAAGCAATTGTTAACAAAACATTTATAAAATATTTTTATTAATCAAAATACATTAATCTGTTAATGTTTTTAAAACATTTCAGTGATGTTTTCAAAATGTTTAAAAACATTTAAATAAACATTGATAAAACGTTATTAAAATATTAAGGAACGTTAGCAAAACATTTATAGAATGAATTAATTTTAATCAAAATATAACTATCTGTTTACGATTTTAAAATGTTGATTCAAAGTCCTCAACAATGGTTTAAGAATGTTTTCAAAACATTTCAATATTTGACTAATAACATTTTAAAAATATTTCTTTGCTGTATGGGCGTCATACTACCTAAGCTATATTTGAACATTTAGGAATTATCTCCTGGTAAAAGTCATATCATTATAATTGGATGAGTTTAGAAATAAGCTGTTATTTGCAATAACGCAACGTCTTCAATAGTCTACCTACCTATAAATATGTTTTGAAGCAATTTTTTAAATGTATAAGGTATAACCAGTAGCGGCTCGTGATGTTTTCAGTAGAGGAGGCTTGAAGTGAAGTAAAATTAAGTCAGAAAATCTAATTTCAATTTGAACTATTATAGTATCTAAATTTTCACAAAAAATTTGTTTATAATGAATATCAGTTCTTTCAAAATTATACGATGTTTTTCTTTTCTTTGATGGCGGATCATCGTTAATATTTTCTACATTGTCTTCTAAGAAAATACTATACAAAGTGTTGAAATCCCTGTCCCCAACTGATAAATTTTCATTAGTACATAACAAACATTGATGCAGTTGCTTTTTATAATTATTATTGTTATATCCTCTATTTTGTTTTTCACCTACTACAACTAAAGACGGCAAAGAAGGTGTTGGTCTAGATTTTTGTTTAATTATTAGCTTTTCAACGTAACTGAGAGTATGAAATCCTTTTAATAGCAAATAATCTACAATGTCCATGCAACTAGAGAAGCTGTTGACGTTATTGTCACTTTGAGCCCTCATTTTTTAAATAAAGTTTTAAACACGTGCCAGTAAAATGTAAAAGATTGCTTGTCAAACACAAATTCTTAAAAAATCACTTTTAAATTACACAAAAACACCCGTTAATCACAAAAACCCGCGAAATTACAGATCATAGATTACAAATAACAAATAGTCAATGTTTTTATTTTGTTCGAATTGCTCTATTTCCGATTACTGCCGAGAGTGCCGAGACTTCACGACGGGCGATCGCATGGTGGTAGAAGAAGGATGGCTATATTAAAAAACTTACATGTTAATGGCAACTAGTTCCCTGTGATGAGATTTATTTGCAGGTATAATGACGCTATCCCTATCGTTCAAGGTTTCGCACTATTAGATACATATCTGAATGCGCTGGAGGCTTACCGCGCTTAGCTGCCAGCAGCTCCGATGGCATGGGCTACGTATTCGGAGAGCGCAAAATTTCAAGCACATTAAAAAGTCGCGTATTTATGTGCTCACCCAAGATCTCAATTAATAATAAGTAGCATATGAAAATAGATTTATAACAAAATTAATATAAAAATATGATATACCTACCTATATCTATCTACTTATGTAATGTAAAATAAAAATAAATAAAAGACATTTTCTTAACAATGCTACAAATATCGCAGAGGAGGCTCCTCTAACAAGCCGCCACTGGGTATAACCACAATATTAAAAAACTGGTACTAATTTTGCCAATTGAAGTGAACAAACTTTAGAACAGGGAAATAAAAATAGAAAGCAATTAATTTATTCAATAGAATAGGTCAAGTCTAGCCAGTTTTATGAACAGTAGTACTGCTTATATAATGTTATACCTCACAT
This sequence comes from Monochamus alternatus, assembly GCA_037114965.1. NCBI lineage: Eukaryota > Metazoa > Arthropoda > Insecta > Coleoptera > Cerambycidae > Monochamus > Monochamus alternatus. The sequence goes on along the minus strand of CM073428.1, from coordinate 29,149,713 downwards.
CCTATAATAAATATTGCGAATATATGTTCCGAAAAACTTGCCTTGTAATACTTATCATTGATAGAATTTTGTGGTAGAAAACAAATTTTGTGATTCTCACGATATTACTTGTTAAATTCGTCATTCTAATATGTCAATGTGTAGCTGTTGAGCATACGTTTCGAATACATACCTGACAAATTTTAAAATGTCACCTTTACTACCAGCTATACAAAAACCAGATTATATAAAAATTAATCGATCAGGATAAAAGCATGTAACAAATTTTCTAATCGGCTTTTAGAATTATTTAGTACCAATTAAAAAGTACTAAATAAAGTTTTTACTACCAATAAAGTTCGTTATGCCGCCCTAGATGGTCGTTCCCAATAAAAAAGAAAATCCATTCAATTTCAACGAACAACCTCTACGTGACAATTAATAAATTAATTTGTCAGCAGTTAAGCCTTTATTCATTTTATGATGTGAATATTCAAACTGTAACAGTAATACTTCAATAAGCCAGAGAGCATGTTGGAAATTACTCTTAGTCGAGGCAATGAAGCATTGTGATAGGAAATCTTTTAGGATAGGACGTATCGGAATGCTGCAGCCAAAAATGCATGCAAATGATGCATCTTTTGAGAGGCCTTTTGGCAAATTTAATAACTTCGTAAATAAGAGTCAGAATTGGCTCAAGTCGGGTACCCGGAGGTTTTCAAGGTCGCTGATCACGATTATGATGTTCAAATTGGCCCCCCGAAAACCTGGAGCTCAGGAACGCCGACGAACGTCATCTCCGGGGACTATCCCGAACTTTATGCGAGAGAGCAGAGAAACTGGGCACCCGGGGTTTTTTGGGTCGCTGAATTCGAATATACCATCGGCGAACACCCCACGGACACCTGGTGGGCCCCAACCTGGACGCGGACGTCATCTTCGAGAATTTTTCTGGAAATATCGACAATAACGAACCGAAAATCGTTATGGGGGCTTTTTGTGTGCGCTGAATCCAAATTTTATGTTGAAAACGACCACCCGAACACCTGGTGCGCCCTAACCTGGCCCTGAACGTCATCCCCGAGGGTTTTCCAGACATAATTGAAAAAACCACCCGAAAATCCTTACGGGGTTTTTTTGGCACGCTGCAATCAAATATGGCACCGGCCAACACCCCACGGAACTGGCTCTGAATGTCATCCCCGAGGGGTTTTCAGACACAATTGAAAAAGACCAACCAAAATTCGTTACTAGGGGTTTTTCGGGAATTCAAATATAGCACCGACGCACACCCCACAGACACCTGGTGCGCCCTACCCTGACTCTGAACGTCTTCCCCGAGGGTTTTCCAGACATAATTGAAAAAGACCAACCAGTCGTTTTTACAGGACTGAATCACAAGTTTTGAGGACCTCGGGGGAGAGTTACCCATGAATGAATGTATGAAATTATGGGACGATTTTTGGTTGTTTTTTTTTCAATTATGTCTGGAAAATCCTCGAGGATGATGTTCAGGGCCAGGTTAGGGCACACCAGGTGGTCGGATGGTCGTTTTCAACATAACATTAGGATTCAGCGCACACAAAAAGCCCCAATAACGATTTTCGGTTCGTTATTGTCAATATTTCCAGAAATATTCTCGAAGATGACATCCGCGTCCAGGTTGGGGCCCACCAGGTGTCCGTGGGGTGTTCGCCGATGGTATATTCGAATTCAGCGACCCAAAAAACCCCCGGGTGCCCAGTTTCTCTCCTCTCTCGCATAAAGTTCGGGATAGCCCCCGGAGATGACGTTCGTCGGCGTTCCTGAGCTCCGGGTGTTCGGGGGGTCAATTTGAACATCATAATCGTGATCAGCGACCTCGAAAACCCCCGGGTACCCGACTTGAGCCAATTATGACTCTTATTTACGAAGTTATTAAATTTGCCAAAAGGCCTCTCAAAAGATGCATTTTTTGCATGCATTTTTGGCTGCAGCAATGCAACTTCCGGTTTGTAATAGGTACAAAGTAGGTACGAATGATATAAATAATTTTTGCAAGTGAATGCAAAAAACCGCATTCTGATACGTCCTATCCTAAAAGATTTCCTATCTTTGGCCTTTTTAGTGCTTCATTGCCTCGACTATCTAGTAAGGATATAACAATATTCGTTAATAAAAATCTTTGATTTATCTACACCTTTAATTTAAATACTTTGAATCTGAAGCGAGCAAAGTCCTATAGCAAGAATTTGTATTTGTTTGCTTCATGTTCTACTTTACTTCGACTAATTAGACAAACAAAACTTGATCCTTGCTTCTGACTGAAAGTTTGTTGGAGTGAAATCGATAAAGGACAAAACAAGGCTTACAAATTGTTAACGTTTCAGGAACTTTAAATATAATTAACAACTGCAATCGCTTTTATAGCTTAACATATACCAAACGATAACATCAATAGAATTTCTACTAAGTACTAGAATATATTATAAAAATGGTGTTGGAGTATGAATAGGCAATTTGCATGAAATTTTTATATGCTTCGAAATATTGTTATTTTATTATATATCAAGTACTTAACAAGAATATCTTGCTAATTCTGTAAAATTGTTCTTATATTTTTCATAATTAATTATTTTATATAGCAATTTATTCAAATATAGTCACGGGTTCGGAAACAACATTTTGATTGGTCGACGTCACAGTATATGGAAACGTCCATGGTGACACATGTCAAATTATCAAATCGACGTAGGTTTAGTTAAGTCTGTTAGCGAACTCGTTCGGTAATCTGTTATCTGTGGTTAGCGTCGAACTTTATAGTCTTTGTGTGGTGTCCGCTGTCCAGTCTAGCATTATAACATAAATTTTGGATTGCCGAATGGAATGGAACCGATAAAACACAAGTTTTATAAGTATTGTGTGGTATTAAAGTGCAAAAACACTACGGTAACCACCCCGGAAAAAATATTCTTCTCGGTTACTAAAAATGAGAAAATGCGTAGGAAATGGTGCATTCAATGAATACGAGTAGAGACAAAAAAGAGAATGCAACAGTATCGAACACAATGGCGTTATATTGTTGCGAGGATCATTTCACCGTAAGTCATTTTTAACTTTATTCAGAAATTATAAAGATGATGTGTATATTAAAATTAATAGTTCGAAGAAGATATGGAGAATTATTGTCAGCACAAATTAAATGGGAATGTACAAAAACTACAACTAAAAAAAGGTGTAATACCCCATAATTTTAACTGTTAGGGGTAAATGGTGCCTGAGCAACAAAGTGATGCAAAACGCAGACGTCTTGAAATTATTCACCAGACAGAGAATGATATGATTGCCTCCAGTTTAAAAACAATACCTAGTGAACTTCAAAACTGAAATTCGCTGTTGGTTATAAGTAACAAGTAGACTTTAATTCCTCTTATTTCAGCACCCATAAAATTTGGATTTCTTCCCAGAAACAAAAACATTGACAATGAGTCAATTTTGGACAGGTTATCTGATTGTTCTTTAACAAATCCACTCTCTGTTGCCATTATTTACTATAATTATATAGATTTTATACACAATGCACACCAACAAAACAGTTCGATTTTGACATTCATGTCACAGCATGACGTGTTCATATACTGTGATGTCACATAATCACCGTTTGTATTTTTCACGTTTTTGTGATTGGGAAAGACGTAATAAATCTATTAATTTATTACCGCTTTATTTTTGCAGAGAATGACATAAAATTAATACAGTACACATAAAATGACCTTAATAATATTTTGGTAGTAAAATAAAAAAAATATGCAAATTGCCTATTTATTAAAGTTAACTACATGAACTGTTTCAATTACGTACAACAGATATAAAAATAAAATCGTATACAACGTTATCCAGCCACAACAAAGCCAATACTAAAATTATTTTTCCTTACGTAAATTTTGTTTTTTCTTTAAGCAATATATGTTACAAATTATAACGTACTCCTTAGTCAACTATATCTAGATACAAACATTGTATTATTTTAGCCAGGACAGGAAAAGGACAAGCAATATTTGTATTTGAATAAACATTAATCAACATTAACATAAAATCCATTAATTCAATTCAATAATTGAAAAATAGTACACTTATTCAAAATAATAACTGAATTACCTAACAGTAAAAAATACTAAATTGAAGAAGAAAAATAATATAGGTAGGCACTGGGAAGATAAAATTTATTTCTGAATATTTTAGAAGTTTGATTAGTACATTTGATCTAATCATATTTATAAGAAAAATTATCTTCTATTCGGAAAACTTTTTCCTTAAATTTAATGAAGTTATATTCGATTATTTTGCCCTACAGTTGATTAAATAAAAAATAATTCTGGCGCTATTTGCCACACAAAAAATCTACTTAAATGCTTCTTTCTTCAGAAATATTTGTATTATGCATTACTCAAGAGAGCAAAAAAAACATTGGTAATAGGAATTCATTATTCAGAAATCAGTAGATAGTGTAGTATTCTTTTAGTGTTCAATATACCTATGCTGAAACAAAATTAATATAATACTTTCATCAAATGTTTAATGCCTTCACACTAGAAAGAAATTTAACAATACCGTAGATATGAAGATTATTCAGTTTTGTAATTGCTATGACTTTTTCTGAAACATTTTTAAATACTATAACGTTGAGCCTGTCACAAAATACGTAGGGAAAGAAATTTTACTGTCACTATTTGATTACATAGCAAATATACTTCAAACAATTCACAACTGTCAACTCTTTATTTTAACGCTTGTGTCAATTGCATTCCAATTCTCAAATTAGATTAAACTTTGGCGGCAATTACGATTTGCTTATATATATTTTTTTAAGATTCTCGAAGTCGACGGGAACATATCTCGAACCAAATTGAATATAGCTTGGAATGTTCTAGAAAACATCAAAAGGAAGGTATTACAAAAGTTGTAAATTCGAAAGTAAACAGGAACATAATTAACAAAATAAAAAAGTAGGTGAGCTTCCGAACAGCTAAGAGGGAGGCATCTTAGAGCTGATCGTCCCGATCAGGTTATTTCGTGGTCTACATGGCCTCTTTAGTAAGGTGACAATCGATCAATGTAGACAATCTTTATCTTTGCCTATAGATTCCTCTGGATTCTATACGCCACAGCATTCAATCTTCTCATGATGATATTCTTCCCAAGACTTTTGTAATTTCAGAAGTTTATCCTTGTTTTTTTTTTGGGCTAGTATTGAAACCCGCTGTTGTTGGTACGCAAGACAGGCGGGTTTTCATTTTCTCGCTATCAACTTTTAGTTTTTCTCGTACCTCTTCATGTACCACCGTTATTCGATCTTTAAGATGACTGAGATAATCATGTAAATGTCTTTATGTTGCGGTCGAAGAAATAGATCTATTGGTAGACGTTATTCCTCGCCAAAATTTCGGATATAATCGCATTATAAAGAATTCACTTATTTTTACCTGTATAACGATTCATTGCGCCCTGTCTGGTGGGACATCCTGTTTTAAATACAACCATAGAAATAGATAGAGAAACTTATATAACCTATAATCCAATGTCAATAAATAAATTAAGCTACTAAATATAACTAGATTACGTAAATTAATACAGCAAAATTTTTGTCACATCATTTCATATTTTTGTTGAATTAAGTTGACTTTACAATGCAAAATTATTCACACATTCGTGATAACAGATGCCTAAAAGTTGAATAAAGATGATAAAAGTATTTTATTTAAATAAGCTGCAATATCCCATTCAAATTAGTAATCCTTTTTATACCTAAGTATATCTTGATGGTATGTGAAATTGTAATTTTCTTTTATTTTATACCTATGAGCGGTTCCTGTTTAAATGGCGTCCAAATCCTTATTTCCTGTTCCTATTTACCTTTTAACGCCAAGTGAAATCCTGGGAGAGCCACCGTTATTAGTAAGTTCATTCCAAACAGTCCATTTTTTACAAACAAATAATTAGTAGATTATTAGTACACAACTTCCAAATTTTACAAAAAAAATAGAACAACTCCGATAAAAATTTTCTTATGTGAAACCAAGCTTGAGGGCAAAATATAACAGTAATGCTGCATGTTCAGAAACTTTAAAATAACATTAATGCAACAAGTTACGAATTGTGGAAAGATTTCGTTGAATCAATTGTAACTATTTTGCAGTTAACTGAAGTTGGTAAATATAATTACTGAAACATAAATCATTGTCATAACTTGAACCTATTACCGTCACAGTGGTACCGATCGGTACCGCAACTAATTATGTTGCTGCGATAAGCAAACTTGTTCACTTGTCACCGCCGAATACGTCGCAAATAAAAGCGATTGTTTTGATAATAATTGATGCAGCCGCAGCTCTTATGTGTGTGTATGCAATTGATAATGTTATCTATCAGCTCATTGAAGTATAGGAGTTGTAAAGAAACGGTAAAACAATTAGTTTTTACGGCGGAATATCACAAGAATACTTAAAATAAACGAATCAGTCAAACTATAACATAAAAGTATTGACTGTGTCAAGTAGTTTAGTTATGGAGCACTTGTAAATGTCACATAAATGAGATATTTTATTATAATTAAGATACATAACATAAATAGACGATTTCATTATTAGTCTCAGGTTAATATTATAGAAAGTATTAACTACTCTAAGATTTTGTCTAGGTACTAAAAATTAAGCATTGCTTACAAAACTGCCGAATCTGTCAAATTGTGCAATAATTTATACAGTATGCGCCAGTATGGAATAAATTCAATAAAAACGAAACAATTATTTTTTAGGAAAAATCCTCGAACAGGTCGATTTTTAATTTAAAAAATATATATTTTAGCGTAAAATGCGATTTTCAAATGTCATTTGTTTTCGAGTAATGACGTCATCGATTTTTTTTAAATGGCAAAGTATTATGGCACATTTATCTGTTACTCAAAGAGTTGAAATTTTAGTTGTTATCGGATGCGGGGATATGACTAGAACTCAGCAGGAAGTTTGCGATTTATTTAATGAAAAATATCCAGATCGCCCTATCAGCCAATCAACAGTCAGTAAGGTAGAGTTTAAATTTAGAGAAACTGGCAATGTTGTAATTATTCCAAAACCTGGACGTCCAAGCATTAATGAAAATCAAAAACAGAACATTTTGATAAGTATGGTGGATAATCCTCATAATTCTTCACGATTGGTTGCATTAAACAGTGATACTAGTCAGAGCACAGTGCTACGTATCTTGAGGAAGGAAAAATATCATCGCTACAAAATTCAACTTGTGCAGGAACTCAATGAAGAAGATCTTGATCGCCGCTTATACTTTTGCAAAATTCTAATGGATTTATGTCAAGGAAATAGAAATTTACACCGGCAAATACTTTTTTCAGATGAGGCCACATTTTGTCTGAATGGTACAGTAAACCGTCAAACTTGCAGATATTGGAGTCGGGAAAATCCTCACTGGATGACAGAGGCACATACCCAACACGCCCTTGCAGTAATTTTTCCTAACGATAATGACTCTGACATTCCTGACGATATCCATATGATTTCAGCAAGACGGTGCACCTCCGCACTATGCGCGCCCTGTACGAGATTTTTTGGACAACTGTTTTCCTGGGAGGTGGATCGGCAGAAGCGGACCGATAGAATGGCCTGCAAGATCGCCAGATCTTACACCTCTTTACTATTTTTTATGGGGATACTTGAAGTCAAAAGTGTACATTAATAAACCACGTAATTTAGAAGAACTTCAAAATCGCATTCGGAACGAAATACGCAGAGTTACCTCAGAAATCATTCATAATGTGCAAGAAGAATTATTTCACAGACTTGCGCATTGTCAAGAAGTTGGTGGATGGCAATTCGAACAATTAATTTAAGTATAAAATTTAATCAATTGTATTTTATTTTACATACCTCAGAATTGTTACTTTTTTATGGATAAAATTTACGTTTTCTAACATTCAATCGTCATTTACTCGAAAACTCGTAAGAGGGCAAAATTTTAGTACTGTCTGATAGAGAATTAAACGATCTTTCAGAATCAAGGAAAAAAATATGATGTTGCCATTTAAAATATCGATGACGTCATTACTCGAAAACAAATGACATTTGAAAATCGCATTTTACGCTAAAATATGTATTTTTTAAATTAAAAATCGACCTGTTCGAGGATTTTTTCCAAAAAATAATTGTTTCGTTTTTATTGAATTTATTCCATACTTTTGGCGCATACTGTATAAAAAGTTAGGAAATTCAAAATTCCTCTGTGATGTAACGTATGCATGCCAAATCTAGTAATTAAACTCATGTGGTCAAAACCTTGCCTTTGTACCCATTCAAGCATATTAATATAAATATCATAATGAGGATACCACATCAGAACACCATATTAGTGAAGGAAGAAGGAACCAAAGTTAGGTAAAATAAAACCCAACATTCTCAAAGCGGAAGCACATGTTAAGGTAATATGCTCATTGAAAATAAATATATGGTCAAAGTGTACCCTTAAATCTGTTGTTGAACAGTGTAAAAATAATAATTAAAATGCAGTGGATTCAATTTTCTGGTACAGGAACATACTTTACATTTAGAAATGTTCATAAAAAGTTGGTTATCTTTGCACCAAGTAACTACATTATTTATTTGTCTCTGCAAACTAAGACAATCGGTTTCACTAGCTACAATACTACATAGCTTTAAGTCGTAAGCAAATAAGAAAATCATTAATATATATATATATATATATATATATATATATATATATATATCAAACAGTAATGGCCCCAGGTTAGGTTAAGGTATCATGTTATTAGAGTAATTATGGAAAAATGTAAAATGCCGTTAATCAAAAGATTTAGCTGTGTGACTATGTTTATAGGTGAAAGTTTTTTAAATATTAATTCTGCATTGAAAGCAAAATACAAACCTCAAACATTATTTTTAAATTGAGTCCGTATATTGTGTTGTTTTAGACGTTTACTATAATTGAATAAAAGAATCCCTTTTAAACCCTATTCAAAATAAAACTCCATAAAAGCCGAGATGTGGAAGAATTAGAACTAACACGCTATTGGCGTTTCCTCCGGGTACAATAATTTTTTTATGGAATCGAATTGTAATACTTTCAACTGTATTCTTAGTATACTCACGTCTAGAAGATGCATCAAGGATGCTCTGGATGTAGCCTGTAGGCGAGTCATATCTGTCAGGACCTGACACAACTCTGCACTTAACCTGGAGGTGGCCGCGTGACTAGTCAATGTGGCCCTCTTTAATGTCTCTCCAAGAGCAAAAATCCACATCTGAAAACATACACGATATAACAATTACGAGTGGCAAGTTCAAAGCATGAGATAAATAGTTAGGGATTTCATTCAGAAAGAAATACCAACGGAAAAATGTGACCAAAAAAATAAAATACGTTGGACTTGGCTTACATTGAAACGGTTCAAGTCACAGCCATATTAAATCTTTGGTCGCATGAATTTTATCAAAAAAAAAACTTACATTTTTAAATGGTACTGTATGTGCCGGAATACAGGGTGTTAAAAAAAGAGTGTAAAATATTTGATTAGGTAATAGTATAAGCAGAAAAGTCTCAATAAATATAGATCCGCAAAGTAACGGTTGCGGAGATATGGAATGTTTTATGTTTTTTAGCCCCTTCTATTATTTTGCAAAAACATTGTGTATTTTCTTATAATAGTTGGTTGATGTTTAATGAAATAAACAGTACGTATTTGACAGTTGTTCTCAGTGCACAAGTTTTCTTTCGCTATGGCTGGTTACTCTAACGCAGAATTAACAGATATGCATTTCATGTATTGTCGTGCTAATGGAAACGTCACCGAAGCGCGACGTCTTTATGTGCCACATATAGTTTGTGGTCCGTGTAATACGATGTCAATACGGTGGAAAAAGATTGGAAAACCGGGACACCTGGGATTTCTAAAGAGGATGATATGGTCTTCACCGTCATGTCGAGAAAACTTCTCTACTCGTATTTCTGTATGACAGACGTCACAGGTTCTAACTCGACTACTAAAGCTAGCATGTTTCTTCAATCGTAATACCAAAACAAAATAGCAATAGTGGATGAAACTGTAGTTACCAAAGTGGATGTGGATCATTCTCGTGAGGAGGAAGACATGAAATTTGATGAATTATTCGAAGAAGAAAAATCTGTGGGTGACGTAGTTAAACAGACTTCAGTTTCAAAAACGTCACATTAAAACACACATAAATACATAAAGATAGGTGGGTCTAGTCAACAGCGTTTTGTTATCATGATGAACATAAACGTTCAAATCGATGTCATATTTCCCTACACTTAGTGTCATCAAAATAAAACATTTTTTGGTTTTTGCATAAACGTAGAAAAAATATTGTATGCAACTCGTTCAAAAAGTGCTTATTGCACGCGACGTGAAATTGTCCAACGAGGCCGTCAGGCCGAATAGGACAATTACAATACTTTTTGTATTTATTTATTTATTTATCACGTTTAGAATGCAAACAGGCTTGCCTCCCAAAACTGCATCCACTGATACAATCGTGAACATAGTGTAAACAAAAAAACTAACAGGAAATAGATACATCAGTGAAAAAATGTACAAAAATAAGTAAAAAGATATTTAAAGGAACTGAATATTCCTAATAAATCTTTTGAAACTGCTAATAGTAGTACTAAAAATATCAATATTTAAGTCGGTGATGTAGCTATTATAATTAACAGTCATTCTGTACAGCATCTTGTTGCATAAATAACTATTATGTACCGATAATCTTTACTTGCATTAAATCATTAAAAAAATGAAAAGTTCCTACAGTCATCATTCGTCAATTTTCACCTACATATATGTACTTAGAATCGTTAATACAGTTATAATTGTCTGATTTGTTTTTATTATAACATCGGTTCTTCTTATTTAAATATATTGATTACATAGTCATAATTTTAAATAAATATGTCTTGCAATCACTGAATGTATTAAAATAGACTTAGTTAATTCCTATAAAAATATGATGGATACTCATTCTAAATTCAACAAATATGGAATTTTGTAATGACGTTTAAATAAAAAAAAATAATTTAAATCGGATATATTAATTCATAGCAGGGTAAGATGATGATATATGGGGAAAAACGAACGTCACCATATAGGCACATAAATTTATGAAAGATAAGCATTCGAATACGGCAAATCAGCAAAAATATAATAGAAAGGAAAGGCAAGGAAATAAAATCAATAAACGGCACTTAAACACCAAGTGAACTAGTAAAATTATAACAATTAACAGTTACCAGACTAAATTAAATAACAAATCACTATTATTAAACTTATATTAGAAATACATAAAGGAACATTAATTAGTTTGCGTAGCTGCACCAAACTGGAGGACTATTTGAATTGGTGTGAATAGTCGGACAGCATTCCATAAGGAATTCTATTGGTAAATCCCATCTAACTTCATTGCAGATATATTGGGAAGGCCGTTAATTGAACTTGTGCCATTTCTCAGGAAAGCACTTTATGGAATGAAATTGTCCAAAGTATATTTCTTTAGTTGAGGCAGTCCATAAGGCGCTTCTGTCACAATAATCCAATTATACAATAACCTAATTAAAAAGTTTTCCTGACATTTGTAGTAGGTAGTTATTTTATTTATGTATTTATGGAAACATAACTGCAAAAACTGTTTTTTTTCTGTGGACTTGTCTGTTTTTCGAGAAATATAAACGATTACGAAAAAGAAAAATTAAAATCAGGCCACAATAATTTTGAGAATTCTTAGAAAATGAACCTTTTAATTTTATCAATAGAACTATCTTTTTGTAAATACATTATGTCCAGTAATGTAAAAAGTGGAGTATAAGTGTAAAATCCCAATGCTTATCGTCGATCTAAGTATTATTACAATATTATCTTAAAATGTTTGGTTCGGTATTGCTAATGGTATGCCTTATGAACTATTTTTCTTCCAGAACAAATGACTGGTTTAAACTATCTTAATTTTTTTTTGGAACATAATTTGCCAGAATTACTTAAGAATGTACTTTTAAATGTTAAACAATCCGTGTGGTTCTTTCACAACGATGGTCCCCCTCATTTAGGCGCGAAGTGTACGAAGAGTGTAAAATATTTAAGGAGGTAATGGTATGAATCTAAATAAGCAGAAAAGTTTCAATAAACATGGGTCCGTAAAGTAACGGTTGCGGAGATATGGAATGTTTTATGTTTTTTAGCCTCTTTCTTTATTTTGCAAAAACGTTGTGTATTTTCTTATAACAGTTGGTTGATGTTTAGTGAAATAAACAGTACATATTTGACAGTTGTTCTCAGTGCACAAGTTTTCTTTCGCTATGGCTGGTTACTCTAACGAAGAATTAACAGACATGCATTTCATGTATGGTCGTGCTAATGGGAACGCCACCGAACGTCATTATGTTGACACTTATCCAAATAGCCAGATTCACAACGCATGTTTGGAAGTATTCACCAATGATTGCGTAATACCGGTTCCTTGAGCAAACAGTGCCCTTTATCCGGAAGACCAAGGTCGGTATTCACTCCTAGAGCAGAAGAAGAAATTCTAGCGCTGGTAGAGCATAATCCAGGTACGAGTGTGCGGAGAATATCAGCCGAGGTAGGAATTAGTGGTCCTCTTGTTTGGAGAATCCTTCACGAGCAACTGCTTTATCCATACCATGTGCAACGAGTACAGGCCTTAAATCCAATAAATGATCATCAAGCACGTTTGGTTTTTGCCGCTGGTTTATACGTCATGATGCTGAAGACCCCCGTTTACTTGCAAACATTCTTTTTACTGATGAGGCCGGATTCACAAGAAATGGAGTGTTTAATTTTCACAATACGCATATTTGGGCCGACGAAAATCCTCATGCTCTAATAGAATTTGGACATCAGGCACGTTTTTCATTAAACATTTGGATGGGTATTGTAGGTGACAGGTTTCTAGGTCCTGTTGTTTTACCAAACCGATTAACAGGCACTGCTTACCTCAACTTTCTGCAGAACACACTGTATGGGTTTTTGGAAGACATTCCTTTAAATCAGAGGCAACAAATGTGGTTCCAGCATGAGGGTGCTCCAGCTCATTTTTCCATGGCCGTTAAAGAGCATTTACACCAAACTTTTCCACATAGATGGGTAGGAAGGGCCGGACCTGTCTTATGGCCTCCAAGATCGCCTGATCTGAAACCTCTAGATTTCTTTCTTTGGGATATTTAAAGACATTAGTGTATGGTACTCCTATAAATAGCCTGGAAGAGCTGCAGCTACGGATTAATCAAAAGTGTCAAGAAATCCAAACCAAGGAGGGTGTTTTCGAATATCGTTGAGACGAAGATGTCGTGCCTGCTTGGAAATGGACGGAGGGCACTTTGAACATCTTCTGTAACTTTGTTTTTTGTTTGTTAAAAGCTTCCTTTGTCGGTTTATTCCTAATAAAATAAAATGTTTGAAAAACGAATAGTGGTTCATATCTCCGCAACCGTTATTTTGCGGACCCATGTTTATTAAGACTTTTCTGCTTATTTTGGTTAATACTATTGCCTCCTGAAATATTTTACACTCTTTTTTGACACCCTGTATATTCGAGAAACTGCTCTTCAGACTCACATAGTTTAGTTGTAAGTTCATAAGGAGTGTTTGTGTTCCGAATTTCACTTAAATCGGATAAGTGGTTCAAAAGTTATGAGGGAAAAACGGGAAAAAAATTCCTACTTCAACGCCCTCTTTCTCGGAAACGATGCGTTTTAGGAAATAAGTTTATATCACAAATGAACATTATTTTAACCTGTTCTATCGATTCCTGAAGTTATCAAGATTAAACCTGAATCACCCTGTATATCCATCAATTTAAGATATCGATAAAAATTTGCACGTCCATTTTAATAGTTTAATTTATCAACATAAGGTAATATATTTTAACCTATAGTTCATCTGCATTGGTCCCATTTGTCATCGTCAGGATCATATACGCAGCATCCATCATCTCCCACAAGGACATTTTCCATTAATCCTTTCGGTGCACCTTTTCGTACTATATAATAAATCGTATCTCACCTAAAATAACTACATATTCACGAAATATTCCTTTATAATAAAGGAGACCTTGTCACGTAAGACAGTTCCATTAAATTATTTTCACAAGGGGGAAGTATATTAGTGTAAAATTATCTCATGTATGAGTATTATGCCTGCTAATATTGTGAGAATTATAAAATTATAATATTCTTTGAATATGCAGATACCTACAGGCTTGTCTTACGACAGCGACGGTCCATTAATATATTTCAAACACATCGACTTTAATTTTGAATGAATGAATGAAATAATATCATTCTTGTAGCACTTCCGGGTATACCGGAAGTCGCCGGAGCTTGTATATTTTAAACAGAACACTGCATATTTTTGCATATTTGGATGTTACGCGTAACTTTAGGGGGACTTTTATCAAGCTTCCTTATATCTATCTCTAATGGTCTTCAACATATTTCCATTCTATCAAAAAAGTTGTTTTTCGATAATATCTTAATAGTTTTTAAATGTTATAGTGCGCGCCAATATTCTTGACAAGATAAAAGACGTCGGATGTGCGGAGCCGGGATTATTTAACCTAATTCAAAGTTGCCTATTTTTACATCGTGCAAGATGAAGTATTGATGTTTAAAAGAGACGTAGGGGTGCCATAGATTTAGGAGGGAGATAAGTCAAGGGCTACTACGCATCCTGCCAATATCCCACTCCTCTCACCTACCAATCATATGCATCAATTTGAATGATGTCATATCACCGCGTGCTTGATCGTTTACTAGCATTGTTGGTTGGTAAGTATAGTTTGAGATTCCACAACATACATGACCGTACCAGAGCCCTATTTAATATAATGTGTTGTTTAGTACTACTTTTGGTACAAATAAAAATACAAGACAATGGAATTGGGAATGAAACAAAATGTGTTGAGAACTTGCTGAAGTTTTATTTAGAATTATAATTTTAGACATCCTAAAGATGAAAAGAGATATGATTTTTGGATAACGGCACTAAACTTAAAGAAAGAAGATATTTTTCAATATGTGTGCCACTTTCATATAGACGAAATAAACATTAAAATATTAAGAAATTTTTAACTGTCAAATCAGAATAAAAATTTTGACACATATAACACAACGAATGAGGTTATCGGTTAGCTGCCATTGCCTTCTCCGTACTATAATGTATACAATGCACTGAAAACTTGCCACTTGGATTTTTTCTTGTTTTTGCAAAACTTAAAAATGTACTTGAGCTTCAACTTTTGTTTTGAGGGGGACAAATTTTATGAATGTAGTCATTTTTCAAGTTTCCACCAGGATCACATTAATCTTTAAAATCTTAAAGAGGACGTGGTACTGTGTGATACATAATTTTAAACCGCATCAATTATTTTTTCAACACTTTCTAGTTTTTTAATTTTGAAAGACAAGATAAACAGGTAGATAAATTTGTGTCTTTAAATGACCCCACAGAAAAAAGTCCAAGTTAACTCTTATTGATCGGACAACAAATGTCTCTACTACTGCATGGAGGTTAGTGCTGGCTATTTTCAACAGCAAATAAAGAAAAAATTAATAACAATGCCCTTTTAAATCAGGTATCACTGAATCACTTTCCATTTGAGATTTTAAAGGTGGGAATACCTCCATAAAATATGTCCCTTCAAAACAAATGTTGACACGTTTGAGAATCAAAACGAACAAAAACAAATTTTCGATGGCCCACATTGTGTGTTCTAAGCGTATAGGGTTCTTATAAGAACGAGCATGTCTTGGAAATCATTGTTAGACGTTTATCAAAGATGTAATGTTTTTTAACTGAATAGTATTACGGAAGCTCACCTATCTTTTCAGTTTGTTAATTATGTTCCTGTTTACGTTAGAATTTAAACCTAAACCCCTAAAAATATATATAACCGGATTGGTTTTGCCGTCACAGTTAAATTTATATTAAACAGCCGAACGCGATTGGTAAACGTCAAAGTAAAGAATTGACAGTTGTTTGAAAGATATTTGTTGAATCAAGTAGTGACAATAAAGTATGTTTTTCTACGTGACGTATTTTAAGGCTAAGTTAACGTAGATGTTTCAATAGTTTTCATATTTTGTAAATTTCTGCATGAATTATATATAGAACAAAATGGAGTCTCAAGTAACTAAACAAGGTTTTTCCATCAATCTGGGAATTGTTCATTGTTTGCCTCCTTAACGTCACCGAAAGTTTTTATGTGTTATCCGTTACCTCAACGTCAAAACTAGAAAAGAATAGATTAGCTCTAAGCAACTCTTCAAGCAAAAGCTGATAACTCTCTGAAACAAAGAAGCATAGTCCATTACAAATCCCATGATCATAAATCTTTACTTCTGAATTTATTGCCAACTCCATCATTACAAATCATCGAATAATTTTACATGTTAACTTAATGTCCAGTATAGTGGGGACAACATCACAGAAACAGCGATTCAAGAGCTCTGTTTGGGAGGCTATATCACTTCGGCTTGGATTTTTTATCTTGCTCTATTAGAATTCCACTTATAATAATAATAATAATAATATATCTCTAACCCTCATTCTAATCACAAGGATTAGTCCAGACTTGTGCGGGGGAGTGGCATATTATTACTAAGTAGGCCGCATTTGTGTAAGAATGAGGGAAACCTCATTAATTAGGGAAATGATTTAACGTCTACCGGTATTAATCTCTCACATTGATCCGAACCAACGTTCTTCCACGCTACTATATCCGCATAGAGGATGCGAATCCTCTCCACAAATTAGCTGATCTACAGTCTACCGGCCGCAGGATTTGAACCTGCAGTGAGTGGCAAACACGATTCAATACTGACGCCTTAAACAGCTCGACCATCGACCGATCTTATGGTTTTCAAAATGGGTTTGGTTAATTATATGCTTTCAAGCCACATGACTTTTATAAGTGTGGAACAAAAAATCTACCAGATTGTAAGGTGGTCGAGAAGAACATAAAAAGAAAAAAAGAAATAAACAAATAAAAGCCCTACGAATTCATCAATCAATTTCTTCTGAAAGATCAAAAAAATAAAACTGCTTACATGTTATCTTTAGGATACCTATAATTCACTGCAGGAATAAATGCCATACTTCACCATTTTTTCCTAAACTCCTTTCCTTTATACTGATATGAAAAAATCTGAAGAGGATCTTATCCTAATCAAATAAGTGGATCTAACTCAACACTACCAATCCCTCTTCACATTTATTGAAATAGCAATAAGAAAATCGTAAATATAGCATGCCCGTAACAATTTATATATTATCTTTTATTTGCGTTGTGGTTCGTACTTTGAATAGATACACAAAGTAATTTGGTAGGCAAGTGTGTTGAAAGTCAAGTTTATTCACGAAGTTAGATTTGAATGGCATTTTAGGTATTTGTGGACCCCAAGTTGTCGAGAAAACTGGCGGTGTTATTAGACGACAAGGAAACTTATTTTACGTTTTGTCGCGGATTTTATAATGGATCAAAATTCAGAATGCAGCTGTAAATACTTGAGTTTTATTGAATATTTAATGGAAAGAATACAGGAGCACAGGAATAAAATATGAGTATTGTATACAGGGTGTTCAGCAACGAATGGGCCAGACTTTAAGCCTACACAGATATAATGTCAACATTGTCAACTTATCTTAGTGTACAATTATGCTTCCTTAAGAAGTTACGCCTGAGAAAGTACAGTTTTATTTCATTTTTTTTTATCGATATTTTGGAAGAGAAAGTTTTTTTTATGAAATAAACACGAATATCTAATTATTTTTTGAGTAAAATGTACAGGGCGCACTGAGCGCCTTTGGCCTTATATTATTCCATTCAGATCTCTTCTGAAGGATACAAATTTTTGGAAAATGATTAGTTGCTTTTGAAACAGCTTTAGAATAGTTTCAAAAGAAGTATACCTACCTACTTGTGGCATAAAAAGAACATCATCGTAAAATAAATGGAATAAAAAAGTACGTTATCAGACCTATAGCTTCTTAAGGAAACAAAATTGTACTTGATTAAGTTAATTTAATTATTTTTGTTCAAGGAAGTTAGTTTTAAAGTATGGACAATTCTCTACTGAACACCCTGTAGTATTCATTAATAACACATATGTAGGTAGTTAAGAAGAGTTATATAACTAGTAACCTAGTATAAAATCGATAATAAACTTTAAGTGCAATCAAATTTTGCTCTATACCTACAGGGGCTATACAAAATGTTCGTTCAATTTAATGATAATTCTATCCGACAAATCTGATATCAACCTCTTAATAACTATCAGAAAATATGAAGAAATTCTTTCATGGAACAATAAATAAAAGAAAATGAAATTATAATGCAACAGATCCATATGAGTGAATTTCACGAACAGACAATTTAAATTTTAATAGTTATTTATGCAACAAGTACAAAAAGTAAATGTTTATTGCACGCGACGTAAAATTGTCCGTCAGGCCGAGTAGAATAACACGTTGAGTGCAATAAACACTTTTTGTACGAGTTGTATACAATATTTTTTCTACATTCATGTAAAAACCAAAAAATGTTTTATTTAGATGACACAAGACTAGGAAAATATGACGTCGATTTGAACGTTTATGTTTATCATGATGACAAAATGCTGTAGCAGAATGACAGATGAATGCAATAAACATTTTATTGCACTAGTGCAATAAAGAACCATCTTTTCCACTAAATATAGTTCAATAAAGTTTTGTTTTTTTTGCATGAACATAGAAAAAACTTAAATTTGTTCTAATTATGAAATTATTATTTGAGCAATCGTAGAATGTTCGCATGTGGTTGCTACGGCATTGTGTACACAAATCTATTTTTTGTATAAAATAATAGCACATTATGTAAATAATAGTTCTCTTGTTTATGTTAGTACTCATATGAAGAAATTTTTAAAAAAGGCGAAGAGGCTGAATCAAGTCTTATTCCAAAAAAAATCAGAAGATCTTTATAAAATTAGAATTGGATGGACAGGTTTTCTCAATGGATGCGAGTTAGTAATATGGAAATTGGGGAAATAGATACCGAAAAAAATTTACTTGCATATTTCTTTGATCAGGTAAATTTATTACATTGACGTTTATAGATTTAATTAATAAAAAAACTAATTGTATCTTATTTTATTAGTCAAAGAAGTAGAAGTCATCGTCGTATGTATTCAAAATTGAAATGTATGTTACGAATCAAAAATGACATTGACATTACTAAATTTTCTAAACTGTATTTTTGAAGAACTGTTCGGTTGGTTATTTACCGGAAAAAAGTCCAGTATTTTCAAAGGAACAATTAATGAATTTTCTGCTCCATGCTCCAGATGACAAATATCTGCTTATGAAGGTCAGTTATACTTTTATTTCATTTACAAAAATAATTAGCTAGTTACTATTTTTAGTTTATTTGGTTGTCGACGTATGGAATTCTATAATTTTTATTGGTGATGTTAAGGAAGAAGGCACTGTTTTTGTGGTTTATGTAAGACATTCTAAAACATATAGAATCAGAACATTTACAATATTAAATACTGACGATTGTGCAGTGAATTATATTGATATCATTAAGAAGTATAAGAAGTATAAGACCGTTCCTTTTATTTTACAATACGTGTAAATGTACCTGTAACTCTATTGCCATTAATAGATGCATTCGGTCTGATTCCCTGATGTATTACAAAGTATCTAAACATTCCTAACATATCAGTATACAGGTCATTCATTTCGGCAAACATCCACTACAATTTTAGCAAATAGTGGTGCTGATATTAGAACTATTATGAGGCATGACGATTGTAAGAGTGACGCTGTTGACGAAGGATATGTAGGAGATTCATTAGAAAATAAAATAAAGACTACAATTTTAGCAAATAGTGGTGCTGATATTAGAACTATTAAGAGGCATGAGGATTGCAAGAGTGAAGCTGTTGCCGAAGGATATGTAGGAGATTCATTAGAAACTAAAATAAAGACAAAATTTCCAAGACACTGGGATCTTCAAGTTTCACAAAGATCTTCAGAAAACGTGAATAATCAAATTTGTATTTCATCGTATACGAGTTCAAGCTCAAATGTTTTTTAAACTAGTTCAGGAATTTCCATATCTGGAAATTCAAACTGTAGTATTACTATTAATATAAACAAATAATTTTTGTTTTAAGTTTAAATAACTTCTAATTCAATTTAAAAGGTTAAAACCTACTATTTACCATCGCGTGAAAATAAAGTGAACTTTATGGCACGATTCTGTTACACTTTACAGGCAGGGTGCTAGATTATTAACTATATTGACATTTAATAACAGCATTATTATAACAGTCGACTATAATAGTTATTAACTATATAAGAAAAATGGACACTCGAGGCGCAGCCGATAGTTTCATTTTTTCGAGAGGATTAAAAGCTGGTTAATTTCCCGAATGTAACTCAACGTTTTATCCGCGATAACGGCCAAAACCGGTCAATTAGGAAAGTGAAAGCCATCTGAGAGCAGGTAAGAAAATATGGTTTTAAAAAACGCCATATTTGACAAATTTATTTTAATCAGGAATACTGATTGTCAGCTGAATACGAGAAGAGAAAGTCGGAATCGTTTCTATGGTTATAAAATCGAAGTGTGGGATTATGAATTCTAATCCAGTAGTGTGTTAAAGGCCTTTGATCCACGGAAAACAAGACATATTAAACCCTCTTAATACAGGGTATTAAAAAAAGAGTGTAAAATATTTCAGGAGGTAATAGTATGAACCAAAATAAGCAGCAAAAGTCTTAATAAACATGGGTCCTCAAAGTAACGGTTGCGGAGATATGGACCACTATTCGTTTTTCAAACATTTTATTTTATTAGAAATAAACCGACAAAGGAAGCTTTTAACAAACAAAAAACAAAGTTACAGAAGATGTTCAAAGTGCCCTCCGCCCATTTCCAAGCAGGCACGACATCTTCGTCTCAACGATATTCGAATTCTTTCGAAAACCCCCTCCTTCGTTTGGAATTCTTGACACTTTAGATTTATCCGTAGCTGCAGCTCTTCTAAGCTATTTACAGGAGTACCATACAATAATCGGGCGATCTTGGTGGTCATAAAACAGGCCCGACTCTTCCTATCCATATATGTGGAAAAGTTTGGTGTAAATGCTCTCTAACGGCCATGGAAAAATGAGCTGCAGCACCATCATGCTGGAACCACATTTGTTGCCTCTGATTCAAAGGAATGTCTTCCAAAAACTCATAGAGTGTGTTCTGCAGAAAGTTGAGTTAAGCAGCGCCTGTTAATCGGTTTGGTAAAACAACAGGACCTAGAAACCTGTCACCTACAATACCCATCCAAATATTTAATGAAAAACGTGCCTGATGTCCAGATTCTATTAGAGCATGAGGATTTTCGTCGGCCCAAATATGCGTATTGTGAAAATTAAACACTCCATTTCTTGTGAACCCGGCCTCATCAGTAAAAAAAATATTTGCAAGAAAACGAGGGTCTTCAGCATCATGAAGTAGAAACCAGCGGCAAAACACCAAACGTGCTTGATGATCATTTATTGGATTTAAGGCCTGTACTCGTTGCACATGGTATGGATAAAGCAGTTGCCAGTGCTAGAATTTCTTCTTCAGCTCTAGGAGTGAATACCGACCTTGGTCTTCCGGAGAAATGGCACTGTTTGCTCAAGGAACCGGTATCACGCAATCTTTGGTGAATTCTTCCCAACATGCGTTGTGAAGGAATCTGACGATTTGGATAAGCATGAACATAAAGACGTCGCCCTTCGGTGGCGTTCCCATTAGCACGACCATACATGAAATGCATGTCTGTTAATTCTGCGTTAGAGTAACCAGCCATAGCGAAGGAAAACTTGTGCACTGAGAACAACTGTCAAATACGTACTGTTTATTTCACTAAACATCAACGTATTATAAGAAAATACACAACGTTTTTGCAAAATAAAAAAAGAGGATAAAAAACATAAAACATTCCATATCTCCGCAACCGTTACTTAGCGGACCCATGTTTATTAAGACTTTTCTGCTTATTTTGGTTAATACTATTACCTCCTAAAATATTTTACGCTCTTTTTTTAACACCCTGTATAATGGTCGTGTATGAAATCCATTAATAAAACACCATATTAACTGAATCATAAAAAATGATTAAAGATAAATTACGTCAGAAGTTAATTTGCAATGCACAAATACCGGGCGGGGGTAATTTTTTGCAGCGTTAGTAAATCAGTTTTGCTTCGAATTTTCTTTTATGAATTATAGATACTTAAAAGGCTTCAAGAAGCACGTTTAAAAGCATAGACGATGCTGATTGGTAATAAATAGTAATGTTAAATATAACTTTGATAAACTGGCAAAGGATAAGGACGTTCATTTTCAACGCCGACGATAAGGGTTTTAACAGTTTGTAAACCATCTAAACCCAGATGACGAATATCTTTGACTGTTTATATTTAAACGACAATAGGGTATTTTCCAGCAGAGAAACGCAATGTCTGTAGAATATCCTGAAATAAAGATGAATGAATTATATTATTCTGCCATCATTACATATATAGCAATAGTGTTATAGAATTTCATTAGAATTTCTGACAAGTCTTCTTAGACGTTGGAGAAAGCAGTTTTAATTAACACATATTGACAGTGCATCCCATTAATTTTTTAGATATATATTTTATTTTCATTAAAAAATAGAAAACTAGAAATTATAAACGGCGATGATTATAATCGGTTAGGTTATAGAGGAATATGATCATTATATCCACCCTGAAAAAGGCCATATACAGGGTGTTCCATAATTATTGCGACAAATTGATAGGGGTCGAAGAGGGCATGAAAATGAGCAATTTTACCTTATAAACCTCTGTCCGGAAATATCATTTAACCGCTACATCGCAGGTGCCCCCTGATTCATAAAGCTTACTGTGTTTAATTTTTTTGTCGGCCTAAAGTTGCCACATCGATTCAATTCAATGACTGGTTATCATAACAAAACACAAAAAAAAACACAGTTAGTTTCAGTGATTAGTGTGCAAAACGTAAATAGCATTAATTTGGTGGTACAACGGAGCATTATTCGTATTCGGAACTTATATACATATTTACGGAGAAGCTGGTGCTAATGGGAGAAGAGGCTCGCGATTGTACACCGAACGGTTTCCAGAACATCATCATCCTAATCATAGCATTTTTGCTAGAATTCACATGATATGAGAGAGGCACGAAGTACTGTTTGGCGGGTTCTCTGGGATCAACAACTACACCCTTACCGCCTGTTATAAGCCATGTGTCTGGAGGACCATCTGCCGCGTTTTTGTCGTTGGTGGTTGCAGCAGAAGTTGAGACAACCACATTTTAGTCGCTACGTTTTGTTTACTGATGAGGCCTGTTTTACAAGGTAATAGTCACATTTGGAATGAAAATAATCCCAATGTCATAGCCCTCCGTAGAGACCTGTTGTATGGCTTCCAAGATCACCTGATCTGAACCCTCTAGATTTTTTTGTTTGGGGATATTTAAAGACATTAATGTATGGTAGTCCTGTAAATAGCCTGGAAGAGCTGCAGCTACGGATTAATCAAAAGTGTCAAGAAATCCAAACCAAGGAGGGTGTTTTCGAAAGAGTTCGAATATCGTTGAGACGAAGATGTCGTGCCTGCTTGGAAATAGACGGAGAGCACTTTGAACATCTTCTGTAACTTTGTTTTTTATTTGTTAAAAGCTTCCTTTATCGGTTTATTCCTAATAAAATAAAATGTTTGAAAAACGAATAGTGGTTCATATCTCCGCAACCGTTACTTTGCGGACCCATGTTTATTAAGACTTTTCTGCTTATTTTGGTTCATACTATTACCTCCTGGAATATTTTACACTTTTTTTTTAACACCCTGTATTTTTTACAGTTCAGTGGTGTACTTGCAATTTCTCTACAGGGTGTCACTTAAAAAAAATGTGCCAAACATACATTTTTTAATGGAACATTCTGTGTATTTTATGCCATTCAGTTGTATTATTTGTTTCCTTCATAATGATATATAATAATTGCTACTTTCTACTCTACGCTAGTCTATTTTGGAAACTGCCAAAAAGCGATAAATTGTTGAAACTGATGTTGCATAGTTGGCCATGCATTTTTATATAATTATACGAAATTAGTTCCTGGTTCATATATTTTTTTTACCATTCCTTCAATTATTTTTTAACGAATAATGTATTAATGATTTCTTGAAATTTTTAGTATTGAAAGATAATATTAAAAGTTAAAAAATAATTATTTATTTTATAGATTGATAAATATCACAAATTAATGGAACAATTAATTTAACAAATATAGCCTCCTACAGTAAACGAACTTATATAACATAAACAATATCCTATCTACATACGAGTACACACGTTCATTGTACCAATACCTACACTACTTATTCAAAAAATAATAATAATAGGTAAAATGGAGATGAGTGCTTCTCCCTATAATAATGTATCGTATATAATATTAGATCTTGATTCGTAATTAATAAATAACTATTACACTCAATATCTGACTAAGATAAATAAACGTGAATTCTATGAAGCCCTCAGGCAAAAGATGAAATAAATAAATGGATACACTACATGTACTAAACATCTTGTATCAATCCTTTATCCTTTCACTTTTTAAGAAAACAAAAGATACCAGTTATTAAAGAGGACATTTTATGTCGAGACATTTAGATCTCATGTTAATAACCGGTTATGCAATTCGAAACAACAACGGTTCCATGGTGTAATGGTTAGCACTCTGGACTTTGAATCCAGCGATCCGAGTTCAAATCTCGGTGGAACCTACTTTTTTTTCTATACTTTCAGTGCTACCCCGTATAGTGTCATGCAAGTCGTTACAATAATTTTGAGAGGTGATAGAATATTTGATTTTTAGTCGATTGAAACAAACATATCTATATACCAAGTGTTACAATATTTGTGATTTTTTATTTTTTAATTTAACCATGCTTCTCAACAATTATTGAAGTGCACGTACAAGTGTTTTTTATAACAAAGATTTCTATACTTTTTTATTAGGAATGAATGGATTATTTAAACCTAGAACTTTATAAACATGGTTTCTTTACTTTATAAAAGCGAAGAGTCAAATTAAAACGTGGATTTTATTTAAACCTTTGTGTGTAGGTTTATTCAGATATTAGTAACAACTTTCAGTTTTTAGGAAATGTTTCTTGATAAACATTAAAAAAAATTAGGGAAATTAATCTTAACACTTTAAGTATGCAGGGAGCGCATTTGCCAAAACAGAGGACAGCCGTTTAGTAGTATGTAATAAAAACGGTATAAGAAATGAAGATATTAGCTAACAAGAGCGCAACCTTTAGAAAATGTTGAAGTTATTAAAATACCGGAGGATTCAAAAAGCTAAATATTTATTTCAATTGTTAAAATCTTAAAAGCTAATTTAAAGTTACGGCGTAAAAAGAAAACGCAATGTTTCTATTAAATAGCTTAGTATGCCATGAGAAAACAATTGTCCTTAGTTTCCATAGCAACCGTAAATATAGATCAACTATACTCGCGTCAAGAATTCAGACGTCTTACGTCACGGCTGACGTTACTCATTTGTTTTTATTGTCAACGTAATTTTCGATATTGGGTCGCGTTAAAAACAATTATTTTTTGCAATTTAGTGCAATATATAATGCAAACTTTTAGTGTAGTATATAGTTTTATTACTATCAGTTGCAGTTTCTTAAACATTTTGATGAATATATTGTGAATTATTCATTTGTTCGTATGACGTAAGTCGTCTGAATTCTTCTCGCAAGTATATCAAACTATACGTTCGAATCTCAGTTAAAGTGTACTATTCTTAGATGTTTATTAAAAACCTTTGATAATGGTATCATTAATAATTAATAATGGCATACTTAAAATTAAAATAGGAGAATTAAAGAGCAACAAGGGCGCAGGTAATGATGGAATAGCAGCAGAATTATTTAAATATGGAGGAGAAAAGTTAACGGGACACATGCAAAAACTGATAGAAGAAATGTGGCAAAAAGAAGAGATTCCTAGCGAATGTCAAAATTACAGGGGTATTTCTCTGCTGAACGTGGCGTATAAAATATTGGCAATGTACTTAAAGAACATGTTGAAGAAGGAGGCAGAGCAGGTGATAGGTGAATATCAATGCGGTTTTAGACAGGGGAGAAGTACAGTGGACCAAGTCTTTGAATTAAGGGAGGTACAGGCTGAAAGCTATGAGCATGAAAAACAGACAATGGTGCTTTTTATTGACCTTAGGCAGGCGTACGATAAAGTAAAAAGGAATAAAATATACAAAGCATTGAACGAAATGGGTATTAATAGTAAATTAGTTACAATGATAAAAATGACGTTACAAGGAACAGAGAGTGTGGTTAGGATAAATGGTGGACTATCGGAAAATTTTGAAATTAAACAGGGAGTTAGGTAAGGAGGTCCACTATCGTCAATCCTGTTTAGATAATAGGTTAGATTAAATAGATTTAAAGAATACTAGAGAAGGCAATAAGGGAAGCAAAACTTAACATAAGTGGACTTATATATAATAAAAGGTACCAGTGTCTAGCGTTCGCGATTGTGACGACAAATAAAGAACAGCTAAAGAATGTAACAAGGAGGTTGGACGAAGGAGCCAGAAAAATGGGAATATATATCAATGAGCAAAAAACAAAATTTATGGAATGGAGTAATAAGGAGTTTAGAGGGAAAAGTCGTGTCTGAAGAGGGTAAGTTTGAAGAAGTGGATAGATTTACATACTTAGGGAGTGAATTTACAAGGGTACCAGCTGTAAGCATAGAAATCCAGACGAGAATAATGGCAGGAAATCGGTGCCTAGGAGCATTAAATAGAATACTAAAGAATAAAAATATATCTAGAAAAGCAAAGGTAAAAATTTACAAAACAGTAATAAGACCGGCAGTGCCGTATACGTGTGAAACGTGGACTCTTAGCAAAGCGGATCAGGCAAGACTACAAGTATGGGAGAGAAAAATATTAAGGAAGAAATATGAAGGAAAGAAAGTAGGAGATAATTGGGTAAGAAGAACAAACAACGAACTGAAGGATCTATACAAAGAAGTAAACATAACTTATTAAAGCACAAAGTTTGCGATGGTTGGGGCACCTAGAAAGAATGAACGAAAGTAAGAACGCCTAAATTAGTAATGGAAAAAGCAATAAGTGGAAGTAAGAGAAGAGGTCGGCCAAAAGCCAGATGGTAGTCGGAAGTAGAAAAAGATATAGAAACACTAAGAATTACCAGATGGAGACTGAAGGCGAAAGATAGGAAAGTGTGGAAGAAAATGGTAGATCAAGCCATGAGTCAATTTGGCTCGCAGTGCTTTTTTTGCTTGTCAGCCCTGCTAAAACTTATGTTTAAATTGAAATATACTTAATTATGAACACATTCTGATAAATAAACATTTAAAAATTTCAAAGTTTAACATAAAAAAACGTCTCCAAAAAGTACCCAAATTTCATTGTTTTGTCATGTAAAATGTGTATAGCCTTGAGCCAGACTTACACAGAAGAAACTAACATCGGTGAACGTCAAAACTATGAATTGTCATTGAATTGTCAAATATTAATGGCATTAAGTATTTTATTTTACATAAATAACGCTAAATAATGGATTTGATGCAATTTACGTATGCACAATGGTGTTATTGAGACTTGTCGATAAAAATTTAGACTTGAGTTGAGGCTTTTGAAGCATTGGGGTCGCCGCGCCGGCGCAGTCTACCGCTACAGCTAATGTTACAGCGTCAATATTGTGTATTTAAATTGTTCCATATAATGTAATAAAACTTCAGTAAATTGTTTTTTTATGTTATTACAGTGAACAATAATAATTAGGTACACGTATTTTTTATGACAAAATAATTTACAAAATTGTGTAAGTACCTACCTAAAGAATATCCCTGTTTTCCAACTGCTGTAATAATTATTGATTACTTATTTAGCAACAAATAAATTCAAACAAAACGTTTTCTAAAACTTTTAATTAATGTGAACGTATTTGTCGTTGAAAGCAAGATCTGAACCTACCCTAGCCCCGCAAAAGAAAATATTACGAAAGCATAACCTAGAAATGATTGATACTTGTATCCACATATTTCAGCACTTTACTTATGTACTTATGTTTAAGAAGAACTCTACATCTGTAAAATAGTAAACAATGAACTACAATTTCTGTATTTCATGATACAAAACTAAAATAAAGCAACTGGTTTTTGCTAGGAAGGAATCACCTGCAAATGTACTATACGCAGTAGGTAGGTACCTATCAAAATAGTCATTTAAAGCTAGATAATAATTTGTAATTATTGTTTTTATCTTTCAGTTATGTGTGCAGTGCCACAAATTACATTAAAACAGACACCAGAAAAAATAAGCGAAAAATATTACACAGATATTTTCTTGGAAATAATTCTAAACATGAAATGATGGATAATATTATAAAGAAGTCTCTAGGTTTTAAAATTTCTGAACGAATAAAATTAAGAAAAATAAACTAATTTCATAATTATATGTACAGTATGAAAACATCTCGTTAGAATGTCTTTAAAATGTTGAAAGCTAACTGTTGTTACAATATACAAAACATAACGTAATAAGGTAGGTATTGAACGATGAAACGGCAAGATTTGTTTCTAATCGTACATTCATGAACATTCCTCAGATTGAACATTGCTCTGTAAAAGAAATT
Organism: Monochamus alternatus; assembly: GCA_037114965.1. Lineage (NCBI taxonomy): Eukaryota > Metazoa > Arthropoda > Insecta > Coleoptera > Cerambycidae > Monochamus > Monochamus alternatus. The sequence goes on along the minus strand of CM073428.1, from coordinate 29,120,897 downwards.
AGAATACAGAATAAGTGTTTAATATAAAATCAGATGTAATAATGTAAATTTATTTTATTGTTAATTAATCAAGAATCGCATAGTCATTTAAAGCTAGACAGTAATTTGTAATTATTGTTTTTATCTTTCAGGTATGTGTGTAGTGCCACAAATTACATTGAAACAAAACGATTCGTAAAATAGGACACTAAACAGAATGAACGAAAAATATCGCACACACGTAACCAGCATAATTTTAATTAAAAAGTAATACGTACCTACATTGTGGCTTATTTTTTAATTAGAAAATAAATTGAATAACTTGATCCTTTATCTTTAAGTATTAATTAATATTATATTATTTCTGAAACATTTCTGTTTAATAATTTGGGTAGAATAAAAAACAACAAATACAGACTTTAATTTATTAACAATAAAATAAAATTACATTAAGTATCTACATTATTACATCTCATTTTATATTAAACACTTGTTCTGTATTCTAATTTCTTTTACAGAGCAATGTTCAATCTGAGGAATGTTCATGCATGTACGATTAGAAACAAATCTTGCCGTTTCATCATTCAATACCTACCTTATTACGTTATGTTTTGTATATTGTAACAACAGTTAGCTTTCAACATTTTAAAGACATTCTAACGAGATGTTTTCATACTGTAAATAGAATTATGAAATTAGTTTATTTTTCTTAATTTTATTCGTTTAGAAATTTTAAAACCTACGACAGACAACTGAATTTAATGTCTTATAGAATACTCTTCAAAGAATGTGAGTTAGAGACTTCTTTATAATATTATCCATCATTCCATGTTTAGAATTATTTCCAAGAAAATATCTGTGTAATATTTTTCGCTTATTCTTTCTGGTGTCTGTTTTAATGTAATTTGTGGCACTGCACACATAACTGAAAGATAAAAACAATAATTACAAATTATTATCTAGCTTTAAATGACTATTTTGATAGGTACCTACCTACTGCGTATAGTACATTTGCAGGTGATTCTTCCTAGCAAAAACCAGTTGCTTTATTTTAGTTTTGTATCATGAAATACAAAAATTGTAGTTCATTGTTTACTATTTTACAGATGTAGAGTTCTTCTTAAACATAAGTACATAAGTAAAGTGCTGAAATATGTGGATACAAGTATCAATCATTTCTAGGTTATGCTTTCGTAATATTTCCTTTTGTGGGGCTAGGGTAGGTTCAGATCTTACTTTCAACGACAAAAACGTTCACATTAATTAAAAGTTTTAGAAAACGTTTTGTTTGAATTTATTTGTTGCTAAATAAGTAATCAATAATTATTACAGCAGTTGGAAAACAGGGATATTCTTTAGGTAGGTACTTACACAATTTTGTAAATTATTTTGTCATAAAAAATACGTGTACCTAATTATTATTGTACACTGTAATAACATAAAAAAACAATTTACTGAAGTTTTATTACATTATATGGAACAATTTAAATACACAATATTGACGCTGTAACTTTAGCTGGAGCGGTAGACTGCGCCGGCACGGCGACCCCAATGCTCCAAAAGCCTCAACTCAAGTCTAAATTTTTATCGACAAGTCTCAATAACACCATTGTGCATACGTAAATTGCATCAAATCCATTATTTAGCGTTATATATGTAAAATAAAATACTCAATGCCATTAATATTTGACAATTCAATGACAATTCATAGTTTTGACGTTCACCGATGTTAATTTCTTCTGTGTAAGTCTGGCTCAAGGCTATACACATTTTACATGACAAAACAATGAAATTTGGGTACTTTTTGGAGGCGTTTTTTTATGTTAAATTTTGAACTGTTTGAATGTTTATTTATTAGAATGTGTTCATAATTAAGTATATTTCAATTTAAACATAAGTTTTAGCAGGGCTGACAAGCAAAAAAACAAAATTAAATTGATTTCTTGGAAAATGGAACACCCTGTATAAGAATTGATGTTATCATCAGATTCTACGCCCCATATAGTGTCTGTATACCAAATTTCGTCGCACTGGCTATGATGGTTTCTGAGATATTCGCACTGAAAGTCTTAGAGGGAACACCCGGTATACAGATAGGGAAAATATTTAACCGATCATATGAAATGCTAAGAATAATCCCTTCCACTGCTCGCCGTTCAAGCTTGACGCGTCCTCCCCTATTTTGGCGGACTAAACCAGTATTCGTATAGCACACTATTCGTTTGGCGTTCGGCCGTGGGCGTAGGAGAGTAGGAGAGTACTGACATGCCGTGCGTCATCTTCCCACCAATACCCCATGCATTTGAAATGTATGTAATAGAATCTCCCCATGATCGGTTAAATATTTTCTCTATCTGTATATACTTAAAATTGTTAAAATTAATTTTCCTAATTTTTATAATGTTTATCAAGAAACTTTTCCTAACAGCTGAAAGAGCATTGCTTAGGAAAAGTTTCAATAATATATGACACAAAAGTTTAAATAAAATCCACGTTTAAATTTGACTCTTCGCTTTTACTATGTAGAAAAACCGTGTTTATGAAGTTCTAGGTAAGTAACGAAACCATTTTGAATTTTATTGTTTAAATCATTTAAATAATCCAGTCATTCCTAATAAAAAAAAAGATAGAAATATGTGTTACAAAAATGTTTGTTTTTCCTTCTATACTTCAATAATTGTAGAAAAGTACAGATAAATAAAAAAAATTAAAAAAAATAATTATCACATTAGAATATAGGTATATAGGAATAACACTTAGAATATAGGCATGTTCGTTTCAATCGATTCAAAATCAAGTATTTTATCACCTCCTAAAATGATTGTAATGACTTGCAAGACACCTTGTGTAACAGCATGCACTCCATAATCGCATACGACATGAACAAATGAATATATTCATTTTAATTTTATTAAAATATTAAAGAAAGTGCGAATGAGAATAATAATACTATATATTAAACTAAATGTTTATACTATCGTACACTAAATTTGCAACATACTTATATGCATATTGGAAATTCTGTTGACAATCAATCAAAACGTGTCACTCGTGACGTGCAATCATTGAACTCTCGCCGCTACTGCCGTTTTCTATTGTAAAAAAAGGTAAAAATTTGTTTGATATATTTTTCACCAAATGAAATAAAATTTTTGATGCAGAATAAGTTCTAGGTGACTATACGTAGCCACACACGAAGACTTCGAAGGCCAGGTTTAATGCCTGCCATTCTAAGATCATATGCAAAATGTGTTGGTTAGTGGAGTGTAAGATAAAAACTTTGTATAGTTTGTTTAGAAATGAAAGAGAGTAATAAAAGCTTATTATGTACGCAAATCGTAAATAAATGTAATACTGGTGCTTATATTCAATATTTTTATATTATGTATTATCGGTATAGATGAGGAGTACTTTTAAAAAAACTTTGTGTGATCGAACCGTACTAAATTGTAGTAGGTAGCTGAAATTTAATCCCCGACAATCCGTCTTTGTCTATGCCGCTTCAATTTGTCGGTCCATTTCTCTTATAAGTAAACAATATAAAAACAGCATTTCAAAACATCAGACCTCTTTAAGCATCATAACCGGGTTAAGAGGGTTTTAAGTAATTCAAATAAAATTATTCAATATTATTATCAAAATATTTATTTAAATTTATTCCACACAATTCGGTCCAATTCTCTTATAAGTAAACAATATAAAAACAGCATTTCAAAACATGAAACATCTTTAAGCATCATAACCGGGTTAAGAGGGTTTTTAGTAATTCAAATAAAATTATTCAATATTATTATCAAAATATTTATTTAAATTTATTCCACACAAAAATATATGTATTTTGAAAATTCAAATTATGGTGAGTAAATGTTGTGATGTATAAATATACAATAAAGAAAATAAAAAAGTAGGTATATTAAAATTCATCCTCTGAATATTCTGATGAATTATCTTCGTCTTCTAGATTGATAACGATAGGTTCCACAGTAACGTCAATTAAATTATCGAGTTCCCACATTTTCTCCTCTTCTTTTTGTACATGATGTATACATTTTTAACAGTTATCTGCAGTTACTCGTTCTGAGGAATTTTTTAACAAAATTTTCACGTCACTTAATTTAAACGTCGTATTATTTCGCGCTACATCTCCTTTTACCTGCGCCCAGACTAATTCGATTGGGTTAAGTTCACAGTGTTAAAAGTTAAAATTTTATTTTCGATATTTGTAAATAACTTGTTAAGAAATCCAAATATTTGCATAAAATTTGTAAATCGACGGTTATTGCGGACGAGAAATTCAAGGGCGCCACTTATGGCACATCATGTTTCTTTTAAATGACAAAACTTATTTCTTGCTTAGTATATCTATCTGACTATTGAAACAATCGATTCTCCTACCTGTTATATATCTGAAAAAGGTATACTTTATTGAAGTCGCTAGGAGTAACAGTTTTCGAAATAATCTAATTTGAAATATTCAGTGCACTTCCCATAAATGAACACTATATCCGTAATCTCGGCGTTTGAGTACATGTTTGTAAATACACAAAAAAAGTACGCGAAAAATTTAAATATGCGAAGAGGAAAAATCGTGAAAAATTATTCAAATACCGTTTGCGATATTTTGTCTTTGACACACTAACGTACGTGTACTTCACTGTGTCGTTCAATTTATAAACTTCTTGGGTTGTTGGGAAATTAAATAGTATAGTACTAATAATAATAACAATATTAATAATAAACGACGGTGTTAGCATAAAATAATTAGTATTATTTTAAACCGTACCTTCTCGAGACCCTTAGCGTTCTGTAAGATCGACGTTTGGAGAATACGGCAACTACTAACGCAATATAAATTGCCAGTTGTCATGTATGGGCCATGGGGACACTATTATGCTGCCAAGGGATATGTGATCCTGTATCACAGTGCAAGGAAGAAGTGTCAAAGCAATACAGGGAATAAATCGCCATTTTATTTAACTGTACGCGGAGTGGGTACTTTGTTGCTAGAAGTAATCCTAACGGACATATAATTTGTAAAAATGTACCTAGTTTTGGCAGATGAAAGGAAATAAGAATTCAAAATACTGCAGCTACCCGGATTAACTTTTATCTATTCAGGTCAAAATGTTCATTTTCGCCGTTTCTACATTTCACAACACTGTAAAAAACGACCGCACGGTAGTTGACAGTTATAAGCCACTTCGAACTACGGTTATCATAGGCGCCGATTTTCCGGAGAAAAAAAGTTTTGGCCCATTTTTTAAACATCAACATAAGTATTAACATATATCAACATATTAACATTGGAAATAAAATATTAACCATTCATAACTTTGCACTCAAGTACAGACTTAATTCCTCATAAAACTGAATGTCTGTCATTATCATCATCGCTATAACCCAAGACAGCATGGATTTATTTCAAAATGTTCGACTCTACTACTAACCATAGTCAGCGGTCGAAATTGTCGACAGTGGACAATATTTCAAAATTTAAAGTTCTTATCTTGTATTATTAATTACCCAAAGCCGAAAATAATAGAGAGTGACTAATTCACAACACAGAGATGAGTACAGAATATACGTGTGGTATGATTACCTAAGCGTTCCTCTTCGGAAGAGTTAGGCACACAAAATTATCAAAATTAAGTTGACGTCGGCTTAACAATTTACTTTAAATGTGTCCCTGTCCTTATGGACGGCGATTGCCCACTTCCACCCACTTACACCTTACCTGATGCGCAGTCAGCAGATGTCACACTTAAGCCTTGTCCTCATGGACGCGAAATTCACGGATTTTTGCACAAATTTTGCAACTTCTGTTTCAATTATTGATGTCGGGAAAATCTCAACTTTTGACAATTGCAATTTGCGAAACTGTCAAACACTATAAATATTATTGTCCCTTTCATTATTATGTGGTGTTAACAAATTTGTTTTGAACTTCTGATAATCTACCATGGCAGTTTCATGATGAAAATGATAGAAAATGTTATAGTAGTTGACAAAATTTGTTACAAATAGAGATTTTTCCATCGTTAAATAAATTCCGCATTCAAAAGGACAAAAAGCTTTAGAATACATACACCCTATTTACTATTAGTTACTAGCACTGTCACTATAACGGTCACACATTAACACTTATTATATCATATCGTACCGCTTTCTGTATGAACTTCATACGCCCATGTTTCGTCAAAATTTAATAAATTCTTCGATCCAGATTCTTATTTTTTAATATTTATTTTAGATAGTTTCTTCGCCATATCAGTATTTCGTCCTTTCTATAAGTATATCTACTCTTTTCAATTTTATTTATACGGACTAAGTTTCATCTTGTAAGATATAGCAATAGAATTTTTTCAAAACTCTTTTTAAAAATACAATCTTCCTTTCGCGAGTTTCCATCCCTTTCCGTTTCACTTTTATACTTCTTTATCACTTTTTTGTTTGCACATATATGCTATTCACGTACAATTTTGTTAATGAAATATATATTTCAACATCACTTACACTCATATTTTGACCTCGCGCACTGAACTCTTTATACATGTCATCATCCGATATTCCTCATTTCGATCAAATCACTAAATTGTGAGCAGGTTTATAGCATTAGTCACTCTCTACAATTTTGGAAGTTGACTATAACTTTAATAACTTTTATCCATTACATTCTACAGGCTTTTGAGCAGGGAGCACAAGTGGATGCAATATATACTTATTTTCGCCATGTCTTTGATAAGGTGAACCATGGTGTATTAATAAGTAAGCTTTGTGTATGTGGAGTAGCTGATTTTATGATTGTGTTGATAGTGACAATTTTCAAGACCCTAAGTTCGTAAAATATGATGGTTTCTTTTCTGAATAATATAGGGCAAACCCAGGTGTCCCTCAAGGAACTAATTCGAGGCCACATTTATGTTTATACTTATAAATAACTAATGATGATACAAAATTTAAAATGTTTGATGTTTGCAGATAAGCTAAAATTTTTACAAACGCTTTCGCATGCTCTAATGATTGTGTTTGGCTCCAACGTGACACTGATACGGCATTTGAATGGAGTTGTATGAATAAACTTGATTTCAATATTCAGAAATGTTATACTATAACCTTTATTCGCAATAAGCAAACAATATTTTATCGGTAATGAACAACATTGAGTTAAGCAAGCAAGGTTATGTCAAAGGCTTGGGTGTAACTATGGCTATTAAACAGTCGTGGGTACAAATTCAATATTGAAAATATAACTGCCTCAGCCTATAAAGCGTTAGGTTTTGTAATAAGAGAATCAAAACATTTTCGGAACATAAATTCCATTATTTCTTTATACAGTATGCGCTAAAAGTATGGAATAAATTCAATAAAAACGAAACAATTATTTTTTGGGAAAAATTATCGAACAGGTCGATTTTTAATTTAAAAAATACATATTTTAGCGTAAAATGCGATTTTCAAATGTCATTTGTTTTCGATTGATGACGTCATCGATTTTTTTTTAAATGGCAACACCATATTTTTTTCCTTGATTCTGAAAGATCGTTTAATTCTCTATCAGACAGTACTATAATTTTGCCCTCTTACATAGGAAAGTTTTCGAGTAAATGACGACTGAATGTTAGAAAACGTAAATTTTATCCATAAAAAAGTAACAATTCTGAGGTATGTAAAATAAAATACAATTGATTAAATTTTATACTTAAATTAAATGTTCGAATTGTCATCCACCAACTTCTTGACAATGCGCAAGTCTGTGAAGAAATTCTTCTTGCACATTATGAATGATTTCTGGGGTAACTGCGTATTTCGTCCCGAATGCAATTTTGAAGTTATTTTAAATTACGTAGTTTATTAATGTACACTTTTGACTTCAAGTATCCCCATAAAAAATAGTCAAGAGGTGTAAGATCTGGCGATCTTGCAGGCCATTCTATCGGTCCGCGTTTGCCGATCCACCTCCCAGGAAAACAGTTGTCCAAAAAATCTCGTACAGGGCGCGCATAGTGCGGAGGTGCACCGTCTTGCTGAAACCATATGGTATCGTCAGGAATGTCAGGGTCATTATCGTTAGGAAAAATTATTGCAAGGGCTGGAACAAGGTCATTTTCTAGAAACTTTAAATATCTTTGTCCTGTAAGCGTTCCTTTAAAGAAGAAATGCCCTACTATTCTGTCGTCAACTATTCTAGCCCACACATTTAATTTCTGAGGGTGTTGGGTATGTGCCTCTGCCATCCAATGGGGATTTTCCCGACTCCAATATCTGCAAGTTTGACGGTTTACTGTACCATTCAGACAAAATGTAGCCTCATCTGAAAAAAGTATTTGCCGGTGTAAATTTCTATTTCCTTGATATAAATCCATTAGAATTTCGCAAAAGTGTAAGCGGCGATCGGGATCATCTTCATTGAGTTCCTGCACAAGTTGAATTTTGTAGGGATGATATTTTTCCTTCCTCAAGATACGTAGCACTGTGCTCTGACTAGTGTCATTGTTTAATGCAACCAATCGTGAAGAATTATGAGGATTATCCATCATACTTATCAAAATGTTCTGTTTCTGATTTTTATTAATGCTAGGACGTCCAGGTTTTGGAATATTTACAATTTTCTAACATTCAATCGTTATTTACTCGAAAACTTTCCTATGTAAGAGAGCAAAATTTTAGTACTGTCTGATAGAGAATTAAACGATCTTTCAGAATCAAGGAAAAAAATATGGTGTTGCCATTAAAAAAAATCTATGACGTCATTACTCGAAAACAAATGACATTTGAAAATCGCATTTTACGCTAAAATAGGTATTTTTTAAATTAAAAATCGACCTGTTCGAGGATTTTTCCCAAAAAATAATTGTTTCGTTTTTATTGAATTTATTCCATACTTTTGGCGCATACTGTATAATAACTTAGTTAAGCCGCTATTATGGTATTCACAACTGGGAATATATGCAGATAATATTGAAAAAGTTCAGAAGTTTCTGATTCCTTAAATGTAAAAAATATAACAGACCCCCGATCACAACTCTACTCGGGGTATTCTCTTGTGTAAAGAGTTTAAAATCAATACTCTATTTAATCGAGGTGTTATTACAATGCTCGTGTTTGGGTACAGATTTCTTAACTCCTTTATTGATGACTCATATTTGTTGTCATTGATGTATTTTAATACCCACCCTAGAAATACTAGCATGTATGAACTTCTGTATATTCCCAGTTGTAAAACATCAAAGTTTGCACCTCTTCGGACAATATTCCGGCTAGCCAACCAAGTTTCTTGTAAAAATAGTATGGATCTCTTTAATTATGTATGTTTGTTCTTAAAATCTATTAAAAGGATATACTCTACTGACAATTTATAATTATTATTAATGTATGCATCTGCTGTATTTATTTTGTAGTGTAAGAATGTGTGCTGTGACATGTTATTTCTTTCTACTTATTTTCCATGTAATTAGCCATTGATGCCTGCTTAGAAGCAATAAATAAATAATCTAGTCACTTACCTTTTCCATCTCAGTGTCGGTGCTCTGCTTGTTTGGCCTATACTCAGGTGCCAAATAACCTGCCAGGTGAGCAGGTGGACCGTTCCCGTAAGCATTATGGCTTTGGCACAGCTTCACTCTGCCCCTACTTGAAAGCATGAGGGTTGACGGAGTCACTAACGGAATGCACGAATTACCGGAAGCACCATCTGCAACACAATGAAGTTTTAGTTGCCAGCTCATGCATAACACGTAGATATAACAAAATGCCCGTTTATAAATTTACAAACAAGTATTATGAATACGAATAAAGTAACGTGTTCTATAAATATTTTAAAGTTATACTTAATCAATGTCATATGAGATGCTATAAACTTTGAATATCGGCGTTAACTATAACTTCAATTAATTTATTTAAGAAAATATATTCAAATTGATAATATAATACGTTGCTCTATATGAAAAAATATCGATTAGAATATCTTGAAAAATGTATACAAGGTGTTTATTAATTGAATGCCGATACTTAAGTGTGAATCCTTCGGTCATTTTAAGAAGAAAACTTGATATCAACATATGTCTTAAACCTCTTAATTTTTGAGCTACAGGGTGTTACAGTTTTAAGAAAAAAATTACTTTTTTATTATAATTTTCTTACCACTCCGGATAATTTTATGAAATTTTGTACACACTTATTAATCATTAAAGAGCATTGTTTGATGTAAAAAATGTTTTAAAATTTTTGCCAATGACGTCCGTACGAGGTTTGAACTAAACATTTTTGAAGACAAAAATGGTACGCCACTGCCTTTTCAAAAAACTAAAATTATTTTTAAAATCTTCATTTATTTTACAGTAAATTCGGTCCCTAGACTTACTCTCGTACGATGCCCCATATTCACGTAAGAAAATTAAAACCAAAAAAGTTTTTTCCCCAAGTTCATTGAGACTGCTTTTGATATTTTGTTGCCATTTTGTAGACACCCACCGTGCGTGAAAACACTTTTTTTAGAACAAAAATTAATTTTCTACTTTCACAAATGACGTTCACGTAGGCATGATATTGAATATTTGAATAGAAACAACGGTAAGCTCATTAAATGCCCCCTTAAAGCAACTGAAATAAAAATTAGTAGGCTGGGTGTCATAATTTTTGACGCTTCTTTTCGCAATAAAGTTGACATTGATTTTTCATTATTAAAAAATTATTATTAGAGTAGGAGGTAAAATTTCATAAAAAAATGGCAAATTTTACAATCGGTGGATAGGAGAATATACCAAGAGCGGTATATAAATCGCATACTACCCGATCCGAGAACTTCTTCTGGGATTCCTAGACGTCTTCACGAAACCGGAAATTTAAAAATAGACCACAGTCCCTGAAACAGTAAGAACACCGGAACTTGAAGAAGGAATTTTACATCAAATTGAGGAGAACCCCGAAACTAGCACGACGAAAATCGCGGCAACATTTAATGTTTCACACGTACTTGTTTGGAAAATTCTTATCAAAAATTTGTTATCCATATCACATTCAAAAAGTCTAGGCATTACTCCCTAGAGATTTCCCGTTGCGCATTAATTTCTGTGAGTGGTTTCTTCAAAAGCTGCTGGAAAATCCGTTATTTGACAAGTACATTCTTTTTACCCATGAAGCTAGTTTCTCACGAAACTCAATACGAAATTTCCATAATAACCATTTGTGGGCCGATGAAAACTCTTTTGCAATTGTTGAATCAAATCATCAAAAACAGTTTTCATTAAATGTTTGGTCAGTCGTATTTACACTTTCTTGATGAAAATCTACCGCCAATGCATCAAGACCTTCCTCTTTTATTAAGAAACCAGATGTGGCTAATGCACGATGGTGCGCCTCCACATTTTAGCTTACGGGTACGTGTATTTAAATCACAACTATCGCGATCGGTGGATAGGCCGCGAAGGAACGCAGTCATGGCCTCCCAGATCTCCCGACCTTAATAGTTTAGACTACTTTTTCTGGGGTCATCTGAAAAGTTTAGTGTACGCAGTGCCGATTCAAGCCGAAGAATAGTTACGAAATCGTATAATAGTAAGCTGCCAAACCATAAGAGACACCTCTGGAATGTTTGAAAATGTACGTCAGTCTATGCGAAGAAGAGTGGATGCTTGCATACGTGTGGGTGGAGGACACTTTCAACAACTATTGTAAATACATAATTTGGGTTCTTTATTTTGTTTGTATTTTCTTGTCTTGTTGTTTCGTTTTAGGTTTAAGATTTTGAATTTATCGTTTTACTAAATAAATCGCGATTTCTAAAATAACATTTTAAAAAATCAGAGGCGTACCGTTTTTTTTCTATCCAAACATTTAATATTATGCCTACGGAGGTCACTGGTTAAAGTAATTTTTGTCCTAAAAAAAGTGTTTCCACGCATGGTGGTTGTCTACAAAATGGCAACAAAATATCAAAAACCGTCTCAATGAACTTGGGGATAAAATTTTTTTGGTTTTAATTTTTTTACGTGAAAATGGTGCGTCATGCGAGAGTAAGCCTAGGGACCGAATTTTCTGTAAAATAAATGGAGATTTTAAAAATAATTTTAGTTTTCAGAAAAAACAGTGGCGTACCATATTTTCTTCAAAAATGTTTAGTTCAACCTCGTACGGACGTCATTGGCAAAGATTTTAAAACATTTTTTACATCAAACAATGCTCGTTAATGATTAATAGGTGTGTACAAAATTTTACAAAAATATCTGGAGTGATAAGAAAATTATAATAAAAAAGTAAATTTTTTCTTAAAACTGTAACACCCTGTAGCTCAAAAATTCAGAGGTTTACAGCATATGTTGATATTAAGTTTTCTTCTTAAAATGACCGAAAGATTTACACCCTTAAGTATCGGCATTCAATTAATAAACACCCTGTATATTTTAAATTCTTTAGTAATTATAACAGTATATAAACATATACAGGATGTTGGATAAATGTATACAAAACATTCAGAGGTAGTTTCTTTGGCAAATTTTCAGAAGGATAGATATATTTTTATAATTGGTAACTAAAAAATTACAGCCCTTGAAGGAAGGAACGAATTTTGGTAGGAACGGCATATTTAATACATTTTCTTATACCTTTAAATTTCTCAATGGAAGTAAGATTTTAAAGTAGTTTTTTATCTCTCACAGCAGCCTACTGAGATACAAAATTCATTTTGTTGTAAACAATACAGGTATAATCGATTATGTACAAAATGAAGACATTATCAGACTGATTGTACAAATATAATTTTTTAAAATACAACCTCCCAAATCATTAATTAGAAGAGAGTATGGAACCATTTTGAGTTTTTATACAATGTGGCAGCCAATAAAAAATTGTAACAGAAAAATATGGAGTGTGATGTAATTTAAATAACCAATATAACATTTCATGTGATAATTTTAACAATGTAGAGCAGATGTTGAAATTGATTGAAATATAGTAATTTGTCCAATATTAAGTAGTTCACTTTAAAAATGTGGGTCATCACAATCGATTTAGCGATTTATTTAGTCTTGTGAGGTGAATAAGAAATAAATAGTATTATATTGCCAGCAAAAATATCCAGGGTGAAATAGTTCAAAATCATTAATTTTTAAAGCAACTTCTATACTACTGATACATTTAAATTTTTAAATATTACGCATTGTATCTAAATGCATTTACAAGAATAAATTCCCATAATTTTTTCCATGAAATAAAATTATTTTCGATTTGTTGAACTTGTGGTGAAGTAAGCAAATTTTACATTTAAAAAATGGTAATTCGAAAATAAGTTAATTTTAGAATAGAAATGAAAGGGCGGTCAAAATTATAAAGTATTATAAAATATTACAATCTCCTTTCTGTATCTCGAAAACAAAATATTCAGTTTCTCTTACTTTGACCAAAGTTCATGCTTTGACCTAAGGAATATCCTAAATTGTGTACACATAGGTATGACTTACCCAGAATACATGCAGATTGTCTCGAATAACCCTAATTCAAATCTCATCTGACAGAATTCTTCAAAATAAAAAACGTCCCTATAAGTCTGGGAAGAAAAATACTTATTTTTTGAGATCTAGTGTTTAGTTGATATTGAGAATGTTTTCACTACAAGCAACAAAAACCTTTTTGCCATTTTTAACGGGGATGTAAAATAAAAAATAAATAATTATTATGTAGCAGATATTCAAATCCAATAGTTTTTCTACAAATATATTTCCAAAAATAAATATACAAATAAAATACAACAGAACTGTATTACGAAATTGCGATCTCTAGTACGCTCGCCGCCACATAAAAGTTTCCCACTCAAATCAGCATTATATATTTTTTAAATTAAGTCACACATGGGTCTAAATAAAAACAATTATTGACGCGTATTTTCACGGTCAAATCATTGATGTATCCCAAAATTCTTATTTATAGTCCACAGGCTTACCTCTAAAAGTAGTATTATGTTGGAAACCTTTATGTTGCGGCCACTGTACGTTTAAGGCCAAGTAAAATTTTTTGTTTTTGTATGATTTAGTGAAGTAATCAATAGTAATTTTCGTAAATATCGTACAAGCTACAAAATTGCATTATCACTTATTAAATATGGTGAAAGTAGACTGAAACAGTTGTGCATCGAAGTGCGAAAATAATAAAATCATTTGATAGGTAAATTGTACATAACAGTTATATGAAACTATTATCTTCCATTCGTTAAATTGAACATTTTAGTAAGTCTAGATCGGTGTGCTCGATCCCCAGACCTTAACCATTCAAATATAAGTTAAATATAGTTGCGGCAAGGATTCAGACGACTTACGCCATAGGAACAAATGAATAATTCATTAAATTTTCATCAAAATATTTAAGAAACTGCAACGGAGAATAATAAAACTCTATACTATCCTAAAGGTTTGCATATATTGTACTAAATTACAAAAAATGATTGTTTTAATGCGACAAACTATCGAACATTATCTAAGTTGTCTAAATTCTTGTCGCAACTATAGCTACATATTTATCACTTTATCCAGTTATCCAGTAAAATACAGGGTGCTAACGATAAATTGGTCAAGCTTCACTGAAATTATATCGATTTAAACCTCAATAAGAGAGTTACAGGGTTAATAACTTAATATATATATTTTTTTATCTCTCTTAACTCACATACAGGAAAAGATTATTTGATAATATTTGGACGGTTATATTTTTCTAACATAAACTATTTATCTATGCACTCATGAATTAAAACTATAATCCAGTGGCGTAGTTACTGGGTAAGCAGTGTGTATTTAAAGAAGAAGTACACCACTGACATATCTAAAATTCGAATTTTTAGAATTTCCTATCAATATTTGTTAAAAGTTTTCCACTAAAGTGATAGGTGCTGAGATAATTAAGGTTGTTAAATACGCTTAGCGTTATTAGCAATTTAAAACAAGCAATAAACATACTAATTACAACAATTAAACTATAAAGTAAATAAGTCGCACTTTCAGCTATTTATTGTAACGAACAATTACAGTATCCTAGCAACGACATTTTATGAAGTAAGTTGTCAAAACAAACATTTGTAACACCCTGTAGGTAACTCGTTGTTGTAGATCGATATAATGGCCAAACATATCATTAACACTGTATAAAAATTGTCAAATTAAATATTTTTTCACTAATAAGCGAGTTCTCAAATCATAAAATCTGTTGCACAATTTACAATTTTTTATTATTATTCTAATGTTAACACCTAAAAAGAGAGTTTTTCCTTAGAAACCTCTTGATATTGTTTCATTGAAACGGTTTTTCTGATATTAACTGCTCTGTTGTTATCAATGTTAGACGACATTGATTTATTACTTTTAGCTTTATACAGTTTTTCTTTACAATTTAATATCGCCAAATTAAATTGGATGTAATTTTCAATTAATTTAATAAATTGGACTGGCTTCAATGCTCTTAAAAGTATATCATCTTGGAGACAGTTGGAAGTATTAATTTTGTACACAAAACAAAAGCCTTAGAAGCAGGCGATATCTTATTTCCTCCCCTGAAAAATTAATGACTTCTTTATGTTAAAAGGCGGGATTCTTACTAGAATTTAGGGACTCGGAAAAAATATATTTTCAGATATGGGATAGTATTAGTTATTATTAATATTAACTTGGTATTATTATTAAATTGATCTATGACATTACAATGGCTTTGTAAAAAAGGAAAGGAAGGAAGAACTGTTTTTACATTATTTATAAAACAATGTTGAAAGGTATTCATATTTCTGCACTGCATGTGGAGAGCTCTAGTTAATAAAAAAATTGGAAATCGATATTTCTGGAAGCAACAATGACCTGTTCAAGATGTTTGTATTAAAACCTCGATGGTACAAGTGGTAAACGAGTATCAGTGATTAAGTTGTTCATCTAATCAATGTACAATATACAATATGCAAGTTTGTGATAAAATCATTATTTTAAATGCATGGGCATCGATTTAAAGTCCTTTTAGGTGTGGCCAGGATTTAATGATAGAGAGTGTCATCGACAGCTGTCCATAGAGAGAGGGTAGTGAATGAAATGAATTTTAACTCATGGTCCTATACATATCTGTTGAGAACTGCAAACTGAAGCGATTAAGACCGCATTGAACTCTAACATCTGTGGTTAAAAATGTGTGAATATTTTCACTTAAATTTACTTGTTTGAAAATATATGGAACTTTAACATTTGATATACTAATAAATGACTTATTTATTGTTTATATTGTAGTAGGTAACAAATCAATAGAAAACCAAAAACAATATCTAGTGACATTGAATACAGCCGTCATTTCAGACTAATGTCTCGACCAGAATTGTATTACATCTGGAAAACCTGTAGCAAACATCCAAGTTTAATCATCAGCGACGCTACTAGACTTATTTATACCGGTTTCAAGCTCTCATCAGTATCCCAACCGACGACCAATCTCGGCTGTTCTGTTATAGCCGACAGATGGACATTAGTACGCGATACGTAGTACGTGTCTACATCTAGTGATTAAAGACTGACTACTCAATGCATGGGCTGAAAATGGCCACAATAAAAAGTGACCATTGAAAGCTCCGATCTGTATTGCCCACAGCGATTGCGACAATTCTCAAAAAAAAAAATTTCAAGAAACAACTACTCTGCTGGCAAATGCCCTGACCAATATTGAATTACACCTAAAAACCTATAGTAAACAGCCAGAATATATTCGCTTTAGTCAGTGACAGAATTAGCTTCCAGCCACCATGTATTTTTATACACAATAGATCTGCCAGTTAAAAGAGAGGTTGAAGATCGCCGAAAACAGTGCCGAGTATACGCATTTGAATTAGGCATTTTAAAAGATCGTGGAATCAGCTTTGGTACATTGCTAATAGTATTTAAACCAACAGGTGGTTTGGTACTGGCTATATATCAACGAAAGAAGCGAAAATGATCACATTTTTTTTCTTAATTTGATATATTTACAAGTTCTACTTGCATCAATATTTTCAGATGTTACGAAAAACTCTCTGGGCCTTTGTTTTGGTATTGGGTATCATAACTTGGAAGCACAGTGCTTCATCTTTCACATGTTCTGTAGAACGTGGTGAGTTTTTTCCGCCAACATGCGTTCAGCAAACCAATAATCAACATCTGCATTCATTAGACATCTAGATATTTCTTTATTTGATAATAACCCTATTTTTTTAGGTTTATACCCTTCTGATTTTTGCTTCAGAAGTGCAATTAAATTTTTAAGTAAGAAGAATATCACTAGATAGTAAGATCGCTAGATGGCGATATTCTTCTAAAGTGAAACTACTTTTCTTATCATTAATTAATAGCACCAAAAAGATGAAGGCTTCTGTATTTTGCTTAATTCGTCAAAATACGCTAATAATGCTTTCTCGCTAGTTATGATAAATATATTTTTTTCTCTACACCATTTTCCATAACAACCAAATGCTTGCTCGTATTTCTTCAATGATTTCCATGGACGAGACGAGACGAGAAACAACATTGGAAGTTTCATTCTCAATATCTGTTGGCAAATCATCACTTGAACTCGTATTTAATACGATGATTATATAAAAACTGTTTACAGGCCTTTTAGGCCCAGACCTGTGTTATTCTCCTCCACTCCATTCTGTTCTTCGCCTTTCTTTTCTAATCCGTTACATTTCTCTCCCTTAGATCTATTGCCACTGCCTCTCTCCATCGCTTCCTCGGTCTGCCTATTTTTTTCTTGTAGTTTGGTTTACTCCCTACTATTTTCTTAACTGCCCTTTCATCTTCCATACGTTCTAGATGCCCTAGCCACTGCACTCTTCTGGTTTTTACAAATTCGTCTATTGTTGGTACCTGGTACATTATATATATATTTCCTCATTATTTCTTCTTACATAGCCTTCCTCCGTCTTTTTACCTCCTAAAATTCTTAAGATCTTCCTTTCCCACCTTAAAAGGTTTTCTCTTGACTTCTTATTGAGAATCCAGGTTTCACTACCATACAGTGCTGTCGGTCGCAAAATTGTTTTATACGTTCTAAATTTTACACCTCTGGACAAATTTTTTGATTTCAATAAGTGGTTGACTGCTGCCAAACTTCTGTTTGCTTTTATTATTCTCCTATTGATTTCTTGTTCCTCATCACAGTTCGCTGTTATTAGCGCCCCCAAATTGTTTCAAAATTTTACTTAGTTTATTCCTTTTGATCGAATCGTATGCTCTCCTGAAATCCACAAATAAAACCATTGTTTTAATCCCATACTCATAGCATGTAGTCAGAATTTCGTTCACCATGAAGATTTGGTACACAATGATTGCGAGAAATAATTCAATGACAGCTATGTCTATGCCCGTTGCTACGGTAACTTCTTTTTAATAAGACGATATTTACATTATGTCGGTCTAGAATATGAATTATGCATAATAATGCTAATTATTAATAATAATAATAACCTCGACAGTTGTGGATAAGACGTTGTATGCATTACGTGGGATACACATTATTACCGCACTTATGTGATTATAGGACTCAGTCTATGGCTTCGTCGTAAAAACTTGCATAAGCAAGATAATAAAGTCTATATTATTACGTAAATAATAATAATGCTATTATGATATAGCAAACTTAATTAATGGAACTTGTGTCAGTCCTGCTTCATTTAACGTCACTACGTTAGCTTCTTTTGAAAAGGACAACTACGAGGTGTGTAAATTATGTAATGAGACTCGCAACGTAGCGTTCGATGTGGCAACACTGGGGGCTACCGGTTTCGCGGGAACGTGAGTGAACATGTGATGCTCTGTTAGTACGAGTTTGATCACGGCGGAGTCAGTCTGCTGTCCGTAATTTTTTTTTTGCCTGAGTAGTTTCGTCTACTGCGTTCTGAAAATGAGTGATATCAATGTCGAACAACGTTTTGCTTCAGACTTGGTAACAGTGCGGCAGAAACATTTGCAAAGCTTCAGAAGGTCTATGGAGAACATGTTTTCTCAAGGGCGCAGGTTTTTAGGTGGTTTAAGGCATTTTCACAAGGACGGGACCAGATCGAAAATGAACCTCGCAGCGGTAGGTCTGCATCTGCACCAACGGACAACAATGTTGCCAGAATTCGGGATCTTGTGCTTTCTAATCGTCGTTTAACGGTCAGAATGATCGGGGAACGGTTGAATTTAACTCACACTACCGTTCATCAGGTGTTGACCAATGAATTAAGGAAAAAGCCTTTCGCAGGAACAAAAGAACACCAGAAGGGACTCATGCCTTTATATTTTTAGGAGACTCAAAAATGAACCGAATTTTTTACAACGTGTCATTACCGCTGACGAGTTTTGGACAGTATGACTCTGAACGAAGAGTCAAAGCCAGGAATGGCACACTGCAAGCTCACCAAGGCAGAAAAAGGCAAGAATGAGCAAATCAAAGATTAAAAAAATGTTGATTTGCTTTTTCGATAGCCAAGGAGTTCGTCCACAAAGAGTTTGTGCCGCAAGGCCAAACAGTCAATCAACAGTTTTACCGAGAAATTCTTGAAAGACTCCAAAAAAGGGTCATGCGTGTGAGACCAAACATCAAGAACAGCTGGGGCTGCTTCATGACAATGCGCCTTGTCACACTGCATTTTCAGTTCGTGAGTTCCTGACAAATAAAGACATCCCTGTGGCTCCTCCGTCCCCGTATTCACCCGACTTGAGTCCTTGTGACTTTTTTCTCTTTCCACCATTGAAAAATCACCTTAAAGGACATCGCTTTGGCACACTAGAAGACATCCAAACTGTCGTAACCGACCAGCTGAAGGCAATTTCAGTATCCAAGTTCCAGCACTGCTATGAAGAGTGGACAAATCGTCTCCATCGGTGTGTGGCTTCCCAAGACACTTAATTTGAAGGTGATAATGTAGAATTCTAATTTACATTGAATAAAAACAATATAAAAAATCAATCTCATTACTTAATTTACACACCTCGTAGGTGTTATAATTTGCTAGTGTATATTTTTATATTTTGCACTTTTCATACGTTGCAAATTAAATTCTTTTGAATAAGATAAACGGTATTTTAGGCAAGTCTAAAGTTTCATAGTGGGTTTACTTTGAAAAAACCTAGTCGGAGAACAATAAGGACAGTTTAAAAATCTTGAGCGAAGGCAACAACCGCATATTGTTACCTAGGCCGCGGCAGAACAATCCAGAAAACCATAGTAGATTGAATCTGATCAATTATACAGGTTCTTCGTTCCTTCGTTGCACACTGACAACTACATTTTCACTCATTCGACATAAATTCCTTTATTTAATTACTATAAAACATTTAAAAATAAAAATTACTCACTAAAACTGCTAAAAATGAACCATAACGTAGAATTTTGCTAGTCGCATACTCTCCAAACATGAAAGAACACTGGACAAAGATTAGAATATAATATTATTATAATCCAAAGGTCCAAGAAAAGATTTATAAGAACACCGCAAACATCTCGGCATGTTATAGTTTACAATAGTACTAATTATTTTATGCAAGCATCGTTAATTTTTGTTAATATTGTTGTTATTATTAAACACCTTTTAAAAAAAAGGCAAAGAAAGGAGAGGTGGCCGCAAGTACAAAAATATTAGCAATGACAAGAAAATTATTCAATTATAAACGGCATTTTTAATTAATTTTGTTAACCTTTTTTTTAATTATTATCCTTAAGAATTTGAATGTTATGGGGTATTTTATTAATAAATTTGATTGCTCAATAATTAGTAGCGACTTGTGTTTTACCGAATCTTAGAAATTTAATGCACAAGTGTGCGCTATTTCGGATATTATATGAGTGAATTCCACTTCTGCCCTCGAATCTATGAGTATTGTTTTTTATATTAATAAGACACTGAAACAAGTACATACAGGGTACAGATAAAATATTTAAATTTATATACTGGTTAACCAGGTTAGATATGATTCTTATAATTTTTCGTTGTAGACTAAATACTTTTTTCATAGACGGGGCGTGGCTCTATACTAAAATAGCATAAGTTATAACGTATTAGATATAGCTATGACAAACCATCAGCAAACTTGATATTGACACTTTATATTTGAGACTCCGGAGGAGATAGGTATGTTTAGATATTTTGGAACACAAATAATTAACATGTTGATCCAATGTCAATTTACGATCAAGATGAAGACATAAACTGGATTATCCCAGTTTTCCAAATTTCGGAGGCTGAAAATCATAGTTTCGGTTTTTGAAGTATTCAAACTCAGTTTGTTGCTGGTAAATCAGTTTTCAATAAATGTATATGAATCATAAGTTGATGTAATTAATCATGATTAATTTAAATTAGTTCTTGCCATATTAGTATCATCTGCAAAGAGTATACTCATAGTATCATGAGGTAAGCAATTAGGAAAATCATTAACATACATTAAAAATAATAGTGGACCCAGTATGGAACCTTGAGGAACTCCATATTTAATATTCTTTGTAGATGATATCTACTACGTACTGAAATCTATTGCTCAGTTATGATCCCAATAAATCTGCACTATATGATGAAAAACAATAATTATGTAGCTTGTGTAAAAGAATTTTGTGTGATACACAATCGAAAGCTTTTGAACTGACCAGCAACAAATTTCCCTTCTTCAAAACTATTATTTATAGTTGATGTTAAACAGTCTATGGCTAATGTGGTCAATAGATTACTTCGAAATTCGAATTATTGTGGATTGAAAAGTCTATTGGTTTCAAAATAATTAGTCATTTGTATTTTTAAAATAGTTCATATATTTTAGCCATATAAGATTACAGAAATATGCCTAAAATTCACGTATATAATAATTTATTAAATCAGTGCAAGATATTAATATTGGATCAATTATAGACTTTAGAGTTTTTGTTGAAATATTATATACATCCAAACATGATTTACTCTCTAAACTCTTAATATCAATTACCTCCCAAGAGGACACTTCAGACAAGGAAAAGGTATTCTCAGGACGGAGTATTTGAAGGTAATTATTATAATCGGCGTTATTTATTTATAAAACTCCCAACTACTTTCAATATGCAATATCATAATGCAGCCCACAGCTTAAATTCCTAGAAACTAAATAACAGGAAAAAATAGAGGATTATATGCATGTATGGCCGTACAAGATCGTATTAATTGTTTAATAATAAACCAGATTAGGAAATGCAATTTATGTTCAAGTCTAGTTATGGTTAAATCTGACGTCAAAATTAATGACAGAGCTCCACGCCAAAGTCTGCTAGATAGTTAGTGGGATATAAATGGTATTATGTGTCACATCTTATTGTTAACCGAACACTCACTTGCTCTATTCTAACATTCCTCATTATAGCACTGTCGCAGGAGATTATCCGCATTTCCTCTAATACACCGCAGACTTCCGCAAGGTCCGAAAGCGGCATGTTTAGGGCCAAGGGAGTCGTTAGTCTTAGTCAGAAGTTTTGTGTAATTGATGTTTTTGCGGTTGTTCAGATAAATTGTTTCTTCAATGTAAGCCAGCCACCTGATGTAATAGGTTGAACTAATTAAATGTTTCCAGCTTAAAATATATCGATGGCATTAATTTTCCAATAATTTATGATTTAGGAAAAGGTTTGAAATTATTTTCATTATTCAGAAGCAAAAAGGTCGTAGCACACACATGTTGGAATATAATATGTTCCTTACTAAATTACGCAGCCATATACAAGATATGGCGCCTATAAATTATAATGCAGTTTTTTTAAAATGTTTGGAATATGAGTGCCTTAATTTTGCCATATGATAAGTTGTACTAAATAAAACATATTCGACAATTTTTTTTCTCTGACCAACAGTAACAGAATTATGACAGCAAACAGGTCTTGAATATGCGACAACGTCGCTCATATACTATCTTAGGATTGTTATGTATTTATACATAATAATTAAAATGGGTATACCTAAACATAGGTACTTACAATGTGAATGGTTTTCTTATAGCTCTTTTCAGAACACATAATAGTTACAAGTGTTTAAAATGAGTTATGTCCCTTGCAAGAAGCAGGGAGTTTTGTCTATATTCATTCACGTGCAACCGGTTATGGTTACTATAAATTGCTCCATTTTTGTTTATGTATACTCACAAACATCAAAGATAAACTAAAGAAAAATTAAACGTACTAGTTATACGCACTACTAAGACCAATATTACTTTTAGATGATCCGCAGCAGCCTGGCACTGTAGCGTTGTCAAACGTTACAGTTTTAACGAGTTTCTCGGAAACTTCGATTTTTACGTATTTTCATGTAAATTAACATTTTGAAAAAAACTAGATATTAAGCATTATTTTGCATACAAAGTTTAACATTCCTTAACTAATCACTTTAGAACTTGTCACAGATCCATAAGATATACAGGGTGGCTTAAAGTTGAAAAAAGTTGCGCCTTTTGATGGCGATTAATCTAAACTAAACTTTTTCTTCCTCCCACTCGCAGACATGATGTCTTCAAATCGAGCTTTATAGATTTTATAGACAAACGACATCGTTCTAGTCTAGGAGTTTTTCGTATTTTCTGTATCATATTGAAAATAACGCTGTCAAAGACCATTTTAATTTTTTATTACTATGGTATAAACCAAACTTCCCATGTGATCACATTATTTAAGTCAAAGTAATATACAGCGTCCAATGATACATTTGAAGTTGCTGAAATATAAAACAGTACTATAATTACTTTACTCGATATTCAAAGAAACTTGCAATTATTAGAGAAGAGATAAATGAACACTGCCAGTGTCAAAAGAAAAAATGTTATTATGTGTCTGAGAAAAAATTCAAAATTCGACACTCCCTTTGTGAATTTCGACAGGCCTCTTCGTAAAATAATAAGGTTATCAATATATTCAGTGTTGTTCAATGTAATTGTAATGGACCCACTTAGTAGTGATGTCACATACGCCAAATAATAGGCAACCGACAGTACACAATGCCATACATTTTTCAATATTTTACTGGATCTATTTCCGACCTTATGTACATTGGACATAAGTGCCAAAAATTTTATGTTTTGTCATGCAAACTAAAAGAGAATTATGGAATTTCTATATACATATTTAAATTTGTAAAACAATATGGATTTTTAAACAATTAATAAAATAAAATAGCGTCTAGTGCTAGTGAAGATAATATCATGTAAGCAAAGTAGCCTCGCAACAGGATGTCATTCAATAAAAATATGGTTATTGGTCAACTTTGTGATGTTGTGAAGATTAAACTAGAACTAGAATATATTAATGACAGTGATGATGATGACACATGAATAAGATCGGAGTACCTCACGCGTTCGAAATCCTGTGTGTTCGAAGTGCTACGTAACCGAAAGTCTACGAGCCCGAATACCTTCCTGTTCGAATAGAGATGTGCGCGCTCCCGGCTGACTGGAGGAGAGAGAAGACCACGATGCAATTCGCCTGGATGATTCGTTCCCGCGGTAAGAAGATAACACAACGGTTTTCACAGGTATCACTTTCCACAGTTTTAGAAACATTATTAATTGATTACCAAAATGCAGCCTTTTGTTAAAATGTTTCCACACGTTTAATTATTATTATATGTACTTACTTGTGACTTTATTTCATGTGCTAAATACTATCTACGTATTTACTTGGTATGCATGCAGTAGTCAGCTATAAAAGTACTATTTTTTGTATGTTTCAACTGTAAAAAAGTAAATAAAAATTGTGTTATCTTCTTACCGCGAGAACGAATCATCCAGGCGAATTGCATCGTGGTCTTCTCTCTCCGCCAGTCAGCCGGGAGCGCGCACATCTCTATTCGAACAGGCAGGTATTCGGGCTCGTAGGCTTTCAGTCACGTAGCACTTCGAACACACAGGATTTCGAACGCGTGAGATGCACCCAATAAGATATCACCTGCGTATGAGGCTATTCTTTTCGATCATGCGCATTAGGGTTATCATGACCAATGCTAAAATGTTGGAATATTCTTTTTTGTCGTCTTATAGAATAAGCCGATGAGAGATACGATACGAGGCAAAGATGGAAGATGTCAGAAAAGTTATATAGTGCTCTAGCGTGACCCCTTAATTGCAGTATCTACTTGACACAATAATTTTGAAATGAATAAATTAACACATTGGAATTAACGCGCAGTATCAGAACTACCTCTAGCGGCCATTCAGTATTCCATGCCAGACTGAAAAGAAGCATTCTATATTGCCGTAGAAACCACTGAAAGCTAGCGATCTGTATTGTGAATCGGCGATAACGATATGTTGCAAACACGGAATTCCAAGAAACAACTACTCTGCTCGCTAATGCCCCAACCAGCATTGAATTATACCTGGAAAACCTATAGCAATAGCTAAAGTTATTTGTCGGTGGTCTACCAGACATATACCGGTTTCGAGGTTATTAGCTCTCATCAGTATGTATTGAGGTGACCGACGAACAACTTTAGTTGTTTTATCTAACCCGACACTAGGGATCGTAGTAACGCGCAGCAGCAGAGCAACCTCTAGCGGCTATACGCTACTCCATGCCGGATTGAAATGTCACAGACAAGTTCTACATCGCCGTAGAAACCATTGTAAGCTAGCAACCTCTATCTATTGTTACTCACCTATGGCATACCGATGAGAGCTAATAAGCTCGAAACCGGTATATGTCTGGTAGGCAGCCGACGAATGGCTTTAGCTGTTGCTATAGGTTTTCGAGGTATAATTCAATACTGGTCGGGGTATTAGCCCGCAGAGTTGTTGTTTCTTGGAATTCCGTGTTTGCAAATTGGAATTACTCTGTTTTAATACCTGTCCTGTCTTAAAAATATATTTTTAATTTTTATGTTTCCTAATTTAATATAAAAAAACACAACATTCTGTCAAAATTAAATTAGTTAAAGATTAAATTAATAATTCGGAATGCCTACATAAATAAGGGTTATTTTAAATGTTGAACATTGCAGTTATATGAAAAGTTGTTATTCATAAGCTGCTTCCAACAAATATCTATGTATTTGTGAATAAATCGAAAACGATGAGGCACCGATTTAATTCAAAGTGTTTATTCAATTTTGAGTACAGTCTCGTTAGATTGGTATGAGATCCGTTATATTCCAATGAATAATATTATGTATTTTCCATAGAAAGCAGATTAAATAAAAAGTCAGAAAGCAGATTTAAATTTACAGCGAAGAGAAGGTTTGGTCGGCATTCCAAATTGAGAAAGGTAGTTATTTATTTATCTCTCGACAAGGATATCTTTATCGATTTTATTCTTTACGTTTGATGCAAATAAATTTACAAAAATATTTTGTCAATATCACTTTAAAATTTTTGCCGGTACCACATATATTAAAATTAATAATAAATGAAATATAAGGTTTAAAACAGTACCGTAAACCGGGTCTACTTCGACAAGATTATTGAATGATTTGTATGCTGCAAATCCTCATAATTTTGGGCCTACATTTTATATGCGCAGACACAATGCGTTGATTGTCCTTCATACATCGTATATATGGAAATTAATCAATATACAAATCGAATACTTCCTATTTTATAATTGAATCGTTTATTTCAGAATGGGACTAACTAACATTTTCGACATTTTTGAGTTTTTCAGCTCGTTACATTGTTTTAAGGTAAATGCATCTTTTAGTGCAAAAAGAGACCATCTTCCGTAAATACAGTGCCCGTAAATTCAACCTAATTTTGAGTATTTATTTAAGAAAGGTACCAAGTACATAGTTGGTCAAGATAAAGTTCCAATATTGGAAAGAAAAATAACGGATATCGGTAAAGCGATGTCATACATTCCAGAGGAATATCACCCATTCTACCAAGAAATTTTGGAATGCCCTACAAGTTTCCACAAAGAAAGCGATTGCATTACAAGCTTAATACAAATTATGTTACAGTTTTCAATAAATCTTTAATGTTTAAACATTATTATGTTTAATATTTCAGTGATAACGCCAAGTTGATTCCTTAAAAAATATATATTTTCCATTTATTTGAGAAAGGTACTAACTGCATTTTTTTGTAATCTAATTTTTTCCGTCATTATCAAAAAAAAAACCTGTTTTAACATAAAAAACATCTAAGCAACTCTATCTTGAATTGATTATGTAAAAAATAGCATTATCACATGTTATTAAACTACAAATAAGTTTTTACTCATTTTCTCAAAACAAAATATTAGTTAATACCTTTCTGAAATAAACGATTCAAATATTTTTAAGGCCATGACATTGACGCGCACACTATATCGTCATCAACGAAAGACGGAAATTTGTATTTTTTTTTAAATGGTGCCACTTTTTGCAATAGATATTCAAGAGCATGAAGGGCCGTTTGAACCGATAAAATATAAGCCTGGTTCTGCAATAAACCGCGCTTAAATTAAAAATTAACCGCTTGTTAAACCACGCTTTAACTTATCCAAGTGAAGCTTTTCTTAAGCCGCCAAAATTGGAGGCTTAACATTTTAAAGCTTTGCTTTGCCATCACTGAACCTAGCTTTATGCGTGGTCTTGTATCTACTTTCACATATAGGTATATATTTTTAAATTATTTCATGAAATTATTATAAAATAGATTTTGATGAAATGGGGAGGATGATTTAGACATTCCAGAAACTTTTGAATTTGGGTTTTCTCGACATTGGCACTGGTATTAAATGTGTAATCCACTTGAGGAATTAAACGAATGACATTTTTCATAAGATACAGATTTTAAAAGTACAGCACAATGTTTTTTTTTACTTCTGTTTCTATATTTAAGAAATGTGGCTCATTTGTCTGAACAATTTATTAAAATGCCTGATCAGAATGTAGTTGTAAAAGGAAACAGTAAATAATAATATAGGAAGATTTGCAAAAATTATAAAAGCAGTGGACAGTACCCACATTCGCAAATAATTACCAGGCCAGTATAATGTTATGTATGTACCGACAACGTGTAATGATTATAAAATTTTGGAACATGATTTAATTCGCAAACGCATTTAATTGTACCAAAATAATTGATTGCCTCACTCTTATTGTTAAATTAAACATAAATTCTTTGGTAAAGTACCTACTTTTGTGTTTACATAAAATATACTTAAATCTATTCCACAACATATATACAGGGTGTCCCAAAATAAAAGGCCATACCACTAACCACATATTTTTTGGACAAACATAATGCGACTTTCCTTATGTCATTATTTGTTTGGACGTCCCTGTTTCAATATACAGGGTGTTAAAGTTAAAAAATTATTTTTGTTAATAATCCCATTGTAAGATACACACTTGAAATTTTGCACGTACTTTTATCTTATTCCGGCACACTTATCATGCAATTTTGGTTTAAAAAATCGAAGGGCGTATAGTGGTAACTGAGGGTTGCACTACCCTTTATCCCCTCCAATTATTTCTAAGTACGCTTATGCAACTTTTTCTTGAAAAATCAACCGTAGAATTTTCTTCTGATCATTTTATTTCTTTTGTAATTTTTTGTTTAAATGCTCCGTTTTGGAGAAAAACCACATGCATTGATGCGTTACAAATATGTCTTAGCGGCCGATGAATGCCAGGAAAAAATAGTGAGGTCCCTTATCCCAACAGATCACATCATAAAAGGAAGATTTTCTTAAATTTGGGACGACATCTCCGTGAAACCGGAAAGTTTATGGATCAGAAGTTCGGAATTTACGGCCTACATAGAAAATTAAACCCTTAACAAGAAGAACAAATCTTAGCACTGGTAGAAGAACAGCCACGTATGGACGGATTTGAATCCCCATGCAACCATTGTAGAACACCATCAATTCACATTCAGGGTTCACGTCTGGGCGAGAATAGTGGATAATATTCTTTTGGTTCTCCTTTTCATACAAAATAATTTACTTTCAGCATAATTTTAAAATTTTCTGCAAAATGAATTCCGAAATGTTTGACATGATTTACCTGTTATCGTACGGGACGGTATGTGGATGCAGTTTGACGGTGCTCCACCCCATTATGGTAGAAACGCCCGGCAGTATTTAAATACCCATCTATTTCTTAATCGTTGGATTGGTCGAGGACAAGACGCACCTATTCAATGGCCACCACGATCTCCTGACCTTAATTAATTGGATTTTTTTTCTGGGGTGCTATGAAAAATATGGTTTATGCTGCAGAAATAAACGACATTAACCATCTCAGAGAGAGAATAGTAATGGCAACAGATGAACTTAGGCAAAAGGACAATATCTATCCAAAGATAATGTTTTTGCTACTTAAAAGGGTACATACATGTGTTAATGAGTAGCGTGGGCAAGTAGAACATGTATTAAATTTGTAGTAATTAATTATTTTATTTAATGTTATTTAGGGCTATTATTCTTTGGTTGATAAGAGAACTGTATTACAGATTTTAATGCCATATTATTTTTTCAATTCATAAGTAAGTATTCTTCATTTCATAAAATTTAGAATTATTCATTTTGTTTGAATTAGCAAATATTCATTCAGTAAGTATTACGATTTGCTAAGATGCCAAAGTACTGTAAAGATAGGTATACCCACAAAATTTCAGTTTCATTTGAAAATGATTGTGAATTAAAGAATTATGGGCACTACAAATTGCCGTTTTTCTCCCAGACGGAGCACTTAAACAAAAAATTACAAAAGAGATAAAATGATCAGAAGAAAATCCTACGTGATTTTTCAAGAAAAAACTGCATATGCGTACTTAGAAATAATTGGAGGGAAGGGTACTGCATCCCTCAGTTACCTTCATTAACAAAAATAGTTTTTAAAATGCAACTTTAACACCCTGTATATTGAAACAGGTACGTCCCAATAAAAAATGGCATAAGGAAAGTCGCATTATTTTTGTCCAAAGAATATGTGGTTAATGGTATGGCCTTCTATTTTGGGATACCATGTATAATACGCTATGGTATATGGTATAAACTATATAAAAAATTCCAAGTTAGTATACTCAAGACAATTGGTTTACTGATTTAATTATTACTCTTTTATTGCAAACCATAAAGAATAAATCAGAATAATTAAAGAGACAATTCGGAATAGATAATAAAATCTATCTTTCTATTAAGGATTTAAGGTTATAAAACGAAATTAGACGCGAACCACACGGACTAATCTCCGCATAGATACATGTGAAGAATAAAATCATACTTAAATATTTAAGCGAGCTTGATAAAGCCAGCTTTATATATTTTTCTATGCAAACGGTCCTAAGTCCTATTGGCACATAGCTGTTGAAATAAGCTGTTGCCTATGTATTTCAGAAATTTATGCTGCCACCAATAGTCTAGTCTATATTTTTTATGCTTTTTAGAATTTAAAAGTAATAACATAACATTAGCATAAAAAAAGAAATTGTTCGTCATTTAATGAGACATTTAATATTAACCTTTTTTAATGTGAACATTTTGTCATACTTCAGGCATAGATGCACATACAAGTAACCAAGTTAATTATTGATGTGCTGATGCACAGTATGTACATGGATGAATATTAATATAAATCTAGATCCTTGCGCCCAGTCTAAACATAACGTAACAGAAATAATCTTGTGGATGAGTAGAAATTATTTACTAGGCTCATTTCGTACTTCAATCGTTTCTTGCATATCTTCTTCTTTATAGTGCCTGTATCAGAACCATCAACTTTATTTTTTAAGTTTCTGACAATTTTGAAGAAAATTAAGCCACTAAGACAGCCTAAGAAAGATATGCAATAAATTATAGTTTAAAAAAACTGAAAAACACGCTTTAATATTATTATTACTATTAAAGCGTGTTTTTTTAGTTTTTTAAACTATAATTTATTTTCTTAATTTTTAGTCTCAAAACAATATCAAAAGTAATTATAATCAAGAGCCTTGATTTTTTTTTCTTATTTTTGACAATAAATCTAAATTCATTTCATTCATGGAACTTTTTCTGTTAACTTCGAGCAATCAAGTTCTTCTATACGAATACCATTTCGTGACCTTCGAAAATATTTATTTGAATTGTTTTTTAAATTATCAAATTTTCATTTATTTCTAAAATTTTTTAATTTTAATTTTATTATATAATTCCAAAGTCCTAAATTATTTACAAAATTTTGTATTTCAAATTTTTGTTTAAATTTTAAATGTAAATTTTTTTCAAAAATTTGTATTTCAAAACTTTTCAAAATTTTTTTATAAATTTTGAATTTTGGAACTCTAAAATTTTATATTTTGAATTTTCTTTAAATTTTGAATTCTGTATTTTTTCGAAATTTTTTTTAATCAAAATTTATCGTTTCAAAAAGTTTTGAATTCAAATGAGTCAAAATAACATTTTTTCTTGACATTTTTCATTCTTTTTTTTTTCAAAATGTTTAAATTCAAAATTTCTGTTAAAACTCAGTTTCGTTTCCTTCTTGAAGTTTATTGATTTAAAATTAATTCAGAGACTTATTTTTTACTATTCCTATTACTTTTTCCCAAATCTCAAATTATTTCAAAAAAAACTTAGAAGTGGTCTATTATAATAAGTTTGACTTAATAAAAATATATGTATGAAATTTCCGTAACGACATCTATCGTATCATAATCGTACCATTAATTTTCATTGAATATACTCTAGTAGATGGTAGATTTACCATCGTTCTATGGATTGTATACACTTAACCTGCAAACTAATCTAAATAGTTTCTTTTTATTCTGATGATCCTAGTCAGGACATTAGAACAAAGTTATGAAATAATTGTATTGTCATGAGTCCTTGACCCCTGTGCAAATTTTCAAGCTGATCAGACTTCTTGAAATTGGTGAAAATACATACATACATACAGGTGAAGCTAATAAAAGCGTGTTAAAAAGCAATTGGAGCAATATGCAATAAGTCATGTAAAAAGTTTCTAAACGTTATATAATATTGTTCAATTTGTACTCGATTCGCATGTGCTGGCTTACTATGATGCATCTAAGGACCTTATTGTCCACTTTGACTCAAAATTAAGCCTAGCGCCCTATATCGAGCCCACAATATCTGATTCAATTAAAGTGCTTGGATTAATAATTCCGAATTTATGTGATAAACATCATTTGTTTAATAATAATAATAATATTACCCCTCATTCTAATCACAGGGATTAGCCCAGAAGTCGGAGACTTGTGCAGGAGAGGGGGCGGCATATTATTATTAAGCAGGTCGCATTTGCGCCCAGGAACGACTTACGTTGGTAGGCCCTAACCACTATTCAGTGCAGGAATGAGGGAAACCTGGAAAGCCTCATTAATTAGGGGGGTAGTCAAATATCAGCCGGTATTAATCTCTCACATTGACCCAAGCCAACATTCTTCCACCCTACCATACCCGCAGAGAGGGCGCCAAACCTCTCCACGAATATAACTTATATACGGTCTACCGGCAGTTGGGCTTGAACCAACACCGATCTAGTCACCTCGATTCAAGTACTGACGTCTTAAACCGCGCGACCACTGACCGACCCAATAAAGTAATATTTTTCTTCATTGTTTCACTTGTTTTGGATTATCCTGTAATTGGTTAATTTACTGTTGGACAAATACAGTACTATTATTATGATTACTTCATAATCACCTTAATGATCATTATGACCATTGTCATCAGTATCATGCCACTATCGCCATTATCAATAAATATTATTAGTATGAATATTATCATATTTATCATAATTTATTAATATATCAGGTATTATAGTGCCAACAGCTGTTTCACAATAAAATGCACTCAATAAATTTTGCATGTAAAAACGATAATTCAGTTACTTTACAAATTTGCTGCAATATATTATTCGATTATTAATAAATGCGTACAAAACTGACAACAATAACATGCAATATTAATTGAATTTTCAATTCATTTAGGTATATGTTTGAAACCTGAACATGAAATGAATTGAAATTTTTAAATTAAATAAATTATATTTGAGGTTTAATTATCAATAATGTATTTTCAGTAACGATCATATGTCGGAAGTTAAAAACGATATTAATAATACGTGTTTAAATCAAATAATAGAATATTTAAAAGCCTTCGATATAGAATAAGTAATTCTATAATTTTAGTTTTCCATGCAAAGTGCATCTACTTATTATAGTCAATTGAAAAGTTATATTTGGGATTGCATTTGAGTATTTTTGAATGACATCTGAGTATTTTTGTAGAGTGGTTTTCAACGAAGAATTTTTATTCTATACTTTTTTAACCCAAACTAATGAATATATCATTAGTTTGGGTTTTACAGCGCTGTGAAGTGAACACTAATTTTCCCTACTGATAAGTATTAAATTTATATCAATGATATGGCATAGTTTTTAATTATTTTTATAATAATAGTTTACATGATAAATGCAAAAACAATTTATCCCCTTTTTCCAAGATGGCACCCCTCACATTTAAACAATAAAATTGCGTTCTCTAAAAAATGCACGCTAAGGCCAAAAAAATGTAACATTTCAATGGACTATTAATTCTTTCGCATTTTATATTTTTATCGTTTTTGTTGAACCACATATTTTACATTTTACGTCATATTTTAATTGACCACTGTAAACTTAAACTTCAAATTGGTTTTAAAGATGCGGTGTTTTATGTCATCGTTGTAGTATAATTTATTATGCTCTTAATGTAAACTAGAAAAATTTACAAATAGTTACGAACATTTTTCTGAAATAAAAAGAAAATATCAATATACCTAGAAGATAATTTCACTATGAATTCCAAATAATCCAATAATTGACGCTCTAGTAATTAAATTAGGCCAATAGCATAGACCAAGTAATACACGTGTTAGGATCCGTTCTGATATTACTAATCAATGTGAGGCTTTACGTTATCGCTAAATCGCGATAGAGTTAAGGAGATTTCAATGGTAGCTAATAGCCACTAGATGTAGCTTGGTCACATTTCGCATACTCAAGGTTCCTATTGTTGGGCTTGACCGATATACACAGCCATCGGATCGGATACGTCACTTATAGCATACTGATGAGAGCTAACAAGCTCGAAACCGGTACAAGACTGATAAGCCGTTAACGAATAACATTGGCTGTTTATTTATTTATTTGATACAACTACCAAGACAGGCAAACGCCCAATTACATGGTAGGTACAGTACAAAAGAACAATATGCAGATGAATAATAAAATAACTACGTGTATAGTCAGTACAGGGTAACAGAAAAAAAATAGGAGCAAACAAACAAAGGAAAAATAACTAATTCATATGATACACGTATACACATCAATCAATCCAGACACAAATGATTCAATCCGCGTCGAGAATGCATCGCTAAATATTCCGTACATTAAAACAAAAAATGTCGAAAGAGTTCTGATAATGATGATAATTTGAACACATTACATTAATCGGTGCAAATCGAAGAACATTTGTCCTGGGTGTTTTTAGATAAAATAAATAATTATATCGAGTTCTTCTCTCCAAAATATTGAACTTTAAATAGCGCAATAACTCTTCACAAACTATTATGCTATTAGCAAGTTTAAACAGAAATAAAACAGAAAAATATAGCCTCCTCTGAGCTAACGAGTTGAGATGAAACCTGGCTAATAGTTCACTCTGTGGGTGATCTCGAGGTGCACAAACGTTGTCAGATTTAAACTAAAGATATTTAAGTAATTGCCTTTGGATTCTTTCAATGCTATTTATATGAACATGGTATCCTGGATTCCACACTGTACTAGCATATTCTAGTTTAGAGCGAACGAGAGAGAAATAAAGCAATTTGATAGTATGAACCGAAAACTGCCCTAAATTACGAATAATGAAACCCAGAGATTTGTAAGCACTTTCAGTAATAGTATTAATATGATTAACAAAAGTTAATTTGGAATCAAATGCTACCCCAAGGTCTCTGAAATTGTCACATTTTGCCAGAGATACAGCATCAATTTGGTATAGATAATTTATGGAGTTATGATCAGTTCCTTTAGTATATGACATTGTAATACATTTATTGATATTCAGTGGTAAAAGATTAAGTTTACACCATTGGTTAATTGTAGTAAGATCAGATTGTAATACCAGGCAATCCTCAATACCGTTAATACATCTGAACAATTCTAAGTCATCAGCATACAGCAACGCATCACTAGAGATGTTCAGAGTTATGTCATTTATAAATAAATTGAAAAGAAGTGGCCCTAATACTGAACCCTGGGGAACGCCCGGCGTTGCATGGATCATGACAGACCTGAAGCCATACATTTCAACTTGCAATGTTCTGTTGGACAGGTAAGATTAAAAAAATGTAACATGTTGAAATGTTCAAAGTTAGCCCATAACCGAATAATTTTTCCAAAAGCAACCCATGATCAAGTCTGTCAAATGCCTTTAATAGATCCGTATATATGACATCTACCTGACCGCCTTTGTCTAGTACTTCTGAGATATACTGATTAATGAATACCAGATCTCTGTTGATCTACCCCTAATACTGAACCCTGGGGAACGCCCGGCGTTGCATGGATCATGACAGACCTGAAGCCATACATTTCAACTTGCAATGTTCTGTTGGACAGGTAAGATTAAAAAAATGTAACATGTTCAAATGTTCAAAGTTAGCCCATAACCGAATAATTTTTCCAAAAGCAACCCATGATCAAGTCTGTCAAATGCCTTTGATAGATCCGTATATATGACATCTACCTGACCGCCTTTGTCTAGTACTTCTGAGATATACTGATTAATGAATACCAGATTAGTCTCTGTTGATCTACTCGACATGAAACCATGCTGTTTAGAAGAAATTAAGGTTTTTAAATTGAATGACATATATTCGCACAAAACGATTTCAAATAATTTGCCAAACTTAGATAAAATGGATATCGGCCTGTAATTGACGATTTGAGCCCAATCGTCTTTTTTAAAAATGGGGCATATTTTGGAATGTTTCCAAATTGTGGGGAAAGTTAAAAAACGAAGTGATAGATTGAAAATAAAGGTTAAAGTTTTAACTAAGACATTAGCACAATCTTTCAGAAGAAACGCTGGAATTCCATCCGGCCCTGATGTTAATTTGGGTTTGATTTTTTTCAACGCGTTCAAAACGATATCGTCAGATAAGAGAAGATAATTTAAATAATTTGAATTAGGTTCTTGTTCCACCTTGTTAGACGAAAAGTGACTGGAGTGTATAAAAACTGATTGGAAAAAGTTAGCAAAAGCGTTCAAAATATCTTCTTGCTGTTTTTGCTGATATTATCGTACTTCATTGCCCTAGGAATACTAGAATCATTCTTAATATTGTTGACATAAGACCAAAATTGATTGGGATTTAATTGAAGTTGTTGTTCAATATGGTGTAGATATTCAATATGGGAAGAACGTATTTTGTTTTTGACGGAAGCCCTTAATATTTTATACTGATTATAAATGGCCAAGTCAACAGGCCAAGTTTGCTATAGATGTAGTCCGCAGAATAGTTATTTGCTGTTTGCTGTTTTACAAATATCGTTATTGCCGAATCGCGATAGAGGTCGGAAGTTTTCAACCATTTACATGTACCTGCATGTAGGGCGCTTCATTGCTTTGTGGCCTATCATGTCCAGAATAGAGTAGCTAATAGCCACTAGATGTAGATTTGCTTAGTATTATTATTAGTATTAATGCTACATTTCACGTAAACAAATTCGAAATAAAATTCAATAACAAATAATTTACACTTCACAAAATAAACATCAACCAAAAAACATAAATTACCTTCATTGCATATCTGAAAAACAAGTTCGTAACATTTTTATTTAAATTTGTTTATTAAATTCCCTAAAAGTGCCGAAATTGAAAAACATAAGTAAGATTTGGATTTTACGGACGGTAGTAGAAAACCTAATTTTCTAACATGAACCAATAAGTAGCTAAAATAGGGATATAAAAAATATACTTCAATTTGCAGACACAAAATACCACCTACAGTGGAAGTAATAATTTAAATGGATGTCATCTTAGTTAGATATATATACGACATCGCTGCTGATGCGATTTTATTTCCTTCCATAACTGTATGCTTCTCCGGGCCGACGTCTGAGGTTAGAAATGTAGAGGAAGACGCAACATAAATTTCTTGCTATAAAACTTTCCAAGCTCTTTATCATCTTGTGAAGGCAATGGCGCGTGTAGGTTTCCAACAAAAAAAACCGAATGTTTATCCTGCTTGAATTCTTTCAACTATACATTAAAGGATCGGCAACTTTAATATTAACACGTTAAGCGACACAATTTATAGTGTAAAAATAATGATTTATCCAAATACATGCAGAAGAAAGAATGTATTATTTTAATAGAAATGATATCGAATTTGTCGTTATGTTATTATTAAGTGTTATTGTCATCACCGGGCAAATGGAACAAGTATTGCATTGTGCCATTATGTACTATGTACAGTGCGTAATAAAAAACCTTTCACAGTGCCAAATGTTAAGTTGTAAAGAACCAATTAAACTTTTCTATTATGTTGCAAGAATGTATACAGGACGTTTAGAAAGTCAATGGTAAAGCAAACTTACATTTTTTTTAATAACAATATAATTTTCCTAACCATGTAATCAATATTATAGATTCAACATCCTGAGTCATTTGAGAAAACAAACCACAACAATAACTTGAATTTTATGTACGTTTCGGGTTTCGTAATACCCATCTTCAGAAAAATATACAGGGTGATTCAGGTTTAATATTGATAACTTCAGGAGTCGATAGAACAGGTTAAAATAATGTTCATCTGTGATATAAACTTATTTCCTAAAACGCATCGTTTCCGAGAAAGAGGACGTTGATGTAGGAATTTTTTTCTCGTTTTTCCCTCATAACTTTTGAACCACTTAGGTATCCGATTTGAGTGAAATTCGGAACACAAACACTCCTTATGATCTTACATAAGCTTCTTAAGTTTGAACTACCTACCCCTCTTAGAAGTGTATTTTGTATGCTACCTCCCTCTTACTTTATTTCAAAACTACAAAAAAAGAATTAATTTCAATAAAACATCTACACACCACTTTGACCTGATTAATTTCGAAACTTTTTCGTCCCTATTGTTTTTATTCGACGTTTGGTCTTGAGATATTCAAAGATATTGGTGACAGTGTAGCGCACCAGCCGCGTAAATTTCATTTAACGTTATAGCAACCCATGAAAACAAATCTCAGTGATTTGTGTAAACTGACATTTTGGGCGCCCCGATAGCCGAGGTGGCTGGGAGACGACTGCTTGTGGAACCAGTTTGGATCGGCTATGTCGGTGTGGGTTCGAATCCCACTGTAGTACCATGGATGTTTGTGCTCGTCACATGCACAATAAGTCTATCGGCTGCGGTGCTTCCGCGAACACTGTCGGACAGCTCTCAAAAAAAAAAACTGACGTTTGTGAAAATCATTGTCAAAAGTATTATTTAAAGATTGTTCTTAGTGTTAAGAAAAAATGCCAATAACCTCAAACATAAATTTAGTAACAACTACTTATTACAAGATTTACAACAAACTACTAAAAAAATTACAATAATTATTCAAAGTGCATTCCTCCAGCCTCAATACATTTTTGGCATCGACGAACTAGTGTACAGCAGCTGCAATTTCAACAGGATTGTTTTTTATGTCATCACAAGCATGTCTTATCCTCTGGATCGATTCCTTACGGGTACGTACTGGCGTATCATACACAGTTGCTTTTAGATGGCCTCAAACGAAATAATCCAGAGGATTCAGATCTGGCGAGTGCGGAGGCCAAGGTCATTCGCAAGGAATCCACATATTTTGGTGGTTGTTGGGTTGCCGTCCAATCCATCGACGAGGATGATTCGCATCCAACCACTGCCGTACTTGCTTTCCGTAATGTGCAGGGGCACCATCCAACTGCATCCAGTTCCCTTGGCGTAAATTTATGGGGATATCGTCAAGCACGTCGGGGAGAGAGTTTCGCAGAAACTCATGAAATAAATCCCCATTTAAACGAAAAGGCAAAATATGCGGCCCATATTTACACTAAACTGTTGTTGAAATGAAGATTGTCTGACACATCGAGGATTGACTTCACTCCAAACGTGGATGTTTTAGTAATTCACAATTCCAGCTTTTGTGAAATTAGATTCCTCGGTCCATAAAACCTTATGCAGAAATTGTGTATTAATTTCTGTGGAATCTAAAACCCATCTACAAAAATTTAAACGTTTTTCCGCATCTCCTGACAACAAACCTTGAACTGGTTGGAGATGGAAAGCTCTTCGATGATCTTGTTTGAGTGCTCTCAGTACTTTGATTGAGATAAATGGAGTTGCCGAGCTGCTCGACGTTTGCTTAAAGTTCTATCGATATCAAAAAGATTAAGAATTCGCTGGTTATTTCTTGGGGGTACATTACGATTATGATCAGTGTAGCGGCACAAACCATATTCCGAAAATCGACGATGTACATCTACAAAAACTTGTGCATTTGGAATTCTTCTATTAGGCAAGCGTGTTTAGTAACTTCAGTGAGCTTGATAAGTGATGACTTCTAGATCCTTTGGCAAGAACAATATAGCACCTAGTTAGTTTAGTTAAACTTTAAATTTTTTCCTCTGTCCAAGGTCATCAAGGCAGGTTTAGCAATAACCAAGGCTACACTCCAATTAGTTCCGATTCAGTGAAGTAGAGGGTTAAATAGTGTACTTTTATAGGATTAGATAACCAGGTATATAGGTTATAACTACTATTTTCTAGTACTACCACAACCTGATGTCCTATATCTGTATTGAGTTACATCAGTAGGACAAAAATTGCGTGGTTGCCTGCAAAAGTTTTATTGACTTGCACAGCAGTTCAATAACATACATTTCTGAAAAAAGTTGAATAAGCACAAATACCCTCTTTATTTTTTATTTCTTTTGTGAGAGCACGTAAGTTCCAAATATTGCAGCCACAATAGGTCTGTTCCAACAGCCATTGAGAACTGGTTTAGAACTGTCAGAAAGTACATTAACAACTGAACTGACTGAATAGATCTGGGCGGTTCGGAATCGATTCTTGCTGTGGTTGGAACAAATCCATTATTAGACTTACTATACTCTGACACATCTAAACATTCATGGTTTAGTAGCGTTTAGACTTTCACGGTCGGTGCTAATATTTGATGCAGATATAGTGATTTTCCAGGTTGTTATGCCGTGACCTCGATAACTGGTTGCTGTCAGTAACAGAATTAAAGTGCCCCTACAGAGTCTAGCCAGAGAACAACAATGACAGGTCAAAGAATCCTAGCCAAGGCTAGGAATGTGTACTTTAATTTTGTTACTAGAAGCAATCAGTCACGGCATAACAACCCGGAAAATCATTATATATCATTCATGGTTTAGATTTATTGCAGCGAGATTCGAACCCACAGCTGGGTAGACTGGAGAGTCGTGCCTCTATATTTTGACTGCCGCAGTTCCTACTCTTGTTTTTGGACTGCAACTATATATTCCGGCTCCACAGCCCTCTAAAGTTTTGAGCCATAATAGATATCGGCCTTCAAGAAGTCTTGTTTCGATCTCATACACCTTTTCTGGGAGGCAAATGTTGAATAATTAACTTATGTAGGCAAAACATTTGAGAACATCAGAATGTAGTAGGTTTCCATGTCGTTCAGCATTTTGTTGCACTCCATGGTGCCAGCCTTTGGTATATTAATCGTAATAATTGATATACTGAGGACTATTTGGCTATCTGACAATGTGGAGCTAACGGCAGATCGGTTTGCCTCTGTAAACTCGAAAGTTTAGCTTTGGATAATTTTTGGAAACTTTGAGACTAAGATACCCGTGGAATGAGTTTAGGTCTGACCATAGAAGTTAATCTTCAATTCCTGAGTTACTTTTGAAGGACAGCTTTTTAACAGGAACAAAATTTGGGTATGTTTCTGGAACACATTTAATTGATAACGTTGTTTCTGTAAAGTCCCAAAGATAATACTTTCTATTGAAAATGGAGCTTGCCTTATCCCATTTAACACCACCAAATTTCATTGAAATTTTTTGTATCCTCACAGTATGCCCATACGATCAAGTTTGAGACACCCTGTACATCGACGGTTAAGATGTAATACCTTATATCTAGAGTTTTCAAGTAAAAAAAGTTATGACCACCAGAATCAGGAAAAAAAGTGTTTTTTTTTTTGTTCAATGGATTTTTTTTCTTGAACTCGTTTTTACTTTTTCCTGGTATTGGCTATCACGTAGCTACCAGAGAGATTTCTCGTATATACAGCAAAAAGTTCAGGAATTTTATTATTGGTTCAAAATAACAAACACATCTTCAATGATAAAAACAAAACCATCCTCAAATAAAACAAAATATTTAAATTTAATACTCTTACTCAATCCGTGAGAGTTGTAATAATCGGTAGAAGATTACGAATATACAGGGTGTCCGGAACTGATAAGCAAAAAATTCAGGGGATAATTCTAGACCGAAAATAAATGCTACCTCTTTCTATAACATTTTTTCCAAAACTGATTATTAACGGAGTTATAACTTCTTACGAAATCCAAATATTTACATAAAATTTGTAAACTGGGGCTTTTTGCGGACGAGAAATTGAAATATGTTTCTAATTTTGACCTCACTAGTAGAGGGCGCCAGTTGTGGCACACCATGTTTCTTTTAAATGGCAGAACTTTTTTGCATCCATATGACTATCGAAACAATCTGTTTTAGCTGCTGAATTGGGTAGGCGTAACGATTTTTGAAATAATCCTATTTGAAATGATCAGTGCACCGAGTAAAAACTGTCTGGTTTCAAGTGCCTTTTCTGCTGAGAATACAGCAACATGTTACTTGAAAAAGTTGTTCAGAATCGTAAATTATGGAGACGTACAAAATTTCAAGAAGATCGGCGAGGTTTGATGAAACCATTTTTCAATAAAACACAAAAATTTTATCAAAGCAGGCCGATTTTTTGAAAATTTTGCACATCTCCGTAATTTACCGTTATGAACAACTTTTCAAGTAACATTTTACTATATTTTCCGTAGAAAAGGCACTTTAACTGAAACGATAACAGTTTTCAATAAGGTATACCTTTTTCATATATGACAGGTAGGAGCTTCGGAATCGACTGTTTCAATAGTGAGATGGATACACTAAGCAGCAAAAAAGTTCTGTCATTTATAAGAAACATGATGTGCCATAAGTGGCGCCCTCTACTAGTGACGTCAAAATTAGAAACATATTTGAATTTCTCGTCCGCAAAAACCCTCGATTTACAAATTTTATGTAAATATTTGGATTTCTTAGAAAGTTATTTACAAATATCAAAAATAAAATTTTAACTTTAACACCCTGTAACTCCGTTAATAATCAGTTTTGGAAAAAATGTTATAGAAAGAGGTAGCATTTATTTTCGGACTAGAATTATTTCCTGAATGTTTTGCCAATCATTTCCAGACACCCTGTATAGGTTAAAAAACTGAGATCTAGATGGTGTTAAGTAAAATGAATTAATATGTTTAATGCGTACTTTCCTGTAGACTACACGTTTTTATATGACTACCCTACTAAGTAGGTATGTGTTTTTCAATATAATATCTGTATTAAACTTTTTAATTAAGAAAAGACAATCTATAGAATACAACTCAAAACTGCATATATTAACACTTATCAGTAACCCCAGATCTGAACCGGAACGTAACGTGACCATCAGGATATATTTGCCCGATATATTAAAACTCCATTTCCACAGATTCCCTTGCAGTAAACGTTAAGTCAAAGGACATTAAATACCCCCACAAATCAAAATATGCCACTGGGCTTGTCCCTGTAATGTTAAATTTAGCGGGAGTAATTTAGGTCGGAAAGGTTCCCTCTTATTTAGTCCAGACTCGCATGCAGTTCCGCTAAATATTAACGATTGCTGCTGCTAATAACGTTTGCCCTGACGGAAGTGAATATCGGAAAATTAAATCCGCAATATTGCAGATGTGTTACACAGATTTTACGTAATCGTTTTGTTGATGATGGTGAAATTGCAGGATTATAAATTATTGTATAGAAAAAAGCTAATACTTTTAGTTTCAAGGAAAAATAGTTCAATAAAAAATAGGTTTTATTTAATTATTTTTTCAAATGTCTTAATCGCTGTAAGAAACTAAAACCAATACAGGACAAACTAAACTATGATACAGATAAATAAGTTTAGGCAATAAAATATTACGCATTTTATCGCAACCTGTAGGAACTAAAATGTATTTTGACAAATATATGGAGTTACTATAACTAAGTACAAACATTTTAACCATGTACTCAGTAGAGATGGGCAGTTCCCGAGTGAACTGGTTTAAAAGAACGGGTTTCGACACTGAACTGCGAGAATCAGTTCTCGAGAACTTGACAAATCAGTTCTTTGCGAACTGATTTGTATCGATTGATGTAGAGTGCGAGAGATATTTTCAAGTTTAGACGTCAGAAGTAACAGTTCAGTGAATAGTGAACGAGTGTTCACAGCCTATGTGAGCTTCAAAATCATACGGGCGATCTGAATTCTGAATAACTGATTGGTGATCCGATTGCGGAGCGTTAATATCATTCTTAGTTAAATATAATATCCAAGAACTGCATACCAGCACACATAGGCGTCCGTATCAAATTGTTACATTAATAAAAACGAAATAGGTATGTGCCATTAATTATAATTATATGATGTATAAGAATTAAGAACTGAATTTTATTAACAAGTAAAATACAACTTTACAAAAATATAAATTAAATTCTGTAATAAAAAATAAATAAAAATCAGTATCTAAATGATTCGAGATATTTTGGAAAAAAGAGACTTCAAATATTTTGATTAAGAATTCTTATTCTAAAGTCTAAACGCTAATAAACGTGTCGCAATCATAAAACGCGGAAGAAACCGACCGTCTGCGATTGACGGAGATGCGGGATTCGGAGAGAAGCGTATATCTGTGCAGTGTTTGACGAAAAACCAGTTCTTAAAGAGCTGATTTTAAGAATCAGTTCTTTTTAGTGATTCAGTTCTCGAGAACTGCCCTTGATTTTAGAAAAACAAACAATTCACATTATAGAGCGAACTATGTTATAGGGAAATATCTGTACCCGACATAAATTCCTTTATTTAATTACTAGTAAACGTTTAAATCTAAAAAATTATTCGCTAATATTGAACCAGGTTTCGATCATGACAATTGACATTTTGTATTGCTAGTTGCCTACTGCAATGCCAAATGGCACTCATGAAAGCTTAAAATGAATATTTTAAAGGATTTTTACAGAACACTGTAAATATCTCAGGATGTTATAGTTTAAAATAGCACTAATTATTTTATGAAAATATCGTCGGTTATTGTTAATATTGTTGCAACTATTAGTATTAACAGAATTTAATTTCCTAGCAATATAAAAAGTTTAAAAATGTATCGGCGTGAAGTACTTTTTGCACTAGTGGCCTACAGATGGCGACTGCTGACCGCATCAGCACACACCAGGAAACTTGCATCAGATTCTGTCACAAATAAGATATCGTATACGGTAATTAGTTTGAAGTGCAGCATATCATAGCGAGGCAGCGTAATACCAA
The DNA here is from genome assembly GCA_037114965.1 of Monochamus alternatus. NCBI lineage: Eukaryota > Metazoa > Arthropoda > Insecta > Coleoptera > Cerambycidae > Monochamus > Monochamus alternatus. The sequence goes on along the minus strand of CM073428.1, from coordinate 29,076,336 downwards.
AGACGTTTTCCGAGTACACAAAATATTATGCTGCATCCTATTTGAATCATAATGAATAACTGTTATAATGGTTTAGCGGTAAACGCGTGGCACTGTTTTTTTGTATTTGTGTACATACGGTCCAGGGTAGGAAAGGGCCCTAAAAACGAGATGTAAAAAAAATTGCAACGACTAGTTTTAATAGAAATAAGTAAGAAAAAAATTTTTTTCGCTTTATAATAACTGAAAATTTTTTGATGGTCGATTCTGTTAATTCTTATTTTTCTTTATTCCCTCTTAAAATATTTGTACTTAGCCATAGTTAACCTTGTATAAATGTTATTATAGGGTCACTAAGCATTATAATACCTACATTTATTAAAGGTTAGCAAATATTGTGCAAATTTCTATTTAAGTCAGACTTCAAAAACTGCCAGATTTTGACCTTATTTGGGATAAGTACCTTATGTTTATAATTAACAGAAGGATTGTTTCAATTTCAATGTTTTTCCCTATTCGCGATAATTTTTGAGATGCAACCGCACCAAGCGACGAAGGCGGTAAGCTCCGAAATTTTGACCTCGGCATTCGTGTTTACTCATTCAGTTTGAACAACATTCGCTGTAATTGCATTATCATTAGTAATTTTGTTATTAAACTGTTATTTGATTTTTTGTGTTATTTTATAGGTTTCAGATATTTCCTAAATAAGGCAAATATTTATGTCTACCATATTTGTTTTTTAACTTTTCAATATAATGTAGGTTATAATTATGAAGTTGTTCCTTGCAGAATATAGGGTGCTCCAGAATGATGGTCAAATATTTTACCAGTGTATTCCACAAGGTATTTCAGGGTGGGATCTTCATACGAAAATTTTCAATTTGGATCCTCCCTGTTGAGATATTTGAGTCTCAAAATGGCGGAAAAAAATAGTTTTTTATTTTTCCTTAAAAACGGTTACACTTAGAAATTTCAATTTTGGTACACATTATCAGCTAATTAAAAGCTATATTGTAGTGGTGTCTATTCCTTGGCTCATGTTTCTAAAGGGCGGGAATAAGCAACCCCTAGATTTATTTCTTTCAGAACTTTTTCCTGCAATGGCCGATTTCAATAAAAATTGTTTTCCTTACTCTAACATCTTTTCGTCACTGGTTACTGATAGCCGCAGTAGGCGGTTGCTATGTTGATGTTTCTCTGTTGACTTGTGAAACAAATCGCCATTAGGTCTATAATTGACAGTTTTCGCAAATATTTCTAATCAAGGAATTCCTATAATTGTTGCCAATCATGCCGTATGCATATTTCGTCAATTTATTCGCTAATATTTGTACGGAAGAGTCAGTTGTTTACAAATATTTTCAAAAACTGTCAAGACTGATTTGTTTGACAAGACAACAGAGAAACATGAACGTAGCAACCGCCTACTGCGGTTATCAGTGAACAGTGACAAAAAGTGTTTAGAGTAAGGAAAACTATTTTTATTTTCTCCGCGCAAACTGTTGGTTGTATGAAAAAATTACAAGAGGGAAAAAGTAGTAAAATTATATGCAGTATTTAAAAAAAAGTTTTGTTGAAATCGGTCATTGCAGGAAAAAGTTCTGAAAGAAATCAGTCTAGGGCTCCAGAATCATGAACCAAGGAATAGACACTACCATAAAATAGCTTTTGACTAGCTGATAATGTGTACCAAAATTGAAATTTCTAAGTGTAACCGTTTTTAAAAAAAAATAAAAAAAACAATTTTTTCCGCCATTTTGAGACTCGAATATCTCAACACGAAGGATCCAAATTGAAAAATTGTATATGAAGATCTGCCTTGGCTTGTGGAATACACTGGTAAAATATTTGACCATCATTCTGGAATACCCTGCATTTCTTATTTAAATGGCAACTAAAACTCTCATTGTTTATTTCTCTGATAAACAACTAGATTTTTTATTTAAATTATTGTATTTTTTTAAATTTTATGGAGAAATTTCTGAAGAAGAAAAACACATCTCTCGAAACATCAAGAAATCTAATTCCTTCACATTTTGCGGAACATCTTTCGCAAAATATTGGAAATGACTGCTGTTTGTGATTTTCATTGGAAATTATTTCTTTATTATGTTGAGCCGAATTATCAGACTTTTCAAAATTATTATCGGCATGACAACTTGAAATAAAACAAAATGTTTGAACAAGAGTAGATACGCATTGCCTACTCTAAATTTTCTGGGTTGTTCTTCAAATAAAATAGTAGTGTTATATATTGATGTGTTCGTAATTTTATTCTACATCCAATACTGTCAAGATCCAATATGGTGCGCATAAGAAAAAAAACAATTGAATGTTGCATAACCGAAACTAGTGGTCGTAGAATTTTTTTTTTCGACGAACATCGATTTCGTGTAGCCTCTTATCCCTTATTTATACCAAATTTCGGTTCTTTTTGTTGAGAAATACTGACGTTGGATGGCGTTTTCTAAAATCGCTATTTTCAGTTTTTTCATAATATTTCAGCAATGGCAACAAATATCTTGGGTTTGTTTGCTTTATTTTAATGCCTATCGAAAGGCACAACGCTTTTCTAATTTAAGCCACCCGGTATACAGGGTGAACGTTAAATAAGTACAAATATTTTAACTGCAGGTGTAGTTCGCCATATAGATGGGTCTGGTGAGTCATTTTTAAAAATTTCAAATATTTACGGAGATATTATTTTTTTTAAATACTCACATTTTGAGGACCGCTGACCAGATAGACCACTGACGTAACCTAATAAAATAATGATTTACTGAAGGCGAGGTTGCCATATCCTCTGTAAGAGAAATTTTTTAACGTAAATTCATTTTTTTTCCGTAGTTTCTAATTTAAAAATACTTGTTTTTGGCAATAAGTAGAGTAAAATTATCATAAACAATTAAAATATGAATTTCCGCAAGTTCGATATTATCAATTAAAGTGTTTAGGAAGTTACCTTGCTCAATGATTCCAAAAATTATCTATAAACGTGCATAAAAGCTCACCTACTTACTGAAAAAAAAACTATTTATGGCCGGTTTCTCAACATTTGGCGCAATCCATTCGATAACTATCAAGTACATAAATTTATTAGACCGATAACTTTATATTGGTTTCTGAACGAATGCCTTCCAAATTTTGTTGAATACATAACAGTTGAATGGATATCTTAATATCTGCAATAATCATAGATGGAGCTAGCAAATGCACAACTGTTTGCAGATGCCATTTATGGAAGTAAGACACTTTCAACAAATAATTGTAGATGGCGCCACTATCGGCTACCTAATGATATCGCATCACATTAACTAAATAAAAATATATACAAACCTGTTGCATAAACACGAAGTTATTAAAACCTTTTCTAATAGTGATAGCTAATTTGTTCTAGTACTAGAGACTTGAATACTATCTCCTATTAAATCTATCAGTAAATTTACAGCAGTTTCTTTCGTTAAGGTCGCCGTATTTCTCACCGTAAAATGGTCATTTGTGGTTTTTTAGGTACTGAAATTTTGAAAAATAAAACGCTTAGAACGAAAGTAATATCAAAAATAAAATTACTGATGTTTTGTTTTTCCACTTTTACTATTTAAACTCTCTTCAAATAAAATAATAACTTTTAAAATACATTTGGATGACATACATTATTTCGCTATTCTAACCCCACATTTTAACAATTATTTTCACATACTTATAAACAAAAGTGAACAATGTTATATGCAGAAATATGTAAGTTTATGTTATAATAATGTTTACATCTATAACTGAATTTAAAAAAATACGTATTTTGAAAGTTTTCAGTACCTAAAAATTTGCTGGATAAATCGCTTTCTGACATAATACATTGATTTTATTTCGGTACCTTTGAATATTCGCTGGTGGCATGAGATAACATTGTTGTTATTTGCTAAACTCTATATTATTCAGTTCTTAAATGTCTAAAATTACTTGTATTTGCAGAAAACACTATTTCAAGAATACGGCGCCCGTAAACCTCTCTCGAAATTCTGTCGCTGTATTTTTCATACTGGTTTTCTCTTTCACGATAACGTCTTGGCCGTTCAAGATATCTGACTATATTTAAATATTCTTCATGTGAAGAGGCAGACGAATCAGAATTTTCCATTGCACAAAGTAATCGTCACGAAAATATCAAAAAAAGTTGGGTTAAGCCTTACAATAAAGATGTAAACAAGCAACAGCTAAATCGCTGCGCGCGTGCGTTAATGTTTATTGGACAGATATCTAGCCATTTTTCTTTGGATATCTGTTCAATAACTTATACAATAGATAAGCATTATCGAATGGTTCAGAAACCGAATTCATGGGATATCTCCAGTTTATGGAATCGATAAGTTTATTTAACAGATATCTACTAGTTGAGAAACCGGCCATTAAACATTTATCCATATTTAACAAGTTGATACCATTGCCCACTGTTAGAAATATTATCACAAATTAGCCCCTTAAATTATTTTGTGAAGAATATAAAAAACTATGATTTTCACACAACTTCTTGTGTCTTATTCTTTACCACATAACCTCAAACAACGTGTCAGTGCTAACCAATTCGTACTTCGTAGTTTCATAGTGGATGAAGTAAACACAAAACATGGAATAACAAAATAACTATAAAACTCGCGTCAAGAATTCAGACGTCTTACGTAACGACTGACGTTACACATTTGTTTTTATTGTCAACGTAATTTTCGATATTTGGTCGCGTTAAAAACAATTATTTTTTGCAATTTAGTGCAATATATAATACAAACTTTTAGTGTAGTATATAGTTTTATTATTATCAGGCGCAGTTTCTTAAATATTTTGATGAAAATATAATGAATTATTCATTTGTTCGTATGACGTAAGTTGTCTGAATTCTTGTCGTGAGTTATAGCTTGATGTATGCGTTCAATATCAAGAGAAGGCAAAGTAAACTATTTAAAAGCAGAGTCAATCGCATGCAAAAAAGAAACTGGTGTCGTAGGCACAGCTAACAGGTAGGTGTCACGAGCAGTAGGCAAATTGTCCCGTACCAGCCCCCTCTTTTAGGATTGATAAACCGTTATGTTGATACCGGTACCGATGCACTAGTATGGACCAGGGCAAAGGAAACTGGAAACAAAACATGTAATATTTATGGAAAGGGATTTGATAATTTCAATACACGTAAATTGAAAGTTAATATGATATACTTTTTCATCTTCTCAAACCGAACTAAGCTAATGGTTTCTTTAAGTAATGCACTGCTTGACGCATGTGATTTAAGAGTATAAACGTATAAAACGTATTTAAATAGTCTTATTATTTCCACAGACAGTGTTTTTCTCTTTCATGCAATATAGTGTGATTAAATAAAATATGATGCATTATTCAAATAGTGAAAAGGTTGACATGCTAAAAGCATATTTGTTAAGTAAGTAGTGTTCAGTGATAGTGATAAAAATAACGTGTTGTGAATCAGTCGGAGTGTAGTAAAAATGGATAATGAACAAATGCTGGATAATATGATTGTGAGTAGAGAATCTGGTTTATATTTTCAATCATTCTTTGACATGTCTACATCAGTGATAGTGATAACAATAACTTATAGTGATAAATCTGTTGGAGTGTAGTAAAAATGGATAATAACCAAATTCTAGATTGAACTATGATTGTAAGTAGAGAATCTGGTTTATATTTTCAATTTATTGGTGAGATATAGGAATGGAAAAGGGGAGGAGATGGCAGTTAATATTTTCATTAATTAACATATTTCAATAATTCTTTGACATGTCTAAAATTCTAGTAAACATTGTTGAAGTCTATTCGAAGACATTAGTGTAACACTGGCCACGCTGTGGAATTCTCATCCACTATGACTCTTAAAAATATTAGTACCGTAGTCGGATCAGCGGTCCTCAACAAGTTTTCGATTTAAAAATCACAAAATTTATTTAAAATTTGAGTTTTTTATTCCTTTTGTAAAAAATCTATTAATTATGTGTCTACACAGTGAATTGCTGGTTAAAATATTTGTAAATATTTAAGGTTCACCCTATATTTTACGGTTTCCGAGATGGCAATAATGAGCCATGAAAAACGGACCACCATGTATAAAGATAATACATGCAAGTCAAATATGAAAATTCATATACACATTAATTCAACTGTTAAATTGTTAAAAACACGTTATTGTTTCAACACAACATATCGACGTTATATTTTTTGCGTAACAATTAAAACTGACTAGGAAACCTTCATCTTCCTTTATAACTGTAAAACAATAAGTAGGACAGAATTCATACCAATTTCTTCTCCATCGGTAAAGTCACAGAGACAGCGGTCACCAAAAAGTCTTTTCTTCACACCCATCAGCTGATTTTTCGGCTTTTTCGTCACAATACACGTTTCATGCGAAATCTCACAGACCGCCCACCAATAGTACTCACATGTTCACTTGTCAAACACAACTACTTACTCGAAACACAGAGCTTTAAAAGCATATATCACACCAGACAATAATGTGCCGTATTGCGTAACGTTACCCTTAATACCTATGCTGCAGAACATATGGCCATCAAGGGAAACGTGTTCATTCCCATGAAAATACACCGCGGATATATTGATGCTTGAGAGAATGCAAATAAAAATATATAGCGTTATCTAATTGACGATGGAATATATACAATGGGAAAAGTAGTAATAATCCTTGTTACTGTAAAAGCTGTTTCATAAGCAACAGATAATATTTGATTCACAAGAAAATTGGTCGTTAGCATTGTAATATTGTGCTGCCATCGAGTGTACCTTGTTTTCCGAGAAAATACGTTAAACTGAAGCTGTAGCTAAGATCGTCCTTCACCCATCTGCTTACCGAATGAAAAGTATTTTTTAACAAACATAATATGTAAACTATAAATAACTAAAAATATATTGCAAATGGGTTGCCTAATGAAATATGTCGTTGACGCACCATAATTAAAAATACTGTAATTAATTATTTTTTAATATTGCACTCAGTTGCTTACCAAACGAATTTAATAGTAATCGAAAGTAGAAAACATAAGAAACTTGCAAAAATTAAGTTGCCTACTTCTGGTTACTTGTACTCATCTGTTTCCTTATTGAAATATACAGGGTGTTATAAATTAGCAAATCAAGACGTTGACCGCATATTTTTTAGACTAAAACATGGAATTTTTCTAATGCCACTTTTCATTAGGTAGTTCCATTTCTAAAATACAGGGAGTCAAAATAAAAAAGGTTTTTATTGATAGCCTCGATGATATTTGTTTTGACACATTTTTTATCTTAAGTCGTCACAATTTCTTTGTAATTTTGATATAAAATATTAAAGCACGAGCGGAGGAAAGGGGGGTTGTAGTAACCACGGTTTTTATTAATTTTTATCAATCTTATAGGACATAAAATAATAGAATAATTATATAAAATATATAGGATATAGAAGAAAGTGCAATATGATGTTTGTAATATGTTTGAAAATGAAGTAAACATTATTTTATTTAAAATTAGCGATTTAATATCTACTTCCAGTATAACTGTAAGTGCCACGTGAATGTAAATTTTATGCAACATTGAAAATGTTTACAAAAGAAAAAGAATTATAGTATTTAATACAATATTTTTGGTTTTATAAATTCTTCTAACGCACCTTTATTGCGGAACAACCTGTATAGAACTGGTAATTTTAATATCTAACAATTTATTGTTACCTTGCGTATCTAAAACATTTCTTCTCCGGGAATCGATAAGTGGTACAAATTTAAACGTTTTAATACCCTTCCCAGGCATTTTACAAATTTCTACCATCTAAATTGAAAACTAAGTGGATTATTAATCAATAATAAGCATACTGAGAGTAAGATATCCTCTGTTTTAATTCATTGTAAAGTAATGAAATTCTAAAGTCAAATGTCCTCTTCTAGATGTTTTGTGCTCGCTAAACTTTTTTCGACATTTCTCATACCCCGTAAGTTTTTCACGAAATACAAAGATGTAAAAATAGTTATATATATATATATTGGTTGGTGTCAACATCGGAATGCTGTCCAGAAAAATGAAAAAACTTCGTCATTAGCTCAACATGTAAAGGACACCGGCCACGACATTGATTTCGATAATACCAAGGTACTAGCAAGAATGGAGCATAAAGCAAAAAGAATAATTAGAGAAGCCATCGAAATTGAAAAACATCCTCAAAATCTCAATACACGTGACGGTACCCAAAGATTACCAACAGCTTGGAAACCTGTCCTGGAAACCAAGAAGATCAATAAACCAGTGATACGCAACGCTGAGAGTAGACCAAGCAGAACACAAGAACCCACAGCACCGTTAAACGCAAGACCCGTGAAGCGCAGCCATGCGAAGAAAACCACACACCGGAACGAAAGCACAGTATATAACTTACCAAGTGGACAAACATCTTCCAGTAAGCCGAACGTAGTAACGCGAAGCAGAAGTAAGAAGACCTGAAGATGGTAAATGAGATTTTACCGAAACGTTGTCAAACAAATGGTTCTTTTGAAGACCATGCAGATTCATCGCGGAAAGGAACCCGGAGAAATTTTGCAACCATATATATATATATATATATAACAACAGGAAAACTCAATTACAGGAAATACATAAGCAGAATAAAGTAAAACAGTTACACATAATAATCATAAATCTTAACAAAACGACAAGAAAAACTTTCAAACAGGTGGTTTTATACAAAAAATGTGAAAAACAAATAATAATAACTAACAATGAAAAACTACATGCATTATAAATAGGTGCTTTCGGCAATATGTGATTTCTACGACTATCAAATAAAAAGTTAGTAGTTAGTTAAAATCAAGGAAAACAACATTGAATCTGTCCAGCAGTAACTGATTATTAATTCCCCTCACAGGATAAACACCGTCTTTCTTAAAAGAAAGGTATTTTAAAAAACGTCTCTGGACATATTCTATATTATAAATATGGCACTGAAATATTGGGAAGTAAATAATGGATCCATACCCAAGCTTACTTCTAACAAAAGAAACATACAAAATTTTCAATATATATTTCCAAAGTCTTTAAGTCTTTACAGTTTCTCATTATAAAACCCACTGCTTTATTTGCATTACAACTCATAGATTTAATTAATATGGTTAACAAATGTAAAAGTGGAATCAAAGAAGATGCCTAATCCTTCACACAATTACTTCTTCTAATTGTAGCATTGTTAAGTGTGTAGTCAAATATATAATTTTCTTTTTTTTTCTACAGTATGACAATATAAACGAATTTGTTCATATTCCCCAATTTCATGTTCAGCTAAACTACTTTTAGTCTAAGATCCGAACTAAGGTCGTCCTGCATCTGCTTACCGAATGAAAAGTATTTTTTATCAAATATAATATGTAAACATATATGTATACATATCTTAAATGGTTACCTAATGAAATATGTCCATAGCTATTCTTAATTAAAAATATTGTAATTATTATGTCTGATCAGTATTACCGGGTTACTCGGCATAAAGATTGAAATATACAGAGTGTAACAAAAAAGTAGGTCTGCATTTTTTTTTTTTTTTTTTTATTAAATATAATATGTAAACATATATGTATACATATCTTAAATGGTTACCTAATGAAATATGTCCATAGCTATTCTTAATTAAAAATATATATGTTTACATATTATTAAAAAAAAAAAATTAAAAAAAAAAAAAAAAAAATGCAGAAATAGGTCAGATCTCATCTATTGTGGTTGAATTTGTCGTGTTCCCACTGCCAAAAAAGTGAAGTTAGATTTTTATAGAGTGAGTAAATTAGATTATTTTCTTTAGATAATTTTTGAATAGAGCTTTGTCTGTGGAATTGTTCATTAGCATACCTAGATGTTTGGTATCAGAGAACATACATATGACTTCATTGATAGGAATTGTAGATTTGATTTATATTAGCTTAAAATACCTTTCTAAAACAGTAAAAAAAATGTTACAAAAGCTAATAATAAGGAATATATGGGTAGATATTGTGGGTGTAATTCAACGCAGGTTGGGGCTTTTGTCCACTGAGTAGTTAGTTTCACACAATATTATTAATACCTAAAAATATATAAAAACTTTTAGATAAAAGGTGAACATTTTTCAAGTAGGTATTGTCATATTTAATTCATTGACAGGATGTCACTTTTTTGTCATTGTCGATATTTAAAAAAGTAGGTCATTCCACTAACTGCATATTTTGACAATAAAATATGATTACTTAAGCCTACACACCTATATATAAAAATGCCTCCCTTAAAAGATACAGGGTGTTGGAGTTGAACTTTTAAAATAGTTTTTCCGCAATAACTTGGTTTAAAGTATGTATCACTCTTCATAATTTTCATAAACTTTTTTAAAAATCGTCCAACGTAAGATATAGAGATACAATTTTTAAATTCTATATCTAAAGAAACGCTCAAAGGAACAATTTGTAAATAAGTTTTTAAATATCCTAACTGATTTTATACAGAGTTAACCGTATGTTCAGAGACATTTTCCATTTTTGCGCAACCATGTCTTTTTACCTATGTAATTTCGTTTACTAAAAAAATTAAACCTGAAACAGATTAGTTAAACACACTTATGCACATAGTAATATCAACATTTTAGTTCATTAATTCCATATTTTAGTTGATTAATTGCTCCACATCTCCATCTGACTAAGACATGCATTAATAGGAACCGTGGTGGCCACTAAATAATTACGTCTGTTCTGTCGATTTAGGAAAAATATTTTTTTGCCGTTTTTGAAAAAAAAAGAGAATTAAAACCGAATTTTTAGGTTCATCCTACCAACGCGAATATCTCTGCAGGGAGGGCTCAAATAAAAAAAAATATAGAAAAGACCCCCTAAATTAGGCCATAGAATACCCCCTCTTCAATATTTACGTGGAATTACGGGACACCCTGTATACCAGGCACCCCGATAATATTGACCAGAAAAACGAAGTCAACGTAACTTTTATATGTTCTTTATACTTTCGATTGGCATTAAATTTGTCTGATAAGCAAATGAGTGCAATATTAAAAAAATAATAATTTAATAATTACGATGTTTTTAATTATGGATTGTTATGAATATAGTTCATTAGGCAACCCATTTGCGATATCCGGTAAGCATATGGATGCAGGACGACCTTAGTTCGGATCTTGTACTATTTATAAACTCCAGGGAGAATGTTTATGTTTAAGAAGAGCTTCAATGTGATACCAAGGTCAATATCATGCTTAAATTGGTATAACTGAGTTGTGCCAACTGAAATGTGAAAATACATGTCAATGTTGCGGATGCAGCCATGTCACTGAAATTACTGAACTGTACTATACCGGAACGTGCACCGGTGTACATTTTGTTATGCGAGAGAATGATTCCATAGGATTTCTATATGTATGTTAATGTATTCAAAATAATAACATTAAATGCAGCGTGAAGGATAGTAAAGTGAACGGAACAATAGTTTGTATTAGTTTTATACAAATAATATTCTGTTGCGATTGGTGAAAATTTAAGGAGAAATATTTTAATAATGTATAACGTTATTTACGGAACGATTTCTGTGCCTACAAAGAAAAGTTTCATGATGAAAATATTTCAAATGAAATTTCCACATCACTTGCCCTTGTATATAAATGTTTATAATTCCAGTTCTCTTGGAAAAATTTATTCTTGCCATATTTAGATATAAAGGGTGTCCAAATAAAAAAAATATAGGAAATAGAGCAAAGCGGTTTAATTTTTAATTTTACCAAAGCATCATGACTAGGGTGATTCAAATATTATGCAAAGCGCATATTTTGCATGTTATAGGCATTTTTTGAAATGTTTGCGTATATTCTTAAAAATAGCATATTGTGCATAAAATCAATTCATCAAATTTAAATAACTATCATTGTCTGAAAAACGTATTAGTCCTGTTCGTAGAACACTTGGAAACATCAGCCGCATACGTAATGTAATTTTAATGACGCACCTGACGTTTGGAAACCTGATTCTGGTGTTGTTCGAACAAAGCTATTATCTCAGATAATAAAGACAAAATCTTGGTAAACTATAATGTGAGAGGTAGTCCAAGTAGGTAGAAAATCCACATCTACATTTAATTTCTAATTGCGCTTTTGAAGTAATTACGTCGATTGGGTTTTATGTCTTCGTGAAGTTGTATTTTATTTGTGTGTTGTTGTTGTAGTTGTTTTTATAGTTTATTTTTAAGTGAAACAATAAATTTGTATTTTTCAAATATGTTTATTTTTCTGGAAAAAAAAATTGTATAACTGACTCAGTGAAGAGATATTGTTTGAATTTGCTTATATTTTCCGTGTTAGAAAACAGCTATGAATTCTTTGACAATTGTGTTTAAAAACAAACCCAATCAGCAAAACAGTTTTAATTTTTTTTATTGCCTTATTATTAGTGCTTTCGAAATATACACCTATTTATTTTATTATAGCGGCAAGTACCATTATTTTGTTGCCAGTAACTGAAATATTTTATAAATTTATCAGAAGAACGTTTTAGCAGTTAAATAATAACAGCTTATACCGCAAATATACAGGGTGTTCCAGAATGATGGTCAAATATTTTACCAGTGTATTCCACAAGCCATTTCAGGGGGGATCTTCATATGAAATTTTTCAATTTCGATTCTTCCTGTTGAGATATTCGAGTCTCAGAATGGCGGGAAAAAATAGTTTTTTTATTTTTCTTTAAAAACGGTTACACTTAGAAATTTCAATTTTGGTACACATTATCAGCTAGTCAAAAGCTATTTTATGGTGGTGGTTAGATTTATTTCTTTCAGAACTTTTTCCTGCAGTAGCCGATTTCAACAAAACTTTTTTTTAAATACTACTATTTATACTACTTTTTTCCCTCTTGTAATTTTTCCATACAACTATCAGTTTGCGCAAAAACATAAATAGTTTTCCTTACTCTAAACATCTTTTCGTCACCGGTTACTGATAACCGCAGTAGGCGGTTGCTATGTTGATGTTTCTCTGTTGTGTTGTCAAACAAATCGCCATTAGGTCTATAAATGACAGTTTTTGCAAATATTTTTAAACAAAGGTATTCGTATTTCTGTAATTGTTACCAATCCTTCCGTATGCATATTCCGTCAATTTATTCGCTAATATTTGTACGGAAGAGTCAGTTGTTTATATAAAAAAACCATGAAAAAAGATATGTTCGGAAATAGCTATATATGATATACGTGTTAAAAGTAAGATTTTATTTTGTGAGTGAAGATGAAGTGAAGTGAACTTCACGAACAAAATAAAATCACTTTTAACACGTATATATATATACTATATTTTCTACAAAACAATCGGAAGAACTTTAAACTCAATAAAAATAAGAAATCAAAAAATACCACACAGATCGCAATGTTTATGAACCAAAATTTTCGTAGCAACCAGCTGTTACGGAAAAAACGCAAAAATATTGACAGCATTTTCTAGGAATATTATAAGTATAATGAATAATCTCGGTAATGAGCGTAACGAATCCATTCCTGCTGAAATCGAAGAAGCCGCCAGTTGAGCAACATTGGAATTATTGCCGGCGAAATCAAAGGAACAGTACGCAATCGCTTGTAGACGCTTTTCGGAATGGTGCAACATTAAAAAGGTTCCTGGGAAATGTAACATGTGTAAAATGTAAGTGTTTTACTGGCATATTTTGAGGAAAAAGCCAAGATATGGAAATCATCAACGCTGTGGTCAAATTATTCCATGATCAAAACTGTGTTAAAAATAAAGCAAGATCAAGATATAAGCAAACATTATAAACTTATTGCTTTTTTAAAACGGAAGGGTGAAGAATATCAAGCAAAAAAGTCAAAAGTTTTGACGAAGACGCATATCGACAAATTTCTTACAGAAGCAGAAGACGAAAAGTATCTGATGATGAAAGTCGCAGCAATAATGGGTGTCTTCGGGGCGTGTCGCCGGGAGGAATTGTGTCAGATGACCATCGACAATATCGAATATTTGGGCACTTCGGTTGTTGTGACCATACCAGATACTAAAACGAAAGTGCCTCGGACTTTCAGTGTTCTTGGTGAATTCTATTTAAACTTTTTTAGAAAGTATACGGCACTCCGGCCACCCAACGCTGACCATAGACGGCTTTTTCTTAAATATATGAAGAATAAATGTGTGAAGAATCCAGTACACCGGACACTGTTTTCGTCGTTCATCGTTGTTCTTTTTCATTACCTTTTTTATATATTCAATTCCCTAAATATTCGAATTGAAACTTGTCTTTCTCGAAACGTATTGTGCATACCTCCTACTTTGTCATCATTTGTCGTTTACGATACATTCCATATAATCGACATTTAAATTATTTGCATATCCTAAGTTTTTTCTTTAAAATCAAATTCTTCATCATCAGTTTCATAGAGACTTAATTCCAGAATAGAAGCGATATAATTGCGGTTTAAAGTAAATAACAGTGAAGTCAGGTTATTGATTAAGTTGAACGTATAACCGGTGCGTATAAATGAAGACCTCTGTTTGCGGAAGAACAATACAAATGAAGTAATTAATTATTTCCTCTTTCAGAGATCTGAGAAATGTTATGGCACTAAAGGAAGTGTAATTTCAGTTCATGTTAATTCTCCCAACTTTTACAGCCAGCCAGCCACCTTTTATAGCTGCTGAGAAACGGGAGGCGTGCGAAAGACAGCTCTACAAGTCCACCGATTTATTGAATTACGTACAATGCAGAATATGACGGTTATGGCAGAACGTAATATAAAATACAGAATAATGTTGTTGAATATAATAAAAAATATATAGTTAAAAATTATTACAACTCATTTGGGTTTATCTATGTGTAGATATTTAGTTTAACTTCCTGTAAATCAGTTTCAGTTTGGGTCATACTTTTCTGGATTTGTTTTAAAAACTGTAAAAATTATTATGTAGTTTATTTCCTAGGATTAATTTAATGAATGTAAAATATTATTAGCTTTCCAATTTTAGCTTACCTGTTAATGGGAAAGTTGCATGCATTTTATATTGGTTTCAGATATATTATAGGGTAATCTTTCAAACATGAACATGAAAAGTTAATAAATTGCCATGAAGTGTAAACGCGATATCATTGGTGTGACGTTACACGCCGTTCAGCGTGGTTATTTTCCGTGGATACAGGTGCACGTGCAGGTTACGGTGTTGGTTGGTGAAAAACATGTATTTTTTTACTGTTTGAGAAAAGTATTTTAAGCTAATATAAATCAAATCTCCTACAATTCCTATCAATGAAGTGATATGTATTTTCCCTGATACCAAACATCTAGGTATGCTAATGAACAATTCCACAGACAAAGCTCTATTCAATAATTATCTAAAGAAAATAATCTAATTTACTTACTCTATAAAAATCTAACTTCACTTTTTTGGCAGTGGGAACACGACAAATTCAACCACAATAGATGAAATCTGACCTATTTCTGTATTCTGCATTCTTTAAGTTGAATCAAATATCTAACTATAAAAATTAAAATTATTTGAAGTTAAATATCGACAATGACAAAAAAAGTGACATCCTGTCAATTAATTAAATATGACAATACCTACTTGAAAAATGTTCACCTTTTATGTAAAAGTTTTTATATATTTTTAGGTATTAATAATATTGTGTGAAACTAACTACTCAGTGGGTAGATATTGTGGGTGTAATTCAACGCAGGTTGGGGCTTTTGTCCACTGAGTAGTTAGTTTCACACAATATTATTAATACCTAAAAATATATAAAAACTTTTACATAAAAGGTGAACATTTTTCCAATAGGTATTGTCATATTTAATTCATTGACAGGATGTCACTTTTTTGTCATTGTCGATATTTAACTTCAAATAATTTTAATTTTTATAATAACTTTTTTAGTTAGATATTTGATTCAACTTAAAGGAGACCACCTGAAGAAGCAATCCTAAAAATGCAGAAATAGGTCAGATCTCATCTATTGTGGTTGAATTTGTCGTGTTCCCACTGCCAAAAAAGTGAAGTTACATTTTTATAGAGTAAGTAAATTAGATTATTTTCTTTATATAATTATTGAATAGAGCTTTGTCTGTGGAATTGTTCATTAGCATACCTAGATATTTGGTATCAGAGAACATACATATGACTTCATTGATAGGAATTGTAGGAGATTTGATTTATATTAGCTTAAAATACCTTCCTAAAACAGTAAAAAAATGTTACAAAAGCTAATAATAAGGAATATATGGGTAGATATTGTGGGTGTAATTCAACGCAGGTTGGGGCTTTTGTCCACTGAGTAGTTAGTTTCACACAGTATTATTAATACCTAAAAATATATAAAAACATGCATTTGTTTCTTGTGTTTTTGCATTTTTGTGGCATCATAGTGTAAATACTGTGTAGGTAATGTCATAATTATTAGTGGTGATGTGGAAAACAATATACATCCGCTCATGACAATTACAGCGACAATGCTGTTGAGTACCAAGTAGATGGTTTTACTTGAGGTATTAATAAAATTATGCCATCTGATTTCATTTTAATTTGGAAAATAATAAATAAAAGTAATGAACGATATTTTACGTTTATTAATTTTTTTAATTAATTTAATACATATTTATTTCTACTTACTACTGATTTCATTTCTAATTAATTTTTTAAAAACAAATTCTTATTTATTACTTTTGTTTACTATGTTTTCAGAATAAAACAGGTAATTTAATGTAGTGAAGTCAGATAGCAAAATTTTATAAATGCCTCGATTAACATCCTACACCAAGTAAATACATGGTAGGAGTAAGTACAGAACATTTTATTTGGAATTGTAATGAAGCACTGAATACAATAAATGAGAAAAAAATGTTAATTTTGCTTTACCATTGATTTTTCAAGCGCCTGTATACATTCTAGTAACTTAATAGATAAGTTTAATTGGTTCTTTACAACTTTACATTTTAATTTCTTCAATTACTTAAACCTACCTGTATTTTCAATTAAACTTGCATTGAAATGGTCTTTACAAATAAACAATGTTACGATGCTTCCTTTCGTCACTCTTTATAGTTCTACACCACGTTTTTCTTGTTTTTTTTTCAATATTTGGCACGGAGAAATATTCTCTATTAGGTGCTGTATGCTCTATTCGCACATAATGGCATAATGCAATATTTGTTCCATTCGCCCGGTGAGACGCACTCTCTGTACCCATTTTGCAACTTTATTTATTTATAGTATTACATACTGCGTTGTTCGACAGCATGGAAATCGTATACAGATATGAACTATAGTATGTTTAGAAATGAAAAAGATTAATATTCATCTCAGAAACTCCTTGTATAACTATTTCTAGAATTGCAAGTAGGTACGTACACACAATTAAAAATATTTCAATGTTTGCGAAATCTATAAAAGAAAAACAAAATAAATCTTCTATAGTTGGAATTAAATAAAGAAAATTTACATTTGGAATTATTTAGAATCGTTTATTAAATTAAAATAATTATAATTATTTTATTTCTGACCGGGATATTATAAGCTTATATCGTCATAGTTACGCTATCAATAAAGAGAGTCATAACTCCCTTGGGACATTATAGATTCTATAATTCCCTCTACCTTTCACAAGTAAAAATAAAAAGTAGACAACATACACGCCGTTTTATTTCTCAATTCGATGCTATCCTCCAGATACCCCTCCGCCACCGTGGAACTTTTCCAACCTCCGTGTCTTTTTAAGTTAGTCATAGTTGCTCCTGCATTAGCTACAGTGTTGTTAACACGTAGGGAAATTCCCTACTTGTAGGGACAATTTGTCAATAAATCGGTTGGCAGGGAAAATATTCTTATTTTGTAGGGAAAAAAACACTCTAACAAAATAATAAGCTTTGCAAATACTGTTTTACCATTAAAAAAATAATAAATATGTTCTCAACAGCGATTTATCTTTTATACAGATTTCTAACATGTCTAACTATAGATAAAAGAAATTACTAACTTGGGCAGGCAGCGTAGGGAAATTTGTTGTAGAGTAGGGAAATTTCATACTTCGTCGCAGGGAAACAAATTTTAAAAGGTTAACATCACTGATTAGCTAGAGCAGTAGCAGAAGTGCGAAGAAGGCAATGTCCCGTATAGGAAGATGGGTTTGGCAATCCTAAATACATTGCGATTTTGTTGGGAATTTTCCCAAACATGTTTTTTCCAATTGACTGAGATGTACATTTATTTTGTTGGAAGCGCAAAAAAAATTGTTCAATACCTTTAGGACGCAAAGACATATAAAGTCTTAATAGGCAAAGCAGAGAATTCTTTTTAATCCACAATTGTAAATTTCTTCGATACACCAGTTTTATTTTCCGGTACGTTCACTACCATAACGGAATCCCGGTCCTCTATATCCGATATCTTCATATTCAAAGTTCCTGACTTCTGCATCCTCCAAAATAACCCATAATCAAAACAACCTAAAACAAAAAAAAGGAAATAAATACACACAAAAAGGAAAATAAGAAAAAAATTACCTTATGCAATAAATGAATTCCATTAGGAGCGTTCTTTATAAATCTGATAACATCATTAGAAGATAAAACAGCAGACTTTTTCGGCTTATAACTCTTACTCTTCCGTTTCAAAAAAGCCTCTAGTTCATTGAACTTGGCGATGTCTCGTTTCTCATGTATATTCACCTTCGATTTTAGCATTGACCATTTAATCCATAAAGAATTCGGACTATACGTTTCTGACTGCAACAAATAAACACAATTACTACCAAATCTACCGAAAAACATAGAATATTCCTTACCAATTCTTGAAAATATGCCAGTAATACAGTTTCAGTGGCATCTTTTGGCATAACATTATTCCGTGTCAGCCACTCCAGATATATCTTGTATTCTTTTTGGTATACGGCTTCACTTTTCGATGGAATTAATGATTCTCTTGCTTTTTCAGCTTTTTTCAAAATCTGCTCCATTATATTTGAGGTAGAAAACACGTTTTTAACGCAGATACACCTTGATAACAAAGTTCTGTTTATAAACAAGTAACAATCCTGTTTATAAACACGTAACATAGCAACAACCTAGCAACAACAAAACTCTTATAATCAATGGTACCTGATTCAAATATACTGGGAAGGTAATAAATTGGTACATTTTTTCCGTTTTAAAAATAAACAATATTTTATTGAAATCGGTCATAAATTAAAATTATCTATGTACCACGGGAATGAATAAGCTTTAATAACCTCAGGCAATTGCTGTCCCTTGGGCCGGACGCCCTCGGGACGCAAACTTTGCCGTCGGTAATTAAGGCCCTTATAATTCCCTTGATACATAAATATTTCATTTCAACTTTTTTACTAGCTTTAAAAATATTCAAAAATAGTAAGCAAGTTTCCGTGGTGTAGTGGTTATCACATCCGCCTAACACGCGGAAGGTCCCCGGTTCGATCCCGGGCGGAAACACTTTTTTTTCATCGTGAAAATTTATGAAATAGTATATTACATACCGAGGTGGAAAGTGTTTAATTCTTGTTGACAGAAAAGGATGGTGAACCATTTCTCGAGACAAGAGTTAAACTGTTCACCGAAGTTTGTATACTATTTTATTTACACCTTTTAAATGCAAGTGACGGTTTTTGTAACAAAAATAATTAGGTGAGAAATTAACAAAGAAGAAATTATTTGTAAGTTTGGAATAAGATTTGTTACCTAAGAAGAGTCGTGCATGGTACGATAAAGTTTATGATGTTTTCAAGAGTTGGAGCTGGCAAAGCGGTGTTCAGAAAGCTGTTTTTAAATCTATTGTGCTGGCATACTTTAGCGAAATTGCGAAAATCAAAAAGCCGCCAACCCTTTGGTCAATTTACTCAATGTTGCGTACTACTTTAAATAGTAAAGATAGAGTGAATATTTCCAAATTGTCGAAGTTATTTTTATTTTTGAAACAACAAAATCTAGGATATGTATCCAAAAAGTCAAGCACTTTTTACACTTAAAATATTGCGGTGTTTTTGATGACTGCATGATATGTTACCCATAAAGGTTGGACTCAGAATTGGTGTATCAGGTGCCTGACGAAGTGACGAACTGTTAAAAAAAATTGACTGATATTAATGTCGTGGAAAATAAGGTTCACATCGAAATTCCAACATAAAAAACCAACCAGTCAAGAGTATTTATAGTGAGTAATGAAGAATGGGCAATGCTAATTAAAACATATTAAAACTTCGTTTAGATGTTCTAAATGAAAACTTCTTTTTACAATTAAGATTCGGTAAAATCACTCGTCAGCCAATTCAATTTTTTTGCCGCTTATAAGCATCGAATAATAATAATAATATTTATTATCGGAAAAAATTTACAACTGACAAAATAATTAATTTAAAGTAAACATTATGGAACCCACAGACGGTAAAACCTTTTTCGTGGGGTGACGATACACAATAATGTAATACAACAATATAAAAACAAACATTATTATATTAACAAGTTACATTATGTGGACACCAAGTATTGACACCTGTGAACACATACATATGCAGCTCAACTTATATACACACGCACACATACACTTAAAAACACAATAACATATAACATATACAAAAAATGGAAAATTCTTACTGGTTATATTTGAATGAAATAAACTAGTTCATTTTTGTTTCAATTAATTGATGTATTAAATTAAAAATTTTTTTTGATGAAACACTTTACATATTGTGAAGGAAAACTATACTAATAAAAAAATACTGGATGTTTAAAAAAATCGAATCATTCTAAAAATCCTTAAAACCTGGAATTGAAAATTCTTTTTTGATTTGTGATGAAACTTTTTACAATAGTTTGTAAAAAAACTATAAAAAATACATACTTTGGTATTATTATGTGTATATAAAAAATACAGGGTGTAAAATAAAGAACCATTCTCTAGATCCACAAAATTTATGGAATTTAATTTTTTTTATGAAACTTTTCACGATTGTAAAAAAGTTATACTAATGAGCAAATACAGGGTGTTTAACAAAACCAAACCATTCTCTAAAAGTCCTCAAAATTCCTGGAATTAAAAATTTTTTTTGATTAAACTTTTTACAATGTTCTGAAGGAAAAATATACTAATGACAAAATACTGGGTGTTTAAAAAAAACCGAACCATTCTCTGCTGCTGATCTGCATCTACGATAATTAATAGTCATAAATATAGAAGCGTGCATAATATTATAAACAAAAATTTTAAGAAGTGTTAAATGAAAGAACAGATCATACTGCTGATCTGCGCCTGCGATAATTGATAAAAAACAGAAAAGCATAACTAATGTATTTAACAATTTTGAGAAATGTTAAATAAAAGAACAAATCATACTGCTGATCTGCACCTACGTCAATTGATAGTGATAAAAATACAAGAGTGCATAATATTATAAACAAAAATTTTAAGAAGTGTTAAATGAAAGAACAGACCATACTGCTGATCTGCGCCTACGATAATTGATAAAAAACAGAAAAGCATAACTAATGTATTTAACAATTTTGAGAAATGTTAAATAAAAGAACAGATCATACTGCTGATCTGCACCTACGACAATTGATAGTGATAAAAATACAAGAGTGTATAATATTGTAACCAAAAATTTTAAAATGTATTAAATTAAAGAACAGATCATACTGCTGATCTGCACCTGCGATAATTGAAACTGTCATGGAAGTATAATATTTCTTTGATGAAACTTTTAACAATGGTCTATATGGAACCTATATTAATGAGAACAATACAGGATGCTTAAAAAAACCGAACCATTCTCAAATAATCATCATAATTCATGGATTCAAAAATTTCTTTTTCTGGAACTTTTCGCAATAGTCTGCAGAAAAACTATAATAATGAAAATATCCGGTGTCCACCATCCAAAGAAAGGTCAAGTCGGCGATAGCCGACTTGCCACCTTTCTAATTGATGTATTAAATTCCGTAGTTTACTAAGAATTCATTTTTTTTCCTTAGATTTAAACAATTAATAAGACATTACACATTTGCACATTTTTTATACATATACACAATTTTCTTTATAGAGAGTTTCATACAGATGCTGAATTATTTTTCAATTAGATCTACATTTCTTCTGTTCCCTATTGAATAACCTTCAAGGAATGTTCTTTAATGTGTCGTAAAAATTGGTTTGGTAAATTCTGCACTTCCATACTACCGGGTCTCTTCACGCCTGTAATGGTACAACTGCCAAATCTTTGGAAAATAACTAAACACAGTAGAGGAGAGTTTTTTATTAAGTTTTGTAATTTATTCTTTAAATCCAAATGCATTTGGAATATAATAAAAATTCTAAAAAAAACTATGGATCACCTCCATAATATACTAACAAAATAAAATGTACCTACTCCGAAATTAATTTTATTCGAGCTGGTTATCAAAATGGATAAAGATTGCATACCGCAAAATGTTCTGGAGGCAACAGCACGGGTAATATTATTTAAAAAATGAAACTGTCGATGTCGTGGACGTTTCTTCAATGTCAAAAAATATTCCCAATAATACGTAATACGTGAGAGTGGGAACTTCTCCCGCTTTACTATACCGTCCTAGTACTTTAGAGTTCCATATATTATTCAACGAGTATAATAATGATGAGTAAATCACCCGGCTGAATTAATGGCTATATGCGAATGCAATACTATATTTTGTTCACGACTATTAACATTATTTTAGCAAACTTATAACTGAAAAAAAAAAAATATTGATTCTCATAACATGGCAAATAATTCAGAACTGTCAAAATACCTTATTTTCGGGTTTGACATTCGTCGTCCATTTGATAAATTTAAAAAAGCAAATCAAATTTTAATTAGTAAAGTTCTACAATAATTCGCGAAAATGTTAATATTGCCGTGAGTAGATAGTGTTTGGCTGTCACAAAGGAGGTTCGGAAATTGCTAACACCGGAGAATTTTTATTTTGTTAGTTCATTTCCGACACAGCCACACTGTAGAATTTAAATTTGTCGACAGTGTATCCAAATCATTAATTACAAGTCAATAATGATTATACACTGCTGTAGTGCATTATGAACAACATTATACTTATACGGTGTAGAACTAACTACATCTACCGGCCATTCGCTACTCCATGCCGGACTGAAAATGTCACATACACGAAGAGTTCTACATGCAGTAGACACCATAAAGTATACATTATGCTATAGTCGTGGACAAAATATTTTTTCTACAAAACTGTTAAAAGTGGGCTTTTTAATTGTCATTTTTGATGTTAAAAATGTCATTTTTTGACACGCGTGTTAAAAGTAAGTTAAAAAAAGTTTATTTAAATTTTGTTTTGAAAATTAATAAAACATTTTAACAAACACATGAACAACTTTTTATTTTAAATAAGTACAAACCAACATTTTAACTAGTTATTACTATTAACATTTATAGTAAAATTAGAACAATTTGAAATTGTAATTCCCTGGGAGTCATCATACTTAAGTTGGTTTTACTGTCAACATGTGTGACACATCTATTTTCTGTAGAAATACTACTAGTAGTACTGGTGGTTTTGCTAGTAGTTGTAGCACTAGGAAGTATTTGGCACGCAATTTCCTTCTTCTGTTCCAGTGAATTTTCAATGTAGCCTTCAGCTACCGTCGAAGATTTCCATCCTCCATGTCTCTTGATGGTAGTAAGATTTGCACCAGAATCTGCTAACACTGTCGCCGATGAACGACGAAAACAGTGTCCGGTGTAGAGTTGAGGATTTGGTAGATTCAAGAACTCTGCAATGTCGGCAGGCATTTTACCAAACATGTTAATTCCGACTGGATTCTTCACACATTTATTCTGCATATATTTAAGAAAAAGTCGTCTATGGTCAGCGTTGGGTGGCCGGAGTGCCATATACTTTCTAAAAAAGTTTAAATAGAATTCACCAACAAAACTGAAAGTCCGAGGCACTTTCGATTTAGTATTTGGTATGGTCACAACAACCGAAGTGCCCAAATATTCGACATTGTCGATGGTCATCTGACACAATTCCTCCCGGCGCCACATCCCGAAGACACCTACTATTGCTGCGACTTTCATTATCAGATACTTTTCGTCTTCTGCTTCTGTGAGAAATTTGTCGATATGCGTCTTCGTCAAAACTTTTGACTTTTTTGCTTGATATCCTTCACCCTTCCGTTTTAAAAAAGCAATAAGTTTATAATGTTTGCTTATATCTTGATCTTGCTTTATTTTTAACATAGTTTTGATCATGGAATAATTTGACCACAACGTTGACGATTTCCATATCTTGGCTTTTTCGTCAAAATATGCCAGTAAAACACTTTCGTTACATTTCCCAGGGACCTTTTCAATGTTGCACCATTCCGAAAAGCGTATATAAGCGATTTCGTACTGTTCCTTTGATTTCGCCGGCAATAATTCCAATGTTGCTCGACTGGCGGCTTCTTCGATTTCAGCAGGGATGGATTCGTTACGCTCATTATCGAGATTATTCATTATACTTATAATATTACTAGAAAATGCTGTCAATATTTTTGCGTTTTTTCCGTAATTAACAACAGCACTGGCTGCTACGAAAATTTTGGTTCATAAACATTGCGATCTGTGTGGTATTTTTTGATTTCTTATTTTTATTGAGTTTAAAGATCTTCCGATTGTTTTGTAGCAAAAATATTTTTTCGTTACTAAAAATTGCAAAAAATGACAACGACACGCGGTGTTCCCAAGCGGTCACCCATCCAAGTACTAACCGCGCCCGACGATGCTTGACTTCAGTGATCGGACGAGAACTGGTATTTTACATCGTGGTATGGCCGTTGCCTAAAAAATTGTCCTAACTCTTGGAACACACAGTAGAAACATATATCGAATAACAATGATTAATTTTCGAATTGATCAATTACTGGATTTGAATCTATAAGCTAAAAAGTTTATATTTAAGTTAAGTAGTTATACATACAATGTGAGCCATTAAAATCTACCACATATGATTTCTTCGTTTTGAAGCAAAAACTAAAAAAAAAAGTCGGACCTGCAAACATATGTCTTGAGGGGGCATATTTCATGGATGTAATCAGTCCACAAATTTATACTTCTAAAATAGAGATGCCTTTCACTCTTAAAATATTTAAAAGGTATTTTTATAATTTTGAATGATCAGTTCTGCAGAAAAGTGAAAAGTTTTGATCATCACTTAGATACCACTAATTTTGCTTTAATAGATCTTAAAGTACACTACATACAATAGTACAGTACAGTACATAATGCAGTTGACAAGATAATTGAACGTCCTTTAAATTGATGTGTCACACATATAGTCGCGGCAAGAAATCAAATGACTTACGTCATACGAACAAATTAATAATTCATTATATCTTCATCGAAATATTTAAGTAACTGCAACTGAGAATAATAAAACTATATAGAGGAAATTATTGCCTGGTGATAGGTCAGTGGATTTACAAAGAAAAACAATTTTTTACATACTGCCAACGTTTCGGCCTATATTGGGCCTTCTTCAGGACTCTGTAGGGTAATGGTTTTCTTTGTCCAAAAAAAATATAAAGATTTTCATTAAAATTGTCTAAATTTAAGTAGAAAACTAACAGTAAAACCACAGGATCGTCAATTTTAAATGAGAACATGGCAGTATGTAAAAAATTGTTTACTGACCTATCACCAGGTAATAATTTCTTCTACATTAAACTAAAGGTCACTATAGTCAGCGGTCGAAATTGTGGACAGTGACTAATCGCTAGCTTGTGACTAGCGCGATGGGCGAAGCGTGCGGGGAGTAACATTTCATAGGCGTACCAAATTTGAATGTGATCAGATATAAAAAATATACAAAAGTTAAAAAAATAATTGCATTACATAACATCCATTATTTTTAGAGTAGAAACAGTGATATAACAGTTTTTACCAATTTCGAGGCGTTAGATAATAAAAATAATAAGAATATTTCAAAATTTAAAGTTTTTATCTTGTATTATCAATTACCCAAAATCGAAAATAATAGAGAGTGACTAATTCACAACACAGAGATGAGTACGGAAGATACGTGTGGTATGATTACCTAAGGGTGCCACTTGAGAAGAGTTAAAGCACACAAAATTATCAAAAATAAGTTGACGTCGGCTGAGCCTAGCACATTAACAATTTACTTTAAATGTACCCCTGTCCTTATAGATGGCGATTGCCCACTATCACCCACTTACAGATTTTTGCACGAATTTTGCAACTTCTGTTTTAATTATTTATGGCGGGAAAGTCTCAACTTTTGACAATTGCAGTTTGCGAAACTATTATTGCCCCTTTCATTATTATGTGGTGTTAATAAATTTGTTTTTTCTGATAATCTACCATGGCAGTTTCATGATGAAAGTGATAGAAAATATTATAGGTAGTTGACAAAATTTGTTACAAATACCGCCGTTAAATAAATCGCGCAAATATTTGCGAATTCCGCATTCAAAAGGACAAAAGGCTTTAGAATACATGCACACTATTTACTATTGGTTATTAGCACTGTCACTATAACGGTCACCCATTAACACTTATTATATCATACCGTACCGCCTTCCGTAGACCTTCATACGCCCATGTTTCGTCAACATTTAATATATTCTTCGATTCTTATTTTTTTTTTTAAATATTTATTTTAAATAGTTTCTTCGCCATGTCACTATTTCGTCCTTTCTATCAGTATACATCTTTTCGATTTCATTTATACAGACTGAGTTTCATCTTGTAAGATATAGCAATATAATTTTTTTTGGAAAACTCATTTTAAAAATACAATCTTCCTTCTGCGAGTTTTCACGTACAATTTTGTTAATGAAATATATATTTCAACATCATGTACACTCATATTTTGACCTCGCGCACGAAACTTTTCATACATGTCATCATCCGATATTACTCATTTCAATCAAATCACTAATAAAATTAATTAATTAATTACATTCATGATTAAATTAACGAAAAGATATACCCGAAAGTTTGCCCGCCCATGATAGTGCTGGAAATGAAGCAGTTGAATCCTACAATTCGTCGCAGCCAATCAAAAGCCAGCAGCGCATGCGTACTAACGTGTACCAACTGCAGCGCATGCGTAGCAGAAGCTGTGTAATATGCGGTACTCGATTTTGTAGGAAAAATATAAGGGCTGCATGTATATTTCTTTGTGTTGACTGCTATAAATTGTGAGTAGGTTTATAACATTAGTTACTCTCTACAATTTTGGAAGTCGACTATAGCAACAAATAACAATAAAACTATAGACTACACTAACTGTTTACTCTATATATTACACTAAATTTAAAAAAATGATTGTTTTAAGGCGACAAATAATCGAAAATTACGTTAACAATAAAAACTATTGCGTAATGTCAGCCGTGGTGACGTAAGTCGTCTGAATTCTTGCCGCTAATATACCTACTACTCTCCATTTAAAACTTTAAGGGAGAAGGTCCACCACCGTTTAGGGGTAGAAAGGAATCAATATACTCATAAAATCCTCTGAATATTTTTGTAGTTATTGCGTCAAATTGAAGAAAATATTTTCCGTATATTTACAAATAGTGAGAACGTTAAATTATATACATATATGAAATATCAAATGTTTACTGCATTTGTATCGAAATTCTCTCAAAGGATTAAATTATTAGCCAGATTATTCAACCGGCTGCTAACCTAGATCTACCCTTCTCGGATCTACGAAAACTCCGGAAGCGGACTAATACAGGACACTGGCGAAGGCGACCAACGTGAAGCGGTGGAACCTAAATGCAATTAAAGGGACCAACTGACCGAACGAGAGAACTAGTCTGCACTTAGGCGGTTGCCTAGGACGCATTTTAATTAGTAGTGTCCTACCCTTATTCACAGAGGAGCAAGTTTGCCCCATCCTTTCATTTGGTAATCTGATTGATGAGTCGGGAAGATAAATGTTTTCAGCTGTATACAACAGGATAGTTCTGAATCTAAATTTTTAAAAGAGTAGGCAGGTAGGCAGGATTTATTTTGCAAAATGGAAAAAAAAACAATTATGGCGCAAGTATGGTATTTCTACAGACGTGGCACAGTATAGAAAGACCAGTAAGGACAGCTGGACTTTCGCGCCAAGCCATTTTCAGAATTCATTCATAACCATTTACGCACTCGTTTTGGTTTACGTTTCGTAGTATAACCGTTTGTGTGCCTTTTCATTTTGTGATATTCAACTTCTTAACCTATTTGAGTTGCGTTCCAATCTTGGTTTTAAATTTAATTATTTTGTTATATCTCTAATCTAATAAAAATAATTATGAAAGCATCAGAAGAACCGGGTCAAGGTACAAACAAGTGTAATATAGTAGGAGTTTATTGTGTAGTAGGAAGTTGAAAAAACAATGCTGGAAATTATACAGATATGGTTTTTTTACTCCCAAAAGACAAAAGAAGGTAATTTTACAATCATTATATAGAATTGTAATTATA
Organism: Monochamus alternatus; assembly: GCA_037114965.1. Lineage (NCBI taxonomy): Eukaryota > Metazoa > Arthropoda > Insecta > Coleoptera > Cerambycidae > Monochamus > Monochamus alternatus. The sequence goes on along the minus strand of CM073428.1, from coordinate 29,047,828 downwards.
ATAAATTAATAACATAATATATTTATTATTATTTTCCGTGTATCGTTTTTTGTGGTAAAGTTTGTAACGGAGGAATATTATTTTCAACCAGCATTAGGTACATACTTATTGCAATTTGCAAACAGTATTCCTTTCTTATTTTTTGTGTTTGTAAAATTTATTGCATTTTATGATTGAAATTCATATAACAAGTATTAAAATAAAATTATTGTTGTTTTAGAGCGAAGCAGTGGGCAGTTAAATGTAAGAGAATTTTCGAATGTGTGCTCAGCAAATGCTTACAATATTTTCAGACGATATAGTGGCAGGTAAAAATATTTAACGTTTATTTTGAAATAGCTATCAGTATTTGAACATATAGAAATACATATTTAGAATATTTTTGATTTTGTGTATACATATAGAAATGTATTTTTTTAGAATTATCACAGAAACATGAGGAAATTTGAATGCATTCTTAAGTTTGTCTTGAGAATTATTTTGGTAGCATCAAATAACAAGGAGGAAAATCTATCTCACCAACTTCTATATAATTTCAACGTTCTTCGGGGATTTCATTCGTAAATTTGTGTGCGATTGACGTCAAGCAATGCACTGAAATGTCATGAGTCAATGCACATTATATAGGTACTTCCGATTAGAGAATCTAATTCAATTTCAGAATAGCTTCTGAAGAAGCGAACTTACATATGTCTCTTGAAAAGTCAGAAAACCTAAAGCGACAACACGGCAACCAGCCCAGGAATTGTTCAACAAAGTTACTTTTGTTTATAAGTAAGAAATAATTGAATATGTTCAATTTTAAAAGTTTTTATACGCTTGTTAAATTATTAATAATAAACCTCTCAAGATATTTATTTTAAAAATTTTACGTAATACGAATAATACTATATATTCGTAATTTATTAGCTCGAAGAATTTAATCTATCATGACAATTTATTTCACACATCTAGTGTTTTTTGCTAATTTAAACAATAATTTGTTGTATTATTTTTAAAAATTACACGTATTTCACAAATTTGCATGTTTATATTTGTAGCAGGTCACTCACCTATTTGAATTTCTGGCGACTCGAACAAATATATAAATCTAGAAAATGTACTTATATTTGCGGAAACTATAATAAAATTGGGTAAAAAAACTGTTGGTAATAACAGTAACATTAATTACAAATAATGAATATATATGTAGTAGTAAATAAAAAACAAAAAATGTAAAAAAAGGTCACACCAACTTCTATTTATTTATTTCATTATTTAAACTATTTACATTAAATTTACTGTTTATAGATAGCTTATAAAACCAATATCATTTACTACAAATTTTCAAAATCATATTACATTTTGAGTACCACAGTTACAATTTAAATTTTGACAGTCACAGGTTACAAAGTAAATCACGCCATAAACAATAGTGAAGAGAGCCTCACTCCCAAGTGGGACTGATGCTATCTTCACTTCAAACAACAAGGTCAAAGAATTCGACTGGCGGATTTCATTCATAAATTCGTTAGCTGTCCCTACTGGTCTTTCTATACTGTGGACGTGGTTTATGCTCTGTCTAAGGTATTGAATACAAATCAACGCAATTCAGTTTTGAAATCATGATTATATTAAGATTCAATCATTAGTTGCTTTCTTTCGCTCAGATTTTGTGATTATGATTACAAAATGTGCAACAAGATTGGTGTATTGTTTAGCTATGGGATAAAAATATTTTGGTTGATCAAATTCAACTGAAAATTCTATAATGTGTAAAAGTCAGTTCTGTACGGGACCTATATTTGGAAGAATCAAGAAAATAACTACTATATTAACCAATATTTGATAGTAAAATACAATGTTCAATCGATTAAATGTTACAGCAAAATCTGTAAAAATGATATCATCATAAATGCTCTATAATGTTAGAGAACGTTTCGAGCAATATGTCTACTACTGCATGAAGGTTGGTGGTAAGCATTTCATGATCCATTAAAGTAAAATTAGTGGCAGCTAAGTGGGAATCAAAATTTCACTGGAGAATTGATTATCTAAAGTTAAAAAACTAGAAGGCGTTGAAAAGATAATTGAACGTCCTTTAAACTGATGTATCACATAGACGCTCACTACTGTCACAGTTGATGGATTAGAATATTTTGTGGGTCGTCGTGAAGACGTGTTAATATTCTTGGTAGTTAAAATTTCCTAAAATATGACTAAAACTGATCAAAATAAAGGATTACTGACAGTAGTGCCTCTAATATGGAGATATGCCAGAGCAGTGAGTTTAAACAAACAATAATGCAAATGATGTCCGATAACATCCTTAAATTAGAAGAAACTGTAAATAAACAAAGTTAAGCAGTTACAGTGACTGTTTCTGTAACTTGGAAAAACTTAACTTAAAAGATATAATCCAACAAATCATAGGTAGACAATAGTTAAGTATCTTAACAAAAAAAAAAAAATTATTTGCAAGCAAATGTTGATAATCTTTAATAAGTAATCCTGAGTTAGATATAGATATTGTCAGGCTAACTGGAACAAAATCCAAATCTGACTTTGGTATTGTATGCCATGACGATTAATATCGGCCAGACTATCGGTGTGTATAATAAATATGATCTAACAACAGTACTCTTATCATCCTGATATTGCCATCATTGAATTTGATCGCCAGCTATTAACTGTGATCTAACAATATCAGCGACTCATATCATTCTGATACTACCATTACTGAATCTGATCACCAGCCATTAAAAACAAGTAAACAAAGTAAAAATCCTAGCAAGAAATTCTACAGGGAAAAAACGGACCGTCAATAGTAAAAACAACAAACAAAGTAAAATGTTATTTAGCTTATTTTAAAGAGAATGAATTCTCTGCAGCAGGAAGTAAGCTTTGGTTATATATACGTTGTTGTAAACCTGGAACCACAACAGATAAGGTGAAGGATTACCTCCAACGAAAATGTTCTATAGTCCAGTCACTGTGGAGGAAAACAGGACAATACTTCTAATTTTTTTATAACTGAATCGATTTTGCTAAAACCACCCCTTATTGAAAAAAATAAAAAAATATATATTAAAGCATTTTATGGATTTTAGTTATGTTAAATTATGTAATTTAATATTTTCAATTACAATAATGGATACTGTGCAAATTCTCAACCCTTGAAAATTCTTAATAACCACCCCTTTTAATAAAAATAATTTTAAAAAATCGTTTAACAGGTTCAAACGTTTTTGTAGTGCATTCATATCACATACAATTTAATTCTCTGCTTATATAAAATAATTTTGATTAATTGTAACACTTCAACCCTTAAAAACTACCCCTATACCAAAAATATATATGTAATTCTTTTTTCAACAACCTCAAAAGCTTTAAATGTACATTTATATTCCAAAATAAATTCATTCCATTTCAATAAAATATTTTTTAATGGTTGCTTATTTTCGACCCTTAAAAACCACTTCATGTGTCAAAACGTCATAAAAAATTGTGATAATTTCAAACGCTTTAATCTTGTATTTATATTCAAGAACAAAAAATTCATTTCCCGCTCAAAAAAATTTCAACCCTTAAAAACCACCCTTATGCTCACGAAATAACTTCCCCTTTGATATATGTGTAAATAAAAAAAATTGATGCATGATGATGATTGCATTCATGTATACAGAAAATAAGTTGATGCTCCAAAATACAAATTTTTTACGTGCTCCAAAATTTTTTTTCTAATAAATGCAATTCGTTTTTTTACGATAACTCCGTTAATTTTTCAGCTTCAGCGTCTATTAAAAAACCATTTTAAAGATAATTTCAAAAGCTACAAGACTAAGTACGGTAAATTGTTCTATAACTCTTTTTTTTTAAATAGTGAAGGGCCAAAGGGCTGATTACAGGTGAGTTACGCAATTTAACTCAAAGTTCAATCGGCTGTATTTCCGTTATTTTTCAAGCTACAACAAAAATAAAAAAACAAAATTTTCGTTAAGAAAAAAGCTACATTTTGTATTCTACTATTTTTTACGTATCTTTGATAGTTTTAGATTTATTCTGGATAAATGCATTTTTTTGAGATAATTACAAACAAAATTATAATTTAAACATAATTTTTTCGAAAAATACGCCTTTTAAACCGGCAAAAATTTTGTTCCTAATAAACAACACTAAAATAAAATGAATTTTCGAAGATATACGTTTAATTTTAATTCTGATAAAAAGAGTATTACTTATATTGCTCGTTTTTATTTTCCAAAAATTAGAGTAATCTAAATTTTCATTATCACATCTCGCTTTGTTTTAAACGAAATGACTTTTAACAGGGCCCATTTCAAAGGTTTCTTCAAGCCCTTTAAAAAAGGAAAATGGAAATCATCAAAGATGATGATGATGATGATAAATACATCGAGTATAGTACCCCAAAAATAAAAAAATCTTTAACCAATTATAAATCGCTTACACACTTTTTTCAGTTATTTTTTGAGTTATTCGTAAAAAATTATTGAAAAACACTTTTTTAACGAAAAGTATACTTTTTCAAGAGCGAATAATTCAAAAAGTATTGATCTACCGAAAAATATTTATATGACATTATTTGTTTAAAATTTGATTCTCTATCAATTCCCGGGGTTATTTTGAGTGAGGTTTCCTACCAACTGTAAAAATTTCAGACAAATCGGTGCAGTTATAAAAAATTAAGAGGGAAAATGCCACAATAACTAGACTACTAATGATGAATTCACCGTCGCGTGGATTCACTCAATTCGGCGAGACTTCCGAATTTTAAAATTAGAGCTAACCCAAATCTTGAAAATTTATTATACACCTCGAACTGTTGGCCTAGTAAGATATTGGTGAAAATATTTTTGTTTAGGCCCTTTCATAAAAATATCTGGACAGCAGAATTGTAAATGTTTATTACATACAGTATGCTCCAAAAGTATGGAATAAATTCAATAAAAACGAAACAATTATTTTTTGGGAAAAATCCTCGAACAGGTCGATTTTTAATTTAAAAAATACATATTTTAGCGTAAAATACGATGTTCAAATGTCATTTGAGTAATGACGTCATCGATTTTTTTTAAATGGCAACACCATATTTTTTTCCTTGATTCTGAAAGATCGTTTAATTCTCTATCAGACAGTACTAAAATTTTGCCCTCTTACATAGGAAAGTTTTCGAGTAAATGACGATTGAATGTTAGAAAACGTAAATCAATTAAAATAAAGCAAAAACATTATCAAGTTTAGTGTTTCGAGTTCCATAGTTCTTTTTGGACAACTGTTTTCCTGGGAGGTGGATCGGCAGACGCGAACCGATAGAATGTCCTGCAAGATCGCCAGATCTTATACCTCTTGACTATTTTTTATGGGGATACTTGAAGTCAAAAGTGTACATTAATAAACCACATAATTTAGAACTTCAATATGGCATTCGGGACGAAATACGCAGAGTTACCCCAGAAATCATTCATAATGTGCAAGAAGAATTTCTTCACAGACTTGCACATTGTCAAGAAGTTGGTGGATGGCAATTCGAACATTTGATTTAAGTATATAATTTAATCAATTGAATTTTATGTTACATACCTCAGAATTGTTACTTTTTTATGGATAAAATTTACGTTTTCTAACATTCAATCGTCATTTACTCGAAAACTTTCCTATGTAAGAGGGCAAAATTTTAGTACTGTCTGATAGAGAATTAAACGATCTTTCAGAATCAAGGAAAAAAATATGGTGTTGCCATTTAAAAAAAATCGATAACGTCATTACTCGAAAACAAATGACATTTTACGCTAAAATATGTATTTCTTAAATTAAAAATCGACCTGTTCGAGGATTTTTCCCAAAAAATAATTGTTTCGTTTTTATTGAATTTATTCCTTACTTTTGGCGCATACTGTATAATGAAAATAGTAAATTTAAATGTACAAAGTTTATATAATAAAGTAAATGAACGTTATATCTTTATAATTTAATGTAAAGTTTTTGTGTTTTTAAGAAACATGGCAAAAGAATGATTTTATCAAATATCTGAAAATAGATCAATATAAAGTTGCAACCTATTTCTGCAGAACTGAATACAATCATGGTGGAGTTGCAGTATATTGTAAAGAAAATTGTGGTGATATGAAGGTGTATAAAGTCAGCACTCAGTCGAACTTGACTTTGAATGCTGTTGCATATCATATGAACAAGGAAACAAAACTATATGCTTAATGAGTGTGTACAGTTCTCCAAAAGGATGAATGTAACCACCATTATCTACATCTACAGCTATGCAATCTAATGTAATTAAACAAAATCTTTTATTCCGAATGTTAATATCTAAGTGTTTTGAGCACTGCTGAGTTTTTGAGTGTATTAAGTGGAAAACAATTTTTCACTTGTTCTATGTGCTTTTTAAATTCCTAATGTCAACTCAGGACGTCCAGTGTACGACTTTTATTTCAGTTCCTCTACTGGCGGAAACTGAAATGAAAATAATTTAGCAGTTTTAAATCATTTAATTCTCGCAGCTGGTATGTTTCTATTTTATGTTACGCTTCCGGCAAGAAAAGCACTTTCTGCCGCTATTCAGCTCTCGGAATCCTAATGGCTATGCGCGATGAGGTTAGCAGGAAGGCAATACTTTTTATACACCGGGTGATTCAAACCATAGAAACACTAGATTTGTTTACTTCTTTAAGTTCAAAACTATACAGGTTGTCCCTGATTTTTCGTTTGAGCAATGTTAGAGCATGAAAAAATAATAAAAAATATTTTATTTTTTTTATCTACTAAACAAATAAATGTTTGTTGTTCAAACTTGGCATGCAGTTATCATAATAAAAAGTTATAATTTTGAAGTGAATAAACGTTTACAGCTAAAGCCAGTGGCGTAGGTCTATAGGGTCTTGTTCACACTTCGACCTCCTATTCTTCCACGCCAATGATGAAAAGTATTTTTTCAGTACAAATATTAAAATGTTATCATATTAAATTTTAAAAATTGCAGTAGATGATTTATTAAACAAATAAAAACAACGGTCTGCAATCAACTTAATATAAATGATGGTCAAAGTTTCATAAATGCAACGATAGCATCGATTTCTTGTCTTGTCCAACTAACATGTTATTTATTATTTATTTCACCTCAAGCTGTTTGAATAGGTAATAAATTTTCTATATTATACATCAGAGTTGCATTTTTCTTTAAAAAGCCTCAAATAAAAAAATTGAATGGATTGAGATCCGGTGGTGCAACTGAACCGGCCAAGCAACTGGACCATCTTGACCAATCCATCTTTCCCCTAGATAGTATTTAACTAACTTATAATATTTCAACATGCTATAATCGCACCACAAACAAATTGATTTGGCATGACATATGTCGATATTATTGTTACAAACAAGTAATGCCTACTTAATCCTATATTTGTTTTTTGTAATCCCATAAGATAACCCTGATTAAGGAAAGTCAAAATATCTGAAAATAGAATAGAATTTTAATATTTATACTGAAAAAAATACTTTTCATCTTTGGCGTAGAAGTTTAGAGACTTCAAGGGCAAACAAAACTCCATACCTACGCCACTGGCTCGAGTTCAAAAAAGTTATTTATGTAAGATAATCAACATTTTATTATAATTACTGCATGGCAAGTTTGAACTTTTTTTTTTTGTTTAGCAGATACTAAAGAAAATATAACATTTTTTTAAATTGAACGCCCTGTATCAGAAAAACGGAGTGTTCTGAAAGTTAAGAACGAAGAAACGGAGAGACCCTCTATATTAAACATATTTTATTCCAACAGTTTTTTATCAGGACTAACATTAACATTTTTTAAATCCATTTATAGTCCATTTGAAAATGACTAGAAATTGATCGATTTAGTAAATGGGTCAAAAGAGAATTAATTTAAAAATATATTTTATTATTTATATTATATGGTGTTTACCTAAAAAAACTTTAGAAGGCAAAATAATAGTTTTGTGATACGAGCTGAGATCATACATCCCAAAGCTTTAAAATGTTAATGTTAAATGTGTAGAGTTTGATAGGAATTAGATGGGACTAACAGTGCATTGACGTTCGATGTTATGCGATTGGAACAGGTGTTTGTAATTTCACTTGACCCTGCCTGCTAGTTGTTGAGTTTAGACAGCCTGCTTGGGGGTTATTCTTTGTTGATCGAGTCATTTTATTAGAACTGTGTAGAGGAGTCAAAGGAGTTTTTCTCCTTACAACTTGGACATGATGCCATTGGAAGCTAGAGGTACTCTGATCTTTCGTCAGCGTGGCTCGGTTGGCGATGTACTGTCAAAGAGTATGTACAATAAGAGTATTTCACTCAATACAAATTCCCTATGTTCCAAGTTTCGTTTTTTACGAGATAATTGGGCATACTGTGCACCCGCGCAGTGAGTATCACAGCGGTTACTTAGCAACCACAAAAACAAACTTGATACTGCTGCTTAATAACCAGGGCCGGTTCCGCCTAAATGTAATAGTGGAGTTTGGGGCTAACAACTGGCAATAAACACAATCTAGTGTAGAAATATAATGATTAATGTATGTACATTAATATGTTAGGTATTAATAATAATTTATATGACAAATAAATGCATCATATTAAGCAGTTAAATAATAAGAAATTTGGTAAAAAATTATTAAATTTTTACAAAAATATACATTAAAAAAATGTAATAGTTACACGGAATATTTTTTTTGAAAAACATTTATTTGTTAGCTTGCTGCATCCTATATAAAAAAACAATTGCTTTTTGATATCTCACAATATAAAAATAGAAAATGCAATTGTATCAGTCTTTTTATGTATGGTACCTCAACCTCATGCATTTGTGAACTGATTTAGATGATTCTTTTCTAATATAATAGGACAACTTCAGAGTTGTTTCATAAAGATTAGAATTTGTAAAGATGGCGTTTAACTTATTGTCGTTTAATATCCGATTTTATTAAAAATTGGTATCTGGGGACTTCAGGTTGTAGATTGTAAATGTGGCACAAATGAAAAAATTAATGGATGTTTAATCATTTTATTGGCCAAATAGACTGAAAATTAGTGTCTATATCAAGTATCTTTAAAATGCCATAGGTTTTTTATTTTGTCGAAAAACAGGCATTTTTAATAATAAATATAATAAGAATTCTAATTTCATAAAAAATAAACTTGTAAAAAAGTCAATAAATATGTCGCAGTAGAAAACTTCTAAAACACAACAGAATATAAAACACTGAACTAGATTGAAAATGTGAAAAACTACGTCGTAAAAGCACAAATGTAAAATGTTCACAATTATTCGGTTTTGGGACTGACCACTGACCTGATAAATTTCATCTAAATAATATCCGCTTGGTCAATTTTTATCTATCTCACTCTTCCTTGAATATTTCTAATGCGACAACAAAGATAGATAAACTAAACATATGCCAATTATTACTATTGCTCAGAACCTGACGAATTTCTGATAATTTCTAATAAAAGATAATACTTTGTGGCATACTACACGCAATTCGAGAGAGAAGCAAATATATCCAGGAAAAGTGGTGGGAGTGCATTCTCTTATGGCCATTTCCACCGCATTCCCTTTTAAGTGTAGTTAACTAAGGGCGGTTAAAATTTTAAGCCTAGCTTAAAATAGTAATGTTTCCGCCGTACAATTATTAAGTTTTTGTAAAATCTACCTAAAAAGCCAAGATTCATAATTTTTCGGTTTTTTGCACAAGTTGTTAGCTTCATGATTATTTCTTAACCTCAAAAGTGTGACACTTCACTCTCACTATTCTGACTTTATGTTGTTCTGTTAAGTTCTGTTTTCGAATTGGTAGGATTTATAATAGAAATAATTCCCAAAAAAAAGACACGATTGGCAAATTTTAGCAATGAAGAAAAAGTATTACTAATTAACATTATAAAAGTACGGTGGAGAATAAAAAACCGATAATGTCTGTACAAGAAAAATGATAGCAGGTGAATTTAATTCACTGTCGCCAAATAATATTCACAGAACAGCAGAATCATTAAAAAAGTTTTTTGAAAACAAAAGTCCGTTTTATTGGCGATACAGAATTATTACTAAAGATTAAAAATAAATGTATTTTTTTTGTAATTTTCTTTTTAAGAGCTTACATATTACTTGGGAATTCAAGATCTTCTTCGATTAAGGAAAAAATGTGCAGCTGTTTCTTTATACAGCCGGTATCTTCTAAAAAAGTTACCCATCGTATGGAAGTGATAACTTCTCTCGTACCTTTTCGAAGAAACCCATACTCTATTATTTTTAATACATCTGAATCATTATTAAATATATTATTTTCATCATAGTTCATTATTTTTTGTTTATTTTTCAGTGGAAAAATAATAAAACCAAATTATTAAATTAGGTTATGTAGAACCTTTAAGTATCGTTAAAAGAGATAAGCCTAGAATTTCAAGGGCTTATATTTAAGAACGTTTAAGACATTTTATGTTGGGTTTAGTAAACGGTGGAAGGCAAATTGTATTTTTAAGGTTCCTTAAAGCGTAAGCGTAGCTTAAGACAAACAGTGGAAATGGTCATTATTGTATATTCTCGTTGGTACGGTATTATAGCAGTTATGCTAACCTTTTAAAATTTGTTTCCCTACGACGAAGTATGAAATTCCTCTACTCTACTACTATAAATTTCCCCACGCTGCCTGTCCAAGTTAGAAATGTTAGAATTCTGTATAAAAGATAAACCGCTGTTGGAAACATATTATTGTTTACAAACGAATTATGAAAAATGATCCATAAAATCTTATTTTCTTTTAAATGGTAAAATAGTAAGTATTTGCAAAGCTTATTATTTTGTTAGTTCTTTTTCCCCTACAAACTAAGAATATTTTCCCTACCAATCGATTTATTGACAAATTTTCCCTACAAGTAGGGAATTTACCTACGTGTTAACAACACTGTATTATAGGAGGCGACAGGGGTACGACAGTGATATGTTTTTAGGGTACAAGGTCATGGAACGTGATTTACTGGTTGTATTCATTTGAAGACATAACAAGTTTTCAAGTTTACGTTGTTTTTTGATTTTCATCATTTTACCGCCACGGGGTTATTTACAGACGAGGTCAAACAAGGTACATTTGCCATTTGGATTCACTAGCGTCGACGTAAGTTATTTATAGGTGTTTTTTTAACCACATACTTTCAGTAATGTGTTATAATTTATATGAAACATGAGTTTCTGTCAATTATCGAAAAATCTATAAGCAAACTTCTGCTTAATAATGATGAGGAAACTATGACTTCCAAAGATCATTCAACTCATAATCATTTTAATAACTAGAGAAGCAGATAGGTAACTAAAAAGTAGCAGATTCAGATTTTCGGCAAGTGATTAAAGTTTTACGGCTGGTTAAATGTTAGCTTTAAATAAAAATTTTCCTTGCAACATAGGAATGATGCCAGTCAATGATGCCTTGGTATTTTACGTGTGTACTTTGACATAAGAATGCCTTGATTATTTTGTTTAAATTACTATGAAATTGACCAAAGTGGGATTAATTCGAGAGGGATTTTCTCAGAAACCGTTAAAGATAACGATTTGAAACAAAAGTACCTTTTTAACGTAAAACAGTTCGGGAAAACGGAATTTGCTGTCCAATTTGTTAAAAAGTCAAAGATGAAAAAGTTACACGCGCAAAATACCAAGGGCCCCCCGTACCCACCCTGATGGACCTAATGGAAATAAATGGATTAGTCCATCAAATTGCTCATCAAAATTTAGCTGTGTATACCAAATTTCATTCATTTATCACGCGATTGAGAGATATTGCAAAAAAATGATTTCCATTCCTCCCTCTTCAATGGGTCCCTGTGCCCTTAGGAAGCATTTCCGGACTCATATTCATATGAACTTTTTTACTTAGTTTTGATCATAGAATCGGCCTGTTCAGGGTTGGCAGTTAATTATGAGACACCCTGTATACACTTAATTAAGCATATATTTTACAAATTAAGTAGATCTGTCATCCAGCAGAAACGTTATAAAATGAATCAAAACTCTTTGTCAACTTCTCAAAAAAGATGAATCAGGTAATTTCAACTATTAAGAAAAACAATTTTATTGATCAATTAAACATAAAATGTGCTGATAACAACCAATCAATAACAGCGTAGCAATAAAAATATTATTAAGTAAATGGCACGGGAAATATTTCTGGAGTAGTACCGCCATTCTCAATCTCTTTGTACAACAGCATCCTGCATTACTACTAAATTACGCATAGGAATAAATATTTTCCATTATTTCGGATTTGATTTATTAATATAAATCATTCTTAAGCTATTAGTTACCGTACTCAATGTGAAACCGTTTAAAAATGCTTTTGTAGAGCTATAATTTATCCCGAACTGTCTAGTTTTATTGTTCATTGCAGAATTGAAATTGAAATTTCATTTTAATTAAAATTCAATTTGTTCGTCTACCGTCAATATTTGTCATTATTAATAGGGTGATGTAATTACAGATATCGCACGGCAGACTAGATCTAAAAATAAATTGCTCCCACAAGTTAAATGTTTTGATATATAAATAGAAGAGTACATAGAACACCTGGACATATACAGGATGATTCAGAACTATCTAAAACAAATTGGGAATAGATGCGTCATGAAAAATGTAGTCAATATCGTAATTTTTTTTGTAAAATTTGACGTTGTGTCATTTAACGCATTTGACGTTTTGTCATTAATTAAGTAGCATTAAACAAGTTTTAGTGACAAAAATTATATAAAATGCCTCAAATACTGGACAGGATAAGAATCCTAATTTCCAGTATGCCGCGTAGATTAGAAACCCTTAGAGTTGCTAGGGGAGGCAATACACGGTATTAATCAGTTACCCCAGGTTATAATATTGCGTTTAATAAAAGTGTTTCGTGAAAATCGTATGTTTATTTCACTAGAAAATTTTCTCGATAAATTAAGAAAGTTGCAAAACTTGAGCAAAAAAGCTGTAATTTGGACAATTTTAGAGATAAATCAATGAATAAAAAAACAAAATGCTCACTAAAGACGCACCTTTCATATAGAGTGTAAGCACCTACTATACCATTACTTGATTAACACACAGGGTGAGTCAAAAATTAATAAAAAAACATGACTCGAGTTTTTCCACTATCATCCAGGAGGCTTTGAAAAAATTTCGGCGTCTTTAATTTTTTTGGAAAGGCAAAGGAATTACCTACCAAAAAAAAAAAAAAATAAAAATTGGCCGACTGGTTTAGAAGTAAAAAGAAAACAAAGTTAGGTCAAAAATTAAGTGCGTCACCTTTTTTGGAACTGAGTATATTTACATTAGTTCTTCAAATATCAAACATGGCTTACGTATAGCAACTCGCAGTTGATGGGTGTCGTTTTAATTTAAGATGAAGTGAAAATGCTTTAGCAGAACGATGTCCCGGTAAACATGTGCCAAATGTAGCTATTTTTACCGCAGTGTGCAGTGAGTGCAAGTGTAGTACAAACGCAGGCGTGATATTTTCAACCGAATCGTTGAATATATGGAAGTCCAGGGCGTCCATGGCTTATTGCAGCGTATCATACATGCTGATTATCCTAATAAGTCTATTTAATTTATATATTTTTTGCATTTCTTTTTAAACTCAATGATCAGATACCTGACTCAACTTTTGTTTAAAAAGTTCCTTTTCACTTTTCTTCAAGAAAATCAAAAATTTTTACATTTTGGCAAAATTTTGTATAACTGCTCTTAAATAAATTTGAATAGTCCTAACTTTCTCGATGTTAACGTATTAATTAACTTTCTAAGGAACTCTAGCTATTATATAATTTGTAGAATCATCTGCAGGGATTTCTTGAAGTATCTTGATTTGTTTTTATTTTTCCAACATTTTAATTAATTTGAGTTTCTCTAACGATATGAATACGATAATAATTCTAAGTGATATGTTTATTTAATTCTAAAGATGAATTATAAAAAGCAAATAAAAAATACTTCCCCTCCCTTAGTATCTCATCAAATAACAGAAAAACATCCTATAATACGATACATATTAGAAAGACAAATAACCAAGAGTGGCAGTGATTCATTAAAATGATAGTAGGTTATGAGTATCTAGGGACAAAGGAAGTTCAATTTGACTTTAGCCGCATTTGATTAAATGGAAATAGTCGCGTCAAATTAGCATTTCACTTGTAACTTTTTGCGGAGAGGTCCGATTGAGATGCGCTTTTCTGCAAAATGTTCAGCGAATTTTTTATAACAAAAGGTACATCTAACCTCTGTACGCTCGCAAATTTTTAATTTTTTATTTAACAAATGACCCATTTTTGTTGAACATATGGCAAATGCCACACACGATTCAACGAAAATGTCTGGAAAATGTTCTCTCGGGGGTTTTCGAGGCCCCCTTTATCACTTTAGTGTTAGCTTTATTATATATTTCTAAATTGTTGTAACTGGGCTAATTAACAAATTAAAAACTCCACACCCGAAATCACTAGAGAACCGGAATTTTTTCCAGGATTTCTGGCTTATTAAAGCAAACCATCGGCACAAGATTTTTGCAAATATAATTGTTTATTGTTCGATTGTTGCAACCTCGCTAATTAACAAATTAATAACTCTACTCCCGGAATCGTTAGAGAACCAGATTTTTTTGCAATAACTCTGGGATCATGGGGAGAACCATCGGCACAAGGTTGCTGCACGAAATTGTTTATTCTTCTATTTTTGCAACCTGGCTAATTAACAAATTAATAACTCTACTCCCGGAATCACTAGAGACCCGAAATTTTTTCCAGGATTTCTGTCTTTTTAAGGCGAACCATCGGCACAAAATTTTTGCCAATATAATTGTTTATTGTTCGATTGTTGCAACCTCGCTAATTAACAAATTAATAACTATAGTCTCGGAATCGTTAGAGTACCAGATTTTTTTGCAATAACTCTGGGATCATGGGGAGAACCATCAGCACAAGGTTGTTCCACGAAATTGTTTATTTTTTTATTTTTGCAACCTGGCTAATTAACAAATTAATAACTCTACTCCCGGAATCACTAGAGACCCGAAATTTTTTCCAGGATTTCTGTCTTTTTAAGGCGAACCATCGGCACAAGATTTTTGCCAATATAATTGTTTATTGTTCGATTGTTGCAACCTCGCTAATTAACAAATTAATAACTCTACTCCCGGAATTGTTAGAGAACCAGATTTTTTTTGCAATAACTCTGGGATCATGGGAAGAACCATCAGCACAAGGATGTTGCACGAAATTGTTTATTTTTTTATTTTTGCAACCTGGCTAATTAACAAATTAATAACTCTACTCCCGGAATCACTAGAGACCCGAAATTTTTTCCAGGATTTCTGTCTTTTTAAGGCGAACCATCGGCACAAGATTTTTGCCAATATAATTGTTTATTGTTCGATTGTTGCAACCTCGCTAATTAACAAATTAATAACTCTACTCCCGGAATTGTTAGAGAACCAGATTTTTTTGCAATAACTCTGGGATCATGGGGAGAACCATCAGCACAAGGTTGTTGCACGAAATTGTTTATTTTTTTATTTTTGCAACCTGGCTAATTAACAAATTAATAACTCTACTCCCGGAATCACTAGACCCGAAATTTTTTCCAGGATTTCTGTCTTTTTAAGGCGAAACATCGGCACAAGATTTTTGCCAATATAATTGTTTATTGTTCAATTGTTGCAACCTCGCTAATTAACAAATTAATAACTCTACTCCCGGAATCGTTAGAGAACCAGATTTTTTTGCAATAACTCTGGGATCATGGGGAGAACAATCAGCACAAGGTTGTTGCACGAAATTGTTTATTTTTTTATTTTTGCAACCTGGCTAATTAACAAATTAATAACTCTACTCCCGGAATCACTAGAGACCCGAAATTTTTTCCGGGATTTCTGTCTTTTTAAGGCGAACCATCGGCACAAGATTTTTGCAAATATAATTGTTTATTGTTCAATTGATCCCAGAATTATTGCAAAAAAATCCGCATCTCAATCGGACTTCTTCGCAGAAAGTTGTCTATTTTCACATTTTTCATGCTAATTTAACGCGACTAAAAGTAAATTTACTTAATGAAACCTTCTGTTACTTATTTATAAAAACTTCTTTAGTTAAATTGTTTTATAATATAAAATATAATTCTTTATAGGAACATAAAAAACATATAAGTAAACTTCGATTTCAATTGCCAAGTACCGATTTTATTACCTTCTCTCTTTTTCTTTTTCTAACATCACAAAAACATACAGAGTGGTCCGTTATTCACAGCTCACCATAGGCATCTAGGAAATCGTAAACTTAGCAGGATGGCCCACACAGATTCAAGATATCTGCGATTGCTGAAATATTGTAAAAAATTACAAGAAGAGCTTTTAGAAATAGCATCTAGCGCCATTACTTTACAACAAAAAGAGCCAAAATTTGGTAGAGAGAGATAAGAATTTATGAGTATTCTAATAATAAAACACGTAGAGCAAAAGTAATAACAAAAATAAAATTACTGATGTTTTGTTTATCTACTTTTACTATTTCAACTCTCCTCAAATAATATAACTTTTAAAATGCATTTGTATGACACACATTATTTCGCTATTCTAACCCCACATTTTAACAATTATTTTCACATACTTATAAACAAAAGTGAACAATCTTATGTGCAGAACTATATAAGTTCATGTTATAACAATGTTTACATCTATAGTTGAATTTAAAAAAATACGTGTTTTGAAAGATTTCAGCACCTAAAAATTTGCTGGATAGATCGCTTTCAGACATTATTCATTGATTTTACTTCGTTACCTTTGAATATTCGCAGGTGGCATGACATAACTTTCTTGTTATTTGCTAAACTCCTTATTATTCAGTTCTTAAATGTCTAAAATTACTTGCATTTGTAGAAAACACTATTTCAAGAATACGGCACCCTTTCCACAGCGTTTTGAATATGTCAATTGAACCTAAAAGCAACACAAACTCTGTCATGCGTGTCTTTAATAACCTACCCACAACAATAACAAAGCTAGTAAGTATCGAATTTAACAATATGATGGTTGATTTTTGTTTTATGTCAAGAAGAACTAGATTTTTTATTTAAGTTATTGAATTTCTCAAATTTTATGGGTTATTTATCAAATAAAACAGTGGTGATACATATTGACGTGTTCACGATGATTGTATTCTCCATCTGTTACTATCAAGATCCAATATGGCGCCCAGAAGAAAAAAAAAAACAATTGAATGTTACACAGCTGAAACTAGTGATCATATAAACTTTCTTTCGACGAAAATAAATATCTCATATATTCTCATCCCTGAGTAACAAATTTTAGCTCTTTCTGTTATGAAATAATGACTCTGTCGATGGGTGGAATTTTCTAAAATCACTATTTTCAGTTTTTCCAAAATATTTCAGCAACGACAACAGGTATCTTGGATCTGTTTATTTTACAATTTCCAAAATACCACAGTGAGTCAATAAAAATAGACCACTTTGTATATACGAATAGAGTGTACTTTTTAAAAATTCACCTTGATAAAATTTTCTGTAGGATACTGTAATTGAAGATTTTTAAACTGCACATGTTAGATTATATCATACCTCCATAACTTCAATACACGTACAATTTATAGCACGACGAACACATACATCAAGGAAATAAAAATAATTGAAGATTAAATGTGAAAATGAATTAAATGCTACACGAGCAACTGTTGTAATTAATTAAACTTTAGATTTTTAGAGCAGAAGGTTTATAGTTTATGGCCGTGGTTTATAGCTTAGTGGTGCAAATTTTATGAAATGAAATGTAATACACAGTAATAAATCTTGTACAAATAAAATTGTTACGAATATATTAATAACGTTGCAATACATATTGATCAATTACAGGTTTGTGTTACTGCTTGTATTTCCATATTAATAATACATTGATAAGAAGAAATTAATTATATTAATCCTAAAAATCATTGTTAAAAGGATTTGTATTAAAAAGCGTTTTCATCAATCAAGTGAACTGATCAACTTAAACGAATTCATCTGACATGAGCGTTGATGGATTTACACTAAAGGGCGATTCAAACAGCAATTGTATTATCTAATGAAATAAAAAATATTATTTAAAAAAGAAAAACAGAGAAAAGAATATTAGTAAAATAAAAACTGAATCAATCGAACATAACATGACAAAGATGCTTCCAGGAAATGAGGAAAGATTTCTGAAGGCACCAGATTTTGACGGCTTTACTTTTTCTCGTTTTCATATTGTGTTTGAATTGCTCTTATTTCAAACTTTATATTGTCACAGAATTTGCCCCACTTACACCCAATTCGACGACTGTGGTACCGCGAAATGCTAAGATTGCCCCGATCGCCCCTACGCGTTTCTGGTAAACAAACAAAATGCCGTATATCGAGGCGGGACTAGAAAAATGGGGATTTGACGAGAAGCGTCCGAGTCGTTCGAGAATATGAATCTAGATACTAGAAAATACTTGGAATATTCATTTGGTCTATAAAAGAAGAATAAACGGCCGAGTTAGTCAGTCTTGT
Organism: Monochamus alternatus; assembly: GCA_037114965.1. Taxonomy (NCBI): domain Eukaryota; kingdom Metazoa; phylum Arthropoda; class Insecta; order Coleoptera; family Cerambycidae; genus Monochamus; species Monochamus alternatus. The sequence continues at coordinate 29,029,250 of CM073428.1, read as the reverse complement.
ATTACAGTCTTGAATTGGAGTGTTTAGAGCGGTTTAGATAGCGATTAAAAGTGAAATAGTGTATAGTTGAGCTGTAATTAGAATTCAGTAGTGTACAGAGTAGTTAATAAAGATAAGTGATTAATTAACGGATTGTTTTTCTGGCAAAAGAAAAGGTCGGGATAGGACACCCGTGACAATATTATATTCCCCACAGATTTTTATGCCCAATTCACCCACACGTTTGTAATTTTCTTTATAGCCTTAGCCTTTATATATCCTTCTAAGCATTACATTTCCATAAGCATTGATATTTCACAGATATTAATATATTTAGCTGATTCTTCTTCAGACGATTTTAGGACACCGAAATGAATGGAAAAGTTCAACTGGCAAAATTCGCAATTAATGCATGTAAACACACTTTTAAAGATTATTTTTATGAAATAATTTTCACGAGACAATAATTGTCTTACAATTACCGTAGCTGTTGATATTGGCTGTCTCAATATTGTATGGTTCAATCAAAATGCCTCAAATAAAAGACGCCTATAATACATTTTGAAGCAATAATGACAAAAGTGATAATCAGTCAAGATAAAATATATAAATTACATTCAGTTCCCGAAAATGCAGAAATAGGTCAGATCTTATCTATTGTAGTTCAATTTACGGTTCCCACACGTTCAAAACTAAATTTGAAGTTTAACTAGATTTTTATTTCAGATAATTCAGCTTTGTCCATAGAATTGTTCATTATAGTCTGTTTAGAAATGAAAGAGTAATAAAATTTTATTATGTATGCAAATCGTACATAAATGTAGTACTGGTTCTTATATTCAATATTTTTATATTATGTATTATCGGTATAGATGAGGTGCACTTTTAAAAAAACTTTGTGTGACCGGGTTGTACTAAATTGTAGCAGGCAGCTAAAATTTAATTCCCGACAATCCGTCTTTGTCTATGCCGCTTCAATTTCTCGGTCAATTTCTCTTATAAGTAAACAATATAAAAACAGCATTTCAAAACGTGAGGCTACTTTAAGCATCATAACCGGGTTAAGAGGGTTTTTAGTAATTCAAATAAAATTATTCAATATTATTAAAATTTAAATTTAATGAATAGACTTTTATTCCACACAAAAATATATGTATTTTGAAAATTCAAAATATGGTGAGTAAATGTAGTGTTGTATAAATGTACAATAAAGAAAATAAAAAAGTAGGTATATTAAAATTCATTCTCTGAATATTCTGATAAATTATCTTCGTCTCCTAGATTGATAACGATAGGTTCCACAGTAACGTCAATAAAATTATCAAGTTCCCATATTTTCTCCTCTTCTTTTTGTACATGATGTATACATCTTTGCCAGTTATCTGCAGTTACTCGTTCCAAGGAATTTTTTAACAAAATTTTCACGTCACTTAATTTAAACGTCGTATTTCGCGCTACATCTCCTTTTACCTGCGCCCAGACTAATTAGATTGGGTTAAGTTCACAGTGATAAGGTGGTAACCGTAGTACCGTTATTTGGCGATTTGTTGCCATTTCATCGATAACATATTTTTTCTGACCTTTATTCAGATTGACAAGTGTCAAAAGTTTCTTTTTCACCATATTTGTTTAAAAAGAAATGTTTTTTCCGTATAACCATTGAATTATATTGGGTTTCCTCCAAGCAGTCGTAGGCGTCCGCTCGGTCTGCCGTGAATGGTAAATGGCATTATCCATGACAATTACAGCCCCCGTAGGAATAAGATCCAACATCTGTATAAAATACTCTACGAAAACATCTGCGTTCATGTCTTCGTGATAGTCACCTGTATTTTTAGATTCAAATAAAAGTAAACCACCATCTACAAAACCACTGGCACTACCTATGTGTCACTATTAATCTTCGCCCTTTACGTGAAGGTGCATTGAACCCTGTTGAAAGTCCATCCAAAAATGCTTGTTGAAAACTTTTTACATTTTTATCTTGCCATACTTTTCATACAGTATATCCCTCGTTCACCCAAGTTTCGTCTAGATAATAATATTCCTGCCTTCGTCACGGAATTTTCTAATTGATCTTAAGTAGGATCTTCGCCAATAAATAATTTCATCTTTATCGATAAGAACTGACTTCCTGTTCTGCTTTTCCCAGCAAAAATTCAACTCTCGTAAGACGGCCCATAATTTGCTTCTACTGATTTTTGGCAAATCGTTGTCCTCTGAAAGTTCACTTAAAATTTTGTTTAGCGTTGGTATTTCTTTTTTAAAATAAAATGAGTGTACTTTTCTGCGAATGACATTTTTGAAGAAATCATCTATAACGACTTTTGACCTCCCTGTAGATGATTTTGGGGGATTTCCAGTATCTTGTTCATTTTTTGTTTCCTTTAAAAGTCTGTAGATAGTCGATTTTCCAATCCTTGTCATTTTGGAACACTTTTCCACGATGTCATCAAAACTGTTGGTAAGATTTTGGTGTTTCAATGAATTAAATACATTTAATATAATAATCTTCTCATTCTGAGACACCGCACATCTTTAGCAGGTACGTAATATGATAAGCTCGACATTTTACCCAAACAATATTACATCCACTGGCACAATAGTCACTAAACACAAGTCGAATTTTACTCTAATGCACTAGCACGTATTCGTATATTCTAAGACTGAATTGATCTGTCACAATACACTGAATCCTGCCCTATGATGTATCCAGTAAAATATACAAATGTACACCCATTACCTGTTAGCATTAGTATTACCCGATAATTACCTGAAACGAAATATTACCACGCCCATGGCCGGTTCTTATCTCGGCGTTTTATTACTGTCTTTCATTTCCAAACAGACTATAGCATGCAAAAAATTTGGTGCCTGTAAAAAAAATGTTAAATGGAAATAAGTTATTTGTTTGTATAAAGCCAAATATGTATTTATTTCTTGACACCAAATTACATTTTTTTTTCAAAAAGCAAAAATACAGTTATTTTGTGTAACGAAAGCATTTTCTGTTTTCATTAAAAACATTATTTTTTTTCAGTGATACACTTATGGGGTTGATTTAATTATATTCTATGATAAAACAATATTTTTATATTTCAAACTCCGGTTTTTTCAATTAAACAACTGCTTATTTAAGTAAAGAACATATTCCTCAAAAATTTCAGAAAACAACTGCGTACTAATGCCCCGACCAGTATTGAATTACACTTGAAATATCTATAGCAAATACTCTGAGTACGCGAAATATAGCACAGTTACATCTATCTATTGACAATTATTTTCTTTGAAACAAATACTTTTTTCGACAATACTTGATTAATTTAATCTTCGTGCCAATACACCAAAGTGTTTACACATATCAAGAGATTAATGTAAAAAAAATTTGATAACCATCATGAACAATACACTCAACAAAATAAAAAGTAAAAACACATCAACTCACAATAAAATTAATATAAAATTGAAAAACAAATGTTTACGGCTAAATTAACATAAAATGACTATAAATAGTACTAAAAAATATAAAAATTATAAATCAAATAAAATAGTAAACAGTATAAAGTTTTTAAATAATATAAATACAAACAGTAGTATCGCAAGCTAACTAAAATTGTTACGTTTTAAGATACTCAGAGAAGATGTAAAAAGCCCTGTCAATTAAATATGCCTTAACTTTTCTTTTGAAAGCTTCCAGTTGCAGTATTTTTATGTGATTGGGGAGAACATTAAAAAAACTGGTAGCCCAAGTAACCCGTATCATTTCTGGTTATGTTAAGTCTCCGAAATTGAATACGACTATAGTAGGAAATTGAGTTTATTTAATTTAAGAGTTTTCAAAATATTATATGAGCTAATAAACCATTTCCATATTTTCCTTTTTCACATCCCTCAATTAAAAATATGCATTTTTGAATTAAATAAACGCATTATTTGAAATCCACATTCATTTCAAACAAAAAACAATTTTTTATTTGAAAATTTAATTTTTATACAGTTTTGAACCCAGTTTAGGGAAATGGGAGAAATATATTTATTTGAAAATCAAATTTCCTAAAATATAGCTTTCATAAGATGTACATCTGGAATAACGATTTATTTAAACATTTGAACAAATACGTATTTGTCAAAACAATCAAATTCTCTTACCAAATAAATCAATTTATTTTTGACAAAAAAATGGTGATTACACCAAAAAAGATTTACCCGAGAATGAATTATATCTAAATAAATTGAATTATTTGCCGAAAAAAAATTGTTATTTCGGTGTATCAAAGAATAAGCATATGACTACATTAATAGGAATTGGTAGGAAAATTGATTTATATTAGCTTAAATACCTTGGCGCTTAAAAAACGAATCGAATAGTCATCATGAAGTAAATCAGAAAGATAATTAAAACCAAATAATTGAGAGCAGAATAATAAATCAAGATGCAGTGAATAAACTATACACTTTTATTACATTATTTGGTATTTAATATACCGCACCAAATTTAGTTTTTATGAGTATTACCTTTTGTAATTTATTGCCTAAATAAAACTTTCTTTAGAAAACATTTTAAATTTCAGTAACACCCATTTAAAACTATTATAAATTCAGTGGCGTGCTCAAAATTAAAAAAAATCGCAATTTTTTGGATTTTTGAAAAAATATTGGTCTTGCAATTTCAATTTTCATTCTTAAATTTGGCATTAGAGTACTTAGTTATTAAAGCTCTATCTTTGAAATAGGAATAAATAAATCGACGAACAAATAAAACTTTTAGTGTCTCGCTTTCAAATGGGTCACTCTGTATGTTTTGACACCTATTCACAACATTCTGAATTGAAAAATGTAATAAAACTTGATGACATTAAACAAATATATTCGAAACACGGCGGCCATCTATTCTTAATTACGTTTAAATCAGTAACCAATTAAGGAATGTAATAAAATGTCTTTTGTCCACTGAATAAATAAAGGATGGGAAGAATCAACAGTTCCGAGAAATATCCTGGTTTCTCAAATTTTCTGAATGAGTGACGGTGTGTTCAGGCTGTGGGGATGTAGGCAGCGTTGGTATCACTATTTGAAAAGCTTTTAAGTAAATACGGGGATCAAAGTTTTACATTTTCAGGCTCGTGTACTGGAATGTAGAGATATTTATTAACGTAAGTATACATTTAAATTTACCATATATTATTTTTTCAAGAATATTTTTTAAAGTATACAAGATATAGGTATGATATGGTTTCAATACGCTATATTGGTGTAATAGAACTTGTTATGTTCTTGAAATAATATTTTGCTGTAACTTGTCTCAACTAGGCGTTAATTTTGAAATACAAAATGAGTAGGCAATACAAGGAATAAGTTCCCGACCAGCATTGAATTACAGGTGAAAAGCCTCTAACAACAGCCAAAGTCTTTCGTCGGCGACTCACCAGACATATACCGATTTCGACCTTATTTGCTCTCATCAGTATGCCATACGATCAACTTTACCTGTTTTAAGTCTGTTTAACCCGACAGACCCCTACGACAAAAATCGTTCTATATCGCCGTAGAAACCATGTATGATAGCGATGTTGCAAACTCGAAGTTTCAGGAAACAACTACTCTGCGGTCTAATATCCCTACTAGCATTGAATTACATCTGAAAAACTAGCAATAGCTAGTCATTCGTCGGCGACTTATCAGACATATACCGGTTCCGAGGATTAGCTCTCATCAGTATGCTATAGGTGAGGTGACCGACGAACAATATTAGCTGTTTTCAGTCTGTTTAACTCGACTGTAGGAATCAGCTGTTTTTCAGGTGACATGCAGTACATAGTACATACTATACATACCCAATAAAATATTTTCTTTCTCTGTGAAGCTAATATACACAGCTATTAGTACTATATAATCGCCGACAATGTAATTGATGTTATGAAATAATTCGAAAATATAATTTAAGTTTTGAAGTTATTAATATTTGTTAGTATCTTTAAATCTTGTGGTAAGTTATTAAATAAAACATATGCATTAAATGCAGAGGTGGCGTGTTTCGGTATAAACATTAAAAAGGAACAGGAACATTAGCAACAAGTATTCTTTGAACGAAACAAGCAAAATGTATATATCTTCTAATGTGCAACTAGGCGCAACGTGATCCCTTCTTTTAAGATTTGTAGAAAATCTCATACATGCATTTTGAATTACTTGACTGCGACGTGAATCATGAACCAACAAACATGGATCGTACAATCCATCGCAATAGTCGAACAGAGACAAAATTAAAATTTCAAGAATTTTCAGTTTAATCTCTCATATGTAACTTTAATTAAATTATCGACGTGAAAAGAAAACGATAAGTTTTGACAAATTGTTATGCCAAGACTGGCATTTATTTTCTAGCGGTAGAGATATGTTATTCAATAGCACTTTATTTTGAAAATTGACTTTATTACATTATTAGTTTCAACTAATCACATATTGGTTTTTTGTGCCTGAAATCAAGAAAATATATTAGTGATATAATTCACACCAATTAATGAAGATATTAAGAATATTGTTCGTTCTATATACTTACCTTTTATGTTGTTATATAATGTTGTTATTTTTATTACATGTTTATTTGTAACTTTAAGACACCTGTCTCGAGGACTTTAAGAGATATATATTTCAAAGATTATTTTCCATATTTGATATCACACACATATTCTCGAAAATTTAAACAAATATTCTCATTAGAATACTTCAGTCAGGCTAATTACTAATATATTAACATAAAATTATTATGTCCAAAATACTTAGCTTTTAAATTTAATGTTTTCAAACACTATATCATTGTGTTAATCGTTGATTTATTATTGTACTGTGGGTATTCTTTTTTATTTTGTAATTTTTATTTGCGTACTTGCGTTTATTAGTCATTATACTACATACTGAGTATTATGTAGGACTTTAGTATAAATAATTTACATAACTATAAAGCACCATAGTACATACCGTTTGTTTTCCATACCTGTTTTATGTAAAACTTTTCGATGTTACTGAAATTGTTATATACTTGCCTTTTTCCTTCCACTATTTGTTATATACACTAACATTTTTTTGTAGTAAATATTACTTTATTCATAATTATTCTTTTTGTTCATTCTGCGCTTTTATCCCCTTTCCTTGTCAACAAAATCTGTTGACTGGCGCCCAAAACATATAGCTTGCACTTTATTAACAAAAAAACACCCAGTGATTATAAAATCTATTCACTTTTTTTAACAGAGATCCACGCCTATTGCCCCTAACCTTTGAAGCTGTCGTGCAGTAATTATTGAAACTGCATAAAAAATATATTTTTTATTTAGCAACCAGTTTAGACGTTACAACTTATGTAACCCATTTTTTAAATACCAGTTATAGATACTATCTAAATCGTTATTAATTCTTTCAACAGCATTTCGACATTATCTATAAGAAAAGGCAAGTATAACTGGCAATTGTTAGCGTAAAAATGAACATTACTGTTTTGCATTGTCTGGATCCCCAGTATCCATGCTTGGGGTACTCCAGTGGATTCTAAAAAATATTTTCATTGTAAATTTATATTTTTACCTGCTGTTGACGATTAGATAGATACCTACTAAACCGCTCCAAAGCTCCTGCGGAAATTTCGTGATAGTATAGTTAAGTAGTAAGAAAACCATAGATTTATCAGTACCACTAGTGAGATCTGTGCTACATCCACTTCTAAAACCCTATTTTATTGAGAGTAGCATGCCGAATTTTTCAATACGTGCTTTTAATTGATTAAATACTATTCTCTCAAGCATTTTTGTAGAAAGAACAGGAAGAACACTTATAGGCCTTAATTCGGTTAACCGAGTTTTTGTTTTTGTTTTTTTGTTTTTTTTTTTTGAAATTTGACTGTATGATCGAATATAACCTTTACAACGAAAATATTTTCATGAACCTGTCACCTTCGATTGAACCGGATGTCCTCATCAACTTCATTATTTCAAATGGAATGATATAACTTTTATTTAACTTTTACAAATGCAGCATACAGCGCCTAATAAAAACATATTTCACCGTACCGAAAATTATAAAAAATGTGGTATAGGGCGATAAAGTACGACGAAAGGAAGCATTACAACATTGCTTGTGAAAACAATTTTAATGTAAGTTAATCGAAAAATTAAAATGGAAAGAATCAATTAAATTTTTCTATTAAGCCAGAATGTATACAGACAGAGCGTTTAGAATGTCAATGGTAGAGCAAACTTACATTTTTTCTCATTTATTGTATTCAGTGCTTCATTCCGATTTCAAATAACATGTTCTGTATTTGCTCCTACCAGTTACATAACGTAGAATGTTATTTGAAGCATTTATTAAATTTTGCTATCTGACTTCACTACATTTGTTAATATAAACAAATAGAAAACAATAGCGAAGGATAATGGAGTTTGACTTACCCTCTTTTCCTTGTTTGGTATTGGAATTTTGTTGCACTTTGAAAATCAGCCAGCGAGCGACCGATCGAACGTGATATATATTCGACCGCGTACATGTAGCGAATATGCTTCTTCTCTCCATAGGGCCTCAAGTCGCACTCCATTTCATGGTTATCGCGCAAAATTTTGTATATTATTTAATAAAGAAAATTGAGGGTAGAGAATTTAGAGTAAAAAAATAATAATAATAAAATGCTTTGAACAGTAGTAAAAATATAATTCTTAATTTTAATTAACTAATAATAATAATAATAATTGACTATATTTAATTAATGGCAGGACGTAACAACATTAAATTACCTGTTTTATTCTGAAAACATAATAAACAAAAATAATAATTAAATCAGTAGTAAATAGCAATACAAATTTATTACATTAATTTTAAAAAAATTAATAAATGTTAAATGTCGTTATTCATTGCTTTTACTTATTATTTTTCAAAGTTAAACAAGTAGTAGGTATAATGTGAAATTAGTTGGTATAATTTCATAAATACCTCAACTAAAACTATCTATCTGATCTTTACCCAACAGCATTGTTGCCGTAATTGTCACGAGCGTCTATATTATATACAAAGAAATAAGTTTAACGTTTAACAATACCGTAAGTTCAGCACATCACCACTAATAATTATCGCATTACCTACACAGTATTTACACTATGGCCCACAAATGGCACACGTAAAAATACAAGAAACAAACGCCTGTTTACATCATCACCCACATCGTAACCTGCACCTGTATCCAGGGAAACAAACGGCGCTGAACAGCATGTAACGTCACACCACGGATATACTCGCTTCAAGAATTCAGACGTCTTACGTCATAGCTGACGAACACATTTGTTTTTATTGTCAACGTAATTTTCGATATTTGGTCGCGTTAAAAACAATAATTTTTTGCAATTTAGTGCAATATATAATGCAAACTTTTAGTGTAGGATATAGTTTTATTACTGTCAGTTGCAGTTTCTTAAATATTTTGATGAAAATATGATGAATTATTCATTTGTTCGTGTGACGTAAGTTGTCCGAATTCTTGTCGCTAGTATGTTGCGTTTTCGTCCACATAGTTTTGTTTACATTCTATGGCAATTTTAAAAGTTAATTTTTTAATTATTATGTAATTATTGCCGCTAGACACATGTTCTGACGTTTCAATATGTTTGAAAGATTACCCTGTAATACATTTCAAATCAATATAAAGTTTATGCAATTTCCGCATTTATTTTCTCTTGAATGTATCAAGCAAAAGCTTCGCCGCGACTGTTGCGGAGTCCCCACTGATGATGTCGACAGTGAAGAGCGGCGAAACATTTGGAAGAATGGGATGCGACCAGTTACAGCGGCAGCTACGGAACGCCTCGGAGAACCACCATTGTCCGAGGAACGGCGCCGACCGTAGTGGTCGTAATACCAACAATAGGAACCGAAATCAATATATTATGGCGGCCCAGAGACACTGATAGCTGGTCTGTCCCCACAGAGCCTAGCCCGAGAACAACCAAAAATATGATAAGAATCGTTGCTTTTATAAGCACAATTTCCCTTCAAATTTTTCGTTCAAAGTATCTATTTATAGTACCAGTCCGAACATGCTTTCTCTTTTTACACATTAACACAAAATTTAACGAAGGGAGGAAAAAGAAACGGGTTAAACTTAGCTGAAGAGAAATGGGATTTTGAAGGGAAGTTAATAAATATCGCGACGCTTTTATTATGAAAAGCAGAAAGTGTCAGCTGAAAAGTTGAACGCTATAAACTTTGCAGAAGGAAGTTCGATTATCGTGCTGTTTTCGGTAAAAAGCGGAGAATACTTTCTTATTTTCCCCCCCTATATAATAGCTTTATTTTGTGTTTTCCACAAGTATGCCGTTCTACTACATAGTGACACAACACTAAAAGTGTCAATGCAATTACTAGAGCGCCAACTTTTAATTAGTAACCAAAGTAAGGTGACAAAATAAGTGCGTAATGGCCATTTCGACCGCATTGCCTTTTAAGTGTAGTTAAGGCGGTTAAAATTTTAGGCCTAGTTTAAAATAGTAATGTTTCCACCGCACAATTATTAAGGTTCATTTGTAAAGTCTACCTAAAAAGCCAATATTCATAATTTTCCGGTTTCTTGCACAAGTTGATAGCTTCATGATTATTTCTTAACCTCAAAAGTGTGACACTTCACTCTCACTGTTCTGACTTTATGTTGTTCTGCTAAGTTCTGTTTTCAAATTGGTAGGATTTATAATGGAAATAAAAACACGGTTGGCAAATTTTAGCAATGAATAAAAAGTATTACTAATTAACATGTACAAGAAAAATGATAGCAGGTGAATTTAACTCACTGTCGCCAAATAATATTCACATATCAGCAGAATCATTAAAAAAGTTTTTTGAAATCAAAAAAAAAAGGAAGTCCGTTTTATTGGTGATACAGAATTATTACTAAAGATTAAAAATAAATGTATCAGTGATTCTTTTTAAGAGCTTACCTACATATTACTTGGAAATTCAAGATCTTTTTCGACTAAGGTCAAAATGTGCAGCTGTTTCTTTATACAACTGGTATCTTCTAAAAAAAGTTATCCATCGTATGAAAATGATCACTTCTCTCGTACACTTTTCGAGGAAACCCATACTCTATTATTTTTAATATATCATTTTCATCATAGTTCATTATTTTTTGTTAATTTTTCAGTGGAAAAATAATAAAACCAAATTATTAAATTAGGTTATGTAGAATCTTTAAGTATCGTTAGAAGAGATAAGCCTAGAATTTCGAGGGCTTATATTTAAGAAGGTTTAAGACATTTTATGTCGGGTTTAGTAAACGGTGTAAGGCAAATTGTATTTTTAAGGTTCCTCAAAGCGTAAGCGTAGCTTAAAACAAACGGTGGAAATGGCCATGTCATAGTTTCGGTAAAAAAAATTGTACTTATTTAGCTGTGACTAGTTTAAGGTTTATTAAAATAATAAAATTCAACGTGAAATGTAAGTCCTATCAACAGAATAAGGATAAATCATTTTCTTATCTTTCTTTTTGTCCCTCTTGAACTGTATAAGTGTGTTTGACAACCAGTTGTATCAGGTATTCGATGCTAGGTTGCACGATAAACATACATTAATCAATTGGCGAACTCGATAGCATTATTAAAATGAGGTGGCAACGCATTTAAACATGTGTTCACAATGAAATGCAAAGGTTATGTTTCGACAGTTTGTCTTCAGAATGACCCAAAGTTGTATTACATGTCTGCACTCTAGTAATGAAAGGTGTGATAAATCTTAAGTTTGATAAAAGATAGAGCAGGCGTTTTTTCGATAAAATATTTCTATACTTAAAACTACTTTTTCGTAATACTGGACACTCAAATTTTGTTAAATAATTTGGTTTTATAAAGTTGCACAATCAACTAGCACAATTAATCGTTGGAACGTTGGTACGACTATTTTAGGTACTTCAAAGTGTTTTTTCACTAGCCAGGGGCAGGTAATATAAACATTGCCATTACGTGCCTGCGACTAAAATGGGAAATGTTTTTGGTGCTCGCTACGTTGCGGGCGATGTTTCCGAAACGACAATATCTATAAAGAATATATAGGTAGATATTGTAGGTGCAATTCAACGCTGGTTGGGGCTTTAGTCCACAGAGTAGTTAGTTTCACACAATATTGTTAATATCTAAATATATATATATATATATATATATATATATATATATATATATATATATATATATAAAAACGATTACATAAAGGGTAAAATTTTGTTACTAATTAAGTAGGTTGTTACGACTTTTAAATTCATTGACAGGTTGACTTTTGACATTGTCGATATTTAATTTCATATAATTTTAATTTATTGGTATAATAATTTTTAGTTAGATATTTGACTCAACTTAAAGGAGGCCACCTGAAGAAGCAATCCTAAAAATGCAGAAATAGGTCAGATCTCGTCTATTGTTGTTGAATTTTCGAGTTCCCAGATTTTCAAGAGTAAACTTAGATATTTATAGAGTGTTTTCATTAAACCAGGCTAGCAAATTTAGCTAGATTAATTTTTGTTTAGATAATTATTGAATAGAGCTTTGTCTGTGGAATTGTTCATTAGCATACTTAGATGTTTCATACCAGAGAGCATACATATGACTTCATTGATAGGGGATTTGATATATGTTAGCTTAAAATACCTTTCTAATTCAGTAAAAAATGTTACAAAAGCTAATAATAAAGAAAACATGGGTAGATATTGTGGGTGTAATTCCACGCTGGTTGGAGCTTTTGTCCACAGACTAGTTAGTTTCACACAATATTGTTAATACCTAAAAATATATAAAAAAGCTTCTTTAAATTTTAAGGTTCGTTATGCAACCTTCCAATTTGACTCTAAATTAAAACTTTATATGAAAACTAGGTGATGCGGCAAACGTTGTTTTGCCATATGAATTATTTGTAGTGAATACTTTGGCAGTTTAATAAAAAATAACTAACTTATTGTAAGTATGTGGAGATGTGGTATATGACTAAAAGAGGAATGGAGCACTGTGGACGATGACGGCCTATAAGAATAACAAAACACGAAGCATTCATTTTTTGAATTATTTCGCGTGCCTGCAATTTTACGTGTTTAACGGCCCAAATTAGCCCCTTTACGTCTTGTTGACATTGTTCACTGTACAAAAAAATAACCATATAGTAAAATAGTAGTCGTTGTTGGCGGGAGCTCGCGACACGTGTTGTGTACTTTTGAGGTTATGTAGATCACTTAATTAACTAATAATGAGAACTACACTTAAAATTAATAATTTTATTAATTATTGATAAAATAGAAAATAAATAATTATGGCCCAGCAAATTAATAATAAATTTACTTGAGAATTACACTTAGAAGGTAAAATGATAATTGTAAACGTCACTATTACGCTCGATTCATACACAATAATAATGGTCGAAAAGTCGAAAACTGTGTGGGGAGTGAGAGAAGGCTTATTGTGAGAGAGACAGGACACCGGCTTCGTTCTTATCCCTACTCCGTGCTGTTTACTGGGTGAGAAGTGACACCGGTAGATGCCTGGCGGGGATAACTGATCTAGTGATAATCGATCAGTTATCGACCAGGGTTAAAAATGATTAAATTACTAAAATGGTTATTAAAAAATAGGGGCTTGTGATAGAAGGATGAAAATTAAGGGTTTTATGTATTTTTTAATGCCACATCATAAAAAAATAAAAATAAAAAATTTTGTCCAAAAAATAAAAAAAAATTGTTTGTGGTGGACCACCCCTATCACTTAGGGGTATGAAAAATAGATTATGACCGATTTTCAGACCTACCAAATATACATATAAAATTTAATAAAAATCGGTCAAGCCGTTTCCGAGGAGTATGGCGTCTAAAACTGTGACACGAGAATTTTATATATTAGACTAGGTGACCCGGCAAACGTTGTTTTGCCATATGAATTATTTCTAGTGAATACTTTGGCAGTTAAATATTAAATAACTAACTAATTGTAAATGTGTGGAGATGTGGTATATGACTAAAAGAGGAATGGAGCACTGAGAACGATGACGGCCTATAAGAATAACAAAACACGAAACATTCATATTTTGAATTATTTCGCGTGTCTGCAATTTTACTTGTTTGACGGCCCAAATTAGCCCCTTTACAGCTTGTAGGCATCGTTCACTATACAAAAAAATAGCCATAGTTATGTAGATCACTTAATTAACTAATAATGAGAACTACACTTAAAATTAATAATGTTATTCATTATTGATAAAACAGGAAATAAATAATTATGGCCCAGCAAATTAATAATAAATTTACTTGAGAATTACACTTAAGAGGTAAAATGATAATTGTAAACGTCACTATTACGCTTGATTCATACATAATAATAATGGTCGAAAACTGTGTAGGGAGTGAAAGAAGGCGTATTGTGAGAGAGACAGGAGACCGGCTTCGTTCTCATCCCTACTCCGTGCTGTTTACTGGGTGAGAAGTGACATCGGTAGATGACTGGCGGGAATAACTGATCTAGTGATAACGATCATTTATCGACCAGGGTTAAAAGTGATTAAATTACTAAAATGGTTATTAAAAAATAGTGACTTGTGATAGAAGGATGAAAATTAAGGGTTGTATGTATTTTTTAATGCCACATCATAATAAAATTAAAATAAAAATTTTTGACCAAAAAAATAAAAAAAATTGTTTGGGGTGGACCACCCCTATCACTTATGGGTATGAAAAATAGATTACGACCGATTCTCAGACCTACTGAATATACATAGAAAATTTCATAAAAATCGGTAAAGCCGTTTCCGAGAAGTATGGCGTCTAAAACTGTGACACGAGAATTTTATATATTAGATATATAATGTCTAAAATATTAATATATTTAAGATCTTCACGAAAAAGCTACGGAGACAATGCCGTGCAGCTTATGTTTAAATTAAAATAGAAATTTGCAAGTTTCCGGGACTCCGGGGTTGTACTGGGATATTTCAGTATAAAACAATATCTAAAGCTTGATTATTTTCTTTTAATGTCTCTAATCATAACTTTTGATTTAGATTTTTTCATATTGAAATAAAAAATGCAATCCTAACGACACCGACAGCTCTCCTACACTTCAGATTATAAATGTAAGTAAACGGTAGCGAGCGCAACTCAACATTCTATAGGAGGCAATGACGTCACACAGCGGTTTATGCGAATCCATATTATCAAATTATTTTAAAGGCGTCGGAAAATTATATTATTGTCAGATCGCTTTACAAAACCATTCAGAAAATGCAATAAAATGCTAAATGACTCCATTATAATAAAAATTGCTGAAGTTCTGATCAAGCTAAAGCTTAGTCGTCACACGTAATGAAATTATTACACTTTACACTCACTAGTCATTTTTAAATGTAATACAAATAATTCTATTGCTATAGTGTTATTGTAATTTATAATTATAAAATTTCGGTCCTTAGTAAAACGTACAGCAAAGATACAGCCTCATCTTCTTGACTTTATGGCTGAATTCAGAATTTTGTTTTTTTTTATCCGCATATCGCCGTCTTACTTATTTCGACGGCTATTGTACGAAATGACAAAAGCAACATGATTTCGTATAGGTACAAAGGTACAAAGCATTAACGCTTTGGAGGCTTCCAACTGATCTTTAAAGAGAACTCAATGTAATGGGCTTATTTATGACTGCTATATTTAGCAGCATTAAACTTTATATTTAGGTTTGAAATTGTATGAAATACCGAATTTAATGAGCTGATCTCACAAATATTTTTTTACGGTTTATAATGAAACTTCATTTCAAATTAAAATATGAGTATGACATTATTCAACAAAATAACATAAAAAATTAAGGAAAGTTTATAACAAGATTCAATAAGTCAAGTAGTTTGAAGGGTTTAATAGTTATTTCTGATACAAGTAGCGAAATAATTGTGTTTTAGAAACGCGACGCGACACGTTAAGTGACTAAAACACCTATTTCCCAACATATATCGAATAATATCTTTCGTAAAATCGTCAAATAATCAGTACCTCAGAGGTAGAAAGCAGTGGCGGCTGGTGGTAGCTGCTAGAGGTGAGGCCCAACCCATTTTCAAATAAATAATAAATATAAATAAATTTTCACGTCACCCCTGAGGTAATATTCCTTGACGCGTTTATCGTTTTTTATTATGAAGATCTTCGCCAATAGCACTATAATCATAAATTAAAAAATTAAATGACTTCAGAACTTTATTTACAATAGAAAACAAATATATTTATCCAATAATTAAAAAAATGTTCCTAATTCATTTAAGAACACTAAAAAATATGAAAAGGCCTAAAAACCAATTTTCAAGGCAGCCAGCCTACTTATCTATTCCCACATATAAAACAAAGCTGCCAAATTTTCGTTTGCCTCCACTTTTAACAAAATATTATTAAACACTTCCTTTACAGAAAACAGTTCTACTCGACTGTCTTTTAAATTTGCAAATTTGTTTGTCTTCATAAAATTGAAACACCTGTTGGAATTATTAAAACTAAGCAAAACAATTTGTATGCTTCCGAAAATACCATTTCAAATTCCTTGTACATTTTTACCGTTTTTTGAACTTCTAAATTACGTGAAATGGTTCGTCTGTACAATATATAAAGTTCGTTTTTCACCTTTTTGTCAAAAACGTTTGGATACATTTATAGTAAACATTTAAACAATTTGGCATATTCCGAGCAATCTGCTAAAGCAAGGAGATTGTGTAAACTTCTAAAACGAGTACTTAGTTAATGCAATCTATAATTTATAATAACATTTTATAGCTCGAAATTATTTCTAATTTGATAAGCGATTTTAATTTATTTAGAGCAGTAGTACATTTAAGTATTTAATTTGCAGAATTTGGAAAAGTAAATCTCTGCACGCTAAAATTTCGTTGTATATCTTGGTCAAATGGCAAATTCAATATCTTGAGATTGTTTTAAAAATCTCAATATCGTTAAGAGAGATTCATTATTACCTATCACTGAGTTTATTGATAACACCATATATTTATATTGGATATGTTAAAAGTTAATGTGTGATGAAATTATTTTTTATTTACTTTAAATTAATACTTGCCTTGTTCTTAAAACCTTGCCACCTAATTTTCAGAATATCTAAGAAATCACATTCAGCAGTAGTAACTAATCAACCATTAGAAATTCAAAATACAATTAAAAATATTAATACTCAAACAATTGGTTAATCGCGTTACACACATTACGCCGTCCAACGTGCCGGAAAACAGAGCGAGAGAATATGAGGCGCCAGAAATCGGGCCTCAAATTAGGACGAAAAAATCGACTTTGACCGTATTGCGTGGTAGGGGAAGCCAGCATGTATGAAGAAATTTGAGGCTCGGCAAATTGGGCCTCTCTGTGGTGGGATTGGAGGGTAACTCGGAGACTTTCCGCTCTGGTGGAAACGGCGGGGTATTGAAACGTAACCTAGATCCGTTATTTATAACTTACGAGGGCTACAATTGAAGCAATAATTGTTTTATTCGGTTATATTGTTTTTGACAAATGTAATAGGTAATTGGAAATTATAGCGTATTAAAATATACACTGTGAGAGGCAAATTTTACAGTGAGGCTCGGCCTCAGTTGCTTCATACGACGAACCGCCACTGGCAGAAAGACTCACGTCCATTTTTGATCTTACAGAGCTAAAAGCACTACTGGTATTTCTTTCGAAGCATAAAGGCTCAAGTCTCTATTTTTATTATAAGAATGTTACTTGTAAAATTATTGATTAAATTAATTGCCTTAGATTTGGATAAATACAAAATACTGAAATATTCAAAATACTTTCGACATAATCTTCGACTGCATTTGCTAATATGATCGCTATACTATTTTATTTAAACAACTTTAACTAAGTTGCCTATAAGGTTGTTGTTACGGAGCAGTACGTTGTTTACAAACTATACAAACATTCTGAATAATTTCTGAAATCTGTGAATGTCTGTCAAGCCTCAATAATTAATTCTTAATAAAATTTCACGGGAAAAAAATAGTCAACCTAACGTTTGCATATTCTATGAGCTTCATACTTTCGATTGGTATGGAATTTGTCTATTAACCAAACCAGCGAACTGAAATTTTTTAGACAACCCATTTGCAATATATTTATTGACATATTTAATTGGATATAAAATACTTTTCATCCATTAACCAGCTCCGTGAAGGTCGTTTTATAGTGGGATCCTATACTACTTCATATATATTTAAACAGTCACCTATTTAAATCGCCTAACAATAAAAACAAACCAATTACCGAAGGTAAGAAAGCGCGTGCAAAAATCCTACACCAACGTTAGGGGTATGGAATGTCAGGATGTACTCCGCTGAGGCGAACCCACTTATACATATGCGTTTGTAAAACAATGTCTTCGCATATCAGCTGTACGTCTGTTTCATGTGTTGCCACTTTTCCTTTAACAGTAAAAATGTCTCCATTAGCTAATTCTAATGTTATTTAATAAACCAACAAAACTGAATAAACATTAAAATTTTATTTTACACATATTCCAATTACTGAGAAATTTTTTGACTAGATGTGATAAGTCTGTTTCTGGCTTAATAGGAGATTCAACCGTCTATAACTTTTAGATAGAGTATACGTAAGTGTACCTTTAAAACTACAAACACGTGTTATGCAATGATTATAATTTATAACAAGGCAATTAATCGGCAAAATTTTTCACTACAAGTTCATGTTTAATTAAATTCATGTAACACTAATTATTAGAAGCTAAACTAATTAGTTAACAACCAATTAAATCAATTTAAGTCACAGTTTTTATTTTTAGTTCGACAAAAATTTAGTTATAAATGATTACAATACCACACTTCGAATGTATTATTTGAGATTTCGGCAAGATTCAGTTGTGCCATACCTACTTTATGGGTCATTACTGAACTCATCACTTCGCTATAACAGACAACCCTCGATCAACGCAGGAAATGGTCCAATATAATCTTAGGATGATTGATGGGGTATTCGAGTGGAATTAAGTTGATGTTAATTGACGTTTGAGCCCGAAAACAGTTAAATAAAGGCTGGTATAAATTTACACCTAATTTACATCGAATTTGTGCTAGTGACGTATAACCCACTATATATCAAAATCATATTACATCAGTATTTTAGGTAAAAATTAGGCAAGCATGTGAAATGAAATACATATCTACTGCTGTGGAAACACAGTGAACTGTTAAATAGTTAATGTGTTCCAAACTGTTTCAAAATCCAAAGAAAAACAAAAATTTATCATTCATTTTTGTAATACCTGACTTTTATTTATTTACGTATTTATAGATACAGGCAGAACGATATATCAAGATTTACAGTTATTGTTGAAAAATATCGATCTTAGTGTGTGTGTAATCTGTCGAAGCGTGCATTAATGAACTATATCTACTCATTTATTTGTTTCTTATATTAGTTACTATAGAGAAAGGAGTAAATGAAATTAGTGCTATACTGCAAAAGAGGAATTTCATGAAACAACTTCTCTGACGGTAAATGGCCTACGCGCCGTTATTTTTGGCAGTGTCGGCGGTCTAATTGATTGTTCTGCCTCATCACTGTAGACCTGGACAGCCTCGTGGAGGTGGGTCCCATCCATCGTCTACCCCCGACCGCAAGCGCAGCTGGTGTAGGCGCTTTGAGGGGCCTCCTTTTATCCTGACTGACTCTCCCGCCCACAAAGGCGCCTCTTTTGGCGCTCTTTTTATCTTCATCGTTTCTTTATTTGTGTCTGACTCATAGTTTAATTAATTTAACAATGCCGTTTTACAAAAAAAAATGTACCACGAGAGCATATAACAAGTGGGAGGTTAGGACTTGCCCATCGCATGTGACCGCTTAGAAATATCTAAAGATGTTCCAAATTTACTAATATTAAAGTCAAAACAAGTAAAACATCCTACCTTAGAAGTAACATTCCTCATTTATAAATAAACATCCAGTTGACATTTTAATCTAATGTTTTTATCCGACATTTGACATCCGCCATCTTTTTTGCCAACTGTCACGAAAGCAGTGTGTATTAGTAATTTCTCGATTTTTTTATTTCCGGAGGCGTACTTTCTGGAGTATTTTTTGTCTTTTTCCCATGCCTGAGAGCAGGCTACGTTTTTACAGGTTTTAAGGGAAAACTGAGAAATATTATTGGATCACTGGGTGTCTTGTTGGATTTAGTTCCTCAGTTTATAAATATTTCGTTGTGACGATTTTCTACGAGGCTGCACTCCATCATAGGTGAGTTCACACTGCCGGTGTATAGAATGATTCGATAATTATTAGAATCATGTACTATGTGAGGGGATATGTTTGTTTCAAGCCTCTTTCTCTCTTACTCTCTTTCGCTTCGCTGGTACTGCTTTCTGAGCTTCTCCGGGTACGGGTGAACTATAGGGTTTCTCTCGGCTACATCACCCCTCCCTTGTACTGCCTCTTTGGTCTAACTGTACCTGGGTTCAAGGGGTCTCGGTGGACCTCCACAGGATAATAGCGTGAACCTCTGGTGGATAGCCGACCCTGGAATTGCTGCTCGCTACATACCATAGCTACCTGACACAAGACGAACCGTAGACTCATAGATAAGCTCAGTTGTAGGATATGATTTACGCATGGAGTGGTAGACACAAACGCTTGCCTTATTTTTGCTTATTTAGTTCGGCACGATTATTTGATTTACCACCTCCTTAGTACTGTCCTAGTAGTAGTACTAGTATTTCTCCAATAGTAACTAATTAGCCTGCTGTAATCTTGCTCAGCATACTTTAATTTAGTCTGATTAGTTGCTTGTAGCATGTGACACTATAGCATGCATTATTGTTTAATTCGGTCTGTTCGGTCGGCTCACTCTAAACCTGTAACGTATCATGGTGGTCAAAAAGTTGATGTTTTCGTCTTTTGTGTTCGTCTGTCACGTTGTCGCGTTTGGTATATAGTCAACGGCTTGTCTCAGAATAGGGTGCCGTGTCTCGCGGCCGTGTCAAGTCGATTTTGAGCTACCCCTCGTATTGTCGGAGTCGCATTTGTATACTGCAAGTCTCGTAGTGTGCCTACGTTTCTCACGAACCACGCTCGAGCGGTGAGCAGTCACCGATGTCGTTTTTGAGCTGTCATCGCGGGTAGTTTTCATGTTCAAGTTAGATTAAGCGTCGTTTGTTATTCTTCTTCTTAGCTCTCGAACCAGAAAGAGTAGTATGTCGCTGTTCTGTATTGTGTAAAGGTGTAGGGATAGGACGGTGCCTTGGGGAACGCCTGCTTCCATAGGTCGGGTAATGCAAAATGTCTGTTGGACTTGGATGCGGAATTTTTGGTGGTAAAGATAGGACTTGGTTAGTTTAGTTAAAGGATATGGGATACTGGTTAGTGCCCATTTTCATCAGTAGTCCAAACTATATCGAAGGGCTTTGCAACATCCAAGAAGAAGTTCCAATGTACCGTTAGGCGTAGGATTTGGAGTTCGGTAGAAGGTGTGGCGGAGAGCGAACTGTTCGTCGGGGATGATTCCCAGTTCTTCGGAGTGGGTTTTTTAGGTGGGAAAGGAAATTTTTTCTACCACTTTGCTCATAGTCGGAAGTAGGCTAATGGGTCGGTAATTGGATCGGAAAGTGTGCTCTTGGTTAGATTTTGGGTTAGTATGTTTGCTGTTTTTCAGCATGAGGGAAAGTGCTTAAGTCAGAGTATCGCGTTTGTTATGTTTAGTAGGGTCATCAGATTAGATGGTAGCCTCTTTAGCATAGTGTTATGTATTTGGTCAGGTCCGGAAGCTTTTCTGTTACTTAAGTAGCGTATTATCTGTTTGATTGTACTGTCGTCTGGGCTGGGGTGACTGATTGGATAATGGCGCTGTTTGGTTGTCTGTCGACGCGTTCGGCCGCCTGCTTGAACTCCTTGTCCTCATCAGGCATCTGGGCCAATCTACACTGCAGTTCCAGATGGTCGGCAAAAGCCTCGGCCTTTTCCTGGTCCTACGACGGATAAGGCCTTCTGCACTTTCCAGAGGCTGTCGTTGTGTGGATCTAACGATTGCAAGTGTCTAGCCCATCTTTCCCGGGCCAGTTTGCTCAAGGTGAAGGTGTCACCCATCTGTTTAGTACGTTTAAGTCATGTCTGTGTTGAGGGAGACGGGTGCGAATGACAAGCCGTTTTAGTCGACGTCTGTCGCATATAACTTGTACGGTGTCCTCGGGGAATGTACCTGTAGCATTTGTGAGTCTCAGAACTATTATATCTGTCGTGGTTAGAGTCAGTCAAGGTGCACTCCTTTTCTTATCTCTGTCTGAAATGCGTATTAATGCCCCGACCAGCATTGAATTACACCTGTAATAGCCAACAACTACGGTTAGTCATCAGAAGTGGCTTCGGACATATACCGGTTAGCTCCAGTATGCCATAAGTGAAATTAATTCTGTCAACCTTATTTATGTCGGTTTAAAAATTATGATTTAAAAAAATAATACATAAAATATGATGATAATACACGGAAAACAGTTGAATGTAGGTACAGGTATAAAAATCCTTCTTTAATACAAATGGCATTGAGAATATAAAACTCCACAAAAAATATTCGGTAGAACAGTTTAAATTTTTGTATCTCGTGCTAAAAGTGCAAAAAGTGTAACTAAGTGAAAGCGTTCGCCTTGAAATTATTCCCTTCTGGACTATTAGTGTCTCGAAAGTCCGTTATTAAAAGCGGTATTCCCTAAAGGTCGCTCTTAATAATTAAGGCAAGCAGAATTTTAGTTACAGGAATAGATTATAATTAAGATTCCAGAAAGACGTTTTTACCCTACACTTTACGTCTAATGATACGAAGTTCTAAAGTTCTTTTATTAATGTAATGCTAATCATTTCCAAAATATCAATTAAAGTGCAGTTTTTTTCTGAAACTGCGAGTTGATTTAAAAAATTACCAATAAACTTCAAACAAGATGCAAGTTTGGTTTTTTTCGGTCCCACTTTAGTAACTGAACTAATTAGCTGCTTAATTATTTTGTTATAAGTTGGCCAGTGACAAAAGTTTAGTTACCATTTACCACAGATCGGACAGTTGGACGAGTGAAGTTCCAACACTTGCCACCTAAATACGTAATGAACACCAACACTTGCCACCTAAATACGTAATGAACACCAATAAAATTAATTTGAAGTGGAAGACAATCTGCCTCTTGACAAATTACCGTGTCTCTCGAATGCGCGCGGCTAAATGCACATGCGTCTCCATAAAAAAAAAAACGAAAAAACGAAATGTGGGATCTCGACATCAAAGGAGCCGACAATAAGAAAGAGAATAATCTCTGCATTTGCATTCAGTTGGAAATTACATCCATAATAAAGCAATTACGATTATGTATGCAGGTACTACTCATAAAATAATTATGTTACAAATTACAGTGATCTATGCTAAAACCCTGATCAAAGCAAAACTACAACAGTATAGAACAATGAGAATAGTAACAAACAAGGAGGTCCGATAGGTGGGTAGATTTGCAAGGCAAGGACTTAGGATGAACATAATACGTTATTATTACATACTACCTGCGAAAACCGCTGGATAAGCATAATACAGTTGAAAGTAAAAGAACCTATGCTGTTACAATTCAAAGAAAAAAATAGCGAATGAGACAGGAAACGAATGAATATAACTCTCAGTCACATAAGACGAGGGTTATACAATATGGAAAAAATATAGCGGGTGTTCCCTCTAAGACTTTCAGTGTCTTAGAGGGCTACTCTTGCAGCCAGTGCGACGAAATTTGGTATACAGGCACTAGAAGGCGCGTAGAATTTGATAATGGCATTAGTTTTTATACAGGGTGTTCGGTTTAGCAGAAAGTCGATTTAATTTCGATTTTTTGGTAGTCAACCTCGGTAAAATTTGTATTTAAATTGAAATATCTTCAATTATGAACACATTCTGATAAAAAAAGTCACGACAATTTTTATCTTGTCATAAAAAAACTCCTATGAACAGTCCCCAAATTTCATTGTTTTGTCATGCAAAATGTGAATGGCCATGAGTCCAATTTACACACACGCAACTACCGCATGGACAGACGTCAAAACATAAAGTGACAGAAACTGTCAAAGCAAGTATGAGTATTTTTGTAGGAATTTTATTATAAATACATAACACCACGAGGCACATTGAATATCTGTACATATTTTTTATGATGCGACAGTCTTATTCGGAAGAAAATTGCAGCTTTGAGCTTACTAGCGACTCGCTTATGCCGTTCTCACCACCTTGCCTGTAATGAATACCCAGAACACAGAAAATTGTGAAACATTTGACGTTTTTTTAAATGCATCTTCCTTACAATAGAGTAATTCTTCATTCCCAAACCAATAAATTACGTGCAAACATTAACAGCTGTAAAAAAAATATAATATTCTGGGAAATCATAAAAGCAATAGGGGATGATCCCTAAATCAGAAAGCTGAATTTATGAACATGCTCTCTCTTGGTTCGACTTGAAGCGCGCTGCGAGCTATCTACAATCATCTAAACTTGTGGTTACTTAACCTAGAATTGCAAATAATAATAACATGCCGGCAACAAATAGTAGAAAGGCTTTAAACTCTAGAAACAATCATAAATAATGATTTAATGGGTTTCTTGAGTGAATACTTCAGTTCCAGTAACATAAACAAAAATTCACCTGCATCAAAAACGATTCCACATTTACCAAATCTGAGTAGAATTTGGAGACCTATTTCCATCACAAATTAAGTACATTAATACAGTAAAAGATGATAACATAAGGTCTTTAAGTACAACGCAACGATTAATGGTAAATTGCCTAAGGAAAACTATAATAATTTTAAGAGGTAAGTACAAAGGAAGAATGTCAATGTTGTAGGTAATTACAAGTTACATATTGCTTTTGACCTTTTTGTATTGAATTTATAACTTGTATTTTCTAGTACTTATATTTTAAATCTACTAGATTTCAATGAACTGTAGGGTTATATTTATAAGAAACTGCTCATTTACCCATATACTAGAATTATTTTTACTTAATTGTTTTCAGATGGAGAAGTTATTGGGAAATTTCATTTGTAGAACAGAAAAAACAAATGTAAAAATATCCACAAAAATGATGTCACCAGCATATCTTCAATAGATAGGAACCAGGAAAACAAAGTACCCTTATGGGAACAGGTTGACATACACAGTTACGTTATTCATTGGTTAAAAGATTCGATAAGATACTGAAGAAGCCAGATGTCAAGATTAGTTTATATTCACGACAGATAGATGAGAGACGAGGAAAATTTTGCTAGAAAACATTAGACTTTACGTTTTGCCATAAATAAGGACATACCTAACTTTCTGTACTTAGTTTAGTTAGTCAATAAAATTAAAGTGCATGGAATGTGTAAGTTAACGAGTGAAATAAATAAAAAATGTAAATAACGCAAGTATGACGGAAATTAAAGTTTATTAAATTGTTATTGTTTGTATTATTATACACTACAGCAAATACTACTTGTGTTTAATAATTCTATAACAAATGATAGATAATATAAAAAAAGACCCTAACTCACTTTCAAGAGAATTCTACAAGGAAATAATTTTCAAAAATGTTACACAGGACTAAATGAATGATTTTTTGTATTTTATTATAGTTATTATTCAGTTGTAATCAGCATAATTTCAATTAAAAAGTAATACATACCTACATAGTGGCTCATTTTTTTATTACTGACTAAATTGATTAGCTAGACTCTTCATCTTTAAGTATTCATTATTTCTTAAGTATTTCTGTTTAATAATTTGGGTAGAATAAAAAAAGACAAATACAAATTTTAATTTATTAACAATAAAATAAAATTACAATAAATTAAAAGTGTCTAAGTACTTACATACATTAAATTGATCTTATGTTAAACAGTTGTTCTCTATTCTAATTTCTTTACAGAGCACCGTTCAATCTAAGGGATGGTCATGCATGTACACATTAGTTTATTTTTCTTAATTTTATTCGTTTCGAAATTTTTAAAATCCTCGACTGACAACTGAATTTAATGTCTTATAGAATACTCTTCAAAGTGAGTTAGAGACTTCTTTATAATATTATCCATCATTCCATGTTTACAATTAATTCCAAGAAAATGTCTGTGTATAACTTTTCGCTTATTCTTTCTGGTATCGGATGCTATGAATCGTTTTGCTTTAATGTAATTTGGGGCACTACACACACATAACTGAAAGATAAAAACAATAATTACAAATTATTATCTAGCTTTAAATGACTGTGATAGGTACCTTCTGCGTAAAGTAAGTTTGCAGGTGATTTTTCCTAGCAAAAACCAGTTGCTTTATTTTAGTTCTGTATCATATGAAATATAGAAATTGTAGTTCTTTGTTTACTATTTTACAGATGTAAAGTTCTTCTTAAACATATTTTATCCATTAGAAACATAAATAAAGTGCTGAAATATGTGCACACAACAATCAATCAATTCTAGGTTATGCTTTAGTAATATTTCTTTTGTGGGGCTGGGGTAGGTTCAGTTCTCACTTTCAACGATAAACACGTTTACATTATAATACTAAATTTCAACATAAAAAGTATTAATATTGAAATTACAAAACTCCAACGGATGAAATTAAACCATTCACATTTTGTTACATAAATAGTGAAATAAAATCCAATACTCACTAGGTTAAATTATTAACGTTTTTTGCATTAAAATACAGTAATAAAAAACCTCGTACTATGAACAAAAAACAGTCCGAGACATACTTATTCCATTCCATATCACTCCACTCACCGAACATGACGTTATTGCATGTGGTCCTGGCAACGCTGCTGGACTTCTATATACCTTCAATACTCGTACGCATTACCAGAAAATTTGTAGCGTACCAGGAGCGTCGTGTTACCGATTCTTATAGGGTGAAAAGTAATTAGGCCTTCGGAAAACGTGGTTAATATTAATGACATTATTACTGAAATCATCCTGTGCATGCACTCTGGAAACTTGTCTTACATTAAAGTTGAAATAATCAATTTGATAAGTCCAAAAAATACATTTTCACCTTAAAAATTACATAAATACAAAGAATTACACTATAAAACACAAAATCCCTGCTATTAAAATCTTTAGGTCTGGAAACGCTTCGTTTAGGATATAAAGGATGTCAAATTTAATAAAATTAATTACATTTTCTTTAATAACTCCCGACTACTTTGAGTTAAATTCATGAAATTTTGTGTGCGGAGGTTTCTTAGGACGGGAAATTCAAATTTCATGCACAATTGGTTGTATCTCCAAGAGGGCGCTACAAGCGATCATTAGGATCTTTTAAAATCGCTTCAACTTTTTTGTGCCACGGTGTATGTCATTTTAGAATAGAAAAACATTTCCCCCTATATTTTCTACTTAAAAAATGTACACCTTGTTGACGTCTCTAGGAGCAGCTGTCTTATCTACAGATGAAGCATGCAAATTATGTATTAGAGTGCTACCTTACTTTCATCTAAAAAACAAGGCATAACACTTTAAACACTAAGAACTATTAGAAAATATTTTTCTATTCCAGAATGACCCACATCCGTCCCAAGAAACCTCCGCATACATGAATTTAACTCAAAGTAGTCGAGAGTTAAAGATAATGTAATTATTATTTTAAAATTTGACATCCTGTATATCCTAAACGAAGTGTTTCCAGGCCTAAGTTCATGGGAAAATTTTTGCTTAAAATTGAACGTAAAATAACATACTGAAGTATGTACATCTCCTCCTGAAACACCCTGTATATTTTGACAACAGTGTGACGTCATGAAATGAAAAAGGCAATATTGCTATTTCAGCCTTATGTAGTGCGTACATAGAGGTTACAATTTTGATTTTTTTTTTTTCGAAAACTGCATAGGCGCCGAAATCTTACTTCAGATTCATGATCAGCTCGCTCGAAAATCGGAGGCTAAGAATTTTTTTGTTAAGATTGGGAAAGTGTTACGCTGTTGTAAATAATTACCGTAAATTAATATTTTTTCAATCATTAAATTATTACATTACATTATTTCAAATTAAATGCTTAAAAAGTCTAGTTTACTACTTGTAAAATCAATTTTACATTTTCCTACATCCACGAGCTTATATCCAGCGAAAACAAAACATTTTGACGAATCCTCGGTAGTATAGTGGTCAGTATCCCCGCCTGTCACGCGGGAGACCGGGGTTCGATTCCCCGCCGGGGAGGATTTTTTTTTAAATTATTTATTTGCGTACAAATTTAGCTGATAAAGTTTTTATGAATTATTCATGTTTATTATATTTTTTTAATAAATTATACGCAATTTGTTGGCTATAGGTGCAGTCTAGGAAAAATAAAATCTGAAGCTTCAAATTTAACATTAGTGAATTTTAAATATTATACAGAAATAAATAATTTTTAGTAGTCAGGGAGTAGTACAATAAAATAAAAAAGGCATTCAATAACAGAAAATATAATAAAAAAATTAAATTACGGCTTGCAGCTACAAAGCATGAAGTTTTCAAGCTACATAATTGGACTCAGAAAAATAATTATTTTACGTTTTCCTGAATACTTAAGACAAAACAAAAACTTTTTTATATCATTGCTTCACATTTAATTATCCTCGATCAGTACATATTTTTACAGTCTACCCCACATGGATAAAAATAATAAGCTCTCTCAGATAGTTACCGTTGAAAAATTATTGATGACGTCATATCTATAGCGATGATAAGTTCCACAATATTTAGAGATAATTTTTTTCAATTCACAAAACATCTATTTTGGTAAATTCATTTGGATCTTAACGAATTTAAAATATTCCAAAATCAATACATGCAAAACAGTTACCTATAGCAAACAGCCAAACGATAATTTTAAACAATTAATCGGTGAAATGAACCAACGAGAATTACTAAAAACATAAGTACGTTGCTTGATGCTTTAGTTATCAAATCAATCAGCCTTTGGTTATACAAACAGGAACAATAAATTCAGATTTATTCAGTGATCACAGATTGACATATTGTAAACTTAACCTTAAAATAAATAAATCAAAGCAAAATATGATTAGTATTAGAGATTTTAGTAATTTTGATCGTGGGGATCTGCAAAGCTTATCATGGCATAGCTTCATTAGTGAACTAAAAATAAATAAAAAAAATCGAGTTATTTAATCGTTTTTTAATATCAACATTTCAACTTGCATGCATCTGAAAAATCAATTAATCTAAATTAAAGGCTCATTGGCTTACAGATAACTTGAAATTTTTAATGAGAGAGAGAATAATGCTCTACGAAAATATAAAAGAAGTAAATCTTTTATTGATAGAACGAATTACAAACAGATGCGCAATTATACATTTTCACGTATTAGAGCAGAAAAAAAAGGTTTATCTAAATTATGTTTGCCAACAAAATGATTACAAAAAAATTTGGGCTTATCTAAATAATGCTTACCAACAAAATAATTAGAAAAAAATTTGGGTACTAAATATTACCGTGTATCAAAATAATCTATTACGTGTTCAGCCTGTCTACTATTATAATAACATAACCATTTGTATGATGATAGTATTAAGTTCACTTTTCGTTTAGCTCCTGTGTAAGAAGTACATGATAACCTTATCTTAGTTAAATTTGCATTTGGTAATGAAAATATATCTTTTACAATGCTTACTCTACATAAAATTTTGCCATCATTTCAGACAGGTTTCAGAAACCATCATATAGTACTGCTTTAAGTTCAAACAGTTCATGATATTACATCTATTAATATGGATATGGTAACAGTGCTAGTTTTATTAGATTTCTCAAAGGCGTTTGGCACTATCAATCATGGCTTCATTTGTTCTAAATGGATTTTCGGAAGCATCAGTGTCATTCATGAGATCTAATTTTTCTAATAGAAAACAAAGAATAATGTACAATATTAGCATCTCTCCCTTTTATAATATTAACACAGGAGTTCCACAAGAATCTATTTTAGGACCGCTGATGTTCATATTATGTACAGCAGATATATTAAAATCGTTTAAGTACTGCTCACTACAAGCATATGACCAAAATTCTCAATTATACTTAAGCTTTTCAATAGAAAATATGCTTCTGGCACAGTAGTGTATTAATAGTGATCTCGATAATTTGTTTTAGTCATATTTAAAGTACAATTTAAAACTAAATTCTGATTAGTCAAAACTGTTGATATTTAGGTCTAAATATGAAGCATTAGTGATTAGAAATGATATACATGTTCATATTAATGATGTACCTTTTGTCAGGTCTGTCAAAAGTCTTGATTTATTTACTTATGGATGACAACTTAACAAGTTAAAACTGTAATAATGGCTTATTTAAAAAACCTGCTTTTATTTCAAACTATTGTTTTCTAATAAATTCATCTTTAATCCAAATTTGAAAAAAATCTCTCAGACACTCTAGTACTTTCTTTTTTTAATTATTGCAATTATGCCCCATGTGTGGATGTAGTTTATAGGAATCAATTATATAATGTATGTTGTTTTATATCTTCGTAAATGTAAACATGTGTCTATGAAAATAAAGGAACTAGGCTGGTTTAATATGGAAAATAGATGGGTGTTTGACTTAGCATCTCTTCTTAAAAAAATATTTGATTTAAATCTAGACACTACCATAAGGAGTATCTTAATTGCAACACGAGATGTGCATAACTAGACTTGTTCAGGAGATCTTTTGCTTACAATTTAGTAAAAAAATGTAATAGTATTTGGGAAAACCTTACAGATTTGCATATAAATCACTTTAACGTAAAATATATTGTTTGCACAACAGTGATAATTTGTGTAGCATCTATTAACAAGTATTATTTTATTATTATTATTTTGTCAAATTACTGGTAGGTACAAATATTCTCTATACTGTAGAGATTAAGTGTAAGAATAGCCTTAGGCTAAATTTCGCCCTTTTTACTTCACTTTTCATCATGTATCATCTAGGGTAGATTGGGGCAAGTGGAAGGCGATTTTTGTTAGTTGCTCCTTTTTTTGCGGTAGCAACGAACAGGATGTGTTTATAATATTTCTATATTACTATAGTGTATCTGAAAGCGGTGCCTTTTCTAAGAAGTGATTTGAATTGATCAGTAGTCGCGCAGTTTAAGACGTCAGTATTTGAATCGAGGTGACTAGATCGCTGTGGGTTCGACCCCCGCAGCCTGTGAACCATATATAAGCTATATTCGTGGGAAGAATTGGCACCCTCTCTTCGGGTATGGTAGGGTGGAAGACTGTTGGCTTGGGTCAATGTAAGAGATTGATACCGGTTGACGTTTGACTACCCCCCTAATTAATGAGGTTTTCCAGGTTTCCCTCATTCCTGCACTGAATAATGGTTAGGATCTACCAACGTAAGTCATTCCTGTGCGTAATTATGTCTGCAATGTCTCTCGAAATTATTGAACATAATTATTATTTTTCAATATTCTTTTTTTTAGTACTACCTTTTACACTTGCTCCCAAAAGGAGAAAATTTAAAAAATGTGTCGTAGTATACATGCATAGTATATATAAAGTTCTGAGAGAGAAGTGTAAAAGTATGCTATTAATTAGAAGTAAATACGTTTTTACAGATTAAGAAAATAACAAAGGATACCAAAGCTACGAACTTTTTTATTATTATAGAAAAGAACGAAGGTTACAACCTTTTTTTTTCAAACATGAAAGAACATTAATTAACCGTTATAACAACTTGAACCTAATATAACTATGTATTTTAAAATGTCCTACATTTAAGATAAATTTTTTCAGAGCACTAAATATTGAAGGAAAATAATTCCTATTGGTTTATCAAATGTCGGAAGGTATAATTGGTTGCCAAATACTAAATGCTAGTTAATGCAGTTGTTTAAACACTTTTGTTACACTTATCCCAGTTTTACACTTGCCACAGTCTACCCCATATTTTTTTATATGGTTAATGGAGAAGACCATTATTATTTATTTTCATCACGCTCGCAGAAAGGCGGAAACTGTCTTTTCCGCACTGAAGTGCTTGACCGCACCAAAGAGTATGTACAATAAGAGTATTTCACTCAATACAAATTCCCTATGTTCCAAGTTTCGTTTTTTACGAGATAATTGGGCATACTGTGCACCTGCGCAGTGAGTATCACAGCGGTTACTTAGGAACCACAAAAACAAACTTGATACTGCTGCTTAATAACCAGGGCCGGTTCCGCCTAAATGTAATAGTGGAGTTTGGGGCTAACAACTGGCAATAAACACAGTCTGTGGATATTAATTATATTAATAATAATTTATATGACAAATAAATGCATCATATTAGGCAGTTAAATAATAAGAAATTTGGTAAAAAATTATTAAATTTTTACAAAAATATACATTAAAAAAATGTAATAGATACACGGAATATTTTTATTGAAAAACATTTATTTGTTAGCTTGCTGCATCCTATATAAAAAACCAATTGCTTTTTCAGGTTGTAGTAAGTATCTTTAAAATGGCATAAGTTTTTTTATATTGTCGAAAAATTACAGGAATTTTTAATAAAAAATATAATAAGAATTCTAATTTCACAACAAATAAAGTTGTAAAAAAGTCAATAAATATGTCTTAGTAGAAAACTTCTAAAACACAACAGAATATAAAACACTCAACTAGATTGAAAATGTGAAAAACTACTTACTTTTGGGACTGACCACTGACCTGATAAATTTCATCTAAATAATATCTGCTTGGTCAATTTTCATCTATTTCACTCTTCCTTGAACATTTCTAATGCGACAACAAAGATAGATAAACGAAACATATGCCAATTATTACTATTGCGCGGAACCTGACGAATTTCTGTATTATCTTTGTGGCATACTACGCGCAATTCGAGAGAGAAGCAAATATATCCAGGAAAAGTGGTGGGAGTGCATTCTCTTATTGTATATTCTCGTTGACCGAATCCCGCGTAACACTTCCCACACTTAACGACTTCCACATAAAGTGATTTATGACTTGAATAGTCACCGCTCTTCTCTTCATGATGGCTATGATTTGATTTTCTTGTGTATATATTTGACAGCAGGACGAAATGTCAAAAAAATTAACACCAAGAAGATGCACGGAACAATTAACCTTATTTGTCTCCAAAGGCGTACCAAATTAAAGATCAAGGAATACAATGTACGCCAAATTACGTTTTCTATTAGTATTCGAGCTATCCGGACGGATATTGCTGTAGTTTTAATTCGATTATCGATTTTAACTGCCACTAAACACCCACGGCCAGGATTGTGAATGAAGGCAGATGAAATTTTAATTGAATGGACGCTGGAATAACTTGTTCCCGTTTATTTTAGATTTAAAAAATATACGATTCGATCAGCACAAATCACAAAAGATGGATGAATGGTTAAAACCGATTATATAATTTGATGTCACAACCTACGTGATTTAATTAGTTCCTTAATACCAAAGAGATATTTAGTTATCTTTAATGTGATAAAATTTATATTTGCTTCATTCGTCGTATATTCCATTTAATAATTGCCCTGACAGTTATCAGTGTTATTGATATTAAAAAAATACTGTTAGTCTAAGATCCCAACTAAGATCGTCGTTCACTCATCTGATTACCATATGAAAAGTATTTTTTATCAAATATTATATGCAAACAAATATATCGCCTAATGAAATATATTCGTAGGTACCCTTAATTAAAAATGTTGTAATTATTTTTTTTTTAATATTTGACACACTTACCAAACGAATTTAATACCAATCGAAAGTACAAAGCATAAGGAACATGCAAAAGTTAGGTTGCCTTGATCTTTCTGTTCCCTGTTACCGAGTTGCCATGTATAAATATGTGAGTTGATATTATAGTCGACTTCCAAAATTGTAGAGAGTGACTAATATTATAAACCTGGTCACATGCATCTACATGCAGCCCGTATATTCTTCCTACAAAATCGTGTGCCGCATATCTCTGAGTGCATACCAGATTACACAGCTTCTGCTACGCATGCGCTGCAATTAGTAGACGTTAGTACTCATGCGCTGCTGCTTTTGATTGGCTGCGACGAATTGTCGGATCCAACAGTTTCATTTCCAGCGCTATCATGGACGGGTATATCGTTCGGGCGGGTAAAATTTCGGGTATATCTTTTCGTTAATTTAATTATGAATGTAATTAATTTTATTAGTGATTTGATCGAAATGAGAAATATCGGATGAAGACATGTATGAAGAGTTTAGAGCGCGTGGTCAAAATATGAGTGATGTTTAAATATGTATTTCATTAACAAAATTGTACGTGAATAGCATATGTGTGCAAATAAAAAAGTGGTAAAGAAGTACAACTATGAAAGGGAAAGTGATGGAAACTCGCGGAAGAAAGATTGTACTTTTAAAATGAGTTAAAAAAAAATTCGATTGCTATATCTTACAAGATGAAACTTAGTCCGTATAAATGAAATCGAAAAGAGTATATTGATAGAAAGGACGAAATAGTGATATGGTGAAGAAACTATTTAAAATAAATATTAAAAAATAAGAATCTGGATCGAACAATATATTAAATTTTGAAGAAATATGGGCGTATGAAGGTCATATGAAAAGCGGTACGATATGATATGATATGATATAATAAGTGTTAATGTGTGACCGTTATAGTGACAGTAACCAATAGTAAATAGTGTGTATGTATTCTAAAGCCTTTTGTCCTTTTGAATGCGAAATTCGCAAATATTTGCGCGATTTATTTAATGGTGCAAAAATCTCTATTTGTAACAAATTTTGTCAACTACTTATAACATTATCTATCATTTTCATCATGAAACTGCCATGGTAGATTATCAGAAGCTCGAAACAAATTTATTAACACCACATAATAATGAAAGGGGCAATAATATTTGTAGTGTTTGACAGTTTCGCAAATTGCAATTGTCAAAAGTTGAGATTTGCCGCCATCAATAATTAAAACAGAAGTTGCAAAATTCGTGTAAAAATCCGTGAATTTCGCGTCCATGAGGAAAAGGCTTAAGTGTGATATCCGCGGAGTGCGCATCAGGTAGGTGTAAGTGGGTGGTGGTGGGCAATCGCCATCCAAAAGGACGGCATTCTACTTTGTAGAAAGGATGACACAGGTGGCACATTTAAAGTAAATTGTTAATGTGGTAGATTCAGCCGACGTCAACTTATTTTTAATAATTTTGTGTGCTTTAACTCTTATCAAGTGACACTCTTAGATAATCATACCACACGTATCTTCCGTACTCTTCTCTGTGTTGTGAATTAGTCACTCTCTATTATTTTCGACCTTGGGTAATTCATATTACAAGATAAAAACTTTAAATTTTGAAATATTCTTATTATTTTTATTATTTAACGCTTTGAAATTGGTAAAAACTGTTTTATCACGGTTTCTACTCTAAAAATAATGGTTGTTATGTTATGCAATTATTTTTGTCATTTTTGTATATTTTTTATATCTGATCGCATTCAAATTTAGTACACCTATGAAATGTTGCTCCCCGCACGCTTCGCCCGTCGCGCTGGTCTACAAGCTAGCGATTAGTCACTCTCTATAATTTCGACGGCTGACTTTAGCAATTTATACTTATCTACTTTCTCATTAAAATATACATACAGGGCGGCCAAATGAAAACGAAACAGAGCCATTTTCAGGAACTGCGTGAAGATTGTAGAAAAACGCTCAGACCCGTCAATTTTAGATTAAAGGGGGACATTCTTTGCTGGTATTTTTGACTCCGCCACTTTCACCCCCAAGCAAGGGTAAGCATCACCCCAAAATATGTATCTACTTTATGAGGAGAACAGAGTAAACAAATAAAATATTTAGAAAACTACAAAAAAGTACAAAATAAAATAAAAATTGTCAATGGGTAAGTTGCATGAATTTCATATTGATTTGAAATGCATTACATGGTAATTTTTTAAATATGTTGAAGGGATAAGACATGTGTGTCTGGCGGTAATAATCAGATAATAATTAAAATACTAATGTTAATAAATCGCCATAGAATGTAAACAAAACCAAAATGCCAAAATTTCCGAAATCGCGATATGACTGGTGTGATGTTACACTACGTTCAGAGCAGTTTTTACCGTGGATACAGGTGCAGGTTACGATGTTGGTGATGTAAACAGGCATTTGTTTCTTGTATTTTTTGCATTTTTATGGCATTTGTGGGACATATACATATAGTGCAAATACTGTGAAGGTAATGTCATAATTATTAGAGGTGATGTGGTGAACTTACGATATTGTTAAACGTAACTTATTCCTTTATTTACAATATCTCTGCTTCTGACAATTACGGCGACATTGCTGTTGGGTAAGTATGAGATAGGTGATTTCACTGGAGATATTTATAAAATTATGCCCATCTGATTCCGCTTTCAGTTTTAATTTGAAAATAATAAGTTAATGTAATGAATAATGATATTTAAAATTAAATTTATTAATTTTTTACTGATTTCATTTCTCCTTAAAGACTTTTAAAAAATCCTTATTACTTTTGTTTATTATGTAGTGAAGTCAGATGGCAACATTTTATAAATGCCTCAAATAATATTCTATATCACATAAATGGTAGGAGCAACTACAGAAGATGCTAATTGGAATTGGAATGAAGCGCTGAATATAATAAATGAGCAAAAGTTTGTTTTACCACTTTTAGTGCCCATTTATGAGACCATTTTGCAACTTTATCTAATAGCAATATCTATTTAACACAATGACACATAACAATATCACAAATGACAAATCAGCTCTTCTAAACGTATGTACTACGTTTTTTTATATATTTTTAGATATTAACAATATTGTGTCAAACTAACTACTCTGTGGACTAAAGCCCCAACCAGCGTTGAATTACACCCACAATATCTACCTAAAAATGTAGAAATAGGTCAGATCTCATCTATTGTGGTTCAATTTTCTAGTTCCTACATTTTCAAGAGCGAACTTAGATATTTATAGAGTGTTTTCATTAAACCAGGTTAGTAAATTTAGCAAGATTATTATTTTTTAGATAATTATTGATTAGTGCTTTGTCTGTGGAATTGTTCATTAGCATACCTAGATGTTTGGTATCAGATAACATACATATGACTTTATTGATCGGAGTTGTAGGAGATTTGATATATATTAGCTTAAAATACCTTTCTAGTACAGTAAAAAAAGTATGTACTACGTTGTCCGAAAGCATGGAAATCGTATGATATGATCTAAAGCACACTGGAGATGAAATGCCGAATACAATAAATGAGAAAAAAATGTAAGTTTGCTTTATTAAAGATTTTCTGAACGTCCTGTATACATCATAGCTTAATATAAAAGTTTGATTCCTTACAACTTTACATTTACATTTTTTTTCGATAAACTTAGACCTACCTGTATTCTCAATTAAATTTACATTGACATGGTCTTCATAGACAATGTTGTTTCGCGCTTCATCACCCTACATCACATTTTTTTATCATTTTTGGCACGGTGAAATATTTTTTATTAGGCGTCGTATGTCGTATTTGTACAAAATGGAATAATGCAATACTTCTTCCTTTTGTCCGGTGAGATATACTTTCTGTCACCATTTTACTAGTCTATTTTGCAACTTTATTCAATACCAATATTTATTTAACACAATACCACCTAATAACATCGCAGATGACAAATTAGCTATTCTAAATGTATGTACTGCGTTTTCTGAAAGCATGGAAATCGTATCACAAGTCTACGCGACGGCCAGACAAAATTTTTAAATACTGTTTTTAGGCTTATATTTCCATGAAATTGTCTAGGACGAAAGCCATCTCGATTAAAATAATACATTCTTTCTTCTTCACGTATTTGGAAAAATCATGCAATTTCCCCATTATTAAACATTATTCAGAATCCGATTTATCAAAACAGATGATTATCCTCAAATTCTGAAGAATAGTACGCGTGATATTTCCCTGTTACACATTTTGGGTTGCTCAAACTTTTAAATTTTAAAACCTGGCAACCGTGATTTATGAACAAATTTTCCCAAGCAGCCTTATACCGTGTTCGTAATAAAATTATATTTATTTTAACATATATTTCAATGAGAAATCAAATGAGTACAAATTGCTAATATAATCTGTTTATACCTGGCAACTGGGTAATAGAGAACTGAAAAAGGTACGCAACCTAGCTTATGCATGTTCCTTACACATTATAATTTCGATTGGAGTTTTTGTTTGGTAAGCATGTGAGTGAAATATTAAATAAATATAATAAATATAGCAATTTTCATTAAGAATAGTTATGAACGTATTTAATTAGGCAACCCTTTTGCGATATATTTGATTACATGTGTGATAAAAAAAATATTTTTTATTCGGTATGCAGAAAGGTGAAGGACGACCATAGTTCAGATCATAGACTAGTACGAGTCTCCTCACAGACAATTTCTCCTACTGAAAATAACAAAGTTTAATGGTGACTTACCGAGGATGTTGCACAATTTTATAAATTTACTGATGTATTAACGGATTGACGCCTTATCAGCATTGAAGTGTTAATATCAATAGGACATATAAAAATCTCTTCTGCTTTTACGAAGTTCGTTAAAAGAGTTGAGGTTTTTGGTGCAAATATTTGAATTTCTACAATAATTCTCAGCCTTTGTACAGATTTCAGACATTAACGAAAATATACGAAATAACTGATGTTCATAATAGCTAATCATTTTAAAAAAATATTCTCATAGGTATATGACGTGTGTGTGTGTTTATAAACTGATGAAATAACTTAGATGATAATATTCAAATAAATAAATATATATATATATATATATATATATATATATATATATATATATATATATATATATATATATATATATATATATATATAATTCTCGTGTCACAGTGTTAGACGCCATGCTCCTCGGAAACGGCTTAACAGATTTTTATGAAATTTTATATCTATATTCGGTAGATCTGAGAATCGGTCGTAAACTATTTTTTTATGATGTGGCAAAAATACGTACAACCCTTAATTTTCAGCCTTATATCACAAACCCCTATTTTTTAATAACCATTTTAGTAATTTAATAAGTGATCGATTATCACTAGATCAGTTATCCCCGCCAGCCGTCTACCGGTGTCACTTCTCACCCAGTAAACGGCACGGAGTAGGGATGAGAACGAAGCCGGTCTCCTGTCTCTCTCACACAATAAGCCTTCTCTCACTCCCTAAACAGTTTTCGGCCATTATTATTGTGTATGCATCGAGCACTGACGTTTAAAATTATCAATTTACCTACTAAGTGTAATTCTCAAGTAAATTTATTATTAATTTGCTGGGCCATAATTATTTATTTCCTATTTTATCAATAATTAATAAAATTATTAATTTTAAGTGCAGCTCTCACTATTAGTTAATTAAGTGATCTACATAACCTCAAAAATACTCAACACGTGTCACGATATCCCGCCAACAACTGCTATTATTTTACTATATGACTATTGTTTTGTAGAGTGAGTAATGCCAACAAAACGCAAAGGGGCTAATTTGAGCCGTCAAACAAGTAAAAGTGCATTCAAGCGAAATAGAAGAGCCCAAAGAACAGAAGAACAAATCCAGCAAGGAAATACTGATGCGCGTGTGAGCATGGCGCAATTGCGTCAAGAAGAATCAGAAGATGTACGAGCTGAACGAAATGAGCTTAGAAGATTAGAACAAAGACAATCACGCCGTTTCACAGTCAACAGACGCGGAGTACCTCACGCGTTCGAAATCCTGTGTGTTCGAAGTGCTACGTGACCGAAATCCTACGAGCCCGAATACCTGCCTGTTCGAATAGAGATGTGCGCGCTCCCGGCTGACTTGCGGATAGAGAAGACCACGATGCAATTCGCCTGGATGATTCGTTCCCGCGGTAAGAAGATAACGCAACGGTTTTCACAGTGATGTATCACTTTCCACAGTTTTAGAAACATTATTAATTGATTACCAAAATGCAGCCTTTTATTAAAATGTTTCCACACGTTTAATTATTATTATATGTACTTACTTGTGACTTTATTTCATGTGTTAAATACTATCTACGTATTTACTTGGTATGCATGCAGTAGTCAGCTATAAAAGTACTGTTTTTTGTATGTTTCAATTGTAAAATACATGTAGATATAATTCGATTGAAGAATTGATATACCCATTTATACAGAAATTATTTCAGCAGTTGTAGGGACAAGACTGTAATATTGCTATTATATTACAATAGTTATTCGCTACTTATTTATGTAGATGTGAGTATTTTTATTATAGGGTGTCTGAAAAATGATGCTGGTGGTAATTATCTGTGTAATAATGATTATCGTTGTTAGGCGCATTCTAATTCTAAGGTCATAGGTATTTTATGGTGAATATATATTTTTTTATTTAGGTAAAGTTTACGTTTTATTAACCATTCATAAT
Organism: Monochamus alternatus; assembly: GCA_037114965.1. Taxonomy (NCBI): domain Eukaryota; kingdom Metazoa; phylum Arthropoda; class Insecta; order Coleoptera; family Cerambycidae; genus Monochamus; species Monochamus alternatus. Next base: position 28,988,766 of record CM073428.1, on the reverse strand, counting down.
ATTGGAGACAAGTGAGATTTATAACATTATGTAATTAACTTTAGTCATAAGTTTAGTAAATGAATTTAAAAAACATTTGTTAATTTATGTTTAGTGGAAAGTAAGAAAGGCATGACTTAATATTTACATTGGTTTAACAACATAATTCTGATGAAGATGATTTTGAACATATAAAACTTTGAGCCTATGTTTGATAAATGTTTTCAAGAAATACTTATATGCAAATATTTAAATATAACTAATACTAAAACATAAATATATTTTTGTTTTGATACTAGATACATATGTATTCCTAAATTTGATTTTTACTATTCTATTTGTGACTCTTTTACAGTTGCATAGTACCAGAACCGGAAATAATATAACTAAGTAACTAGGTGGTGGATATCAAAGAACACGGTAAATATAATAGTTTTTTTCTATTCACGTTTTAAGAGAGGTTCTAATTTAATGTAATATATGGACATCCTTTTAGACGACATCTGACGTTTTACATAAATGTTGACATAATATTAATCCACTTTCATTAGCAATGTTTTGTTGTTACTGTTCAACATCAAGTAAACGTATGTTCGACATTTTTATGTTGAGAAATGAGAGTAGGTTAAATTTTTATTTTATTTTCGATGTTTCATATTGCATTTTTACTTTATAACGAGCTTTATAACGTTCACCAATAATGACTACAGAGCTTCTACAAAACTGTCCTACATTGCATAACTTTATAAAAATAATGTTACAAATCTACAAAAGTATATTTTATAGCGCAGTATTAAAATCTTTACATAAAACTATTTTGCCACTGTTGACGTAGATCTAGTACGTAGTAGTCCAATAGGCTTAAATCTGGGGATCTAGGAGGTCATTCAATGGCACCTCTCCTAGCTATCCAACGATTCGGAAATGTATGGTTTAAGAATTCGCGCACATGGTGGGCATAGTGGGTGTTGAGTATGATGTTCGTGGAATATCCTTGGATTGAAGTCTGCCAAGTTACGGCAATTATGGCGGTTCCCGTCTCCCGGAATTTTCTTACTAACTCCAAGACAATTTTGCGATGAACGCGTTTATTGGCATGTCTTTCAGTAAACAACTGAGCTGCTCCCAAAGTATATATTCGTTATTTTTATAAAATAATTCAATTATTTCCACCCTCTCTTGCGTCGAATAAACCATTTTTAATTATTTTGTATTTAATGCAAAACAGCAACTAAAACCACCAACACCACTTTACGACAAAATCACTGACTGTAAAATGCTCTCTTATATATACCATTTTTAGTGGAATTTATGAAAGAAATAACTGCAAAAAATCTAACAACACGTTGAAGTAACTAATGATAATGAAAATACTTACGTAAAACACGTAAAATTATTTATTATTGAATGGAAGTTGCTGGACAATTATTTCCATCCATTTGGATATGTTTAGACGCTTCTCTAACTTAATGATTTTGAAATTAATAGCGAACTCGATAGCGAATTTTAATTAGAGAATAATTTGTAGAAATAATACGAAATTTTGTATGTGTTAAGTTCTGCACTCTTCATCTTTTTAAAAAATAGGTTGATTTTCAAAGGGGACCCATGACTGTGTAGAGAATCAAAAGAGCTTTTCAACGATATGCAACTTGACCACCCTTCCTATTTAAAAATTTGGAGGGGATGTTTACCCCTATCAGGGGGTAGCAGTTAGAACCATCTAATTCATGCACAAATATGTCCCCCTCGCAAACAAAATCGACGGGTTTTTGGCGTTTTTCCCAAAAAAAATTATCCTAACCGCTATGGGCTCTGTTACGTTTTCGTTGGGCCACCCTGTATAACTCCTCGTACATATCGTAAATCCTTTTGCAAATTAACACTACAAAACATTTTTTATTATAAACAAATGTACAACTTTAAAAAAATAGAACAGTGGCAACATAGTTTTACGTAAAGATTTTAATACTGCGCTATAAAATATACTTGTATATTTGTAACATTATTTTTATAAAGTTATGCAATGTAAAACAGTTTTGTAGAAGCTTTGTAGTCATTCCTGGTGAACGTTATAAAACTCGTTATAAAGTAAAAATGCAATATGAAACATCAAAAATAAAATAAAAATTTAACCTACTCTCATTAAACATAAAAATGTCGAACATACGTTTACTTGATGTTGAACAGTAACAACAAAACATTGCTTATGAAAGTGGATTAATATTATGTCAACATATGTAAAATGTCAGATGTTGTCTAAAAGGATGTCCATATATTACATTAAATTAGAACCTATCTTAAAACGTGAATAGAAGAAAACTATTATATCTACCGTGTTCTTTGATATCCACCACCTAGTTACTCAGTTATATTATTTCCGGTTCTGGTACTATGCAGCTGTAAAAGGGTCACAGATAGAATAGTAAAAATCAAATTTAGGAATACATAATATGTATGATAGTATCTAGTATCAAAATAAAAATATGTTTATGTTTTAGTATTAGTTATTTTAAATATTTGCATCTAAGTATTTGTTGAAAACATTTATCAAACATAGGCTCAAAGTTTTATATGTTCAAAATCATCTTCATCAGAATTATGTTGTTAAACCAATGTTAATATTAAGTCATGCCTTTCTTACTTTCCACTAAACATAAATTAACAAATGTTTTTCAAATACATTTACTAAACTTATGACTAAAGTTAATTACATAATGTTATAAATCTCACTTGTCTCCAATATTATGAATGGTTAATAAAACGTAAACTTTACCTAAATAAAAAAATATATATTCACCATAAAATACCTATGACCTTATAATTAGAATGCACCTAACAACGATAATCATTATTACACAGATAATTACCACCAGCATCATTTTTCAGACCCCCTATAATAAAAATACTCACATCTATATAAATAAGTAGCGAATAACTATTGTAATATAATAGCAATATTACAATCTTGTCCCTACACTGCTGAAATAACTTCTGTATAAATGGGTATATCAATTCTTCAATCGAATTATATCTAAATGTATTTTACAGTTGAAACATACAAAAAAACAGTACTTTTATAGCTGACTACTGCATGCATACCAAGTAAATACGTAGATAGTATTTAACACATGAAATAAAGTCACAAGTAAGTACATATAATAATAATTAAACGTGTGGAAACATTTTAACAAAAGGCTGCATTTTGGGAATCAATTAATAATGTTTCTAAAACTGTGGAAAGTGATACATCACTGTGAAAACCATTGCGTTATCTTCTTACCGCGGGAACGAATCATCCAGGCGAATTGCATCGTGGTCTTCTCTCTCCGCCAGTCAGCCGGGAGCGCGCACATCTCTATTCGAACAGGCAGGTATTCGGGCTCGTAGGCTTTCGGTCACGTAGCACTTCGAACACACAGGATTTCGAACGCGTGAGATGCACCCAACAGACGCAGAGCAATTGACCAACAACGCCAATAGGTACATCGAATATTATGCTTCTTCAAAAAGGGTAATTCCTCTTTTAGTCATATACCACATCTCCACACATTTACAATAAGTTAGTTATTTTTTTATTTAACTACCAAAATATTCAATAGAAATAATTTATATGACAAAACAAAGATTCCGGGTCACCTAGTATTTATATAATATTTACTTCAATAGAAAGACATCGATTCGATATTGACAGTCAGTATTCATCAAAATAACAATAGCTTCTTTGTTTTTTAGTTCACAAACGTCCCTGATATTAAAATATACGAAACTTCATATTACACAGCAATTTCTACATCAGAAAAGTTTTTTCCTATTGACATTCCTGTTTTGTTTGCCCTTCTCCAGATCGATCAAATGCGTTTCATCAAATAAACCGCAAAATACAACTGTCGTCATCTTGGAAACAGTCAATGATAAGATTTATACATTTGAACTTTACTGAATAACTCGTCCAAGACATTTGACAACGAGACAGATAAGGGGTGGGAGAGTACTAAGATCAAAATAATGCGTTGCAGTCAGTGCTGCTAATGTTCAGAAATAAAAATAAATCAAGTTGAAAATTTCAATTTTCGGTATGCATACAACGCATCTCACTTCAATTCTGAGATAATTTAAAAATAGATAAAACTCAACAAATGAATGACTGATATATGTTTCCAAGATGCAGGGTGTTAAAGTTGAGGCGCATTTTATGAAATACTATACAAAAAATGGGCAAATTGCATGTAATTTCCAAGTACTCGTATGTGCAGAAGAATATATTTTAATCGAAATGGCGTTTGTCCTAGACAATTTCGTGGAAAACTAGCCTAAAAACAGTATTTAAAAATGTAATCTGGCCACGCCTCTACAAAACGGTCGCCACCGCAGCGTTGACCTGTGACGTCAGACGCCGTTCGCACGTGAATACCTAAATACAGCAGTGTGCTTTAGTTACATATGTTTAGAATAGTTAATTTGTCATTTGTGATATTATTAGGTGTTACTGTGTTAAATAGACATTGGTATTGAATAAAGTTGTAAAATTAACTCATAAAATGGATACCTCACCGGGAAAATGAAAGAAGTATTGCATTATGCCATTATATACGAATACAGCACACAGCACCTAATAAAAAATATTTCACCGTGCAAAAAAATGGAAACAAAAATGTCGCGTAAGGCGATGAAGTGCGGCGCGTAAGTTTAATTGGAAATACAGGTAGGTTTAAGTTCATCAAAAAAATTAAAATTTAACGTTGTAAAAAATCAATTAAACTTTTCTATTAAGCTGTCAGTAGGTATACAGGGAGTTTAGAAAATCTATGGTGAAGTAAAGTTACATTTTTTCTCATTTATTGTATTCAGCAGTTCATTCTAATTCCAATTAACATTTCCTTTGCTCCTACCATCTATTTGATGTATGTACCTAGAGTGTTATTTGAGAAATTTATAAAATTTTGCTATCTTACATTAAATTGGCTACTTTATTCTGAAAACATAAGTGATAAATAAAGATTTGTAAATTATACTGCAGGAAACAACTACTCCGCGGACTAATGCCCCGACCGGCATTGAATTACTCCTTCAGTATCTGTGTGAACAGCCAAGAATCCTTGTCGGACACACCACCAGACATAGACCGGTTTCGGGCTTATTAGCCCGGCATCAGCGACGAGCCATTAAATCTGTAAATGATACTGCAGGAGTAATTCAATGCCGGTCGGGGCATTAGTCCGCGGACTAGTTGTTTCCTGCAGTATCATTTACAGATTTAATGGCTCGTCGCCCAGGGCGAGAAGTCTGCGTTAAGTACCTGCTGCAATGTAGGTCGCTTCCTGCAAGGCGAGCCGTTTATAGCAATAAAAATTTATTATAAATAAAAAAAAAATGTTAAATACCACTAATCATTACTTTTACTTATTATCTTTCAAATTAAAACAAGTAGTTTAATGTGAAATCAAATGGCATACCTAATTTTATAAATAGGATAGGTTCAACAAAACTGAGAATTCACCAATCACCATTAATAATTATGGCATTACCTACACAGTATTTACACTACCACAATTGTCACAAAAACGCAAATATACAAGAAATAAACGTCTGTTTACATCACCAACTTCGCTGAACGGCGTGTAACGTCACACCAATAATATCACGTTTTCGGCTGCGTGGTTTTACAGGCAATGAATGGCGTGCTTTCTCGGTTTATACACTTTCACCACATATTAGAAAGAATGGGTATAAGCACGTGATAAAAACGTGGGACTTACCGGATAGGAACAGATCTTGCAGGGCCTGAACGGCTTGGCACAGAATAGCCCACGATTCGGGCTCTATGAGGCCCGAGGGACGGGCTGTCAGGAGATCTCCCAAAGTCGGTCCCCCATGAAGGCGACTCTCACCGGCGGTTCTCGGCCGTGACATACTGAAAGGAAATTATTGTCTCATGTAAAATACGATTATGATCTACAATTGGTGAATGGAATAAAGGCATTCCATGCATATAAAGCTTTGCATTATTATAATACTATTTGCACTTTCAAGAGTTAGATTCATCTACAGAATTTAAAGTAATTCTGTTATACATTTCTTAAAAATTATATTTTTTTCAATATAATTTCTAGTAGACCAATATAGGATCCCGCGCAAACCGTACATAATGTAATATGAATTTCAAATTGGATGAAACTCTGGTTTTTAACACTCTGACCACAAGTCGGAACAGTTCATATGTTCATCTCTTTTGACAATACCTAAGATTACAATACTACCCAGTAAACACAGAAAGGATGTCCTTAGGACGTCCAGTAATGGACATTAGGACGTCCAGAGGACGTCCACTTGGGGACGTTAGACATCCGGATATCCCTAGGATTTTCTTGCTACGTTGTTGGATGTTCTGTGGACGTCCATACTAGTCCTGGAATGTACCGACATAAAATGAACGTTCGATAGATGCAATATTAAGAACCCCGCTGGAAGCTTGGACATCCCATATACGTCCATAGGGTAGCATCCTGGGACGTACCGACATAAAAAGGTCTTTAAATAGAAGTCCCGTGGATATCGAATTCTTAGTGGGTATATTAAATTAAACGAAGAGGAGTGATTCAAATTTTTCGCTCTTAAATACTAGCTTGTTATTGGTTAATTTGTCGTGAAGTTTGCATATTTATTGTCAATGTCAACCTAGTTACTTTTAAAGTGTTAATTATATTAGTATAAGATTAACGTTATCACATCATAGATTTATTTTGTATCTATTCTTACTCTTTGTTAAATCAAAGGCAAATAAAATAATTGGTTTCATAATTCAGCAACGAATTGTATTGCTTTTTATGCATTTATTCTGTTTTCTTTTTCAAATTTACCGCCAACATAATCTAGATATATTTTCTAGTTACTTTTCCATGCGTATATATGACTTCTTCACTTATTTCTCTTAGTTTAAAAATAGAGTATAGATATACTCGCGACAAGAATTCAGACGACTTACGTCATATGAACAAATGAATAATTCATTATATTTTCATCAAAATATTTAAGAAACTGCAACTGACAGTAATAAAACTATATACTACACTAAAAGTTTGTATTATATTATGCACTAAATTGCAAAAAATGATTGTTTTTAACGCGACCAAATATCGAAAATTACGTTGACAATAAAAACAAATGTGTAACGTCAGACGTGACGTAACACGTCTGAATTCTTGACGCGAGTATAACCGATAACTGGAATAAAAATGACAGCTGACGGCAGCTTGTTGAGTGAATCAGTAGCATTTGTTTTTAATCTCTTGTTATTTGGAAGGTTGCAAGAGTGTGTCCGATTTTGAAAGAGGGAGATCGTACGTTGATTAATAATTACAGAACCGTGTCCATACTACGCCAAAAAAAATAATAACAATAAATTATTATTCATGATGTGAATTCAATGATTTTAAATTGAATATGTTAGCCAAGGAGCAACATGATTTTATTTGTGGAAAATCCTGTATAACTAATCTCGCTTCTCTTTGACAACACGTGTGTGAACATCTTAGTGGGGCCAAGCTGACGTTGTTTATATCGACTTTAATAATAATAATAATAATAATAATAATAATAATAATAATAATAATAATAATAATAATAATAATAATAATAATAATAATATTTTTATTTCAGAAGACGGTACACAATGCTCGCATTGAAATAGTCACAAAATACATTTAAACAAACAAGGAGTAATACTTATAAAATTAATGAGTAAAGTACAGTCATGTAGAATATAAAATAACAAACAAGAGAATGAACAAAGAAAGGGAACAAAATACAATATGATCTACAATGCTAAATAAAAATAAAAATATCACACAAACAAATCATCAACAGAATAAAAACATTTGTCAAGTAAATACTGCTTCAAACTATTCTTAAAGGATGCAACAGTGACAGAGCTCCTAATATGATGTGGAAGTTTGTTAAAAACTTTTAACCTATATATATTGGGAGATTTAAAAGTGGCGTTTATTCTACTATATGGTATATAAAAATCATCTCTGTGCCTCGTATTCATATTATGAACATCTCTGTGGCTATAAAATTTATCAGTTTTATTAAAAACATACACTGCTAGTTCAAATAAAAATAACGAAGGCAAAGTCAAAATTTTAAATTTTTCAAATAAGGGTTTACAACTACAAACCTTTCTTACCCCCGCCATACAGCGTATAACACGTTTCTGAGTAATAAATACATCATACCAACCAGTAGATAGACCCCACAAACACAATCCGTACCTAGGTCTACTCTCTACCTGAGCATAAAAAAGTCTTCGACTAAATCGACCATTTCATTCTATTACATAAATTTGAATCGGTGCAACAGCTCAATTACTTTCTTTTTTTCGTTCATATTTGTTGGACCGTGAACAGTTTGTCGAAGTCGAAGGTTTCAAGTCACCACCGTTTGTACCATTATCAGGTGTGCCTCAGGGACAAACCTTGAACCGATGCTTTTCCTGATTTTTATTAATAGTTTGATCGAGTAGATTAGGTGCAGTAAATTTGTTTCTGCAGACGATGTAAAAAAATACGAAATAAAACCCATTGTTGATTGTCTGTCACTGCAAAACCACATATGTTATAGAGAACTGTGTACCTATCCATAACGGATTGAATCTTATGTTTAGAGATGAGGGTTGGAGATTAACAGTGACTAGGGTTTTTCATAAACACTTGTTTTAAGAGTGGACTGTATATTCCTTCTTCTTTGTAGAACATCCAATATCGCATATAAATAATGAAATAAACTTTTTATTTAAACATTAATTAATTTAATATTGATAAGTGTAATATTGTCTGGTGACCTAAAGTCCAACAGTCGACAGCTAAACAAAAGCGCAGCCAGGTAAAAAGGATTGCTTGCCATCTTTGGATATTCATCTAAAAGTGACTGTGCCAACTATGCTTCGCCTCAAAATACTGGTATTATACCAGATGTAGGATGTGAAGAAGTTAGGAGTCGCTTGTGGAGTGGGGTCGTCAGGAAGATGCCTCTCTTCTGCAGCCAGACACTGACAGTATGTCTCCCAAGTTTGCATTTGACAGACTCTACACGGTACTTATCTGGAATGAGGAGACCGCCAGTAAGAATGTAATAAACATCTTCACATACCGATCAAAAAGAAAGGAAGGTGCAAGATGTGCAATCTATACCAGATCCCTACACATCCAATATCAGGACAATGGATAGGAATGCTACCGTGGTACAAACGGAATTAGCAGGTATAACCATAGCCGTCAAAGAAATTGTCCGTAGACATACCACGGGTAAAACCATCAGAATCTACACATACAGTAGACAATCACTACTGATCTTACGTAATCATAAGATAACAGCATGGGAATTCCATCAGACATGTAGTAGTGGCCTCAACCAGCAACAGCATATTTGTGTGCTGGGTGAAGAGACACGGGCGGTGTAATGCCAATAAAGCAGCTGACAGCCAGTAGGGCACCGGGTCTCAGTATTTTTGGACCTGCGGTCAGATTCCATTTCCCAATTCGATATATGTCGTATCGAATGACGCGATTCTATGATTCTTATTGCACATGTAAATAAGAGTCACTAGACTGTCAAAATTATTCGATCGCGTCGAATTGAGAAAACGGAATCCGGCCTCTGGTCCCTCCAGTATGCTTCCGTTGTCAAATTTTGCTGAAATTATCAAGGAGGCCACCCACAAAGAATTTAGGAAACGGTGGGATGAAACAAATAGCTGTCAATTTGCTAAGGAGTCCTTCCCCTGCAGTCCCCTGCAAGAATACATCGAAAAAGTACCTGGCCAATGTTGGCTAAGGAAGCACTTTTATTATGTGAGGAAGTGTGAAATATCTCTTTGTAGGGGTTGTGAACAGGAAGACGAAACAGTACTCCATGCACTCTGTGAGTGCACTGTCATTTCTTCAGCAAGAGAATCCGTGATGGGAGAGCCATAGAAGGACATCTATGGCCTACATTAGAGAGATTTCTCTGAGCAACGTTACCACTTTCTTTTCTTTATAAGGCTGGTTAGCGGCTCAGGTGGATTGATCCCCTAATGAGAGGAAGTACAAGGGGCCCAACAGGGCCTAAGTGCTGTAGCCTCTTAAGTTACACTCCCCCCATTTCTAGATTCCAGATTCCAGAAGTGTAATATCGTTGGCTTTCACAGAAAAGGTATTAGAGAATTATGTCATAAAGTACTGTTATCTAGATGTGGAGAAATATCTATTAAATTTTTATAATAACAAATTATTATTAAAATGTAATACTTAAAAATCAAATTTATCTAGAAACTGAAGAGTTTTATGAAAAATTATTGAGAGTAATAAAATATTCTAAACAAAATTCTATATAATGACGTTATAAAAATTTGTCCATAGGCGAACCTCAGAAAGACTGGGAGGATAAAGTAACTCCTTCCCTCCGTTACTACGTTTGTTTTTAGGCGTCGTTTACAATAATGCTTTTGAGGATTTTATTAATAATAAGAAGTATTTCTATAAAATTCCAAATTGATACGTGAAAATTTTAAGGAATTATAGCGGATACAATATTAAAAGGTGTATATATATGTAAGTAGGGTTAAATCGTCATATTTTGCCACCAAAAACTCTCAGTTAATGAGACGACCTACTTTTTTGTCACACCCATATAGGTAATACGTAACAACCACTATATAGTGGACCGGGGGCTCATTACTTCATTATTTGTGGTATTTTATAAATACTTTTTTTGGATAAAAAAAAGTCAATATAATTTGTATTTGTGTTTTTCTAGATGAATTTTCACATTTTAAAGAAGTTGTTTGCAAAACTCTCCAATTACTTTTAAAATTGTTGCTAATTCACTTATTAGGTAATAATTTAAAAAAAAATTTGATTATAATAGAAACGTATGCGGTAAGAATTCAGACGACTTACGTTACAACAAATGAATAATTCATTATATTTTCATCAAAATATTTAAGAAACTGTAACTGAGAATAATAAAACTATATACTATACTAAATGTTTGCACTATATATTAAACTAAATTTTAAAAAATGATACGCAATAAACTATCGAAAATTATGTTGACAATAAAAACAATGGCGTAATGTCAGCCATGACATAAGTCGTCTGAATTCTTGCCGCAACTATACACTCGCCGACACAAAGCTGTCCAGCCCGAATCAATATCACATTTTGTTTAGATTATGACGGGTTAACCGCTTGTCCATCACTCGTATGCCTCGACCATTAATACGCACTGACACGACCAAATCATTGATGTGTCCCAACATTCATATCAACTATCCACAGCATCACCCCTTTAAAAGTAGTATACCTGTTAGGTTGGACACCTTCATGCTGCGTCCACTCTACCTACTAATTTTATTATGTACTTGACTCTATACTAATTAATTACATAACATAGATAAAATTAAAATGACTCGCATTTTTGTAGGCTCTGCATTGCTCTGATGCCACGCCACGCGACCCGTCGTGATGTGACATATTATGTATTCTGTGTGTACACTGTTACCACACCATGCAATGCCTCGTTACGTTACATTTTATCACTGACGCTGGTTAATGCTTTAAGTCGGGGACACATTGCTCTGATGCCACGCCACCCCACGTGACGTGGTATGGTATGTACTCTGTGTGCATACTGTTTCCACACCATGCGATGCTACGTTACGTTACATTCGACAATTCCACCAATTTAAGGAATATTTCATATCAGAAGAAGGTCAAATTTAAATTGTGTGTCGGGGATGAATAGATTTAAGTACCTTAATCCATTTAGCTAGAGTCGTTAAAGTGTATGTTGTTTCATTAACAATGTGCTGTGAGAGACATTTCCTGTGTAATTTGTTCCTAAGCTTCGTCTCTCATAATTTGTTCTCTATGGCGCTTACGTTTTATACTATAGAGAGACATCCATGCTCGCAAATCTTGAATGATAGAACGCACAAGTCGCTGTCCTGTTGGAAGCGCTTCATGAAGCTTTTGTACAGGGCCTATAAGTACTGCTAGAAGTACCCAAATTTTCTTCAAGCAGGACACCAACAGTCAAACATTTCAGTTAAAGTTGTTCTGTTATTATGTCATTTATGAAATATTATTTTGGTATTTTGCCAGTGGCGGAGCATTTCTTAAATCACAGATAAATAATAAATTAAATCATTTAACATTTTTTTTACAACACTCTCAACAGTTCTATAACATCTTGCTATACACCACTGATCTCCAAACTAAGAAAAACTCCAAGAATTGTCGTTTTTATTATTAAATACAGTCGCCGCGATGGAAACATGCTGCTCTGCGCCCATCATTTTTGCGACTAAACTACGCGGTTTTCATCAAGTTGAAACTTCTAAACAAACAGAAGTACAGTCGTGGCTAAAAAAATGTGCTGCAAGCCCATAATGTTTACATTTACCCTATAGTAAAATTTGCTCTGCCTGACGTATGCAAAAGCCTAAAATATTACGTTTTTCAAAGTACTCAAGTGAGCCGTTTCTGTCCTGCTGGCAGGACGCTGTACATTTTATCATTAAAATAACAAAATTTTGTCAATATTTTCTATAATTTTCTGCATGTGACGTGCACTCGACGTGATGAAAATCTAACAAGAGAGGATTTGCGACACGTTGGATGGCATGGCGTGGCGTGGTGTGGCGTCAGAGCTGTGTCCACTCCACACAATATATAAAAATACATAAGAATACACGGTGTCAGATCCTTCTGACGTTGTGTCACATGGTGTGGCGTGGTATTAGAGCAATGTGTCCCCGGCTTTAAAATTAGTGCCCTAATTAAGAACCATTTTGTTTGTTAATAATAATAATATGATAGCAGACACAAAACACTATATTAGATACGTTCTTAATAAGAATTATAGGTTATTTTCAGACGCAGAATCACTTTATAGTTATTTTCATTTTTAAAGTAACATTAATTTCACAGTGTACTCTGTGTTCACTGTGTGTGAATGCTTACTCATTAGTTGATAAAATAAATCTTGCAATATATTTGAGTCTGACAATTAACAAATTTATAATTTCCCTTGCTTAATCGATATTTAAATACGACATACTGCAGTGACCACAATTATATTGAAGATTACTATTTGATAGCCACATAACAAATTATTAGTTAAATATTTGCTTTATGCTAATTAAGTTGTTTTAGCACAAAATTATATTACAGTAATTGTCAAAGCATACACAAACATAACTGCTGAATTTATCTATTAATTTCTAACAAATATAATCAAATATCAGTGTTTTCCTTCAAAGGGGTTCTGGAGGAGTTGAAAATAAATGTGTTTCCGAAAATTTATCAGGCAATATTATTTTAAAAAATGCCGTCCATTTTCAACTACTTACAATGCACTACTAAGGTCAGGTTCCAGTGTATCTTCCCTATTCAGATATAATGTGAAATTTAAAAAAAAAACTGCTTTTAAGGGATTGCTCATACTTGGGAGATTAATTATATTAGTCAATTAAGTAATTTATAAATATATTTAACTGATTAACATTTGAAAACAAACATAAAAAATAATAAATAAGAAAATTAATCTCCAATGTTATTAAAAAAAACTGTTGAAAATTACCCAACTAGCATAATGTAACTTTAAAAGAAGTGAATTATTTTATAATTGTCAAATAGCGTTGTTTAATGAACAGTTTGATTTTATAGAACAAATAATTATAATAATTTTGTTCCTGAAGAAGATAATTGTATAAAATTGTTTTATAAAAGTTTTTACAACTTGTTTTATAGAACAAATAATTATCAGTTCTTTAAAATTTATATGAAGGTATTATAGTACGTTATACAACAACATACGTACATATGTACAAAAATATATATTATAAGGACTGTAAATATATTGTGAAGCGGTCTTACACTTGGACAAATTACTTTTAATTATAACCTTATAAAATAGGTGTTTTATTAAGAACTAGAAAGGTGGCAAGTCGGCGATAGCCGACTTGACTTTCTCCGGGCTAAAGCCTTCTGGCCGCCCTGCGAGCGCAATGACCACCGCTGCGTAGTGCCTTTTACTTAATTGCCATTACTGCGGGCGGCTCTACGCCTGTGAATAATAAAATGTAAACGTGACTTTGGCTGAACTCTCTATGTTGAGGAAAATCCGGCGCTCTATAATTTAGAAGAGCGGTCGGCATATTTTGGAAATTTTTAGTGTTTTCTCGAGTTTGGTTAATTTTTTTTCAACATCTTGTATTTTAAATATTGGGTGGTCTTTATGTGATGCTAAAAGTTTAACAAAAAAAAATTGTTTTATTCCATAAATTTAAAGGGTTTTTAGAGAATGGTTCGTTATTTTTAAGTACTCTGTATTTACTCCGAATTTCATATTGAAATTCACATAATTTCGAGAAGGAGATATAGGATACCACTGTTACAGTACACTGTATTCATTGTCCGTCCTGAATTATTTGAATTTCATTATAAAATTCGCATAGTTTCGGGACGGAGACCGCTCTCCGGCGACCGGAGATAGACTATGACTACGTTTTATTCCGAGATGTCACCGCCGCATACGGCATACGGCATACGGTTGACGTTTCGGTGATTTTGGTCGGCGGTTCGCCTCGTAGTTGACTGAAACTTAAGCAATTTTCGTTATAAAATCGAATTTTAAACCCAGACCTAAGGCATGCTGGAGATTTTGGAAGGTTCAAATTTAAAGTTTTTATATAATATTTTATAAAAATAGATGTAGGATATACATAAAAATCTTGAATTTCCATTGCTTGTCATTCTCACATCGCATCTGTCAACTCATCTGATGTTTCTCGATTTTTCTTCAAGGGTAGCCATCTTGTCTTGCGTCTCGTTTCCACACAGAAAATCGTAGATTAGGCGCGAAGACCCACCATAAAGACGGAAATTTAGCTAGAAAAACGCGGAAAAATCGGCATCAAAATACGCCGTAGGCAATCTAGAAAGACGGCGGGCAATTTTCGAGTGAAGTGTGCGAGCGAGAGATACCTTACAGCAACATAACTTTATTGAACTATATTTAGTGGAGAAAGTGGTTCTTTATTGCACTAGTGCAATAAAATGTTTATTGCTTTCATTTGTCATTTAACTATAGCGTTTTGTCATCATGACAAACATAAACGTTCAAATCGACATCTAAATAAAACATTTTTTGGTTTTTGCATGAACGTAGAAAAAATATTGTATGCAATTCGTACAAAAAGTGTTTATTGCACTACAGTCACTCACTTTTTGTACTTGTTGCATAAATATATTATAGAATAAAATTGTGGTTCAAGAAAACAATATTTTTGTATATTCCGCGTAATAAAATTCCAAACATGACCTTAATTTTTGAATCCCAAAGATATAATGTATTACGAAACACCAATCAGATAAGCAATGATTTTTCAGTGGATGAAAATAAAAAAAGTGGACATTTCAAAAGCACGAATTCGAAATAATTTTACTTAAAATTCCAATAAGAAGAAAGATGTTTCTTCAAATGAGCTTTTATTTTGACATGATAATGATTCTGTAACATCCATATTATTGACCTTTATAATCGAAGACAAGGCCAATACTATTCCTGCAACAGTTGCCGTAGTTATACATACATTTGATGTGATGTGTGGCTGCTCATCCTCTTCAGAAGATATTGAGACACTACTTTCAAACATACTTGCATTTTTCACAAATAATTATTAGTAGTTATTTCTTAACATGAAAGATATATTATTGAGATTAAAGTTATGCAAACAAAATCCATATTAATTATTTGAGAAGGTTTTGGAATTTTATAAAATGTTACGTTTTTAAAATAAAAACTCTTAATATCTCCCATACTGCGAAAATCTGTTCATAATAAAATAATTATAATCAATACATTATCTGCAGAACTACGCGATAAAATTCAATCAATACGTCTTTTCTGTTTCGGTCTGACAAGATACTTTAGTAACATCCTATATGTATATCTTTCCCTAATCAAAAATAAATGTTGGACACCATATTTACGTTATTCTTCAAGCCATTTGTTAGGGCACCATAAATAGTTTTATTCACTTGTCCTCTCTGGTTGTTCAATTAAGTCGAGTTGAGTTGAAATAATGTCATTTCTTTCCTGCAACTAAGTGGTCTGTCTACCTGTAACCAAGTAATCTCTTCGATAAATCCCACTTTTCTATCTTTTATATTAATCATTTCAATTTTGTATTAAAAAACGGTGGGATTATTACCGGCGATCAATCATGCCGGTCTAAACTTTCTATTATCTTCAGTAAGCTGGATTATCTCTGAACAAAGTGAAAAATAATTCGATTACTTTTTATGTTACAATAAATTTCATGAAAAGTTTTATTAGTAATATTAAGTAAATGGAGACATAATAATTGAAGTTACAAATTTTAATTTAATGTAATTTATGAATTATTTTATAATTTTTGTTTGATATATCTTTATTATATTTTGGAGTTTTGTTTAGTCGTGTCCAAATATGTGAAATCGTGCTGTATGTTTGCCTTTTATTGCTATCAGCTGCTGTCTAGTTTATACTGTGAACTTTTGAATAATTTAAATCTTATTTATTTATTTATTTTTAATATACATATAACCAATTCAAAGAAATGTATTAGCTTTATTTAGTTGGGCGCCAGTTTAAATTTTTGGTTAACTAAATTGCAAAAAAAAAACTTATTCTACTGAAAAATTGTTTTCATTGAAACAGTATTTTCTCTTTGCAAAAATATAATAGTAAATATTTAGTCTTTATCTTTTCACAAAGATTTTTTCACTACATATTGATACGTTTGGTATAAGCTTTTATCTTAGAAATATAAATGTATAGTTTAATCAGATGTTTTCTTCAATAAAGAGATTTTCCCACAGTGTCTTAAGCTGACAAAGATTATCCCACTGTACAAAAAAGGAAATATAAATCTTACAGATAGTTATCGTCCAATCTCAATTATACAAATTTTTGAAAAAATAATGGAAGCCATAGTGAGAGTGAGATTATATATTTTGTTTAGACATAATTCCGTTTTATGTGCGAATCAATTTGGTTTTAGGCCAAATCGGTCTACAACCAATGCAATGAATGGGAATGTATACTCGAGTCAAGAATTCAGACGTCTTACGTCACGGCTGACGTTACACACTTGTTT
The DNA here is from genome assembly GCA_037114965.1 of Monochamus alternatus. Classification (NCBI taxonomy): domain Eukaryota; kingdom Metazoa; phylum Arthropoda; class Insecta; order Coleoptera; family Cerambycidae; genus Monochamus; species Monochamus alternatus. The sequence goes on along the minus strand of CM073428.1, from coordinate 28,971,599 downwards.
TTATTGTCAACGTAATTTTCGATATTTGGTCGCGTTAAAAACAACCATTTTTTGCAATTTAGTGCAATACATAATGCTAACTTTTAGTGTAGTATATAGTTTTATTACTATCAGTTGCAGTTTCTTAAATATTTTGATAAAAATGTAATGAATTATTCATTTGTTCGTATGACGTAAGTCGTCTGAATTCTTGTCGCGAGTATATGTCAACTGTGTTCCCTATGAACTATTGTTGGTTAAGTTCGAGCATGTTTTAAGTCATTCAAAATGGGCAGGTTTCCGTCTGTTATAATTAACAATAATGTATCTGAATTTAAAGTGACTAAGCATGGTGTACCACAGGGATCCATTTTTGAACCAATTCTGTTTTTGATATTTATTAATGATCTTTTTCTATTATTCGAATTTAAAAAGAATGATAATATCTCGCGAATAGAATACAGAATATAATTTAAAACAATTTTTTTGCTCGTTAAACTAAAAAAAAAACTTAAAGGTTTTCAAGAAAAAATTCATTAATTAATACAAGATTTTAATAGTATTTGTTAGTAGAAATCAAAATGTTAGTAGTAGGTTTTGTCTTTAAAATTTGATAGTGCATTTTTCTCGGAAGCGGGGCATAATTAACAAATTTAATAAGGGCACCTTTTTTATGTAAAAAATTATTACATAATATAACAAGACGTAGAATGGGAAAAACACAAATTAAAAACCGTACTTGTATTAATTTTTATTTAAATCTAAAATTACATTAAAATTTTAATTTTCTAAAATCATCACTTATTTTTCAATATTTTATCAGCCCTAGTAAAATTACCATGTCTTTTTCAAACATCCTGTATATGAATACGTATATTATTTACTATAATAGGATTTTTGAAACAACATATAAGAATATGATTTATTTGGTTTTTCCCTTCATACTGACATCTTGCAATGTGCCAACATTTAAGCTTCCACTTGTGTTGTCATGATAACGGAAATTAAGCGTTATGGGTCAGTAGCATTTCTAGGAGCGATAATTAGATTAGACAAGGTGTTTCTGGAAAGCAATTAGTTAGATACCTTCAGAAGGACGTCACATTACATTATTAATGCAAAATGGCTATAGACATAGCTACCCATAGAAAAGCATTAATTTGCTATATGAATATAGTTTGAATAGGAACAGCCCAATTCTCTGCAATATAGGTAGGTACGTATAGTATTCGTTAAAGCTGGGTAATATTTAAAATTATAGGTTTTTAAAGAAATTTATAAAATTTGCCACAAAGTAAACTTCTGGCATGTCTATTAGAAATCAGTGAAAAATTGTTTTCATTGAAACAGTATTTTCTCTTTGCAAAAATATAATAGTAAATATTTAGTCTTTATCTTTTCACAAAGATTTTTTCACTACATATTGATACGTTTGGTATAAGCTTTTATCTTAGAAATATAAATGTATAGTTTAATCAGATGTTTTCTTCAATAAAGAGATTTTCCCACAGTGTCTTAAGCTGACAAAGATTATCCCACTGTACAAAAAAGGAAATATAAATCTTACAGATAGTTATCGTCCAATCTCAATTATACAAATTTTTGAAAAAATAATGGAAGCCATAGTGAGAGTGAGATTATATATTTTGTTTAGACATAATTCCGTTTTATGTGCGAATCAATTTGGTTTTAGGCCAAATCGGTCTACAACCAATGCAATGAATGGGAATGTATACTCGAGTCAAGAATTCAGACGTCTTACGTCACGGCTGACGTTACACACTTGTTTTTATTGTCAACGTAATTTTCGATATTTGGTCGCGTTAAAAACAACCATTTTTTGCAATTTAGTGCAATACATAATGCTAACTTTTAGTGTAGTATATAGTTTTATTACTATCAGTTGCAGTTTCTTAAATATTTTGATAAAAATGTAATGAATTATTCATTTGTTCGTATGACGTAAGTCGTCTGAATTCTTGTCGCGAGTATATGTCAACTGTGTTCCCTATGAACTATTGTTGGTTAAGTTCGAGCATGTTTTAAGTCATTCAAAATGGGCAGGTTTCCGTCTGTTATAATTAACAATAATGTATCTGAATTTAAAGTGACTAAGCATGGTGTACCACAGGGATCCATTTTTGAACCAATTCTGTTTTTGATATTTATTAATGATCTTTTTCTATTATTCGAATTTAAAAAGAATGATAATATCTCGCGAATAGAATACAGAATATAATTTAAAACAATTTTTTTGCTCGTTAAACTAAAAAAAAAACTTAAAGGTTTTCAAGAAAAAATTCATTAATTAATACAAGATTTTAATAGTATTTGTTAGTAGAAATCAAAATGTTAGTAGTAGGTTTTGTCTTTAAAATTTGATAGTGCATTTTTCTCGGAAGCGGGGCATAATTAACAAATTTAATAAGGGCACCTTTTTTATGTAAAAAATTATTACATAATATAACAAGACGTAGAATGGGAAAAACACAAATTAAAAACCGTACTTGTATTAATTTTTATTTAAATCTAAAATTACATTAAAATTTTAATTTTCTAAAATCATCACTTATTTTTCAATATTTTATCAGCCCTAGTAAAATTACCATGTCTTTTTCAAACATCCTGTATATGAATACGTATATTATTTACTATAATAGGATTTTTGAAACAACATATAAGAATATGATTTATTTGGTTTTTCCCTTCATACTGACATCTTGCAATGTGCCAACATTTAAGCTTCCACTTGTGTTGTCATGATAACGGAAATTAAGCGTTATGGGTCAGTAGCATTTCTAGGAGCGATAATTAGATTAGACAAGGTGTTTCTGGAAAGCAATTAGTTAGATACCTTCAGAAGGACGTCACATTACATTATTAATGCAAAATGGCTATAGACATAGCTACCCATAGAAAAGCATTAATTTGCTATATGAATATAGTTTGAATAGGAACAGCCCAATTCTCTGCAATATAGGTAGGTACGTATAGTATTCGTTAAAGCTGGGTAATATTTAAAATTATAGGTTTTTAAAGAAATTTATAAAATTTGCCACAAAGTAAACTTCTGGCATGTCTATTAGAAATCAGTGTAGGATTGTGAATAAAACAAAAAAACATTATTGGTTTACAGGGTGTCTTTAAAGAGTCTGTATAAAATTTTAGCACAGCAGTAAGATATGAGGATATATCCCAATTTATTTTGATGAAAAGTTGATAACAATAATAATCTTTATTTATCCTGTAGGACATATACAACGTATAGGACATGTCAAACACTACGCAAACTAGTAACACAAACAACACAATAGAATTTACTTACATAAAATTATCTTCCATAAACTCATTAGTTTTTTACCTAGTAAAGATTTCAACTTGGATTTAAACAATTTTAAGTTATTTAAATCTTTAAGGGCTGTTGGAAGATGGTTAAATAATTTGATACCCTGGTATGCTGGCGAGAATTCATATTTTGCGGTTCTATGAACTGGTATACAAAGTGTATCAGCATGACGCGTTCTATAGGTATGGTGGTATGATAATGTATTAAATTTATGGTTACTTTTAACAAATACAATTAAAATACAATTTAAAATGTAAACACAAGGCACTGTAAGTATCTTATATTTTGAAAATAAGGGTCCACAAGATAGTTTCCGAAATACTAAGACACTAGAGGCTGAGAAAAATATTTAAGAAAGAGTCGGAAAAAACTCTAGTCTTATCCTACGTTTAGAACTTATAGTCTAGAGTCTAGAGATACAGTAAATGAGAACAACGGTTGAATCTATTCCAACTCCAGACAATACAAAAGCCTTGACCTCGAATTAGGCTTCTATTCATTATAAATATATAAAATTGGTTTTCTTTACCTAAGTTACTTAAGGAAAAATATATGCAAAGCAGTTCTTTAAACAATTCAGTTATATGTACAGGGTCGGAAAACGCTGATGGTCTATCTGAGTTTACACGAGAGCGACAAAGTAAAGTATAGAAATCCGTGTATTAGACAAGGATGACTATATTGATGACGTTTTAAAATCTAAATAGTCACCGTCCATTTCATCATTCAACAAATAAAATCCACTCCCACTTATATTTCAGCGACCAATCGCCATCTTTGCCTTTATTGTTTGCCTTTCGCTTTCGCAAGAGATGTCGCTACTTGTGCAACTCCAACTCCGGTATTCTGATATTTTACCAGCGGTCGAAATTGTGAACAGTGACTAATCGCTAGCTTGTAGATCAGCGTGACGGGCGAAGCGTGCGGGGAGCAAGATTTCATAGGCGTACTAAATTTGAATGCGATCAGATATAAGAAATATATAAAAATGACAAAATATGTTTTCGTTAATTTAATTATGAATGTACCTAATTAATTTTATTAGTGATTTGATCGAAATGAGGAATATCGGATGATGACATGTATGAAGAGTTTAGTGCGCGAGGTCAAAATATGAGTGTAAGTGACAAAATTGTACGTGAATAGCATATGTGTGCAAATAAAAAACTGGTAAAGAAGTACAACTGTGAAACGGAAAGTGATGAAAACTCGCGGAAGGAAGATTGTATTTTTAAAATGAGTTTTCCAAATAAAAATTCTATTGCTATATCTTACAAGATGAAACTTAGTCCGTATAAATGAAATCGAAAAGAGTATACTGCTAGAAAGGACGAAATAGTGATATGGCGAAGAAACTAAATAAAATAAATATTCAAAAATAAGAATCTGGATCGAAGAATATATTAAATTTTGACGAAACATGGGCGTATGAAGGTCATACGGAAAGCGGTACGATATGATATAATAAGTGTTAATGTGTGACTGTTATAGTGACAGTGCTAGTAACCAATAGTAAATAGTGTGTATATATTCTAAAGCCTTTTGTCCTTTTCAATGCGGAATTCGCAAATATTTGCGCGATTTATTTAATGATGGAAAAATCTCTATTTGTAACAAATGTTATCAACTACCTATAACATTTTCTACCATTTTCATCATGAAACTGCCATGGTATATTATCAGAAGTTCAAAATAAACTTATTAACACCACATAATAATGAAAGGGGCAATAATATTTGTAGTGTTTGACAGTATCGCAAATTGCAATTGTGGAAAGTTGAGATTTTCCCGCCATAAATAATTAAAACAGAAGTTGCAAAATTCGTGCAAAAATCCGTGAATTTCGCGCATGAGGACAAGGCTTAAGTGTGTTATCTGCGAAGTGCGCATCAGGTAGGTGTAAGTGGGTGGTAGTGGGCAATCGCCGTCCATAAGAACAGGGACACATTTAAAGTAAATTGTTAATGTGCTAGGTTCAGCCGACGTCAACTTATTTTTGATAATTTTGCGTGCTTTAACTCTTCTCAAGTGGCACGCTTAGGTAATCATACCACCCGTACCTTCCGTACTCATCTCTGTGTTGTGAGTTAGTCACTTTCTATTATTTTCGACCTTGGGTAATTGACAAGATAAAAACTTTAAATTTTGAAATAATTCTTATAATTTTTATTATCTAACGCCTCGAAATTGGTAAAAACTGTTATATCACTGTTTCTACTCTAAAAATAATGGATGTTAAGTAATGGAACTATTTTTGTCATTTTTATATATTTCTTATATCTGATCGCATTCAAATTTAGTACGCCTATGAAATCTTGCTCCCCGCACGCTACGCCCGTCGCGCTGGTCAACAAGCTAGCGATTAGTCACTGTCCACAATTTCGACCGCTGGTAAAATATTAGAATACCGGAATTGGAGTTGCACAAGTAGCGACATCTCTTGCGAAAGCGAAAGGCAAACAATAAAGGCAAAGATGGCGATTGGTCGCTGAAATATAAGTGGGAGTGGATTTTATTTGTTGAATGCTGAAATGGACGGTGACTATTTAGATTTTAAAACGTCGTCAATATAGTCATCCTTGTCTATCGCACGGATTTCTATACTTTACTTTGTCGCTCTCGTGTTAACTCAGATAGACCATCAGCGTTTTCTGACCCTGTATAATAAATATTTAACATTTTTTATCCTATATCTAGTGGATTTTTAGAACTATGATTAATAATACCATATAATAATACGAGGTGTGTTAAGAATAATATTCATTAATATTTAATAAAAAAAAACCCAAAATAATACTTCTATTCATCCCTATTTTCCTGTGGAAAACCACAGGAAAATTAAATAGTTTCTAAAAATTTTTCCAATATAAAATAATTTTCAATAGTTTTTATTACATTGATGATTATGATTAATTTTCATCTTATAAATTATTTTTTGATTTTTTTATTTTGAAATGCTATCTAATTATAGTTATCAATTATATAAGGTAATTAACAAACTTTTAATCTACGTAAGAAAATGTGCATTACATTTCTTCGAGAAAGGCAGGTTAATTTTTCGAATGCAATTCAACATTTTATCAACGATCACGGCAGGAGAAAAATTATGGTTTTGAAAAAAGTGATATTTGACAAATTTATTTTAATCAGATGGCAACTGCTGGAAAATCCAGGTCCTACCTGGCGAAGTTGTGGGCCCCTCCACTCTTTATCTATTCTTGAGATAAATGTTAATAATTCTATTTAATAATATTTAATTTAATTTAATTATAATAATATTTCTAAATAAAATGCTCTAAATCGAAGCGTTATGAATTCTAAAAAGGCTTTCAATCCACAGAAAACAGACGTATTAAATCTAACATAGCGGTCGTGGATAAAACTAAATTAATTCATGGACCGATTTTACATAATTATAAAGGGTAAGTCAGTTATAATGTCATTAATTTTAAGAGGAGATAGGTAATAATGAGTATAATGCGAATACGCGATTAAAAAAAATCTAAATTTATATTTACGCAAAAAAAAATATGTTCAAATCATTATTTAAACCCCCTTTTCAGACTGTCACTAACCGCTCACAGCCTTGGTCATTTACAGGTCACAGTTCAACTCGATGTCGATCTGATGCAATGTTGTCAAGTTGAAATATTTTTCTCGTTCCGCTCAGTTCAACTTCAGCCAATAATAATTTAAAATGTGAATATCCAATGAAATCAAATAATAATAATCAAATAATTCTATAAAAAATTGTAAGTAACGGGGTTCACTCAGGTTTTCCGGTAGAAAATACCGCCCAATCAAACGATACCCGTACACTCCTGCCCATACGTTGACAACAAATCGCCTCTGAAAGCTAAACCGACAAGTAGCGTGTAGATTTTTCTCTGAGCAAATGTATGACTGCAACAAAACTCCAACGTGTCTAATAATAAACCGAGCAATAAACTATTTATGTACATTACATAAAAACCTATACCTAATGGGTACATTTTTAATAGAAGCTGAAGTGTTTCGTGTTTTAATATTAAATAATAAAAGACCATCGTGTTGTCGACAGAAAACTGTCCAACACCGAAATGGCACGCCGCTAATCTAAGTTATCGAGAGTGAACCTTGACCTACCGTATTATTAGGTCAATAACCTAGTTACCTAGTTTTTGTACTGTTATTTAACGACAAGGAGTAAAACTATATTTTTTAAATCTAGATACATGAATGAATTTTCCTTAAATATTGATTTATGTGTTAATAAAACAAATGTAGATAATAAATAAATGTTTTCGAATGTTAGGTTATTACAATTTAATAATTTTTATATTATGTTTTCACTACGTTTTACAAATAAATATGAATTTTTAGTATTACTCGTAAGTACAATTAATTATTCAGTTTGTAGTTACGCACATCTAGCCTAGAAATTTATTGTTTTTTAAGTAGTATGGTACTAACCTGTTAACTGCACTCATCCATCCATAGCACTTTATTAATAAAATTAGGGTCAGTCGCATTTCATAATAAATATTCTCCATATAACACTATCATTCCCGCATATTCGGAATTTGTAAAATTATGCATTTACGACGAATACGCGAGACCGAAATAAATAAACTACTGCTTACTGCTTGTATTCTCACTATTCTCTCCATCCCTCCTCCAAATGTGTGACGTGATCTACAAATTTGGGTGGAAAGAAATGCGGGAAATGCGGGTAAATTTGAATAACACGCTGATGTGTTAGACGATATTATGTATGTAAACATGATATGGCAACGATGTTTAATCCGGGCGTAAGGGTACGTCATCAGAAAGTTCGTAGCGCAACAGGAGCGTCGTGTTACTGATTTTTATATGGTGATTTGTTTATTTTTTTAAAGTCGAGTAAAATTTTTTTTTTTCGATTTTCTGCCTGGTTAAAATTAATGACATTATGACTGACTCACCCTGTATAAAAATACATGGCCAACTATGCACTATGCAACATCTGTTTTATTAATTTAACGGTTTTTTGACAATTTCTTAAATATAAAGTAGCAACTCTTGTATATCATTATGAAGGAAAAAAATAATGCAAATGAACTGCTTTTAAAAAATTGCATGTTTGGGTCATACTTCAAAATAGACACCATGTAGATAAATTACAAGTATGCGACTGAACCCCATTCCGATAGCTGAGCTATTCTCTGAGATACTAAGAATCCCTTAAAAGTAGTTTTCTTTAAATGTTCCCTGTATCTCAAAAACGCAGAGATATATAAAAGTTCTGAATACAGTATTTTAAGTTTCTCAAAAAAGTAGTACAGAATCGCATCCTGCTATCGCTTGTAGCGCACATATACGATTGCGTATTGAGTATAACAGTTTATCTATTACAAGCTTAAATTCAATTATCTGTATGTTATTCTTTTGCACAGGAATACCCTTAATACTTGAAGATACCATCCTCAAAATTAACAATTCCGATTACAATTTTGCTAGGATTTCAAATGACTACAAAAGAGACTTCTGCATAGTGAACTCGGTTGCAACTGTAAGCATTAAGAAGATTAATTTCCATACACCAAAACTCTCCAAAGGTCATCTTTCTCGATAATACATTCCAATTTGGCTTAGTACAGCGGTCGGTACTGACACGATATGATTTAAATCCTGGTCTGAAGTTTCTGATAATTTAATATTAATGATAATTTAAGTTTTAAAGTTAACTCGCTCTATGATAATTAATAAAGTTGTAATACTCTGATGGGGAAAGTTAACGTGCAGCTTTTCATGAAACAAAATGCGGGTCTGTTAAATTACGAAAATTTAAGAACTTTATATAAATAAGTTGATATAATATCTCATAATGTTGGAAACTACAGATTGCTTTTTTACTGTATTAGAAAGGTATTTTAAGCTAATATAAATCAAATCTCCTACAATTCCTATCAATAAAGTCATATGTATGCTCTTTGATACGAAACATCTAGGTATGCTAATGAACAATTCCACAGACAAAGCTCTATTCAATAATTATCTAAATTATATGACTTAATTGATAGGAATTGTAGGAGATTTGATTTATATTAGCTTAAAATACCTTTCTAATACAGTAAAAAACGTTACAAAAGAATATATGAGTAATTCAACGCTGGTTGGGGCTTTAGTCTACAGAGTAGTTAGTTTCACACAATGTTATTAATACCTAAAAATATACAGATTGCTTATTACATAAATACCTAATCTATTTAACAAGTATATTTATTTACTTAATATACAGGGTGTTTCAAAACAAAGGCGAAAAATTTCAGGGGGTAATTGCTTGTTGAAAATAAAAGGTAGTTTGTTGAGTCACAAGTCAACCATTAGGGAGGTATCGCGTTGCAAAGATGGCGGAAAAAAGAGTGTTTTTATTGTTTTTCTCAGAATTAACATTAACATTTTATTAACATTAACATTCTGAACAAATACCAGGGTTCAGTATTCATTCGGTACAGCCATTGACAAAAAACCATTCTTAGCTCGAAATCTCTGGGTAAAAGAGCTTGAACCCTTTGTACGTGGTAGAGATATAACTGTTGTTCTTTTAAAATTCTCCATACAGTAGATTAGTATTTAATTCCTGTGCAATTGTCCTTGTACTGGTTTCAGAATGCGCTGCAATAATATTTAGGGCTGCAACTAGAGCTGTTCGAACTTCCCGGTGTCGGCCTGTATCAAAACTTCTTTTTTCTAATTTTCCGGATTCACATAGCCTTCGATGAAGCATAGCAAATATACTGTGATGAGGAATTCTACGATTAGGATACGCTTCTGCATAAGGCGACAAGCATATAAGGAATTTCCAGTTGCCCGGCCGTACGTAAAGTGCATGTCTGTCATTTCTTCATTTGTGAAAATAACCATTTTTGTTGTATTAACTTAGTATTGAATCCCAACGTACTCTGCAATCAAACACATCACACAACGAAAGGCAAATTTTCCCGTAAACCACTCTCAAAATGTTAAAATAGTACAAACCATTTGCTATCTGTCAAAGCAACAATGGAAACATCCGGAAATTGACAGCAGCCAACTAAAGTTTTTCCTAATAATGGATGTAGTAAAACTGCCTCTTCCAGGTGTGCAATACTTTACATTTTATTTTTTAACGTCGAAACAGTTAATTTTATCAAAAAAATATAAGAGAAAAAAAAGTTTCTAAATAAATTGGCTTAAGCTAATTTATTTTTTCCTACATCGTTAAGGAAGTTTTTTGAAAGTATAGTTAAAAAAATTGAAAGGGGTAGTTTATTTCAACCCTTTCCAATTATTTTCAAAAAGTGAAAATATATGTCACAAGTGTCTTTGGATAATTTGACCATAAAAACACTCTTTTTTCCGCCATCTTTGCAACGCTAACCCTAATGGTTGACTTGTGACCCAACGTTTATATAACAAACTACCTTTTATTTTCAACAAGGAATCACCCCCTGAAATTTTTTGCCTTTGTTTTGAAACATCCTGTATAATTTATGTCAATATCTCGTGTGATAATGTGTAGTAATTTGCAAAACGATTAATCTTAAGTCCAAGTTTGTGCGAAGTTAGAAAGTTTTGAAGCTCGATGTGTATACGGATATTTAAATGTTAGTCCTTGGTAATTTGCTTATAAAGGATGGCAGAAATAACATGCAACATTTATTTATTTATTTGTTACTTCCAAACAGACTTCAATGCCTAACTGCAAAGAAGTAACAAGAAAAAAATATATATATAATAATTCTACGCTACAGCATGAAGAATACAGCAGAAGCATACATTATCAAAATTATGACAAACATACATCAGGTTAACAGCTAGTACACATACATAGCATTTATAAATTAACAACTGAATGTTGTCAATAGGCTGAGGCAGTTATGTTTTCCATGTGCAATATGTATGAATGTTTGGAATCAATAGTTACACCTAAATCCTTGACATAATCTTTTCTGTTTAATTCAATACGGTTCATTTTATACGGATAAGATATTATTTATTTATTGCGACTAAAAGTTTTGAATATTAAAGTCAAGTTTGTTGACATAACTCCATTCAAATGCTGCATTAATATCACTTTGGAGAGATATACATTATTGGAACATTCGATTCGCTTGTAAAATTTCAGGTCATCTACAGTCATCAAACATTTGAATTTTGTATTACATTTATAAAAAATAAAAATAGGAGCGGTCCTTACAGTACTCCACAATAAACTTACGCTCTTGAAGATATATTACTATTAATTCAATCACAAAATCCGCATTGTGTGTATGGGCACAAAACCTGATCAACCTTATCAAAGACCTTGCTAAAATCAGTGTATACCACATCCACTTGTACTCCCCGCTCGAAGGCCTCCAAAATGTAGTGGGTAAAAGTTAGTAAATGAGTAAAAATCTAAATTTTTAAATAAATCCATGCCGTCTTGGGCTAACGATACTACTAAAATGATTGCATAGCGAAGAATACTGCATTTCATCTAAAATTTAGCAGGAGCAGGAAGGGCTGCAGTAGATCTATAGTTTTCAATATTGGATTTATGACCTATTCTGTGCATTGGACTGATTATTGACGTTTTACAATATGTAATCAATCATTTGGTGTACAAATAATGAGCTTGACAGCTTCTTCTAAACAAATATTTTTGATTTGCTGGTACGTCTCCTTGGATCACGCTCTCTCACTGGTAAGGCGTAAATCAGCCTTAAAGCAGGGAATACACATGCCTGTTACGTGCATAATGACATAGAGGGACTTGCAGAAATCAGCTACTGGCATGTGTGTTTACTAAAAGGCATACCAGCAGAAGGTGCGGGCAAGTAAATTGCGGACCATTTGATTTTTTGGCATGCAACCAGTGGAGGTCAATTCGCATGTCAGAACGTTCACAGTGGCGTAAAGCATAGAATACAATACTTTTTAAATATCGTCATGCAAACAAATCGAGGGGTGTCAGATTTACTGCCATATTTTTATCACCTAACCAACGACCTGGAAAATGTAAATACAACCATTGTTGAACAGCTGCTTCACTCTGATGGCGCCCCATCATACATGTACCGTATAATTTACCACGCCTCCATGGCATATCACCAAGCAAAGGAAAATATCCTTGAATTAAAAATTGAAAATACTCAGCATTTAGTCCACAATATAAGACAAATGGACTTACAAGTGTATCAACTATTATAACTGCCCAAATTTTTAAACTAAAATTTTTATCAGATTTTTTAACACAGACTTCTATTACACAAAGAAACTTTGATCATCACGATGAATAGTTATAACTATCAATGCGCTCATAACATATTACTGAGATGTCTATCACCAATAGTTAAGAACAGTTCAAGTTTTTATCAAAAATTTGTTTAAAGTTACCTACACATTACTGGTCATTCATTGTTTCTTATTAATAAACGAATTTTTATTCACTTCATTCCTTACTTTAGTCATATTGCAATTTTAGGATGGCAAATAATATGATCCCAACAAAATTTCGAGTTTCTTATTCTTCTTGTAATTTGAATTTAGTACTATGTACGTATACAGGGTGTTAAAAAAGAGTGTAAAATATTTCAGGAGGTAATAGTATGAACCAAAATAAGCAGAAAAGTCTTAATAAACATGGATCCGCAAAGTAACGGTTGCGGAGATATGGACCACTATTCGTTTTTCAAATACTTTATTTTATTAGGAATAAAACGACAAAGGAAGCTTTTAACAAACAAAAAACAAAGTTACAGAAGATGTCCAAAGTGCCCCCCGTTCATTTCCAAGCAGGCACGACATCTTCGTCTCAATGATATTCGAATTCTTTCGAAAACACCCTCCTTGGTTTGGATTTCTTGACACTTTTGATTAATCCGTAGATGCAGCTCTTCCAGGCTATTTATAGGAGCACCATACACTAATGTCTTCAAATCTAGAGGGTTCAGATCAGGCGATCTTGGAGGCCATAAAACAGGTCCAGCCCTTCCTATTCATCTATGTGGAAAAGTTTATTGTAAATGCTCTCTAACGGCCATGGAAAAATGAGCTGCAGCACCATCATGCTGGAACCACATTTGTTGCCTCTGATTCAAAGGAATGTCTTCCAAAAACGCATACAGTGTGTTCTGCAGAAAGTTGAGATAAGCAGCACCTGTTAATCGGTTTGGTAAAACAACAAGACCCGTCACCTGCAATACCCAGCCAAATGTTTAATGAAAAACGTGCCTGATGTCCAGATTCTATTAGAGCATCAGGATTTTCGTTGGCCCAAATATGCGTATTGTGAAATTAGTGTGTGTAATCAGTAAAAAGAATGTTTGCAAGAAAACGAGGGTCTTCAGCACCATGACGTAGAAACCAGCGGCAAAAAACCAAACGTGTTTGATGATCATTTATTGGATTTAACGCCTGTACTCGTTGCACATGGTATGGATAAAGCAGTCGCTCGTGAAGGATTCTCCGAACAAGAGGACCTCGGCTGATATTCTCCGCACACTCGCACCTGGATTCTGCTCTACCAGTGCTAGAATTTCTTCTTCTGTTCTAGGAGTGGATACCGACCTTGGTCTTTCGGATAAATGGCACTGTTTGCTCAAGGAACCGGTATCACGCAATCTTTGGTGAATTATTCCATAAAGACGTCGCGCTTCGGTGGCGTTCCCATTAGCACGACCATACAAGAAATGCATGTCTGTTAATTCTGCGTTAGAGTAACCAGCCATGGCTAAGGAAAACTTGCGCACTGAGAACAACTGTCAAATACGTACTCTTTATTTCACTAAACATCAACCAACTATTATAAGAAAATATACAACGTTTTTGCAAAATAAAAAAGGGGCTAAAAAACATAAAACATTCCATATCTCCGCAAGCGTTACTTTGCGGACCCATGTTTATTGAGACTTTTCTGCTTATTTTGGTTCATACTATTACCTCCTTAAATATTTTACACTCTCTTTTTTTAACACCCTGTATTCAATAATTTAAAATTTGAATGTATATTTTCATTTCGAGTACGGAATGCAATTGCTACATTAGAAACGGTTACAAATAACATGTTATATAAACTAAGTAAAAAGTAAATTTATCTTAGTCTCGCCATAAGTTCACTTTGGAGAGGAGAACAAATAACATCAGCAAATCTCGAATGGGTTCGGGTCAGATATATGCTTAGGAAATCGAACGTTATAGCCAAATAAACTTTGCAGGAGAGCCAAACTAGCTGACACGGCGACGGACATAATAGAAGCCGAATTAGCTATTCAAAGCTACAGCTGAAGTTAAGTTGACTTATGGCAGTCAACAGAGTTTCGGTTTAAAAGTCCGGTGAAAGCCCTGTACCCTACGGGAGGTCACGGACTACAGTCAGCAAACAATGGCTACTTTTATTAACAATAATGTACGTGGGAGTATATCTAAGAAAAAAGGTTTGATAGCCGTATATTTTCTTATCATGTTAAGTGAAAAAGTTAACATGAATTCAATTGAGCTCTATATTCAAAAAATGGTTGCGATGATAATTAAGGGCGTCGTATTCTTAAATAGTGTTTTCTACAGATACAAATTGTATTAGATATTTAATCACTGAATAATCTAGGGCTCAGTAAATAACAAGAATATTATTTCAAAGTAAAATAAATATATAACGACAATAAATTTTCAGGTACATAAATTATTGAAATAATATATTTTTTCTACAAAACTGTTAAAAGTGGGCTTTTTAATTGTCATTTTTGATGTTGAAAATGTAATTTTTTGACACGCGTGTTAAAAGTAGGTTACTTTTAACACGCGTGTTAAAAGTAAATCAAAAACACTGGTTGCTACGAAAATTTTGGTTCATAAACATTGCGATCTGTGTAGTATTTTTTGATTTCTTATTTTTATTGAGTTTAAAGTTCTTCCGATTGTTTTGTAGAAAAAATATTGTATGATATACGTGTTAAAAGTGAGTGTTTATTTTGTTCGTAAAGTTAAAAAACTCGCTACGCTCGTTTTTTAATCATCTTCACTCACAAAATAAAATCTTACTTTTAACACGTATATCATAAATAGCTATTTTCTACAAAGCTGTTAAAAGTGGGCTTTTTAATTGTCATTTTTGATGTTAAAAATGTCATTTTTTGACACGCGTGTTAAAAGTAACTTACTTTTAACACTAGTGTTAAAAGTAAATCAAAGTTTATTTAAATTTTGTTTTGAAAATTAATAAAACGTTTTAACAAACACATGAACAACTTTTTATTTTAAATAGGTACAAACCAACATTTTAACTAGTTATTACTATTAACATTTATAGTAAAATTAGAACAATTTAAAATTGTAATTCCCTGCGGTGTCATCATACGTAAGTTGGTTTTACTGTCAACATGTGTGACACATCTATTTTCTGTAGAAATACTAATGGTAGTACTGGTGGTCTTGCTAATAGTTGCAGCAGTAGGAAGTATTTGGTACGCAATTTCCTTCTTCTGTTCCAGTGAATTTTCAATGTAGTCTTCAGCTACCGTCGAAGATTTCCATCCTCCATGTCTCTTGATGGTAGTAAGATTTGCACCAGAATCTGCTAACAATGTCGCCGATGAACGACGAAAACAGTGTCTGGTGTACAGTTGAGGATTTGGTAGATTCAAGAACTCTGCAACGTCGGCAGGCATTTTACCAAACATGTTAATTCTGACTGGATTCTTCACACATTTATTCTTCATATATTTAAGAAAAAGTCGTCTATGGTCAGCGTTCGGTGGCCGGAGTGCCATATGCTTTCTAAAATAGTTTAAATAGAATTCACCAACAACACTGAAAGTCCGAGGCACTTTCGTTATAGTATCTGGTATGGTCACAACAATCGAAGTGCCCAAATATTCGATATTTTCGATGGTCATCTGACACAATTCCTCCCGGCGACACGCCCCGAAGACACCCACTATTGCTGCGACTTTCATCATCAGATACTTTTCGTCTTCTGCTTCTGTGAGAAATTTGTCGATATGCGTCTTCGTCAAAACTTTTAACTTTTTGCTTGATATCCTTCACCCTTCCGTTTTAAAAAAGCAGTAAGTTTATAATGTTTGCTTATAACTCGATCTTGCTTTACATTTAACATAGTTTTGATCATGGAATAATTTAACCACAGCGTTGACAATTTCCATATCTTGGCTTTTTCCTCAAAATATACCCGTAAAACACTTTTGTTACATTTCCCAGGGACCTTTTTGCACCATTCCGAAAATCGTCTATAAGCGATTTCGTACTGTTCCTTTGATTTAGCTGGCAATATTTCCAATGTTGGTCGACTGGCGGCTTCTTCGATTTCAGCAGGGATGGATTCGTTAAGCTCATTGTCGAGATTATTCATTATACTTATAATATTACTAGAAAATGCTGTCAATATTTTTGCGTTTTTTCCATAACTAACAACAGTACTGGTTGCTACGAAAATTTTGGTTCATAAACATTGCGATCTGTGTGGTATTTTTTGATTTCTTATTTTTATTGAGTTTAAAGTTCTTCCGATTGTTTTGTAGAAAAAATAGTGTATGATATACGTGTTAAAAGTGATTACTTTTAACACGTATATCATAAATAGCTATTATAAAATTTAACTGTAGATGCAAATATTGCCATAACTTACTTAGTACTACATATAAGATTGTTCACTTTTATTTAAAAGTAGGTGAAAATAATTGTTGAACTGTGGCGTTGGAATAGCAAAATAATGATTCTTACAAACGCTTTTTAAAAGTCTTTATTTTTTTGAGGAATATTTAAATAGTAACAATGAATTCAAAAACCAATTATTTTATTTTATTATTATTATGTAATAAAACATTATTTTGAAATTTCTTTAACTAAAAACACCATAAATTTGATAATTTTAAGGCGAGAAATACGACGACCTTTACGAAGAAATTAGAAAAACACAATAAACGAGTATGTGACTGGTTCCTATGTCTAGCTTATACAGTGCTTTCGAAAAGTAACGAATTCATTATTTTTGAAATTGAGTTTTCGAAAAAATCCCCTGGCACGTCGATTTTGTTTTTAAAAAAGGCACTTTTTGACATACGACCCACATTTGTGACGTCGTCGTTGTTCGAGATATGACGTCATCGACAATTTTTTTAAATAGCAGCCCCCAATTTTGACCATGCCATTTGAAAGAGCGTATCATTCTACATACACATCATGAAAAATAATGGTGTTACATAACAAAAATTTCAGGAAAATAATGTTTGAAGGTTTTAAAATCAAATTTGTTAATGTACTCTTATATTCCATAATTTATTAAACCTGATGCAAGAACGTAAGACTATAATCCACTATTAAATCCATTTTTATAAAACTGCCAATAATAACAATCATTGGTTACTAATAAATATAAACTCAGTGATAACGAATCCTAAACCGGTATATGTCTGCTGGCGCCGCTGACGAATGACTTATTCAAATTGTGCATTTGCATCTATAATTGTTATTCATTTATTTTCTCATATTTAACCTTGCATATCTATTATAAAATAAATTTCAATATACTTAATTTTATTTTTTATAGTGTACAAAATATTCTATCTATATGTAACATTCGAATAATTTTGTTATCTGTATTTTCTACAGTGCTCTGAATGTGAAATATCTATTTATTACTTACCGTTCATATTTGAACACGATCACATATATTAAATTTATTATATACACGTAAAAAAGTTTCGCATACCTAAAGACCCGGTCCTCAGGGGATTTAGGATATTATGAGGATAAAAACCACCAGCTAAAATGTCATTTATTCCGCATTATAGGAAAGTTCAGCACATTAAGATAAAATTTTCTTACCAAAAAAGCTTACTCGGCAATGGAGTAGGACATTGTCGGTATATCGAGGATATTAAAGAAAAATCTTTAAATAAAAAGTATGTAAAAATGAGTAAAATCACATCAAATAAGTTACTTTTTTACTATTTGCTATCAATATAAAGGTTCACGATTTCATAATGAAAAGGTTGATATGCTACTCGTATTTCGAAATAGTAACTCATATTTGGCAAGGAGACTGCGCTGACCCATATCCAGAAAGAAAAACGTCAGATTATAAAATATTTCCACAATTGAAAAGAATGTTACGAAATAATGGAGATGCTTTTTCTTCAAGAAGGTATGCAAACATAATAAGGAGTACAGCAAACGATCCACAAAATTCAATTCGACAGGCTTCGGCTGCTCTTCGTATTTCTAAATTGACGATTCAGAGCGTTAAAAAGTGTTCGCTTTCGTGATTACAAAATATACATATTACAAACTGCTAAGGTCCAAAATAACTTTATGTCATATGTTTTCATAAGTAATGGGTTGATGAAAATCCGCATACATTAAATGGCCTCCAAAATCAATGATGAAAGGATTCTACATTTCTTAGACAGAGAACTTGCAGGTTTGTTGGAGAATATTCCATCACAAAGTAGATAACATTTATGGATGTAATTAGATGGTGCACCTAGTTATAATTATGTAATTGTAAGAAATTATTAAAACCAGCAGTTTCCAAATAATTGGATAGGGCCTAATGGTCCAATATAGTGGCCATCCAGATCGCCCGAATTAACACTTATATATTATTTTCTGTAGGGGGCGCTTGGTAACGTTGTCTCTAAGCAAAGATCAGATAATATCGACCAGTTGAAACAAAATATAAAAAAGGTTTAACTATTGTTTGGATAACAATGGAAGACAAACTGAGAATTATCTGTGATTATTCTTAACGATTTGTTTGTTTTTTATTTTTGTTACACTGTTACTGTTACTAAATATTATTTAATCAATTACGTATATCTATGATGAAAGAATTTAGTTATTTTTCATAACGAATCCAAATAGATGAAAAATTTATAAAGATTTTTTTATTAGAATGCCATGCATTTTTCAATGAACCACATAAATAAATATGTTTCTGAGACAAAAATTGAAAATGGCGCTGCGACGCTTAGTGTTGGCCGTTATCAACCTTTCAAATTAGACACAAGAAAAGCTTAAATTTATGACTAAAAAATATTGTTATTTGGTTTCGCCTACTAAAAATATCTTCGAGAAAAATGCCTGGGAAAGGAACTTTGTGACACTCTGTATATGACCATAACTTTATTTTATGAGAATTTTAGCATCTAAATTGACTATATTTAGCATTTAAAATAAGTACAATATTGTTTCTTCTTAGTATCTGCAAACTATTCGCTTCTTTTATATGTAATAAATATATCCGTATATACAGTATGCGCCAAAAGTATGGAATAAATTCAATAAAAACGAAACAATTATTTTTTGGGAAAAATCCTCAGGTCGATTTGTTATTTAAAAAATACATATTTTAGCGTAAAATGCGATTTTCAAATGTCATTTGCTTTCGAGTAATGACGTCATCGATTTTTTTTAAATGGTAGCACCATATTTTTTTCCTTGATTCTGAAAGATCGTTTAATTCTCTATCAGACAGTACAAAAATTTTGCTCTCTTACATAGGAAAGTTTTCGAGTAAATGACGATTGAATATTAGAAAACGTAAATCAATTAAAATAAAGCAAAAACGTTATCAAGTTTAGTTTTTCGAATTCCATAGTTCTTTTATGGATCACGTAGATGAAAATCTTTGCAAAGTGTCATTGTCACACCGACTTTCTAATAAGTATTGTAAGCGACAAAGAAATTATTATTCAATTTAAAGTATTATGACACATTTAACTGTTACTCAAAGAATTGAAATTTTTATTCTTATCGGATGCGGGAATATGACTAGAACTCAGCAGGAAGTTTGCGATTTATTTAATGAAAAATATCCAGATCACCCTATCAGCCAATCAACAGTCAGTAAGGTAGAGTATAAATTTAGAGAAACTGGCAATGTTGTAAATATTCCAAAATCTGGACGTCCAAGCATTAATGAAAATCAGAAACAGAACATTTTGATAAGTATGGTGGGTAATCCTCATAATTCTTCACGATTGGTTGCATTAAACAATGACACTAGTCAGAGCACAGTACACTACGTATCTTGAGGAAGGACACATATCATCCCTACAAAATTCAACTTGTGCAGGAACTGCTGGACTGGAATGAAGATGATCCCGATCGCCGCTTACACTTTTGCGAAATTCTAATGGATTTATGTCAAGGAAATAGAAATTTACACCGGCAAATACTTTTTTCAGATGAGGCCACATTTTGTCTGAATGGTACAATAAACCGTCAAACTTGCAGATATTGGAGTCGGGAAAATCCTCATTGGATGGCAGAGGCACATACCCAACACCCTTAAATGTGTGGGCTGGAATAGTTAACGACAGAATAGTAGGGCTTTTCTTCTTTGAAGGAACCCTTACAGGACAAAGATATTTAGAGTTTCGAGAAAATGACCTTGTTCCAGCCCTTGCAGTAATTTTTCCTAACGATAATGACCCTGACATTCCTGACGATACCATATGGTTTCAGCAAGACGGTGCACCTCCGCACTATGCGCGCCATGTACGAGATTTTTTGGACAACTGTTTTCCTGGGAAGTGATTCGGTAGACGCGGACCGATAGAATGGCCTACAAGATCGCCAGATCTTACACCTCTTGACTATTTTTTATGGGGATACTTGAAGTCAAAAGTGTACATTAATAAACCACGTAATTTAGAAGAACTTCAAAATCGCATTCGGGACGAAATACGCAGAGTTACACCAGAAATCATTCATAATGTGCAAGAAGAATTTCTTCACAGACTTGCGCATTGTCAACAAGTTGGTGGATGACAATTCGAACATTTAATTTAAGTATAAAATTTAATTAATTGTATTTTATTTTGCATACCTTGTTACTTTTTTATGGATAAAATTTACGTTTTCTAACATTCAATCGTCATTTACTCGAAAACTGTCCTATGTAAGAGGGCAAAATTTTAGTACTGTCTGATAGAGAATTAAACGATCTTTCAGAATCAAGGAAAAAAATATGGTGTTGCCATTTAAAAAAAATCGATGACGTCATTACTCGAAAACAAATGACATTTGAAAATCGCATTTTACGCTAAAATATGTATTTTTTAAATTAAAAATCGACCTGTTCGAGGATTTTTCCCAAAAAATAATTGTTTCGTTTTTATTGAATTTATTCCATACTTTTGGCGCATACTGTATACCAATTTCTTTCCGACAAACTCTAATAAAAGGAAGAAAATATAATATAAGCTTCCCTACGTTAACCTTTTTGTAACTTCAACAAAGTTAAAATTACAATTATCCACATTAATATAACAAAAACGTAATTGTCTGGATGCAAAACGATCCAACTTTAATGAAACATAATTTTAAGCAGAAATTCCTGGGAGTGACCTGGAATTTGTTTCATCTTGCCTCGCTAGAATTGAAGTAACAAACATAAAATATGAGGATCAGAAATGAGAAAAATTTAAGATTTCGTAAGTCATTCTATAAATTCTAATGACTTGTAAGGGGATGTAAAATGTAAAAAGAATGAATGAGGAAATAGCAAACTTTCTAATTAAAAATGTGTTCTAAACTTATATGAAGAATTATTGAAATATGCAAAATCTTGTCGGTACGAGTAACATCATGTTGTAGTAAATAGAAAACACACTATAAGTGATGCATATGCTGATGTTAAGTTAAATAGATCTACAGGGTGTCTGTGAAAGGTTGGGATATCTCGGAGCTGGACATACTAGTGACCAAAAAAATTCAATTGAACCAAATTTGCTGGTTTCAAAAATACAGAGCGTTCAATGCTACAATTTTGTTTTTAAATATCTCAATAACTTTGAAACCTGTCGGAGTATTACAAATATGTTTTTTGGCACGGCAAATAAGAATTTCACATTTCATTTAAATGGCAGAACTTTTTTGCAGCTTAGTGTATCCATGTGACTATAGAAACAATAGATTCTCCTACCTTTTTGTATCTGAAAAAGGTATACCCTGTTGAAGTCGTTAGGAGTAACAGTTTTCGAAATAATCCTATTTGAAATACTCAGTGCACCGATTGAAAACTGTTATTGTTTCAGGCAAAGTGCCTTTTCTACTGAAAATACAGCAAAA
Source organism: Monochamus alternatus (assembly GCA_037114965.1). Taxonomy (NCBI): domain Eukaryota; kingdom Metazoa; phylum Arthropoda; class Insecta; order Coleoptera; family Cerambycidae; genus Monochamus; species Monochamus alternatus. Next base: position 28,949,197 of record CM073428.1, on the reverse strand, counting down.
TGTTCCTTGAAAAAGTTGTTCAGAATGGTAAATTATGGGGACGTGCAAAATTTCAAGAAGATCGGCGAGGTTTGATTTTGAAACCATTTTTCAACAAAGCACAAAGATTTTATCAAAGCAGGCCGATCTTTTTGAATTTTGAAAAGGCACTTACCTGAAACGATAACAGTTTTCAATCGCTGCACTGAATATTCCAAATACGATTATTTCAGAAATGGTTACTCCTAACGACTTCAACAAGGCATACCTTTGTCAGATATAACAGGTAGGAGAATCGCTTGTTTCAATATACAGATGGATACACTAAACAGCAAAAAAGTTTTGCCATTTAAAAGAAACATGCTGTGCCATAAGTGACGTCAAAATTAGTCAAAAAATATAATTGTGCCAATTTTTTTTGATACTCCGATATGTTTCAAAGTTATTGAGATATTTCAGAATAAAATTCTAGCAGTGAACGCCATGTATTTTTGAAACCAGCAACATTCGGATAAGGCATATTTGGCCCAATCGACTTTCTTTGGTCACCAGTATCTCCAGCTCCGATATTTCCCAACCTTTCACAGACAGCCTGTATAGTGGTTGTTATGCCGTGACCTAGGTGACCGATCACTGCCAGTAAAAGAATTAGCCTATATTAGTCAAAAATTCTTATTTGCCGTGCCAAAAAATATAATTGTGCCAATTTTTTTTGATACTCCGACATGTTTCCAAGTTATTGAGATATTTCAGAATAAAATTCTAGCAGTGAACGCCATGTATTTTTGAAACCAGCAACATTCGGATAAGGCATATTTGGCCCAATCGACTTTCTTTGGTCACCAGTATCTCCAGCTCCGAGATTTCCCAACCTTTCACAGACAGCCTGTATAGTGGTTGTTATGCCGTGACCTAGGTGACCGATCACTGCCAGTAAAAGAATTAGCCTAGCACTGACACAAATTGGTGGAAATTTCCATGTTTTGTTATGCTCTTTTTACATAACATTTTCTAGTAATTTTTAACGTACAATCGTTTGCAATAATAATGACACTCTCTTAAAACAGTTTTTGAACTTCTGGAAGTTCTGAATAGAAATTTCATTGAATCTCTCTTGGTAAGTGAAACAACTAATAACTAATGTTAAAAATTTAAAGCAGATTTCAATATGAATACGTCAGAAGTTCTAAAGAAATCGCAAAATTCATTTTAGTGAGTGCCATTAATATTGCAAACGATAGTACGTTATATATTATGGAAAAATCAAGTATTTTTACATAATAGAATTTGGAAATTTCAGGAATAATTTATTAATTTATTTACTTTTACTCAATTTATTATGAAATTTTACAGAATTTTTCAGGTGATTTCTGTTGCACATGCGCAGAGGTACATCAATCTAATCTCTAATCTGATTAGTTGTGTTAACCGTGGTAGACAAACATGCACGGTTCATTAAAAAGGACTTTTTGTGGGATATTCGTAAAAGAGTATAGCTTATGCTAACATAAATGTTATACAATTATACAATATACAATAAATATAGTAAAAACTGAAACGGTACGTTGTTTATATGCAAACATCAAAACTGCGTCATTACCTGTGTCTTTAAACCATACAGCAACATTCATTTCAAACAACATATTTATCTTTGTGACAGTAAAAATAGTAATAGTTTAGTTAATTAAGGAATATATATTAATGTTTAAGAATAAGCTGGTATTTTCAGCGAAAATATTTCAAGACGTAACTGTAAATGAAATACATTGCAATACATTTTGATGATGGATGAACAATACACTTTTAGAGAAAGGTATAGATAATTCACATTTAGAGAATGGATGGACAAATTCTACTACAAAATCTTCCTATACAGAAGTTATTTCTGCTCCTGACAAGGCCTTCTTAACTATTTAAAAATAAAAATGTAACTCACATTTATTACTGAATTCTAATAATAAAATCTACTATACTTATTTCTAATAATTTGTTAGTAAGACATCATGCATATTATATTGGCTTACATAAACCTGTATTATTCTGTAGCCAGCAGAATTTTTTAACCAGAGAAACTTTTTTCATGACTAAAAATAAAACAGTTTTCCCGTTTTGGTTACAAAAATAATAGCAATACATTTTTAAATTGGCTTTTGATACACTAATCAGGTTAAACAAAATGAAAATATTTGAACTGATTGATGAACTCTTTGGTACACATTTTTTTTAACATGTGTTCATTATTTAAAAGACGATATTCAACCATAATGTGAAATAAAGTTAGTTATTGAAAAAGTTTTCTCATTACATATTTTCAATTGCAGAGATTACATATATTTTACAATTTCAACCTGAAATTACAATACAAATTATAGTGTTGCAAATTTACTATGTCATTAAGAATAATAGTTATAAAAGTACACAATATAATAGGCAAATTTATACATGTTTATTTCTGTAATATTATAGTGTACTTATTTTATTTACAAAATTATTATGTAATTTTACATAATTTTACGCTGGTCACAAATGGCCAACGTAAAGTTATGTGAAACTACAGACAAATTTTTATCAATGAGGGATCCTTTGACCTGCCGTTGTTGTTCGCGGACTAGGGTATGTGGAGGCGTATCCCTGTATCCGCCTATTGGGTTCCTGTTGTTGGCACTACGATTCCTACGGTCAATACTTGCCACAAAGTCATGAAATTTGACAAAACGGACCTCCGCCTACGAGACGGACATTTTGAATTAGTGGCGTTCAAAGGATGTAATGCAACAGAGTGCAGTATTTTGCTTTGACTTTTGGTAGAGGGGTTGGGACCGCTTTTGGTAATGCATTAATAGCAAATTACAAATTTGTAAAAATAAACGTAATGTAAATTAAAAGTTTGGTATACCTAATTAAATTTTTAAATGTATCTAAACAGTTTTTTAATAGACAGGATGAGTTTTATAAAAGTTTTTTTTTCTTCGAAAACGGTAATTTTAAACGACTTTGGGAAAAATTACCTTTTTCTTGTCGAAAATGTTGCTTTTTACGGATATTACAGATAACTTTTCTTGCAAAGAGGACCCAGTATCACTGTGGGTGGCTGCTGTTCCGTACAGTGCTCCGTGCTGATGGGTGTACCGCAAGGTTCCGTTTTGAGACCCGTGCTTTTCTTAGTGTACATAAATGATTTGGCTTCCCTAACATCTAGTGAGTGTTTTACTACTTAAGTTTTCAGAAAATATTTTATATTTTAAAACTAGCAAGACTAGCATTTTCAAATTTCACACTTCTCAAAAAAATTGTAGTACATTAAATTTTACCGAATGTGACAACGTTTTATCCTCCGATAATGAAGTAGTGAAATTTTTAGGACTACATATAGATATAAATTTGAAGTACATTGCGAAAGTTTATGATACAAATTATCTTCTCTCACTTATTTGTTTCGTAATTTCAGCCTCGTTGTGAGTATTGAGCAAATTTTCTGTTTATATACTTGAATCTTGTCTCAGTTATGGTCTCTGTTTCTGGGAAAACTCTACATTTTCTTCGCACGGTTTTATTAGTCAGAAGCGACTATTAAGATGTATGTTAGGTGTTTTTAGATGGCATTTATGTAAAGAATTTACGAATTTTATCTCACTTATGAAATATGTCTGCATGTCTATAACAATGAGTGTAAATTTATTGTGAACAGTTCACCTTAAGTATAATACAAGACAAAATATGGACTTACATGTTCCATACGCCAGAAAAAAATATCTTCAAACTCTTCGCATTGTTTGGGACCCTAAATGTTTAACAAATTGCCTGATGAATTGAAACTTATAAAAAGTGAATATTCATTTAAAAATGCTCAAAACCAGTTTTTGATGGAAAAGTGTTACTATTATCTATTAGAATATTTACTCACTTCTTAGTTTGTAAGATGGTAGATTTTAAGTTTTACTGACTATTCCTATGCATACATTTAATGTCCCAAAGGAAAATAAATTATTATTATGTCTTTGAAATAGTGTTTGTTCTTTTGCTAAATTATTTCTAATTTTGATAGAAAGCGGACTGTTTCGAAATATCTAATTTATTTATGCTAAAAGAAAATAACTATATAAAACGACTTACCCAATATTAAGGTGGAAATTCGTTCTAAAATGCCAGACCATACGGACATAGGAATAAAAGGGAAAATAGGATAAATATGGTCGGCGATCAATCCACTATAATTTTAAAATGTAATTTATATCACTAGATTATTTAAAACTATTATTATTTAGGTATTATTATTGGAAAAATGCTACACGTGTACTCTCTATTATTTGCGGCCTATCACACCGTGTTTTTTTTCTTTTTTTTTTTAATTGTCCAGTTCGCGTGTACCTATACAGTTAAAATAATTCAGATACAAAACAGATAGAGAGATCTATATGCTTTACTATGAGTTAACTTCATAATTGGCGCCAACAAATAGCGGTTGGGACTTTTGCAACACTCATACAATAATGATAATTGTTAAGGGGGGCCTTCCCCCCCCCCCCCTGGAAGCTAATATTCCAGTTGAAAATAACGGTTAAGAGTAAGAGTAAAGAGAGAGTAAAATATTTTACAGTTATTTCTTGTTACTTTTGTTTTTGTTTGTTTCTATGTTTACTTTTAGAATGTAGGATTAGTTTTATTTGATTTTTTATGATCTGGTCACGTTTGCAGGTGTAACATTCCATTTTATTTTATTTATGAGTTTAAAGCCTAAATTATTTAATGACGAGAAAGGTGTCAAGTTTTTGCCAATTCTGACAACTGCAATATGTTCATCATAAAACTGTCATTGACTGTCATGGTAGACTGTCAAAAGCTCAAGTTAAACCATCGTCTGCTAAATCGCGTCGCTTTTGAATAAACACGGCTGTTGCGATTTAGCCGACGATGGTGTTAAACTTAGCAATCCCACATAATGATGAAAATAGCGGTAATATTTATGTTTTTCGAAATTGACGATAAGTTGACACTTTCCCGCCATTAATAATTTAAATCAAAATTAGCGAAATTCGCGAGAATTTGCCTGACCTCAATTTGACCTTAAGTATGTCCTTATTCTTTTTCAAAATGCTTAACACGAAACTATATTTTTCAAAGAAAATTATGGCACGCAACTGACTGATCGCATATATATTTATATTTAAGGAATAATACACAAATATATTAACCACATTTTCATATAATTAAAACCGAATCGGAACACTTGTAAGAAACTGCTCTATTAATACTTCAAATTTTTGCCATAGGAATTTCACGAAAGAATGCTCCCATAAAAGTTCCAAGTACTTTAACGACCGACAGTCCCGCTTTGGGGCTATTATTTCGAGTTTTTCGCTTTAACGATGTTCTATGAACAGCTGCGATGAAAAGCCTTTCTTATTGCAAAATAATAGAGTTATAAATGAAACCAGAGCGGCTAGTGTAGTTGAGCATGTATGGTAATATCGCTGGACATAATGGAGAGAAAAAAGCTGTTGCAGCTACGCTCTCTGGACTGCATAGATTAAGATTAATGGGAACCTTGGAAATTTATCCGGTTAGCGTTAACGACGTAAGTAGGTAGAACTTGTAAAAGTTCCAAGAACAACTTGCCACCTATTTAAGATGGTAACACTGACGCTATAACACTGAGGAGAAAATTTACTAGTTGTAGGCCCATTTGTCCTAGAAAAAAAAACGTGTATAGAATAGAGATAGATAAACAATTTAATTCTACACTCAGGGAAATCGACTGATAAAAAAGTTTTGCTAAAATAATCTGCGTTATCGTTGGTATATTTTTTGTTAGTGTTGCAATATCATGCCAGGCAAAATAAAAATTATTTTATTAACACGTTTTCGCTACCATAAATTGGCGTCTTGCTCTTGCACCTTCTTACGTTCAATGGGTATATAGTATGTAATTTACCTATAGCCAGAAGGCTTGAAACTACGCTAAATAAAAATGATATAACAGTAGCTACATATTTTGCTAGCGCGTAGTAATCATCATTAATCTGCGAATACATAGCCATTTTGTGCCCAACATTACAACAGAAAGAACGGACTGGCCGTCTTTCATATTCATTAACATATAACAAGAAATAAATATTAGAAACTACCTAATATAGATAACAAAAACCAGCAAAATATTGTGACATGTACACATTATGTGAAGTAAAAAAATGTAATATGAAACAAATAATAAATACATAATGCATGATAGAGTGTGTGTAGTGCTAGTACCTATAGTGTTAATAGTTAACAACGTTAACTTAAAGTTAAAAGTGAATTTATCTTAAATTTTACTTGTAACTTTTTTAATGTAAAATAATGTAATGCTTAAGGACAAAGTTGAACAAATCTAAATTCTAGTAATGGCAATAAATCATTTAATAGTGGCTATAAATGCACTTCTTTGAAACATTCTAAATCTGAAATAGAGAGAAATATTAGCTGGTATTGCTATAGAACTAGTCATCCTAGGACGAAAATCGAACAAGCTCCAATATAAATGTTTGCTGGGGTTAAAAATTGCAAAAGCTACTTTAATAAATAGTAGGGATTGGAGCAATAAATCAAATGTTAAAAAATAACTTTTTTGCAACTAGTAGGTTCGTTTAGTAAAATTATTTTTATTATGACAGCAACGTAACTTTTCTGGAGCCTATTTAAGCAGATATTTTCCTGGACATAATCTATATATATCCTAAATGGCTAAAAGATATTTCCCTCAGTTTCATTAATAAACAAGTCATCTACCAAAAATGATTGAAATTTCATGCTGGAGTAACTGAATTGTGTTGCTACGATTACTAAAACTTTCAACTAAATGTGTTTCTGTTACATTTAGGGCAAGTGAAGCCACCAAAAACGTTAGTACACTGTAATTCCAAGAGGGGCAATAATATCTATAAACAACACATTAAAATTTATAATTATTACTATACAGGATGATTCAGAACTTATCTAAAATAATTTGGGAATAGATGCGTCATGAAAACTGAAGTCGATATAGCAAAAAAAATGTTTATAAAATCCTTATAGTTTCCTTCCATTATTGAAGTTGCATTATTTTAAACCTTTGTATCGTTGGGCCACTCTAGTCTCTAGATAGGCGATTCTGAATATTGAAAACCGATTACTTTTTGTATGCACTAAAGTTTTTGTGACGAAAGTGTTTCCATTAGTTTTCCAAGTATCAGATATGGCTTACGTGTATAGTAGCAACTCAAAGTTGATGGATATCGTTTTAATGTATTACGCTGTGAAAAAGCTTTTGCAGAACGATTTCCCAGTAAACATGTGCCAAATGAAACTTATTTTATTGCGATATGCAGTGTGCAAGTGCAATGCAACGCGAGGGAGATTAGAAACCGAATCGTGGAAGCGACGGAGGTCCAGGACTTCCACGGCCTATTGCAGTAGTGTGACGTCATATACGAGGCTCAATTATGTCCGTACCATGTACAGCATGTCCAAGCATTAACAACAAGGGATTGGACGAGAAGGGCCGGTACCATGGGCGCCACCATCTCCTGACTTTAAATCATTTGGACTTCTTTTTGTGAGTTGTGGGGATATTTAACACTGTCGATGCCATGACGGTCACCAGAGCCCGCTGAAAGTATTTCCCTCGGTCGGTGCCAGAGCGATCACCAGTAACCGACGGTAGTAAAATCATTGAGAGAGCTCTCCACGCCACATGACCGCTATAACACGCGTTTTGCCGTATAGACACAGCTTAAATAACAATCAGCTCACAGACTCTACGGCGGCACCTTTGAAGTATTAATGGCCGGTTTCTCAACATTTGGCGCAATCGATTCGATAACTATCGAGTACATAAATTTATCAGACCGATAACTTTATATTGGTTTCTGAACGCATACCTTCCAAATTTTGTTGAATTCATAACAGTGGAATGGATATCTTAATATCTGCAATAATCATAGAGGCAACTAGCAAATGCACAACTGTTTGCAGATGCCATTTACGGAAGTAAGACACTTTCAAGAAATAATTGTAGATGGCGCCACTATCGGCTACCTAATGATATCACATCACATTAACTAAATAAAAATATATACAACCTGTTGCATAAAAACGAAGTTATTAAAACCTTCTCTAATACTGATAGTAAATTTGTTGTAGCACTAGAGACTTGAATACTATCTCCTATTAAATCTATCAGTAAATGTACAGTTTCTTTCGTTAAGGTCGTATTTCTCGCCGTAAAATGATCAAATTTGTGGTTTTTTAGGTACTGAAATTTTGAAAAATAAAACGCGTAGAACAAAAGTAATATCAAAAATAAAATTACTGATGTTTTGTTTATCCACTTTTACTATTTAAACTCTCTTCAAATAATATAATAACTTTTAAAATGCATTTGTATGACACACATTATTTCGCTATTCTAACCCCACATTTTAACAATTATTTTCACATACTTATAAACAAAAGTGAACAATGTCATATGCAGAAATATGTAAGTTTATGTTATAACAATGTTTACATCTATAGCTGAATTTAAAAAAATACGCATTTTGAAAGTTTTCAGTACCTAAAAATTTGCTGGATAAATCGTTTTCTGACGTCATACATTGATTTTATTTCGGTACCTTTGAATATTCGCTGGTGGCATGAGATAACATTGTTGTTATTTTCTAAACTCTATATTATTCAGTTCTTAAATGTCTAAAATTACTTGTATTTGTAGAAAACACTATTTCAAGAATACGACGCCCGAAACCTCTCTCGAAATTCTGTTGCTTTATTTTTCATACTGGTTTTCTCTTTCACGATAACGTCTTGGCGGTTCAAGATATCTGACTATATTTAAATATTCTTCATCTGGATATCTGTTCGATAACTTATGCAATAGATAAGCATTATTGAACGGTTCAGAAACCGAATTCATGGGATATCTCCAGTTTATGGAATCGATAAGTTTATTTAATAGATATCTACTAGTTGAGAAACCGGCCATAAAACCTGAAAATTTGTCCTTGAAGCTTGTTGTCTCTCTCTCGCTCGGGATACATGTCAGGACCGGATTAAAAATAGTTGTCCCAATTTAGAAAGTGTTTTAACTGCAATTTTGCTAACATACGAAATATAAATTTGTTTTACTTGAAATTGTTTAAAAATAAAATAACATAACAGTATAAAATACAAGAAAATCAACAAATCACAAAATACAGCACTCGTGCGCCAATAATGCAGTCGTCGAACGGTATGGCTATAAGGGCATAATTTGCAACCACACGTCCCTGCAGTGTTGTATCCCCAAATGGCGGCATGCGCGAAGATCTGCGCGAGACGTTCCCGCTCATACGAGTCTGTGAGCTGATTGTTATTTAAGCTGTGGTATAGATCTGACCGCTATGGCACTGTTGGCCAGATCTGTCACATGAATTTTTTTATTTTATTTTGTTGTTTGGGATTATCCTACTTCAAAGGTCATAGCCGTACTCTGGCATCGAAAGTGTTAAAAAATTAAGTGTATCGCACCGAAGTGCATACATTGATGATTTGCAGAAGCGTATCATAGTTATTGCCAATAATTCACGAGTTCAAAACGGACAAGAAGCAGAAACATCTGTGTAAGTTGGTAGAAATTGGGTAAGACGGTCCCAAAATGTTGTAACATCAGGTATATCAAACTAATGTATTAATTAAAACCACAAATTAAATCTATTAATAATTAATAACAATAGTCGGCAAAAGCAGTTAAATTTACTGTATAAAATCGGCGTTATAAAATGTTATTTCTTTCCTTGAGCATTTCTTTAAATTTTTTGTTCGGTCGCAAATTGCCGCCTTATCAGATTTTACAGTAGACAAGTTTTTAGTGTCATGCGGAAGTGTATTTTTAAATCATTTTCGAACTGCCCTCTTTGATTTTTTCTTTACAAAATTGAATTGCATCTGTAAGAGTCCCCTGTACACTTTTTTTAGATAAGTTATGAATCACCCTGTATATTAAAATATATATTACTACTTTTGCACTGTTAGATTCAGCATAAAGTTGCTGTTAGTGGTAGATAAGCGTTTTGCTTAATTACATCCTTGCACTCGCTGGTAGTAAAATAAGTGTGGACTGTAGTAACTTGAATTTTGTTTATTATTAAAACATAACATACGTTCTAGTATACAGTTTATATGGGAACTTGATGGTAACTACATGGTAACTACATGATAACTGAGAAAAGAATTCGTTAGGGACACACATCCCACTCTCCTTGCTCTGCCTATGGCAGTGGGGATAGCCCTACCAATATTAGCGGTAATATTTAAATTTAACAAATAAGGCATTTTGGGCCTAACAGTTGCTTAAATAATAATTTTCATTTTCTCTCCAAACTTTAATATAGAAATATCCACTGCCAAAAAAGATTGTTTTGGAAATGGAAATGTTGCATGAATTTTATATTAGTTTGAAATGTATTACAGGTAGGGTTCCCAACCGTAGTTTTGCCTTGGCCGGGACATAAAAAATCCCGGAAATCCTTAACTAACATTTTAACAATATTGAGAAATTTTTGTGTATACGGCAACGCTGCGAACATTGACGACCAAGCGCCGCGCCATGTCCATAAATACATATTTATAGTAGTAGTAGTCTGAGGTATATTTTTGTGCGTATAACTTATATACTGATTATATATTAGTTAATATTATTGAAAATTTCGAATATTTTTCTGAAAAAAAAAAAAAAATGTAATGGAAAAGTGGGTTCAGATATTTAGTGCTAATGTTTCTAGTGATAACTTCAATGAAATGTTTAAATTAGTGTCCTAATGTTCCTGTCGGCAATGCTTTTTTCGAACATGTTTTCAGAATTATGGAAGCATTGTGGACAAAGGAAAGAAACGACAGAGTATAATATCTCAAGTAAAATCGGAAATACAGGTACTAAATTTTTATTTAAAATGTGAGGACTTTTTGGCTATAGTTAAATCAGACCAAAAACTGCTTCAGGCTGCTAGACCTCAACAAAAATATAGATTTAAGTAGCAATGGAAGGTAAAAAGGGTTTATTTTGTAGTTTATTTTTGTCAATAATATTTATTAGTTTTGTTAAGTAGGTGCTTACTTACCATTTACCTACTTCCTAGTCCTAGTTACCAAAGTTATGTTTTATGTTTATGAATTTGTTGTTTTTTTCCTCTTACCAAAAGTCAAAGGTAACTAGTCTATTTTATGATCAATTTTATGTTTAAAAATAAAGTGTGTGCAATATATATTTCTGATGTTTGATGTTTTGTTTCAATTATTTGGAAACGTAAAAACAATTGTCCCGGAATGACCGATGCTTAAGTTGGGAACCCTAATACAGGGTAATCTTTGAAACATATTGAAATGTCAAAACATGTGTCTGGCGACAACAATCACAAAATAATTAAAACATTAACATAAATAAATTGCTAAAGAAAACCACGTCGCCAAAAACGCGATATCATTGCTATGACGTCACTCGACGTCCAGCGCGGTGTATGTTTCCGTAGGTGACGGAAGGGGGTTTTGTGTACGCAACATCGGACGATTATTATTAATTTGCCAAGAGTGAATTAATTTAATTTTATACTTACGAACTTCATTGGTGGCTTTTTTCCCTTTTTAATATTACCACAATTATTAATGGTGATGTGATGAATTTACAGTATTGTAGATGTGAAGACAACAGTATTTAAGACAGAAAATTTTAAACAATCTGTATCTTAAAAACGAGGCATTTCCGGACCCATGTTTATATAAACTTTTTTTCTTATTTTTAAACATAGCACCTTGCCCTAAATTGCTAAATATCATTCTGTAACACCCTGTATAGTTATTTCGCATGTATTTAAAATAATTCCGAATATATAAATCTTTGCTTTCAAAATTTTGTTTTAAATTAGTTTAAAATAGTTTATGTCAATCCCCGAATGCAGTTAGAACAAATCTTTTAAACCTACATTTCAATAGAAGTTTACAAGACCTAATAGCATAATGAAACTTGTACCTTATTATATGACGTGAATTTCCTGCATCTATCTACAGAAATACGATACTGAAAATCGAGTATACATACACCGTAAAAAGCAAGTTGTACTATCTGAATATTCATTACCTCCCTCAGAGCATAAGGTTAATGAATGATGAATTACTTTTGGTGCACAAATTTGCATGTAAATTTACTAGGCGACTTCAATTAGTAAATTGGATTTTTAATGATGAACATCTTCAAGTAATCTTATTTCCATAGAACGGAGGAGTAATCTATTAGCGGAAGCTTCCAGGTTAGGAAAATGTTTGCAGATGTAAGGCGAAATCTCAGGGAGGTTATTTTAAAGCTTGTTATATTATACTGTCCTTATAAAAGCACCTGAACCAATTATTTCTTTTTCTTTTTGCGTTGTTGCTTCCTACTTTCAGGGTGTATTTTAATAACATCTTACGGATGTGTTTAACAAAAGTCGTTGGGCGCTCATATCAAATTCTCCCTACTTTTCCAAATCTTTCCAGGGTTGAGTAAAAAACCTCAATGGCTACATAGTATGATATGAATCAGAGTTAAGGAGAACAATAGTATTATGACAACATACAAATTATATTTATTAATATTGGTATTTATAATTCATAGTTTTAGTTCTTATCTCTAATATAGTCTCCACGGTTTTTACCGACAAAAATATTGTGAACTGAGAATGCAAACAAAAAGATTAATAAACCAATGTCATAGTAACTACATTAAGCATACAGAAGATAACATTAATAATAATCCAAATAATTTCTGGAGTTATACAGTATGCGCCAAAAGTATGGAATAAATTCAATAAAAACGAAACAATTATTTTTTGGGAAAAATCCTCGAACAGGTCGATTTTAAATATAAAAAATACATATTTAAGCGTAAAATGCGTTTTTCAAATGTCATTTGTTTTCGAGTAATGACGATCGATTTTTTTTTAAATGGCAGCACTATATGTTTTTCCTTGATTCTGAAAGATCGTTTAATTCTCTATCAGACAGTACTAAAATTTTGCCCTCTTACATAGGAAAGTTTTCGAGTAAATGACGATTGAATGTTAGAAAACGTAAATTTTATCCATAAAAAAGTAACAATTCTGAGGTATGTAAAATAAAATACATCCACCAACTTCTTGATAATGCGCAAGTCTGTGAAGAAATTCTTCTTGCACATTATGAATGATTTCTGGGGTAACTCTGCGTATTTCGTTCCGAATGCGATTTTGAAGTTCTTCTAAATTACGTGGTTTATTAATGTACACTTTTGACTTAACTTCGTTTATTTGTATGAGGTATGACAATGTGTTCACACTGAAACATACCAAATATGTCACACGAAATGCAAACAATTTTACTACTACACTTTTAGATTTTTGAAGGCATGGTGTCAACGTACATTTTTAAAATATAAAGAAAATCAAGGTACTTACAAGATGTTATTTTCGGAATTAACGTTATAAGACACTATTTCAACAACTATGTCCGAATGGAATTTGATTATCTATACAGGGTGATTCACTCATAATGTCATTAAATTTAAGAGGAGAGGGAAAAACGCGTATAACACGATGACGCGATTAAAACAATGTTTAAATATACGCCACAAACAAATTTTTCAAACCCCTCTCACACTGTCTCTGTACGTCTCGATGAAATCGCAGGTAGTATAAATATGCAACCAGCAGTATATTTCAATCCCAAAGCTAGAATAAATGTGTAAACTTTGCTACCGCACGTTGTTCGTAATAGTATCGTGTCCAGACGTGCTCCAGACCATGCTTATCTGCATTTGGCAATCACCTTGAAATAGTCCTTGTCAAAGAACTGGTTTTCTAACTTTGTGTGTGCGTATATTTGAGGCAGTATTGTATATATGGCGTTATTTAGTATTTTGACCTATTTATTTGAAATGCAAATTCAAACAGGTATCTCTGCTTTATATATTTTCTTTTAATAAAAATGTATACGTACCAAAACATTTGGCATGGCTAAGTTAATACTATTGTTAATATCAGTTATAAGAAAATTCAGTATGCTCTTTTATTTTCTTGGTTTTTATTGGTTTCATACATATACGTATTAGTAGATGATAGTTTATGAAAGAACACAAACATTTGACCGTGACGTGGAAACGCAGGTGTGACGTTGCTTGTTTCACTGCTCAACACTCTGTGATATCGTGACTAGGAAATTGCTGTCAACACAGAGCCCCGTATTACCGGCGGATATGGGTTAATTTGCTTCAATGTAAGCGGTTGAATATTTTTCTTTTTAGATATTCTGCCTTTATTAGGCCTTCCGATTACGTGGTTAAAATTAATGACATTATGACTGAATCACCCTGTATATGTTTAGGCACTAAAAAGGTATAAATTACAATATTTCGTCCATTACGACGAATTTTATGCGTCGCGGTTCTTAAAATGAACAAAAATTAATAAGTACACGCAGATTTGTTTTTTATATCGGAATTTTTTTTATCCACAATACAGGGCAATTCTAGCATTTATCAAAAAAAGATTTTAATGTACAGGGGACTGTTACAAATACAATTTTGTAAAAATAAAATCAAAAAGAGCAGTTCAAAAGTGATTTAAATATACACTTCCGCACGGCACTGAAAACTGGTACACTATAAAACCTGATAAGGCGTGTACTCGGCAACTCAACAAAAAATTGAAAGAAATTTCCAAGAGAAGAAATAAATTACATTTTACAACACCTATTTTTATACAGTAAATTCAATTGCTTTTGCCGCTACTGTTATTAATTATTAATAGAATTCATTTGTGGTTTTAGTTAGTAAAAAAATGGTTTGATATACAGGGTGTTAAAAAAAGAGTGTAAAATATTTAAGGAGGTAATAGTATGAACCAAAATAAGCAGAAAAGTATCAATAAACATGGGGCGGCAAAGTAACGGTTGCGGAGATGGAATGTTTTATGTTTTTTAGCCCCTTTTTTTATTTTGCGAAAACGTTGTGTATTTTCTTATAATAGTTGGTTGATGTTTGGTGAAATAAACAGTACGTATTTGACAGTTGCTCTCAGTGCACAAGTTTTCTTTCGCTATGGCTGGTTACTCCAACGCAGAATTAACAGACATGCATTTCATGTATGGTCGTGCTAATGGGAACGCCACCGAAGCGCGACGCCTTTATCTTGACGCTTATCCAAATCACCAGATTCCTTCACAATGCATATTTGGAAGAATTCACCAAAGATTGCGTGATACCGGTTTCTTGAGCAAACAGTGCCACTTATCCGGAAGACCAAGGTCGGTATCCCCTCCTAGAGCAGAAGAAGAAATTTTAGCACTGGTAGAGCAGAATCCAGGTACGAGTGTGCGGATAATATCAACCGAGGTAGGAATTAGTGGTCCTCTTGTTTGGAGACTTACACAGCAATTGCTTTATCCATACCCTGTGCAACGAATACAGGCCTTAAATCCAATAAATGATCATCAAGCACGTTTGGTTTTTTGCCGCTGGTTTCTACGTCATGATGCTGAAGACCCTCGTTTCCTTGCAAACATTCTTTTAACTGGTGAGGACGGGTTCACAAGAAATGGAGTGTTTAATTTTCACAATACGCATATTTGGGCCGACGAAAATCCTCATGCTCTAATAGAATCTGGACATCAGGCACGTTTTTCATTCAACATTTGGATGAGTATTGTAGGTGACAGGTTTCTAGGTCCTGTTGTTTTACCAAACCGATTAACAGGCGTTGCTTACCTCAACTTTCTGCAGAACACACTGTATGAGTTTTTGGAAGACATTCTTTGAATCAGAGGCAACAAATGTGGTTCCAGCATAATGATGCTATAGCTCATTTTTCCATGGTCGTTAGATGGCATTTACATCAAACTTTTCCACATAGATGGGTAGGAACGGCCGGACCTGTTTTATGGCCTCCAAGATCGCCTGGTCTGAACCCTCTAGATTTCTTTTTTTGGGGATATTTGAAGATATTAGAGTATGGTACTCCTGTAAATAGCATGGAAGAGCTGCAGCGACAGATTAATCAAAAGTGTTAAGAAGTCCAAACCAAGGAGGGTGTTTTCGAAAGAGTTCGAATATCGTTGCGACGAAGATGTCGTGCCTGCTTGGAAATGGACGTATGGTACTTTGAACATCTTCTGTAACTTTGTTTTTTGTTTGTTAAAAGCTTCCTGTGTCGGTTTATTCCTAATAAAACAAAATGTTTGAAAAACGAATAGTGGTCCATATCTCCGCAACCGTTACATTGCGGACCCATGTTTATTAATCCTTTTCTGCTCATTTTGATTCATACTATTACCTCCTGAAATATTTTACACTATTTTTTTAACACCCTGTATCTGATGTTACAATAACATTTTGAACATGTAAGTTATTGGCAGCAGCTATGGTACGTTTGCCTAAATTATCAATAGTGTCCACTTCGGTGCAATATACTTCAAATTTTAAAATGCCCCAATATTTGGTTGCAAATTTTCCGTGTCACGCCAGCGCTTGCACTACACTTGCACTCACTGCACACCGTTCTAAAAGTAGTTGCATGTCTACCGGGTCGTTCTGTTAAAGCATATTACCATAAATTAAAACAATATCCATCAACTACGAGTTGCTCTAGACATAAGCCATTTTTGATATTTGAAAAACTAATGTAAATACCTGCATCACAAAAAAGTTAAGAGGATAAGCAATCGGGTATTTGAAATCACCTGACTACAGTAGCCCAGCGATGTAAAGGTTGAAACTACTCAATATTTTTTTCCTCGGAAACTATAAGGATTTTACAAAACAATTTTTTACGATATTGACTCCGTTTTCCATGACACATCTATTCTCTAATTTTTTTTAGGTAAGTTCTGAATCACCCTTACATATGAACATGATAAAAGCATTGTGTATGCGCATACAAAAAGTGTGAGCAAAAGCGTGAGGATTTGTCAAATTTTCAAGTACCTACCTCATACAAATTCTGACAGTTGTGCCCAATTTAAACATAGCAGAAGTGTTCATATCAAACTCAACTCCTTTTAATGATCCCATAATTTAATCTTATCCCAGTTATTACGATCCTAAAGTAATAATTCATCGAAGTTTAATGCACTTCCACAGCTATATCAAAATTTGTCACATCACTTTGGCCGACCTTTATCGCACCGAGTGGAAAAACTATCGAAAAAACAAAAGAAAAACCATCTCTCTTATAGGGTACTTTTATCAAAGTGTAAGAAAATCGCTGCTCCATTATTAAGTGTCCATGTTTTCAGACTAGATGAAAAGGCGAGACACTGATTACCCAGGCTTACTAAATGCGAAAACTTGATAACAAGTGATTAATAGTCTTTGTTCCTTTAACAATATCTTTGAGCTAAATTAGCGTTAGTAATTAATTAACGACGCACAACACGAAAAATACAAGTAAAAAATACTCCCACATAATAGTCTAATTCTGGACGATTAAGCATATTCAGGGATTATATAGGAAAGAAAGGAGCTTTGATGAGGGTAGAGTCTCTACGTAGCGGAGTTAATGTCATCAAGTGGCCTTTTTATAGCTCTGGTGCTGACATCTTGTTCGCTATGTGATACTTAACCCGGGTGAATGTCAAACAATAACTGACAAATTAGAGTCCTATAATTTGGGGATGCGTAGAGGTAATTAAATAATATTTAAGTAAAATTTCAGTGTTATGTCAATATATTACATTATTTTGGGGAAAGTATGTTTGATTTCATATTAAGTTTTTATATTTAGGATGTATATAATTTATAGAAAATTGAATTCAAAAATATCATGATTGTTACAATAAAGCAGTGGCGTAGGGCATAGGTACTCTTTTATTTAGAAAATAAGTCACCAATGCCATATATGTGCGCCTCTGGAGCATCTAAATACTTTAGATATTGAATATCGTTTACATAAAACTATGTGACCAATTTCAAATTACTCAATAATTCAATATAATTTTATAAGTTTAAGTAAATTTTTAAGGAGGCATCCTAAACAAAAACTTATTAAAAACTATATGGAAGATCCCCCTTAAAATTTGCCAGTGCATGAATGAACCGACTATAATACCGTTTTTATGTGAAAATTCAAAACAATAACTATCGAAAAGCGGTTCACAGAAAACATATTGTAAATGGCTAGTATTGAACTTCCTATATGACTTGTTATGACATATTTATATAAGTTGATTCACAACTTATAAAAAAAAATTGGGAATAGACGCGTCATGAAAAATGGACTGAATAGTGTAAAAAACTTTTATAATATCCTTATAGTTTCCGAGGGTTGTACTCTTTTCTCTCATAACTCAAAAACGATGCGTTGCAGGGAAAAGTTATTTACATGAAAATGAGAGTTTATAGCATTTTCCATAAGATTGATTGATTGGTGCTAGAATGCACCGAGATCTGCTATCAAATGTTGGTTATTAAAAAAAAAAGTTTTCTCCCTAATTTCCTCCGCCATGAAAACATTGTAATAGATCTTCTCCTGCTTTTCCAACAGATTTGCATCAGTAAAAAAGTGACGTCGATTTGAAGGACTATTTGCAGTAAGAATTGGCTCCATTTCCCTTGGCCTTATGAAGATAGTATGAAGAAAACAAAAAAATCCGTACTTTGCAAGTTGTTTAAACCAACCAGCGAAAGGTGATTGATGGAGACTTCCTTTTACATAACGCCATCTGGCAAAGAAGATTCTCAGTTTTCACAACTAACATGTGCACTGATTTAGATAAATATAGCAGCTCTTCCAACTGCATTAAGTCGGTAGAACAGGAAAGACGCTATCGGATGAAAAAGTGTGTCGACAACATCTGGAAACGGAAATTTCAGTGACTCAAGAATGCTTTCGCTCCAACCACCAAAATATATACACCGCTATTGACTAGTATGTAAGTGAAACTACCAATGTAGCTGTTATAGGAGAAGACTTCGATCTCACTGTGCTACTTACAGCAAAAACATCATCCGACTATAACATCCTGTTCATAAAACCTGACAGATGAAAAGTACAAGCCAACATTCACTCCACCCATCAGTAACATTTGGGACTCAAGGATATTTTATTCCTATACGCATTCACTTGCTGCGATTTCTACTAGCGCAAAATGCTACACGTACATTTTTCATAAATTCGTACCTAGCTGCTTTGTTGTATGTTGTTTGTACAGCGTCATCTAGTATATAAGGTATTCCAGAAGTAAAGGGACATACAAGGGCATGTTTTAAAAGTCAAAACAAGAAAATAAGTTCATAACATTATGAGTCCTTTCCGAAATAGACTGAAAATATCTTGAAAGCGATTTATGATTTAATACATTCTGATTTTGACGACCTTGACCTTTGGTAAATGGTGAGGAAGCAGAAGAGATGTTTCTTCGATTCGAACAAATATTTATAATATCATCATTGGCATCATTGGCATTGGGGACATATGTATTATTTTTAACGAGAAAACCACTGTTTTTTACAATACATATACATTTGTTAATAAACAATAAGTTTTGAACACAAAAGAACTTTAGGGTTTTTTTAGTAGGACAGGTCGTTTTGGTAATAATTAAAACTATGCTACTATATCTTATTCCTACTTTCCATAGAAATATTTACTTTTATAAAATAACTACCACATGAAGTTTGCGCATCACTGGCCTTTCGTATTACCATATCGTCAGATCGAATATCTGATGATAAAGATCCTCATTGATCATTTCCATATCAAATCTAAAAAGACATCATTTACGATTTTTCCAAATACATCTGAAAATAACTTTTTAGAAAACACTTTGTATCAGAAATAAAGCGACTTGAAATTTTTAAATGTCGTAAATAGGATTGCCTTAGATATTTAAGAATTATATAAAAAGTTTACGAAATGGTTAAAATGTTTCTTGAACAAAATATATGACGATGAACTTAGATATATCTAAATTTACGATTTATTCATCAAAAATTAAATACAAAAATTACAGATATTTTTTTAAAGATATTTTCAAAAAAATAAAAGATACTAAATGGTTTTTATATTCTTATGGTCACAAAAAGCTAAGATGAAAAATTGAACTTGATTTTGTTTTAATATAACAGTGTACATTTTAAAGTAATTTTTGAAAAATTGTGATATTCAATTTACAGGCGCCATATTTTCGAAAATGGTAAAGATATGTATAAGTTATGTTACATAAAAATACTCTATTTCATGGACAAAGAATAAATATATAAAAAAGGTGGGGCAGATTTTTATTAATAAATAAAATATTGATGCAAACTCATTTATCTTTTTTTACTGTATTAGAAAGGTATTTTAAGCTAATATAAATCAAATCTCCTACAATTCCTATCAATGAAGTCATATGTATGTTCTATGATACCAAACATCTAGGTATGCTAATGAACAATTCCACAGACAAAGCCCTATTCAATAATTATGTAAAGAAATCTAAATCTAAAAATCTAAATCTATCTATATTTTACTAATCTTGTTTTAATGAAAACGCTCTATAAATATCTAACTTCACTTTTGGCAGTTGGAACACGACAATAATTCAACCACAATAGATGAGATCTGACCTATTTCTGCATTTTTAGGACTGCTTCATCATTTATCTATTTGACATAAGATTTATGTACATCAATTTGACGCAATTAGGTGAATGATGATGAAGCATACGAGGTGTGACAATTGAGTTCCGTTCCGTTTAGTTATAATTCGGAAACTGGCAAAACTGCATCGTTAGTCAACGTTTTTCTAGAGAGGGGGACCTTCCCTTTAGTTACAGTCCAAGGCTGAAGTCGATAGCACGTTTGGTTTGTGTTTTATGTGTATTTTTTGGAAGTAACTTTTTTAGTGGCGTCGTGAAAATGAGTGACTGAAATTACAAGCAGCATGTTGTGATTCAATACTTAGTGAAATCTGGCGAAAAACCCTCGGAAATCCTTCGAAAATTGCATATGGTGTATGGAGATGAGTGCATGTCGAAAACACGCGTGTTTGAATGGGCAAAACGGTTCAAGGAGGGACGTGAATCGGTAGAAGACGATCCATGTGAAGGAGCTCCCGTCACCTCTCGTACTGACGCGATGTTGACCGTTTGCGTGCACTGATCACGTCTGACCGGCGCCTAAGCATTCGTGCGTTGTCTGACGAGTTAAACGTCAACAAAGCAACCGTTCGCAAGATACCACACGAAAATTTGAATATGCGAAAGATTTGCGCAAAGATGACGCCAAAAGTTCTCACCCGTGAATAGAAAGACATGCGAAAATCGATCTGCGAGGATATACTGTTCCGCATTCGGAGTGACGGTAGCGACTGGATGAGTCGGGTAGTCACTGGAGATGAGACCTGGATATTTGAGTATGACCCCGAGACCCGTAAACAAAATCAGCAGTGGGTGGAAAAGGGCGGAGAGCGGCCAACGAAAGCGAGGATGTCCAAGTCACGACTGAAGGCAATGTTGATCGTTTTTTTCGATATCCACGGTGTCATTCATCGTGAATATGTTCCTGCCGACCAGACAGTGACTGGACTGGACGGTTAACTGCGGAGGAATCCCAAGGGTGCTTCCAATCGTGGGAGCAACGTTGGAATCGTTGTGTAGAGTCTATAATAAAATTTTGGCGAAATTTAATTTGCTTGTTTGTTCATTGACAATTTCCCGGAACTTAATTGCCACACCTCGTTCATATTATTAGGGAAACTAGAATATGTTTTTAAACTGACGTTAGTTTCTTTCCACTAAGAAACAAGTGGATTTAAAATAATGAGCCACGTGTTCATTTTTTACAGATATGTTTCAAATAAGATCCATTAAAGATATTTTCTTAGTTTCAATATTATTGCTTATTTAACAACTTAGAACTATTTAATTATTGAATATTATGTAAAAGATTTTAGTTCAGTACATCTTCTGAGTTCGCATATAAATTCTACAAAATTTAACCATATTTCTAACCGTTATATTTTAAGATAAATAAGAATAAAAGTTTTTGGTAAATCACAGTTAAAGTTCTATAGTATCCTCTTTTTAAACAGAGGCATCGTATTCTCTGAAATGTACCAAGTTGCTGACTGAAATTGTGCCCAACGCAGTGTAAAGTTACTAAAAATATACATTCTTAGTTTTCAAGTAGTTTATTTCAGCAGTCAGTAACGCTTGCCGTTTATTGAGTGTCCCTTTAAGCATCTTCATAAAAGGGGACCTATTGTGCTACGATACAGCTAGAAATCTCGAAGAAAAGTTCCTCGTGGCCATTGTACATACACTTCATAACCGCATTTATTAGAAACTTTACAATCCAGCTGTAAATCTGCGAGAAATTATCTCAGGGAGATAAAGTTTACAGCATAGAACTCTACAGTGGCGTAATTTAAACTTTCTTTAAACAGTAAATCTTTATCTAATTTTTTTAATAATTAAGAGAAATGGGATGAAGAACAACCAAGATAAAATGAAGACTCGAAAAATGAAAAATAACCAAGAGAAGTTAAGAACAGAAATGAAGTTCATTTAGCAAGAAAATACTAAGAAGTTAGAAAAAATAATTTAAGATAAACTCGTAGTATGGTATACCCAACCATACTATGAATATGAAGTATTTTAGAAAGTAAATGGGTCTTCCTGTGATTTGATTGGCCCACAATTCATTAATCCATTCGTAAAATACCTTCCAGTATGATTTTTGGTACAGCTGATGACTACCCAGTTATGTCCACCAAAAACGATACCAGAACAATGAGAAGCTTTGGTTGATTAATAATTTAAAAATTAACCAAGAGTAAATCTCACAAATAGCCACCAAGATGAAGTCTACATAGATCGACTGACAAAAGAAGAGTATCGCGGAGAAATACTCTAAAATAAAAATAATGAAAAACATAATTTTAATTGACGGTAACGTTGTAAAAATATTAACACAACAACAATCACAATAAATATTCAAACTGAGCACAATTTCATTACTGGGCACCGTAAAGAATTAATAAATTTAAATTTTCAAATTTAACTACGTTATTCAAATGATCCTCATAAATTCTGATTTTTAAATAGGTATCCTTACTTACTTACTCAAGTAGCGTTAAGTCCGATCACTGGGCTGGCTATTTTATTACACCTCAAATACAAACTCTCACTGCGCAGTGCAAGGAAACACCTAATTACTAAGGTACTATATTTCTCCAATATAAATTTCGTTTATAAATTTCTCCATCGTTTGTCCAGCAGCAAATAGCATTTAATTTGAAACATTTATCATATTTACTGTTGTTATAACGTTACCTGCTATTAAAACATTTGTTGGACACGTACGGGATAAATACAAGAATTATTTCGGTAAATGCGTCTAAATTGTACAAATAACACATAAAAAGAAGAAAATATATGAAAGCTCCTGATTTCTCTCTGATAAAAATCAAATTAAGAAAATTAAACTCACTTGATATCAAAAGCAATCTGACATTGAGTTCAAGTAAATTGAAACATTATAAGGGAGGTACTTATATAGGTATAAAAATTAAAATATTTTGAGACCCCCTACATGCACCGGTTCTTATGCGGAACACCCTGCATAGTAAGGACGTGCCATCTAATACGAATTTCGCGGATATTTCCACAGAAACAAAATAAATTTCCTGAAAACTGTCGATATGAATAAATTGGCGCTATACCCATTTTCATTCCTGAAAAATGAAGTCACCTACGCACGGACCGGTATCGCAAAAGATTTATGTCTGTAGATTCGTTTACCCGTTCCGTATAATGTAAATACATTGTTCAAAATCAGGCTTTATTAAAGTCAATAAGTGGTGCCATTTTACATCGTAGTGCACTCTGAAACATCCTCTATTTATGTGGATAAGCGTTTTCCTCGACAGGAATGTACGTTATATTACGTATTACTGAGTGCAGTACGTGATGTTCTGTGTGTGAAAATCTAATTGCTTTAAAACGTGACTACACACTTGAAAATTTCTAAGCAGTGAACTAGAATGTGTACACTGCGAACGACGGAAATGTTTTAATGAAAATTCTCAACACAACGCAATTTATTAATTCTAAGAATAATATACTCAGACGAAGACAAACCAAAAGTTTATTAAGTTAAACCAAAACCAAATGGAAATTAATTGTGAAGAAACAGAGCTGGAATTAATGCTAATAAATATAAATTAAACTATTCCTCATTAAATCTATTGGAAAAAATAATGAAAATAAAAACAGCGGAAACATCGCAAATTTGTTAAAAATTGTATGAAATGTCAGTCAGTACGTTTGCGCTACTATCGGAGTAAAAAGTCCAGACCCCTGGGTTTGAAAGCCGATATTGCCAAAACGTTGGAAATTTGGGCCATAGCTAGCCTCAATATTATTGTTATGCACAATCAAATCGGAATTTGTTTTTGAATATTCGTTTTTTAGTTGTACCAAAAAACACGATTTTCGGGCGGCGAAACGCAATCCTGTCACTTTAACTCGTCATAACTTTTGTATTTATAAGCTTTAAAATATGCAATTTTAACTGGTAGTACATTAAACTGTGCTGTTTCGAACTGTGTAAGTCTCTCTTCTTAAAATTCCTTTTTTTTATCTTGCGTAAAACAGAAGTTGATGGTATTTTCGTAAATATAGCATCTTTTTTTAAAATACAAAAACTGTCATAGAACATAGAAAAACCTTAAGCAAGAAATTTAATTTTGTAAATTAATACACCTGTAAACAGTGTATGGGTAAATATCGTTCTCAATTATTTCTTACGCGTTCCGTTCAAGCCGGGTAAAGTGCGCCGTAGCGGGGTTCGAGCTGTGACCAGTGTCGGGAGCTTTTTTATTCCAGCTTTGTTAAGATCTTAGAAAACATTTATTTGATACATACTTCTATATAGCATGAATATTGTAATTGTTATTTTCTTAGCTTTCTTGACAATAATAATAATAATATTCTTGTGGAACTCTGATTATTTGTGATTTTATTAACTATAACATATACAGTTTCATTTTATTATTTATTTAAAGTTGATCATAATAAAAGATTCTTTCGCATTAGCTTGAATATAAATGGTGTATTTTACATGCATATGTCTAAGTCGTCGTCATCATCATCAGGTATTTCCTCGCCACCATCATTACTGTTATCGTCGTCTTCGGCGTTCAAATTTATCACTACTACTACCTACTGCTCTACAGCAGTATCCACTAAATGTTCTTTTTGCCTGTATTTCTGTTCCACTTTTTTGGCATGTTCAACCCAGTTGGGCCAAACAGAATTTGGTATATTTTCCATGGCCGATTGGCAGAGGTTCAAAACATATTTTATTTTAAATGTAGAATTTCGTCATTTTTAACATAAACTCATATTAGTTTAATAGGGTTTAATTCACAATGAGCCACGGGAAGCCATAACATTTTCACCATGTTTTGTGGCAAATCCTTTGTAATCCACTGAAAAATAACAATAACAATTTATATTTTACAGATAAATATATATGTATGTAATAAGTAAATATTTTCTGACATCTTATCAAAGCTGAACTAATAAAGTGCCCGACACTGGTCACGGCGCGATAGACGGCCGAGTGCAACTCCGCAACGCCCCACTTTACCCCGCTTGAACAGAACGCGTAAGAAATAATTGAGAACTATATTTACTCATACACTGTTTACAAGTGCATTAATTCACAAAACTATTATATTTCTTTATTAAGGTTTTTATATGTTCGATTACTGTTTTTGTATTTTGAAAAAAGAGGCTGTATTTACGAAGATACCATCAACTTCTGTATTACACAAGATAAAAAAAAAAGGAATTCTAAGAAGAGAGACTTACACAGTTCGAAACAGCACAGTTTAGTGTACTACCAGTTAAAATTGCACATTTTAAAACTTATAAATAAAAAAGTTATGACGAGTTAAAGTGACAGGATTCCGTTTCGCCGCCCGAAAATCGTGTTTTTTGGTACATTATTTCTAATAACTAAAAAACGAATATTCAAAAACAAATTCCGATTTGATTGTGCATAACAATAATATTGAGGCTACCTATGGCCCAAATTTCATTTTTTTTCGCTCCTACGTTTTGGCAATATCGGCTTTCAAACTCAGGGGTCTGGACTTTTTACTCCGATAGTAGTCTTAAATAAGTCTTAAAGCCGCTTTATAGTCTGTAAATTGCAAATCTTGCAACAACAGCATATTGCAAAAGCCGTCATATCTGAAAGACTCTTGCACTTTCAAAATAATAATATTGCGTTTATTGTCCAACATAATAAGCATTACCAGTACAAAACATATTATAACAAAGTATTGAATTAACAGTACATAATTTTTATTACTAATAATATTTTATCTTTACTAAATTAAATCGGAGCTACAGCATAGTACAGATGAGGCCAGTTAAACGTTTCTAAAAAATTGGGAAACAACTCATAATAATTGTTTGAGAGTTATCGAAATTTAGGTCACATAAGGGAGGACCTTGACAAAATTAGTTGACATGGAGTATACAGGGGATATTGTAAGGACATTTGTTCCATGACAATAAAATATGCAATCACGAGATTCTGGTCTAGATACACGTAATTTTTAAAAATCTCTGGTGAGTCAATGTGGTATAAAATATTTTAAATAAAAATGATAAACTTGTAAGAACTCCCCTCAACTGTCACGATTTGATATCAAATCTCTGTAACAGGAGGCTATGATCAAATCCTCTAGCGGGATAAATATTATCAACACAATATGCCGAAAAAGTGACGTTGAACACCTTCAAATAGATTAATATTAACTTGAACACGGGTACCATATTAGGCTAGCATATTCTAACCTGGAAAGGACTAATGAAAAATAAAAACATTTCAGAGCACTAACTGTTAGATCACGGACAATAAAGCCCAAAGCTTTAAAAGCGGTACTGGATATTCTGTTAATATGTTCGAAAAATGAGAGTTTAATATCAAATATTATCTCTAAGTCTTTAATATTACTGCTGCGTGTCAATTGCTTTGAATCTAGATCATAATCAAATGAAATTATATGTTTGTAACGATTTATTTTAATCATTACAACAACAATCGTATTATTATGGATTAGCTATCGAAAATATCACCTTTCATATATTCAAAATTAGCGTATATATTGCTGCCTATGTGTGGAACACATTTTAAGCGATAAATATTGTAGACTGCGCGGTACCGAATCTATTTGAATAGTTTCTTTTAATTGGCCTAATTGGTAGGCGAAAAGAAATAGAAAATATCTTTTATCGGACACCTCCGCGAGCCGTGTGAACAGCGCGGCGAAGAGATTTTTAACACGAGGGAGCCATTGACGAACTGTTTGCGAGTACAGATAATGTTTTAGTATGTATCCATTTGTTGGGATTTTCTCGCTAATTTGTGTAGTAATACAATTGTCCAGTTGGTTGTGATTCTTCAGAATTTTGAAATATTTCTGGAAATTGTTCTCCGTGGGAGGATTTTCTTACCAGTCGGCTTTCCACCATTTTTATTGGCTATATCACATCAGCCTACTTGGTTTCATATAGTTTATCAGAAGTAAAACCCTCCAAGAGAGGTAAGGTTTCATAATACTTTTTTTTGCTTGTGCAAGTCCGCGATGGGAATGATATTGTTTTAGGGTTTTAGTTGGGAGTATTACTACCCGTTGGTGTCCACACATTGATGGTACTTGAGGTTTGGTTTGCTGCAGTATTACATATTTATGATATACAGTGCTATTCAGAAAATTTCGTCCAGATTGTGCTCTCAGAACTACATGAGTTATTCCAAAATTTTTACAAACGTAGAAGAAACCATTGGCGTACCTAAGGAAATTCAGCTAAGCTGCATGATTTTTTTTCCTTTATTTTAAGATTAATTCGTACTTCACACATAAATTCAATATACGCTTTAAAATCTTCTAACAATATAATATATGTGCAACTCAATTGAGATAATTAAAATAGAGCGCGTATACAAAGTTTTACAACTTTGTTAGCTATTAATACTTTTCCTATAAACCTTTTTTTTAGTATGGTATCAAATCAAACTAATTAATTAACAAATGCAATCGTAAATTTATTTTCGTTTTTTATTCTATATATTTCTTATATTTTACTTCATTAAATTAATATCGTAACATAAATAAAAGTAGTGGTTATTATAATTTATTATCGTTATTATTATTTTTAAGAACGTTATTTATGACTTATGTGAATTCTTGTAAACCCTATGTGTACACGTACGGTGGGAAGTCATAATACTTTTTTTTTATTAATATAAGTGCATATCTACTTATAATAATACGATACGCTGGAACTTTGTAGTATACAATTTAACTTTAATATACCGATAGCTACTTTGTCACATATAGTTTTTTTTCCCTTTTGTGCTACTAATCTTTAACAACTTATATATTTGGAATTTTGGGAAAAAAAATAAACAAGTACATTTATTAATATTTGCTGAAGTGGACTTCTAAATATATCGAGGCTTTCTAGTTTTATGCAGCGGTAAAGAAAACTAGTGGCGCCCCATTTCCTTTTTTTTATGTTTGGTTGGAATTAATTCACCCACCCCACTCACTGACTGAGTACCGTGCATTCAGCAGTTTTGTTGCGACGCTAAACCGCAGTTCACTTCTAAGATTTTGTCCTGATTTTGAAATACGTAAATATATATATTTTATTTTATTTTTTTTATTAAACTTTATAGTTAAATAAAACTTGTTACAATTTCAAATTAAGAGAGAGAGAGAGAAAAACGCGTCGCATGCTTTTTAAAATGAAAGAGCAAACTTTTTAGTGTGTTTATAAATCTTTCAGTTACTATTTGTATTTTGTAACTTATGTTGATGTTATTATTCAAGAGAAATATTTGTACCAATATTTTTTACATAATTTATTGAACGATACACAAAAACCGTGAAAACAGTTTCTAGAATTTGTGTTACTTCAGCAAATAATTTCTGTTTATTTATATATAATATAGTTTTATCAAATTACGAAATTTTTAAAAACTTTCGTCAAATTACGAGATGTAGTATTTATACAGTATGCGCCAAAAGTATGAAATAAATTCAATAAAAAAGAAACAATTATTTTTTGGGAAAAATCCTCGAACAGGTCGATTTTTAATTTAAAAATACATATTTTAGCGTAAAATGCGATTTTCAAATGTCATTTGTTTGCGAGTAATGACGTCATCGATTTTTTTTTAAATGGCAACACCATATTTTTTTCCTTGATTCTGAAAGATCGTTTAATTCTCTGTCAGGCAGTACTAAAATTTTGCCCTCTTACATAGGAAAGTTTTCGAGTAAATGACGATTGAATGTTAGAAAACGTAAATTTTATCCATAAAAAAGTAACAATTCTGAGATATGTAAAATAAAATACAATTGATTAAATTTTATACTTAAATTAAATGTTCGAATTGCCATCCACCAACTTCTTGACAATGCGCAAGTCTGTGAAGAAATTCTTCTTGCACATTACGAATGATTTCTGGGGTAACTCTGCGTATTTCGTCCCGAATGCGATTTTGAAGTTCTTCTAAATTACGTGGTTTATTAATGTATACTTTTGACTTCAAGTATCCCCATAAAAAATAGTCAAGAGGTGTAAGATCTGGCGATCTTGCAGGCCATTCTATCGGTCCGCGTCTGCCGATCCACCTCCCAGGAAAACAGTTGTCCAAAAAATCTCGTACAGGGCGCGCATAGTGCGGAGGTGCACCGTCTTGCTGAAACCATATGGTATCGTCGGGAATGTCAGGGTCATTATCGTTAGGAAAAATTACTGCAAGGGCTGGAACAAGGTCATTTTCTAGAAACTCTAAATATCTTTGTCCTGTACGGGTTCTTTCAAAGAAGAAAGGCCCTATTCTGTCGTCAACTATTCCAAATCGATGACGTCATTACTCGAAAACAAATGACAGTTGAAAATCGCATTTTACGCTAAAATATGTATTTTTTAAATTAAAAATCGACCTGTTCGAGGATTTTTGCCAAAAAATAATTGTTTCGTTTTTATTGAATTTATTTCATACTTTTGGCGCATACTGTATTTAATGGTCATTGGCTATGACTACTCAACGCTAGGCCTAGATACGCCTACAATAAAAGAGCAAACCACTATTATTATGTAGCTAGGTACCATCATCAGCGATTGCAAATTTGCAACTTCAAAAAACAATTACTCTGCGGGTTAATGCCTCTACCACCATTGAATTACATCTGAAAAACCTATAGCAAACAGCCACGATTAGTCGTCAGCGGTGTCACCAGACATATACTTATCAGATCTCATTAGCATGACATTGCTGAGGAGACCATTGACAAATAATAACGCCGGCTATTTACTCTCTGTCAAAACTAACAAAAAGACATAATAATAATATCTCTAGCCCTCATTCTAATCACGTGAATTAGCCCCGGTAGACTTGTGCTGGGGAGGGGGCGACATATTATTATTATTAAACAGGCCGCATTTGCGTCCAGGCACGATTTTGGTAGGTCCTAACCACCATTAAGTGCAGGAATGCGGGAAACCTGGAGAACTTCATCAATTAGGGGGATGGTCGAACGGCAACCGTTCCGTCTGGGTCCTAAACAGTTGGTAAAGTTGATAAGAAGTTTCGGGTAATATGGAATATGAGGGTTGTGCATACAATTTACTGTCTAAAGTGTATTCCAGAACAGCAGTTCAATAATAAATCAGGTAAGTGATGCACAAAAATATAAGAAATCATGGGGTATTTTCAAGTTTAATAAAATTTCTGATTTTTGAATTTGTGAACAAAAATATTACAGGTGGCGTAGTCGGCTAATATATTCCATATTGCCCTTATGTATTCCATATCATCAGAAAAGTAAAATTGAAAACAAACAAGTATGACGTTTAACATTATTAGAAACGTGTTAACACAAATCAAAAATGGTTCGTTACTCAAGTGAAAACAAATACAATTTAATAAAATGTTTTAATTTCAGAAATTAAAATGCAGATTTAACAGGATATCTTTATTTTTAATTGCTATTATTGCTGATATTTGAATGTAGTTAATTTATGTTAACACTTTTCTAATAACGTTAAATGTCAAACTTGTTTGTTTTCAACGCCTTCTCAGTCAGAAAGTTTGAAAATTGTTGTTATTTCGAAAATTTTACTTGTCAGGGGAGTCAATAAAATTCAAATACAGTCCACTCAGCAAGGTATTGTTGGGTCTCCAGTTCGCCTACTCATTCAAGGCGGTTGGTGTACAACAGTTGTGCAATCACACAATTTGATATTATTTTTAAAGCAAAATCAATTGGTTTTAAAAAATCGATTAAGAAAAAAAATATTATGAACCATTATTGAAGGCATAATTGAAATTATAAGTATAAAGAAATTGATGTCTAGTTCTTTAAAAAGATATATGGATGCAGCAAATTTCACAACATATTAACCAATCTCGTCTTTGACAACGTTTTGTGTGCTCTTTATATCACATTTATGTTATCAAAAGAATAAAATAGACCGTAAAGTGGGCGCACAGTTGATCCGAAGCCGTAATAATAAAAGACAATTCAGTTGACAATGCTGAGGGTACAAAATTACGTTAAATTCTATCCAATCGATCAAACCGAAACATTTTCCCCTTGGCGGTTATCTGAGGTTGGAACGAAAATAGCTTTCATTTTATCTATAAAAAAAGTTATACGTTTTTTTAAACAAATATCTGTCCTCTTTTTCTGCTGAAGCAGATATAAACGGCAAATTTAAATCTCTCGGCAGTGGTCCTCAACAGCTTTGATTGTATATTCATTATATGAAATACGTAGTATTAAAAGTTTGAAATAGAGCAAAAAAAAAATGCAATTATTCGGAATAACTGTAAAATGTTTAAAAATTTACTGATTTTGGAACAACTAGCCCTAAATTGTAGGGAAATTTGCTTTGTAATTCTGGTGTTAGATTTGTCACTATGGGTAGTCAACTCGTATTGGGAAATTGGCAACAATACTCAGGTTTTTTTTTTAAATCAATAACCCCTACCAAAATTAGTGCTGTAGGCACTTTAAGCATTTATAGCTTTTTCTTTAATTTTTTTTTAACATTTTCCAACATGTTTTCATACATTTGAGACTCTTTAAGACGAATACTTTTAAACTTTTAAAAAGGAAGTAATACAGAAAAATTTCTCTAATAAAAGTTTATTAGAAAAAAGAACAGGAAAATCGCTATCGGTATCTCTAGGCACGTCCTTATATTGATTTTAGATCATATTCTTCGTATTACGACTGGTACGGACGGAACCGTTCCTCGGATAATGGTGGTCTTAGCCGCCTCTGTAACTGGTCGCATCCCATGCTTCCAAACGTTTCGCCGCTCTTTACCATTGACATCTTCAGTGGCGATTTTCCAACAGCTTCCCCGCGACTGAGTTTGTGCGGGTTTGTCCTCACAGGAGCCTAGCCCGAGAACAACAACGTCAGGACAAAGAATCCCGGCGAATACTAGGGATGTACACTTTACTTCTGTTTCTTTCAGCGACCTGTTACTGAGGTCACGGCATAACAACCGGGAAAATCACATGTATCGAATGATAGTACCGGCCGTGAAAGCCTAAAAACTACTACAGTTGTTTAGTTAGTATTTATATATGTATTTATCTTATGGCTTTTCTAGTCTTGTGAGGTTTTTCTCTCGTATTAGGTTTATAGGCCTAAAAAACTTCCCTGAGTATAGACCTATTTTTAAGATCATTTACTGCTGCATTTAAACAGGAGAAAGTCTAGTTATCGCACAAAAATGATAATTTTCTGTCTTTAGCTTTAACATATATTTTTTTATTTTATTCATTTAACATCCAGCAGGCTGACAGCCCATTTACAGGAGTGTTAGAGTCATGAGTGAAAAGGGCAGTACAATGAGTGAAAAAAAAATCTTAGCATATCAACAATAGCATAATATACATAGACATACTTATCTCATCATATGAGTACACATAGCCTTATGTAGGGTAAAACCAACACATAAAAAAGCAAAACATGTCAGTAGTTGCTTTCTGTACGTTCCTTGCATACCATTATGCAAGGCATGTATATTATCTGCTTAATGGATGTAAACACTTATTGCAAAGGTCACAAAAAATTCTGTAATTTTCGGCAACTCGCACATCACATTTGCTACAAACATAACTTGTTTTCCTAACAATTATGTTATGAGGATTTTCCATGATATATATGTAGAATGACACGCTATTTCAAATGGTATGGTCAAAATTGGGGGTTGCTCTTTAAAAAAATTGTCGATGACGTCATATCTCGAACAACGATGACGTCACAAATGTGGGTCGTATGTCAAAAAGTGTCTTTTTTAAAAACAAAATCGACGTGCCAGGGGATTTTTTCGAAAACTTCTCAATTTCAAAAATAATGAATTTATTCGTTACTTTTCGAAAACACTGTATTGAATATATACGTTGAAAATACTACATGATTACTCTTGAAACATCAGGATATATTCCTTGGTTTTTCCAACTATTTGTAGATATACGTATATATCCGTGTGAAAATAATTATTTTTAGCTCTTTTATTTTTAGCTTTTAGCTATTTTT
The DNA here is from genome assembly GCA_037114965.1 of Monochamus alternatus. Classification (NCBI taxonomy): domain Eukaryota; kingdom Metazoa; phylum Arthropoda; class Insecta; order Coleoptera; family Cerambycidae; genus Monochamus; species Monochamus alternatus. Next base: position 28,915,595 of record CM073428.1, on the reverse strand, counting down.
AGTTACAGTAAATTTGTATTTAACGTAACTGCAACCAAAGTTTACTGAATAAATATAAGTTATACCACTCTGTGTCGGCACCTTGATGTTTTGAGATCAAAGCCGTACCGCCGCACGTAAATAGTGTCGTAAAAATGGCTAATTACGAGGGACTTAAAAAAGTAGTTTCTATGTAATTGATAAATATTTATATAAAAGAGATATTCGAAAAGTGTGATGTAAGGCTGCGTAAATAAAATATTTGTAATGGAATAAATATAAATATTATAAAACGATTATACGTAAATTTATAAAGTTTATAAGTATTTTGTTAGTTAATCTTGGAAGTCGTATACATTGACTTGCAAATTTTAAAATAAAATATAACAACCTCTACTATATAAAAAATAAAGTAAATGAGGAAAATCTGCAATAAAATGTTTATTTAAGTATGTAAAGAAACAATGTACATTTTTTAAAACTAAAATAGGAAGTAATATAGTCTATATTGGTTACAAATGCTGCAATATAGGTTTTCACTTGTTCTTTTAATGCAGTTTTTTTTGGACTCCTACACAAAAGTGTTTGTGACGTTTGGCAGTTTTGGTCTGAAATATAATAAACATGCATTATATTCATGTTTTGTAATTTAATAAACTATGCATTCTTTTCAGTAAAAAAGTTACTGAAATGAAAACCCAATGTATACCTGTAACGTATATTAATTAATTTGGGACAAATTGTTTTAATTTATTTAAAAATGTTACATACTATTTTACTGTACATACCATTTTTATTATATACTGTATAAGTATCACTTAGAATCGTTGTTTGAACTTTAGCATCTTGAAATTTTGGCGCCAACATGGTTTTGGTATTATTGTTTTCAGAAACTCTGCTTGAACCAAAAATGTGCCTACTTACATAATTATTGCACATTACACTTTTTTTTAATAAATACCAGTACAAATAACTTACTTGTTGGTTCTACAAAAACAATATTTTATGTTTCAGTTGAAAATTGTTTGCTTCAAATTGTAATTTTTTCATAACATTGGTCAGGAGTAATATTTGCTTATCTCTGACATCCACAGATAAATCCTAATTGATTATTCCGAATCTGGCATCTGCAACGAGATTTTTACATAATATGTAACAGGACATGTCAAATTTTCCGTAAAAAAATTGAAGTCCACGTAAATATGCGTCAAGAAGGAAAAATACAATTATCTGTAATTTTAAACAAAATGTTCATAAAAATAAAGCTCAAACCAAGAGTAAATTTTAATTTCGTAAACTTTGATAAAAAAATTGTTTACAATTTAAAATACAATCTTTCAAATAAAGATTCTAATTTTTATCGGCGTACCGCGTAAAATGTTATATATTGACCTATTTGGAAAAAGAAAAAAACACGTCTTGAGCGACAATTATTCACAGTACAATATATCACGGGCATTTTAGAAAAAAATAAAATAAACACTAACAGATGTTCAAAGTTTTTTGTCTCACACTATATCGATCGCACACAACACGTTACAGTTCTAGCGTCGGCCACCCTGTAGGTGCCTGGGTATCGAATGGTCCCCGAAACGGGTGAGGAGAGCGGAATTGGTAGACGGGGTGTGTTCGAGAGTGACACAACTTATATAATTATTCTGTAAACTTTGCTACATCTAATGTTAATATCTGTTGTAAACAATTACTGTTTTTACTGTCATACCGTTTCAGTTTCTATGATATTTATGAATTGTATAATATTTAAATTGGCAAACTGCAAGTGCACACGTAACAAAATATAATCTTATACTTACTGCTTAATTTAATATTCTACAAAGTCCTTATTAATGAACCGTATACGTTTGTGTACTACACGTTAACAACACAACTAAAACGTATTAGGTTAGAGGTTAGGTTGATGAAACCTTCTGTAAAATTTCATAATAAATTTAGTAAAAATAAATAGTTCGACTGTAGCACATTGTATTACAAACTTGATTATTCCTTAATATATAATGTAAATTAAAATTGTCCAGTAAATATTATGTAAAAAGAACATAACAAGACATGGAAATTTCCATCCATTTTTATCAGTGTAGACGTATATAGCACGCACTCATACAGTCGTACATGTCCTGAAATACCATTTATAATAGTGTACAAGTGAATAATTCACAACTATATTCGTTACTTCTATTAGTGAATGCAGTGACACGTATTTCTGCTGAAGCTGAAAAGCCAGTAAAAAATTACAATTTATTATGCATGTAATTCAACGAATGAACATGAGAATGTTTAGTCGTTTTTAAGGCTGCAGGAAATAGCGCTAATAACGTGCTTTTCCCTAAAAAACTGAATCTCATTAATCATCTAGAACGCTACCGTCAACAAAGTTAAGCTAACTGCCCTTCACATCTAACACCCACATCACAATAGCGAATATGTGTTTTAAACAAGAACTTATTAATTTTCAGCGCACAGCTACAGGCCTTTGGTAGTACGTGTTGTTGCGGCTATTCGGGCGAAATGAAGTAAGATTGATTCTTTCAGGGGAAAATGTGTTGTGGTTCTCATTGGCTTCGGTCCAGAGCGAGAAATTTCCCGCATCTTGAATAATGATGTGTCCATTTCTCATACAAATCTATACTTGATGAATGTTTTGAATTAAATGAATCTATAACTGCATAGTACAAAGCCATAAAAGGGGCATGTCTACAATTTTTTTTTTTAAATTCAGACTTTCATATCTGAATTCAGACTTGTAATTCTAAATTCAGACTTCAAACTCTGAATTCAGACTTTAATCTTCGAATTTAGACTTTAAAATCTGAATACAGTTTAATCTCTGAATTGAAACTGCTAACGAAATTATTTGACAAGTTGTAGCGCTAGTTGTCTAGATATAGAATTGAGATTTGAAGGACACAATATACAGGGGAAATGAAAATATTGCGATATTTGTCATCAGCTATGAAATTTTAAATGCAACACAATGTATATTTTTACTGTTTTTGATTCTAGACACAATTTTACGTGCGACTGCACTTGTTTGAGAAATAATTTAACTCACTTGATTTTTTAGACCTATTTTCATTTCGAAATCTAGATTGATGTACTAGCATCAATTTCTTGATTAATTGTACCATTGAATTTGTCATGAACTGTATTTAAGTACTGGGTATCAAAATAACGTTGCATCATTGAATTGCACGTGAAACATCTATAGCAAACAGCCACAGTTAGTCGCAAGCGGTGCCACCAGACATATACTGGTTTCGAACTGGTTAGCCCTTATCAGTGTATCACAGGTGAGACTATCAACTAGCAAACTTAGCTGTTCACATTCTCTCATGGTCAATAAAAGAATCATGAGTAGGCAAGACGTAGCACGTGTGTACATCTCGTAGTCATTGGCAACTCAATGCGGGATTTAAGTATAAAAAAGTAGAAAGCAACCCACAACACTAATAGAATCTAATATTAACTCCCAACCTATATCGCTAACGGTGAATGCGATATTTCCAAAAGCGGAATTTTAGGAAATACTACTCTGTGGACTAACGCCCTGATCAGCATTGAATTACATCTAAAAATCTATAGCAAACAGCCACTTTTACACGGAAGCGGCGCCATCAAACATATACCGGTTTCGAGCTTGTTCAGTTCATCTCTCTCATCAGCATGCTACAGGTGAGGCCTTCTGTTATAACGACAGAAGATATAAGCACGCGATACCTAGCCCGTATCTACATCTGATACTGATTACTCAATGCTGGGCCTCAATACAGCCACCAGCAGACAGCGACTTTGGGTACTATTGAAGACCCCGAGCTGTACCACCATCGGCCGTTGCGATTCATAAGTTTAGAGATTAAAGTTTGAATTCAGAGTTTAAAGCCTGAATTTAGAGAATAAACTTTGAATTCAGAATTTAAAAAGAAATGTAGATATGGCCCTTCTACGGATTCACAGCGTAGTATATTTTGATTCAATTTTTGATAACAATAAATTTAATTTACTCTGGGGAAGCAGAAAAAAGTAAAACGTTTGTGTTCGTGGTCAGTTTTAATCACAGCAAACCATAGAATGCCATAACACAGAGCTGTTCAACATGAAGCATGTGGCCTGCTATGCAAAATATATAGAAATATGCTTTAAAAACAAAAATTTACACAAGCGACTCATTCCTACACCAACGATGAGGTAAAATAACACAAACTCGTACATAGGCTATGTGACGACAATGACACTAGATACAACACCGCAATGAAGTTATTAGAATTTTGAAAATATCCCTGGACCGCTTTCGAACACTCAAATGGCCATATACTTATACAGTATGCGCCAAAAGTATGGAATCAATTCAATAAAAACGAAACAATTATTTTTTGGGAAAAATCCTCGAACAGGTCGATTTTTAATTTAAAAAATACATATTTTAGCGAAAAATGCGATTTTCAAATGTCATTTGTTTTCGAGTAATGACGTCATCGATTTTTTTTTAAATGGCAACACCATATTTTTTTCCTTAATTCTGAAAGATCGTTTAATTCTCAACAGACAGTACTAAAATTTTGCCCTCTTACATAGGAATGTTTTCGAGTAAGAAATCTCAAGAAATTTATGAGTATGCTTACCAACGTTTTATAGATTGGAGCAAAGTAAAAAAAAACATTAAGTTGTATTAAGAAGATGTATTGGTGGTGTATTTCTTAAACTTAACAAACAAAAACCCGTCAATGCTTTGGTTACAATATTCAATATTGCGGTTATCATTGTATATAAAGAAGGGGATTGGCATAAGCAAATATTCAAATTTTCGTGACCTTTTCAAGAAACAAAATGGTATGTACCGAAAAAATCGAAAGTATTTACAAAGGAGCAAATTGATTGCTTTTTGAATAGTGCGCCTGATAATTTATATTTGATGATGAAGGTAAACGCTTTAAATAAAAGATCACCATTTTTTTTACTGTTTTAGAAAGGTATTTTAAGCTAATATAAATCAAATCTCCTACAATTCCTATCAATGAAGTCATGTCATGTTCTCTGATACCAAACATCTAGGTATGCTAATGAACAATTCCACAGACAAAGCTCTATTCAACAATTATCTAAAGAAAATAATCTAATTTACTAACCTGCTAATGAAACACTCTATAAATATCTAACTTCACTTTTTGGCAGTGGGAACACGACAAATTCAACCACAATAGATGAGATCTGATCTATTTCTGCATTTTTAGGATTGCTTCTTCAGGTGGTCTCCTTTAAGTTGAATCAAATATCTAACTATAAAAATTATTATAAAAATTAAAATTATTTGAAGTTAAATATCGACAATGACAAAAAGTAACATCCTGTCAATGAATTAAATCTGACAATACCTACTTGAAAAATGTTCACCTTTTATGCAAAAGTTTTTATATATTTTTAGGTATTAATAATATTGTGTGAAACTACTCAGTGGACAAAAGCCCCAACCTGCGTTGAATTACACCCACAATATCTACCCATATATTGATTCAACTTAAAGGAGACCACCTGAAGAAGCAATCCTAAAAATGCAGAAATAGGTCAGATCTCATCTATTGTGGTTGAATTTGTCGTGTTCCCACTGCCAAAAAGTGAAGTTAGATATTTATAGAGTGTTTCATTAGCAGGTTAGTAAATTAGATTATTTTCATTAGATAATTATTGAATAGAGCTTTGTCTGTGGAATTGTTTATTAGCAAAAAATTCCAATACCAAAACCAAGAGACCACGTCCTTTTACTGTGCTGGGAGAATTATTTAAGCTTTTATCGAAAACATGTTGTTTTGCGTCCACCCGGATTGAGTAGAACATTTATTATTTCTCAGATATGTTAGAGGAAAGTGTCATCGTGTGGTCGTTATTCATAAAATCAGTGCCGTCTCCCAAGTGGCAAACATTTTGACGCTGGACAACTAGAAAAAGTACAGTGGACACGCATTACGGCGGTGGTGACCTCACTTGCCTTAAGACACGGAGGATGGAGATAGATCACTGTGGCGAAATGTTACATTGAAGAGTCACTTTTGAATAAAGAAAATATTGAAATATTGCGAAAGGAATACTGAAAGTTGATAGTTGTAATGATAAACTAAGCACCGTTGTCATTTCTGATTTCACAACATCTGAAAGTAGTACGACTATTAATAAAAACGTGTTGAGTTCACGCTGAGATGAATAAATTCATTTTGGTAATGTTCTACAATACTTACATAAATATTGAAAAAGGTAAGGCTTTCAACATTAAATACTGAGTAAACTATAAATTATGTAGGTATCACTTCTACGTACATATTAAAATACGTCATTTTTATGCATGTCAAAATATATACAGTTACCGCCATGTGTCTCTTTGTGTATGCATGCGTATACTCTATCCTTATAAAGTTCGTAATGTTGGTAGTTCTTTATCTGGTTGTTGGCTACAGCTGAAAGTAATATATTACATTCACAAAGCTCCCTTTAGGGGTTAGAATTCGTTGGACACCGATATTCGTTCGTTAAGCGCCGCAAACTCTTTGCAACGTTTCTTCGCTATACATAAGAGATTCCCAATTTCCTTAAAAATGAAGTGAATTCCCACTACGGAACTAGAAAATCAAATTGTAGATGCAAAATTTCTGTCACACCTTGCATTTTTAACAGACCTGACATCTCACCTCAACGAATTTGATGCTACAAGGAAAGCAGTAGAATATTGACAATTTATATCGTCACATAAGAGGGTTTAAAAATAAATTTAAACTTTTCAAGTTTTCACTATAGTATCTTTAGAAATGAAAAAGAGTAATAAAAGCTTATTTTGTATGCAAATTGTAAATAATGTAGTAATGGTGCAATATTTTTATATTATATATTATCGGTATAGATGAGGTGTTAAAAAAACTTTGTGTGACCGGGTGTACTAAATTGTAGCAGGTAGCTAAGATTTAAACCACGACAATCCGTCTTTGCCTATGCCGCTTTAATTTCTCGGTCCATTTCTCTTAAAAGTAAACAATACAAAAACAGCATTTCAAAACATGAGGCTACTTTAAGCATCATAACCGGGTTAAGAGGGAGTTAGTAATTCAAATAAAATTATTCAATATTATTATCAAAATATTTATTTAAATTTAATTAATAGACTTTTATTTCACACAAAAATATATGTATTTTGAAAATTCAAATTATGGTGAGTAAATGTAGTGTTGTATAAATGTACAATAAAGAAAATAAAAAAGTAGGTATATTAAAATTCATGCTCTGAATATTCTGATGAATTATCTTCTTCTCCTAGATTGATACCGATAGGTTCCACAGTAACATCAATTAAATTATCGAGTTCCCACATTTTCTTCTCTTCTTTTTGTACATGATGTATACATCTTTGCCAGTTATCTGCAATTACTCGTTCCAAGGAATTTTTTATCAACTCATTTAATTTAAACGTCGTATTATTTCGCGCTACATCTCCTTTTATCTGCGCCCACTAATTCGATTGAGTTCACAGTGAGTACATCGATAACATATTTTTTTATCTTTGTTAAGATTGACAAGTGTCAAAAGTTCCTTTTTCATCATATTTGTTTCAATACAAATGTTTTTTCCGGATAACCATTGAATTATATCGACTTTCCTCCAAGCAGTCGTAGGCGTCCGCTCGGTCTGCCGTGAATGGTAACTGGCATTATCCATGACAATTACAGACCCCGTAGGAATAAGATCCAACATCTGTGTAAAATACTCTTCGAAAACATCTGCGTTCGTGATAGTCACCTGTATTTTTAGATTCAAATAAAAGTAAACCTACAAAACCACTGGCACTACCTATATGTGTCACTATTAATCTTTGCCCTTTACCTGAAGGTGGATTGAACCCTGTTGAAAGTCCATCCAAAAATGACTTTTTACATTTTTATCTTGCCATACTTTTGTTACAGTATATTCCTCGTTGACCCAAGTTTCGTTTAGATAATAAATATTCCTCCGTTCGTCACGGAATTTTCTAATTGATCTTAAGTAGGATCTTCGCCAACAAATAATTTCATCTTTATCGATAAGAACTGACTTCCTATTCTGCTTTTCCCAGCAAAAATTCAACTCTCGTAAGACGACGGCCCATAATTTGCTTCTACTGATTTTTGGCAAATCATTGTCCTCTGAAAGTTCACTTAAAATTTTGTTTAGCGTTGGTATTTCTTTTTTAATATAAAATGAGTATACTTTTCCGCGAATGATTTTTTAAGAAATCATCTATAACAACTTTTGACCTCCCAGTAAATGATTTTGGGGGATTCACAGTATCTTGTTCATTTTTTGTTTCCTGTAAAAGTCTGTAGATAGTCGATTATCCTATCCCTGTCATTTTGGAACACTTTTCCACGATGTAATCAACACTGTTGGTAGGATTTTGGTGTTTCAATGCATTCAATACATTTAATATAAATAATCTTCTCATTCTGAGACAGAGCACATCTTTTCACGCGTTTAGTAGATACGTAATCTGATAAGCTTGACATTTTACCCAAACATATTATATCCACTGGCACAATAGTCACTAAACACAAGTCGAATTTTACTCTACTGCACTAGCACGTCTTCGTATATACAGCTCTAAGACTGGATTGATCTGTCACAATACACTGGCTCCTGCCCTATGATGTATCCAGTAAAATATACTAATGTACACCCATTACTTGTTAGCATTAGTATTACCCAATAACTACCTGAAACGAAATAGTACCACGCCCATGGCCGGTTCTTATCGCGGGGTTTTATTACTCTCTTTCATTTCCAAAGAGACTATAAAAAGATTACGTTTTGTATTACATCGCAGAAAAGTACACCCATTTTTTTTTTTAAAGAAATACCAACGCTAACCAAAATTTTAAGTGAACTTTCAGAGGACAACGATTTGCCAAAAATCAGTACAAGCAAATTATGGGCCGTCTTACGAGAGTTGAATTTTTGCTGGGAAAAGCAGAACAGGAAGTCAGTTCTTATCGATAAAGATGAAATTATTTGTTGGCGAAGATCCTACTTAAGATCAATTAGAAAATTCTGTGACGAAGGGAGGCATATTTACTATCTAGACGAAACTTGGGTCAACGAGGGGTATACTGTAGCAAACGTATGGCAAGATAAAAATATAAAAAGTTTTCGACAAGCAATTTTGGATGGACCTTCAACAGGGTTCAAGGCACCTTCAGGTAAAGGGCGAAGATTAATAGTGACACATATAGGTAGTGCCAGTAGTTTTGTACATGGCGGTTTACTTTTATTTAAATCTAAAAATACAGGTGACTATCACGAAGACATGAACGCAGATGTTTTCGAAGAGTATTTTACACAGATGATGGATCTTATTCCTCCGGGGTCTGTAATTGTCATGGATAACGCCAGTTACCATTCACGGCAGACCGAGCGGACACCTACGAGTGCTTGGAGGAAACCCGATATAATTCAATGGTTATCCGGAAAAAATATTTGTTTTGAAACAAATATGGTGAATAAGGAACTTTTGACAATATTAATAAAGATAAGAAAAAATATGTTATCGATGAAATGGCAACAAATCGCCAAATAACGATACTACAGTTACCACCTTATCACTGTGAACTTAACCCAATCGAATTAGTCTGGTCGGTTACCAATCTAGGAGACGAAGATAATTCATCAGAATATTCAGAGGATGAATTTTAATATACCTACTTTTTTATTTTCTTTATTGTACATTTATACAACACTATATTTACTCACCATAATTTGAATTTTCAAAATACATATATTTTTGTGTGGAATAAAAGTCTATTCATTAAATTTAAATAAATAATCATAATATTGAATAATTTTATTTGAATTACTAAAAATCCTCTTAACCCGATTATGATGCTTAAAGTAGCCTCTAGTTTTGAAATGCTGTTTTTATATTGTTTACTTATAAGAGAAATGAACCGAGAAATTGAAGCGGCATAGGGAAAGACGAATTGTCGGGGAATAAATTTTAGCTACCTGCTACAATTTAGTACGGTTCGATCACACAAAGTTTGTTTAAAAGTACACCTCATCTATACCGATAATACATAATATAAAAATATTGAATATAAGCACCAGTACTACATTTATTTACGACTTGCATACATAATAAGCTTTTATTACTTTCTTTCATTTCCAAACAGACTATAAAAGGTTTAATTGCTGTTTGAATAACAATAGTACACAAACTGAGAATTGTATGTAATTATTCTTAAGTAGGTGTTTGTTCATTATTTTTGTTACACTGTTATTATTGCTATTATTACTAAATATTACTTAATCAATTACAATAATATATCTATGATGCAATAATTTATTTATGTTTCATATATTTTCTTTTAGATATAACTTTTTAACGACTGGAGATAGGTGAAAATTTTATACCTAAATGTTTTTCATTAGAATGTATTGTAATGTATTTTTCAATGAATCACAGAAATAGTCATGTTTCATAAGAAAAAATTATAAATGATGCCGCGACGCTAAGTGTCGCCAGTTGTCAACCTCATAAATTAGACACAAACAAAGCTTAGGTTTGTTTACATCGCATGAAATAAACGTGGGATATAATTTTAAACAACGGTAATTATAGATAGATGCAAGATTGGGTGTGTCTGTTAGCTGACACTCTTTTAGATATATATAAACCAAATTATGTTTTTTTTATGTTATATCTCAATTAAATTTTAATTTGATACTGATATTGCTTTTTTGTTATACTGCAATGTTGCAATTTAAAGATACATTTAATTTAGTCAAGAATAAAAAATCTATCTATTTTATCTTTCAATTAACTATGAAAAAATATTTTGCACATGTATGTAACACATTTCGACATCTCAGAGGAAGCTGCTAGCCATTTAACTCGAATTTTTCAGAATGAAAAATATATATTTTCATTCTTTTTGTATGCATAGCATTTCTTCAATAACTGACAGTGGCAGTTAATGAAAATTAAAGTGCTAATTTATTTATAATGAAGCATGAGACAAGGATGGCTCCCTCGCTTCATTATAAAAAAAATGACCGCTTTAATTGTCACCAACCCTCACTGCCACATGGATATAAAAAGTAATACCTACAGGCCATTCTCTAGACGTGGTCAACTGGGGATCCCTGCAGCTCTGCCGATGTGACGGTGACGTAACACTGCAAGGGTCTGTCCTCGGGCTCGGGCCGTCGTCCTGGCAGGTAATACACGAGGCAGGTGACACCTATCAGGAACAAGAAGAACACGAACACGATATCGAACATGATGAGGGAGTTCCACGTGAGCAGGCGCATCACAGGACTTGAGTTTTGACACCGTCATTAACGTACACCATTACCACACGGGTTGACGTATACAGTCACAAAATCTATATGTCGGTCCAGCAGTGTGACACACTAACAAATCTAACACAATTATTTTAAAATTCGGGAGTGTAAAAATTATCTTTTCTCTAAGCCTTTTCTAAATATTCTTAATTGACAAAATAATTAAAAATGCAAATAGTTATTCTCGTATCTAGAACGCAAAATGGTTGCGTTCAAGAATGGAAGTTATTTTGCTGATCTTAAAGGCGCGTTGTCACGATTCGATGTTAGTTGATCAACTTTAGTGGATCAACTAAAATCCCTAAGCTTTTGGTTCACATCTTTCAAGCGAAAATTTAAGGAAATAGTTGACAAAAAATGGCACCAACTGTAGTTGTAACGTGAAGGAGTAAAAGTTATAACTAGTTTACTGATTGATGAATTGAGGAAATATATTACGATCGAATAAACAGCATAAAAAACGCTGCTTTTGAATACGCAATTGGATTAATTGAATTAAATTTGATGAGCTATCTATTTGTGTTGAAACGCCTCTTAAAAATTCATCAACTTTCTTAAACCAAAATAGCTTTGGTTTATAAACATCGTCAGTGCCTGATCCTCTTTTTTTAGATTTAAGAATTGATGTTAATTTTTTTTGTACATAGTTCTTATAGTTTTGGTTTTATTTTTCACATCAGCTGTTGTAATATCTATTTCCATTTCCCGTGCGATAACATTGCATTTTCTCTCGCTTCCTTATTTTTATAACTTTCCAGTCTATGATTCCAAAGACCGCCATGACTATGGTATAGTTCTATAAACTTGCACATAGTACCTTCTGACCAGTTTAAATTCATATTACAATAATTTTTTTGCACTTATTAATAATACAAACTCCAGAATGCAACAAAATCGAATGATTCAAGATGACTGACAATTCACACGCTTCAAAAGCGTTTCAACTCGTTTGAAAATTAATGGTGACTCATAAGTTTAACGATAAAGTTTGAATGGATCAATCTTTTGTGGAATGAACAAAAGTTGACCGAATAAAATTGAAACATATGTTCTCACATCTATTTTGATTCGATATTAGTTGATCAACTAAAGTTGATCCACAAAAATCGAACCGTGAGAATGCGCCTCAAGGTGCGTTCTCACAATTCGATTTTAGTTGATTAATTTTTGTGAATCAACTAAAATTTGTTAAGTTTTTGGTTCACACATTTCAAGCGTAACTGGAATGAATAGTTCGTGCGGGTGTAAAAATTATTTCCATTTTATTGATTAAAGAGCTATTGCAAAACACCGTTTTTGGATAAGAAATTGGATCTTAAGGAAATATCAGTATGGAGTTTCAGCACAGTCATGATTATCATTCAGTTCTATAAGTTTTACCATAGTACTCCCTGACCATTCTAATGTTATTTTGATGTCTCATGTTTTGTAAAATTAATAAGCAGACTATAAGTTCCAGAATCGAATGATTCAAGTCGACTGACACATTCACACGCTTCAAACACGTTTCACAAATAATAAACAATAAAGTTGCCGACAAAAATTGAAATATGTGTTCTCACAGTACTTTTCTTTAAATTTTCGTTGATTCACAAAGTTGATCAACTAAAACTTGTACTCGTAGATACCGGGTGTTCCCTCTAAAACTTTCAATGCTTATATTTCGAAAACTATCATAGTCAGTGCGACGAAATTTGTTATACAGGCACTAAATGGTGCGTAGAGTCTGATTATAATATAAATTCTTACACAGAGTGTTCCATTTTTCAGGAAATTCATTCATTCATTTATTTTTTGGTAGTTAACTCCGCTAAAACTTATGTTTAAATTGGAATATACTGTCACAGAATTTGCCCCGCTTGCACCCAATTCGACGACTGTGGTATAGCGAAACGCTAGATTGCTCCGATCGCCCCTACGTAATTCTAGTAAACAAACAAATAATGCCGTGTATCGAGGCGCAACTAGAAAAATTGAGAATCGACGAGAATCGTTCGAGACATGGATTTAGAGATGCTAGAAAATACCTGGAATATTCGTTTGTTCTATAAAAGAAGAATAAACGGCCGAGTCAGTCTCAGAATTACAGTCTTGAATTAGAGAGTTGTTTTGGATATTTCGGAGAGATCAGTTAGAATTCAGAGCGATTTAGATAGAGTATTAAATAGTGTTTAAATGAGTTGTAATTAGTATTCAGTAGTGTACAGAGTGCGTAATAAATATCAGTAATAGTTAGCTGTTTGTTTTTCTGGTTAGAAGAAAAAGGCGGGTTAGGAAGCCCGTGACAATACTTAATTATGAATAGATTCTGTTCTGAGTTCTTCTTAAACATACTTCACTTCACATCAGAAACATTAGTAACGTGTTAAAATATGTGGACAAATCAACAAACCTATCCATCGCTTTTAGGTTATGTTTTAGTATTTTAGTAATATTTCTTTCGTGTGGTAGGTTCCGTTCATGACTTTCAAAGGATAACGACGTTCACTTTACAATAAAAAAAGTTTAAGGAGTCGTTCTGTTCGAATTTATTTGTTGTCAAATAAGTAATAGATAATTATTATTGCAGTTGGGAAAAAAGGAATATTCTTCATTTACACGCTTTTGTAAATTATATTGTGATCAAGAATACAAGTACCTAATTATTATGTACACCGTGGCAACATAAAAAAACAATAAGTTACTGAAGTTTTATTGCATTATAATGGATGAATTTAAAAATATCGACAAATATGTTACACAATATTCATGAAGAACGAAACTATAACGGAAGGCGGCGCCGGCGCAGTGACTCCAATGTTCCAAAGCCTGAACTCAAGTCTAAGTGTCAATAGCACCATTATACATACGCAAATTGTATTCAATGCATTACTTAGAGTTATTTATGTATAATAAAACACTTTGACAATTTATAGTTTTGACGTTATTAGTTTCTTCTGTGTAAATCTGAGCTATACACATTCTAGATGACAAAACAATGAAATTTGGGTGCTTTTTGAAGGCGTTTTTTATGTTAAATTTTACAATTTTTAACTGTGTTTTTTTAGAATGTGTTCATAATTAAGGATATTTCAATTTATACAGAAGTTTTAACGGGGTTGAATACTATAAAATCAAAATTAAATGGATTTCCTGAAAAATGTAACAGTGTGTATAAGAATTGACGTTATCATCAGATTTTACGCGCCATCTAGTGGCGCACTGACTATGATAGTTTCTGAGATATTAGCACTGAAAGCCTTAGAGGGAACCCGGGATATACAGTATGCGCCAAAAGTATGGAATAAATTCAATAAAAACGAAACAACTATTTTTTAGGAAAAATCCTCGAACAGGTCGATTTTTACTTTAAAAAATACATATTTTAGCGTAAAATGCGATTTTCAAAAGTCATTTGTTTTCGAGTAATGACGTCATCGATTTTTGTTTAAATGGCAACACCAAATTTTTTTCCTAGATTCTGAAAGATCGTTTAATTCTCTATCAGACAGTACTAAAATACTGCCCTCTGACATAGGAAAGTTTTCGAGTAAATGACGATTGAATGTTAGAAAACGTAAATCAATTAAAATAAAGCAAAAACGTTATCAAGTTTAGTTTTTCGAATTCCATAGTTCTTTTATGGATCACGTAGGTGAAAATTTTTGCAAAGTGTCATTGTCACACCGACCTTCTAATAAGTATTGTAAGCGACATAGAAATTATTATTGAATTTAAAGTATTATGGCACATTTAACTGTTACTCAAAGAATTGAAATTTTAATTCCTATCGGATGCGGGAATATGACTAGAACTCAGCAGGAAGTTTGCGATTTATTTAATGAAAAATATCCACATCGCCCTATCAGCCAATCAACAGTCAGTAAGGTAGAGTCTAAATTTAGAGAAATGTTGTAAATATTCCAAAACCTGGACGTCCAAGCATTAATGAAAATCAGAAACAGAACATTTTGATAAGTATGGTGGATAATCCTCATAATTCTTCACGATTGGTTGCATTAAACAATGACACTAGTCACAGCACAGTGCTACGTATCTTGAGGAAGGAAAAATATCATCCCCACAAAATTCAACTTGTGCAGGAACTCAATGAAGATGATCCCGATCGCCGCTTACACTTTTGCGAAATTCTAATGGATTTATATCAAGGAAATAGAAATTTACACCGGCAAATACTTTTTTCAGATGAGGCCACATTTTGTCTGAATGTCAAATAATTGTTTCGTTTTTATTGAATTTATTCCATACTTTTGGCGCACACTGTATATAAAATAATTTGATATTATAAATGATATATAAAACATTTTTGGTACTTTAATCTGAAAACAACTGTCTATTACATTAATTTCGTACAGTTTACATGCTTTAGTTATATTTACAAATAGTTGGTGACAATTCTAGACAAGTGGAATGCAATTTTCAAATACCTCTTCAGTCTGGGAATAACATAAGAGTTGGTATTTTATTGAAAATTTTTCTGCATGGATTTAGCATTTGAATTGACAATTTGTTTTAGTTATTTGCTTTGTTCTAATACTTTTTGTTTCGATGTGTATACATTTATATGTGTGGTCTACAAAACATATATTTTTAAAGCAGATAAATAATGTTTCAACTGCGTCCTTCTGCAATGCTTTATGACAATATTGTTTCTTCACAGATTTTTACTTTACATACATGAATTCTATACGCTTTTGCACACCAGGAATATGTAGTGTGCCCCACAATGAGCGTACATTATTAATTTCTTTTCTAGTAGATTTTGTTACTGCAAAGTTGAAACAAAACATTTGTAATGACGTTGTATTCCGGTAGACATCAAACCGCTTAATTTAAACTAAACAAAATATTTTCTAGTTTATGGTTTTACCTCTCACTACAATTCAAATGTGTTTTCGAGCTATGTTGATTTTTATTTTTGTTTGTATAATTATTACTACTATTTACGCTACCTCAAATAATAATTTTGTAGCGATTTAAAAATTAATAACTTTGTTAGAATAATACTAAAACTGCACATAATATCCAGAGTAGACGCGATTTTGTCTAGATTATACAGGGTACTAAAAAGCAAACGGCCAATAGTGACAAATTAAAATCGCATTAACTCGCTTATTTTAAATGGAACACTCTTATTTACTTTACCATCGTTTCCTATATTTAATGACCTCCAGATCGGGATGAATTTGTGTTAAAGGGCCTGTTTAGGTGTCATGAAACTAGTTTTAAAATAACTTCCGTAATAATTATCTGATTTTGGTGCGGCTTGCACTAGTTTTCTTAGACAAAAATCTAGTTCCTAGAAGTAGCGAATTATTTTATTAATTTATATACACTGTTTCTGAAAATAACTGTAAATTTGGATCTAAGAAAGTGCAAAGCAGTAGCAATTTTGTAACCGTTGCCTGGCAAAGATTTGCGGCAAAAATAATTGAATAAAATCAGAACAGATGTAACTCCAATTAAAAACCCCTATGTGTGTATAAAATACTTTCAAGTGATATTAAAGTAGGTAAATGTATAGAGGGTGGGAATTTTAAAGAGTTCCCAAGAAAAATATTAAAATTTAAGGTATTTAAGTGCTAAGCCAAATAACTCAACAACAGTGAAACAACTCAAACAGATTGAGGAAGACAATATTGAAATAACAGCGAAGCACAGCTGAGAGACAAATAAAAATATACATAGCAAAGAAAACTTGCTTGTTTAGATGACATTGTGTTTTTTTATTCTAATTCTAATAAACTTTCTGAATTGAATGGAAAGGTACACTTAAGTGTTATTAATGTTTTTAAGTAAGTACATAGTTTAAAACAATGCTTAAAGAATTTTGTTTTAAATCTCACATAAGATATTGTCTTATGTGAGATTTAAAAAATTGCTTGGCTGAAACAATATATCTGTAATAAGTATACGATGTATAAATAAATAACTCTTAAATAAAATTTTAATTTCTTAATATATATTGGATGGTGTAATTTCTTTTATTTTCACCATAATGTAAAAAATTCTATTTTTAGAAAGTAAGTAATTATTGTACTTTAATTTATCCGTAATACGAAATAGAAAAATGATATGCTAAACACAAGCAAACTGTTTATTTGATTGTCTTCTTCGTTGGCCTCAGTATGTCATAGGTGATGCCGACCGACGAATAACACTGACCGACAAAAAAACAAGAATACGCGAGATAATGTCTACATCTAGTAGTTACTGGTTATTCACTAGTGAGCCTAAGAATGGCCACAATACAGTCCACCATTCTGTAGGTACCACGAAAACCCGGATCTGTATCGCCATTCGGTATGGTCGGATCATTACCTGCAGGGTAGTTGTTTCCTAGGCTTCCGCTGTTTTTAGTTAAAGTTCAGTTTAATTACGACAATGTCAGCTCCATGATTTATAAATATTTAACTTTTTATTTGAACATTTCCCAGAAAATATAATCCACTGTAATGGAATATAAACCGATACGAAAAATTCTTGGAAATCAGATTTATTAAGTGCCTACTTATTCTACATCAGATTATTTTCGTGTTAATATTCATACAAAAACATGCTGATACGTATTTATATGATGCAAAACAACGCTTTAATTTTGTACGTTGTACACAGGGTATCCCATTTCTGTTCTTGGGGTTGAGCTTTTTTGACAGTTAAGCTCACTCGATATGTTCATCCTCCTAATCACTAGCAACCTCAACTTTAAAATTTCAAATGGAACTACCCCTTGTGGCACATCATTTTAAAGTAATTTTTATTGCGAATACAGTGATGCATCGTTTTTAGAAACGGCTGAGAAACGATTTCGTGGTCAAAAGCCAAAAACTTTTTCTTCAGCTTTTTTATTTGTGACTTTTTTGTAAACTGATCGACACATCAATAAAAATAGAAAATATGGTTTGTCAACTTTTCGTTTTTACCCAATGATTCTGTCAATTCTCAATTGATTTCTAAAAACGATACATCCACTGTATTCGCAATGAAAAGATGTGCCACAAGAGGGGTAGTTCTATTTGAAATTTTAAAGTTGGGCTTGACCGTCAAAAAAAATCCCCTCAAGAACAAAAATCGACGTGTCTCGGCGAATTTTGGAATATTTTTCGGTTTTCTAATTATAGGGAGGGAAGTTTTCGTTGGGATACCGTGTATAATATAGTATTTATAATTCAACATAATGCTCTATGTCTGTCTGAATTTTATCTTCAGATTATGCAATTATGAATATAAGAAAGACGAAAAATATTAATTCAAATGTAAGTACCTACATATTTTAAATAAAGTACTAGCAAAAATAGATATGATGCTTCTCTAAGTCTGTGTCATAACTATCTTCACATGGTTGTGTATTCAAGGTGTTTCCTAGTAGTAACTATTTCAGAGAACTACTTTCATTATATTGTAAAAAACTAACCAAATAGGTAATTGTTAACTTTTGAGTTAGCTTACTGAACTACGTGTTACTACAAACACAAATTGAGTTAGTTATATGAAGTAATATACAGTATGCGCCAAAAGTATGGAATAAATTCAATAAAAACGAAACAATTATTTTTTGGGAAAAATCTTCGAACAGATCGATTTTTAATTTAAAAAATACATATTTTACCGTAAAACGCGATTTTCAAATGTCATTTGTTTTCGAGTAATGACGTCATCGATTTTTTCTAAATGGCAACACCATATTTTTTTCCTTGATTCTGAAATATCGTTTAATTCTCTATCAGACAGTACTAAAATTTTGCCCTTTTACATAGGAAATTTTTCGAGTAAATGACGATTGAATGTTTGAAAACGTAAATTTTATCCACAAAAAAGTAACAGTTCTGAGGTATGTAAAATAAAATACAATTGATTAAATTTTATACTTAAATTAAATGTTCAAATTGCCATCCACCAACTTCTTGACAATGCGCATGTCTGTGAAGAAATTCTTATTGCACATTATGAATGATTTCTGGGGTAACTCTGCGTATTTCGTCCCGAATGCGATTTTGAAGTTCTTCTAAATTACGTGATTTATTAATGTACACTTTTGAATTCAAGTATCCCCATAAAAATAGTCAAGAGATGTAAGATCTGGCGATCTTGCAGGCCATTCTATCGGTCCGCGTCTGCCGATCCACTTCCCAGGAAAACAGTTGTCCAAAAAATCGCGTACAGGGCGCGCATACTGCGGAGGTGCACCGTCTTGCTGAAACCATATGGTATCGTCAGGAATGTCAGGGTCATTATCGTTAGGAAAAATTACTGCAAGGGCTGGAACAAGGTCATTTTCTAGAAACTCTAAATATCTTTGTCCTGTAACGGTTCCTTCAAAGAAGAAAGGCCCTACTATTCTGTCGTCAACTATTCCAGCCCACACATTTAATTTCTGAGGGTGTTGGGTATGTGCCTCTGCCATCCAATGAGGATTTTCCCGACTCCAATATCTGCAAGTTTGACGGTTTACCGGTTTGACGGTGTAATTTTCTATTTCCTTGACAAAAATCTATTAGAATTTCGCAAAAGTGTAAGCGGCGATCGGGCGATTTATTTTAATTGATTTACGTTTTCTAACATTCAATCGTCATTTACTCGAAAACTTTCCTGTGTAAGAGGGCAAAATTTTAGTACTGTCTGATAGAGAATTAAACGATCTCTCAGAATCAAGGAAAAAAATATGGTGTTGACATTTAAAAAAAAATCGATGACGTCATTATTCGAAAACAAATTACATTTGAAAATCGCATTTTACGCTAAAATATGTATTTTTTAAATTAAAAATCGATCTGTTCGAGGATTTTTCCCAAAAAATAATTGTTTCGTTTTTATTGAATTTATTCCATACTTTTGGCGCATACTTTATTTTGTTGTTGTTTTAAAAAAATGCGTTAATAAGCGCATTCCTTTGTTAAAATATTTAATTAGTTAAAATTCAACACCAAAACAATTTCACTGATAAATGAGTTTGACGTGTTCAGTAACACTATACAGTAAAAAATATATTTAAAACTCGGTTTGGTTAAAATTCTTAAGCTCCATAGTGGCAGTGCTATCCAATATCTACTGACCAACATATTCACTTTCTAAGAAAAATAATATGTTGATTTTGATATAATAACTAACATTTTGTTACTTTGAATTCCGAAAAGTATGAATTAAATCTTCGTATCATATTGAGTAGTGATTAAAGAAAACATAATTTACTGTCACTCTAATCTATAGACAGAATATACCGCATAGGAAAAGTGTGCGCGTTCCCATAAAAGAAAATTGAATTTATTTTTACTTCGCAGAACACACGTTCGCCCTCAAGTATATTGTATTAATGTAGCATCCTATAGTGCTACTGCATAAAGCTTTTATCTGCACTTAGAAAGACTTTGTACCCCAAAATTGTAAGAAAATATATTCTATGTAATTTCAAAGAATGTAATTTAATTCTTTAGTTCCAGATATATGCTGTCAAATTTCGTTTGAATTTAGTGGGAAAGATTTTTAAGACAAA
This sequence comes from Monochamus alternatus, assembly GCA_037114965.1. Lineage (NCBI taxonomy): Eukaryota > Metazoa > Arthropoda > Insecta > Coleoptera > Cerambycidae > Monochamus > Monochamus alternatus. Next base: position 28,894,759 of record CM073428.1, on the reverse strand, counting down.
TAAATGTAACGAACAGGGTGCAAATTTCGACATATTTGTGCTGTTTCTTGCCAACGATAAAAATCGTAACGCAGTGTTTTGATTCCATAAAAAACACGCGATGTTTTTCATTCTTGGTCAGTTTCTGCGATATGCATATTTTTTAATTTTTGCTGAAGTGGTTTTCTATCCATTTATGGAATAGTCCATGACGCATATCCTACCTTTATGATGCTATGAACTCTGATTATTTGGAAAACCAAATATATTTTTTGGGTTTCTTTTCAAATGGTAAATCATATTATACATATTTTTTAATTTTATTGAGCAACGTTGTGTGTTATGGGTTAACTATGACTAAGTACAAAAATTTTAACCACGTTCTCAGGAAGGCCTAAAAGACAATACAAAAATTATTCCAGAATTTGAGCTCGATATTTGAAAAATTGGGCAAAACTCTTTTTTCCTACGGAAAGTCGGCGCCTATGATAAGCATCGACTGAGATGGCTTAGATCCATAGATATGTTAACAATGTCAACTACTATGCGGTCGTTTTTTTTTCAGCGTTTCTAAATGCAGAAACGACAAAATTTTCTTCTTATTATTATTAATAATAATATCTGATAGATGGGTAATAGTTAATCCAGTTAGCTGCAGTATTTATAAAGTAATTGTTCAAAATGGCCTCCGTTAACTTCCATACAGTAATACAGACGACTTTGAAAGAGTTCACCAACATTTGCGAGAACTTGCGGTGTCAATTGTCGACATTCTTTTATTATTCTTTGCCAAAGATCTTCAATGTTGGCTGGCTGTGTTGCATACACTTTGGATTTCAAATAACCCCATAAGAAATAATCCACCGGAGACAGGTCGGATGATCTAGCCGGCCATTCGATGGGACCACGTCTTCCAATCCATCGTCCAGGAAACCGATCGTTCAAAAATTCTCGAACGGGAATCGCATAGTGAGGAGATGCATCATCTTGTTGGAAAACTAGTTCTTTTTCAAGCAAGTTTTCGTCATTTTTCAGTAGTTCTGTTATGCGCTGATCAACAGCGGTGTCAATAAGTTCAAGGTAAGTAGTGCCAGACAAATTACCGTCAATAAAGAACGGGCCAACGATGTGGTCTCCTAGAATACCTGCCCTAACATTAAGTCTCTGTGAATATTGAGGATGTGTTTCTCTAAATAAAAGCGGATTCGTGTCGGACCAATACCTACAGTTATGCCTATTGACTTCTCCATTAAAAAAAAAACACTCATCGCTACAGCAAATATTGTACAACAAGTTCACGTTATTCAATAGATTATTAGACATAATTTCGCAAAACTGTAGCCTTCGATCATAGTCGTCTTCGTTTAGTTCTTGAACAAGTTTTGTCTAATGAGTGAAATTTGTGCTTTTTTAAAATTCTCCACACACTTCTTGGTGAAACCCTTGATGCTAGGGAAACTTGATTTAAAAGACTGTTATCCATTGCAACGTGTCCCAAAACAGCAACTTCAACAGGTTAATTAATAATTCGTATTTCTGGTTGATGTTTTATGTATGCCACATATCCAGTTTCAATGAATTTTTTGATCAACTTTGAAACATAGTGATGACCAATGAATTTATAGGGATGCATTTTATTGAAAGTACGCGCTGCAGCTCGTACGCAGTCGTTGTTTTTGAAATAGAAACGCACAATCTCGATTCTTTCGGCAGTCGTGTACACCATGTTGACATTTTTAATTGAAAAAGAACTGGAAATTGACTGAGTGAGATAAAAACAAGAGAGGGAAAAAGTTTTGGTATTGTTATCAGTAGTTTAACCAAAATTAACAGAAAGAGGTTTTTTTTAATTTTTTAATCTAACAATTTCACGCGAATATACAAAATGAATAGTAGAATGCACTGCCTATGAAATAACCTTTGAAATGATGTGCCACATATGGTATGGCGCCATTTGAAAATTTAAATTTAGAGGGGGTGGCTGTGACGGCTAAGGGGTTGATGACAAAAATTCGGATTTTATTTAAAAAGATGTCCACTTTGTTCTCTTTTGTTGGCATGTCTTGGCAATTTTCAACCAAAAGATAGTTTTAAAAGATACTAAGGGTGGCTATTTTTCGTTGAAAAACCCTGTATAATAAATAATAGGTTATTCATATTTTGATAAAATATTATTCTTCAAGTAAATCTTAAATGTAATGTCATTTCAAGAAAAAAAAGTGTTGCATTAAGTATAAAGAAGGGTCCAAATTAGTAACATCTTTATGTAATATTGCTGTATAACAAAGTTACATGATAGATGTTGAAAACCCGGGCTGCGTCTACATTATGAAGTCAGTCATCGTGAATCTGTGTGATAAAAAAAACGCTCTTATTGCAGTAGTGACGTGCTTTATTATTTTTGAGATCTGCCTTGTTTTTGAACAAGGGACTTCGAATATCTCATAATTCTGCTTCGTTGATTACTTTGCAGAATTATTCTTTACTCCACTCCATTAACAATAAATAAAAAATACAACAATAAATAAAATCAGTTTTAATTCACCGACGCGTTGTTGTATCAATGTTATACAACATCGTTCGATTTTGACCGACTAGCGATGAATAACATATAGCATGTTATATAGCAGCGCTATATTTGCTACATTTGATTTAATAAGGTAATAAGGTGTAACATGTTGTATAATTTTGCTATATATATATAGCAAGTGTGGACCGTGCATAAGAATGCTTGGATGTTAAGAATATGTAAATATTTATATCAATATACTTTATTACTGAATATATACATATACACCTGAATGAAGTTTAAAATTTGAAGTATATCATTATACTTAAATACAGATTATATTTTTTTCCTTATACACAGAAATGTATAAGAGTATACATAATCGTGGATGGACCCGATTAACACAGGATTGTGCTCCATTATGTCAAAATATACAATTATTTTGTATTTGTAGTGCAAAAACCGTAGAAGAATGTTCTAGAAAAAAAAAACAATAATTTTGATTTCTGAATTATTTTGATGAAAATATCAATTAAGAAAGTTTATCACAACGTAATTGTCCTATTCTTTAATTTTATATGCATTTAGATTTAATATTAAAAAAATGCAAAAATATGTTGACTTATTCAGACACATATGCCGTCTACATCTTTTTACAAATTAAATTGTTTGATTAGTACCTTTATTCAGCGTGGAGCACTTGGTTTCTAACTTGGATGTGCAAAATTGCATGCAAATGGTTCGAACAGATCTAGTAATTTAAAAAATAGCACAGAAAACAGTGGTCCGTTGTAAATTTTTGTTTTCATACGTGCCTCTTCGATACCTCAATAATGTAATAAATATAACAATACAATCACCGCACAGAACGAACAAAGACATCAAAACACAGCTTTTTAAGTCAAGTTGTAGGAAGGAAAGGTGAAACTATACTGAAGTTTATTGAATTGTATATAGGCTTTTGCTTTGTTTACGTCCGGTGAAAAAAAGAACTGTGCGAAAGAGCTTTTATTACTCTCACGTCAGAAATCTGATGGATTACATTTTCTACGGTCCCCTGAGAAACATACATTTTCTTTCCAAATCTGTTATTTTTTAGAAAAACTGGATTACTCTATCCAAGTATATGAGACTTTTGTGACGTACATAAAGGTTTTTTGTAGTAAAATGCGGCGTCCATTTCATTTCAGAAAATACTTTTATTCATTACACTAAGATTATACTTACCTACAATCTGACCCACTTCAAATGGAAACAGGCCGGTAAAAATGGTATGTATTATCCGTTTTGTTTTTAAAGATGATGCAGTAAAAGCTCTATTGTGGTGGAGAATATTAAAATTTATTTTCTATTGTCAAGACCTACTTTGATTTTTTTTTCACTTTCAAATTTTACAAACAATTTTATATTTTTTTTAAATCTAACCACGGCACTGGATTCAGAATGCCCTAAGATTGTTAAGTATCACGCTTAATTAAATACATTTATTATAGTTTTCTAAAAAAATGTTGACTATGAAAAATTAATTAAAAAAATTATACTTCAATTAATTTTTCGCTTGTAATTAATCACAATAAATATAAAAATTAATGGTTAGTAATAATTAGGTATTTCAATAAATAATTATTAATATTTATTTACCACATTTGGTATATAAGCGTTTTACGGCAAGTTAATTCCAGTGCTGAAGTTAGATTTGAAAAAAATTGCTAAACAGCGCAAAATTTCAGTGAAAAAAATTTGAATTAGGCTTTGAAAATAGAGAACAAATTTTAACATACTGCACTAGAATAGAGTTTGTACTGCAAAAAAAACCTGAACTATACCAGTAACACCTATTTGCATTTGAAATGAGTCGCACTGTATTTATACGGCAAATGTCTTATTAATTTCTATTGCACATGTAACATTTACTAAACCATGGTTACAATTATGCTACATATGAATTGTCAGTACTGTAACATAATTATTTAAAATAAAACAGAAATACATCATCATTTCCTATTGAAAGCATTTAGTTCGTTATATCCATAGATTTAGAATGAGGGAGATAAGCCAAAGACTATTGCGCATCCTGCCAATTTCCCACTCCTCTCAACCACCAATCAGAGACATCTATTTGAATAATGCCATACTACCACTTGTTTGGTCGTTTACTAACATTGTTGGTTGGTGTAGTTTGATTTTTCATAACATACGTGTCCGTACCAAAACCGCATTTAATACAGGGTGTTAAAAAAGACTGTAAATTATTTAAGGAGGTAATAGTATGAACCAAAATAAGCAGAAAAGTCTGAATAAACATGGGTCCGCAAAGTAACGGTTACGGATATGGATTGTTTTATATTTTTAGCCCCTTTTTTTATTTTGCAAAAACGTGTATTTTCTTATAATAGTTGATTGATGTTTAGTGAAATAAACAGTACGTATTTGACAGTTGTTATCAGTGCACAAGTTTTCTTTCGCTAGTGCTGGTTACTCTAACGCAGAATTAACAGACATGCATTTCATGCATGGTCGTGCTAATGGGAACGCCACCGAAGCGCGATGTCTTTGTGATGACGCATAGCCAAATCGCCAGATTCCTTCAGAACGCATGTTTGGAAGAATTCACCAAAGATTGCGTGATACCGGTTCCTTGAGCAAACAGTTCATTTATCCGGAAGACCAAGGTCGGTATCCACTCCTAGAGCAGAAGAAGAAATTCTAGCACTAGTAGAGCAGAATCCAGGTACGAGTGTGCGGAGAATATCAGCCGAGGTAGGAATTAGTGGTTCTCTTGTTTGGAGAATCCTTCACGAGCAACTGCTTTATCCATACCATGTGCAACGAGTACAGGCCTTAAATCCAATAAATGATCATCAAGCACGTTTGGTTTTTTGCCGCTGGTTTCTACGTCATAATGCTGAAGACCCTCGTTTTCTTGCAAACCGTCTTTTTACTGATGAGCTCGGGTTCACAAGAAATGGAGTGTTCAATTTTCATAATACGCATATTTAGGCCGACGAAAATCCTCATGCTCTAGTAGAATCTGGACATCAGGCACGTTTTTCATTAAACATTTGGATGGGTATTGTAGGTGACAGGTTTCTAGGTCCTGTTGTTTTACCAAACCGATTAACAGGTGCTGTAAGACATTAGTGTATGGTACTCCTGTAAATAGCCCGGAAGGGCTGCAGCTACGGATTAATCAAAAGTGTCAAGAAATCCAAACCAAGGAGGGTGTTTTCGAAAGAGTTCGAATATCGTTGAGACGAAGATGTCGTGCCTGCTTGGAAATGGACGGAGGGCACTCTGAACAACTAAAAAACTAAGCAAGGAAATTAATAGAAATAGAGAAGAGATTGATAAAAAGCTGCGTATAGTTGAGCAGGATATTGAAAAATTAAAAAATAATTACTAGCACTTGGAGAGGAAAAGAAGAAAGAATAATATAGTGGTGTTCGGATTGCAAGTAGATGAAGCTGATATTTTAAATAGTGTCATAACAGCTCTTAACTTGGCTCTCAATATTAACATTAAGTATAGTGACATAAATAATATATATTTTGTTATAATTTGTGTCATACTTAACCAAAAAAGTAACTATAGCACTCGATTTGTGTTTAGAAGACCAACAAAAACAGAAAATATTAGTGAAACACTTAAAACTGGCCAGATATAAAAATAAGACAGCAAAAAATGAAGGGATCCAAGCTCCAAATAGAAGATAAAATATTCACAGCAGAGTAACTTGAAAGTAATATAGACGTGGAAGACCTACCTGAAAATACTGATGCGGATAAGGAGTTATCAAATATAGACCAAGCTGACGAACACAAGGATGAAGAAACTGTCAATGTAAAACAAACTGGAATTAATTAAAGAAGGTGTAGAGATGAATAAAGGAGCAAAACAGACAAGAGAATGAAGAAGCATACAAATACTGAACAAGTACCACGGTTAGTGTCCAAAAATTCAAGAAAATAATTACCTTTTTGAGCATTTGATTATATTATGTTAAAATGAAAAAGTATATGCATTTACCTGGTACAATTTTACCATTTTTATTTACTTATCTGCGTACATAGTTTTTATTTTTATCTATATTTTTTTATAATTACTATCTTTTTACTTATACTGCTGATAAAATACTTGTTTTATTTAATATACAAAATAAAGATATGAATCAATATATCCGTAATATTCAACACTCAGAATTCATAATAAAAGAAATGGATAATGTACAGGAGTTTTGTAATTTAGAACAACAAAATCTTATATGAAATATCTAAATTTTTCATAAAAACTACTTACTTTGTACTCCTTTTATTTTTACTTCTACGGATATATTGGTTTTTACTTTCCACGCACTTGCCTATGTACATTATACTTAAAATGTTTAGAATATTGTAGGATTATATATAAAAAATGATGTTTGCGTTATGTAGGTATTATGTGTTTCTTTACATAGACTCAAATTATATATGATACGTTTATTTAGTTTTTTACAGTTTTGTTAATTCTACCACCGCATCCACGCACAAACCATGTATTCATGGTTTCAGTGGATAGTGAGAGATAATGATGTCATATGTAAGCAGTTATTAATTTTGTGATTTTCTTTTACTTAGTTTAATATGCTTTTGTTATTGTTCTGAATAAACTATTATTATTATTATTATATTTAACGAACAACTCAATACAAATTAACACAAATCAGCAATCATAATCGTTGAGGTTTTGATTTGTTTTATTTTTATGTTATAGAACGAAAAAGTTTTATTATTAAATACGTAAATCATTAATTTATATGAAAATCTGTTAACATTGGCCACTACAAATTTTAGATACAAGCCTTGTTTCCCTCACCTCAATCCCTTCCAACCTCTTTGGTTACATCAAATGTTTATACGATTGTGTAAACTGTTATAAGAGTCCAAATAAGGAACTTCTAATGTTAATATGTGTCCGTATAGAAACAATTTTCTACGTCCAAAATTTAAATTCAAAGGACTGGTTCAAAAGGGTGGAAAAGTCCTGTACATTTTTCGAAGAAGGGGTTCACTCTGAATCCGAATATCTCCCTCGATAAATCACACCGGCTTTTTATGAAAATATAATTGCCTCAACGCTGAGACTCGGTTTCAATGGTCCCAAAGTCGAGGTAATCCTCAGACAGGAGTAAGAAATTTATATTAAAATTTCTTAAGAAAATAATTATTCTCTGTCAGAGAAGATTTAATTAGTTTTTAGAATCTTACTACAACAAAGCGTTAACTAAGACATATTGATTACGGTACGAAACGATTTTAAAGGTAAAAACGAGACACGATAAGCTGCGTTTGACTATATTCGTATAAAATAATGAGAAATATATTTGAATAAATATTTTTACACTTCTTCTGCTTCTTCTTCTAAGTCAAAATATAGAAAACTGAATTAAATGATCATTATCTTTATCTCAATCCGTTATAAAGAAAAATTTGCTACACTTACAACCAATAAAAACAACTCATTTCAGTTAATGATGTCATTGTCACCCAATGGAGTTTTCTACTAAGTCAAAATAAGCATGCAGGAAGCTTCTATCGTAGATTACAGTATTTTTCAGGGAAATACTGTTCAGGTTTCAAATTGCTGTTTTGCTAATGGAGGTCCGCAAGATTTAATTCTGAGGATTTCATGCTTGTGTTGATTATACCTATTTACACATATTTTCTTCCATTCTGTATTCTTAGATTATTCCATTAAATGGTACCAAGTGTTACAGGTTTGAACCGTCCGTCTAACATTATTTAGTAATTTAATAATACTGAATTATCTACAGTGAGTTCGCATATGAAATGCACTTATAATAGACTTAGACTAGTCTACACTAAGGCTAGATTAGACTAGACTTAGACTAGTCTATACTTAGACTTAGAGATGGGACTTTTAGTTCATTTTGGTGAATTCATTCTATCAGTCTCATTCACCTAAGAGAATCATTCACTTGAGTAATTCATTTGATTCAGTATGGTCGAGAATTCTATTTTTGTAATTCGACCACCGATCGTTCAGTCTCCACGTTCAATATCGGAGTTTGCTTACAACGGCACTGTTTCATGACTCGCGTGGTATCGTAATTTAGAGGCATGGGTATAACATACAATGCTTACGAGATTATTTAGATTAAAACATTTATAGGTAAGCATTTAAATATAGGTAATAAAATATAATTTTAGGTGTGAAAATATTGTATTAAATTAACAAAAGAAGTAATATTTAAAATAAAAAAAAATAATTTCATAAATAAATTCTAAACATTAAAAAATTCGCGTTTAAAAACAAAATTTTAGAAATTTTGTCTAATTTTAATCGGGCTCGTTTTCTGTACTCTGCTTTAGAAAATATTCTGTCGCAAGACACCGAACTAGCCATTCTATATAGGTGATCCGACTGAAAGCGGTCATTGAGTCACATCTCTGATACCGTCTGCGTCTAATCGTCAGCTGCAATTTTTCATTTAATTCAGTGAACTACTGAATAAGTATAGAAGGACTGAATTTGACTCGTCTGAATTACATTGTTAAATTTTTTAGAATCATCGTTGCTTTTAGTTCACAGAGAATGATTCAGTCCGACAAGAAGGAATGATTCATTTCATTCAGTGCAGTGAATAGTTCGTTTGTACAAGTTCGTTCGCGAACTACCCATCTCTACTTAGACTAGACTTAGAATATACTTAGACTAGACTTGACTTAGACTAGGTTTAGACTAGACTTAGACCAGACTAGGACTAGACTTAGACTAGACTTAGATATAACTTTAATATTTTGTAAATATACCAGCAAAGAATGTCCCCCTTTAATATAAAATCGACGGGTCCGAGCTTTTTCAATACTCTTGACGCAATTCCTGGAAATGGCTCTGTTTAGTTTTCATCTGGCTACCCTGTATTTAGGAGTTGATTCATTTGTGAAAGTCAGAAAGTACAATCTCCTACTTTGTATTTAGTAACTAAATATATTTCAGAGAACCAAGCTCTTAAAGCCGCTACTGATTTTGATATTATAGTTTGCTTACTCAATCATGTTCATCCGACACATCCATATGTTTATTGTAACTAACAAATTGATTACATGGAATAATTACAAATAAAATAACATGCTGAACAATTATACTGAATTAGTACTCAAACTATTTCATTAGTAGAAATACAAAACCAATATATTTCCTAAAATCATGTATTAAAAGAGAATTATTATAAATTCATAGCAATGACACGGTATGATATTTCAATTAATTTTCCGCGCGATACTCAGGTTTAGGACTCGCTGAATGTTGTTTACGTATACATAAATGCATTATCACATTTCCTTTACATTTTATGGAGTGACAAGTTATTATGTTTGCGTGGAATAAATATATATTTTGATGCCAGAATGTTCTTTTCCACCGCATTTCAGCTGAATTTCAATTTTCTTTTAAATTATGCACAAAATACGCCGGTGTCGTTTGCAGAAATGACGGAATGTCATTTTTTACACGTAATGTTGTATTCTCAATAAAGTGTTATATAATCTATTTATCACTAAACATTATATTTGAAAAATATTGAAAATAGAGTACAATATTATAGCTGCAGATGTACATATCGAAAACTGATATACAGGGTGTCTACTTTTATAAAGTGGTGTTACTCAGGTCATCTCAGAACCCCTATGTTCGAAACTGAACAAAAACTATACAGAATGTTTTCTTTTACACGTTCTCAAAATTTGATTTTTATAAAAATTTGTAAAATACGAAGCGTATTGAAAAATAAATTCTTTTAGAGGGTGATTTGAGAGACAAAGGTCCAATAAGTTAAAAAAAACTTATTTGTGTTTATTTATTGTATTAGTTAATTTTAAATGCTATATTTACTTTATTTCATTTTAGCTTCGACACAGTGTTGTTTGAGATTTATTGTTTCATAGCCGCTGACATTCAGCTAGTCGTCTGATTCGTCTGGTGCCTTTCAAATTTAATATTTTGTTTTGAGGGGGGATTGTAAATCAAAAATTCGCTGAACGTTTACACAAAATTATAAGAATATTATATTATTTATTATAATTATAAGGGGGTATAAGAAATTATAACAGGCCTTGGATCATCGTAGTCGGATCAGAACAAGTGGTTTTCAATGCCATTTAAAACAAAAACAAAAATGTTACATTATTTTGAGGAATAAAGTTTTACGAATTTAGAGGATTTCAGGGCTCTAACTACGTATGGGAAGACCCTTAATTTAGGTAAGGAGGTAAAATACTTGGGTGTAACCCTGGATAGTAAGTTGTCTTGGGGGCCACAGATTGAATGGTTTACTCGAAAATCAATGGCAACCTTTTGGCAATCAAGAAAAGTAGTAGGTAAAAACTAGGGACTCAACCCAGGGGTACTTCACTGGGTGTACACAGCGGTGATCAGGCCGAGGCTACAATATGGGGCCTTGGTCTGGTGGACGAGTGTGGGTCGGGTGACTGTGGCCAAGGTGTTGTTGAGGATCCAAAGGCTGGCTTGCTTAGGTATTACAGGGGTGGTGAGGACAACTTCAACTGCCACCCTGGAAGTTTTGTTGGGGTTGCCACCCCTCCTAACATGGATTGTAAAGGAAGCAATGGCGACCTACTTGAGAATAAGAGATACAGGCTGTTGGAAAGCAGAAAGTCGAGTGGAGGGTCACGCTGCTATAGCCTTAAGGGCGGAGAAAGAGATTCCAGCCTCCGCTTTGGGGGTTATTGACACGAAAGATAAATTAAGGTTGGGAAGGAGGTAAACCACTGCCTTCCCTTCGAGAGAGCGGTGGGAAAGGGCAGAGGACATGTTTCCCCCGGGATCTCTGATATGCTATACAGATGGATTCCGGGTAGGGGATGAGTTTTCTGGGGCAAGAATATATCTTGAAAACCTGGATATCCGGCAGAGCTTTTCGCTGGACACATACTCCACGGTTTTCCAGGCGGAGGTTTTTGCTATTTTGATGGTAGCAGACAAGGAAGAAGTAAGGAATTGTGGAGAAGAAAATATTTATCTGCTCTGATAGTCAGCCTGCACTCAGGGCCATTAGCTCTCCAAGGACGAGATCTAGTCTTGTTCAGGAGTGTGGAGATGTCCTGGAGTCCCTGGCCAGACAAAGGGAGGTGAAGTTGGTCTGAGTTCCTAGTCATAAGGGAATCCCCGGTAATAAGACGGCTAACTTGTTAGCTCGTCTCGGCTCTGGGACACCTTGCCAGGGACCCAAACCCTTTCTTGGAATTACGCGAGGTAGTATGAATAGTGCCCTTAATAAATAAGTCTATCAAACACTAGGAGGGAATTGGAGAAGGAATGGATCATGTAGACAGGCTTACAACTTCTTCCTGGCGTTCATCATGGCGTCGGGTAGTTTCGAGAAAGGCCGAGGGCGGATAGTGGAGAGGTGATGGGATCTTAGGGTAGGCAAAAAGGGCCCACGTGTGGCCTAATTGCCAGGCTGATGCCGCCCGCACACTCCTATTACTTTACAAATTTGTAAACACAAAACTTTGAGAACATGTAGAGCAAAACACTCGGTATAGCTTTTAGCAGTGGTAGTGCCAGAGGAAGCGGTTTTCAATGTCAATCAAAATAAAATAAAAATCTTGATTATCTTGAAGAATAAAGTTTTAACGGTTTTAATTATTTTATGCAAACCACTTTGTATGTTGTTTAATGTTACTTTAATGAAATCAATTTTTCAAAACAATTGGGAGAGAGCTAAAGATAACTCTGTATTCGAAAAAGGTAATCGTAATGAAATTCAAAATTATCGACCTATAGTACAATTTTTGCAAGGTATTTGAAGCTATATTGCATGCCCATATTTCATACCATTAGTAAAATCAAATTTCTCAGCATAGTTTTATAGTTGGCCGCTCAACAATATCTAACTTTGTATGTAAAATCGAATTTATTGGCGAATCTATTGATAAGAGAAGTCAGCTAATCGAAATTGACTTCTCAAAATCAATTTATAAATAAATCATAATATTCTATTATTAAAATTACAGTCATATGGTTTCTCAGATTTACTAATCCATCTACTCGGCTAATATTTTACAAGTCGTCAATTGTACATAAAACTGAGAGAGTTCATATCTAATTAGATATTGTATATGTGAGGAGTACATCAGGGTTCTGTTCCGGGTCCCATATTTTTCACCTTCTTTATTAATGACATTAACTACATTCTTCAGCAATGTTTAAACAATCTCAATTGAATTTAATTGAATGATATCTGTTAAATAAAATGCTAACAAATGTAATGTTTTGTCTTACACCAAGAAATCAAACAAAATCTTATTTAATTATAAATAATAAAGCTATCGTTCACCGAGCACATAAATATCACTAAGTCTATTTATAATGGGTTTTGTTTTACTGAATTCTAAAATTTTTGTAAATATAGATACGCTATTATATATAACCTTTGTGCGATATAAAATTGATCATGCTTCGGTCGATTGATCTCCTATACATATTTAAGTAATCTGACTGCAATTGAAAAAGTATATATATTTTTTGCGCTAGAATTACAACGAACAAACGGCACAGCGGGCACTCTTCAGAAGTAGCAGAAAATTACGTAGACTTTCAATACAAAAGTTCGCTATAGCAAGGAAAATTATACAAATCTTCCAAAAAAGCAGATATATCACACATTGTAAATTCTAAAAATGCAGGTAAGATATCTTGCAATGGCAAGGTTAAAATTACTCTAAATGTCATATTAATGTTAAAAAGTAATTGTTCGATATATTTAAACGATTTATATACATTATTGTTTGATTTTAGTAACGTCGATTATAAGGGTGATTGTGTATTTTGTATCGCTTTGTCATTAAGTTATGCTATCCAGTTAACGTGAAGGCAGCATTTTCAAACGTGCAAGTTAATTATTTTGGTTGACTTTATAATGCGAACTTATACACTCATATTTTGATGTCTTATAGGAAAACAAATTATTGCAGAAAATAACTACTTTGTTGGTCTTGCTGTTCATATCATCATTTCCTAAAATTTATAATAAATTTTATCTTCAATTTCAGAACGCATTCTGAAGAAAAGACCGTCTATTAAACGTCAGAAAATGATGTGTGAAATGTGTCAGATGCGTCTGTAGAAATATCTCAAAAATATCGAAATTGTCCCAGCCTGAAACTCCTAAAACTAAAACTAATAAAACTAACTGATGGTTAACATACTTTTTAAGTTATTTTTCCGTAATAAACTTCCCTCAGAAAATGTATTACATTGCACTATAAATATCAAAGAGTGAAATAAATTTATGTAGAAAGCCTGAACATTTACCTTTTACAATAAAATATTGCAAAAAAAAACAGTCGACAGACAGGATTTCCCGGTGCAGAGGGGAATTAAAAATATGTAAAAACTTTGCGTGGAAACAACAGTCTGATTAACTTTTCAAGACTCAAGTGGGAGCATAAATTTTATGAGATTATCTCCCCGGCTTGCTACTGAAGCACAGATACATGGAACGTTGTTCAACCAGATTTATTAAAAAATCTACAGAGTGTCACAAATTGGTACGTGAAACCGTTAACAATATTAGGTATCGGTTAATACAATAGAACTTTTATTATTTCATTATCAATTTGATCACCTTGTTTTTAAAATACAATATTTTCAATTTTGACTGATAACCGGCAAAAATTTCTGTCATTTAAATGAAGCATGATGTGCCATAAGTGGCGCCCTCTACTAATGACGTTAAAATTAGAAATAAATTTGAATTTCTCGCTCCCAAAAACTCCCGATCTCCAAAATGTATGCAAAAATTTGGATTTTTCAAAAAGTTATTTTACAAATATCGAATATAAAATTTTAACTTTGGCACCCTGTATCTTTGAATTCATGTAAATTATTAAGAATTTTTCACGCTCTATGGAACACAGTGATAAGGTACTATTCACAGTTTTTCATATTCTCTAGCGCTTCATTCAATTTTAGCATTATATTTTAGTACTACGCTAAATAAAATTCTAGGTATTCTGTTTATTCATTGTCATTATTTAAATTTTCCTCAAATAAAATAATAGCTTTTAAAAAGGGGTTGTAAGACACACATTATTTTCGACCCTCACATTTTAACAATAATTATTTTCATTTTCACATTCTTTTAAATAACAGTAAATAATCTTGTATGTGCAAATAGGTTTATGCTACAACCATATTTAACATGATATAATATTCCTGTTGTATCCTAAGCTCTAGATTATTCACTTATTAAATATCCAAAATTATTTGTATTTTTTGTAGAAAACACTATATCTTAAGCCTTACCTTAAGTAAATTATGAATTTCAGAAAGTTAAAGAAAAAAAAGCAAGACTATCATTTTCCCAATGACAGAGATGCTCTTAATAGTGGGTAACAAAAGTAATATATTAATGTTGTAAATAAAATATAGAAAAATGACACTCTGAGGCAAATTTAGCAGCTAGACATTTTGCAGTCATACCCAATCGGTATCATCAAAAGAATTTTTCTGTAAAACTTAGTTCAAAGAAATACGAAACATTAAGGAACACATTGGTGTCAACGTCGACAACCAAGCAAGCTCAGCCAAATTAAAAGGCAGATTTCACAAATGGTTGAAGCAACTCCAAGTATAAGTATCAGAATAACAACCACTCAGTTGAAGAATATTAATAGTGGCAATATTAAATATCCTGATGTGCATCAAGTACTGAAAGGAAAAATCATTATACCTGTATCACAGTGGCTCTATCTTAGAAACATGATCAATGTTTAGCAATTGGTTATGCCAAGAAAAAAGCAAAGATACCGTACACAAACATCTCCGGTATCATACGAGTCTCTATTCTTATTCCTCCTTTTTCAATCGACAGGTTTCAGCAGGCAAAATTTGGTACATGTGGTTTGCGTTAAGATTGTATATGGATTTGCGCTAGTGCACTTCAAGTTGCGCCATCGATTACTTCTTCATCGGTAAAGGTTATAGGTACAGATAAAGAGTGATCTAACCTATATTATTCTGTAAACTATGGCAGAAATCTTTCTTTTATAAGATATATTTTATTTTTTGGGTAACGCAATATTAGTATAACAACTAGAATAAAAAATTCAGTAACATAAATATTCACCATCAAGTGAATTCGTTAATGTACGGAAAAAATTTTTCATAATGTGTTTCTTATGAATAATGTTTTAACTTGACTATGTTTAAATCATTCCTATTCACTGACCCAATTCGTTCGCAACTTATATCCGAAGTTTTTCTGGATATTTATGAAAGATTTCTTTTATAAGGTAAGGTTCCAATATTAAATAAACAACATTACGGGACACAATGGTACCTCTACATAATTCTTAAAACCAGTAAAATTAGATAAGGCAACATCTGTTAACCATGTTGTTATTTTAATACTTCATGGTTTTTTCGGTTGTTATGGAGTGTCCTAGGTAACTGGCTGACGGTAGTCATATATTTAATGTGCCTTGTTTCTCCTGGGCTAGACTAAATATTAATTGTGGTTTCTATTGTTGGTACTACGGCTGTCGTCAAAACACGTCTCAGACAATGGTGATCTTCTGAGACATCCAGTAATAACCTATACAACTGGTCACATATCCCGTTTTCAAACACATAATCATCACTATTTCAAACAAAAGGCAGTAGATTATAGGAACTATATCAATATGTCATCGGCAATGATAACTAACGCCCTATCATGTTTGCCCAATTAATATGGTTTGACCTACTAATTTGTGGCATCCTGTAGAAATTCTCATATATTGACGTGCTCAAATTCGCATTCAACAATTGAAAAAATTATGCGGATTAAACAAGTGGGGAGGCATAAACAAGCCACCGAAGTTGTAAACATGTACACTGTATAAAATTAAAAGCATAAAAAATATGTTACTGTAAAATGCTCGTAAGCCAAGTTAAAAAGGAAAAATTTATCCTCCTGTGAACAAATTTTTTCATAAATAATTCACCTCAATGAATAATTTCATTTTATTAACAGGATAAAATTAAAAATATTGTATCCATATTGAATTTAATAATTAATTTAAAGTTTAATTATTTATTCACGGCACAATCTTTCGAATATAAATATGAAATATTTATTAATGTAATTCAAAACAATATTGATATTTCATATTGTTTAGATAATAATTGTTCAAACTATAAAAGAATTACCTCAAAATTGAAATACCTAGAATAAAAATGGTATAGCAAAATCTAATTTAGGAAAACTGTCTGGATCCGTCAATATTAGATTCACAATATATATAGTATTGTACTGATAAAAGTCTTTGGTATATATAGTATATTGTTATGCGTTAGAATCTATAATTTTTGTAACATCTTTATTTTGACGTTTTCTAGAACATTCCAGGCTCTATTCTATTTATTTCTCGACACGTTCTCGAGACCGCAGAAACTTCGAGAACTCTAATAAGCAGATCGGTTTCGCCGTCGCAGTTCAGTTAATATTGAGCAGGCAAACGCGAGTTATATAAGTTACAGGCGAGTTATATAAGTTCCAGAAACGTCAAAGTAAAGAATTTGTTTAAATTGTATATTCGTTGGATATTCAAGTAGTGGCAATAAAGTTTGTCTATCTACGTATTTCAACGTAGAGATTACATTGGTATCAGAAGTGTGACGTTCCACAAAGAAGACGTTTGAAGTAGACAAGTGAATGGCGGTAATGAGATCTAGAGCGACTAAAATGAAGTCAAACAGTTAATGGAAATGATGAAAGATATGAAAAAGAAGATATGAAGAAGAGTCAAGAAGAAATGAACAGCTCGGAAGAAATGAAAAGTAGCCAAGATGAAATGGTGAAAGATTTGATTGATTGAAGGAAGTGAAGAACAATCAAGAGGAAATAAAAAACTATTTAGAAGAAAAATGATCAAGAAGTAAATAATAAAAAGTTAGAAGAAGCAATTAAGATCAATCTTAAAGAGTTTACGGAAACCGTTGAAGAAGAAATTAATCTATAGAGGAACCAGATGCAAGAGAAAGTCCAGGCCACAGAAGAAAGTTTTAGAAAATTACAGTGACGTTGTTAAAGTCCAAGTCAGAGAATAAAGCCTAATTAAGTTAGACCACAAGGTTACAAATTTGCAGTTGACACAGTTTCATTTCATCTGCAAGGATTAAACCACTAACACTTGATGGAAAGGTGTCATGGAACCTTAAACAATTGGAAGCGGTTACATTGGCAAATAAATGGTCAGAAAAATTTAAGAACACTAACCGAGAATAAACAAAAGGATTTTCAAAAGTTGAATAGTGTTTTAGAAAGGAGATATGACTCGCCAAACAGCCTCAGCTTACCTACAACACGTTTACCAAGCATAACATATATGGCCTGCGCGCCTCTGAGATCAGTCAAGCATTAAGGTTGGGCAACCATAACAATATATCTGAAACTTTGGCCCAGGCGCTAGAAATTGAAGTCGTACGGCAGGCTTCTAGAAGTAGTCAATGCAGTACAATATAACTAAGAATCAGGATGGAAGGATGGCGCAAAGCCGAGAAGGACGCCAAAGATTTAATAAAGGACTTGTCAACTACGGTCAGAACTGTGGGCCTGAAGGATATCTTTAGAATCGATGCCCTTAGATGCGTCAAGTCAGTACCAGGGAAACACCAACTAGTCAGCTAGGTGCTACCAAGTCCCACCAACTGTTAAGATCAAGGTAACGTATAAACGGACAGGATTGTGAAATCATCCTTGATACCGGCTCTAGTCACACCATAGTAAGACCGAACATCGCCTACTACTGCAGAATATAGCAACCAGATCGAAACTACATCTTGGAAACAGCAAATGGGAAAGTCATAACAGTGAAAGGCATCCATCTAGCTAGAATAACCTTGAGGAAATCACTTTCCAACACAATATCCTAGTAGCAGATATAACTGACGATGTCCTTCTTGGACTTGATGTCACGACTGATCATAATTTTGTGTTGGATCTTCTTTAAAGACTATTGAAAACTAAGGACGAAGAAATCATAATGCAGTTTCCCGAAATCAGAAACCTTCCCATCAGAACTATTGAGGCATCAGCAGACATAGAACTTTCAGCAGGTTCAAAAGTGGTAATTGAAGCTATTTGTAGCAGTCCTTCGGCAGTTGAACTAACTGTAACCAAAGAGTAGTCTTTATAGGAAGGGAATATTAACTGGAAAGACATTAACACACCCAATACACCGAAGCAAGAAGCATCGAAGATGCTGAGAGACATCCGGCCCCTAAGTACTTTTGCAAGCTATTGCCATATTCCGCGATATCGACTTTATAGAATATTATTGATTAACTAAAACATTGTTTTATTAAAACTAAACATAAATTAATTCAAAGGAGTAAACATTGCATTTATCTCTCGAATATGGTTGGGTGTAGGACCCATGCCATATTAGTTTCTTTTGCTTTTAATGTATAATATACATACTGTTAAGTTTATGGTTGTCAAACGTTTAACACTCTGTAGATATAATAGAACAAATCGAAAAAAAAACTAAAAAAAAACTATTTAATTTTTCGAAGTATTTACATTACATATAAACAGTTTACATTCGATCACTATTACTTATATATTTCCAGTGGAATGGCTTGAAAATGTAATTCGTTTATCCCAGTTTTCCAGAAAAAATATCCAAGAACAGTTTGAAATATAATTCGAAAGAACGTGCTGCTTGTATTTTTAGAAAAACACACAACACTTGCGAATATATCAGGTAAATGTTTTATAAAGCTTAAACCAAAATCCATCTACGTCAATCCTTCAAATTGCATTTGCGCATATGCCTACGCACTCTAGTCGGGCTATTAAAGTTGCATAAGTTCCACCCCTTACAAACTATATCGGTACCCCAACATTACACGCCGCTGAAGTTGCGTTTTGTGGAAATGGATAATGGGGTAATGAGGATGAATTCTTTAAATCTTTCATGAATGGATCAAGCATCTAGAACTAGATAATTTCTTAAGATGTTAGAACTGAAAAATAAATATGAGCAGGTATATTTCCAATATGCAGCGTAATTTTCTTGTGACATGATAATTGTGATAAAAAAGGTTTTAAATTACTGACATAGATGATAGACAAAAACAGGATGTATCTATGCAGGGTGACTTACAACTTTGAGAACAGATGCGTCATGAAAAATGGAATCTATATTGTAAAACAATTTTTGTAAAATCCTTGCAGTTCCGAGTTAAAAAATATTGAAATTGTAGTATTTTCAACCATTACATCGCTTGGTTACTGTAGTCTCTATCTAATACTGAAATCCGATTAACGTTTTTGTGACAGTGTTTTACAAGTGTCAAAAATGGTTTATGTGTATAGCAACTCCAAATTGATTTTAATTTATAGTGAAGTAAGACAAGATCTTTCGCAGCTTTTCGTTTGTATGCAGAACGATTTACTGGTAGTCATGTACCAAATGCAGCTACTTTTATAGGGTGGCGTGAGATTTGAAATTTGCAACCGAATCGTGGAAGAGGTGGAGGTCCAGGTCGTCCGTGGCGTACTGCAGCAGGTGAAGAACACACCTCAGAGATTGTTGAAGAGAATCCCTGAATAAGCACCGGCAAATCGCTAAACAAGTAAAAAGAAGAATATCCCAATCAGCAGTGTGGCGTATTATACACGAGCCTCAATTATGAATTTACGAGTTCAGAACGAACAAGAATAATAAGTGTTAGTTTACACACCTATTTAAAACATTTTGAACAATTGTAATATCAAGTATGTCAAATTATTATTATTTCTGAATCATCCTGTATAGGTAATAAATTTTCTTTTCTTTTTGTGTCCAAACTACTACAATAATATTCGATGTTGTTGGCTGACCAGCTAAACAACAGTGAATTAGCAAAGAAACACAAATGCTGAAACGCCCAGTAAAAATATTTTTCACATATTTTAATCATAGTTTACCACGGTTAAAATATCTCGAGAAACTTCATATGATTCACTGTTGATAATATTTGAGTTGAATTTTGTAGTAAAAGAGAAGTTTTTAATGATAGCAGCCTTAACAAGGAGTGATAAATTTAAAATTTTATTTAGTTTCTTTCAAATGCTTGGACATTAGGAAGTAAAATTTGGTAGTTTTTTTTTACTGTTTTAGAAAGGTATTTTAAGCTAATATAAATCAAATATATTAGCTTAAAATACCTTTCTAAAACAGTAAAAAATGTTACAAAAGCTAATAATAAGGAATATATGGGTAGATATTGTGGGTGTAATTCAACGCAGGTTGGGGCTTTTGTCCACTGAGTAGTTAGTTTCACACAATATTATTAATACCTAAAAATATATAAAATTTGATAGGTTAGGCTTATGAAGCTTTTCCTACAAGTAATTTTTATTCTTTTTTTTTTTGATAAATACTACAAGTTTTGGGTAAAAAATATAGTTCACGCCTTTCTCTTTTCCAATATCTTCATTAATGCATTTTTTCTTGAAGAAACATTTTTTAAAATTTAACAAGAGTAAGAAAGGGTTTTGAATTAAATTCTATGCGGGATATTATCATTCATTTTTTTAAATTCAATCAGTGGAAAAAAAGTTTGTTTGTAGTGTTTCAATTCGGTGGAACTCATAGTCAATGGCGACCAATAATAAAGTCATGTACCAAAGTTGGTCATTCCAAGTTAAAGTAATTCAGAGATTTTAATTTTTTTCGAAATATTTGACCCTACTTTGAAGACCTGTAATTTCGCCTGTGTGCAAGTTTGTATATAGGTATGTTTGGTTAAATTGCAATGCTTTGGTACCCCCTACATACACCTGCTCTGTGCTAGTTCTTATGCGGAACACCCTGTATATTGCAACCTTCTCAAAAGATTTGCACCAAACAATACCCCTCTCGTAGCTATCTGGAGGGATCTGGCAGAGCTGTTAATAATTTGGAGATGGGTATAATAAAGACTTTTTGTATTTTATTTCATGAATATATTTCTCCAATATAGTCCAGGGCATTTAGATCAAAATCGACCGGAATAGTGGAAATTTATAGGCACAGTAGATATCGAGATGCGGTTTTCTGCATTGTGTTCAGCTAAGTCCCAGGAAAAAAGTTTGTATCGTCTGGTTTAGCCATTTTTTGAAAAATGCCTTCTGGGCAGGAAAAAGCATTTTCCAATTGCATCATTACTTGCATCATTATAGGAACGACTGGACACTCGGAAAAATCGCTCGGGAATCGTTACTTGGAGGTTTTCGGGGCTGCCGAACTCGAGTCTGGCATTAGAATTACCCGGGGATGCACGGGGGTGGCTCTGTGGGGTTGTCTGGGGGTGAATTGGGGGAAAAATGGCAGCGTGCATGAAAATTGCTTTAAAGTCGTTACTCGGGGGTTTTCGGGGATGCCGAATTCAATTCTGGCATTGGAATTACCCGGGGGCGCTCGGGGGCGGCTCTGAGGGGGTATTCGGGGGTCATTCTGGGGGGGGGGGGAATTGCATAGTCCATGGGAAGCGCTCCAAACTCGTTACTCGAGGGTTTTCGGGGATGCCGAATTCAATTCTAGCATCAGATGTCTCCGGGTTCGCTCGGAGGTCCCTCTTGTTATTTGAATAATGTATTATTTTCATAATTTGTGATTTTTCACTTTCTTTTTTTTCACTCGGGTAATTCCAATGCCGGAATTGAATTCGGCATCCCCGAAAACCCCCAAGTAATGAGTTTAAAGCGATTTTCATGCACGCTGCCATTTCTGCCCCAATTCACCCCCAGATAACCCCACAGAGCCACACCCGTGCATCCCCGGGTAATTCTAATACCAGAATCGAGTTCGGCAGCCCCGAAAACCCCCGAGTAACAATTTCTGAGCGATTTTTCCGAGTTTCCAGTCGTTCCTATAATGGTGCAAGTAATGATGCAATTGGAAAATGCATTTTCCGGCCCAGAAGGCATTTTTCCAAAAATGGCTAAACCAGACGATATAGACTTTTTTTCATGGGACCTTCCCGAACACAATACAGAAAACCGCATTTCGATATTTGCTGTGCCCAAAAATTTCCACTATTTTTCCTAAATTCCCTGGACTAATACTTCGAAAGTGAAATTAGCACATTTTCTTGTACTAAGTTTTTTTATTGTTCGAGCGAACCGTTTTCTGCAAGAAAAAAATATTTGAAACCTTTGAACGCGCTCAAAGTAACTCCGAAACCGATATCTCGGCGCATTGTTCTGATAAAAAAATATAAACACAAAGTGTATTAAAATATTATAAATTTCTTCGCTTAGCATTGTTAGAATACCGGATTGTTATAGCAAATATATTTTGTAAAGATGTGGTACAAATTCTTAAGGTTTCAACAAAAGTTTGCGGACCTCTTAAAATGTCAATTTTGTTGTTATAAGTTGAATGCCAAGCTTCTCAACTTTACATAAACTATTTTAAAACGTGTTGCCATACTATTCTTAAGGCTGTAATGTTCGCAATTTTACAAAGCCGTTTTTAGACGTCCACGCGCTTTCATATTTCTCCTCAATGGAAATTCGTATTAAGATGGAGGAAGTTTTAATCAACTGATAAAGGTCAATTTTACTAGACAGCAGAGTCATATTTTCAAAAAAAAAATTATATCTGAACAATATTTCGGTCGCAATATTGCTCGCATTTAGGACTGCGGTCAGACGTTGTTAGGCACTATTATAAAAAAAAGCTGTAGGCTAGTAAATCAAGTCTTCATATAACAGACAATTGTCTCAGATTTTAATTATTTGCATTTATATTCATGAAATCTGTCCGCCAAGAAGACATGTTTTGCTAAATTTCTGCATACAATTGCCTAACTTACAGGGGCACAAACTTAAATTTGCCGTTGAAGGTGCTGATGGGAGGAGCCTGATAAAAGCTACACTGTTTGGCCGAACATTATACCCTTAAAGCGGGTATCCATTTGTTGCAAAATCACGTATCGTATCAATGTATCGTATCAGTGGAGACAGGCAATCGTTGCATATTAACGTATCAAAATAGGTAAAAAGAAACGCAACGGACTTGATCGCTCAATTGTCGTTTTTTCGCCGACACATCAAATAAATGATACGATACGAGACAGGCAGTGTGGACGGGCGTTTTTTGTTTGTTGACACAACTAGTCGTTGCATATTTCGCTTATTAAAACAAAATATATTTTGTGTGCTCAATCGATGACAACAAAAATTCAAAATCAGTAGGATGCACTCTAGTGAAGTTCTTGTACATGCCGCTAACAGCTTGGAACTTCAGGTCAGCCATTAAACTTGTTCCACTATATTGCTCCCTGCTGGCGTACAACTTTGACATCCACCAACGCGGTGGTTTGCGTCTTTTTTTCTCTTACTGCAGAGAATAGTGAATAAAAATATACGCGGCTGCCGCTTGCTGAGGTCCATTCATCGCAGAGATGCGGAAAGAACTAACGTCCGCACAACCAGCGTTGCCAATATATGAATACAAAATTACTGCAGAAATTTGATAAAATTACTTGCAATTACTGGCAAAGTTTAATAATGTTCCTGGCAAAGTTTTTTTTAGTGATATATACTTACCATTTTTATTAAATTATGTGTATGTAATACACAATTAAGTAACGTGTCGCACTTACTGTTTTATATAAAGCAATCGAATATAAACGTTTAAGCAGAAACTTAATTATGCTGGTTCGTAAACTAAAATAAAGAGACCACACGTACTAATATTCCTTAGATGTTACAAATAAAAATACCATCATTGTACCATTCACAGATAATGGTCATGGTACGACCCATAGAAAAATTCTTATAAGTATCTTTACTACATATTATGTATGTGTATATTTACAATTCTTGAAGTTTATATTCGTTTGACTAAAACCATATGAAATAATTCCCTTATTTTTTATGGGAAATAACTATAAAACAGATTTGCATTTTCTCATGAGAATTTTCATCACTTTCCTGCGGGATTATGTGTAAGTATTAATGGGAAAATTTCGGTCGTAAGCCCAATACTGGCAAAGTTACTGGCAAGACTGTCAACTGGTTCGTGCAATTGATACACAGATACGCAGTGAATCTGGGCTGAAAAAAAACTGATTCGTTGCAGCGTATCGTACCAAAATGAAACGATACGCTGATACGATACGTTGATACGATACGTGATTTTGCAACAAATGGATACCCGCCTTTAAATGTGTAACGAATTGAATGGTGAAAACTACATGTCGCTAAACTTATTGGTTATTTCATAATCACTCAATAAAACAAAATTTATGTTTTGTTCAAAATAGTCACACAGTTCAAAGTACTCCGTTTCACAAGTCAAATGTCACATTATTATCCGTAGCACTATCATTTTTTATTATAAAGCTCCTAAATGACTATTCGAGTGGCAAAATTTTAATAAGAAAACAGCTTTTAAGATTTGAAAGGAGCCTTCGAGTAAATCAAACTGAATAAATTGCACAAAACAAAAGTCTTAAAAATTAAGTTATGAAAATGTTCTCGGGTTAAATAACTTCTTTACAATTTAATTATACGTAAGTAAAGAACGAAGTGATTAAAGTGAAGTGTCTTGAAAGGCCATTTCCGCTTAAATGTCGCTAAAATATAAAAGGTTACAAAGAACAAAACACCATTTTTTCTTGTAATTCAAATAATGTCAGCCAGAGTGAGAGAAGTGTATACTTCCTAAATTTTGCCATCTATAAATTGAAAATCTCACATCGACATAAACACGCACGAATACTATTCCTTGTGCAATTATCGTTTTAAGGTAATCGATTATAATTTTATTCTAGATATTTAACGGACTTTTTCCTATACAAACAATATACAGGGTGTCCCATAATAAATTGTACACAGAGTAATAAGTGATTTGTGATATCAAAATAATGTGATTTAGCCAAATTTATCTTAGTTCAAACGCTTATAGTAACCAAGTCGCAGGGTGGCAAAAGTTGACATCTGGGTTTTTTTGACATGAGATGTTCAAATTTCCTCATAATTTTGGCATACATTATAGAGGGCGCCACGTAAGCAGTCTCTTTGAACTTTTATACACATTTTTTCGTGTTTATAACTTATTTAATGATAGCAAAAATCATCAAATCTCCATCTACTTTCTTCCATACATTTTATGATTATTTTTAAAGATCCATGATTTCAGAATATAAGCAGTACAAACTTAAATTTTTAATTATACGTAAGTAAAGAACGAAGTGATTAAAGTGAAGTGTCTTGAAAGGCCATTTCCGCTTAAATGTCGCTAAAATATAAAAGGTAACAAAAAACAAAACACCAATTTTTCTTGTAATTCAAATAATGTCAGCCAGAGTGAGAGAAGTGTATACTTCCTAAATTTTACCATCTATAAAATGAAAATCTCACATCGACATAAACACGCACGAATACTATTAATTGTGCAATTATCGTTTTAAGGTGATCGATTACAATTTTATTCTAGATATTCAACGGATTTTTTCACATACAAACAATATACAGGGTGTCCCATAATGAATTGTACACAGAGTGAAGTGATTTGTGATATCAAAATAATGTGAAATAGCCAAATTTATCTTAGTCCAAACGCTTATAGTAACCGAGTCGCAGGGTGGCAAAAGTTGACATCTGGGTTGTTTTGACATGAGATGTTCAAATTTCCTCATAATTTTGGCATACATTGTAGAGGGCGCCACGTAAGCAGTCTCTTTGAACTTTTATACACATTTTTTCCTGTTTATAACTTATTTAATGAGCAAAAATCATCAAATCTCCATCTACTTCCATACATTTTATGATTATTTTTAAAGATCCACGATTTCAGGATATAAGCAGTACAAACTTAAATTTCTTTTTTTTTACTGTATTAGAAAGATATTTTAAGCTAATATAGCTATATCAAATCTCCTACAGTTCCTATCAATGAAGTCATATGTATGCTCTCTGATACCAAACATCTAGGTATGCTAATGAACAATTCCACAGACAAAACTCTATTCAATAATTATCAAAAAAAAAATCTGTGGAATTGTTCATTAGCATACCTAGATGTTTGGTATCAGCATACATATGACTTCATTGATAGGAACTGTAGAAGATTTGATATATATTAGCTTAAAATATATTTCTAATACAGGAAAAAATGTTACAAAAGATAATAATAAAGAATATATGGGTAGATATTGTAGGTGTAATTCAACGCTGGTCGGGGCTTTAGTCCGCAGAGTAGTGAGTTTCACACAATATTGTTAATACCTAAAAATATATAAAAAAAAATAAAATTTCATATTTTCAACGACACTATGTGGTGTTTGGAATGAAATTTTTCAGTTTATTCTAATCACTCAAAAATATTTTTATAAGTTTGATTCGGTTGAATACTGTTAGGATAGAACCCTATGCAAGACTGTCTCCGATGGGCACCTATGCTACAAAAATTTTCTCAGCACCTTGACATTGGAAAAATTGTTGTGACCAGGTACTTCGAATGAAAAACTCCGTAGAAACAGTAATTTAAATTTGAACACTAGTTAAAGAACAATACAACAATATACACTAGTTTTCGAAGCATTGTTTGTTGTTTCTATTTTTATCAAAGGACTACTTTGATAAGTGCATCTGCATTTTAAGTCACGCTGAATGTTTTAAATGCAAATACCTCATACACGGCAATTTTTAGTGACATCAAGGCATGTCATTTTGATGCAAAATTGATGGAAAAATAAATGTTGCTATCAGAAAACAAGATAAAGTGTGCAGCAAAAAATTTGTTGTAAACTATAAATGTTTAAAAGTAGCGCCTTCTACAGGGCGTCCGGAAATAAATACAACATAGAACAAGAGTAGATCCTTGACGACAAAATAATGCGATGTTGCCAAACCTACCTTAGTCAAAAGTTGATGGTTAAAAAGATGCAGTTAAAATTTTGTTTTCAATATTTGTAAATAACTTTTTAAAAATTCTAAATATTTGCATACATTTTGGAGTTCGGGGTTCTTACGAGGGGGAAATTCAAATTTGTTTCTAATTTTGACGTCACTGATAGAGGCTCAGTGTATTCATCCGACTATTGAAACAGTCGATTTTTCTACCTTTTTTATCTAAAAAAGGTATACCTTGTTGAAGTCGGAGTAACCGTTTTCGAAACAAACCTATTTGAAATATTCAGTGCACCGAGTAGACACTGTTTTGGTTTCTGGTAAATAATCATTTCTGCTGAAAATACAGTAAAATATTACTTGAAAGAGTTATTCAGAATGGTAAATTAAGACGATGTGCAAAATTACAATATCGGCCTGCTTTGACGAAATCTATGTACTTGAATGAAGCCATTGTTGAAAATTCGGTTTCATCAAACCTTGCCGATCTTCTTGTAATTTTGCCGTCATAATTTATCATTCTGAATAACTTTTCCATGGATTCAGATAAAAAAGGTTGCACTAAACCGCAAAAAAGTTCTATCATTTAAAAGAAGGATGATGTGCCCTCTACTAGTGACGTCAAAATTTGAAACAAATTTGAATTTCTCGCCCCCCAAAAACCCCAGATCTCGAAAATGTGTGCAAATATTTTGAACTTGTTAAAAAGATATTTACAAATATCGAAAATAAAATTTTAAAGGATGATGTACCCTCTACTAGTGACGTCAAAATTTGAAACAAATTTGAATTACTCGCCCCCAAAAACCCCCGATATCGAAAATGTGTGCAAATATTTGAATCATTTAAAAAGATATTTACAAATATCGAAAATAAAATTTTTAATTTGACACCCTGTATCTTTTTAACCATCAACTTGACTAAGGTAAGTTTTGCAACATTGCATTATTTAGTCGTCAAGGATCTACTCTTGCTCTATGTTGTATTTATTTCGGAACACCCTGTACAATATATGCCAAAATTATGAGGTAATTTTAAATTCTCATGCCAAAAAACACTGGGCTACTAAATTTCCTTTAAATACATCAATTACTAAGGTTTTTTTAAAAAATTGAAAATAAAATTTTGATTTTGACACTACTCGGTTAATAATAGGTTTTGGACTAAGGTAAGTTTGGCTAGATCTTAAGTGTCATCACAAACAGAAAATAAATCAAGAATTATTCCACGAAACTTAGACTATTACTGGATGAACTGTTTACAAATTAATGACTCGCTTGCTTAAGTTCAGTGTGTGCCACGACGCTGATGTGTACATGTATTGGATGTTCTACGTTGTTAATTTGTTTTATTTTAAAATACCTAATTCAAATTAAGAATTAGCAGATATGATGTTAATAGGTACAAAGGAAGGGCGTACATATTTAATTTAAATATGACAACCGTTTCCCAAAATAGTGTATAATGCTATTCAAAGAGTGGTATCGGAAGAGTGAACCTAATCTATGAGAGTCGTGGACAAGAGAGACCGCAATGTGCCTCAAGTAGATGCCGCAGTATTCGTAACATTCGTGCAATTTTTGTAGAACAACTTAATATTAATTTACGATATGTAATCTATTCCTATTAGTTTTAATTAATTTCGATCCAGACGAGTTTCGAAACAATAAATAAGAATCTATTAAAAAAGTGTTTAAGTAATCATTTCAATCATCGTAAAACGATATCTTTCACATGGTACATGTATAAATCAAATATCTTACAATTCCCATCAATGAAGTCATATGTATGTTCTCTGATACCAAACGTCTAGGTATGCTAATGAACAATTCCACAGACAAAGCTCTATTCAATAATTATCCATAGAAATTAATCTAATTTACTAGCCTGCTGTAATGAAACACTCTATAAATATATAAATTCACTTTTTGGTAGTGGGAACACGACAATTCAACCACAATAGATGAGATCTGACCTATTTCTGCACTTTTAGGATTTCTTCTTCAGGTAGCCTCCTTTAAATTGAATCAAATATCTAACTATAAAAATTATTATAAAAATTAAAATTATTGGAAGTTAAATATCGACAATGACAAAAAGTGATATTTGATTTATATTAGCTTAAAATACCTTTCTAATACAGTAAAAAATGTTACAAAAAATGGTACATGTACTTTACACAAAAAGTTAGTTTAAAAATGCTCTGTTTCTTTGATAATTTTTTAAACTTCTATAAATAAAATATGTAGCCACCATTTGAAATTACTTTGAAGAAACGCACTTCTTTCAGAAATAGCCTATCCAAAATATTACAACAATTTTAGAGAATACTAATTTATGTTCACAAATGAGAAGCAATTTATAAATGTTTTGGAATGAAAGCAGTCAACCAATTTATTGAATTAAAAAACACAACTTAGAGATAAGTCAAATAAAAAATCTTCAGAAAATTTATTCTTTTTACCTTATGGCTTATGTCAAATTTACCCTCATGGCAATAAAAATTATAGTTCGAATATCACCCCTGATCGGAAATCAGCACCTTGTGACCCCACCATTCAGTTGGTTGGCAGTGATAAATTACCCGATATATTTCTGTTTCCTTGGAAATTTACGCAGTAATAAAAATTCATGGGAATTGTAACATTAAGAACGATTAAAATAACTATTATGACTTTAAAGTTTAATACTATTAAAACAGCTTTTGTTTTACATGCTACAATGGACTAGTACGCACAGTGTGTTTGTAACTATAAACTAGAAGCATTTTACGACAATTTTGTATGAGAATATATAATAATAATAATCATAATCTCTATATCCCTCATTCTAATCACGAGGATTAGCCTAAAAGTCGAAAACTTGTGCGGGAGAGGGGACTGTATATTATTATTAAGCAGGAAGCATTTGCGCCCAGGAACGACTTACGATGGTAGATCCTAACCACCATTCAGTGCAGGAATCAGGAAAACCTCATTAATTAAGCGGGTGGTCAAATGTCGACCGGTATCAATTTCTCACATTGACCCAAACTAATATTCTTCCATCATACCATACCCGCAGAGAGTGTACCACTCCTCTCCACGAATATAGCTTATATAGGGTCTACCGGGTGCGGGGTGTGAACCCACACCGATCTAGTCACATCGTCACCACTGACCGACCATATGGTGTGAAACTTACGATTTCTTAAATGAATGGAAATAATGGATACTATCGATCAGTTAATCAATAAAAGTATTGCATATCTAGCAACAAACGTTCAAAAATCTTATTATTATCAACCAAAGCCAGTATAGATTAATAAGAGTAATATTTTGTTTGATAAACCGATTACTGCTAAAAATAAGGAAAATATAGTCATATTAGCAATAATAGTAATTGAAATTGCAGTACGAAATACTGAAATATAAGTAAAAAACTTGAAAAACAAGATTAAAATTTATTAACAATACACTTGATATGGTTGACTATGACTAAGTACAAAAATTTTAACCACGTGTTCAGGGAGGTCTAAAAGACAAGTTTTAGATTACTCACTGAATGTTCTACAACCTAGAATACTGCATTGCTAGTTGCCTACTCTACAAACCTTAAAGAACATGCGAAGAGTCTAAGAAACATTTTTACAGAAAACTGTAAATATCTTGGGATGTTATAGTTTAAAATATTACTAATTATTTTATGCAAACATCGTCGATTACTGTTAATATTGTTGATATTATTAGTATTAACAGAAATTTAATTCCCCAACAACACAAGAAGTTTCAAAATTGCACCTTGCATTAGTGGCCTACAGATGGCATCTGCAGATGTCAAAAAATATTGCATACGGTTACGATACTCTGATAAGTTGAAACATTTTTCAGTACTTGCTTCTCGTAAATTTAATTTTTCGCGTATTTTTAATGTATTTACAAACATGTCGTATTCAAATTCCTAGATGATGGATAAGATGCTGATTTATGGGAGTGTGCATATTACCGTGTGGCAGCGTAATACCAAAGACGTTTTCCGAGTACACAAAATATTATGCTGAATACTTTTTGAACCACATTGAACAACTGTTATAATGCCTTGGTGGCAGTGTTTTTATGTATTTGTGTACATTTGCGTGTATTGTTTTGCTATCTTTTGTGGTTTTTCCCGACGAAAGTAATCGACCTAGTCATGGGCGCTGGCCCAAGTAGGTACTTTGCTTTAAACAAAAAGAACGGTCGAGAGAAAGAGAGGTTCGCAGCAAGTACAAAAATCTTTGCGATGACAGGTTTTAATTTAAACGTAAGAAAACTGAAAATGATACAACATTCTTAAAATCTCTCCAAATATCAATCCTGGAAATAAATATTAGTAAGCTGCCTCCCTGTGCTAACCATATCGTGTTTCTCATTAAATCAATAAATAATAATATACATTTTGTAATTTTTTTTTCTTTCAAGGGGGGTAAACTGACACACGTGTAAACACGGTGACCTGTCACTACGTTTAACACCTTTGACTTTGGCAGAATATATATAACCTCGCGGCTGACAGATGATACAATCACGGCGATAAATAAGGATTTAATATAGCAAATATATATATATATGAATATATATTTTTCGGTATATAAATAAGTTTGCAAATTTGTTGATAGATGATTCCCTATCTCCTCTTAAAATATTTGTACTAAGTCATAGTTAACCCTGTATAATACGCAGACTACCGAGAAACCATAAATATAGAGGAGAGGAAATAAATTAAAAATATGAAGAGGGAGAAAGAAATTATATTTTATCCCAAATTTCTGATAGCTCATATATTACAAACTGCATCCAAAACGAGAGAAAAACGAGAATAGAAAAAAAAACACTTTAGGATCCGATTTGATTCAAAATTAATCAAGAATACTACAACGTCCTTGTCTTCCAAATATACATAGAGCAATGACTTATTTCAGAAAACTAAGATGAGAATTTATTAAACCTGACAAAGTGTGTACCAGATGAACTTAGTTTAATGTTCAGTTTAATAAAGTCATTAGCAATAACTTCATCTAGATAAGGATAATCTTCTAAGATTAACTGCAAGATCATATCCATACTCCCAAGGGTCTGATGTAAACAGCATTCCATCTACATGTAGTAAATTGTATAATCGCCGCAACATAAATATTTCCAACCTAAAACCAATTCCACTTTAAAAAGTCAGCCGGTGGAATATTGATATTAATAGTAGGAGGCATCAATGAGTGCAGTCAAATTTAAACAGTATATGACTCTGACTGGAAACCTTTATGCTTTCGGAACAAAGAAGGTATCTAAGAAATAACAATACAAGACGTTCAATAGATCTGGATAAAATCAATTGGTAATAGGAAAAATAAGCTTCTAATCAAGAGTCTACAGAGATAATTTCAACTGAGAGCAAGGCATAGAACTATCTAGAATATGGAAACTTTTCAAGGGTAAAAGTTAAGATACACACGTAACAGATCATTAGTCACTTTAAAAAATACATGAGACTTAATCTTCAGAGTTCCTTCTGAAGAAGATAGTAATTTGTCTCTTGAAACGTCGACGAGATGTTGAATACTCTTTCTTAAAAATACTTTAATAATAATTCAAAAGTTGATACGACTTCTTAATTGTTATTCATATATGTATCTAACTTAATATAACAAGCTGTATTAATTTTTTTTTATTCATTTACGGAAACACCAAGAAGTAAGTTGATGATAAATAATGGGGACATTATTATCGAAAGAATTATTATCGCAGCTCTTGGAAACAGATATTGTCACCATAAGTTGTGACGGACGCCTTCACGCAAATAAACACCTGTAACATTTCACATCATAAGAGGAAAGTAATTCAAGCAACAAAAGCGTAATTTTTACTCAAAACTAGGTGGTTAGGTGTCCTAAAAGATGTTTTTTTATATATAACGTAATGTTCGATACGGAACTCTTTTAAGAACTTTATTTCCTTTATAAACTACTAAATGTACTACATCGAGACAAACTAAACCTTTTTAAATCTCTTGGGGATTATCGCTAGCTCTTCACAGTCATTGAATTACTGACCTCGTATTCTCAATGTATTCTATAGAAAGCAATTCGTAATAAAATTAATTCTTAAAGGAATAAATTGGAAGAAATTGTAATATAAAACACTAAAAGAGTGATTCCATATACTTAGAAATGTACAGTGTAAAGTGCCTGGTTTATGAGATACAGGGTATGTAAATTTTAAATTCTGTTCGAGTTTTTCGATACATCTCAATGATTTGATTTATTTTTCTAAATTGTTCATGATGTATAAAATAGTTTAAACTAGAATTACATCTTCAACCACGAGTCTGTAAAGCTTAAATCATTTTATGAATAAATATCTACCTGCATCATTTACTTCCCCAATATTATTGTTCCCATTTAGCTCTTGTAGGAAAAAAGCAAAAATAAAACACCATTTTATTAATAATAGCGTTCGTGCTTTGTGTTAATTCACTAATACTTTTACCTGTACAGTTAATAGCATTTATAAATTAAACTATAAAAGAGCCAACATTTTTACGTAAAAAAGGGATTCTTGGTAGATCTCGATATCTCAAGCCGTTTTCCAGATTTTCACGATTGAATGTGTCATTGCACATTATGTCGATGGTTGAAAAATATTTAATTTACAAGTGTGCCTTGAATGTTAACAAAACAGTGACAACTGTCAGTGTTATCTACCTTTTCATGTGATAGCTATTTAAAAAAGTATTCTAGTACAAGAATATTTTTATTTAAAAATGTCCAGGTTTAATAAATTACAACAGTCGTGCAGCACTTAGAAGGTATGAATACCTCTACCCAGCCAGAACCAGGCCAGACCGAAAAATATTTCAAAGAATATTCAATCAGTCAGGTGAAACGGGTTCGTTTTATATTAAAAATTCTGGTGGACGACCGAAAAGTACAACGGACGAACAAGAAGAAGAGATATTGGCGCATATCGCAGAAAATCCTGAAAATTTGTTTCCCTACCACTTTATGCCCGTTCAAAATTTATATACAAGAAGACTTGCAAGGTAGATCAGAATTTTGTCAAAATCTACTAATAGTCGAGGCAATGAAGCATTATAATAGGAAATCTTTTAGGATAGGACGTATCAGAATGCGGTTTTTCGCATTCGCTTGCAAAAATTATTTATATCATTCGTACCTACTTCGTACCTATTACAAACCGGAAGTTGCATTGCTGCAGCCAAAAATGCATCTTTTGAGAGGCCTTTTGGCAAATTTAATAACTTCGTAAATAAGAGTCAGAATTGGCTCAAGTCGAGTACTCGGGGGTTTTCGAGGTCGCTGATCACGATTATGATGTTCAAATTGGAACGCCGACGAACGTCATCTCCGGGGACTATCCCGAACTTTATGCGAGAGAGGAGAGAAACTGGGCATCCGGGGGTTTTTTGGGTAGCGGAATTCGAATATACCATCGGCGAAGACCCCACGGACACCTGGTACGCCATACCCTGGCTCTGAACGTCTTCCCCGAGAGTTTTCCAGATACAATTTAAAAAGACCAACCAAAAATCGTTACTGGGGGTTTTTCGGGTCGCTGAATTCAAATATGGCACCGACGCACACCCCACAGACACCTGGTGCGCCCTACCCTGGCTCTGAACGTCTTCCCCGAAGGTTTTCCAGACACAATCGAAAAAGAGAAAAAGACCAACCAAAAATCGTTACTAGGGGGTTTTTTCGAGTCGCTGAATTCAAATATAGCACCGACGCACACTCCACAGACACCTGGTGCACCCTACCCTGGCTCTGAATGTCTTCCCCGAGGGTTTTCCAGACACAATTGAAAAATACCAACCAAAAATCGTAACTGGGGGTTTCTTGGGGCGCTGAATTCAAATATGGCATCGGTGAACACACCCCGGACACCTGTTGCACTGAAACTTTTACCTCGACATCGATGTCATTCCCATGAATGTCAACTAAACCTGATGTTTAAGCGATTAACGGCAATGTACTGTAATAACTACATGGAATTGTTGTTTCTAGTGAAAATATGTATGGAGGAAAGGAAGAGAATGAATAGAAATTCAATGTTTATGTAATTAACATTTATAATTTTTTTATTGAGTAGAGGAAAGTATCTGTGTATACTTATACTGAAGTGTTTTGAGCGTTCGGAGAAAAGTGAAACGCCGCTCGGCAAGGTTCGGAGATCCAGCCGGAGATTATTCTCGTCGTTTTTACAGGACTGAACCACATTTTTTGAGGGCCCCGGGGGAGAGTTACCCATGAATGAATGTATGAAATTATGGGACGATTTTTGGTTGGTCTTTTTCAGTTGTGTCTGGAAACCTCTCGGGGATGACGTTCAGAGCCAGGTTAGGGTGCACCAGGTGTCCGTGGGGTGTTGGCCGGTGCCATATTTGATTTCAGCGAGCCAAAAAATCCCCGTAACGATTTTCGGGTGGTTTTTTTCAATTATGTCTGGAAAACCCTCGGGGATGATGTTCAGGGCCAGGTTAGGGCGCACCAGGTGTTCGGGTGGTCGTTTTCAACATAAAATTCGGATTCAGCGCACACAAAAAGCCCCCATACCGATTTTTGGTTCGTTATTGTCGATATTTTCAGAAAAATTCTCGAAGATGACGTCCGCGTCCAGGTTGGGACCCACCAGGTGTCCGTGGGGTGTTCGCCGATGGTATATTCGAATTCAGCGACCCAAAAAAACCCCGGGTGCTCAGTTTCTCTCCTCTCTCGCATAAAGTTCGGGATAGTCCCCGGAGATGACGTTCGTCGGCGTTCCTGAGCTCCAGATGCTCGAGGGGTCAATTTGAACATCATAATCGTGATCAGCGACTTCGAAAACCCCCGGGTACCCGACTTGAGCCAATTCTTACTCTTATTTACGAAGTTATTAAATTTGCCAAAAGGCCTCTCAGCAGAGACTTAAAGGAAAACAATATTTTCAGTTTTTAGAAAACGATTTTCTTGATCTTTTTGATGGCATACCTCTGAACGTAAGACAAAATATGTGGTTTATGCAAGACGGTGTCCCACCACATTTCCATTCACTTCCTGTTTGAAATCATTTGAATCAGTATTTACATTAGGTTTTCAAGTGTATAAAATGGTTTACGTGTATAGCAACTCGGAGTTGATGGATATCGTTGTAATTTATGGTGAAGTAAGAAATTAATTAATTTCTCGTTTGTGCGCAGAACAATTTCCGGGTAGACATGCAACGCGAGCGTGAAACGGGAAACTTACAATCGAAGAGATAGATGTCCAGGGCGCCCACGGCGTATTGCAGCAGCTGAGGAACAAAGATTGTTGAAGAGAATCCTCGAGTAAGTACCAGGCAAATCGCTCAACAAATACAGGATATGTCCCAATCAACAGTGTGGTAT
Source organism: Monochamus alternatus (assembly GCA_037114965.1). NCBI lineage: Eukaryota > Metazoa > Arthropoda > Insecta > Coleoptera > Cerambycidae > Monochamus > Monochamus alternatus. Next base: position 28,857,974 of record CM073428.1, on the reverse strand, counting down.
ATCTTCACGACGCTCTATTATGCCAATAACTTACGAGTTTAAAACGGACAAGAAACATTTGGGTTAGTTCATATATATGAGTATTTACACGTCGGTTTACAAAATTTTGAACAGTTGTTTGGGTCGGTCAGTGGTCGCGCGGTTTAAGGCGTCAGTACTTGAATCGAGGTGACTAGATCGGAGTTGGTTCGAGCCCAGCTGCCGGTAGACCGTATATAAGCTATATTCGTGGAGATTGAGTCTGCTGATATATTTCTTTCCTTAGGAAATTCTTTAAATTTTTTATCCATTCATTTTTTATTACCGATAGCATGACTTGCCTTGCGCAAGGTCAGATTTAACAGTTTACCAGTGCCATGCAGAAGTGTATTTTTAAATCATTACTACTCTTTTTGATTTATTTTTTATAAAATTTTCAATTTTTTTAGATAACTCTATACTACGAATTGGTAAGTATCCAAAACATAATGTGATGAGAATATAAGTCCAAGGCGGAAAACACACTTCAGGATCTGATTTGATTCTAAATTAGTCAAGAATACTACAGTGTCCTTGTCTTTAAAATGTACATAAAGCAATGACTCAATTCAGAAGACAAGTATGAGAATTTACTAAACCTGACAAAATGTGCATCAGATGATTCAGGATCAGATTAGTGAACAAACTGAAGAGGCAGCCTTATTCCTAACCCTGGAAAATATTTATATAACACATTTTGACGAAAAGAAGCATCAGAAGCAATTTTGAAGTCAAAACCATATTAGTTCAAATATGTTGACGACACATTCAGCACATGGCCTCATGGAAATCAACTTAAAAACATGCTCGATCACTTTAACAGAATATACCATTCAGTTGGAGGAAAGTCGTAACCTTCAATCCTTAGATTCCCTTGTAAATATGAAATAAAATAAAAAATAATTTGTGGATCAAGCAGACCTCATATATGAACTAGAATATTTGGATAAGGATCTACTATCAGTTCTTAGAGGATATGAGCAAATTAAAAGAATTTGAACAAGCTATGAGCACCTACTTAAGAACAAGGAAACGGATAAATATCTGGAACGCGGAAACACATTAACAAAAGGCTTAAGAAACATAAATGTTACTTATTAACAACTTGAAGAAATCAGTAAAGATTGGAGGCATTTAACAAACTTGGGCAATATGAAGGTTGTGATGAAAAACAGAGAAAAGAACGCTATTCATTTTCAGAAAGTATGTCATTTTAATCATTTCCATAAGGTTAAAGACTACATTCAATGTTTTAGATAATTTCGAAATTTATAGATATATAGGGTTAACTATGACTTAGTACAAATATTTTAAGAGGGGATAGGGAAAAATAAGAATCACCCTTCAAAAAAATTACAAACTTATTTATAAAGCCAAAAGAAATTTTTTTCAAAACTATATTAAATCCTTATTTATCGCCATCATTGACCTTCTGTCAACCGCGAGATTAGGTATATTCTGCCAAAGGCAAAGGTGTTAAACATAGTAACAGGTCACCGCATTGACACGTGTATCAGTTTAAGCTGTTTTGAAAGAAAAAAAAATCTTTACAAAATGTAGATTATTATTTAATGATTTAATGAGAAATACAGTATGGTAGCACAGAGGCAGCAC